>CAWUFW010005092.1:0-1407810 GCA_963921515.1 Calotriton arnoldi | reverse complement strand
ACCGCTCTCACCCTTCTGCCCGCCCTTCCATTCAGATACACACCATGTCTGTGAACAGGTCAAAAAAGGATTGATTACTCAAGGACATGTTTGTGAATCGGGAGGGGGGGAGCCCCAGAAGATAAACCGTCTTTGATCGCAGGGGAGCACCGGGCGGAGCCCAACGATGGAGAGGGTCCGGCTTCTAAGTCATTCTTAGAATCCCTCTTTGCATCTCTTAGAGGAGATCTACAGGCCATGAAAGGGGAGCTATCTGTGGACTTCCGGGAGGTTCGCCGTGACTTGGAAGAGGTTGGGGTCAGGGTGGCCGCCATGGAAGATCGGGAATCCAACCGAGAGGAAGAAATAGAATGGCTGCAACAGGAGGTCCTGCATCTAAAGAAACAACACATGGCCCTTGAGGCCCACAATGAAGACTTGGAAAATCATTCCCGCCGGAACGACGTTTGTATCCGGGGGATGCAAGCTCATGCTGAGGGCATGAATCTAACAGACTATGTTACAGCCCTCTTCTGGCACATTCTGGGCCTCTCGGATGAGGCGACGCTGCAACTTGATCGAGTGCACCGAATGGGTCCCCCAGGCCGGAAAAGAACCTGCCGCGGACATTTTAGTCTGCGTCGACGACTTTCAAACAAAGGAAGATATTCTACGTAAAGCTCGAGACTCGCAGCTGGTCCATTTTAGGGGGTCACTAGTCTGTTCCGTACCAAGACCTCTCAAGGATCACCCTACAAAAGTGCCAAGAATTCCGCCCCATCACCAAACATTTGCCCAAAGCAGGCATAGCGTACTCCTGGGGGCATCCCTTCAGGATTATCTTTCGCCACAAGGGAACACTACACCAACTGAGATCCCTCAAAGAGGCCTGTTTCATATTCGATATCGCTGAGCCCTCAGAGATGCCACGAAAGGTCTACTCCCCTAAGAGCAGGAAGCAGAAGAGAACTGGATAGTGACACACCAAGGGAGCCCCCATCAGAGAGAAACCGGATTCCGAAACCATGGCCAATGAAAGCCATCCATACTTTAAACTCTCTCTGGGGAGACCGCCCTCTCTGACGCTTCATGAAGATGATGGGACCATCGGGGATCGCTCATAGCTGCTAGGCAGGCGGGCGACAAGATGGCGGGCTCGGAGAGGCTGGGCAGTCGCACAGATGCTTTTCTTGATGCTCTACTCCTCTGAGGGCTGTGCTCCCATGGGGAGGCTATCTTGTTGACTGATGGGTCCACAACTGGAAGACGCTCCACAACTGTTGTTCCAATTTGACAAACTATTGTCTCTCGTGTTCCAATTATTATTCTTAGACTGCATTTCCCTGGGGTTTTTGCTGCTTTTTTTTCCTTTCACTCCTCCGCACCGACCGCATCCAATATGCTTCCTCTGTGGCATTCTAGCAGCGCCTTACTACTTGCACTTGCTATCCTGTCTGTAGGGCCCCAGAGTAGGGGGCAGCCCACTGCGCTACAAGTCCCTGTCCCTTGACCCGAGAGTTGCGGATCATCAGCCTTAATGTCCGGGGTTTAAACAGCCCAGTGAAGCGTGCAGCTCAGTTGTCTCTCCTGGAGGCGGGGATATATGCTTGCTCCAGGAGCCCCACCTGTTTCCCAAAGACACCTCCCGCATGCATTCACACTGGTTTCCCCGCCAGTTTAACTCCTCTGGCCCTGCAAAGAAGAATGGGATAGGTATTCTCTTCGCACAGAAATTTAATGGCAAAGTAATATCCACAATTACGGAAATTAAGGGGCGGTTGCCCGTGGTTAGAATACAATGGAGTGCCTTTACTTTCACTCTGGCTAATATTTACGCCCTGAACAAGTGTCAAGAACCCTTTGTCCTTAACGCGCTAGTGGCAGCCCTCACTACCCAAACACGGCCACCTTGATTGGGGGAGACTTTAATCTGGTGATGGACCCAAATTTAGATCGCTCCAGCCAACGCTCCTTTCACACAGGAGCCTTCACGTCTGACAGCCTCAGATGGCTGGCGGACGGAGTGCTCTGTGACATCTGGCAGCACCTTCACCCCTTTTCGAGGGATTACACCTTTTATTCAGCGGCACACAAGTCATACGCCCGCATTGATCACTTCCTCATGTACCCGGCTCTAACAGTGTGTGCCAGAGAGGGGAGCATAGAGACCCGATCTCTTTCAGACCACGCCCGATCGCTTTAGCCCTACGTCTTGATATCTCTCAGCCTCGTACTTCACACTGGTGACTACGCGATGCTCTACTGCAATCTCCTTCCACGGTTAAAGCAATACATACTGCACAGGTGGATTATCTCCACAACAATGACATCGAGGGGACACCCCCTTTCATTGATCTGGGAGGCTTTGAAGCTCGTCGTGAGGGGTGAATTTATCGCCATCGCGGCAGCCAAGAACCGGATTCACGGGGAGAAGCGCCAGCAACTAGAATAGGCAGTCTCTAAGTTGGAATCGATCCATAAATGTACAGGGCCCCCAGAGTCTAGCGAGAGCTAGAGAAAAAGAGGTTTCTTCTGAAGCGCCTTGACCTCGACCGGGCAGAGTATGCCCTTTTGCGGCTCAAACATAAATTCTACTTGAGCAGATATGCTGGCTCATAGGTTCTGTAGCAAAATTCTCTCCAGCTCTGTGAGCTCTGTCCAAATGGCTCGGGGCAAGGAGGTCCACATGGATGCCGAAATAGCCGAGGCCATTAAAGATTGTTATAGCGTTTTATACTCCGACTCGGACGGTCCCAAGGGAGATCCGGCGACTTATCTTCAGGGAGTTCCCTTGTTTTGTTTACCGCTGGCATCCCAACTTGACCAACCCATACGTATAGAGGAGGTGATCGCAGCTATCACCCGCCTCAAACCTTCAAAAGTGCCAAGGCTGGATGGATTCACCGCCCAATTTTATAAAACCTTTTATCAAGAGCTAGCCCCTCTTTTGACCCGAATTTTTAACTCCTTTTTAAGTCGAGCCTTGAGTCAGCGTGCATACGCTGCTCTACAAGACTTGTAGTGGAGTAGGTAAAAGAAGCCCCGCCCACTCATCGCCCATATTTGCCATTGGCTTGTGTCATTGTCCTTCCTAAATGCTGGCTTCTGATTCGTAAATAGGCTTGTTAGTCCCTCCTTAGTACCACCTTGTCTTCATTTCTCACCTCCCATGGCGACTGGCCCTTTTACTTCGGTTGTTACACAGTACATGTTATTTAGTCTTTAAGCACTATTTTCTTTATCGAGGTTCTCTTACTGCAGGCACTACGTGCTTTGGTGCCTTCTTTACATCCCCGCCCTCTCTCTTGTTGTCCGTGCCTTCTTTACCCCCCCATGTGTCTTCTTTACCCCCCTCCCGTTGTCCGTGCCTTCTTTACCCCCCTGCCCTCCCTTTTGTTGTCATGCCTTCTTCAACACCCCCGCCCTCCCTCCCGTTGTCCTTTCCTTCTGCCCTCCCTCCAGCTGTCCGTGATGCCTACCATTTGCAATGCATTAGGTCTCACATTTACGTGAGTTTGAGCTATTGGTTTTTAAAACATAAATAAAACGCATTGTCATTTACAATGCCAAAAGCTTAAACTCGCGTAAATGCGAGACCTATTGCACTGCAAATGCTTGTGTAAACTTTCTGCTGGAATGAGACTTCTCTAAGCACTCAGCATTACAGCTCCCATCATCTAATGTAAGGGTTCCTGCGCGGATCAGAGGCGTGGAGGGCCGCGGCCCCGCACACTAAGCCACGGCATGACTAAAGAGGCAGGTGTTCCGTCGTTTTAATCTCCCCATCGGAATGATCTCCCCCTTTGCATCTGCGCATGCGTATTTGACCGCGAATGCGCATTTGCAAAAATAAACCTTTGGCATGTCTTTCTGAGCTCCCCAGCACAGCAGCAAACTACCGTCATTGCTCACGTGTTTTGATGACGTCAAGCGCTACACGGTTATTGGTCACATACCCATAAATGTTCCCTGACAGCTTCCTCTACCAATCATAAATCTTCAAATCTATTTCTCTTCCTCCGCGCTACCCTCCCACCCCTCTCGAAACTTTTCCAGCAGCAGTCACACCCTCGCGGATATTGATCACTCTCGTTGGTAAAAGAATATTAATTTCTTATTGTGCTTTATTTGCAAGGTGAGTTTTTATTCATTAATGCATACTTTAGTGTTGTGTTTGTATTACTTAATTTTTTAAATATGAAAGGTTTTAGCTTTTCCTTGCTTGAGTTAATTGGTTATACTTTTTAGGCATGTCGCATTTTCGTTACTTAATAAATAATATATTTTAAAAGTGTTATGATCCATCGTGAGCTTCTATACATTTTTTTTCCATTTACTAATATTAGGAGTTTTTGGAACTGTTAATCTTACAGCAATTTAAACAAGTCAACTTCCCTTCTTTATGTAATTCTCTTAACAAACTCAGTGGCCATCTGGAGGAAAAGAACGTGAGGAAGTAGGAGCATCTATGTTTTGCATTTTTTTCCTGTCAACCACACTACCTCACCTATCACGGAATCATGTCTGTAGACCTGGCTGAACGTGAGCAAGGTAGTGAAAAAGAACATGGTTTCCTGTAGTAATTCAGTGTTTGCAGAGTGTAGTTAGCGGTCACATATCAGAGTAGATAATCAGAGGTGCAATGTCTGCTTAGGATATAATGCTTATCTTTATTATACTCGCTGCAGGCAATCTAGTACAAACACATACTACCGAATTTCTAATTTATGTTAATTGGTACAGTACCTGCTTAGTAAGATGTAAAGGGGCTGGCACGCTGTGCCAGCTCCAGTGTCTTCATGTTTACAGCACACTACCAATTGTCAGGCTATTGGTTGTTGGTATGCGGTTAAATCTTGGATTAATAAATCTATGCTGTTTACCTTTTGTGAGGCTAATAATTACCTCCACAATACTTTGTGTTCACTAAATATACCAAAGGCACAAAACATGCTGTGTGCCTAAGATCACACTGTCTGCTTTTGGGCTGAGGGTGTTTTAGTGTGGGGGGGGGGGGTGAGCAGCTGTGAGCAGCTCATTTGTGATTATTTGAAGTGCAAGGTCTTCAGGTCCTTTTTGAACTGGTGTAGTTTTTGCTTTGGTGTAGTTGGAGTTCATTCCAATTCTTGGCTGCGAAGTAGGAGAAGGATCTTCCCCTTGCTCTTGTCCTGTAGAAACGAGGGACGGTGGCTACTTCGAGGTCAGTTGAGCGGATGTTTTTTTGGGAGGGGTTGATGGAGGTTCGCTCATTCAGCTATTGTGGTCCGTTGTTACGGAGGGCTTTGTAGGCATGTGTGAGCACCTTGAAGGTTATTCTTCTTTTCTATGGAGAGCCAGTGGATGTCGTGGAGGTGTTGGGTAATGTGGTTGTGTCGTGAAATGTCGATGATGAGTCTACCTGTGGCGTTTTAGACAGTCTGGAGTTTGCAGAGGAGTTTTCTCTTTATTACCGGTTTAGAGACTGTTGCTGTAGTCCATTCTGTTTGTGATGAGTGCATGGGTGATGTTTTTTCAGGAGTCAGTGTTATCCACTTGAATGTTTTGCAAAGTATGCCGAGGTGTTTGACGCATGCTGAGGATACGGTGTGATCTGGCTATTCATTGTTAGTGAGGAGTCAAGTATGATGCCAAAGTTGCATGCGTGGTCTATTGGGGTGGGTGGTTTTCTAAAGGCGGATGGCCACCAGGTGTTCTCCCATGCGTAGGAGGTGCAGCAGAGTATGATGACTTCTGTTTTCTCTGCGTTGACCTTCAGCCAGCTGTTGCTCATCCAGGTTGCAATGGCTTTCATCCCTTCTTGGAAATTGCTCCTGGTTATGTTGTCTTCCTTGGTGAGTGCGAGGATGAGCTTGGTGTCATTTTTGTACGAGCCAATTTTTATTGATTGTTTTCCGACGATGGTCGTGATGGTGTCTATGTAGACGTTGAAGAGTGTGGGGCTGACGGAGGATCCTTGTGGTACTCTGCATCTGATATCTGTCGTTTCTGAGACGGAGGGCAGGAGTCGGATTCTCTGTGTTCTGCATGAGAGGAAAGATCTTATCCAGTCTAATGCTATTTCTCAGATGCCGGCGTCATGGAGCCTGTTGACTAGTGTGTGGTCCGAGATGGTGTTGAAGCCTGCTGATAGCTCCAGAATGATGAGGGCTGCCGTGTGGCTTTGGTCGAGGAGCCTGCGTATGTCATTAGTGTCAGTGACGAGGCTGTTTTCGGTGCTGTGGTTGTTGCTGAATCTGGATTGAGAGGTGTCTCTGATGTTTTTTTTTCTATATAATGTGCTAGCTGGGTGTTGACGTCATTTTCGATTAATTTTGCGTTGAAAGGGAGCATAAACATGGGCCTCATGTTTTTGTGATTTGTTGGTTCTGCGGCAGGCTTCTTTTAGTATGGTGTTGACTTCGGCGTTCTTCCTGTTGTCAGGGAATGTGGCGGTCTTCAGGCATCAGTTCATATTTCTGCAAAGTTCTGGTTCGAAGGCACTGTATGCTCTGTCTAAAATGTGCGTCTGGCAGGGGTCAGTAGGTGCTCCGGACTGAATGCTCTTCATTGTCTTTAAGTTGTTTTCTGTGGTGAGAACTCTTCAGGTGAGAAGGGTCTGGTGGTTGGCGTCGTTTGTGGTGTGTGTTGAGGTGGTGTTGTCGTCTTTGTTCTCAAGGTTGTCTTAGAGCATTTTGATCTTCTGGTGAAAGAAGGACCTTACTTTGTTGCAGCGGTCTTGGTATGGAGGGACGTCAGTTCTTTTGCTATTGTTTTTTTGGTATTCCTGTATAATGGCGAAGATTTCCTTGGAGTTGTGGGCGTTGGAGAGGATTCTGTCTTGGATGAAGTTTTTCTTTGTCTATTTGATGAGTGATGACTTGGTGGTGTGCTGTGATACCTGCTTTGTAGGCGGGGTGTCATTCTGGTGTTTTTCTGTTTCTCCTCTTCTTCTCCAGTCTTTGGCATGAGTGCTTGTATTCCAACCAGATCCATTGTGAACCATTTTGCTTTCATGTTGTGTCGTCTCTTGGTGTTCTAGATGGTGGGCGAGGGTGTTGGCGCATTTGGCGATCCATTGGTAGAGTTTGCTTGCCGCTGTATTGCACTCTGTTGTAGTTGGTGAAGGAGTGCAGACTTTGTTACTGTTTCTGCATGGGGGGTGGAGCGTGCGGTTTGACATCGAATCGATATGTGCTGGACTGTCCATTTGTGTAGTAAGTTAGAAAGTATTCTCTTACGCCTGATTACATTTTGACAACTCTATAGTGTTTGTCACGTTATTTCAATAATAATTCAAAGAGCTAAAAATGTTACTATGTTTTGTATGGACAAATGCTATTGTGTAGAAAGTGCTAAACCCCTGCGAGCAGACATAAACGATGTTTTAATGATATACGGCTTGACGGGTTATGGAGCAGCTTATGCCCATTTTTGTAGCAGCCTGTTCATGCATGACGAATCACACCACGGATTCCTTTCTGGGCCTCCTTTTATCAGCCCACTCCAACACCATTAATGTCAGATCCTTTACACTAACTATGGTTTAAAAAAAGGCCAGGAACTGTACTATTGTAATGTTTATCATTGTGTTTCTTGCGTCCAATGATTCCATCAGTGTGTTTCTACAGCTCCTGACTCCTTGCTTGTTAAACTCTTTGCTTAATAAGCACTTCTTCTCTGTGTTGCCATAGCAGGTCAGATACATTTGACATGTGGTAAAGTATCATCTCCTTGGTGATATCGGCGGCAACTGTTGATTTTTCTTGGCCGCTTCACCTCCATTTTGGTAGTAAATCTAGTTTGTGTCTCTCACTGAGTCCAGTGCAGTGTATGCCTGTTTCATTTTCCAATGGTATGTTGTTCCCAGAACAGTCAATTCTGTTCATTTGAAGACCAGCCACCCATGTAATCGCTTCTAAAGCTTTTCTTTATCTGTTACCCAATTAGCAGTTTAATCAATTGGTTTACCACTCTTTTGAAAGTTTGCCCATATCTATTGCCATTCTACAAAGTGGCTAATTCAAGCCTCCCAATGCTGCTTTCAAGATATTTCTTATAGCCTCCTTTCCTCCTTTTAAAGTTGTTTTCAGTCTAAAATCCTTGTGCCACAATATATAATCTGCAGTTGAGCGCAATTTGTTGTGGAGCATCATAAATGCTGTAGATATAGGGAGTGGATATTTTGTTACTGAGATTTTCAAACATACTTTGTCGGGCGATGTTGATCTTGGTTAATTTCTAAAGTTGTTTATACAATCTTATCACCATTCATTCAAGTATACCGGTCTCTGCATCTTACATTATTTCTCATCCATATGCACGTGTTGGTAACAATTTGGCCTTAATTTCTGCTATGAGTACTTTACATTCGCCATTTTCATTGGCCTAATAACTTTCTCTTTTGCTATCTTGAAGCATTGTTATATTTTACAGCCATGTGACATGGCAGTTTGTTCCTTCTAACGTGGCTCGTTCCCTATTTTCAGCTTATCGCAGTTATTATTTTCTTCATATTTTATTTCAGTAAGGTGTCAGTAGGCACTGTGCTTTTCCTTTTGTTTTCATTCCTGTTACTCCACTCCCACATAACAAAAGTCGCCTGGGCAGAAATACGTTTCCATACCCTTCAAACTCAACAGTGTACATATTGCTCATTAATAAATGTAATCAACGTGGCATATTCCACTCACCTTTGTATTAGTGAATACAGTCAAGGCAATAGGAGCCCAGCAAGTCAAGGTTGGATTGGGCAAATTTGACCAGGAAGTGTAGAGAGACTTTGCATTAATTTTGGCAAATAGTTGTTTATAAAATGTTGTTTGGAAGATCTTTGGAGTTCCTGAAGCCAGGATCTTTTTCAAGCTGTGAGTTAAGGATTGTTCACTGGTTTTCTTGTTTAAAATTATGCAATTCACCCACTTTATTGCTAGCTTTGTTGCTTTCATGTGTATCGCCAAGGAGTTATACCTTACTTGTCCTCCTATGTGGACCTTGTGGATCCATGAAGAATATCCAGGTTGCAAGCCTCAGTTGAACTTGTGGTTCCTGATGAAAGTCATCCAGCATCCTCATCCGTTTTTCCTACAGTATTGAGTAAGTATTCAACTTTACCATACTTTATCCTTTATCTGTTAACACCTTAATTTATATTTCGAGTGGTTTGTCCACCGAATCACTAATTTCAACTTTTGTCTATTTGTTATATTATAGGTGGTTTAGATACTAAATTACCATGTTCAAGTGTTTACCAATACTTTTTTCATCCTACAGCCTGACCTTTTGTTTTTCAAGTTGCTCTCTATTACTTTAACTTTGAAGAATCAGGCTATTGACATAAAGAATGTTCTCATCATTAGTTCATTTGTTTGTGCGGGCTATTCAGGAATATTCCATGTTTATTATTGGGTTACATACTTCAATGTACCCATTACAAGGCTCTCTCTTTCTTCTTCCTTTTAACACTAAGGGGTCGATTCCGATCTCGGCCGGAAGCGCACCTAACACTATTCGTCCGGAAAAAAACCAAGCCGAACGCATGTTTCCCGACCGATTCGAACATTCGTTCGAACGAGCAAGTACGATGCGCATAACTGCCCAGATCCCGACCCAGCCGTACGTACCCATTCCAGCTCCTATTCCCCGCCCGAGCCGCATCCGTAAACGCCGAATCGAGTCGCACGGAAGCAAATATACAGCACCTTCCGGCCGGACTAGTACGATGCGCACTCCGTACGCGCCGAACCCGTCGCTACATCCGGCACGTCAGAGCATCCGGGAGAGCCGCACATAAGCTCCGATTCGCGCCACAAGACGGTCCACGGCTACGAGACGAACAAGCCAGCGACGAGTACGAGTCGAAGCAACGAGAAACCCGAACGAGACGAACCAACCATGAATCCCATCGCGCAAGTCCTACCAATACTCTACATCTATTACCGGAACAGGTACGGACGCGTACGGCGCAGACGGTAAGTCAAACACCCACTACACAAACAAACAACACGTACCCGACATATGTCACACACATAGAGGGATGCAGAAATTACGTACACTAGCAACAGCAGAACCATAGGGGCGGGATGGCTATCACCAATGCCATACACACCCATAGGGGCCTGGATGCCTACCACTACCACCACCCCTACTCATGGGGGGTTGGATGCCTACCACTACCACCACCCCTACTCAGGGGGGGCTGGATGCCTACCACTACCACCACCCCTACTCATGGGGGGCTGGATGCCTACCACTACCACCACCCCTACTCAGGGGGGGCTGGATGCCTACCACTGCCACCACCCCTACTCATGGGTGCTGGATGCCCACCACTACCACCACCCCTACTCAGGGGGGGCTGGATGCCTACCACTACCACCACCCCTACTCAGGGGGGGCTGAATGCCTACCACTACCACCACCCCTACTCATGGAGGGCTGGATGCCTACCACTGCCACCACCCCTACTCATGGGTGCTGGATGCCCACCACTACCACCAGCCCTACTCAGGGGGGGCTGGATGCCTACCACTACCACCACCCCTACTCAGGGGGGGCTGAATGCCTACCACTACCACCACCCCTACTCATGGAGGGCTGGATGCCTACCACTATCACCACCCCCACTCAGGGGGGGCTGGATGCCAACCACTACCACCACCCCTACTCATGGGTGCTGGATGCCTACCACTACCACCACCCCTACTCAGGGGGGGCTGGATGCCTACCACTACCACCACCCCTACTCATGGGGGGCTGGATGCCTACCACTACCACCACCCCTACTCAGGGGGGGCTGGATGCCTACCACTACCACCACCCCTACTCAGGGGGGGCTGGATGCCTACCACTACCACCACCCCTACTCATGGGGGGCTGGATGCCTACCACTACCACCACCCCTACTCATGGGGGGCTGGATGCCTACCACTACCACCACCCCTACTCAGGGGGTGCTGGATGCCTGTCACTACTACCATCCCCACACATAGGGGGATGGATGCCTACCACCAACACCACCCCTACTCATAGGACGGGTAATGCATGACACAACCAGCATACTCCAACATAAGGAATGTCAGAAAAGACATCCCCCCAACACCATGACAAGCGTGTGTAGTCTGTGTCAAATGCCTACAACACTGAACATGACATTGAACATACAATGTGACCCCCTATCACATGTGTCACACATAAATGTGTGTGGCCTCCACAATGCAAGCAGACCATGACCACTGTGGCAATGGGGTCTAACCCCCATCATCACAGTGACCAAAAGGTAAGTGTGGGGTCCATAGCTGAAGCACATTTTGAACATTGTGGCAATGGGGTCTAAACCCCCATCATCACAGTGACCAAAAGGTAAGTGTGGGGTCCATAGCTGAAGCACATTTTGAACATTGTGGCAATGAGGTCTAAACCCCCATCATCACAGTGACCAAAAGGTAAGTGTGGGGTCCATAGCTGAAGCACATTTTGAACAATGTGGCAATGGGGTCTAAACCCCCATCATCACAGTGACCAAAATGTAAGTGTTGACATGGAAAAAGCTGCAAATGCCAAACAGCATGGATGATTCCTGGTCACAGAACAACAAACACATCAGTGGCAAAGTAGTGCTTGTGTCCCATAGCAACATAGATTGGGTGAGGCAAACAGTGCAGTGCAAATAAGACATACCTTTGGCCATGTGCAGACAAACATCACCCATGGGGGCTGACATTGTCAACATTCATCAATTACACAATGACAGAAGTGACCATCATAATGCAGACCCACATATCTGCACCAATGGACACACAAATGTAGATATCCTGTGGAGACTGTAGATGTGAGGTGAACAAATACCATACCATGGCAGCAATGGGACATACAAACCATGATCATTGTGCTTACTGATGACCTAGGAGTCCCAGGGACAGCAGGGGAAACCCACCAAACAACATACAGCCAATGGCACACTAAAGATATGCCAATGCAGTGGTGCAGATGCACAAACACAAACAGGCAGCCTCACACTGCATATCAAACACAACAGGTGATGGGGGTGTGCCAGTGTCCCCAGGCAACCACACAACACATGAGGAGGCCTGAATCCCAATTACACAGATGTGTATACAGTGCCACACAAAAGTAACTCATGGATCTGATTCCCCTATGTGGGCAATCAGGCATTGTTAGATGAGAGGGAGCCCAAATTACACATGTCACACAAGCTTGTAGGAACAGCAACTAACACAGCAAGAGACAGACCCACCACAGCACTACCCCCAGGGACCCCACATTGTGGTGACACTGGCCTGCATGATAATCCCACTGTGATGACAAAGCTAGATGTTGTTCACACTGTGAACCACAGTCATGTGTCCTGAGCAACAAACTACCATCACACCTACACAAGCACAAATCAATCAGCACGGCCTGTCAGCCAAGGTCAATATGGAGGTAGGGGTCTAGCCGTGCAACAACTCTCATTTGCACACACTCAACACCACACACCTTGATCTCCACCAATGTGCAGCAGTGAAGCTCACATGGACTGGTGACATTGCACATGCACCCATGACAATCCCAGGGGTGGTGGTGGGAACTAAGGTGCAGAAACCCATCACACATGGCCAGTCAACAAGACTCGTGAATGTCTGACACACTGCACAGTACGCCGTACATGGGCATGACGTCAAATCCACCCCAATCAATGGGATCCCGGCCACAGTCACACACCAATGAAGAAGCCAAGGTCACCCACAAAGAACACACATAGACAACTTCCAACATTGCAGCTCTGACCCTGAGGAGTGGCAGCAGTCACACACACTGAAAGCTACCACAAACTGTAAATTACATGACTTGTGTAACCAACAAGTGCCAAGGGGAATCCTGACTGTGTCCCATCTGCGTTTGCCCACATCCCCAGACCTGACAACAAAGACAACTAGGGATGACAACCTGATGAACATTAGTTTGCCATGCACCCACATCCCGGAGAAACCAGGTCCAAGATGCTGGATGAACACAGGACAACTCAGCAAGCATCACAAACAGGAACATCCCTAGGGACACAGCCTGTGTAGGAAAAGGGAAGGGAACACACACAGACATGCTCACACAACACGGGCCCAGCCAATGTCACGGGATTACCCACTGCCATGAGGGCACTCCACTCCTGTGGAAGGTCCGCTGTGCCAAACCTTGTCTGTGCACCACTCAAACATGTCAGCAGAACACTCGGTCAGTGAGTCAATGACTACAACACACTGAAGGCTCTGCTCACATCAGCCTGGGTACGGGAGTGTCATGTCAGTCATCTGCATACACCCAAAACACGTGTCAAGCAAGTTGCACTGTATACACAGATGAGTCCTTCAACATTGATGTGCTAAACTGCATGTCCAGTGGAGTTGAGCACACAGTCAGGGAAATAGAAACATTGAACAGTGGTAAGCCCACCAGATGTGCATCAGTGTAAGCCAAAGATGTTAATTTACAAATGCAAAACGTACATCCCTGTGTCAAATGCAGAACATTACACCCTCAGACTGCAGCAAAGGATGCAATAGATCCAGACTACATTAGGACACATATCCCATGGACCACATGGAGTCCATCACAGCAACACTTCATTTTCATGATCTGAACACTATTACAACTGCAAATGCATGATGATACTCATCTACATCATGTACATCCAAAGAAAAACAACAAGTAAACAAAAAGAGGCTTTATTCAGCAAATGTCAAACTAAAAATTCAAGTCCAAAAGAAACTAGGGCCAATGGCCAGTCCAAATACACAGTCCCAACAGGGTGATATGTGACAACTTGTCACCCATTGCTTGCCTGCACTTGTACAGACAGGGGACATCCCCCTCGGAGGGGCATACAAGGGGCAAGCCAGGCACCGCAGGGACAGGATCAGGGGATGCCAGAAGGAGGCAGTGAAGGGGTGGTTGGTGCAGGAGTGTCACCGGCAACTGCAGTGGAGGTATCTGACTCAGTGGGGGCTGGCACCACTGTAGGGCACAAGTCAGATGGTGTGGGTGCTGCAACCACTGCAGTGGGCCGGTCAGATGCAGTGGACTGGGTCCCCACTGCAGTGCCCGAGTCAGACGGGGTGGTTGTGGACTCCACTGCAGTGCATGACTCCAAGGGAGTGGAAGGGAGGGCAGATGAGGTGGGCAGGACAGAGGGGGGGGGACCCGGTCTCCACACCAGTGGCACAAACAGGCAGAGCGTCTGGTTTGGGGGTGGAAGAGCAAGTGGTAGGGGGAGGGCCTAAGCAGTTTGGGGATGCGGTATCGGTGTGTGGGGGAACCTGGGGAAGGGTGTGGCGGTGGAACCTGTGGAGTGGTGGGCTGGGGGATGGAGGAGAGAGACTGTGTGGTGGAGCTGTGTGGTGGTGGTGGTGGGGTCTTGCCCTTCCTGGTCCGGGGGACTTTCGAATGGGGTCCTCAGCCTGCCTGTGCCTGGGGGAGGGTGTCCGGGTGTGAGGGGCACTCCCTCTGTGTGTATGGTGGTCGCCTCTTCCGCCTGGACTTCGTGTCAGGTGTATCTGTGGGGAAGAGGCCAAGCTCACAGAGGAAGAGCTTCTGGGAGGGGGGGGTTGCAGGTGAGGCAAGGGAAGGGGTTTTGGAGGGAGAGGCATCTGAGGACTGCGCAGTGCTCCTGGATGCGTGTGTGTGTGTCTGGGCCCCATCCCCTGTGGGTGAGATATCAGTCCCCTGACTGTGCGTGCGTGTGCGTCTGGATTTTGGCGTGTGTGTCTGTGTGCTGCTTGTGTCTGTGCTGGTGCGTGCCGGTGCCGGTGTGTGTGTGCTTGGGACAGGTAGGGTGCTGGGGATTGTGGATGGGGCAGAGGTAGGAGGGGTGAGGGACTGTTGCAGGAGGGACACTGCTGCCGTCAGTGAGGAGGCCATGGACTGATTGGTCCGATGTAGGGCAGACATGCCAGATGACATGCCCTCCATGAATGACACCAGTTGTGTCAAAAGACCCGTGTGTGCATGGAGGACACTCAGCATTGATGTCTGCCCTACATGGATCTGTTTAAGCAAGTCCACAGACTCCACACTCAGGGCAGCAGGGGGAACAGAGGCAGGGGGTGCGGTGCCTGGCATGAAGGAGACACGCTCCCCTACACGGGAGCCTCCACGGACATGTGGGATGGGAGCAGATGGGAGTGTGGAGATGGTGGTGGTGGCGGGGACAGACTTGCTTGACGTCGCCTCTGGTCTGCTAACACCCGCCTCCACAAGGGAGTCCTCACTGGAAGTGCTGTTTTCCCCAACCGAGGTGGTCGTAGCTGAGGTCTCCTCAGTGTGGCTCCCCTCACCCTCCGTGCCACTGGGTCCCTCGGTCTCCCCTGCAGTGGACCCAGTCTGGCTCTGCCGCTCCTCTTGGTCCGTGGAGCTGTCTCCTCCTGTGGCCGTGGATGTATCTGCAAACAATCAGGATAAACAGAGCAACATTAGTCACCTGTACTGACCACACACACCACAGTAAGTACAGCACATCACAGAGCAAGCCCTGCCATCATTTGCTAGACATTGCAATAAGTGCTGACACTGATTTGAAGAAGCCCATTGTCTGCCTGACAGTCAGTCATGCCACACATATCCTACCTGTCCATGCACCCAACTGTCTGCTGCCTGTTGTATGCGACCAATCATATGTGCACACATGCACCACATACACAGTTGTTGGACATCCAAGAGAACATATGGAAATGTGTCACTCCAAACACATGCCATCTCCTGCCACTGACTCAGTACATGTGTCAGGAGAAGTGATGGGCAAAGTCTCTGTTGATATGCGGCTTTTGGTTCCATCACCAGACACAATGATGTCCTCATGTCCTGATAGACAATGCAACAATGGTGTGCATGCAGGACATGTCACACCACTGCTGGATCACCCTTTGCAATTGGAATGTTATGGCACAGGCCTGTCTGGCAAGTCAGTCATAACTGTCTCCTGTCACAGGGGCAGTGCATACACACAACACCAGTCTGCACTGTGTCACAATCATGGAAGTTCCAGAAAAGTAAGCCCTGTAGCTGACAGGTACACATGTGCACACCTGGCCAGCCACATCATGAGGACTGAGATGATCCCACGTCAATCAAATGAGACATTTGAGTGACTGCAAACACAAATCCATACACATGAGCACTTCAACGTTTGATGAGAATGAACCAAAGCTGCCTGCACCCCAATGTTTCATACAAAATTGTGCACAGTCAAGGGATCAGAGACCTATGCATTGACCTATGTGCAGATCCCATAGTCATAACTCAGATGGCTGGCCACCCCAAATTGTGAAACACTCCAGGAGTCCAAATAGCAAGGCCACACCACGGTGACACAGAGGCATACACCTGAGTGCCCTCTTCACAATGCCCAATATGTATGCTGACACACGGGAGTGGGAGAACAGAGTGCCTTCGATGTCCGGAGTAGGCATTACAGTCCTGGTCCATGTGCAACATGGTATTACCCTGAACACTAGGCAGGTGGCTATGCATGTGTCACACACATGATGTACATACTACTGAGGCTACTACCTTGGTCCCTGCAGCAGCATGGGTGTGTGGCACATACCCCAGACATGTGGTGAGTCAGAGCAGCAATTGGAACACATGTTAAAGCCATACCCAGAGTACATGTCAGATCACAGGCATTGTGAGCAATTGTACCACCCATGCAGCCCACCACAAAGTTCCTGTAACTGATGCTGTCCCCAACTTGAACCACAGGTAACTGCAAGTACACAGTACCCAAGTGACCTAAGTCACAGACTGTAAGGGCCACACCTGTGTATCAGATGAGGAGGGGGCATGACACAAGTGAGGGACATGAGTCCAGGACGACATGACAGTTGTACTGTGGAAGTGGAACCAGGCTAAAGGAGTGCATAGAGCATGTCAGTCAAATTACACAGTTGAGGCTAGCACTTACCCCCTCCTTGCTGCTGTCTGCCCTTCAGCTGCCCATCCAGGTCAGGGAAGACCACTGCCAGGATCCGGAGCATGTGGGGGGTCAGGGTCCGGTGTCCGCCCCTCCTCCGAGGAGGCGACAGCTTCAGCTGGACCCTTGCGATCCTCCGGGTCCAGCCCCGAAGGTCCTGCCACCTCTTCTGGCAGTTGCGGATCCTGCGCCTGTAGACCCCCACCGATCGTACTGCCCGGACGATGGTCAGCCAGATGTCCTGCTTCTGGTGGGCATCAACCTGTGAGGATGACAAAGTGAAAAGGCCATTACTACACATGCAACATTTCTGTGCATCACACAGTTGGATATACATGTCTCAATCACAGGGGCATATGATGTACACAGGCAGTGCAACTATGGCTATGAACAGTTTGCCAGCAGTTACCAAATGGTATCATTGCCTGGGAAGTAAAACCTTGTTGGAATGCACTGTTACTGCACTATACCTGTTCAGTGCATGTAACTACACACTTTGGGGGTGACAACTACTCAGTGAGCATGCTAGCCAGTGGTGTGCACACTGTAAGTCTTGCTAGTCAGACAACATGCACATTTAGTAAGGCAGTGGACAGCACACTCACCTGCTCCCCTGGTTTCTCATACAGCTTGCTGTACTGTGGAAGGAGGATGTCCAGCAGGGCCTGGTTCTCCTCAGTGCTGAAGGCTGGGGCTCTCTCCACAGTACGTGCCATTGCAGTAGCCAGAGGATGCAGATACAGCAGCAGTGGTGGTGGCAGATGTCGTCCTGGAGCATGTAGTGCAGGCAAGTGAGCTCTCAGGGGAACAGCCAGCATTATATGTGTGCTGCAGAGGCAGATACTGTCCCATGTGTCCAAGGTTATAGGTCCAAGTCGTTTGCATCTTCTGAATCTGGCCAATCCATGGAATTGCACCACTTATACACGCCCACAGCATCCTTCAAAAGTTCAACTTCATGACACCCATGAATTTGCAACATTGTTGTGGGTGGCCAACTGAATTCACTGCATCAGACTCGTTAAAGCTTCGAAAACGCGACCGTTGCCATGTCAGGCCATAGCCAATGCGTGCGCACCGATCAGACCATTGCTGTACGACGCGTGTTTAAAAAAACAACACGCATCCGTCCACATCAAATGCAATGGCCAATGCGTGCGCACCGATCGGTCCATTGCTGTACAACGCGTATTTCGGATGACAACACGCATCCGTCCACATCATATGCAATGGCCAATGCGTGCGCACCGATCGGTCCATTGCTGTACAACGCGTATTTCGGATGACAACACGCATCCGTCCACATCATATGCAATGGCCAATGCGTGCGCACCGATCGGTCCATTGCTGTATAACGCGTATTTCGGATGACAACACGCATCCGTCCACATCATATGCAATGGCCAATGCGTGCGCACCGATCGGTCCATTGTTGTACAACGCGTCCCTGTACAAGTCACTCGCATATGTCACCATGGTAGTCACTGGTGAACGTATGCCAGCCACAATTACTTGCCAGGGACTCAGGGGCACACCTACGACACCACAGCCTGTCCACACTGTATCCTAAGGCATGTAAGGCTGCATTACCTGTGTGTGTATGGGGGTCAACATGTGGTTTTTCTGTAGCGGCCCTCGGTGCTATGGCATTGTGTTTGTGCATGTCTGTACATGGCGGTGTGCTGGTATACATTTGTTTGTACTCACCAGCCTCCACTCCCCCTGGTATTCCGATGAGACTCTCCGGATGTAGTATGCCTCGCACCTTCTCCTCCCACGCCTTGAAGGTCTTGAATGGCGCGGGTGGTCCGCTGCCGTTCCTGTCAGCCAGCTCACGGTTCTTGGCCTCCTTCTTCCTGACCAGGCTTTTCATGTCCTGCCACCTCTTGGTTATTTCCCCCCGGTTGCGTGGCATGTTCCCAACTGCATTCACCTGGTCTGCGATCCTTTTCCACATCCTGTTTCTGGTGGATACTGGTGTCTGTTGGACCTGGTTCCCATAGATTTGTGGGTACACCTTGATGACCTCGTCGACCATGACCGTCAACTCTGTGGCAGTGAACTTGGGCATTCGTTGTGTTGCCATGGTGCGTAGTGTAGTTTTTGTGGTGCTGGTGTGGTGTGTTTGGTGTGTAATGTGCAGGGGGTTTGTGGTGCTGGTGTTTGGGTGGTGGTGGTGGTGGTGGTGGTGATGGATGTGATGTGTGTGTGCATGTGGTATGCTGCTTTCCTCTGTGTCTCTCCGTGTTCTCTGCTGTGTTGTTGGCTTTGTCGTGGTGCAAGGGTTTGTGGTCTGTGAGGGGGCTGCTTTTGTACTCATCTATGTGGGTGTGTCATGATGGTCTAACGTTTTCAGGTGTGTTGGGCGTGGTGTCCTGGGATTTATGCTAATTCTATGTTTGGCAGGGGGATGTGTCTTTGGGATGGGTTCTGTGTCTGGGTATTTTGGCGTCGTTTACTGTGTGGACTTGTTGGCCGTGTTGTGTGTATTTGTTTGTGCCGCCACTGATTACCGTGCACGGACGTGGCCGCCAGGCCTTCCGCCTTGTCAGTTATTAATTTCTGTAGTTCGCCGTTGCGGGCGGGATATGTGTTGGTTTCCCGCCCTCATGTCGGGGGATCATAATTTGACGGCCGGTGTGTAGTCCGTCCGCGCGGTCGTATTTGGCTTTTTCGGGCGGTATTGCGTCCGTGGCGGACGGATTGTCTTGGACTCTGACATGGACGGGCGGTATTCTGTTGTGTTTTTCCGCTGCGGGCGGTGGTTGCTTAGCGTCATCGTAATTGCTCGTTCGGTATTTCAATGTTGCAGGCGGGCGGTAATTTCAGGCTATGGCGGTTGACGGTATTTTTACCGCCGGTTATCGTAATGGACCCCTAATTGCTTAAAAAGTAAATGTAATATACATTTTAAGAAATATACCAAATAAACTTAATAAAAAAGTTATTCAAACATACATAATAAAAAAATATAGATATTTACTTTAATTTTTTTTTTAAAAGATTGGTTTGATACTTTTAAAATTATATAAAAATGTAAACACACACATATATATATGTATATATATATGTGTATATATTTATATATAGCAATAACATAAAATCGAAAAAAATGAAACATTTTATTAAAAATCATAAAATTAAACTATTTAAAAATCTTTTAACTTAAATCTAATAGTGCAGTCAGTGCAACAGTAGGGAAAATGTTGAATAGCGATGGAGTTAAAATTACTATTCCCACTCCAGTGAGTGCAACAATAGTGAAAGTGTTGGATAGCGTACAGTTACAAATAACTATTCACAATCCAATGAGTGCAAAATTTGGCAAAGTGATGGATATCGGAAGAGAACAAATTACTATTTCCACTACAGTTAGTGCAACAATGGTGGAAGTGTTGGATAGTGGCGGGGTAAAATTTACAATTTAACACTAGAATGAGTGCAACAGAAGTGTAAATGTTGTATAGGCTACGGATAAAATGCACTATTCCCACTCCAATAATTGTAACAGTAGGGAAAGTGTTGTCTATAGGAGGGGTAAAAATTAATCTTCACACTCCAATGAGTGTAACAGTAGGGAAAGTGTTGTATAGCGGAGGGCTAAAAATTACTATTACAAATCCAATGAGTTAAACAGATGGGAAAGCGTTGGATAGTGGACAGGTAAAAATGAATATTCCCACTCAAATGAATGCAAAAGTTGTAAAAGTGTTGGTTAGCAGAGGAGCAAAAATTATTATTCCAACTCCAGTGAGTGCAACAGTAGGGAAAGTGTTGGATAGTAGCGTGGTAAAATTTACTATTCCAACTTCAATCATTTAATAGAATTAAGATTCCCACTACAGTCAGTACAAAAATAAAAAATAAAAAAATATTAACAACAAGAAAGTATATGAAAAAGAAATATGATACAAATTAAATTAAAAATATATTTAATATAACATATTGAACAAAAAATATCCTAATGATAAATGCATATGACCCATACCTTCAAAAATTATATTAAATATTTTTTTTGTTAATTTTGATTTCAAATTTATTTTTAGAAAGAAATACATTAATTATTACGTAAATTTACTTATTTTTATTTCCTACCCTATAACACCACGAAATTCAAAACCTACATCTAAATTAAAGAAAAGATGTACTTACCTAATGCCATAGGTAATTAACAATTAAAGAAATATTATGAATTAAAAAATTATTAAAAAATAATTAAAATTATGAAAATTCCCACACTTTACACACTTATAAACGTAAAAAATCTGAGCTTAAATTAAAATGTAAAAAAAACACACAATTAAAAAAATTCTAATTCATAAACCGAATAGTATTCAAATAGTGATTGTAAAGTAAGTAAAATTAATATACTTCAAAACCTTTACCCCTATAAAAGTAATATGCAAACAACAAAATTATACACGATAACCCTAAATAAATATCAATTAATTAATTAATAATAATAATAAACTAAATATTATTTTAAAATACTTACATTACTTACCACGCTTTAGCCCATATAAACCCCTCAACCAACGCCTAAAAAAGTAACAGAATTTACAAATTTAATTTGCAAAAAATTAGTTAATATTAATTAGGAACTTATTATTAATGAATTAAAAATAAAGTGCTTCACACACTTTACCCCTAGAAAACACACAATCATGCATCTAAAAAATTTAGACAATTACAAAAACTACTTTGGAAATAATTAATAATAAAAAAAAAACAATTCATAATAATTTTTGTAATACTTCACACAATTAACACTATAAAATTTAAATTAAATAATTAATAAAAAAATAAAATATAATCATAAATTTTCAAAAATTAAATTAATTCCAAAACTACTCAACTATAAACCCACTACGCGCTACGGAAAACGCAAAATTTAATTAAAAAACAATTGATAACTACTAAAAATGTAACACATATGTTAGAAAACATAAACAATTATTATAGAAATTGCCAAAAACACATACATTTAAAATATATACTAAAATACATAACACTAATTTAAAAAAGAAATTTTTAAAACAAGTACATTTTTGAAAAAATTTAAAAAAAAAAATCTATTATTTAAAATGATATTTCTTGTTTTATAACCGATATTCTTAAACACTATATTCTTAACGTAATGATTTCTGAGTCACGATATTTAGAAATCAATATTTCGGTAGGGCGACATTTAAAAACACATATGTCTGTCTGAAAACCCCTTAATTTAACGAACCTGGCTGTGACCCACTTCAATTAGCAAAATACGAACCAATATCAATCATAAATGCAGATATAAAGATCATGGTGAAGGTTTTGCACAATAAACTGAAGGTCTATATTACATAATTATTTAACCACCAAAGGTAGGGTTAATAGATAATCACACTTCAGCGAATCATGTTAGGACAAACTCCCATAGACAGTTGGAGACGCAGAACGATGAGGATGAGAAGGTGGTTGTCTCTCTTGAAAGCAAGAAGGGGTTAAAACGTATAAAGCGGACATACCTTTATGGATGATGGAGATCATGGACCTAAGGGACGCGTACTTTGCTTAAAGAATAGTGAATAAAAAGTGCTATTATGGCCTGAGTGACCTGTGGGTGCTTCTCATCCACCTTTTTTGCTCTCCTTTGGAGCACAAGGCAGGGGTGCCCACTATTTCCGCTGTTATTTTATTTTGTAATTTGCAACAAAAAAAAAGGGTAAATACAACTGAGAAAAAATTAAAGCTAAATATCTAATCATCCATAGCATCTAAAGATAAAAAAAAACCCATTAAAAATAGATCAAAAGAAAGAAATGCTTCAGGAAAGCAAAAAATACAAGAAAATGTAAAATATTTATTAATTTATAAAAAAAAAATACACATTTAATAGAAAAAATGGTAACCACATCGTCCCTGGAACTGAAGATCAGGAAAAATTACACCAGTTAAAAATGAAATACCTCCTCCACATAAATATATTAATAACATTAGAGGACTTATTATGGTGTACGGCACCATAGCGGAAACATGACCGACCAACCTCCAAACGGCAGTCCCGGCCAACTGATTACGATAAGACCACACATGCTGCGGTGCAGTCGCATTCTCAAATTCCACTATAGGAACATGTGCTACAGCCATAAACTGGCCGTAGCTCAAGCTCACATAGGGAAATAGGAGGTGGAGTTCATCCATGCACCGTGTACAAGGGAATACAGGGTGCTTGCCACACGGTGCAGGGATCAACAAGTGGGCATCCTAGGTATCACATTAAACACCAACCGTAGGCCGCAGGGTGAAGTAGGTTTCAAACATACTTTCCATGTGTGAAAGCAGGATATTAAAAAACACTACCAGAAACAGTGCATCGTAATCCAGACGGCCTAATTCGCCATACATATAAATTACATGCCAGTTCAGATTGGCCAACAGGTTCCTGGAGCCCGTCGGAAGCCAGCGTGAATAACCGGCCGGTTTCACTTCAGACTGCCAGTATTATCATCAGCCGGTCGTAAGTAAAAACGCCGGTTTGAGTCAGAAAGCCACAGACCTAATGTCGTAGACTTTCAAACAAAGATCATAATGAAGGCCTATATATTAGACTTAAAACAAATAAAATAACTCTACACATACTAATGTACACATAACTAAGGGGCTGATTACGAGGACGGGTGGACTTTGTCCGCCCGCCACTGTAGCAGTGATTGGTACCGCCCGCCAGACATGCAGCGGTCCCACCACTGCCATCAGGATGCGCCCGCCAAACTGGCGGGCGCATCCTGGGACTTTAACATTGCAGGCAGTGCTGGGGGCTGCAGTGCCGTCCGCAATGTTAAAGGTGCTTGCACCGCATTTCCCTGCACCACGTGGCAGGCACCATAAAATGCCTGACAGTTGGTGCATGGAAATGCAGGGGGGTACCATGGGTACCCCCCATGGAAAGGCCTCTTACAGGACACAAACTAATATGGCGGACGGTGCCTGCTAGGCACCGCCAACATATTAGTGGCTCTTTGCCGTCCACCAGGCAATAGGTGCGATTGCCACCAGCGGAAAAGCGGAGGACGGACTTTGCATCCGCCACGATACCCTCCACCATGCTAATATGGCGGTGGGTAAATCTGTATGTGATGGCTATCATAATGAGCACCTAATATACTACATATTGCTAAGCCTTAAAGGTTATCATGGTAGTAAACCTATAACTGTACCTATGTATTACACAACATATCAAAAAGACAATACAAACGATATACAAAACTTAACTACCTCCCCTCTAATATTAAAGTAACTGAAATTAAAAATGTAAAATAAACTTACCTTAACCGATAACCGTAGCTACCAAATGCAAGCTTCTCTCCCCAAAAGCGTCCAAACAATAACAGGGCTAGATGAAAAAATGTACTTGGACACCAAATAAAAATTGAAAAAAATAATGTGTACCTTTGCAGTCAATATAACACAATATTATTTTAAAATATGTGTCAAAAATATATTCAATTCTAAAAAATGTTATAAAATAGTTTAACGAAATTATACAATATATAGTAATTTTTATTATAATATACATACATTTTTAACTATATATTCAAACTAGTTTGGTTAATTTGTTGCTGATTATTTGTAACAAAAGATATACACAACTGTTCAAAAATTAAAGAAAATAAAAAGAAAATATAAAAAGAATGTATAAAAAAATATATATTGTATAAAACTGTATTTCAGGTTGAAGTTATAAATTAAATAATAATATTTTAAAATATAAGATTATTAAGGGATGATTAAGATGCAGCTGTAAAAGTCTCCGACCCTTGATCAGAGCATTTACAGCTGCATCGTAATATGCCTGTAAGATTACTTTACGAGTGCCTCATTTTCATGATAGCAGTTGTAAAGGAATTCAAACGGTCATTCCGTCTGGCTTCGAGGCGGCAAAAAAAGTTTGAGCCAAATATGTATTGGACACTTAACAAAGTGAGGTATCATTTTCTTCGGAAGACTGAGGAGGACAGTGTGTGGTAGGAAATTTAAGCCGGCATGGAGATACCAAACAAAATATGTGGAAAATGTGATTTTTAAAACTAAATATGAGGTTTGCACGGAATTCTGGGTAGGAAAATTTTTGGGGGATAGACGCAAGCCATACCTCCATGTACTGGCCAAGATGTCTAGTTTACAGAAATGTGTAGCTTTGGTAGGCTTCCATAGATGGCCACTGAGCACGGGGCCAAAAACCCAGGTGCCACTCTTTAAAAAGCAGGTCGTTTTGTGATAGGTCATTTTGTTGTCTCCTCTATACGTTTTGGGCCTTTGCATGATGCGGGTAATTGGCACACCAACATGAGTGAGGTAGCACTTTTAATAGGAGAGTTTGGAGAATGCAGGGTGGGTGGAAGTTTGTGGAACAACGCAGATTGCAGAACTTTCCATCACAGGAAGGTGATGGAAATTGTTTTTTTTTTTACAGTTTGAGGTTAAAAGGGGATTCTGGGTAACAGAACATGGTAAAAGACATACAAGTCACCCCATCATGGATTTGCCTGGATGTCTAGTTGTCAAAAATGTATACGTTTGCTAGGTTTCGCTAGGTGCCAGCAGAGCTAGGATTCAAAATACAAAGCTAGGCACTTTGAAAAACAAAGGTCAGTTTTCACTGTAAAAATGTGGTGGGTCCATATTGCATTTTGGGCCGTTTCCTGCTGCAGGCACTAGGCCTACCCACACAAGTGAGCTACCGTTTTTATCAGGAGACTTGTGAAATACGGGGTGGGTGGAATTTTGTAGATAAAGGCAGATTTCCATCACAGAAATGAAAGGAAAATTTGTTTAATTTTTGAGAAGTTTGAGGTTTGCAAGGGATTCTGGGACACAGAACCTGAAGAGAGCCACACAAGTGACCCCATACTGGATTTCACTTGGGGGCTCATTAGGATGTCGTGACGTTCACCACCGCCGACGGTGGCGACCGCCACCACATCGTAACGATTGAAACCCCCCTTCATATTACAATGGAGGGGGGTTTCACAGCGGACGCAAAGTGCGTCCGCCGCTTTTCAGCTGGCAGTCAATCATTCCGATTGCCAGCCGGGCAGAACTAGTATGTTGGCGGTGCCTAACAGGCACCACCATCCATATTAGGATGGTGTGATGTGAAGGCCTTTCCATGGTGGCTTTGCCGCCATGGAAATGATGGCAGGAAATGCTTTGGGGGCCCGTTGCGGGCCCCAAGTGGGTTGGAGGGGTGGGGGCTGCACTTGGGGGGTATCTATGGTACCACCCCTCATTGCCATCCAGAAGGTGCCAGGCACCGCGCCGTGCCTGCCACTTTGTCCATGGCAATGCACGACATGCCTCTTTGGCTTTGCGGTGGGTGCTGCTTACAGCAGCGCACGAGGCAAAGTCAAAGATGCGGGATGCGACCGCAACGGTAGCGGTCGCATACTAATTGGCAGTGTGGAACCTCCCATAGCTGGCAGATGGTAAGAACACCGCTAGGGTTGTCCGCCCACCATCCTCACGGGGCCCTAAGTGTATAATTTAAAAAAATGTGCCTGAAGAGCGAGGATTCAAAATCCATAGCTAGGTAAAAAAAGGGCCAGTTTTCATTTTAAAAATGTGGTGGGTCCACATTGCGTTTTGGACCAATTCCTGTCGTGGGCAATAGGCCTACCCACATAAGTAAGGTAGCATTTTTATAGGGAGACTTAGGGGAAAACAGAATAGTAGAAGAACTGTTATTAACAATTAACTTTCTTTGCAGTTAAGCCTTCCTAATGTAAAAAATTGGGAAATAAGAAGTCATTTAAAAAATGTCATCTAAATCACATGCTTGCATGGGTAGCCACAATTTTGGAGATATGCAAAACACACTGCTTATAAACTCTATATTTTGTTTAAGAAATATATTGCTTTCCTTTTACCTACTTTACTCTGTTTATATTTACCAAATGAATTGCGATAAACACAGTACACAATGAAAAACCAGTGCAAGACGCAGCTCAGTTTTTGGATCTGGGTTGCTCGGGTTCTTGGTGAACCTATAAGTCCTATATATATCCCAAAAAAAGAAGGATCCTGCCTATTCAATGTTATATTATTTGGAAAAATTATAAAAATTACAGGTGAAAACGTTGACACAAATGGCTATTTTTTTTAATGCTTTAGTGCAATATTTACTATTGTCAAATGTAAATTTATATAGGAAATCGTTAAAGGATTTAGACAAATGCCCCCATTACTGAATTCAAATTTTTGTCTAGTTTTCAAAAATGTATAGTTTTCTGGGATCCATTATTGTTTTGAAAACAATTCCTAACACTAACTGGAAGGAGGTTGAAAGAAAAAAATAAATGCAACAATTGACTATGTCACAGTAAAAAATAAAAACTTCATAGAAGATTTTGGTTTACTGTCAAGAGTCTACTTGCCCCAGAAATCTGAGATGATGGGGATTTCATCACCACAAACACTTTGTTGATGCCATTTACAAGAAACAAACCAGACGCTTTCTACTGCAGCAATTTAGAACAATTGTTTTTAGAAAAAGGCTATTTTTTTAAGTATTTTTGAAAATTTCTGGGTCTTTTCCAGGGGAATACACAAACCTTGGGTACCTTTAAAATCATCAGGGTGTTGGGAATAAGGGCACAAATTTTACATTAAAACCTTATGTGGACAAAAAGTTACAGGGGCCTAAGTGCAAACTACCACAAATAAACAAAATAAGGCTGAGCACAGGGGGGAGGTGGGGCGGGAAAGGCCCTAGCAGCAAAGGGGTTAAAATACAACTGCTACAATCTGTAGATAGTGCTTCACGATAGACTTATGAAGTGCTTTTAAAAAAAAAAATTCTATTGATCAAATTAATGGCACTCTAGTTGATTAAATTAGCACAGTTAATTAAAACCAATGCAATAAAATGTCATCATAGCGCTGTTACAACGTTAAAAAGCATAAACAAAGCAAGCCACCAATATTTAAATTCATACACATATTAGTGACGAGGCAGTATTGTAGTTACTATTGTAATCTTGTGACTGGGTTCCAAAACCAAGGATAAAATAATTTGGTACAGAGACGCTATGGCAAAGTGCAAATAAAGTCGGTGATGAGTTTTTGGGGGAGGGGGAACTGATAGGGTGCGGACAGAAGAGGGTGAAAGCAGATTGTCCAGGAGTCTCACATATTTTCCAGACCTTACAAGCACTTGAATATCTGGGGAAGTAAAGCAGAGAGCAGATGCCTCCCAAGATGTACTGATGCCCCTTTTTAAATATAAGGGTTTTAAAAGAAGTCTTCTGGGAGCGTCAAGGGCGGGGCAACAAAACAGAAGATGCAGCCATGATTCAGACATGTAGTTGCACAGTTTGAAAGCCCCCACCTTAGTTGGAGCGCATAGGTTGAAGGCAGAGGAGCGCAAACCTAGGAGTACTCAATTTATCAACAAATAGCATATTAATTGTACTTTGCTGGATTCATCTTTCTCATTGTTATAAGTATTGTAATATATATATATATATATGTATATGTAGGTATAAATATATTTATATATTTATAAAAAATTGTGGTATTATTCTAACAAAAATACTTCTTTTGTCAAAATCTAGAAATTCTTTAGAAACCAAAGAATTGGTGAAAACAAACATTTTCCTTTACCGTATGCATATGCTACATACGAAAATAGATTCACAATTATTGCTTAAAAAAGTAAATATTTGCCAATTTTACACATGCCATAAGAGTTTTCGGTCAGGCGCACGCACAAATAGCAGAAGCGCTTTAGGGGAGGTATACACATACGGCCAGGCACCAACAAAGCAGGTTATAGCTGTATTTGTAAGCCCAAATCTCAGTAAGGTAGCTCAGTGGGTTAACGTAGCAGCCAGGATCTCTGTCACCCTCGACCAGTCCTGTCTTTGTATCCAACACCACTCTGCATTCTGAGACTATTAGGCCCGCACTACTGAAGGAATATCAACTACAAGTTCCAGCATGCAACGTGCTTTTTACTAAAAAGCCAGGTCTGCCCGAGGGTGTCTCGCCTGACACGAGACGGCCGTGACAACATGCTGCTGCAGAAATCTATCCTTTAGAGTGCCCTTGCTGCCAAGGAGATCTTTGGTGTTCTAGAAAAATACTTCTGCACTGATCCTCTGAGTATCTGACATTATCGATAACAAATTAAAATTGTTTATTTATTTTAATATCCGTGTTTACCTCGTACACATGATTGTCACGGAGAGGGGTGTCGTGGGCAAACCCCACGTAACCCCTACTTGCTCTCCTCCTCCTCCCCATCAGTGCCCCCACTCTCCCCCTCCTCACCGCCCCCCTCCCAATAGGCCGAGGATGCTTCCCCTGACCCGGGTGGCTGCGACGAGCCCACCGCGAAGGGCGCCCCCCAAGTCACCGCCCGCCGGAGCAGCACGCCCCCGCCCACTCCCGGCCACCAATGGGAGGGCCCCTAACCACCGGAGACAAAACACTGTAGCCCCATTCCGGGGAGTGCCGAACATTCCTCCTTGTTCCGAGGTCTCCCTGACGCGAGTGAGCTCACCACTGACCAGCGTCCCTTCACTCCAGAGAGTAAGCTCTGGTGGCAGTCACTCATTTTATACGCACTCTGTAACTACAGCACCTTCTTCATTGCACCGGGTTCAGTCTCCCTTTTGAAGGGCCCTTTCCATCATACTGGAATATGTGCCCTTTCCCAGCTCGTTTCCTTTCTTGCTTTTTAGGTCTCGGCTAGGCAGCGCATGCGCTGTCTCGTTGAGAGATGCTGTATACAGTATAGTGGGGGAAGGTCCGCCCACTTTCCAGCCTTTTTTTTGATTGGCTTGCATAATATTTTGTGCATTCTGATTAGTTGTTCACTTGGTAATCCCGCCTCCTGACTGGCATGGCGTCATTTTTGTTCTTCCGAGGCTATCAGCCCCTTTACTTTAAAAACCGTTTTCTTCCCATGCCTCAACCTGTTCCCTCCCGCAGTCCAATTTTTTTTTTACCACAACCAGCCCCCCACCCCCTCCCATTAGTGCCTTCTTTAATTCCCGCACTTCCATTTAAAATGCAATAGGGCTCTCGTAAATACGAGTCCTATTGCATTTTCAATGCTTGTTTGTTTTTTGATTGGTGGCTGACTTTGCACTCTTTGTCTCGCATGCGCGCGATGCCTTACATCGTACGCATGCGTGACAAAACAGTGGCGTTTTCCCAAACCACTGTGGGAGGCAGAGACAGCACAAGCAGCGGACGGCCTGCCCAGTCACCGGTCGGCGCTCTCGGAGCACCTGCACCCTTCGCAACAACCCCTGCCAGCAGTGAATTACAACCGTGTGAGCACAGTAGATTTCAGTAATAAGATTGTCGGAATAGCACAATGTTGTGGTGTAAGATAGCTCGGGCACCCCTGACGTTTGCTGTGGGTCATTTAATCTTACGGTCTTTAAAAGGTGCGCCCGTGTCACTGTGCTGATTAATGGCCCCCGGAGGAGAGCACCGCAGTGTTGGCCTAGCATGTTATGGTTTATTAAATGACCCGTTTTTTCTTAATTGATGGCGTGTATTACCACTATGTCAATGTAGTGCAGAATGAGAATTAGTCCGCAAATAAAAACACAACATCGTTTTTGGCAAGGCCACATGAATCTATCCTGAAGATTGGCAGCTCTGCCCGACATGAAATTTCCGCGTAAAACTCCGCGGTACCAGCTGCAAGTGACACGCTATGTCATTGTGCCTTGTTTACCTACTTACTGCCCTATTAAAAAACAGTCTTGCGGGATGCGCCTCGACGCTGTCCGCGGCCCTGTCTTCCGGAGTGGGCCCCTTTTCTCTTCTCTGTGTGTTTTGAAAGTGTCTAGAAGACCGCAGGGCCGAATGCAGCACTAAACCTGATCTACAAGGCAGGAAGTAGCGTGGTACAATCCAGGTGAAAAAAGGGTAGACTACGTGAACTAACAAACAGCACATCTTCATGCCATTCGCCTTGAGCTGTCGGTAGTCATACATAAGTATTGTGTGTAGTGTATTATTAGCAGACACACGTACATATAACACTTGTCAGTAGCTGTATGCAGACAAGCACAGTTAAGCACACCTACATTTTTTTAATAGGCTACTGTGAAGGGTGCCGCAACATGTGGTTACCTTGATTCGTGCACTATCACTCCATACTTTAAAGTGTCACACTGTGTAGTAGCTTACTGCAGTTAGATAATGGACTGGAGACAGACAGAGGGACGGAGCCGGGAGGGCATACTCTCATACTTTTTCCAGTCTTTTTTTATAGTAACGGGCGTTGATAGTGTTCGGCACACTCCTGTTTTAGAAGTTCAGGGACGGAAGGGACGGGGTGTACAGCATTCGTCAGGTGTGTGTGGGGCAGTCTTGGACACGTTTTTCCGCATACACACAATCAGAGAATGTGCATGAGCACCTTGTTTGAGTAAGTCCTGGCAGAGAGTGCACGGACCTATGCTATCCTCTTTCACCCACTTACTGCCCTATTAAACAGAGTTTAGCGAGATGCGCCTGGACGCTGCTTGCGGCCCTGTTTCCTGGAGTAGGCCCCCTCTCCTCTCTCGCTCCCTCCATCAGGACGGCGTGCCTGCTTCAGAGACACCGCGCTTTCTGAGCGCCATCAATCATACAGTAAACCATGTTGGAGTGCATAACAACTAATGGTTAAAATGTCCATTATTTACAGAACAGTAATAAATACAGAGGGGAAGAGAAAGGTGAAGGCAAAAGCCTACCAAAGTGCATATCTGCTAAGCCTGGCTTAGTATTTATAAGTTATGTTAAAATGGCATCATAAGTACGGCCGGAAAATATAAATAGCTGTAAGTTTAAAAACAGTGCTTTGGCGACTGATGGAACTTAGTGACAAACGGAAATGCTGCTACTCTGGCGCAGGAGCTTGCGTTCCTGCTGGAAGAGGTGCGCCCTGAGGGCCCTGTTGATGTCCTGGTGTATAAGTGGTGTCTGGTATTGCGTTAATTGTAATAAAAATAAAAAACATTGTTTGTGTTGTATTACTTGTACCCTATAGATATGTGTGATATTTGCGTAAAACAAGCGTGTAGTTGTGCAATATACGATATACTATTTGTCTAGTATATGTTTTGCAGGCTGCAGTATTAATATAGGTGGTGTGTGCGGGACTGGTTTTCACTGGTAAGTAGTTATTTAATAGTCTATGTGAGACATGTTTAATTGCTACTGTCCAGGGGTATGGGAGTTGTTTGTTGAATAAAGTGTGAAGGGAGCTCCTATTAGTAACGTAATGAATAGAGAGGTCACATTTTACATTCTGGACGCTTCTTATGTATTTTTTTGAGGAAAGCTTGCATTTTCCTATAAAAGCTGTGCTGACAGGTGTTGGCGGAGAATAGAGAGTCAAGTACTAGAGAGACTACACTGAACAGTCTTGAGAGAGTACTTTTGACTGTGCGGAGGAGATTTAAAGTGCCGCGGCTCACGTTCACTTCTGCTACAAAGCAGTCGCCCCCCATCTGTTTGTCTACACTGTCGGCGAGTCTCCGATTATCATGAGGCCATTCCCCAGGCAGGGCACATAGAGAGCTCACCTGTGCCGCCTCTCTTCATCTTGGTATGATATCTAGCCACTTCCTTAATCTCCACTTAAATACCCCTAGGATTTGAAATCAGTTCAATGCCTGCACACTTTTACTATTGATGGGCATCCTTTTTGAAAAGACATCACTCAGCCGCCTTTCTCTTGGGTGCTTTGTTTAATTCAGTTGGCTTCTTTTGATTTGATTACTTACTTCCCCTATTGTAATACTTAAAAGCATTTTGGTCTCCGTGCTATGATTGGTTCACTTGTGTCCTTTATTACTTACATTGCTTGCATTCAGCGAAAAATATATGTTTTTAATTTATGCAGTTCAAGGGAGTGCTTGTGTTTTCTTGTTCACTCCGCATTTTGCTGCCCCTTTGCTTAACTCCCATAACGCCATTCCCTGTCCTAGTTCTTGTGTTGCTTTTGCTGCCCCACCCATCCCTTCCTTGCTCCCATGACCCTCTACAACTGTTTTCATTTTTTTGCCTGGTGTACTACAGTCAGACATCCATCTTAACATGGGGTTTTACCCATTTAAAATTGGCTGCCTGTGAATGCGCAACTGGCACCAAGAAATGCATTTGTAATATCTGAACACACCCATTCACCGATGCCCACTGTCAATGCACACACATCATCCTCTGCCATCTTTGAATGGGGTTGTTGCTCGCTCGGACCTACATCATTTCTATGCCGCCCAGGCCATGAACCAAACCCGCTCCCAGGGGAAGTCTGTGTTTAAAGGGACCGGAGGGTTTTAAAGGGCCTGGGGCATCTCTTCCATTGGGAGCAGCGTGTAAACCTCCCCTTGCACCCGAGCAGTTGCAGCCAGGCTGTGGCCTTAGAGACAAGGGAGGGAGAACGGTGGCTCCTGGCCCCCTCAGGTGCTGCTCCGCATTTTAAGCAAAGCTTAATCTGTTAAAACTATAAACGCAGGGGCCCGGAGCCGTTCTCAGGAGCCTGGCGCTGGTTCTGCCAAATGTCCGCATTCACTTACACCGAGACAGCCTCGTCTTAATCCCATTTCGGGGCTTTTTCTTCCACCTGCCCTTCCTGTCTATCTTACTCACTGCTGGTTCTTTTTCATCCCTGCTTTCTCCCTTTCTCCAATATTTCTCTTCCTCCTTCTTTCCCCCCTTTGCTTCCTTTCTCATTCTTGTTCTTGGTCAAAATCTGAGGGTTAAAAATAAGTGCGGGTCACCAAACGTCAATGCATGCACCTAACTACCGGCACAAATTAAGCAGTGTTTTTATGAACGAACAGCCCACTTGATGCAGTTTCTCACAGCACTTTTAATTAAAGGGCATGCGACGTAAGTGATCTGATTGGCTGCTGAGACCCACCATCCATCCCCCGCCCGTTCCACAGTCTGCAAGATGATGAATGCCCCCTTTCTTGTATAGCGCTGCTGGGTCGGCGCTTTGTTATAGAAGCAGTACAAACATGCATACCCGAGCGTGCTGTCCTGAGTGCCCTCCCCAAAATCCGGCACAATAATAATAAAAAAAAATGATAATAGGAACAACAATGGTAATAATAATGACAAAGATAAGGACGATGGCAATCATAATTGCGATTTAGATAGTTTTTTGTTGCACACACACGCTCCATGGGGTAAGGTGCCTCGCCCTGCAATGGTTATGATTGAGCAGCCACTCGAGGTGCCAGATCGCTGCCACTGCACCTCATTGCAAGGGAGCGACTGCATCTCTGTTGCCATTGTTACTGTGCAAGCATCTCCCGAGTGGTTTTCTGTACAGTGCGCTGACACCTTCCTGGTAGAGTTATGTTTAATAAAACAGGCAAATAAACACGCTGATTGTACTGTCAACACAGTTCTGACACATAGGTACCATTGACTATTTCTGAACAATGCTTGCATTATCTTTCACAATTCTTCCAAACAGGGAAACGCATGCATTACTATTGCATGCTTCGGTGAAGACGCGCACTGCTTGCGCAATGGTTCTGTCTTTCTCCCCTTCACTAGTGGGTGTGATACCAGGTTTTGAAGCAGAGAGAAAAAAAAGTCAATGTGCAGTTGTGTGTGTTTGTATGTGCTGAGCCCCTGGAACAGAAATGCAATGCAGGGGTTGCAGCTAATGGCACATAGTGATTTAGTAGTGGTTTGTGGGAGATATCAGTGTTTTGGGATCAGATTATTGAACTTTCTAAATCATGTTATTTGAATTGCTGCTGTGAATTGGTTTATGAGTGATGTGAAGTATTTTTATATTTTCTGCTACTTTTATGGTCTTTGACCGAAATAAAGTTTTCAAATGAAATTAAATGAATTAGGTTGTGTCTCAACGATTAAATACCCAGCCTCTGATCAGAGAGGGTGTTATGCTTAAAGTTTAACGTGACAATTAAGGTGTGGTGATTGATGCAGAGACATTGAAAGGCAATGCCAACTGGCAGGACACAATCACACAGAAAGTAACTGTTTCAGCACCCAGGCTAATGTGCTGCATAGCTAAATACATATACGGTCCCAAAGGCGAGACCGATTGCATTGCAAATGCTTATTTATACTACTTTGTAGCGCTCCTTCACTTTACAGCTAGACTGGCGCTACATCAGCACATTTGTATAACTGGTGTTGGGCCTTGGTGATATACTTGAGACACACAAGGGCACTGTCTTTTTCCTTTACCTCCTGGTTTGATGTCACAGTCTAACGTCTGGTTCCTGGAGTGATGTCACAGTCGAATGTCTGGTTCCTGTAGTGATGTCACAGTCTAATGTCTGGTTCCTGGAGTGATGTCAGTCTGGTTCCTGGAGTGATGTCACAGTCGAATGTCTGGTTCCTGTAGTGATGTCACAGTCTGATGTCTGGTTCCTGGAGTGATGTCACAGTCGAATGTCTGGTTCCTGTAGTGATGTCACAGTCTGATGTCTGGTTCCTGGAGTGATGTCAGTCTGGTTCCTGTAATGATGTCACAGACGAATGTCTGGTTCCTGTAGTGATGTCACAGTCTGATGTCTGGTTCCTGGAGTGATGTCACAGTCGAATGTCTGGTTCCTGTAGTGATGTCACAGTCTGATGTCTGGTTCCTGGAGTGATGTCAGTCTGGTTCCTGTAATGATGTCACAGACGAATGTCTGGTTCCTGTAGTGATGTCACAGTCTGATGTCTGGTTCCTGGAGTGATGTCACAGTCGAATGTCTGGTTCCTGTAGTGATGTCACAGTCTGATGTCTGGTTCCTGGAGTGATGTCAGTCTGGTTCCTGTAATGATGTCACAGACGAATGTCTGGTTCCTGTAGTGATGTCACAGTCTGATGTCTGGTCCCTGGAGTGCTGTCACAGTCGAATGTCTGGTTCCTGTAGTGATGTCACAGTCTGATGTCTGGTTCTTGGATACATGGCTCTTGGAGTGATGTTACAGCCCAACCTCTGGTTAGAGATGTAAAGACTGAATAAGGTGCCTGGGGCCTGCAGTGATATCTCAGTCTGACGTCTGATTCCTAGTTTGATGCCACAGTCTGATGTTTAGTTCCTGTAATGATGTCAGTGACCGATGTCTGGTTCTTGGTGTGATGTCACAGATGGATACCTGACTTCTGGGGTGATGTCATAGCCCGATCTCTGGTTAGAGATGTAAAGTCGGACTATGATGTCTGAGACCTGCTGCGATATCAGTTTGATGTATGCTTCCTGAAATCATGTCAATGTCTGACTTTCGGGACTTGGAGATATGTCACAGTCTGCTTCCGGGAGTGATGTCACCGTCTGCGTATGGTCCCTTTGGGTTTGATGTCGCTGTCTGATGTCTGCTTCCTGGAATGATGTCATAGTCTGATGTCTTGGTCGTGAAGTGATGTCACATTCTGACGTCTGCTTCCTGGAATGCTGTCACAGTCTGATGTTTGGGTCGTGAAGTAATTTTTCTATCTGATATATTTTTCTTGAAGTGATGCCACAATCTGACACTTGAATTACGAAATGTCATCAAAATCTGATCCCCTCCGCTAGGGACAGATGTCATTGTCTGTCTACTTTTTTTGGTTCCAGGCATGACGTCATAATCTAAAGCCTGGTTGCTGGAAGGATATTACAGTTGGAGTCTGATTCCTATTGGTGTCACAGTCTGATCTCTGGTTCCTGGTGTGATGTCACCATCAGATGCCTGAGTCACAGAGTGACATCACCGTTTGTTTGCTCTCTGGAGTGATGATATTTAAAACTCAAATTGTGACCCAGTAATTTGCATCTCTTTAGGGCTATGTGAAGTTTGGCAGTTCACAAATGAGATTTTTTTTTCTATTTTCTCAAGCCTCACAAACTGCGAAACTTGCAAAGTTGAAACAAAAAATGTTAGTTTCAGTGGCCCTTTGCAACATTGGTAAAGCGACCCTGCTGCTGCAAGGGCCTACAAGGGGGATGGTTGGAGTGCCCTGCTTGGCAGCAGTCCCCTGTTGGGTCATACATCCCCTACAAAGTCAGAGGAGGGGGCAGGGAGGGTAGAGATTGAGGCCAAGGAGAGTGTGTCGGAGGTCACACAGTTCAATACATGGTTAGCAGCGCTGTGCTATGCACAGTTGCAGTGAGATTCAAGATTTTGTACGTAGTAAAGGGAGAGAGAGCTCCTTAACTCTGCCCAGTGGACCAGACGGGGCGGTGGGCTGGGCCCTTGAAGCTGGTCTTCATCGAATTGATGTCTTTCCTGCTCATCTGAAGTGGAGAAGTGAAGGAGTGAGTCTCATTGGTGGCAGCATGTCTGGTGGCCTTTCCTTTTGCTTTGTAGTCTGGTGTGGTCATGGCTTGATTTATTTGGCTCACCTCCTGAAGTAGGGACGTTTTTAGGTCGAGCCTGTGCAGCGCATGCGCTGCTCTGCAGGCATGCTCTATTGAGGTAGGGACTTGAAGCTCCGCCCACTCTCCGCCCACATTTTTCATTGGCTTGTGTCATTGTTCACTGTAAACTGTGGCTGTTCATTGGTCAAAAGGCTTAGTAGTCCCTCCTTAGTACCGCCTTGTCTCATTTAGTAATCTCCCATAGCGACACCCCCTGTTATGAGTTACAGCCTCTGTGCACTATTTTCTCAAATAGCTTTGTCCTGCCTGCTGTTGAAAGGCAAAATACGCTTTCTCCTAAAGGCTTTAAAAAAAAATTTATAGCACGCATTTGCAATGCAATAGGTCTCGCATTTGCAAGCATTTAAGCTATTGGCATTGTAAATGACAATGCCTTTTATTTATCTGTTTTAAAAACAACACATAAATAAAAGGCATTGTTGTTTACAATGCCAATAGCTCAAACTCTCATAAATGTGAGACCTATTGCATTGCAAATGCTTGTTTGACTCAGGTACCCTGACCGACTCAATGCTGGAGGCTTCCATTTCGGTGATTCTTAAGCCGTCGAAAGACCCCGCGACTGTGGGTCATATAGACCCATTTCTCTTCTCAACATAGATGCCAAAATCTTCGCAGGTATCCTAGCCGCTTGACTGACTCCTATCATGCCAGGTTTGTTTGATCCAGACCAATCCGGCTTCATCCCCATGAGGCAATGCAGAGGTAATACAAAATGGCTCATGCATCTCATTGACATCATTCTACGACCACAAATTGAGGCTTTCTTCCTTTCCATTGATGCGGAGAAGGCGTTTGATCGCATTCATTGGCTGTACTTGCTTGCAATCCTCCGCCGATTTGGGTTTGGAGATCAATTTATCACATGGATACACTGTATCTGTAGCACCCTCAGGGCCTCTGTCCAGGTCAATGGGACTTCATCCTACATGTTCCCTATAGCGCACGGGACACAACAGGGTTGTCCCCTTTCTCCGCTCCTTTTTGCGCTGTACATAGAACGTGTGGCTCATAGAGTCAGGGACAACCTGCAGGTCTTTGGGATTCGGTTTGGGGCTGATAGTCACACCCTCAGCCTGTACGCAGATGACATTATCTTATCGTTGATGGATTCGATGACCTCGCTACCATCCCTACAAGCGGAGTTGCGGTTGTTCGGTGAGGTGTCTGGGTCCTAGATCCTGAACCTCTCGGTCACCACTCCCCACAAGAACGTACTGTGGGCACGGTTTCCATTAGTGTGGGCAAAGGAGACCATACTGTATTTGGGCATACAGTTAGCCCCCACATTGGCGAAGACACTGGCAGTTAACTATGGGGCCCTTCTTGACCAGACCAATAAAACGCTTTCCTCGTGGAGCCGTCTGTGACTGTCTTGGACAGGTTGCATTGCTGCAGTTAAAATGACGGTGCTCCCACGCATACTTTTTATCTTCCTGACCATACCATTGACTCCGTCGCCTCTTGTCTTATGCACTCTGCAAGTCGCCATCAACCGGTTCATCTGGAATGGCAAGAAGCCACGACTCCACCACCACCACCAACTATCTCGTACAAAAGCAGAAGGAGGCCTCGGGCTCCCCCTGATCCCACAGTACTTTCAGGCTTCACAACTTCGCTATATCGTAGAGTGGAATCGTCCACTCTCCGAAAAACATTGGTCTTTCATGGACCAGATGGTTGCCAGAGTTAATATATGGCGCGAGGTCTGGTTGCCTCGCAAGCATAGGGCCTGGGGGCTGTACTCATCCCCGGTGACCATCACGACATTGAAAATTTGGGACTCTGTTGCCCTTAAACACAGACTGATGATGTTTTACTCCCCAATGAGGCCGATTATTGACAACCCCGACTTCCCCATGGGAATCAACTCAGACGTTTTGAGCCGCTGGCGCAAGAGGGGCTGCAAACGCATTGGCTCACTTTTCAACACCTCGGGAGTTATCTCCTTTGCTCAACTTCAGAAGGACTACTCGCTATCTTTATCAGCTGTTTTCCATTATTTCCAGCTGAGACACTGGGTGACCTCCTCAAGCTATGAACCTGGGTCCTCCCGCCCCCTCATCAACTTTGAGAAATGGCTAGTATGTAAAGATGGGGATAAGCACCTAATTTCTGATCTCTATGCTCTACTCTCTGACAGTGGCTCCGCTCCGAAATCCAAGGGTCAACTACGCTGGGAGGATGAACTGGAGCGCTCCTTATCCATCAAAGAATGGAATAACATTTTCTACAGAGTACATCACACTGCACACAACATGACCAGCAAGGAGTCTGCCTATAAAGTCGCTTCTTACTGGTATCTCACACCTGCACGTATACATAGATGGAATAAGGGGCGGTCAGAAAAATGTTGGCGGGGCTGTGAGCTTCACCTCTTGTGACAATGTCCCAAATTAGCCAGGTATTGAGAACAGGTCTTGAACGATATTGACCTAGCGTTTGATATGGCAAGACCCCGATTCCCTGCCTATACGATCTTAGGGTTACCCAACTCCCTGACTTTCCCCCTGCGATCAGCAGGGGAAGGCAAATGGAATTAGCACTAAGCGCTGTGCGCCAAGTAATCCTCACGCACTGGGGGACAGAAAAAATTACGGACCATATCTCGTGGCTGCACAAATTATGGTTTACCCTGGCGATTGAACGTAATTCACTCACGGTCGAGGACGGGGCGGCTGTCTCTCCAGACTTGTGGGCCCCTTTTACTCAGATCCTCTCGATAGAGTATAGAGAGGTTACCTGTCCGTAATACATGCAGATATTGCGCATTATCCCCCGAGAAGATACGGAGGATACTTAGACCTCACCATAGCACTGCGTTTCGACCCTGACCCTGTTAAACATCTTTCAGTTAGATGCAAAAAGTTGGGTGAAATGGTACAAAGGAGTAGGGGGCAGTGGGTGAGAGATGTTGTTTGGGGTCTTTCTTCTCTTTTTTTCCCCTTTGACTCTATCTCTTTAATGTTCATCTGGTCCGTTTATTGCTGCCGGCCTCCGGGTTGTATGCTAAGAGCTGTGTTCTATCTCTTATAACTCAATGATGCTGCCGGCTGATGGTTGTAGGCAGAAAGCTGTGTTACTAAGCTGCGGATCTCAATAAACAGAATTGTTCCATAAAGACGATTATCAGTGGGTCAAACATAACTTTCTACTGGGTCTTTCGGCCACTAGAGAGGATACTGAGATCTGCAAACCATTTGTTCTGGCCCAATGTCTGATTAAAATTGTTAGCTCTATAGAACCATACCTGACCGGGTGAACAATACTTACCATCGCCAGCTTTTTTCCAGGTTCAGGCTGAACTCTTTTCTTCCACTGGCAAGCTTCCCTAAACATTGGGCTGCAGACGGCTGTTAGGTCCTTGTGAGTGTGACAAAACCTCAGCGCAGTCCATCTTGCTTATTGTCACGTTCTGCAGCTTACACACTGTTAGAAATGGGGTTTCTGGTTAGCTAGGGTATACACCTAAGCCAGGCAGAACCGACAACTCTAGTCAGGGAGTTACACACCCAAGATAACCCCTGCTCACCCCCTTGGTAGCTTGGCAGAGCAGTCAGGCTTATCACAGAGGCAATGTGCAACACACACCCACACCAATGACACACTACAAAAGAGACTGCACGCAAGGGTATATCAAAAATATCCTTTGTTGTTATATACACATCACACACATTAGACCATAAATCACTGCTGCTTGTTATAAAGGGGCACAAAAAGTCATAAATCACTTGGCATGAAATATACATATGAACCACAGTTGCTTATAGGCATCACCCCTTATTACATCAGAAAGCAATCATGAATGTTACAATATAACAACATGCTGCAAAAACATAATTCTATGTAGCAAGTAATATTTCAGTATAGCTCTTAATGCACCTGTACCGCAATAAGAGTAAATCTTATCTAAACACATTGCAATACTCATTTGAAAACCTTCCACACCTTTGGTATAGCAATACATCTTCTTTACATGCTGAAGAGCAAATAGCCTCAACAAAAGCAATTTTGGAAATGTATCAAACAATGAGGGAGGTGATGATTTTGGGGTCCCCGCTAACCTAGGGCAAGGACCAAGCAGATGACTTGACCACAAAGAGCATATCATGCTGAATGATTCAGTGGTGGTCCCATCCTCCCAGGACCACCCCAAGCAAAGTTATGGGCAAAAATACAATCCAAACCAAAGGCCCCACAAAGCATTATGGGACGAGATTCCAGTGAGCAATGAATATCATAGTATGGGCTCTCCCGCTTGGCCAGGAGAGCCCTGCGCTGTTAGGCTTTGTTTCCCCTGGTTTGTCTGGGTTTGATGGAGGTGGCAGTCCCACTGGGCACCTCAACACTGGTCAGTGGTGGAGGACAGCCCCGGGAGCCCACCCCCAGCTGTTTTTGCTGTAGAGAGCCACCTGGCCTCTCTCCTAAATTGTATCCTTGCACACCCCTGCTGACCGTGCTCGATACGAGGGGATAAATAAACGGGCGGTGATCACATGTGATCACTCGCCGAGCGGCACACTAAATGTGTGGGTCTTGTGTGAAGCGTTGCACAGGTTTGGGCGTACCTCACACCAGGGTCTGCCTGTCACACTGGCAACGAGGGAGTGTCGACCCCTGACTGCCATCCGGCTGCCGCCTTGTTCCCGCATGGCAGTGCCGGTGTCCTACAGCGGCATTGTTTGCTTCCGCCCAGCAGCTGCACCCACCGCCACAACTGGCTATCCTGTGACACCTTCGGGGCTGAAGACCTTCATGGGACAGCTCCTGCGCCTGCCCGAGTCCGTAGAGGTTGCCGGCTGCTTCGTGGCCTGGTTGGAAATGACAAATAACTGGGGGCTTGGCTTTCCCCCACGACGGCCACATCATCTCCGGCTAACAGCGCTGCCAGAAGAGGCCATGTGCGCGCCTCACCGCCTGCTGAGAGTCAAGGTGAGGCAAAAGTAAACGAGGCAGTTCCGCAACGGTTCCCAGCAGGGGTCAACACGGGGAACAAAGGAAAAACACTACCCATAACCAATTAATAGACTGGGAGGTTAATCAAGATGGGACTGTGTGGCATAGGGAGTTTCCCTTCTCCATCGGAGGCACCTCAGAATCAGGACTTTGCCCCAGGGGGTGCTGATAGTAATGGATGTGCAGAGGGTCTGAAGAAAGAAGGGCCAAAAGATAAAGACACAATTTGCCCACATGCCCAGAGTGGCCGAATGCTGAGGCCAGGAAACACCCACAGCAGCAAAACGTTGGGTTCAGTGAACAGTGCGCAAGCCACCGCCCACCTCTGCGGTGCACCGGCTGCCAGAATGACAGCACCTATGGGGGACCCATCACCTCCTCCACCACCAGTGATGGGCCTCCCGTGCCATACTCGCACGCCTCTGTCACCCCACTGCCACCCTTCAGCCAGTTGGCTGACCCCACAACAGCCGCATCTCATTGAAAACTATGGCTAGGCCAACTCAACCACTATTTTCGGGGCACACGAGAAACGGATGGGGCCGTGAAACGATCGCTACTGATGCACTTTGGGGGCGATGAACTGTACGAACATTTCGAGACCTTACCCAACTCCGTTGAAGACGGTGACTACGATGCAGCTGTAGAAGCCCTAAATAGGCATTTTGACCCGCAGATGAATCCCGATTATGAGCGCTTCAAGGTACACCAAGCTAAACAGACAGACGCAGAGTCGGTAGACATGTTCTACGCCCGGCTGCAGAAGCTTGCACGCACGTGCGTGAACATCGACCAGCACGAGGAGATCATACAGGGCTGTAAGTCCGTCGCACTCCGATGCAAAATACTCTGCCAACCAAGGATGTCGTTGGACGAAATTTTGATCCTCGCATGTTCACACGAACTCTCCAACAGCCGGTTTCATGAAATGGAAGTGGCCAGGACCAGTAACGCCAATACATCACCGGCCACGGTGACAACTGCCATTAAAGAGGAAACAATAGACGCCATACAACGGAGCCCGGGCCAAACTCAACCGCGGATTACCCCGGGGAAATGCCCCGAAAGTGTGAATACTGCGGTTTCGACCACAAGCCAACAGACCACTGCCCGGCGAGAGGGCAAACATGCTCCGGGTGCAGCAAGATCAACCACTATGCCAGTGTTTGCCACGGCGGAAGAGGGCGGCCAAGAGGATGTAGCTCAAGAGGACGCACCACAACCCTTCACCACTTGATGCTCAAAGGCCTCGTCAACCCAGGGGCATCCCCCACACAAGTGGCAGCAGCACATTTCGAGTATGACAATGTTTTTGTGATCTCTTTTGCTAGACGCTCTGGTCGCAAGAGGCGTCCCCCACCGATGTGCACAGTGCGCGTCAATAACGTCCCGATTCAATCCCTAATCGGCACAGGGGCATCGGTGAACGTGATGGACTCGAGTCACTATGAAAGGTTGGCCCCCCGTCCTCCTCTCACCCTCAGCTCGGCCAGAATTTTCACCTACGGGGGTACGGAGCCCCTACCGCTGTTGAGCACGATTGAGATTGAGGTTGATGTCGCCAGTTCCGACCACGTTGTCAAGACCAAGTTTCACATAACAGAAGGCCAAAAGGGCACGCTGCTTAACTGCCACACCGCCGAAGACCTGGAGCTCAAGTTCTTTGCGAAGCAAATACACGACTCGCACGCGGAAGACCTGCTCAACGAGTTCCCTCAACTGTTCCAAGGGCTGGGAAAGCTGAAGGACTACAAGGTAACACTACACATCGACAAGACCATTAAGCCCACGGCACTCAGGCATAGGCGCGTCCCATTCCATCTCCGCCCCCTGGTTGAAAGGGAGTTACAAGACCAAACGCCAAGGAGTAATCAAGAAAGGTGTCGGGCCCCACCCCATGGGTATCGCCCCTGGTCATCGCACCGAAACCTAAACAGCCGGGGGCCATACGCCTCTGTGTAGACATGAGGCTTCCCAACCAGGCCATCCGGAGGGAGTGCAGTGGTTTTCCAAGCTAGATCTGAACTCCGGTTACCACCAGCTGGAGCTGGCACCCGAAAATCGTTACATCACAACTTTTTCCACGCACGTGGAAACCCGGCGGTACACCAGACTCAGCTTCGGCGTCTCGTCAGCAGCAGAGGTGTTTCAGAATGCCATCAGAGAAACCCTCTCAGGGTTGGTGGGTGTCATAAACCTGAGTGATGACAGTCTTATATATTCCCAGAGCCTGGAGGAACACCACGAACGACTGCACGCCACGCTACAGCACCTGACAGATTTTGGCCTCAACCTACACCGGAAAAAGTGCTATTTCTATCAAATTCTATTGATTTCTTTGGATACGTGTTCTTCCGCAAGGGTCTCCAAGTTGATCCCAGGAAAGCAGAAGCCATCCAGAGGGCCCCAGTGCCACAAACCCGACCGAGGTGCGCAGTTTCCTCGGCATGGTAATGTACTGTGGAAGATTTATACCTAGCCTGACCATGTTATCAGACCCACTGCGGAAACTCACGAAGATGAGCATACCCTGGTCATGGGGTCCCAAGGAAGAGGTCGCGTTTCAGGATATAAAGAAAGCACTGCTGGATCTAACCACGATGACCTGTTTCCACCCACTGAAGAAAACCAAGCTGGTTGTGGACGCCAGCCCCATGGGGCTTGGAGCCGTTCTCCTGCAGGAAGATGCTCGAGGGGAGTACGTCCCAGTGGCCTATGCGAGCCGGGTGCTATTGCAGACGGAAACCAGGTACGCCCAAATAGAACGCAAGGCGCTAGCCATACGATGGGCCTGCCAACACTTCCATCTCTATCTTTGCGATCACGAGTTCAGGGTGCTGACTTATCATAAGCCACTCCTGCTGCTGTTCAGTGGATCATCCCGCCTGGCCCCGCCAAGGATAGAACGATGGGTAATACAGCGCCAAGCCTACTCCTTCCAGATGGTCTATAGGCCCGGTGTCAACAACCCTGCCGATTTTCTAACATGTCATCCCTCACTAAACACCCCGAGAGAACAGCCCTGGACGAAGATCGCACAAAGTGTTTTGTGAATATGGTGGAGGCTCACGCTTGCTCGGTGGCAGTCACCCGAGAAGATATAATAAAAAGCCGCAGACGCTGACGACACACTGCGGAAGGTGAAGGAAACCCTGGAGAAAGGACAATGGCACAAATTCCTGGAAAGATCCAAGCTGCTGTTGGCGGATGAACAGAACACACACCACCAGCTCTGGAGGGCACTACACCAACTGAGCACAAGTGGGTCCGGCCTAGTGCTGCGCGGACAGAGGATCATCATCCCGAAAAGCCTCCAGGGTCGGATGGACACACTCGCCCATCTAGGTCACCAAGGGGCCGCCAAAACCAAGGCAAGGCTCCGAGCGGAGATGTGGTTCCCAGGCACGGATAAACTAGTGGATGAAGAACTCCTGCACTGCCACCCATGCACCATCACCGGAAGAGACCCTGCTCCAGCGCCCGTGCTGACGGAAGCGCCATGCCTCACTCCATGGGAAAGGGTCAGCGTCGACTTCGGGAGTTTTCCTGATGGGCGGAACACCCTGGTGATCATAGACTCATTCTCAAAGTTTCCAGTGGTTGAACTCGTACCCTCCACTGCATTTGTCCATGTGTGGTCGGCGCTGGAGAAGACCTTTGCAATTTTTGGTTTGTCGGGAGAAATGAAGTCTGACATCGGACCCCCCTTCCAAGGGCAGGAGTGTTAGACCTGGTACCATTGGCGTGAGTCTCCCTTCCACTTTTTTCTGATTGCCTCCTCTGTTTTTGATCTGTTTGCTGGTTTTAGATGCTTTGGGCACTGTGCCACTGCTATTCAGTGCCACAGTGCAAGTGCTCCCTATTGTAAATTGATGCATTGATTAGTGACTCCATGATTGGATCATTTGATTTACTTGTCAGACCCTAGTACAGTGCCCCATGTGGGCCCAGGGCTTGTAAACCAAATGCTGCTGGTGGGCTTGCAGCACTGGTTGGGCCACCCACAGAAGCAGCTTATAAAGTGTGTCTCAGGCCTGCCATTGCAGAGCCTGTGTGCAGCCTGGGACTGCCATGTCGACTTGGCAAGTGCACCCACTTGCCAGTCCCTAAACCTTCCCTTATCTTCATATCAGACACCCCTAAGGTAGGCCCAAGGGCAGGGTGCATTGTAAGTATAAGGTAGGACCAGGCGCGGTCGGTGGTAGGAGTGCCGGTCGTGCGGTGACGTGGGGCGGGGGAGGGGCAGGGTGGGGGGTAGTAAACTACGGATTAAGGCCCAATACAGGTAAGTACACATTTAAATAAATAAAACGAATTTCGTTGCGCGCACTGCATCGCATTTGGCGATGCAGCGCTCACAACGAAATTCGTTTTATTTATTTAAATGTGTACTTACCTGTATTGGGCCTTAATCCGTAGTTTACTACCCCCCACCCTGCCCCTCCCCCGCCCCACGTCACCGCCCGACCGGCACTCCTACCACCGACCGCGCCTGGGTAGGACATGCCCTGGTGTGTGTAGCATGTCCTAATAGTAAATTACAGCCATTTTCGTTTTTCACTATTGCAAGGCTACCTGTCCCCATAGGCCAGAATGGGCAGTTTGATTATACCATCTTATAATCCTAACTGACCCAGGGAACATGGTAGAAAAACGAATTTAGTATGCCTGAACTCAGAATGATAAAATACATCTTTTAGTAAAGTTGGTTTTAACATTCTGTGTTTGAAAATACCACTTTTAGAAAGTAGGTATTTTCTTGCCTAACTGTCCAAGCCTGCCTCTGCTAGGTTGTGTATTGTGTGTCTGGTTTTGTGAGTGACAGGGGCTGGGGGATTCCAGGAGACAGGGTGAGTCAGCACAGGGCTGAATAGACCTATCTGCATGTAGAGTGGTGGGAGGAGTTGCACCTGGGTCTGAATAGGGCTGTGCCTGCCTTCCACAATGCTGGCTCCACCTCCTGTGGTGCGTCTGATGTTCCTGGCCCACCCTGCCAAAGGAAAGAAGGAGTCCTGTAAACAAAGTGCTCCAGGACTGCACATAACTGGTTTGGACTAGGTACAGGCCCCTCTGCCTTCAGAGGACAAAGGATTTTGCAGTATAAATATGGGGACCCAGACCCCAAGACTTTAGATCACTTCTGGAACAACAAGACGAACCTCTGCCAAGGAGAAGAACCAAAGGAAGCTGTAGGAGTTGGACTGCCCCCCTGCCAGTGTGCTGTGTTGCTGGGTTGGCCTACAGTGGTGTCTTCAGTGCCAAGGAGAGGAGAAGGAACTTTTAAAGAACTTTCATCATCTTGCAGAATATTACTCGAAAGGCTTGAACTTTTGCTTGCCTCCTGCTGAAGTCTCAGGGACAAAAGATTTGACCACCAGCTCCCCTCTGAATTCCCTTGCTGGGGATTCTGTCTGCAGAAGCCTGCGTGTCGCTGGGAGCGCGACTCAACGAGAAGAAGCATGTCGCAGTCGCAGCTGTTGCCGTTGCATCGCCGGAGAAGCGTGCCGCCGCCGCAGAGGTCGCCACCGCATCACCAGAGAAGCGAGCCTACGTCAAAGCTGTTACCCGACGCATCACCGGAGAAGCGTGTCGCTGCCGCAGAGGTCGCCGGCGCATCACCGGAGAAGCGTGTCGCAGGGCCTGTCGCGGCTCCAAAGTTACAGAGTCGCCGCACGCCCGCCGGGCGTGCACGCATCGTCTTCACGTCGTCGCATCAAGGGCGCCATCTTATCGCATCGCACCGGATTGTCGCATCGAAGCGCCATCTTGCCGCATCGCAACCAGAACGCAGTACAAGAATCAATGCATCACCTCCTCTCCGGTAAGGACCAAGACGCATCCCCTACTCTGCGCAAGCATTGAGGCGCGATGCATCGTCTCCCCCGAAGCAAGGAACCGACGCATCTCCATCCCTGCGAACCTTTTTGTTTGTTTTGCGTTACGCATCCAGGTACTTTTATGAGAACTTTGTCGCATTTACCATCAACTTGAACTAAGTTATTTCTACCATCTTTAAGTCTATGTTGAGTACAGTATTGTGGATTTTTGTCGTTTGTGGTCTTGTGTTAAGTCTATATAAAGAATACTTATTTTTATAAAAACCTGTGTGGTGTCCATCTGTAGTGTTTTCACTGTATTACTGTATGTGTTCACAAATACTTAACACACTGCCTCTGAGATAAGCCTGTCTGCTCGTGCCAAGCTACCAAGGGGGTGAGCAGGGGTTATCCAGTAGTGTAACTCCCTTGCCCTGACGTAGAAGCAAGGGTCCCTATTTGGTCAAAGGTACCTACCTCTGCCAACTAGAGACCCCCAGTTCTAACATTGGTGGTCAGCGGTGGGGATTCTGGACTTGCATTTTTGACTCATATACAGTAATTGGTGTACACTACTAGTGAGTGCAGACCAAACGCGACCACATACTTTTTTTGGTAGAATTTCTTTTTCCTTGGACTGTTATTTCTCCTGAGAACTGCCAATTCTTACTGCCATGAGTAGACCAGCATCTGTTGCATCTATGGATCTAGATTTTGAGGAAGAGAGGTTGGAAACCTACACTTTGAAACAGCTCAAGCATCTCTGCAAGAAATTGAAAGTTGCTACACCAGGCATTTCCAAAAAGGATGACTACTAAAAGGCGCTGAGGGCCTGGGTAGAAGCAAGAAATGCCCCTGAGTTGGTGGTAGAGCCAGCTGGGGATGCAGATGGGCAACTGGATAGGCCAGAGTTTCCCGCCAGGGGAGGGGTACCGTCCCCACCTGGCAGTAGCATCTCTTCCAAAGACCTGTCCCCCAGAGAGCTGGAAGACAGGGAAAGAAATAGGATGCACAAGCTGGAGATGGCTAAGCTTAAGATGGAGGGTCAGAGGTAAATAGAGAATAACAGGTTGTCCTTGGAGAGAGAATGAGAATGGAGCATGAAAGGATCTTGAGGGAGTTAGAGATCAAGGCAAAGGGCTTAGAGATCAATCCCTCTGGTGGCAGCGCACCATCTGTGCCTTCAGAAGGCAGGGTATATATCCCCAAAGATGTCATCAAAGATTTCCATAAGCATGAGGATATTGGGCAGTGGTTTGCAGCCTATGAGATAGCAATGTTGGCCCACCGGGTCCCTGAGAAGGATTGGGGAGCTGGGTTGTGGGGCCGCTTTGTGAGTGAGGGGAGGGATACTTTGTTAGACCTACCCAGTGAACATAGGATGTCTTATGCCCACATGAAGGAAGCCCTGATGACAAGGTATGGTTTGACCCCAGAACTCTATAGACAGAGGTTCAGGAATTGTAAGAAACTGGAGGCAACCACTTGGGTAGAATATGTATCTTTCTTTTGCAGAGCTATGGATGGTTGGGTGAAGGGTAGCAAAGTGGATACTTTTGAAGCGCTCTATGATTTGTTTGCATGGGAGCACTGTCTACTAATTGTTTTCCAGAGCTATGCCAGCACCTTATTGATAGCAAGTTAACTAACCCTAGGAAGCTTGCTGAGGAGGCGGACCGCTGGGTCAGTACCAGGGTCCACAAGGGTCATGTGTGAGATTCCACCAAAGGTGGGCAGGGTCCCCAGCAGAAGAGTGGGGGGGACTAGGGTAAACAGAGGGAGTTCCAGAAAGGGCCCCAAAGTAATTCCCAAGGGAACCAAGGGAAGGGTTCCCAGCTTCCCCCTGAGAAGAAGCAAGAGGCCCGACAGGTAAACCTGTTCAGAGGGGCCCCTACAAGTGCTTTACGTGTGGTCAAGTGGGCCACCGTTGGGATGATGCACAATGTCCCATGAAGGATTCCAAAGCACCACCACGTGCACAACCCCGTCAGATGGCGAGTGTAGCCCTGGGAGGGGAGGAGATGGGTGCCCAAGGTGGGTGGGGTCCCGCAGAAATGTCCCTTGTCTCTTTAGGAGACTTTGAGATGGTCCCTAAAACCCAGCTGCCTGATAACACTAAGAAATACAGGCAGTGGGTGACCATCAATGGCCATAGGGTAGAGGCTCTGAGGGACACCGGGGCTAGTGTGACAGCTGTCAATTGCCGGTTGGTGTCCAAGGAGCAGGTTATCCCTCATGCATTCTTCCCTGTAGTTGCCGCAGACAACTCGCAGAGCCAGTGTGAGGTGGCTCAAGTTCCCTTTGAGTGGGGGGGGTCTCAGGTACTCTCCAAGTTGCTGTGAGGCCAGCCATGCCTGTGGATTGTCTGTTGGGCAATGATTTAGAGAGCTCCCCTTGGGATAAGGTGGAGAAGAAGTCTCATTTGGAGATGTTGGGTCTGCTTGAGTGGGCGTGTGTGACCACTCGGTCTATGGCAGCCAGTAAGGGTGTTCAAGAGATCCTGGAGCCTGAAAGTATGGCCCAGGAACCTGCCTTAAACAGAAGTGGTAGGGGGCGCGGGAAACCATCCCCCATTGTTCCCACGGTCCAGGAGGAGGCAGACCTTGAGGGGGATGCCCTGGAACCTACAGGGGAGCAAGTTGCTGAACTGGGGGACCTGCCTGAGCTGACCCATTGGCAGCAAGAAGGAGGACCCTCCAGGGAGGAGTTTTGTGCAGAACAAAGGAAGTGCCCTTCTCTTGAGGGTTTGCGGCAACAGGCCACAGCCCAGGCAGCAGGTGATCAGTCTGGATCACATTGGATCTACTGGGAGAACGACCTCCTGTATAGCGAGCCTAAGGTTGCTGAGCCTGGGTCAAGCCATGTGCTGGTGGTACCCCAGGGCTTCAGAGCCTTCCTACCGGGTTTGGCTCATGATGTACCTTTAGCTTGACATCTGGGGCAGAACAAGACCTTTGAAAGGCTTGTCTCCCACTTTCATTGGCCCCAGATGCGGAAGAGTTCTCAGACACTCATTGTAGGACTTGTCAAACTTTCCAGGCAAGTGGGAAAAGTGGAAGGAAGCACAAGGCTCCTCTCCAACCTTTCCCTGTAGTCAGTACCCCCTTTGAACAGGTGGGCATTGACATTGTGGGGCCACTGGACCCCAAGACAGCCATGGGCAACAGGTTTATCCTGGTCTTGGTGGACCATGCTACCCGGTACCCGTAAGCCATCCCGCTCAGGACAGTGACGGCCCCGGTGGTGGGACGTGCACTGATGGGGATTTTCTCCCGTGTGGGGTTCCCCAGAGAGGTGGTGTCAGACTGTGGTACAAACTTCATATCCAACTATATGAAGTCCCTGTGGCAGGAGTGAGGTGTTACTTATAAGTTCACCACTCCTTACCACCCCCAAGGTAATGGGCTGGTTGAGAGATTCAACCTGACCCTCAAAGGCATGATAATGGGTCTTGAGGAGCCTATGAGGCGTAAGTGGGACGTCCTCTTGCCATGCCTTCTGTTTGCTTACCGTGAGGTGCCACAGAAATCCTTAGGGTTCAGTCCCTTTGAACTGCTATATGGTCACCCGGTAAGAGGACCTTTGAGTCTGGTCAAGGAAGGCTGGGAGCAATCTCCCAGGAAACCTCCCCAGGATGTATACAGTTACATGCTGGACTTCAGGAACCAGACCAGGCGATTCAGGCAACTCGCTGAGGCGAATCTGGAAGCCAGCCAGGAAGAGATGAAGCGGTGGTACGATCAGAATGCCACTCTGATTGAGCTTCAATCTGGACAGAAAGTTTGGGTCATGGCCCCTGTAGAGCCTTGTGCGCTCCAGGACAGGTGGACCGGACCATTTGAGGTGGTGGAGCGCAAGAGTGATGTCACCTACCTGGTGAACTTGCGGTCTCCAAGGAACCCTTTGCGGGTCCTGCATGTTAACCGCCTGAAGCCCCACTTAGAAAGGACCGAAGTGGGCATGCTCCTAGCGACAGATGATGGAATGAGGAGGAGACGGAGCCTCTTCCTGACCTCCTGTCTGCAACAGAGCAAGATGGGTCAGTGGATGGTGTCAGCCTCTCTGCCACAATGACCCCTGATCAGCCGCAAGATTGTCGCCAACTGTTGGGACAATTCTCTGATTTGTTTTCCCTGATTCCTGGTGTCACTGAGTGGTGCGTCCATGATGTGGACACTGGGGACAGTCCTCCTGTGAAGCACAAGGCTTACAGAGTGACTGACACTCATAGAATATAGCTGGGATAAAATCCAAGATCGTATCTCCAGATTGGCAGACATTTGTTGCACAACATGATGTCTGCCTTTTTCAGGAAACCTGGGCGGTGGATCCTATCCACAGTGCAAGCTACTTAAACTATTGTGTCCCAGCAATCACTGGTGGAAAAGGTCGACCCTCAGGAGGGTTAACAGTCTGGGTTCGCCAAGAAATTGGCTTTGTTGTGCAGGTCCTCGAGGCTCATAATAAGGATATATTAGCTCTCAGGTTGAAGTGGGGAGAGCGCGAAAAGCTTGATATCTATAACATCTATGCAAGAGGGACAAAGGGTAGGAAATCTGAGGTTTTAGTAGTTTTGGACACCTTACTTGACCAACATTCTAGGGGTAGAAATGTAATAATAGCGGGTGATTTTAATGCGACTTTTGAACCCCTCCTAAATGGGAACTCAAATTTTACTGACGATGTAGATGACTTGTGGAGAATTCCTAAATTAGATCTAATTCCAGTAAAAAAATGGACTGATGTGGTGGTTCAGATAAATTCCATCTGTATGGAGAAAGGATTAAGGGCTGTAAATGGCAGAACCCAATCAGATAGAGACGGTGTATGTACTTTTAACAATGGCTCTAGTTTTAGCCGCATTGATTACTTATTGATTAACTGTCAGTTTTGGCATGCATTAAGGGATATGAAGGTAAATGAGAGAATAGAGAGCGAACACAATCCCTTGTGTGCAGTTTTTGAGGTAATGGTAGAGAAAGACGCCATTTACTCTAGTAGAGAAATGATATCCCTAGATTTAGTTCCCACGAATGATATGAGGCGCTTGAAATGGGTAAATGTAATAGAGAACCCTGAAGTCCTAGATAAAATCTCAATAGATGTTGATAATGCAATATTAAAATTAGAAGATCTTTTGGTCAACCTGGCACCTCCCGAGTTGGTAACTGGATTTCATGCTGAGTTTTTTACACAACTTCGTACCTATTTCTATAAAAACTGTAAAAACAGAGGTAATCAACACAAAAAGGAAGTAAATGGTTTAACAAGGATTGCAAGGAGGCTCGTAGTTCCCTGGGGATAGCAATTAAGGATGGTGATCTGACTAAAGTGCGGTATGCCAGGCAAATTTATAAGAAAGTCCAGGAGACTGCTAAGAAATCTTGGGATGAAAATAGATGGCAGGATCTTAAATGTGCCTGCGAAAGCAAAAATCCTAAACAATTTTGGGATGTAGTTAAATGGGGTAGAGATGGCCGACCTGTAGAGCCGATAAATCATGTAAGCCAAGATCAATGGGTAACGCATTTCCAATCTCAATACGCTTGTAGTATAGATGACAAGGATGCGTTTGAGTTCCCATATACTTACTATGATGGTCCAGCTTTTAATGAAGCAGATGTTGACATTGCTTTGGGTTCTGTAATGGGAGGTAAAGCACCAGGCCCTGACGGGATTCCAGCTGATATATTCCTTTCCAATAAACCAAAATGGAGCCAATATATCTTGACTATAATGAATGAAATTGCTAAAGGTATGCCGGTACCAGATTCATGGAAAGGAGCGGAGATAATTCCAATATTTAAAAGGGGGATAAGTCACTGCCTGGGAATTATAGACCCATAAGCTTAATTGACTCATTACAAAAGATTATGGGACGCCTTGTGCTAAATAAAATCCAAGATTGGATTGATGAGCAGGACATATTATCACCATTCCAGGCAGGTTTTCGGTCATGCACAAGTACCATTGACCAAACCTTTCACTTCACATTGCTCTACTGGAAAACGGTGGTCTTAGGCAAAGGCAGCTTGTATGCTGCCTTTGTGGATTTAAAGTCAGCCTTTGACCTCGTTTCCCGTAGTAGATTGTGGAGAGTAATGCAAGATCTGGAGATGCCCCAAGAACTACTAACTCTCATAGCTAGACTCCATGAGGGAAACCACGCAAAAATAAGGTGGGGTACCCAGGGCCAGGTTACCTCCCCTTTTCGAGTGGAAAAAGGGGTGAGACAAGGTTGTGTGATGGCTCCAACGCTGTTTTCTATATTCATCAATGGTATTGTAAAATTTTTGGAAGCAAACACAACTGATGCTCCTATATTGGCAGGCGTGAAAATCCCCATCCTCATGTTCGCAGATGATACGCTGTTAATCGCTAAAACACCGAGCGGTTTACAGCGAGCCCTATCACTCTTCGAGGAATTTTGCCATCTGCGGGGTTTGGAGATAAACGTGTCCAAAACAAAGTTTATGACATTTAACCCCCACAGATCTTATAGAGGAGTGATGGTGCTGAATAAGCGACCCCTAGAGCAGGTAAAAGATTTTACATATCTTGGGGTCATTATGCAGGGTGACATGAGGTGGGGCAAGCAACTGGATATGGCCACACTGAAACATCGGCAGTTGGCAGGAACTTTACTGGCTGAGTTTAATGCATCGTTTACAAAACCAGTTAGTCCAGTTTTGAACATTTATAATATGAAAGTTGTTAGTGCAGTATTATATGGGGCAGAGCTCTGGGGATTTAAAAATCTTTCAAAACTAACCACAGCTGAAAATAGTTTTCTACGTAAAATCACCAACCTTCCACAAAGCACACCGGTACGGCCATTACTCTATGATTTAGGCAGGAAGGCTTTGGTTGACAGTGCCAGATTACGCCCTTTGTTGTATTGGCAGAGAATCTGGTCAACACCTGAATTGACACCTTATGTTGAGGGCCTAAAAGATTTAATAAGAGCGGATTGCCATAAGAAAATCAAATGGCTACAGGAAGTTAGATCTATCCTAGTAAGTATAGGCATGGCCGCTTTATGGGAGAATCCTGAAAACACTCCGTTTCCCTCTAAAGCACAGCTGAAGGAAAGATATTGGGGATGGGTGTCTGTTAACATCTTTAGGAATAGTGATCCCTCGACACTAACGGGCCAATTCCTAGATGTAAAACCAGTGCAAAAGCTGGAACCATACGGGACACCATAACGAAGCCTCACGATAGAAAGCTCTATTTCCAACTTAGAGTGGGCACATTACCCATAAAGTCATTTACTGCGAGATGGGATACAGTGGACGACACCTCCTGCCCTATTTGTCATGTAAACTTGGAGTCTTTGGCCCATTTGTGATTTGTGTGTCCCGCCTATAAAGTTCCGCGGCGTATTTGGTTGGCACCAATTTGTAGAGCTCTGGGTACCCGAAAACATGAGGTAGCTCTTAGATTAATTCGCACTGAAACATGGCTACCCCTTGCCATATCTTTAGCTAAATTTTTAGGTTGGGCATGGGTCATTAGATCAAAAGCGATTGCTGTATTGTAAGGAATGTGTACTACATGCCTAACTTTTTTCTTTAGTTGCTTAAATGAAATTGGGGTTTGTTTCTCCTTTTATTTTTTATTTTAATACTAAAAGGTAGTAAGCGTAAGGCAAGAGTTGAGTTGTCCATGGAATTTCGTGTCTTAATGTAAAAGGACTCCTTTGTATATATGTATATAACATTGAGAGGAGTTTACATTTTTTTATTGTTGTGTTTATAATATTTTATGGACTCCTATCTTCATGGGAAGTTTTAAAAAAAAGAAAAGTTTTTAATATTTTGGTCAAAAATGTTGTATTGTATTTCAGCTTTTATGACTATTTGTCGAATAAAGCTATTATGACTGACTGACAAGGTCAGAGCTTACATCAAGGAGGAAGTCTCCAAGATGTTTGCCTTAGGGGTGATTGAGTCCTCTCACAGTCCTTGGGCCAGCCCAGTGGTCTTGGTCCCAAAGGCTGCCGCGCCTGGTGCCACACCCGAACTCCGGTTCTGTGTGGACTACCGAGGACTCAATTCAGTCACCAGGACTGACGCGCACCCCATCCTCAGAGCTGATGAGCTCATTGATCGGTTAGGGGCTGCACGGTACCTCAGCACGTTTGATTTAACGTCTGGGTACTGGCAGATTGCCTTAACTGATGGGGCCAAGGAGAGGTCAGCATTCTCCACACCAGATGGGCACTACCAATTCCGGGTTATGCCCTTTGGGATGAAGAGTGCCCCTGCCACCTTTCAGAGGTTGGTCAACCAGGTGTTGGCTGGACTGGAGCATTTCAGTGCCGCCTACCTGGATGACATTGCAGTGTTCAGCGCCAGTTGGGAAGAACATCTGCGCCACCTCTGGGAAGTGTTGATGGCACTGCGAAAGGCGGGCCTCACGATCAAGGCAAGTAAGTGCCAGATCGGGCAGGGTTCCGTGGTGTACTTGGGGCACCAGGTAGGGAGCGGCCAGGTGGCGCCCCTACAACCCAAGTTTAATACCATCCTGGCATGGGAACCCCCAAAGACTCAGACACAGGTGAGAGCCTTTTTAGGACTCACGGGGTACTACAGGAGGTTTGTCAAGGGCTATGGCAACATTGTTGCACCCTTGACTGAGCTGACTTCCAGGAAGCAGCCCAAGAAAGTGAACTGGACTGACACCTGTCAGAAGGCTTTTGACGCCCTGAAGACTGCCATGTGCACAGCACCTGTGCTTCAGGTGCCCAACTTCTCAAAGGAATTCATTGTTCAAACAGGCCTTCATAGCATGGTGTGGGGGCTGTTCTATCACAGATTAATGAGGAGGGCCTAGACCAACCTGAAGCCTTCATCAGTAGGAGGTTACTTCCACGGGAACAGAGGTGGAGTGCAATTGAGCGTGAGGCATTCGCTGTGGTCTGGGCACTGAAGAAGTTGAGACCATACTTGTTTGGGACTCACTTCCGGGTTCAGACAGACCACAGGCCCCTCAGATGGCTGATGCAGATGAGGGGTGAGAACCCAAAGTTGTTGAGGTGGTCCATTTCCCTACAGGGGATGGACTTTACTGTGGAACACCGCCCTGGTACAGAACACGCCAATGCTGATGGTCTGTCCAGATTTTTCCGCCTTAGTGATGAGAACTCCCAAGGGGAAGGGTAGTTCTCCCCACATTTCAGCTGGAGGGGACACGTGTTAGACCTGGTACCATTGGCGTGAGTCTCCCTTCCACTTTTTCTGATTGCCTCCTCTGTTTTTGATCTGTTTGCTGGTTTTAGATGCTTTGGGCACTGTGCCACTGCTATTCAGTGCCACAGTGCAAGTGCTCCCTATTGTAAATTGATGTATTGATTAGTGACTCCATGATTGGATCATTTGATTTACTTGTCAGACCCTAGTACAGTGCCCCATGTGGGCCCAGGGCTTGTAAACCAAATGCTGCTGGTGGGCTTGCAGCACTGGTTGGGCCACCCACAGAAGCAGCTTATAAAGTGTGTCTCAGGCCTGCCATTGCAGAGCCTGTGTGCAGCCTGGGACTGCCATGTCGACTTGGCAAGTGCACCCACTTGCCAGTCCCTAAACCTTCCCTTATCTTCATATCAGACACCCCTAAGGTAGGCCCAAGGGCAGGGTGCATTATAAGTATAAGGTAGGACATGCCCTGGTGTGTGTGGCATGTCCTAATAGTGAATTACAGCCATTTTCATTTTTCACTATTGCAAGGCTACCTGTCCCCATAGGCCAGAATGGGCAGTTTGATTATACCATCTTATAATCCTAGCTGACCCAGGGAACATGGTAGAAAAACGAATTTAGTATGTCTGAACTCAGAATGATAAAATACATCTTTTAGTAAAGTTGGTTTGAACATTCTGTGTTTGAAAATACCACTTTTAGAAAGTAGGTATTTTCTTGCCTAACTGTCCAAGCCTGCCTCTGCTAGGTTGTGTATTGTGTGTCTGGTTTTGTGAGTGACAGGGGCTGGGGGATTCCAGGAGACAGGGTGAGTCAGCACAGGGCTGAATAGACCTATCTGCATGTAGAGTGGTGGGAGGAGTTGCACCTGGGTCTGAATAGGGCTGTGCCTGCCTTCCACAATGCTGGCTCCACCTCCTGTGGTGCGTCTGATGTTCCTGGCCCACCCTGCCAAAGGAAAGAAGGAGTCCTGTAAACAAAGTGCTCCAGGACTGCACAGAACTGGTTTGGACTAGGTACAGGCCCCTCTGCCTTCAGAGGACAAAGGATTTTGCAGTATAAATATGGGGACCCAGACCCCAAGACTTTAGATCACTTCTGGAACAACAAGACAAACCTCTGCCAAGGAGAAGAACCAAGGGAAGCTGTAGGAGTTGGACTGCCCCCCTGCCAGTGTGCTGTGTTGCTGGGTTGGCCTACAGTGGTGTCTTCAGTGCCAAGGAGAGGAGAAGGAACGTTTAAAGAACTTTCATCATCTTGCAGAATATTACTCCAAGGGCTTGAACTTGTGCTTGCCTCCTGCTGAAGTCTCAGGGACAAAAGACTTCACCACCAGCTCCCCTCTGAATTCCCTTGCTGGGGATTCTGTCTGCAGAAGCCTGCGTGTCGCTGGGAGCTGGAAGCGCGACTCAACGAGAAGAAGCGTGCCGCAGAGGTCGCCGCCGCATCACCAGAGAAGCGAGCCTTCGTCAAAGCTGTTACCCGACACATCACCGGAGAAGCGTGTTGCCGCCGCAGAGGTCGCCGGCGCATCACCGGAGAAGCGTGTCGCAGGGCCTATCGCGGCTCCAAAGTTACAGAGTCGCCGCACGGCCACCGGGCGTGCATGCATCGTCTTCACGTCGTCGCATCAAGGGCACCATCTTATCGCATCGCACCGGATTGTCGCATTGCATCGAAGCGCCATCTTGCCGCATCGCAACCGGAACGCAGTACGAGAATCAATGCATCACCTCCTCTCCGGTAAGGACCAAGACGCATCCCCTACTCTGCGCAAGCATTGAGGCGCGACGCATAGTCTCCCCCGAAGCAAGGAACCGTCGCATCTCCATCCCTGCGAACCTTTGTGTTTGTTTTGCGTTACGCATCCAGGTACTTTTGTGAGAACTTTGTCGCATTTACCATCAACTTGAACTAAGTTGTTTCTACCATCTTTAAGTCTATGTTGAGTACAGTATTGTGTATTCTGGTCGTTTGTGTTCTTGTGTTAAGTCTATATAAAGAATACTTATTTTTATAAAACCTGTGTGGTGTCCATCTGTAGTGTTTACACTGTATTACTGTATGTGTTCACAAATGCTTTACACACTGCCTCTGAGATAAGCCTGTCTGCTCGTGCCAAGCTACCAAGGGGGTGAGCAGGGGTTATCCAGTAGTGTAACTCCCTTGCCCTGACGTAGAAGCAAGGGTCCCTATTTGGTCAAAGGTACCTACCTCTGCCAACTAGAGACCCCCAGTTCTAACAAGGAGTTTCAGGACTTTTTGGTGCAACAGGCAGTTCACCACCAGAGAATCACATCCCAATGGCCACAGGCGAATGGGGAGGTGGAAAGATTCATGAAAACACTGAATCGAGCCCTCCGGATCGGAGTAGACCAGAACCAAGAGGCCGAGGTATGTCTTCACCAGTTCCTCCTGGCCTACCCGCAGACCCCGCACTCCACCACGGGGTGCGCCCCCTCGACCCTTCTATTCGGACAGCCACCCAGGGATGTCATTCCGGAGGACTCTGAGTGGGTGCCACCAAGTCTGGGAATGGAAAGAGCGCAGCAAAAGTGGCGAACAACCAACGAAAAGGCCTCCCTAGATCGACACACGAGGATTCCATGTTTGCGAGTAGGATCGCAGGTGGTTACCAAAGACCGTCACCCGGGGTGGAAGTTCTGCACACCCCAAGAACCAGAAGTATGGACAGTAGTGCAAGTCGATGGAACCATGATTACTGCCAGGCGAGGCCGACAAACGGTCGTGAGGAACGTGGCTTGGTTCAAGGAAGTGCCACCAAACACTGCATCTGCGAGCCTCCTGAGGTGGGCAGAGAACAACCCGTAAGACCAAGAATTCCCGCCAGATACAGTGGACGGAGCCAGCGCACCGCTCACACCCCAACAGGCAACCATAGGGCCATCTGGAGGCGCAGGGCCTGGCAATCAAGCCAGAGAGAATGAGACAACATGTTCAGGAAATACATCGGACGAAGATCGTGCTGATGTACAAGAGCGGAGTGTGGCTTCAAGAAGTCAGCAATATCAGCTGCGCCCGAATCCGGCACCCAGCCAGAAGCTAAGAGACTTTTTGAATGTTTACGAAAGTTTGGTTACATATATATGCTTTGATTAAAAGATGGGAGGGATGTAGAGAGCCACCTGGCCTCTCCCCTAAATTGTATCCTTGCACACCCCTTGTGACCGGGCTCGGTCCGAGGGGATAAATAAACGGGCGGTGATTGCACGTGATCACTCGCCGAGCAGCACCCTAAATGTGTGGGTCTTGTGTTTAGCGCTGTGCAGGTTTGGGCCTACCTCACACCAAGGTCCGCTTGTCACAAGCGCTGGCTCCCTGCCCCAGCAGCACCCACACGTGCTGCTGCAGAAGCCGGAAACATGTATGAAGGTCTGCCCACTCCAGCGGGCAGACGGCAGCCCTCCGCAGTCGCCTCCCGCTCCCCCCAGACACGGGCACGGAGAGCAGGGAGAGCGGATCACGCGGGGGAGGCAGCGGCCCTCCCCGTCCTTACTCTTGGGGAAGCGCAACAGCACTTCCCTACCTCAGGAAGCACACAGGGGCCCGGGGAAGGGGTCCTGGCCCCCTTTACCATGAGTCCACCCGGGGATGGGGTCCCCAGGTAAGATAGAGGCACGGGGAGGAGGGACACACGCAAGCCCCTCCCCCAAAGTAACAACCACCGCAGCTCTCCCCCGGGCCCTGGTCCACCCGAGGGAATCAGATTGAAAGGCAGCGGAGCTCCACGCACTCCCGGCGAGAAAATGTCAGAGGTCGCCAAAATTTAAAAGGGCATAACTTGGGCCCTGTTGGGCCGATTTAGACGATCTCAGGCTCGTTTTACTCCTGGTAACCAGCTCTACCCCCAGGGGCATTTGCAGCAACCTTCCTCACCTCTAAAGTGGTGCAGTCCGCCAAAAGCTGGTCCTTCTGACTCCCTGTGCCAGTTCTCCTTTGTGGTTTTGTTGGGGCCGCAGAAGAGTCCAAGGTTTCCCCCTACTGGCAAGTAAGTGAGCCAGCCTCACTGGTCCTTGGGGATTCTTCACAAGCAGGATACCACAGCAGGGCAAAAAGAGTCAGTCCTTTTCCTCCACCAGAAGCAGCAACTGCAGGCCAACCCACCCCTCACTCAGAAAAGGTAGCGCTCCTCACACAGTCCTTCGCTCTTCTTCTTGGCAAGGTTCTCTTGTTCCATGAAGCAATCCCCAGTCCTGGGGTTTTAGGTCTAATACTTATACCCCAAAATGTCTTTGTTCTCTTTGTGGCAAGGGTCTCTGAACCCAGTCCAAACAAGTTCTACATTCACTGGTGCAGCATGACCACAGGGAGTGGAGACAGCATTGTGCAAAAGGAGACACAGGTATTCAGGTGTAGGTAGCACTCCTCCCACCACTCTAACTGCAGACCAGGTCTATTCAGCTCTGGGCTGAGTCACCCAGGCAAGGTAGGGCACAAGGCAGGGCACACCTCAACCCCCACAGTGACTGTCTAGAGTGAATGCACATCTCAGCCTCTGTCACCCACACACCAGACGCTGAATACACAAACAGCCAGAGGCACACAGAATAGTGAAGTAAGAAAATGCTCACTTTCTAAAAGTGGCATTTTCAAACACAGGATTTAAAAACCACCTTTACCAAAAGGTGTTAATTAAATTCTGAGTTCAGAGAGTCCAAAAATGATTTTCCTATTTTGTCCCTAGGGAAAGTTACACATGTAAACATGGTACAGTGCAACCCCATTATAAGCCAATGGGACAGATAGCCTTTCAACAGTGAAAAATGAAATACACTGTATTTCACAATCAGGACATGTCACACACATTAGTACATGTCCTACCTTTCACATACACTGCACCCTGCCCATGAGGGTACCTTGGGCCTACCTTAGGGGTGCCTTACAAGTAAGGAAAGAGAAGGTTTGGGCCTGGCAAGTTGGCAGGGTATGCCCAGACGTGGGTCCCTTGCTCACTTTGCCACTGGATTCAAGATAGTCTGGCTGATGACGGCTTTAAGCCAGAAACCGGTCCCAGGATGCTTGTTTCCGGTCCAGGGAAGACATGGCTTGGCAGTTCGGGCTGGACTGTTCCCATGAGGCACAGGGTCAGACTGGTTTGCATATGGCCATTTCTGAACTGGGGTGGCGGAGTGAGCTAAAGAATGATGATGGATTAAACCCAGATCAGTTGACTGGGGGTGAGTGCTTGCAATGTTCAACACTCCGTCCATCATCCCCTTTGGTTTTGCTATGTTCGCCCTAAGTTGGCAGGGTATGCCCAGACGTGGGTCCCTTGCTCACTTTGCCACTGGATTCAAGATAGTCTGGCTGATGACGGCTTTAAGCCAGAAACCGGTCCCAGGATGCTTGTTTCCGGTCCAGGGAAGACATGGCTTGGCAGTTCGGGCTGGACTGTTCCCATGAGGCACAGGGTCAGACTGATTTGCATATGGCCATTTCTGAACTGGGGTGGCGGAGTGAGCTAAAGAATGATGATGGATTAAACCCAGATCAGTTGACTGGGGGTGAGTGCTTGCAATGTTCAACACTCCGTCCATCATCCCCTTTGGTTTTGCTAAGTGGGTGCACTTGCCAGGACAACATGGCAGTTTACAAACTGTGTGCGCAGACACTACAGAGGTAGGTTTGAGATACATATACAGGGTGACTCATGTGGGTGGCACAACCAGTGCTGCAGGCCCACTAGTAGCATTTGTTTTACAGGCCCTGGCACACACCGTGCACTTTACTATGGTACTTACCAGTAAATCAAATATGCCATTCATGGATAACCAATCCTTGTCACAATTTATACAGAGAGCATATGCACTTTACCACTGATCAACAGTGGTAAAGTGCCTAGAATCCTATAGCCAATAAAAGTAGGGTCAGAAAAATACGAGGCAAAAGGCAAAATCTTTGGGGATAAACCTGTCAAAAGGGCAGGTCTAACACACACCCTTCCAAGGAAAAAGTTTCTGGTTCCTATTTTGAGAGAGCCTCAGTTTATTCAAGTGAGGCCTGCCATGCTCTTTCTTGCCATGTTGGGAGATATTCGTATTTGTGTAAACAAGGGTTATTTTTTAAGTAATGTTGTTAAGATCTCTGAGTGGCCAGGCCTTAACCCGCTTTCCTTATAATGTTTCTACATACTGGGCCTGTCTCTCATAAATTTACCCTGCAATTTGTTTTATTGTTGTTTATTGTGCTTGATTTGTCATCTGAATCTAAAAGACAGTGTACCTTGTGTTTTATATTATGTGTATATTTGCTCTTTTTATTCAGTTTTTACCCTGTTTTATATCTTTTATGGTTGTTTATTTAACCAAGTAAAGAACTTATTACTTACTTACTCTTGGAGATACCACCAAAGCAAGAGTAAGTGATAACTTCTTCATATGCCCGCGTCTCCATATTTCAAGAAGACAAAGTTTCAGGCACCTAACTAGAGGGATAGCAACTACCACTTGCGGTTGCCCCATCAGACTGCCCCAGAATTGCTACAGTTTACAGCACTGACTAATAATATACTAGAAGGGGCCGTCCTGACCACGTTTCTGCAAACATCTGATACAGGAGAGTACCTAAACATCAGCATCCTGGATTAATACACTCAGTGTGGAATTTTTAATTGCACTAACTAAAAACCCACCGACAAACACTTTCAGGTACATAAGAGCCTTTTGCTAGTCATCTTTAATATAATTCTCTCACACCTGTTCCCCATTGGTGTTCCATTCAGAGTGTAACTGGTGTAAAATGACAGTAGCATTAACTACAGTAACAGTTAATACTGTTTTAGTCTATTTACTGTTATACTTTTTTTAACATTAAACTTACGGAACAAATATGTTTATGAGGCAGATGGCTAAGCCACTTATTCTGCATCAATATTGTTTTGTTGCTGTTTGTTACAGTGAAAATATTTCCATTTAATCAAAATATCACATTCTTACATTTTCCATAGATTGAGGATGTTTCTTCTTTTGAAAATCTTCAAGGATTGATTCAAAAACACAGCACAGTTCTAAGTGTAGCGGGGTGCTTCCGTCCATTAAAATCTCTGAATGACAAAAGAGAACTACTGGAAGATTTCATCAATTGGTACATTGTGGGGAGGGCTGTTCTTTCACTTCTTGGGTACAGTTATATTTATGTGCATATATGTTTTAAAACTATATCATTTTGATTTTGCAATACATGCATGTTCATTTTGGAAATGTAATTACCACAAATCACTTTCCATCCTAATGGCATCACACAGAATCACATTGCCATGAATGTCCCAGTGACAGAATCAGAAATCAAGCACATCATAGTTATCAAATATATTTTAAATTTACTTTGTTTAAGTTTTTTTAGTGGCATTTTGCACTACAACATTTGCAGTCCTTCATCCAGGGGGCATAAACAGAAGACTAACAAACGTAACAGGAATACCAACAATCCCCTGTATGTTCGACCCACCCAACACAAATCAGAATAGAGAGAAAACCAGGAAGAATTAAAAAGAGAAACCCAGGACCCCCCGTTCCCAACTTCCCCAACTATAAAATAGACTGAAAAATATGCACCAAGTGCCTTCCCTTCATAGTCACAATGAGCATCCGCATAAACAGCCGAGCATCAGAGGTGGTGGACTTTTCATATTCAAGGCCTGGCAGCCCAAAAGGAGTTTTAAAAATGTAAAACAGAATTCGGTAGTTCAAAAAAACCACAAAAAAAACTTCCCACCCCTGTTCATGGTCAGCTAGCTGATACGTGTGTATTTCCTGCATGCAAAAAAGGTTTTTGGCGGATCAATAGGGACACTGAAATCTGCCCTCGGTGTCGCAATGCTTGTTTGCCACAAATGCCCACTGTCTGTGTTGCAAACTCTGTAAGGTGTTCTATCACTATAACGAGTATTTTGTTCTATCCACCTGCAACAATATCAATAAATAGATGCTATCCAGGTAATTACAGGCTTAGCTAAGGATAGTAAATCTGAGCTTCCTCGTATATGGGTACCTTGACTATATTTTAGATTTCAACATTCTATACACTAGTTTTGCAGGTTGTTAAAAAATAATATTTGGAAATACAAACCTTTCTACTCCTCATAAAATAGGTGGCCTATGGAGTACAGATTCACCAGTATTTAGGAGTGGAAATCTATTCTTTGACATCTACTGCCCCTTCCAGCCGCTACCTTCCAGTGACCTCCCACGGTTGATGTGAGCGTGAAGACTGCAGACATCAACAGCTACAAATCACCATGCCCAGGTGGTCTGGTCATCTAATGCATAAAATAACAATTTATTATGCAAGGTGAGCCAGGCCTGGCTGAAAGTCCAAGCGCAGTGTCTTGGGTCCCATCCACGCGCTTCACCGGGTACACAGTTCGAAGTCGGGAATTGGTACCTAAAAGGCTCAGAAACTCCGCAATTTGCCCTCTAATAATGTGCCATGCTCGGTTTGGTTAATTAGCCTCTTCAGATTTTTGAAGAAAAGCTGCAGGTTGTGAGCTACCTTGCTGCCATCCTCACAAGACCCCAGGAGGAAGAGACATGCCTTTGTCAGTGGCCTCCAGGAGCTAGCTTCAGATTATCCTATTTAGACTGAACTTTTTATGAACAAAGCTTGAATATAGGGCACTGAAGGACGTTTTGATGGATCATTGACATATACTAATTTTAGAATTACTTTTAAATTATAATTTGACCAATAGTATAAAAACTCTGGGAGTACTTCAGGCCATGGAAATGCATAAACATCTTTTTGAAGAGGCATTCATTTGGCTGGAACAAGAAATCACCACTGATACCATTAATGGAGTGTTTAGCATTAAATTCAGACCATCAGGAAGTGACTACCGGTTACAGGAAGAACACATCATTGGTTACTGGAGAGATTACCTCCAAGATTGCGAAGGCAAGTCAAATTGTTTCATTATGTTATAGCTCAACTTATAGTGAGACAAATCCATTGAAACTAGAATTTAAACCGCCTATTATGGCAAGCACGGTGTCTAAGAATACCCAAAGATACTGTAGAGAAAGAGAGATAAGGAGGGGCTTACCTCCCCGTTTTATTTGCACAGAGTAAAATCTATTGTGAAGACAAAAGGATAAATGCATCCAAAATTGCATGATATGTCTATTAACAATGCTGTTTTTAATGCGTAATTGAAGTGCCATGGCAGTAAAATCTCCTTGTGTTGGCTTTGTTCGCCCTAAGTTGGCAGGGTATGCCCAGACGTGGGTCCCTTGCTCACTTTGCCACTGGATTCAAGATAGCCTGGCTGAAGAAGGCTGTAAGCCAGAAACCGGTCCCATGATGCTTGTTTCCGGTTCAGGGAAGACCTGGCTTGGCAGTTCGGGCTGGACTGTTCCCATGAGGCACAGGGTCAAGACTGATCTGCATATAGCTGGGTCTAAACTGGGTTGGCGAAGTGAGCTAAAGAACGATGATGATTCAACCCAGATCTGTGACTGGTGGTGAGGGTCTGAAAAGTTTCAGCGCTCCGTCCATCATCTCCTTGTGTTTGCAAAGTAAAATGATAGCTACCCCACTGTAACGATGCTTCGTATACTGCATCAAGGAAAGGTAATGAAAATAGATCAAGAGCATAATTGGGTCTGTTGTGTGTGTCTCTGACAGAGCATTGCCTTTGCACAGTGAAGATGTCTGCTACCCCCAGTCTCAAGCCTTTGAGATGAGTTTATTGGCATGCCGGCATTGTTTGAAGAAACAATGCTGTGTGTGTGAAGGGGCAGAGAGGGTGTCAGATTCAGGTCTAGCAGCACGGACTACCCATGCTTACTCCATGTTGAACAGTGGGAAGTCTTCTATTAAAGGGAGGGGAAGGCCATCAGGATTGTGAAGATGGAAACATACTCTCACGCAGGACTAGAAGTATTTTCTGTTGTTGTTAACAGCAGATAATCTTTATTTGATGAGTTTTTGGTGAACTGTTGCATAGCAAATTATCAGGTGTTTTAATTGTTCATGTATCAACCGGTGCTCAAGTTTTCAGTTAGCAGATGGAAAAAAACTACTCACATTTGTTGCAGTAATCGCTATTTTGATTCACATGTTTTTTTCTTCCTTTAGAGCTTGCATATGTAGCTAAATTAAAAGACATTCTGTGTTTTGTGACCAGTGCTAACACAGTTCCACCACTTGGCCTTAATCCTCAAACATCAATAGAGTTTCTGCATGCATGCAATAGCCAAGTCCAAATGTCTATGTTTCCAGAGGCGAACACCTATGGAAATGTGTTGCGCCTCCCCCTTTCAATATCCTATGAAGAATTTAAAATAAAAATGGGCTTTTGGATACTGAATTCACCTGGATTTGGGCTGGCCTAGTGATCATATTTAGATGACGGGTAGAATGCATACATATTTGACGAAGTAGTTATAGATACGGAGGGTTGACCATGCTGCTGTCTAGGAAGGTGTGATAGTCTTGTGGAAGTTTGTGAAACTCAAGTGCCTTAGGCTTCTGCAAAATCATCTGATAGCACAGGGCAGGTCTCTGTGTCTTTAGAATAGCACATTTCTTTCCCTTCCTGGCTCGTTTGTCATGGCATATTAGAAAAGACTACTGAAAACCTTATTTTTCCTAAAACTTTGTCAATGTTTGTTGTTGGAATGATCAAAAAAGTTTCTTCCTAAACTACCTACACTAATACAATCTACATTGGTTGTCAAAAAAGGGAAATTCTTCAGATTGACAGAGTTCTCGTTTTCAATTTTTTAGTGTTACTTGTGTCAGTGTCAGACCCTGTTTGGGTGGCCACGGGGCAAGGAGGGGCTAGTGGGCATGAGGCCTGCGGTCATATGCCTCTGATGTCCAGGGGTACAGTCACCTATGGCTCTGCAAACTGGGCCAAGTACAATCTCTTTAACACTTGACTCTCAGTTGTAGCAACGCAAGCAGCCACAGGCTTCTCAGCGAGGTAGTGTGAGGGTGCGCAAACTCAGCCTCTGTGGGGTGGGGCAGGCCGTGCGCCTTCCCCAGCCCGCAGAGGTTTGCTGGCTGCTCCGTGGCCTGGTTGGAAAAGCCAAATCACTGGGGGCGTGGCTTTCCCCGATGACTGCCACATCATCTCCTGCTAGCAGCACTGCAAGAAGAGGCCATGTGCGCGCCTCACCGCCTGCTGAGAGTCAAGGTGAGGCAAAAGTGAAGGAGGCAGTCACGCAACGGTTCCCTGCGGGGGTTAGCACGGGGAACAAAGAAAAAAACAACAAAACCACTGCCCATAATCAATGAATAGACTGGGAGGGTAATCAAGGTGGGACTGTGTGGCATAGTGTGTGGCATAGGGAGTTTCCCTTCTCCATCGGAGGCACCTCAGAATCAGGACTTTGCCCCAGGGGGTGCTGATAGTAGTGGCTGTGCAGAGGGTCTGAAGAAAGAAGGGCCACAAGATAAAGATACCATTTGCCCACACGCCCAGAGCAGCCGAATACTGAGGCCAGGAAACATCCACAGCAGCGAAACGTTGGGTTCAGTGAACAGTGCCCACGCCACCACCTACCTCGGAGGTGCACGTGCTGCTGCCAGAATCACAGCAGCTATGGGGGACCCACCACCTCCTCCACCACCAGTGATGGCCCAAGTGCCTCCAGTACCATACTTGCATGCCTCTGTCACCCCGCTGCCACCCTTCAGCCAGCTAGCTAACCCCGCAACAGCTGCACCTCATTGGATACTATGGCACATTTTGACCCGCAGATGAATCCTGACTATGAGCCCTTCATGCTACGCCAAGCCAAACAGACGGACGCAGAGTCGGTAGATATGTTCTACGCCTGGCTGCGGAAGCTTGCACACACGTGCGTTAACATCTATCAACACGAGAATATCCGTGCCAGATCATTTAGGACTGTAAGTCCATCGCACTCCGATGCCAAATACTCCGCCAACCAGGGATGTCGTTGGACGAAATTTTGATCCTCGCACGTTCACACAAACTCTCCAACAGGCGGGCGGATGAAATGGAAGCGGCCAGGATCAGGAACGCCAATACATCACCGCCCCGGTGACAACTCCCATTAAAGAGGAAACAATAGACGCCACACAACGGCGCCCGGGCCCAACTCAACCACGGATTACTCCGGGGAAAAGCTCCAAAAAGTGCGGATACTGCGGTTTTGACCACAAGCCAGCAGACCACTGCCCGGCGAGAGAGCAAACATGCTCCAGGTGCGGCAAGATCAACCACTATGCCAGTGTTTGCCGCGGTGGAAGAGGGCGGCTGAGAGGAGGTAGGTCGAGAGGACGCACCACGACCCTTCGTCACTTGACGCTCAAAGGCCCGTCAACCCAGGGGCATCCCCCACACAAGGGGCGCGGACATTTCGAGGATGACGATGATGACGTTTTCGGGATCTCTTTAGCTGGACGCTCTGGTTGCAAGAGGCATCCCACACCGATGTGCACAGTGTGTGTCAACAACGTCCAAATTCAAGCCCTAATCGACACCGGGGCATCGGTGAATGTGATGGACTCAAGTCACTACGAAAGGTTGGCCCCCGTCCTCCTCTCACCCCCAGCTCGGCCAGAATCTTCACCTACAGGGGTTCGGAGTCCCTACCTCTGTTGGGCACGATTGAGGTTGATGTCCTCAGTTCTGACCACATCGTCAAGACCAAGTTTCACATAACAGGTCAAAAGGGCAAGCTGCTTAGTTGCCACACCGCCGAAGACCTGGAGCTTGTGTTCTTCGCGAAGCAAATACACGACTCGCACATGGAAGACCTGCTCAACGAGTTCCCTCAACTGGTTCAAGGGCTGGGAAAGCTGAAGGACTACAAGGTAACTCTACACTTGGACAAGACCATTAAGCCCACGGCATGTCCTGTTCCATCTCCGCCCCGATTGAGAAGGAGTTACAAGACCTGGAACGGCAAGGAGTAATCGAGAAGGTGTCGGGCCCCACCCTATGGGTATCGCCCCTGGTCATCGCGCTGAAACCTAAACAGCCTGGGGCCATCCAGCTCTGTGTAGACATGAGGCTGCCCAACCAGGCCATCCGGAGGGAACGACATGTGACCCCCACAATGGACTACATCGTGGCAGATCTGAATGGGGCGCAGTGGTTTTCAAACTGGATCTGAACTTCGGTTACCACCAGTTGGAGCTGGCACCCGAAAGTCGTTACATCACAACTTTTTCCACGCACGTGGGACTCCGGCGGTTCACCAGACTCAGCTTCGGCGTCTCGTCAGCAGCAGTGGTGTTTCAGAATGCCATCAGAGAAACCCTCTCAGGGTTGGTGGGTGTCATAAACCTGAGTGATTACATTCTTATATATTCCCAGAGCCTGGAGGAACACCACGAACGACTGCGTGCCACGCAACAGCACCTGACAGATTGTGGCATCACCCTACACCGGAAAAAGTGCTCTTTCTATCAGAATTCTATAGACTTCTTTGGATACGTGTTCTTCCACGAGGGTCTCCAAGTTGATCCCAGGAAAGCGGAAGATATCCGGAGTGCCCCAGTGCCGCAAAACCTGACCAAGGTGCGCAGTTTCCTCGGCATGGTAATGTACTGTGGAAGATTCATACCTAGCCTGGCCATGATGTCAGACCCACTGCGCCAACTCATGAAGATGAGCGTGCCCTGGTCATGGGGTCCCAAGGAAGAGGTCGCGTTTAAGGCCATAAAGAAAGCGCTGTTGGACCAAACCCCGATGGCCTATTTCCACCCACTGAAGAAAACCGAGCTGGTTGTGGACGCCAGCCCCGAGGGGCTTGGAGCCATTCTCTTGCAGGAAGATTGTCAAGGGGAGTACGTCCCAGTGGCCTATGTGAGCCAGGCGCTATTGCAGACGGAAACCAGGTACGCCCTACTAGAACGTGAGGCACTAGCCATCCGATGGGACTGCCAACATTTCCATCCCTACCTATGCGGTCACCAGTTCAGGGTGGTGAAGGATCACAAGCCACTCCTGCCGCTGTTCAGTGGATCATCCCGCCTGGCCCCCCCAAGGATAGAATGATGGACAATACAGCTCCAAGCCTACTCCTCCCAGCTGGTCTACAGGCCCGGTGTCAACATCCCTGTCGATTTTCTATCACGTCACCCCTCACCAAATACCCCGAGAGAACAGGCCCTGGACGAAGATGGCACAGAGTGTTTTGTGAATATGGTGGAGGCTCACGCTTGCCCGGTGGCTGTCAGCCGAGAAGACATAAAAGAAGCCACAGACGCTGACGACACACTGCGGAAGGTGAAGGAAACCCTGGAGAAAAGACAATGGCACAAATTCCTGGAAGCATCCAAGCTGCTGTTGGCGGATGAACAGAACACACACCACCAGCTCTGGAGGGCACAAGAAACTGAGCACAAGTGGGTCCGGCCTAGAGCTGCGCGGACAGAGGATCTTCATCCCCAAGAGCCTCCAGGGTCGGATGGTCACGCTCGCCCATCAAGGTCACCAAGGGGCCACAAAGGCGAGGCTCCGAGCGAAGGTGTGGTTCCCAGGCATTGATGAACTAGTGGATGAAGAACTCTCACGCTGCCACCCACACACCATCACCGGAAGAGACCCTGCTCCAGCGCCCGTGCTGACAGAAGCGGCGTGCCTCACTCCATGGGAACGGGTCAGCATCGACTTTGGGAGTTTTCCCGATGGATGGAACACCCTGGTGATCATAGACCCGTTCTCGAAGTTTCCAGTGATTGAACTCGTACCCTCCACTGCATTTGTCCTTAAGCGACCGGCGCTAGAGAAGACATTCAAGATGTTTGGTTTGCCGGGAGAAATGAAGTCTGACAACAGACCCCCTTACAAGGGCAGGAGTATCAGGACTTTTTGGCGCAAAAGGCAGTTCACCACCAGAGAATCACACCCCAATGGCCACATGCGAACAGGGAGGTGGAAAGATTCATGAGAACACTGGATCGAGCCCTCCGAATAGCAGTAGACCAGAACCAAGATGCCATGGTATGTTTTCACCAGTTGTTCCAGGCCTACCGGCAGACCCGCACTCCACCACGGAGTGCGCCCCCGCGACTCTCTTATTCCGACAGCCGCTCAGGGACATCATTCCGGAGGACTCTGTGCCACCAAGTCTGGATGTGGAGAGAGCGAAGCAAAAGCGGCGAACAACCAACAAAAAGGCCTCCCTAGATCGTCATGCGAGGATTCCACGTTTGCAAGTAGAATCGCAAGTAGAATTGCAAGTGGTTATCAAAGACCGTCACCCGGGGTGCAAGTTCCGCACACCCTACGAACCAGAAGTATGGAATGTAGTGCAAGTCGACAGAACCATGATTACTGCCGGGGGCGTGGCTTGCCTGACTGGGAAATGGCCGCTGCTTAAGCGAGCTCCGGCGACCGCCGGAATTGATCCTTTATTATCCTGCACTAATAGGGCATACCTAACTGACTGGATCGGTGGTAGTGACAGCGGAGACCAACGCGAGCATGTGGGCAAAGTCTCAGTGAATTTCACAGTTGGCTGGCCGAGTAACGAACGGTGGATGCGGAGAGGCGCTGACGAGAGCGGACGCCCGCCATTTTGGATTGCTTCCCTGCCTGGCGCCGCGGCGCAGTAGTGGATACGCGGCAGCGGCCGCGATCAGGGAGGGCCGGCGGAGCTTACGGAGCGAAGCGCTGACTTGAACCACTGCCGGACTTCAGGCCGTGGGCTGCCGCATATGCGTGGAGTACATCTGCATCTTGCCGCGAGCCCAGCGGCTGCTTGGATGCAGTGAGGAGGTGGGGAGCGCGGCCTGTGATCTTCCCTGACCCGCGGTGGGTGTTGCTGCCTGCCGCTGAGCCTGGCGCCGGAGGGTGGCGCGATGCGGGGCGGCGGCCATTCTGCGACCTGTGTGGTGGTGACGGCGCCTTCGAGGTGGGTAACCGCCTGGGTGTGCGTTGCTCGGAAGAGCTGCCTGTGGTGGGCCTGACACGTGGCACGACTGGGCCTCTGTTCCCCCGGGGAGACGAACTGTCTCGGCGCAGTACAGCAGAGTTCAGCAGCTAAGCGGAGAAGACGTGGAGTGTCCTGTGCCCTGTGACCCTAAAGGTACACTATAGTGTGGTGGAGCGCCGAAGACGTCCAGCCTGGCATTGGGGTGAATGATTGGCCTGAGTGGCGTGTCTGGTATTGTGGAAGGATATACTACCTAGTCGACAAGTCAGCAGTAAGTCTTGTGTGGTTGGAGGGGGCCGTGCTGCACCACAGTTGAGCTCAGTGACTCCCTTTGGTTAGATGCGCAGTGGAGATCGCCTCGGCTTCCAAGAACGATATAAATCTTGACTACAGGCTAATCATCATGGGCAAAGGCGATAAAACGCAAACCAAAATACAGTTTAGCCAGCGGCAATCTTCCAGGCTACGTGATGACGACCTGGATGCAACACCAGCCTTAATGTCGGAGGAGGCTTCTTCCCCTGAAGGGGATATACGACAGATACTTGCGGCAATGCAGCGTAGTCTCTCCTCTATTGATGCTAAGATGGACTCCCTGTCGTATAGAATGGACAGAATGTCCGAACGTGTGGATAAGCACGCAGAACGAATCGATCTGGCGGAGCGCAGAATTTCGGAGGCGGAGGACACGCAAAATGAAATGGGGACCACACAGAAACAAATGGAAAAGATGATGGCGGTGCTGAAAGACAAAGCTGAAGACATAGAAGCACGCTTGAGGCGCAATAATGTCCGCATCCTTGGATTGGCGGAAACCACAGCCACCGGCTCTATGGAACTCTTTATTGAAAAACTACTGGTCCAGCTGTTGGGCAGAGAGACCTTTTCCGATGTCTTTGTGGTGGAAAGGGCGCACAGAACTTTGTCAGCACGGCCCCCCCCGGGAGCACCCCCACGCCCAGTGATCGCACGTCTACTTAACTACAGGGACAGGGATGCTGCCCTACGCAGAGCACGAGATCTGAAAACGCTTCGATATGAGGGATCTGAGCTTTCGCTTTTCCCCGACTTCACGCCGCAGGTACAAGAGGCACGTAAAAAATTTGGCCCAGTCAAACGGAAGCTGAGGGACCGTCAACTCGACTATGCTATGCTGTACCCAGCCAGACTCAAGGTCAATTTTGACGATAAACCGCGCTTTTATTTGGACCCGGGCCAACTCCAAAAGGACCTCAAGAAGTATGGAACGACTAGAGCTGAGAAGGTGGCCTCGGCGGCGTCTGAGAGTGAGCCCACACTGGAAAGCAGCGAATCGCGCAACTCGCCAGAGACTGAATAACCGAGATAAGAAAGAAATTCACTGACTTGTATACTGTTTATGATAAGTTAATGATTTGCTGGTTTATATACATGCTCATTATGCAATAAGTATGTTTTCTATAGAGATGACTGGTCACAATTGCTGAGTAGCTGGTAATGGATTACATATTGTTTAAGCTAGCCCTATTGGCGTTCAGGCAGGGGGCGGTCCAGGTCTTTCCCTTCCCGGTTTCAAGCTTTGGGTTAGGCCGCCGTTGCCCCCACGTGTATGCCACATGTTAATTTATGAACGGGTAATGTGCAGTTGGGGTTGGGAACAATTGAGGGATGGGTGGGGAGGGAATTGCTATTTTACCGTATCTACTTCTTTTGATATGGTGTGGGTGGGGGGTGGGAGGGAAGTTTTGGAGTACATTTCCGACACAGAACACGAAATTGTAATGATGCGCTCGCAAGGGTGGAGAAATCACTATGACGATACATCAGCTGTCACTAGGATAATTAACTGGTACAATGACTGCACGAGATAAGAAAGCCAACACCATTAACTTTATGTCCTGGAACGTGAGGGGGTTGAACGATTGTAGGACGATACGGAGGGTGGTGGCATATCTATACAGACACGATGTAGATGTAGCCATACTACAGGAAATGCATTTAATACCCACAACGGGGCTGTTGTCCGGCAGAAGAATGAGGGGCACTTGTATTGCAGCGGGGTTCACTTCGCATGCTAGGGGTGTTCTTATATGGGTGAGACGCAACTCTGGGATACAGATACAAGCAGTAGAGATTGATGGCGAAGGACGATATATAATCGCTAAATGTAGACAAGAACACAGCACATTATTGTTGGTGGGTGTCTATGGGCCTAATTATGATGATCCCAACTTCTATCGGACCCTGCATCAGAAATTTGTTAAATACGCCCATCTCCCAATATTGTGGGGTGGAGATTTTAATTGTGTGCAGGATTCAGAGTTAGATAGGTCACGGGGGAATGCTAAGCTCCCTGCACGTGCAGCACGGATGGTGGCAGATATTGCAAGAATAGAAGGCCTGCGGGATGTTTGGAGGTACATAGCTCCGCAAGGTAGAGAATACACACATTATTCAGGGGCCCATGATACACATACGAGGATTGATTACTGGTTTGCTTCTTGTACCCTGCTCCCCTCGCTGCGTGATTTCAAACACATGGCGCGCACATTATCAAATCACTCACCGGTTTTCTTCAGATTAGTGCTGGGTGACAGCGACTTACACAGTCAATCCTGGAGGTTCCCTCAGTATTCCTTTTTGGATGCAGTGTTCCGTGCTGAATTGGACACAGCAATTGATGAATATTTTTTAACAAACATAGGTAGTGTATCCACCATGTCCTCTGTCTGGGAAGCCTTTAAACTGTATATTAGAGGTATCACCATTTCAAAACATGCAGGGGTCCTGAAATCCATTCGTAATCGTATGCAACACATTGAAAACAAGCTTAAAGACCTAGAGAGTCAGCATCCAAGCTCGAACGACCCTGGCCTCCTTGCACAGATTAGGACACACATAACTGAATTTAATGAGTTAGCCGATAGCGAAGTGAAACACCTAGGAAAGTACGCCACGGCACGGAGATATGCAGAAGGGGATAGACCTAGTTCGACATTAGCAAATACCGTCAAACCTCCGAAAGGCGAAAATCATGTCATGAGTGTGCTCAACGGAGGCGGAGACCTCGTGGACACTACTCCTGATATACTGGAAGCCTTTGCAGATTATTATCAAGATCTCTACACCACCAAAGAAGAGGCATGCCCAGAGACAGATGAGGCATACCTAACATATATCACTATGACCTGGCTCACGAATGACGAAAGGGTACACTTAATAGGACCGCTTAGACCAACAGAAATTATAGCAGCCCTGGAAGGCCCCTGGGGCGGATGGTCTGACGGTGGCTTTTTATAAGGCGTTTCAAGATAAGCTAATTCCACACCTAGTGAATCTGTTTGAGGAAATGGCCACTGAGGGACGGATGCCCTCTATGAGGGAGGCTACCATAATTACGCTTTTAAAGCCTGGGAAGCCGTCCGATCATTGCTCTTCATACCGACCACTGTCGTTATTGAACACGGACACAAAACTCTTCGCGAAGATTTTGGCGAATAGACTGTCACTCGTATTGCCGAGGCTGGTGGGGCCAGAGCAAACGGGATTTGTGCCTGGCAGATCTCTCTCGAGTAATCTCCAAACCTTATTTGGCACGATAGCGAATATCCAACCAGAGGTCAAGGCAGCGGCCCTCTTTATTGATATAGAGAAAGCCTTCGATTCAGTTGAATGGCGATTCCTGTATGCGGTACTGCGCAAGGTGGGAGTGGGGGTTATTTACATTCAACTGGTAAAGGTGTTATACACACAACCCATAGCCAGAGTGCAAATTAATGGGGCACTTTCACGGACCATAGCAATAACGAGGGGTACTAGACAGGGGTGCCCCCTCTCCCCCTTATTGTATGCCCTAGTTGCAGAGCCACTACTTAGCGCGATGAGAGAATACCACGACCATCGGGGCGTACGCTCTCCGCGTTATAATATAACCATAGCGGCTTACGCTGACGACACAGTATTATACATACGTGACCCAGAGCGAAATCTAGTCCCTATGTTACAAGAGGTGCAGCGGTTCGGTACTCACTCGGGCCTTCGTATTAATTGGCATAAATCTATGGTTTTTCCGCTGACAGCTGCTACTATGCAGATACAGACAGATTACCCCTTAGAGTGGACTACCGACCCCGTCCAATATTTGGGGATAAAAATTCATACGGACCCTGAGCTGGTCATGTCCGAGAACTATGGCTGTGCGATACAAAAACTGACAGAGGCAATAGACAGATGGATTAGGTTACCGCATTCGTTAATGGGACGTATAGCACTGATTAAGATGGTGGTCCTCCCCCGTTTTTTGTTTTTATTTGTTAATGTGCCTATTGGTTTACCACAATCGTTTTTTAATACATTGCGCACTTTACTGTTAAGATTGGTTTGGGCTGGGAAGCAGCCCAGGGTTATGTGGAATACGCTGACAAAGTCATTCTCAGAGGGAGGGTTAAATGCTCCAGATATGGAACGCTATTATAGAGCACCGCAAACGATGCACGCACACAGCTGGATACATGGGCCTCAAAACTTACCACATTTATTGATAGAAACGCAGTGTAGCCCCCACATTGCTGCCTACATTTTTAACTGGCGCCGCACATTGCACGACACGTACAATTAACCCGGTACATAATACTGGGCAACAGTTAACAAAGATTGCCAACAAGCATAAACTGCCTGTGATATACTCCCCAAAGTTACCTATAGTCTGGTGCAACTGGCTGCCATTTCACAACGATAAAGATGTGATACGCACACTGATAAAGCTCAAGCTAGAATGTCTCGATGATCTGTTTCAGGATGGAGTGGTCAAATCTTGGGATCAGGTTACGGCGCAGATAGAGGGGACCTCTCCATTGGATGCCTTTCACTATTATAGGTTCCTTGATGCCTTGAGGGTGGTGATAGGCACTGATATGGTAGAGCCGGACGCTCTGCCTGCCCTCACTTATTTATTGCAAGCGCAAATCCCACAACGCTGTATAACTCTATTGTACTCGCTTTTTCGGCCACAAGGTGAACTCGTAAAAGAGAAGTTCCAAATAGACTGGGAGGCTGAGTTGGGGATAGATAAATCTGCAGTCCAATGGACCTGGTGCTTTCGTAACGTTAAAACGATTTCCTTGAACGGTAGACATAGGTTGCTGCACTTTAAATATATACATAGAACCTACTATACCCCTGCTAGGCTACACAGATATGGTCTAACAGACAGTGATAACTGTACTAGATGTAAGGCTCCAAACGCACACTTCACGCATTTGGCTTGGGAGTGCCCTGGTATACGAATTTTCTGGAGCAAGGTAATTAGTTTCTTAACAACAATGCTGGGCTGTGTTATCCCTGAGACACCCTTAACTGCAGTGTTGGGCTATGACAAGGTAATTCCTAAGAGTGTGCGGAAATTAGCTGCCATTGGACTGATGCTTGCCAAAAGGCGTGTGGCTATGAGATGGATGCAGGGTCCACTACCTACTTTGGCGGACTGGGAAAAGGACATGGCTTACTGCTCCACACAATCCGAAGCATATAACGAACTAATGCCTATAAAATGCGCACCTAAAGATATATGGGGTCCATATAGAGCATACCTTTTGGAAATGGCGGATCATGAGAGGGTACCTGCAGATGTTAGGATGGGCGTGGGATGAAGTTGTAGGCTGTTGTAGAGATAGCGGAAACTGCTAACGGAGAGCTAAAAGAAAACGGATGCATCTTGACTGTTGTTTGATTTGAAGACACAATGGTAACAATAGAACACTGTTATGGAAAGGACACTTATCAGATGTAACATTGGTTGATGATATATTATTGTGCGATGCGTTGGAAGTGTGATGTGTACTGAAATGTCTTCCACTTTGGTTGTTATAATGCAAAATGACAAATAAAGTTTAAAAAAAAACAAACAAAAAAAAACCATGATTACTGCCAGGCGAGGCCGACATACGGTCGCGAGGAACGTGGCTTGGTTCAAGGACACCGCATCTACGAGCATCCCGAGGTGGGCAGAGAACAACTCGGAAGACGAAGAATTCCCGCCTGATACAGCGGACAGAGCCAGTGCACCGCTCACACCCCAACAGGCAACCGTAGGACCATCTGGATGCACAGGGCCTGGCAATCAAGCCTGAGAGTCAGAAAACATGTTCCGGAAATACATCGGACGAAGATCGTGCTGGTGAACAAGAGCGGAGTGTGGCTCCAAGAAGTCAGTGATATCAGATGCGCCCGAAGCCAGCACTCAGCCAGAAGCTAAGAGACTTTGTTAAAATGTACGAAAGTAAACATGGTACAGTGCAACCCCATTATAAGCCTATGGGACAGATACCCTTTCAACAGTGAAAAATGAAATACACTGTATTTCACTATCATGACATGTCACACACCTGGGTACGGGTTAAAACCAGCGCCCGCAGAGTGTCCCCTAAAATAACCACGGAGAACGACCTGAAGCAAGGATGCGTGTTGGCACCCATCCTTTTTAATCTATACATGGCGGATCTGGGGGACGCCTTAAAAGGAGCCTGTCTAGTAGCACCAAGATTAGGAAGTGTGAGGCTCCCGGTGCTACAATACGCCGATGATACAGCCATAATGGACCACACAAAGGTGGGCCTACAAAGAGCCCTAAATGCACTAAATCGCTTCAATAACATCAACAACTTGACAGCAAATCAAGGAAAGACCAAGGTCATTATCTTTGGGACTTACCATCTGAAAAAGAAAGCACAATGGCAAATGGGTAATCTGCAAATTAACACAGTGGCTTCATACAATTACCTAAGGGTTTGGCTGACGGAACGGGCTAAGGCGAATGTCCACCTGAAACATCAGAGCACCAAGGCTAACAATGTCATACACCTACTAAAGCAATTAAGCCACCACCTGATCAGTCCGACTGCCGGCCCATACTGAAAGTTTTAAAAGCGAAACTTCTACCAGCAATAAGCTATGGTCACCTGGCCTTCCCCTGGTTACTGCACGCCTTCCTCAACTCAGCCCAAACCAAAGCATACAAAACAGTGCTCCATACTCCGAGGTCAGCAAGGAAAGCAAGGCTAAGGCTGGAACTAGGCGTGGCGAGGCCAGATCTGACGTGCCAGGGGGAGATCATAAAGCTCTATCTAAGGATATTAAGGGCTCCAGCCAACTCACTAAAACACCAACTGAGATCCATTTTTGAAGAGCCATGTACGACCTGGCACACTAGCCTAGAAAAAGCGATCAAAACACTGAAGATTGTGGAAGAGAGCATACCGCGGCTGGACATCCCCCTGAATGCTTGGAAAAGAGCCATAAACAAACAAGTGCGTGAAACCTCATTTGATCTAGACCGCAAATCTCTCTGTTCAAGTTCACACTTAGATCCGCTGAACAGCTCTTATACGGCAGGTAAAGCTCAGCCCTACTTAAGCGAGGCTCTCACTCCATTGGCCCGAAGTAAAATCCTTTTTATGAGATTAACCACTCTAGGAATTGCGGATTTCAACCCTACATGGGCCCGAAGGGGGAAGCCACAAACTGCAGACTGTGCCCCTACAAGAGGGAATCATGGCAGCATCTTCTATGCTGTTGCCCCAATCTTATTAACGAACGTCGGCGACTACTGCGCCCGATCTGTACCATCAACGAAATAAAGTCCTGCAGTGAAGTGTCAGCCATGTGCTGCTCTACCTCTAACACGACGTACCTAGCAAGACTGGGGAAATTCATCCATCACATCAGGACAGCCTTAAAAGCTGCAAATGAAAGCAATAAAATCCTGGTGAAGATCTCTGTAAACCCAGCGGAAGATAGCTGAGTGGGTCTCCATCGAGCACTGACGCCTTTCGCACTCCCAGCACCCCCTCTAGGATAGCGCCTTATAGGATGACTAACTAGAGTGTTAAGGGGAACGGGTCACAGCTTTGTAATGCAGCCCATTCTCATGGAACAATGTGGGACTCTAGATCGTGAATAAGGCTACACGACCAAGATTACAAACTCTGGTGAAGGCTGATCGTGTTGGCACTGGGGAGGGGCAGCAAATTTTATTTATTACAAATTGAAGTTTTAATCATTGTTTTAGCTTTAATAGGCCGATTGCTTTTACTGTAATGATTTTAATTAATTGTACAGTTGATAAATTCATACTCACACACACTAGTACATGTCCTACCTTTCACATACACTGCACCCTGCCCATGAGGGTGCCTTGGGCGTAGCTTAGGGGTGCCTGTTGTATCCTAGTTTCAATGTGTTCATGCTCTGCCAGTGAGTTCCTCATAGAATGATGTAATATGGAATGTTGGGGTCAGAGACTACAGTTGGAGAAGGGCTGAGCAGCATGCTGGCTGCTCCTGGTGGGGCTAGTCCTGGACTGAACATCTGGACATGTAACTTGTACAATAAATACTCTTGAAACACTACAATCTGTCCGGACCAAGTTACTACAATTTTATGGCAACGAGTTGACTCTAGAACCTGCGTCTGCTACCTCTCAAGATCAAGTGGGAGTAGCTGGTAACCTACTATCAAAGAATCAACGTCTGCTTCTACAGCTGCACACATTCATCTGTTAACTGGCACCACAGCCCCGCCAGTGACCCTGCCATCGGTCGCCCTCCACACAAGCGTGCCAGTTCATCTCAGTTTCAAGCTACAACTGCAGCTCAACCGCCGCTCAAAGAACTACCTGCTGTCCCTACAGCGTCTCTTCAGGCAAGGTAATTGAATTGTCTTCAGGTGTTCCTGTCTTCTGTGGCCGCATCTATTGGAACTGGATTTTCAACTGCAGTTCAAGTCACTGCATGCTGTTCTTACAGCTTCTCAACAAACAAGGGACAAGTTTCTAATGCCTGCAACTCTGAGAGGGCATCTCTACTTCTTTTTTTTCAAGCGTGCTGATTCTACCTGGCTGTGCCTTCAGTGAGGCACACATTGACATCCCTACTAACCAGCCTGGCAACCTCCAGTTATGTTCCTGCTCTGTTGCGGCGGTCCTTGCACACTTGGTCTTGCACAGAAACACGCTTGGAAACACCCAGTTCGCTACTTCAATGTGGAAGCTGTGTTTTCTCTAGTAGTGGCTCACAGAACTGGACACAATGTTGAAACGTTTTTGGGCCATACTTCAATTGTGTTTTTCATGTGCATGGGAGGGGAGGTAGCGCAAGGTACGAGTAATGTTCCTGATCTCAAGTTTATTTGTGTTTGCTCTGCCTTCCAACGATGCAGCGTTAATGTGGTGTGGTGCATTGACGGTGTGACATTGTTCGTCTGTTTTTCTTGGTGTCCCCAGAGCCATCATTGCATCAGTGCCTGTTCAACCGCCACTTGCTGCTTCAAAAAACAGAGGCGCGAGTCATATTCATCACGCGCTCACCTACCGGTGTCTTTCTGCCCTGCGATGCCTGCCATGGACTCTCAGTGACGTTCTTCATTCTTCGTGACGTATCTTCTTTCTTCGCGGCACAGTTAGCTGCTGTGCAGCACTTGGCAGCACGCTGTGACCGCAAACCACCCGGTGCGACGTCTGTGGAGCGTGCCGCCATTTTGATTGGCGTAAATTACGTTTTCTTTGCTTATTCATCGCGAGTGCAACGTCTTCTGTGTGTCTCTGTTGGTTTTCCTGCACCACTCTAGGAACAGCCTAGGAGAGGCGCTGCGGATGATGAAGGGTCGTGGTGATTATCATCGTCAACCGACGTGGGTCTCTAAACGTTCTCTGAGGACAGTTGTCTCAATGTATAGAGACCAGTGGACACTGCTTTGTGTTCTGGTGGTGAGTGACAGTGTTCTTTTCTTTGGCTGCCATCTGGTGTCACACTCGACTTTGACTGTACTGCCGTTCTTCAAGGAGTTCTTTTGTCTGCTGCGGTACTAAATAGTGTGGCACACGTGACAGGCTCACCATGTACTTTTACTGCCTGTGCAAATGGAGTTTTACCAAGTCTTAGGTCTGAGGCTTCTATTGCTCATCTTACTCTGTCTGGAGCTGCTAATGTAAGGTTGCCTTATCATAGGGTTGCATACTGTAATTGTGTTTTATCGCATTCCGAGCTACATAACCAGCTAGGTTACGTTTGTATGTGTGCAGAGTTTTTTTTTTCGATATTATTATCTAGTACAGCACATTTTCACTGCATTCTCTAGTGTACTTTACCCCACACAGGGTGTACAGTCTTTTCAGTCTCTGTTATGATGCAGAACAAGAGACCCTGAGTAAAGGTTGCTTGTACACTATTTCTTATACTTTTACCCTACATAGGGTGTCGTGAGGGTTTCTGTCACGTCGCGGAGTACACAACGTTATTACCTCTATGCGAGGTGTCTGTACTCTAAGGGCCCGATTCTGATGCGGGTTGGAAAAGCTTCCCGACCGAATCGGTTGGGAAATGGTTTCCGACCCACTCGGATCGGGAAAGTCCAACCGGCAGAGTAGGATGCATCCGGATGTTTCCAGATACGATTTGGTTGAACTCCCATTGACTTCAATGGGAACATTTGTTCCTAACCGCATCAGAATTGGGCCCTCGGTCGGGAAGACACGTTCCCGATCCGATTTGGAAGGAGCAAATGCCGTTAGGAGGCCTACCTAACCGCATCAGAATCAGGCCATCGGTCGGGAAGCTTTTCCAACCCGCATCAGAATCGGGCCCTAAGTGTTTGGCTACCCAACCAATGCACAAGGTTCCTACCTCCTCTCGAGGTGTCTTCCATGGGGTGTCGTCCCTTTTTGTACAGTGCACAATATTTTACCCCCACACAGTGCACGACGTTGTTACCTCCATGTGAGGTGTGTTGCATTCGGCTTTAGTCTTATTGCCACTGTGCGCAGTCTTCTTACCACTTGAGGAGTATAGCGTGGGTTTCAGTCCCATTGCTACTGTATACAATGTTTTTTTGCCTCTTCACAAGGTGTCTCTCGTGGGTTTTGTCCCACTACGCAGTGCACAACATTTGACCTTTCGAGGCGTGTCTCACACTGTCTCTTATCTTCATTACATGGTGCACGTTTTACAGTGTGAGTGTTTCTTTATTGCAACTGTGTACCTTCTCTCGATGTTACCCCTGCAGAAACGAGTTGTTACCCTTTTTGGGTGTATGGTTTGGGTTCCAGTCCCATTTCCATAGTGCATGGTCTATGTTACACTGGGCGTTTGTTTATTATGTTTCATGTTTTATTGTCAACTCGATAGCCCAGTCTTGTTCTCTATTTTGATTTAGTTTTCTAATGTGATGGAGAAGTAAGTGTAATCATTTGTATTTCTCTTCTTCTCTGTCTTCTTCTTTCCTCCTGCTCTGACTTGCCTCCTCGCATTCCTGTCTGGCCAGTAGGTGTGCAGGTGGTAGTCATTGATGGTTTCTCCTTCCTCTCTTTCTCTTCTTTGGTTATATAAAGAAAGGAGGATGGGTATTTTATTATGTTTATCTGTTTTCATATTTCCATTGTCTCTCTCACTGCTCTTCTTGTCTCTTTTTGGCTTCTGCTTTCTTCCTATATCCGCTATGGTGTTCTTTTCTGTTTTCCTTTTGGAAGAAAGGAGGATATGTTGTATCCTAGTTTCAATGTGTTCATGCTCTGCCAGTGAGTTCCTCATAGAATGATGTAATATGGAATGTTGGGGTCAGAGACTACAGTTGGAGAAGGGCTGAGCAGCATGCTGGCTGCTCCTGGTGGGGCTAGTCCTGAGCTGAACATCGGGAGATGTAACTTGTACAATAAATACTCTTGAAACACTACAATCTGTCCGGACCAAGTTACTACAGTGCCCTTACAAGTAAGGAAAGGGAAGGTTTGGGCCTGGCAAGTGGGTGCATTTGTAAGGACAATATGGCAGTTTACAAACTGTGCACGCAGACACTACAGTGGTAGATCCGAGACACATTTACAGGGCTACTCATGTGGGTGGCACAACCAGTGCTGCAGGCCCACTAGTAGCATTTGATTTACAGGCCCTGGCACACACCGTGCACATTACTAGGTACTTACCAGTAAATCAAATATGCCAATCATGGATAACCAATCATTGTCACAATTTACACAGAGAGCATATGCACTTTACCACTGATCAACACTGGTAAAGTGCCTAGAATCCTATAGCCAAAACAAATAGGGTCAGGAAAATAGAAAGCAAAAGGTTTGGGGATAAACCTGTCAAAAGGGCCAGGTCTAACACACACTTTTCCAAGGAAAAAGTTTCTGGTTCCTATTTTGAGAGAGGCTCTGTTTATTCAAGTGAGGCCTGCCATGCTCTTTCTTGCCATGTTGGGAGATATTCGTATTTGTGTAAACAAGGGTTATTTTTTAAGTAATGCTGTTAAGATCTCTGAGGGGCCAGGCCTTAACCCGCTTTCCTTATAATGTTTCTACATACTGGGCCCTTCTCTCTTAAATTTACCCTGGAATTTTTGTTGTTGTTATTTATTGTGCTTGATTTGTCATCTGAATCTAAAAGACAGTGTACCTTGTGTTTTATATTATGTGTATATTTGCTCTTTTTTTTTCATTTTTTACCCTGTTTTATATCTTTTATGGTTGTTTATTTAACCAAGTAAAGAACTTATTACTTACTTACTCTTGGAGATACCACCAAAGCAAGAGTAAGTGATATCTTCTTGATATGCCCGCGTCTCCATATTTCAAGAAGACAAAGTTTCAGGCACCTAACTAGAGGGATAGCAACTACCACTTGCGGTTGCCCCATCAGACTGCCCCAGAATTGCTACAGTTTACAGCACTGACTAATAATATACTAGAAGGGGCCGTCCTGACCACGTTTCTGCAAACATCTGATACAGGAGAGTACCTAAACATCAGCATCCTGGATTAATACACTCAGTGTGGAATTTTTAATTGCACTAACTAAAAACCCACCGACAAACACTTTCAGGTACATAAGAGCCTTTTGCTAGTCATCTTTAATATAATTCTCTCACACCTGTTCCCCATTGGTGTTCCATTCAGAGTGTAACTAGTGTAAAATGACAGTAGCATTAACTACAGTAACAGTTAATACTGTTTTAGTCTATTGACTGTTATACTTTTATTAACATTAAACCTCTTGGTCCCATCTAGTTGAGGCAAGGATTGGAGGTTTTAATAAAAACGTTGAGGCTATTTTTAGATTCACAAAAAAATTAGGCTCCCGGCCCATAAAAGCTATCATAGATATCTATAAAGCACGTACGTATTGTTGGAAAATGATTCTTGTGTACTGATCATGTTGGTTAAATTTTATTGCGCCAATTTCTCTGAAATGTTGTTTTTAGGATGTATTCTTTTATGGCTGGCACTCAGCCGAATAAAGATTTTGATTGATTGATTGATAACATTAAACTTACTGAACAAATATGTTTATGCAGCAGATGGCCAAGCCAATTATTCTGCATCAATATGGTTTAGTTGCTGTTTTTTAATCAAAATATCCCATTCTTACGTTATCCATAGATTGAGGATGCTTCCTCTCTTGAAAATCTTCAAGGATTGATTAAAAATGCATCACAATTCTAAGTGTAGCGGGTTGCTTTTGTCCATTAAAATCTCTGAATGACAAGAAAGAAATACTGGAAGATTTAATCAATTGGTACATTGTGGGGAGGGCTGTTCCCTCACTTGTTAGGTACAGTGATATTTATGTGGATATATGTTATAAAAACTATATCATTTTGATCTTGCAAGACATGCATGCTCATTTTGGAAATGTAATTATCGTAAATCACTGTCCATCCTAATGGCATCACACATATTCACATCGCCATGAATGTCCCAGTGACAGAATTGGAAATCAAGCATATCATGGTTATGAAATATATTTTAAATTTACTTTGTTTAAGTTTTTTTATTGCCATTTTGCAATACAACATTTGCAGTCCTTCATCCAGGGGGCATAAACAGACGGCTAACAAAGGTAACAGGAATACCAACAATACCCTTAGGTTCGACCCACCCAACACAAATCAGAATAGAGGAAAAACCAGGAAGAATTAAAAAGAGAAACCCAGGACCCCCGTTCCCCACTTCCCCAACTAGAAAATAGAATGAAAAATATGCACCAAGTGCCTTCCCTTCATATTCACAATGAGCATCCGCAGAAACAGCCGAGCATCAGAGGTAGTGGACTTCTCATATTCAAGGCCTGGCAGCCCAAAAGGAGTTTTAAAAATGTAAAACAGAATTTGCTACTTCAAAAGAAAATCTTCCTTCGGTGTCGCAATGCTTGTTTGCCACAAATGCCCACTGTCTGTGTTGCAAACTCTGAAAGGTGTTTTATCACTATAACGAGTATTTTGTTCTATCCACCAGCAACAATACCAATAAATAGATGCTATCCAGGTAATTACAGGCATAGCTAAGAATAGCAAATCCGCGCTTCACTGTAAATGGTTACCTTGACTATATTTTAGATTTCAACATTCTATACACTATTTTTGCAGGTTGTTAAAAAAATAATATTTGGAAATACAAACCTTTCTACTCCTCATAAAATAGATGGCCTATGGAGTACAAATACCAGTAGTTAGGAGTGGAAATCTATTCTTTGACATCTACTGCCACTTCCAGCTGCTACCTTCCAGTGACCACCCACGGTTGATGTGAGCGTGAAGACTGCAGACATCAACAGCTACAAATCACCATGCCCAGGTGGTCTGGTCATCTAATGCATAAAATAACAATTTATTATGCAGGGTGGGCCATGCCTGGCTGAAAGTCCAAGAGCAGTCTCTCGAGTCCCATCCACACTCCACCAGGTCCACAGCTCGAAGTTGAAAATCGGCACCCAAACTGCCCAGAAACTCCACAGATTGCCCTCTAATTTTATTTATTTATTTATTTTATTTATTTATAAAGTTTTAGAATAGCGCAAACATGATCCCGAAGGATATCAGAGCGCTTTACAATTTGAGGGAAAGGAAGGTAATAGTAGCAGTACAATCGTCTGAAGGGGTACCAACCTAAACAAATCACATATGCATATCAAACAAAGGTTACAATCGAAAGGGACGATAAAGGGTAAGATAAAAACTGGAACATAGCGAACTGGGAGGGGAGCAAGTGACTAGTAAAGCAGAATAACACCAAACACAGGACTTAGGGTGTAGGTCCAAAGCATTAGAGCAGAGGATCCGAGACCCTTTTAAGGTAGGAACTTGTTCATGAGGAATCTTTTTACTTCCAATTTGAAGGCAATCTTGGAGGAGATTCTGCGTATTTCCGGTGGGAGAGAGTTCCAGATCTTTGGCGCAGAGCCGGAGAAAGCTCAGTGACACGTTCTCTTTTTGCGAAAGATCTGAGGTTTGAGGAGGAGAGATTTAGCACTCCGAGAAGGTCTACCCCCTCCGTATAATTCTAGCTTTTGCGCTAGATAACTGGGGGTTTTGAAATGGAGGGCTTCATAGGGCAACCAATTTAGGGATTTTAAGACTGGGGAGATGTGCTCGTTTCTTTTGGTCCCCGTGACCAGTCTGGCCGCCGCATTAAGTGAAGCCCTTAGAGGGGCCAAGGTATATTTGGGGAGGCCACAGAGTGTAGCACTGCCATAGTCAAGCCTCGGCAAAACAAGCGCTTGGACCACTTGCTTGAAGTCAGCTTGTGGGAGGAAAGGTTTGAGATTCCTGAGTATCCTCATAAGGTGATTCACTCCCTTACACACATTGCTGATATGAGTTTTCAGGTTCAGATGCTTGTCTAGGGTGAGTCCGAGAGATTTAGCTGAGTCAACAATGAGGGGGGAGCAGTTGAAGGCAGTGAGGTGGTTCATCCAAAGGTCTATCTTGGGGATGTGAGTCGGGGGAGAAATGAGAAGGAATTCTGTTTTGGAGGTGTTGAGCAAGAGGTGGTTCTCAGTCAACCAGTTTTGAGTATTTATTAGGGTAGAGTTGAGTGCTATAAGGTTATTCGGGGAGGAGATTTTCAGATAGAGTTGCGTATCATCCGCATACATATGGAAGAGAATGTCAGCGGAATTTAGAGCATTAGCTAAAGGTTCCAAGAATAAATTGAAGAGTATGGGGGATAGGGCGGACCCTTGGGGACCCCCATGGATACTAGTGAAGGCTGGGAGAGAGAGTGGTTCGCCTTAACTCTTTGGGATCTGTGGTGGAGGAAGGATGAGAACCATTGCAGCACCGAACCAGAAAGGCCCATCCTGTGCTTCAAAATGGATAGGAGGTTGTCGTGATTCACAGTGTCAAACGCTGAGGAAAGATCCAGGAGGATAAGGAGGCAGGATTCATTTTGGTCGAGCATTTTCAAAATGTCATCCATAACGTGCGTGAGAGCCGATTCGGTGCTGTGCCCACTCCAGAAGCCAGATTGGTGTTGGTCCAGGAGATGGAAATTCTCGATGTGGGCACAGAGTTGAGATTGGACACATTTTTCTAGGAGTTTGGCAAGGGTGGGGATGTTAGAGATAGGACGGAAGTTGTTAAGGTCCGTACTATCTGCTGTAGGCTTTTTTAGGATAGGTGTTACTTGAGCAGCTTTTAGACAATCCGGGATCGTACCTTGTGAGAGAGACGCATTGACAATCTTTGTCCAGATGGGGGTGACGACCTCCTTCAGTTCTTTGAAGATGGACGGTGGTAACGGGTCGCTAAAATGATTAGATGGGTTGATACTCTGAAGAATCTTGTTGGTGTCTCTTTCGCTGAGGGGAGTGAAGGTGCTCCATGAGGCATTGTTCTTTGTGCTCAGGCTGGTCGGTTCGAACTTCTCTGATAAGGTCGAGGGGGGCGCAGACCCCCCAGCTAGCAAAAGCACCTTCCTGGAGTCAAGATCAAAATTGATGAGTCTGGATTTCTCAGTAAAGAAGGCGGCCAGATCATCGCATGAAGGTGGGTTGACCTCAGAGACAGAGCGGTTTGGTGTTTCCACCGATTGTTGTTTCACCAGCTCAAAAAGTTTCTTGGGGCGATTAGCTGCTTGATTAAGTTGGGATCTGAAGTAGTCGGCCTTAGCGATCTTGATTTGTTTGTTATAGGAGCTCCTTATCGTTCTAAGGATTATTAGTTGGTCCGAGGATGGATTCGATTTCCAGGAACGTTCAACTGCCCTAAGGTGGCGGTGCTCCGTGTTTAAGTTGTCGTTGAACCATGGTTTGGAAATTTTAGTTGAGGCGTTTTTTTGTTGGAGTGGAGCAATGGAATCCATGATGCTAGTAATAGTAGAGTTGTAGAAGTTGGTGAGTGCATGTACCTCGGTCATGTCAGCTTGTGGAGAGAGGGCAGATATACAGTGGGTTGCTAGATCGGCTGTATTGATATTTCTGAGGTCCCTTTTCCAAATCTTCGTTTTCGCTGGTTGAGCCTTCCTCAGAGACTTCCAAGTTGATAAAAAAGAAGATGCTGTGATGATCGGACCAATCGCACGGGGAAATGGTGTCCAGTGTGGTGGTGTGACCTTTGGAGATGATTAGGTCCAGAATTTCTCCTTTATTATGGGTTGCCTGTTCACAGTGTTGGATCAGTTCATGATCATTTAAGAATGATTTGAGGCATGTAACAGCTTGGTCATTGAGGTTGGACCAGTGCAGGTTGAAATCATCAAGGAAGATTTGGGCCATAGCGGAATCAACATTGCCAGAGATGATTTCCATTAATTGCTCGATGAAGGGGAGGTTGTCCCCTGGTGGGTGGTAAAATGTGTGTAGTTTGCAAACCGGAAGGTTGTGACTAAAGATATTGAGACAAAGGTATTCGCATGAGGATGGGGTAGATGACTCTGTGTGGGAGACCGATAGCGAGCTCCGATGTATACAAGCTAGGCCACCACCTGTCTTCAAAGCTCTGTCTAGACGGATTATGTCATGGGTAGGAGGCACTAAGAGGTCTAGGAAGGGAGTGGAAGCGGGATTGAGCCAAGTTTCAGTCAGGATGATGATGTCTATCTCATTGTGTTGGATGAGGTCGAATATGTCAGAGGCGTGTTTGCTAGCTGACCTGCAGTTGAGTAGTACGCATTTAAGTTGGACCGGTGTATGAGGGGGAGGAGACTGTATGATGTTCACTCTCATAAGGTTGTCAATATTTAAGCCTCTAGGGTTGTGAGGGGGTTCTCTGTACGGGTTGGCGTGAATAGTTTGAATTTGACCCTCCGTAATCTTGTTGGTGTCTAAGGTAAATGAGTAAGAAATGAGTAAGTCATTGATATCGTTGGACGCCATATAAATGCCATGCTCGCTTTGGTTAATTAGCCTCTGCAGCTTTTTGTAGAAAAGCTGCAGGTTGTGTGCTACCTTGCTGCCATCATCACAAGTCCCCAAGAGAAAGAAAATTGGCCTTTGTCAGTGGCCTCCAGAGCTAGTTTCAGATTATCCTATTTAGACTGAACTTTTGATGAATGAATGAATGAAGTACTTATAAAGCGCAATGTGACTTCCAAGGAGCTTCCTGGCGCTGTATGTTTCTGAACACAGCTCGAACATAGGGCACTGAAGGACCTTTTGATGTATCATTGAGATATATTACTTTAAGAATGACTTTTAAATGATAATTTGACCAATAGTAGGACTAATTATACTTAGGTATTCGTTATTCTTTATTGCAGTTTAAAGGAGGGGTTATGGAAATTCATACACATCTTTTTGAAGAGGCATTCATTTGGATGGAACAAAATCACCACTGATACCATTAATGAAATGTTTAACATAAAATTCAGTCCCTCGGGCAGTAACTACCGGTTACAGGAAGAACACATCATTGGTTACTGGAGAGATTACCTCCAAGATTGCGAAGGCAAGGGAAATTGTTTCATTATGTTATAGCTCAACTTATGGTGAGACACATCCATTGAAACTCGAATTTAAACCGCCTATTCTGGCAAGCACGGTGTCTAAGAATACCCAAAGATACTGTAGAGAAAGAGAGATAAGGAGGGGCTTACCTCCCCGGTTTATTTGCACAGAGTAAAATCTATTGTGAAGACAAAAGGATAAATGCATCCAAAATTGCATGATATGTCTATTAACAATGCTGTTTTTAATGCGTAATTGAAGTGCCATGGCCGTAAAATGATAGCTACCCCACTGTAACGATGCTTCGTATACTGCATCAAGGAAAAGTAATGAAAATAGATATAGAGAAAAATTGGGTCTGCTGTGTGTGTCTCTGACAGAGCATTGCCTTTGCACAGTGGAGATGGCTGCTACAACCAGTCTCAAGCCTTTGAGATCAATTTATTGGCCTACCGGCATTAGTGTGTGTGTGTGTGTGTGTCCGTGCCAGTGTGTGTGTGTGTGTGTGAGAGAGAGAGAGAGAAGGGGCAGAGAAAGTGTCATATTCACGTCTAGCAGCACGGAATACCCATGCTTACTCCATGTTAAACAGTGGGACGTCTTCTATTAAAGGGAGGGGAAGGCCAACAGGATTGTGAAGATGGAAACATACTCTCACGCAGGACTAGAAGTATTTTCTGTTGTTGTTAACAGCAGATAATCTTTATTTGATGAGTTTTTTGTTAAATGATGCACAGAAAATCATAAGCGGCTTTAATTGTTCACGTATCAACCATTACTCAAGTTTTCATTTAGCAGATGAAAAAAAAACAATCACAATTGTTGCAGCCATCGCTATTTTGCTATTTTGCTCCTCATGTTTTATTGTTCCTTTAGAGATCGCATGTTAAGCCAAATTAAAAGACATTCTGTGTTTTGTGACTGGCGCTAACACAGTTCCACCACTTGGCTTTAATCCTCAACCATCAATAGAATTTTGCATGCATGCGATGGCCAAGTACAAATGTCTATGATTCCAGAGGCGAACACATATGGAAATGTGTTGGGCCTCCCCCTTTCAACATCCTATGAAGAATGTAAAACAAACATGGACTTTGGGATACTGACTACACCTGGATTTACGCTGGTCTAGTGATCATATTTAGATGATAGCAAGAACGCATACATATTTGACGAAGTAGTTATAGATACGAAGGGTTGACCATGCAGCTGTCTAGGAAGGTGTGAGAGTCTTGTGGAAGCTTGTGAAACTCAAGGGCCTTAGACTTCTGCAAAATCCTCTCATGGCACGGCGCAGGTCTCTGTGCCTTTAGAATAGGACATTTCTTTCCCTTCCTGGCTCGTTTGTCATGGCATATGAGAAAAGAATACTGAAAACCTTATATTTCCTGAAACTTTGTCAGTTTGTTGTTGCAATGATCAATAAAGTTTGTTCCTAAACTACCTATAGCAATACATTCTACAATGGTTATCAATAAATAGAAATTCTTCAGATTGACAGAGTTATCGTTTTCATCCTTTTTGTGTTTCTTGTGTCAGACCCTGTTTGGGTGGCCACGGGGCAAGGAGGGGCTACTGGGCATGAGGCCTGCGGTTATTTGTCTCTGTCTAGGGCTACAGTGACCTATGGCTCTGCAAACGAGACCAAGTACAATATCTTTAACACTTGACTCTCAGTTGTAGCAACGGCAAGCAGCCACAGGCTTCTCAGGGAGGCAGTGTGAAGGTGTACAAACTCAGAACTCATCAATTGGCCCAAAGCGCAATAACTGATCATCCAACTCAGTTATTACCAGTGTTCCAGATTTATTAAACCATTTCTACCCATCACCTTTTGGGCACCATTTATTTTTTACCTGTGGCAGATTAGTAGGTGTAGTTGATTACCGTGGGGAAAATCCCATGAATATGTGTAGGGATTGTGTACATTTTCTACAGAGAAGCCCATAAATTAAAAAACGAATGCTTTTGGAGTCTAAGCGATGGTGTCAGAAGACTGGTTGGCTACTGTATTTCCTAATGAAGCAACATTACCTGAACATGGCTCTGCTTCCTAAAGGGCTCAGAGGCCTCCTTTGGATTCAAAGTCTTTTCAGACCAAACAAATAATTGTGAAGATGTGGACCACGCAGAATACTGAGGACAATGCGTTTACAATTCAAAAGAGGATGGTTGGTCACATCAACCTAAAAAAACAAAATGAAGCCAATAAGAAAGGTCGAAGTTCATTGGCTTTAAAGACCTTGGAAAACAAATACCAAGCTGGCCATGATAGAATATCGGCCCAGAGGCAATGAAAACGTCAGCTATATTGACGTGTTAAATCAGAAACTTCGACCCCCGAGATCTGCGACATCAAAACAGACTATGTTTTGAGGAAGCTTCATTTCAGGACCTTTTGAGGAAGATTTACTTTCAGCACCTGTAATGCTATCAAATAAAACAAGCATTGGCATAGCCAATAGGTCTCGCCTTTGGGGCCTTATAAGTGTTTAGAGCCAGAGCTATTGACTTTGCCAATGTCTTCAAGCTGTGCTGTAGAGAAGTGTGGCTGCTGTGCAGCATGCTGAAAAGTTATAATAAAAAAGTGTCAGAAGCATTTTTGTTACTTTATATATGACCAAGAAGGCATTATGTAAAACTGAACGATCATATTAAAAAAAGTATTTACAATAAAAAATTTCCTCAGTTTTCTTTTGTTCTTGCAATGCTGGCAACTTGTTTCTGCCTATTGCAATGGTTGTTTGTTAAAGCTTTTTTTTTGAGGTGGCATAAACAATCGGAGGGTGAAGGTTGGGAACTAGTACCTGTATTATAACACTAGCAGCGGCCAGACGCTGCTAGTGTTATAATGTCATGCACCAAACAAAAAAATCTGCAAACATCCTGGGCTGTCGCACCAACCAACCCAGGGCAGACATTATATCCGCCCTTGTCCCCACACAGAATCAGACAGACCCTCACCAGAAACAGGACAGTGGACAAAAGCATATGCCCAATAGGAAAAAAACAAGCAGCGGCACAGGACCACTACACTGCCAAGCCTACTCTTGTCTCCCACAGTAACCGGCGGGGAGGCAACCATGGAAATAGAAGACCCAGGCAGGACAGCCCTGTCAACAGAGAATCCACCACCCCACACAGCGGGAATACCGGAACTAAGGTGTGCCAGTAACGGAGGCGTGAAACAGGAGGCACACATGCACTCGCCACAGGCACAGCAGAAGAAAAGCCTCCGATCCTCCAGATACCGGAGGAATGCAAATGCCATAAAAGCTACAGTATGCCGCAGGACCATCATCAAAACGTGCCCCTGCACACAGCTGCCACCCGTAACAACCCCATTTCCGGCCTGCAACCGTACCAGGAGAAGGAACAACATGCTGTCTCATAGGAGAGGTAGGAACAGATAGACCCTCATCAGACAGCCGGCAGTCATAGGCAACAGGCAAGGAGAACGGCCTCAAAACCAAAGACACACTATAGGTGCTGTATACACACCAAGCAGGATTCGGACCCCCACCAAGAAGGGGGTCCGCAAGGCCACAGGGAGACGCCTGCACCAGTGAGCTATAGCCCCTGGCTAGTAGAGCATAGAAACCCCAAAGGAGTAGCAATCGGCGTGCACGCCGCAGCATCCAGACATGCTTTGCCGTAAAAGAGCAAAGCCATACGCCAGTCGCACCTTCCCAAACCAGGCACCACCCAACATTACCAGCAGCCCTCCAGACAAGGGCCTCCCACGGACAGACGCTGGGGGAGGGTCCAGACCACATGAGGCAGCCGGCACCAGACAGAGGCATGACTGCAGAAACGCAAGCTGACCGCCGAAAAAGCCGTAGCTCAATCTCAGCGTTCCCCTCCAGAAACGCTGTCTCCCACTTCGCACGCTCAAGAGAGGCGGCCCACCAAAGCAATTTGCCAGCATGTGGAATGAAACACCCGAGCGGAGAAGCACATGGAAGAAATTAATGCCGGAGCGCCTAGCTCGGGACACCGGAGAAGGGGGCGCAAAGCCAGAGCAGCTCTTAGCACTCTACCTCGTATACAACAAACGAGACTGCTTAAGCAGGGTTTCAGCAGGACAGCAAGAGCCCGCTATAGCAGGGCCACAAATAGTGCATACCAAAACACAAGTGAGTCCACACAGCAGGACCTCATATCGGGAATACGGGTCTGCTACAGCATGACCTCACTCCACTAACCTGTAACTTGCTTGAAGAGTCTGCAATGTAGAACAAAAAAAAACAAGCACGCGCGCCTCGCACGGCAGCAGGGGGAGGGGGGAGAGGAGGGAGCCTGCGCGATTCACTTGCGGGAGCGAGCGGCGCCAGGAGCGATAATTGCTACCATATGGCGCCAGCTGCTCGCTCCCGCAAGTGAATCGCCAAACGTGCACGCGTTGCCATTGAAGGCAATGGAACGCGTGCACGTTTTAGGCTGAAAAGCCGAAGCGATCGCAAAAGGTCTTTTTTCCTAAGCAGCGCATGCGCGCTGCGTAGGCGAGACCTAAAAAGGATTAGAAACAGAGTAGCACTTCTGAATTTCAGGAAAAAAGTTTCCAAATCCAAACAGTAGACAGCACCTGAATCTATAACCGATTCATGAGGCAAAACGAGCTTTACAACAAATTCTTACATAACTCTTTCCTCGCAGTTAGAAATGACGGAATGATGGTATCTGAAATTCAGCTAGACTCAAGAAAGTTGGATCTGAACTGAACTAAAAACATGTGCAAGACAGAAATTCTATTGCTTCATGCATACATTGGTCACATTTACCCATCATTAGGAACACGATGGTTGATTGTTGTTTGCAGGAGCAAACCTACCCTTGCTAAAATACGAGCTAAGGAATACATTTTGGAATCGGTGATAGCTGGACTCTTGCAGCAATATATCAAAGTCTTGGGGGGTTAGAAGTACTGCTGAGAGCGCCAAGACAGCTGGTCATGTGTAACTTTATCCAGTCACATGTCCATATCAGGTGACGGGTTCTGCGGCTCCTTCTTTACTTTGTGTGTTCATAAGGATGTGGCTTAGCTCCGCGCCCACCATCTTGTGGAAATCTCTCCTGTTCATCTTGTCCTTCTTCCCGGCGTACAGTTTCACCAGAACTTCTATGGATCGCTCCAGATCACTGCAATTCGATGCCATGACTGCACTGCTCCCCTGAGCTGCAGCGGCTCCCAGGGGCCGCGTCTCTCCGGTGGCCCAGCATGGTCAGACCATCATCACCTGGCTCGGAGGTGCGATCCGAGCACGCTGTCGTGGGGTGAGCCGCATGGGTTCCATTTTCGAGTTTGCCACTGAGCCGGGGAGGGGGGAAGGAGGCCCCCTACCCTGGAAGTGCTTTCCCTACCTTGAGAGAATCAGATGTGCTGAGCCCTCCCTGATCCCACCTCCTGCAGGCGAGTCCCTGTGTGTGAGCCCCGATCCCACCTTCCTCTTCCTCTGTGTGTGTGTGTGTGTGTGTGTGTATGTGTGTGTGCGTGTGTGTGTGCGTGTGTGTGTGTGTGAGAGAGAGAGAGAGAGTGAGAGAGTGTCATGATCCTCCAACTCATACCAACTACGTAGTGTACTTTAATAGGGAACACTAATGATTGCATGAAACATTGCCATTGGTATCAGGCTGCGCAGTGTGCACCTCTGTGTGTCATCAGGAATGTATGTTTGCATTAGCAAGACTCATTAACATTGCACTAGCAAGATTCATACACATTGCCATTGGTATCATTTCAGGCTGCGCAGTGTGCACCTTTAGTGTTCAGCAGGAAGTGTGTGCACCTTTAATGTTCATCAGGAAGTGTCTGTTTTTACTTCAAAAACTGTCTGACCTCCGTAATAATCTTTTGTTAGTTGTCCATTGTGTAACCGTTTTGGTCTACTTTTTTTTGTGTTAGTCAAAGTCGCATGAGACGTTATTTTGCCGCTTTGCAGCCACCGTCATTGTTGCTCCCGGTATAAAAGGCTGCCACGCCCAGCCACGCCCTTGCGGATTATTCCTGCTTCGACGCGTGAGGTCCGGAGCCGTTTCTCTTCCCGCCCGGCGCGCTTGTGCGGCTCTGCCAGTTTCCGATCGCGCTCATTCTTGCAGCGCTCCCGGTGAGATTCCCCTGCTGGTCTTCAATACGGTGGCAGCAACTACAGGTAGGAGATAACCCGTTTTTCAGCACTCTAGCTGATTCTTGGATTTTGGGGAATTGCCTCACTTACGTTTAAGACTTGAAATCCTCAATAACAAGAAGGGGATGCTTTAAAGTCAGGTTCGCTACAATTCATGGAAATAGGTATGTGAGCTGACAAACTTTCGCAGAAATTGTGACATTGAACAGAGAGAAAGGATAACACAAAAAACATTGCTAAGAATTATATGACAAAATTGCTAAGCACCTATGCTTGTTTGAAATAAGTGCACATGATGAGAAATGCTCAAATCTAAGAGAACTTTTGAAGTTTATTTACCAGTGTGGTATTGTGAAGTCTTCTCGATTTTATTGAAGTCAGTCACAGATATATGGTTTTATTTATGCTATGCTTCAAATCATATAGACAATACTTAAGACTTTTGCGAAGTCATTCTCAGAGAACTTTGTCTGCTCTTATATAGTATCTGTGAACGAATTGCTGACTGTTTTTGTTTCAGGTAAGAGTGGTTCCTAGTGTATGTAATATATTGCAATTATAAGGACAAGACTACGATTTGAACTCAACTGTGACTTGCTGTCTTTCCAGATCTCCCTCCCCACAGTACCCTCCCTAATTCCCTTCCCCTCATCTGGCCACTTTGATCCTCTGGTGATTTTTACTCAGAGTCAGAGCTGCCGGAAGGTGGGCCTCTTGAGGGTACTGCTCCTGAGGAACTATACCCCTCTGACAGAATAATCCGCCCACGGATTCTGTTCCTCCCGAGCACTATCGCCAAGATGGCCACGTTGGACGATATCTGCAAGATGTTAGGAAACATGCAGAAGGAGTTAACCGCAGCAAGATTAGAGACAGCAATGCTGGCTAGTCGCATAGCTCAGATACAAGCTCAAATTCCAGCTGGTCCTTCAACACCTACTACTGCTATAGAAGTAACAGCTGGACCAGTTCCCACCGTTTCTGTAACAGTACAGTCAACTGTACCTTTAGCACCTCCTGAGCGATTTTCCGGAGACCCAACTAAATTTCAGACCTTTTTGACCCATATCCAGTTACATTTTATGGTAAAGCCAGCATCATTCCCGGATGCGCAATCCAGAATAGCTTTCCTCATTTCTTATCTTAGTGGCGACGCTGCCATGCGGGCAGTTCCATTGGTCAATTCAGATGACCCTTTGTTGTACAACTGGTCTGCCTTTAAATCAGAATTTGAAAAAGTCTTTGACAGGCGTACTATTACTGGGTCAGCAGACCGCGAACTTCTTGAGCTCAAGCAAGGAAATAAAGACCTAAACTGTTATCTGACACACTTCAATCGACTAATTGCGGAAACCAATTGGCCCAAAGAAAAAAGAACCGCACTTTTTTATCAAGGTCTGAAGGATGAGCTCAAAGATCTAATAGCTCCTATTGATCCTTAACCTAGAGATTGTGCAGAATTAATAGCCCTAACTCTGCGATTAGATCATCGTTTATCAGACAGAAAAGGTGACAGAAAGAGACCAGATTTCAGACAATCAATACGTCCAAGAGAAAGAGAGAGAGTTACTCAGTCAAATATTGATCAAAGTGAACCAATGGAAGTTGGGGGATTGAGAAAATCCCTTACCCAAGATGAAAAAGAGACACAACGCAAACTAGGTCTGTGCCTTTACTGCGGAAAAAAAGGACATTTTGTTAAAGAGTGTCCAAGTAAACCTAAAGGATATAGACCCACCGATATGATTGTTAAAAAGCAGGAAAACTAGCGGGCTCGAGGAACAAACAGGGGTATTCCTCGAGTACAACTCATGATTCCTCTGGTCAACTAATTGCCAACACTCTTTAGGTTTCAGCTCCACATTTAACCCAGAATGTAGTATTTTTGATACCTGGAGTTATTGAAAAGGAAGCAGTAGTCATGATAGACTCAGGAGCCACCGGGAACTTTATCGATGTCACCTTTTGTCCTAAATTAGGCATACCAACTATTAAAAAAGATAAACCTGAATCAGTACATGCTGTTGATGGCTCTGTACTTACCTCAGGTCTGATCACTCATACTACTGTCAATTTAACCATGGTTGTTTTTTCTACAGAAAACAAACATTCTGAGGATCTTTGTTTTGATCTAATTGATGCACCGCAATTTGGTGTAATTCTAGGAATGCCCTGGCTTACCCTACACAACCCCACTATAGATTGGGCCAAACGAAGCATTACCTTAGAATCTGAGTGGTGCCATCAAGAGTGTCTTTCTCCATTAAAACCTCAAGAACAAGTTGAATGCATTAAACCAAAGGCACTGACTGGAGTTCATTGCATAGCCACAGCAGCTGAACAAGAAATTGAACTACCTCCTCAATACGACTCGTTTCGCGATGTTTTCTGCGAAAAGAGTGTAGAAACCTTACCACCACATCGTGATTACGATTGTGAAATCGAGCTAATACCTGGGTCCAAAATACGATGTAGCAGAATTTATGCCCTTACGGAGGTCGAAACCCAGCATCTGCGCGACTATTTAGACAAATTTCTCAAAAACGGATTTATCCGCCCGTCTAAATCTCCTGCAGCCTCTCCTCTTTTTTTTGTACCAAAGGATAACGGCGAACTGCGCACCTGTATTGACTACAGAGCACTGAATAACATCACAGTGAAAAACAGATATCCTCTGCCTCTTATTCCAGTGCTTCTAGACCAGGTCAGAACAGCTAAAGTATACACCAAGCTAGACTTAAGAGGAGCGTACCATCTAGTAAGAGTTCCTCCAGGAGATGAATGGAAGACGGCCTTCCGTACCCCGTATGGTCTATTTGAATATTGCGTGATGCCATTTGGATTATGCAATGCCCCAGCGGCTTTTCAATTCTTTTTAAACGATGTGTTAAGAGAATATTTGGATCATTTTGTGATCGTCTATATAGACAATATACTTATTTATTCCAACACTCAGACAGACCATGAAACCCATGTGCGAACCATCCTAACCACATTGAGAAAACACGGCCTCTATTGCAAATTGCCGAAATGTGAGTTTCATGTGAACCAAGTCGAATTCTTAGGCTTTATCATTTCACCTCAAGGCATCACAATGGCAGATCGAAAAGTGCAAGCAATTCAGGATTGTCCAGAACCAAAGTCTGTAAAAGACATACAACGATTTTTGGGGTTCGCCAATTTTTACCGGCGATTTATTCATGAGTTTTCTGCCAGAGCTACACCACTTACACGGTTATTGCAAAAAGGACGTTCTTTTCAATGGTCTTCGGATGCAAAGAACGCCTTTCAAGATCTAAAAAAGGCCTTTATGACTGCCCTGGTACTCAAACATCCCGATCTGTCACAATCCTTCATTGTTGAAGCTGACGCTTCAAATACTGCTATTGGAGCAATTTTGTCACAACGAGAAGAGGCAACAAATCACTTACAGCCAGTGGCATTTTTATCAAAAAAGTACTTACCAGCAGAAAAGAATAACACAATAGCTGAGAAGGAACTATTGGCCATAAGACTAGCGTTTAAAGAATGGCGACATTATCTGCTAGGTGCTCATCATCCCATAACTGTGTACACCGATCATCGTAACTTACAATTTCTAGGGTGTGCAAAGGCATTAACCCCGAGGCAATTACGATGGACTCTTTTTTTTGCAGAATTTGACTTCAACATAACCTTCAGGCCTGGTAGTGCTAATAAAAAAGCAGATTCTCTTTCTCGCTACAACAAACCGTTAACTACTGATCAACAACAAGAAATAAGACCTATGATTCCGAGTGATCATATTGTCGGAATAACAATGTCAGGACAATTTCTGGATGATATCAGACATATCATGCCCATTCATAAGATAATATCCTGGCAGCAACAAGACAAACAAAGAACTATGCTTGATGGACTTCCTTTCCAAGGACACTTGCTTTATGTCCCAGAGAAAAGGCTACAAAAACAAGTACTTCTCTGGTGTCATACCCATCCTTTAGCAGGTCATCCAGGGTGTACTAAAACCTTAGAATTGGTAAGCCATAATTTCTGGTGGCCTCAGTGGAAGAAAGATGTCACCGCTTATGTAAAAAACTGTGATTCCTGTATAAGGGCAAAATCAGATCATTCACCCAAGAAAGGCTATTTGCTTCCCTTACCAACACCAACGCACGTTTGGGAAGATATTTCATTAGACTTCATTACTAACTTACCAAAGGACCAAGACAAAACCACCATTCTAGTGATTGTTGATCGTTTGTCCAAAATGGCTCACTTTGTGGCATGCAATGGTCTACCAACAGCATCCACTTTAGTTGACTTGCTTTTATACCACATCGTAAGGTTGCACGGCCTACCACGTTCCATAACGACCGACCGAGGGTCTCAGTTCACATCTAAATTATGGAAAGAGTGGTGTACAGCCTTGCAAATACAACGTATTTTATCCACGACTTTCCATCCAGAATCAGATGGACAAACCGAGCGAGTCAATCAAATACTCAAACAATATCCCCGTTGTTATTTAGCTCACACACAAGCTTCTTGGGTGGATTTATTATGGGAAGCTGAGTTTGCATACAATAACTTAATGCATACATCAACCAAGATGTCACCATTCTATGCCACCCACGGTTGGAACCCAAGGTCTCTACCCTTACTTAATCAAACTGACACACAAGTTCCGCATGTGGCCTCCAAGTTACAAAACATGAAAAAATTAATGTTTACACTTCAGCAAAATGTGACCAAAGCAAAAAGTATCTACAAGAAATTTGCCGACAGAAAAAGACAACCTGGCCCCGCGTACCAACCAGGAGATAAAGTATGGCTCTCCACAAAAAATTTGCATTTTAAGAAGAAATATCTTTTCCATCCACGATTTGTTGGCCCCTTTAAAATACTCAAAAGTATCAACCCAGTGTCATTTAAATTACAACTCCCCAGAACAATGAAAGTCCGCCCAGTCTTTCATACTCATTACTGAAACCAGCAAAGACAGTTATCCGTCCAAAATCACCTCCAGTGGTTATTGGCGATCACTTGGAATATGAAGTGCGACAAATAAAAGACTGTAAACGTAAGAACGGAAAGTTATGGTATTTAGTCTCTTGGAAAGGCTATGGACCTGAAGAAGATTCTTGGGAGCCCAACGACGCCATTCATGCTCCATGCTTGATCCGTCTTTTTCACCACCGTCACCCTGATGCTCCTTCTTGACGGGGGTGTTTCAGCTTTTCATGGGGAGGACTGTCATTATCCTCCAGCTCATACCAACTACGTAGTGTACTTTAATAGGGAACACTAATGATTGCATGAAACATTGCCATTGGTATCAGGCTGCGCAGTGTGCACCTCTGTGTGTCATCAGGAATGTATGTTTGTATTAGCAAGACTCATAAACACTGCACTAGCAAGATTCATACACATTGCCATTGGTATCATCTCAGGCTGCGCAGTGTGCACCTTTAGTGTTCAGCAGGAAGTGTGTGCACCTTTAATGTTCATCAGGAAGTGTCTGTTTTTACTTCAAAAACTGTCTGACCTCCGTAATAATCTTTTGACAATTGTCCATTGTGTAACCGTTTTGGTCTATTTTGTTTTGTTTTAGTCAAAGGCGTGTTGTAGGGATTCTGCACATACACAGAGCTATGCACAGGATAATAGGACCTCAGAGTATAGTGGTGAGCCAACCATGCCCCTTAGTACCCACAATCCCAATCCGACTAGCTTTAGCGTCTCATTCGCAGCGCAGCTACCAATGATTAGACAACCCAGAACACGGTCTCTCTCAGGACTCGCGGGAGCAAGAACACTCTTTCATAACTCACTCATACTTGTCCACAACATGCGTAATAAGAGACACTGTATAGTTTAAAATATTTATTTCAACTATCGTGCTCTCAGATACAGTACACGTGCCAGTACTATCAGCATAATGCATAATGATAAAATAATAAGCATGGTTACAATTCCATAGAATACAAACGGGGACAGCATTTTATAAAGACAGTGGATATAGGACTAAATGGCCTTACCACCCTCCCCGTGCTAATAACTAGTTTATTATAAAAATAGAAGACCTCTGGGCTTTGTCTGGCGGACCCCCCATACCTCAATATCTAGATGCAAGGTTTACATCATCAGACAAGCACAGCTCTTCTCCCTGGAAAGGTTTTTCTCCAAGTCCCACAAACAGTGAGATCACCATATTAAAAGCACACGAATTTCTCCAGTGCAGCTGTATTCTGTGTTATGTCTAAGTGCGAGGGGCTGACCAGATCAGCAAGAACAAGGGACGTTGTTTTTCGACCTTGTACATGTTGTGCAGACGCAACCCACAGGGAACAGGAGAAAAGGTGAAAGGCAAAAAAGGCAGACAGTTCTAATATAGCCGGGCACAAGCAGAGTCTGGAAAACAAAGTCACAAAGTAACGTGTGCAAAAAGGCATCATGGCAGCCAGGCCTAAGCTAACTTAGCAATATAGGCAATGAGGCCACAAACCACACTACAGGCGCATGAGATGTTATTTTGCCGCTTTGCAGCCACCGTCAATGTTGCTCCCGGTATAAAAGGCTGCCACGCCCAGCCGCGCCCTTGCGGATTATTCCTGCTTCGACGCGTGAGGTCCGGAGCCGTTTCTCTTCCCGCTCGGCACTCTTGTGCGGCTCTGCCAGTTTCCGATCGCGCTCATTCTTGCAGCGCTCCCGGTGAGATTCCCCTGCTGGTCTTCAATACGGTGGCAGCAACTACAGGTAGGACATAACCCGTTTTTCAGCACTCTAGCTGATTCTTGGATTTTGGGGAATTGCCTCACTTACGATTAAGACTTAAAATCCTCAATAACAAGAAAGGATGCTTTAAAGTCAGGTTCGCTACAATTCATGGAAATAGGTATGTGAGCTGACAAACTTTCACAGAAATTGTGCCATTGAACAGAGAGAAAGGATAACACAAAAAACATTGCTAAGAATTATATGACAAAATTGCTAAGCACCTATGCTTGTTTGAAATAAGTGCGCACATGATGAGAAATGCTCAAATCTAAGAGAACTTTTGAAGTTTATTAACCAGTGTGGTATTGTGAAGTCTTCTCAAAGATTTTATTGGTCACTCACAGATATATGGTTTTATTTATGCTATGCTTCAAATCATATAGACAATACTTAAGACTTTTGCGAAGTCATTCTCAGAGAACTTTGTCTGCTCTTATATGGTATCTGTGAACGAATTGCTGACTGTTTTTGTTTCAGGTAAGAGTGGTTCCTAGTGTATATAATATATTACAATTATAAGGACAAGACTACGATTTGAACTCAACTGTGACTTGCTGTCTTTCCAGATCTCCCTCCCCGCAGTACCCTCCCTAATTCCCTTCCCCTCATCTGGCCACTTTGATCCTCTGGTGAGTCAGAGCTGCCGGAAGGTGGGCCTCTTGGGGGTACTGCTCCTGAGAAACTATACCCCCCTGACAGAGAGAGAGAGAGAAGGGGCAGAGAAAGTGTTAGATTCAGGTCTAGCAGCATGGAATACCCATGCTTACTTCATGTTAAACAGTGGGAAGTCTTCTATTAAAGGGAGAGAAGGCGAGCAGGATTGCGAGATGGAAACATGCTCTCACGCCAGGACTAGAAGTGTTCTCTGTTTTTAATAGCAGATAATCTAGATTTGATGATTTTTTTGTTAAATGATGCACAGCAAATCATCAGCGGCTTTAATTGTTCATGTATCATCTGTTACTCAAGTTTTCATTTAGCAGATGAAAAAAAAACAATCACAATTGTTGCAGCCATCGCTATTTTGCTATTTTGCTCCTCATGTTTTATTGTTCCTTTAGAGATCGCATGTTAAGCCAAATTAAAAGACATTCTGTGTTTTGTGACTGGCGCTAACACAGTTCCAACACTTGGCTGTAATCCTCAAACATCAATAGAATTTTGCATGCATGCGATGGCCAAGTACAAATGTCTATGATTCCAGAGGCGAACACATATGGAAATGTGTTGGGCCTCCCCCTTTCAACATCCTATGAAGAATGTAAAACAAACATGGACTTTGGGAAACTGACTTCACCTGGATTTACGCTGGTCTAGTGATCATATTTAGATGATAGCTAGAATGCATACATATTTGACGAAGTAGTTATAGATATGGAGGGTTGACCATGCAGCTGTCTAGGAAGGTGTGAGAGTCTTGTGGAAGCTTGTGAAACTCAAGGGCCTTAGGCTTCTGCAAAATCATCTCATGGCACGGTGCAGGTCTCTGTGCCTTTCAGAATAGCACATTTCTTTCCCTTCCTGGCTCGTTTGTCATGGCATATGAGAAAAGAATACTGAAAACCTTATATTTCCTGAAACTTTGTCAGTTTGTTTTTGCAATGATCAATAAAGTTTGTTCCTAAACTACCTATACCAATACATTCTACAATGGTTATCAATAAATAGAAATTCTTCAGATTGACAGAGTTCTCGTTTTCATCTTATTTGTGTTTCTTGTGTCAGACCCTGTTTGGATGGCCACGGGGCAAGGAGGGGCTACTGGGCATGAGGCCTGCTGTCATTTACCTCTGTCAAGGGGTACAGTCACTTATGGCTCTGCAAACTAGGCCAAGTACAATCTCTTTAACACTTGACTCTCAGTTGTAGCAACGCAAGCAGCCACAGGCTTCTCAGGGAGGCAGTGTGAAGGTGAACAAACTCAGAACTCATCAATTGGCCCAAAGCGCAATAACTGATCATCCAACTCAGTTATTACCAGTTCTCCAGATTTATTCAACCATTTCTACCCATCACTTTTTGAGCACCATTTATTTTTTACCTGTGGCAGATTAGTAGGTGTAGTTGATCACCGTGGGGAAAATACCATGAATATGTGTAGGGATTGTGTGCATTTTCTACAGAAAAGCCCAAAAATTAAAAAACGAATGCTTTTGGAGTCTAAGCGATGGTGTCAGAAGACTGGTTGGCTACTGTATTTCCCAATGAAGCAACATTACCTGAACATGGCGCTGCTTCCTAAAGTGCTCAGAGGCCTCCTTTGGATTCAAAGTCTTTTCAGACCAAACAAATAATTGTGAAGATGTGGACCACGCAGAATATTGAGGACAATGCGTTTACAATGCAAAAGAGGATGGTTGGTCACATCAACCTAAAAAAACAAAATGAAGCCAATAAGAAAGGTCGAAGTTCATTGGCTTTAAAGACCTTGGAAAACAAATACCAAGCTGGCCATGATAGAATATCGGCACAGAGGCAATGAAGATGTCAGCTATATTGACGTGTTAACTCAGAAACTTCGACCCCCGAGATCTGCGACATCAAAACAGACTATGTTTTGAGGAAGCTTCATTTCAGGACCTTTTGAGGAAGATTTACTTTCAGCACCTGTAATGCTATAAAAAAAAAATATTAGAAACAGAGTAGCACTTCTGATTTTCAGGAAAAAAGTTTCCAAATCCAAACAGTAGACAGCACCTGAATCTATAACCGATTCATGAGGCAAAACGAGCTTTACAACAACTTCTTACTAGGGGTGGGCGGAATTTGCGTAGTCGCGCTACGCAAAGCTCTGCGAAACGGTAAAAAATCTCCGCGAGCACGCAAAAGTTCCGCGAACACGCGGAATTGCTTGTTCAGCCCGTTCGCGATGCTTTTTTCCTGTTCGCGAACGCTGTTTGCGTGCTCGGGGAGAAATATCTCGCGAACACGCATTTTAAAAGCGCAAACAAGCAAAAAATTCCGCAAAGTCGCGGATTTTTGGGTAATTCCGCGTTCTCCGCGGAACGCAAAATTACCCAAATTCCGCAAATTCCGCGAGCGGAACGGAATTTACCGCCCAGGCCTACTTCTTACATAACTCTTTCCTTGCAGTTAGAAATGACGGAATTATGGTATCTGAAATTCACCTAGACCCAAGAAAGTTGGATCTGAACTGAACTAAAAACATGTGCAAAACAGAAATTCTATTGATTCATGCATACATGGGTCACATTTACCCATCATTAGGAACACGATGGTTGATTGTTGTTTGCAGGAGCAAACCTACCCTTGCTAAAATACGAGCTAAGGAATACATTTTGGAATCGGTGATAGCTGGACTCTTTCACCAATATATCAAAGTCTTGGATTAGAAGTACTGCTGAGAGCGCCAAGACAGCTGGTCATGTGTAACTTTATCCAGCCACATGACCATATCAGGTGACGGGTTCTGTAGCTCCTCCACTGACCGCTTTCCTGGTTCTGGATGGCCATTTGTTGACTGAGTTTCTTTCCAATCTCGCTAACAAGTGTCCAGTACTCCTCAAAGCTGATCTTCCCATCATCGTGTACATCTAGCGATTTGATCAGTTTGTCGGCTCCTTCTTGACTTTGTGTGTTCATAAGGATGTGGCTTAGCTCCGTGCCCACCATCTTATGGAAATCTCTCCTGTTCATCTTGTCCTTCTTCCCGGCGGACAGGTAGAGGTTTTTCACCAGAACTTCTATGGATCGCTCCAGATCACTGCAATTCGATGCTATGACTGCACTGCTCCCCTGAGCTGCATCGGCTCCCAGGGGCCGCGTCTCTCCGGTGGCCCAGCATGGTTAGACCATCATCACCCAGCTCGGAGGTGCGATCCGAGCACGCTCTCGTGGGGTGAGCCGCATGGGTTCCATTTTCGAGTTTGCCAGTGAGCCGGGGAGGGGGGACGGAGGCCCCCTACCCTGGAAGTGCTTTCCCTACCTTGAGAGAATCAGATGTGCTGAGCCCTCCCTGATCCCACCTCCTGCAGGCGAGTCCCTGTGTGTGAGCCCCGATCCCACCTTCCTCTTCCTGTGTGTGTGTGTGTGTGTGTGTGTGTGTGTGTGTGTGTGTGTGCGCGCGTGCGTGTGTGTGTGAGAGAGAGAGAGAGAGAGTGAGAGAGAGAGAAGGGGCAGAGAAAGTGTTAGATTCAGGTGTAGCAGCATGGAATATCCATGCTTACTCCATGTTAAACAGTGGGAAGTCTTCTATTAAAGGGCGGTGAAGGCGAGCAGGATTGTGAGAAGGAAACATGCTCTCACGCCAGGACTAGAAGTGTTCCATGTTGTTACTAGCAGATAATCTAGATTTGATGATTTTTTTGTTAAATGATGCACAGCAAATCATCAGCGGCTTTAATTGTTCATGTTATCATCCATTACTCAAATTTTCATTTAGCAGATGAAAAAAACCCAATCACAATTGTTGCAGCAATCGCTATTTTGACTCTCATGTTTTATTCTTCCTTTAGAGCTCGCATGTTAAGCCAAATTAAAAGACATTGTGTGTTTTGTGACTGGTCCTAACACAGTTCCACCACTTGGCTTTAATCCTCAACCATCAGTAACATTTTTACATGCATGCGATGGCCAAGTACAAATGTCTATGTTTCCCCGAGGTGAATGTGTTGCGACTCCCCCTTTCAACACCCTATGCAGAATGTAAAACAAACATGGACTTAGGGATAGTGAATTCACCTGGATTTGGACGGGCCTAGTGGTCATATTTAGATGACGGATAGAATGCATACATATTCGACAAAGTAGTTATAGATACGGAGGGTTGACCATGCTGATGTGTAGGAAGGTGTGATAGTCTTGTGGAAGCTCATGAAATTCAAGGGCCTTAGCAAAATCATCTGATAGCACGGGGCAGGTCGCTGTGCCTTTAGAAAAGCAAATTTCTTTCCCTTCCTGGCTCGTTTGTCATGGCATATTTGAAAAGACTACTGCAAACCTTATTGCTTTAGTTTGCCTAGGAAAAATAATTGTATACACATGTAAAACTTAATGCTTCACAGAACAGGCTATCGGTACAATTACTTTACTGAGCTACTGTGCCTTGCGTCCTAGTCCTTGTGTCCCAGCTGTTCCCATCCTTCTGGGTTTGAGCTCTCTAGGGCCCGTAACAAGCAGACCTGTGTGACAGTTCCCACCACAGTGAAAGTGGCTCAGTGCGCCACAATTGGGCAGCAGGGACCCATTGTACGGTGTCATGAACCCCCAAATTGATGGGCACACCCACAAAGATTCACATAGCTCCAAGGGGATCTTGGTTATTACACTGCCTTCAGAGAACAGGAAAAAGGACAGGTGCCTCTCACACTTCTCAGCAATGAGTTATGCTCATCTAAATCCAGAGTTTATGAGTCAGACAGTCCTGCCAGAGGAGCTGTTATCAACAAGGAGTATTTGTAGATGTGTGGACCCTCAATCTGGCCCCTGAAAGCAGATGACATACACAGCTAATGGTGTTTTCTGATAATAGGTTAAGTAACATGTACAATCAGCTCACAAACCTTGTGTATCAGAATATGGGAAAATATTTTATAATAATCTCAGCAGCCATACTAGAAATTAAAAAGAACATTAGAAAAACCAAAATCATTTTATATCGCACATCCCTACCTTTGGTAATGAATTGGCTTAAACCATGCCTAGCACCTATATGGATAATATTAGCGGCTTCGTGGTTATGATATTGGTGTATGATTACTGTTTTCATAATTATTTTATGTCAATTCATATCATACCACGAAATACCTTTGAAAGCTTGGAGTTGGGCACTAGCATTTCCCCCAAGCAACTAGTCCTCTTGTCCTCCCCTCCCAAATGCATAGATCTGTTTACACCTTTCTCCCCAATAATTCTCTATTGAAAGGGGTTGGGAAGTTGTTGTTCAGTCTCTCGTATCTGTACCACAGAACAAACATTGCCTCAGTAAGAGGCACGTCTGAACAGTAAGCAAACGTATCAAAACATGCTTCCATATTTGCTCTGTCGTGGGTTAGATGACCTTCAAATGCTGCTCCTTACAAATAGCTCTCTGAACAGCTGAATGGACGTTTCCTCTGCTGCGGGGCCGTAATTGTTGTTGGTGTGAGTAATGCCAAACTGCTTCAAAAATAATATAGCGATTTTGCATGCTCTGGTAAGTAGTATCACCATTCAAAGCATTAGTTTTCTAGACCCCAAGCCTAGCACGTATACACTCTACCGAGTAAAATGCATGCGTCATCAGAAAAGAAAGCCCTGCCACATATGTCATTTGCCATGACATGCTGCTCCCTGTTCCAGGAGGTGACATGCTGACAGGAGGTTCTTCCCACATTTCGGCAGAGGACACAGCAGGAAGCAGCCGATGCCTCCGCCGCAGTACCTGGAGATGTACGGACTCCAGTGAAGACACAGGCCTCCGGCTTTCTATGAACCTGCTTATGGACTTGAATGAGACATGGGATTGGGCTGCAGACAGCGACACAGTCTACCTTGTGCACAGTCTCTGATGTGGTGCATTCCACCCTTGGCACAGTTTCGCCAATGCAGTAGAATTCTGCTTGTGGCACAGTTCTTTGATGCAGCGGCACAGTCCGCTCACGCACAGTTCTTTAATGCAGCAGCACAGTCCGCTCAGGCACAGTTCTTTGATGCAGCGGCACAGTCCGCTCAGGCACAGTTCTTTGATGCAGCGGCACAGTCCGCTCAGGCACAGTTCTTTGATGCAGCGGCACAGTCCGCTCAGGCACAGTTCTTTGATGCAGCGGCACAGTCCGCTCAGGCACAGTTCTTTGATGCAAACATAAACAAGAAAGGGAGTGAAGAGGTTCTGTAAGTAGTGGACTCACCCTCCTCTGTAAATCATGAAAAAACAAAGAAAGTCCACACTTTACTTGTAGAATAATGCTATCCTTCCTAGACCAGTTCTATAGTGGGTGTATAGAAAACTTAGTTTTCCTAAAGATGTATAGGAAAACACAATGTTTTGTTAAAATAACCCTCACCCACCAAAAGGTCCCTTGGTGGCATGCTTCATCATCAGGTTCTGTGGGACGGGGCGTGCAGCGACCGACGAAGACGTGGGAGCACTTATTAGTGAGGTGATACTATGTGTTGGTGTGAGAGTGCAAGGGTCAGAGGGAATAAAGTGAAATTAAAAAATACCTGGCTGTGTGGAAACAAAAATGTAATACTCCCTATAGCTGGTATTAGTAAAAATGGGGAGTGGAGGGTGTATTCTATAATGAGCTGTTGCCTCCCTGGTCCACATGTTTCGAAGCCATCCCCTTGGCTTCTCTTCAGGACCAAAACAGTTGATCCCTGCACCACTCTTAATAAAAACAACAATGTGGTCTGCCTGATCAATCTTGCAGTCTCGTGTGCATATTATAAAACATGCGCTCATACAATACCCAATTGGTATATTCTCGTGAGTCAATACTTTGTGGAGCCAAACTATAGCCCCATGAGCTTTTTCTCGGGAGGGGAGGAGCGCTTGTAGTCAAACAGTCGTCAAACCTGCGACGCCTACCTGTGGCTCCGATGAACCCATCATCGGAGCCACGGGGAGGCATTTGCTGGGGTGAGAGAGCAGCTTTGACGACTGTTTGACTACAAGCGCTCCTCCCCTCCTGTGAAAAAGCTCATGGGGCTATAGTTTGGCTCCACAAAGTATTGACTCATGAGAATATACAATTGGGTATTAACTAGTGGGTCAGTGGTTTCCAGTGGTATTCAGTTACAGCAGACAGGAGGGTGTGGATTCTCTGTCTGCGCTTTCAGAAACGGTTTGGGGTGTTTTTATTCCAAGTGTCCTCTGCAAGCTGTTCTCCAGGCCAGTCTTTGTGAAGAGTGATGCTCCTCATAGCGAGGTGGTTGCCAGCCTGGAGTACAAACCTCAACATGCGTGTATTGCACAGGCCACAAACACATAACATACTCGTGGCATGTTAGCAATAGGATTTAGGTTAGTGAATTGACTTTTACATGAGTGAGCCAGTAGGCCTCTTTTCCGCTAACACAGATAACAAGCGTTTGCAATGCAATAGGTCTCGCTTTTGGGAGAGTTAGAGCTACTGGCGTTGTAAATGACAATGTCTTTTACCTATGTTTTTTGGTTTGGAGTGTCGTGGATATATGTGGTGTGGAGTGGAATTATGTGGGTTGTACTGGAATTGTTAGTTGATGAATTGTGTGGGGTGGAATTGTGTGGTGTGGAGTGTGTTTGTGTAGTGGAATGATGTGGCATGGTGAATACATAGGGTTGAGAGCTGCACAGAATAGATAGAAAGAAAGATAGAGAGCGGTAGATAGATTGTGCAGGAAGTGGTGAATGAACTCAAGACATAGGAGCAGAAAGAGTGTGTGCGAAAGAGAGAAAGAAGGGGAGAGCAGACGACAGACACATAAAGAGGGAGGACCTGTGTACACAGAAGACACCCCGAGAAGAGGAGGAGAGCGTGGGTTTGAGGGACAGAACCCCCATAGGCATGCACGCTGCCGAGGCTCAGCTTAAAAATGACAGTCAACCTGCTCTGGCTTAATTGGTTACAAAGGCTGCACGTGCTGTGGTTTATGTTCTGTGGTATTTATGTTGTAAGTAGTTATGTGGTTAAGTGCTTATGTGGATAAAGCACCTTCTGCAGAGATCTTTGTGTTCCTAGTAAATCACAGGGAATAATAATAATAATAATAATAATGGTAAGATAATCCAGAACACTTTTTCATCAACAGCCTTATAGCTCACAGTGAGCTATGAACCAGCATCAAGGAGCTGCATGCAAACGGCAAAGCATGTGTTTAGAACCTTCTTTTTTGTTTCTTATTCTGACATTATTATAAGGCTGCTGAAAAGAGTTCATTTGAGTAGCAATAAAGGCTACGTGAATTATGCAAGAGTTCCAATACATGGAACGCACAATAAGATTATGCAAAACCTCTCTTTTGGTGAAGTCGGAAAACGTTTCTGAAGACAGTTTTTCTCAAAAGACAAAATTTGTGGATTTCAGCAGACAACCCAAGCATCATAATAAACACATCTCTAAATTGTACTCATGAGATTGCTAATTTTTTAAAGGTGGAACACAAGCACGAGATCCTAAAGATGTTGTGAGACAACACATACATTAAAAACAACAGACTTATGAAAAGTGTCTGACATGCTCAGAAGCTGAAATAAAAACCTATTCAAACAGCATTAGCAAAGCCAATAGGTATAGGGGGCTGCTGACCTTTTGGCTTCGTTAATGCCTATTTTTTGTGGATGGTTTTTATATTAATGCACGCACTGTATAGAACAAGCATATGAAAACAAGCATTGTCTAAAACCCAGTCTGCATGAATGTAAAAGCACACACTGCACTCATATCCCTGTCATTGAAGGGACTATTATTGTGCAGAGCAGAATGCCATCACATACAGCCAATGGCTGGTGGGGGCCTAAGCTGTATGCTGTGAAAGGTCGATGCAAAATGCGAATAACACTACAGTAGACCAATGGATGAAGAGGGTCCGCTGAAAGCCCATGTATGTATAATGTGCAGGTATATGTTTAATTGTACAGTATACAGATTTATGTTTAAAAGCAAAAGTTCTTGGCTAACGCCAGACATAGAAAATGCAATACCAATGAATTATTGGCGTTTTGGCAACACAAATATTGACAATAAGGCGTTGCTGAAGTGAATTTGATGGAGTTAAATTGAGTTGAAAGAGCAGTGAGGAAATTTAGAGGGGGCTAGGGGAGAGGCAAAAGTAGCATCAGGAAAGAGTTCAGAAAGAGATGAAGGGGGTAGTGAAAGAGAATGAGATGAGGGATAGTCGGAGTGTTGGTGAGCTGGGGAGAAGACGTAAACCGAGGGGGCTGAGGGAGACAGAAGTCAGGGAGAGAACTGAGAAGGGGAAGGAAACATTGAAAAGGGAGCGGTGAAGGTGTGTAACAAAAGCATGAAAAAAAAAAAGAAGGTAGGCGATAAACGAGGGAGGGCGGAGGGGCAGGAAGAGGGTTGAGGAGAGATTTGCGAGAAGGGATAGAGAACTGTAAGAGAAGGAAAGGTTGGTGTGGGAGAATATATTTAACCAGAAAGGGAAAACTGGGGAAATGGAGATGAAAAGGGTGATGCGGAGGAGTGTTGCAAGGAGGAGGAAGGCTGCGGTGTAGAGAAGCGAAGGGGGGAGACTGAAAGCAATAGAAAGAACACATTGTCTCTATTTAATATGAGCAGCAGTTCAAATATAATAAAGATGCAAAGTAGCAGAGAGACTTCCATATTTACAGTAATATATCTTAATTGGAATTATACAAGCGTTAAATTGCGTTGCTTTATGTTTAAACAAGGGCCTCAGCATGGCCGTTTGCTTGCCTACTGTTAAAAGGGCAATGCGAAGCAGGCGAAAGTAAATATAATTATATTTAGTGCAGGGTACGCGCTGGGCAATTAATATAAATAAACAATACATGATATCGATGTAAAACTCTTATGTGTGTAATTTTTAGTTTAATCACTTTCAAGTTCTGACCCGCGCCTATGGGAGGTTCAGGGATCCTTCCTCTTCCTCCTCCCCCTTGTGCATGGCCGGGCTGCGAGCCTGGAAGTGACTAAGGCGGGTGTTGGGCAACTGCAGGAGCACAGACTGCAACCTGAGCAGAGAGGTAGCACCTTTTGTGCTGCAGAGGCGGAGGACTGATCAACGGAGGGCGAGGGCTGCCCAAATATATTAAAAAAAACTCAAACACTATGAAAAGGACACCGCGTCCAGTAAAAAAAACAACAAAAAAAACAAGGCACTTTAAGGGAAGAGATGGGGGAGTGAGGGGGGACAATGGTGTCTGTAGATTTCTGTAATTAACACGGCACCCGCTTTGTGTGGTGTCAGTGCAGCAAGAGAGGGGAGTGAAGGGGACAAAGCATATTTAAAAGTAATAGCCATTAAAGTGACCTGCGGTGCTATAAAGCAAGTAATTACAAGAAGCTGGTGCAACTGCACACTGATAAAAGAGCCGCAGTTCCAGCAGCGCTCTTCCAGTTAGGATGAGGGTACCTAAGGGCAGAGAGGATAAACTTGGACAGCGGTTCCCTGTCCTCGTTCTTTCCTTTCTTTTCTGTTTCTTCTCCATGGCGGTGGTGCTGTTGGTGGTTCGTGCCCATAACAGGCTGGAGTTGGGAAGGCTGGAGAACAGACTTTTAAAAGCCATGGCTGTGGGGACATGGGCTACAAACAAACGTAAATGCTCAGTAACATATACCATGACAGAGTACAGGCAGTGCGGCTCAAGTCCTTTGAAAGCATCAAACACTGTTAAATTATACAGGCGGCCAGGTTCGAGGCTCGGCATCGGCTCAAAAACATATAGATTGAGCAATCATGTTAAGCGCTCCAATACCTTCAGGTCGAGTTCGCGATAGAGGGGAATTAATTTTACACACCGAAGTTAAGAATTCATCACTAGCCTCTTTGTGACGGAAATCCGTGTTAGCTGATGCCGCAGACAACTGTTCAGACAAGAAGAAGAAAAGGAGGGCCTGATTCACAGAACTAACTTACGTCAAAAACGTAAAGTTAGTACTTTTTGGTATTCACAGAAGGCACTTACTCATTTTGGTATTCACAGAAGTTAGTAGTCCTAACTTTAGGACTCCTAAATGCCTTCTGTGAATACCGAAAGTCTTAAAGTTAGGATTTTTCTCAGTTTAGGAGTAGTAAAGTTAGTAGTCCTAACTTTAGGACTCCTAAATGCCTTCTGTGAATACCGAAAGTCTTAAAGTTAGGATTTTTCTCAGTTTAGGAGTAGTAAAGTTAGTGTGAAAGAAAGCAGGAAAGAAACCGACCGGTGTTTTTATGCCTCGCTCCATAAAAGCTTCCCTGGCATCACCTCGCTATCCGGGTCACTGCATACACAATGGTTCACTGAAGTGGTCGGGTGGGGGTGAGGCGTGACTACAGAATGAGGTATGTCATCGAGGTCGCAAAATGCATAAAGGCTCAAAATTGCAAGCGAAGTAAAAAAAAGAGAAAAAAAAGTCCGGCTAGTACAAAAACAGTACTAACAACAAATAGGCACACAAGGAGCATGCGCATCCCTGCTCGCTCCTGAGGCAATACTCCAGGGGAGTGAACTCACGAGAAAAGGTGGGACATGTAGCCACCATTAGCCATTTGCAGGCTACTATTTTTAAAGGACAACCAGAAAAGCCAGTCCAAAGTGTGGGGGGAGTGAGACCCCACAAAGTAAAGATAACAGATCGCCCACAGCGCAAGCGCTGTTTAGGCTCGACTTAAAAAGGGCTGGTCAAAATTATGGATTCACAAAGCACGGTAAGCTACAACCACTTATGCACTTGCTAACAGAGACAGTAGTCCTTTGTCAGTAAATGAGAGGGCGGTTGGTGTGCCCCGCCAGGTCACAGGACATGTCCAGAGCCTCGCTCATGTCAAAGTACAGTCCTAGGCCTCTGTGCACAAGCTACATTATGATGAAGCTAGAGCCAAATATAATCAAGATACCAAATACTCGCAGTCGGGCACCCAGGGCAGGGGAACACAACTGTACACCATGCAGGGGAAATTCCCGTCCCAACAGACAGAAGAATGCGCAAAGTTACATCTTTCACTGTTTAACACAAAATATGGTTATTTCTGAAGGCCTCAACACAATTGTCATATCCTTTTTCCTTGTGATACTAGAACCAATGCCAGTTCTCCAGTGTTGCATCTTTTACAGTTGAGGTGAAGTTTGAATATTCCCTAATGTGGAGCTGAGAATCCTCCGTAAAATATATTAAAAACGTGGCATAACATTAATAGAGTGTGATGTGGTGCTAGATGAGGTTATGAGCATCTCTGTAGTACATCTACTCTTATGGTCCTGTGGTGATTCCCGGTACAGATGCCCATTTCAGCTATGGGAATATTAATAAACGCTGTAACAGTACTTTGTAGCATTCTGTGGGGTTGTGTTTGCCATTGCTTAATAGTGATACTTAATCAGTGGTGCCTGGTTGAGGTAGAAATAACTGATCTAGTCTTCAGTAATGCTTCCTATTGGATGCTGGCAGACCAGAATCTGTTCTTGAAATGTGCAGTGTGTTTTCGGATTGGTTGCGCTGAAGGGCTTTGCAGTTATGATTTTATGGGGGAAGCAGTTCATCTAAAATACACCATTGGCTGATTTTATGGCTCTGACACGCTGCCATGTTTAGGTTCACTTGGTCTGAAGGCTTCTGATATGAATAGGACATGTTATGGTAATGGAATATTTATTTGTTAAATGAAGAAGTGGTTTTAATGCCCTTTTGAGTTCCTGATGAGCAGTGGGTGAGCTGATTTTGTTCTGTTGGTCGGGGGTGAGAAATAAATAGCTTCATGTGCATTGACAGAGTAGGTGGCAACGTTTAAGATACTATTCACCTGTTTTACAAAGCTATTTGTGTTAATGGCAAGATTTACAAATGTACAGAACACAAAATAGTGGTTTAACAGCTGTAAATCACTTTACTCCTGCTTAATATTACCTTAGAGGAGAAATCACACTGCCACAAAAAAAAAAAATGTGTCAGCACTTTTCTCAGGATTACGGCCAGCATTGCAGGTACTCCTGTAAACTCATGATTTGTGGACCTAGTGGTGAAAATTGTAATAGTCGGAGGCATCTCTGTATGGTGTTGTGGATGACAGATGACCTGTCCTGTATGTTCTTTTGAAAACTGAGTTGCTCCAATAGAGGAAAGCAGCAACCAGAATTTATAGCTTTACAGTTACAGATCTAGGAATTAAATAGCAGTCTCTTCCCTGCAAAGACAACACAATAAGTGAATGAGTGTCATAGGAGAAAAGAAGAGTTGTTAGACCTGGCATCCTTGGCGTGGTTTCCCCTGACTTTTTTTGCCTCTACCTCCTGTATTTTTGACACTGTGCTGGAATTCGTTTTTGCTGGTTTAGATGCTTTGGGCACTTTGCCACTGCTGATCAGTGCCAACGTGCAAGTGCTCCCTGTGTAAATTGTTATTATTATTGGTTATCCATGATTGGTATATTTGTTTTACCAGTAGGTCCCTAGTAAAGTGCACTGAGTGTGCCAGGGCTGGTAATTCAAATGCTACTAGTGGACTTGCAGCACTGATTGTGCCACCCCCATGAGTAGCCCTAAAACGATATCTCAGGCCTGCCACTGCAGTGCCTGTGCGCAGTTTGTTAACTGCCATGTTGACCTGGCCAGTGTACCCACTTGCAGGCCTGACCCTTCCCTTTTCTTACACATTGGACACCCCTATGGTAGGCCCAAGGTACCCCCCTGGGCACGGTGCAGTGTATGTGAAAGGTAGGACATGAACTAGTGTGGGTAACATGTCCTGATAGTGAAATACTGCCAATTTCGATTTTCACTATTGAAAGGCTATCTTGTCCATAGGACAGAATGGGGAATGCTGTGTAACATGTTTACCTGCATATCTTCCCATAGGAGCAAGGTAGAAAATTGGAGTCTGGTATCCCTGAACTCAGAATTTAATAACACATCTTTTAGGAAGGATGGTTTTTAAATTCTGTGTTTGAAAATAGCACTTTTAGAAAGTGGCTATTTTCTTGTTCAACCTTTCTGTCTGCCTCTGCCTGTTTGTGGATTGACTGTCTGGTTTGAGAGTGACAGGGGCTGGGGTGGCTCCAGGAGTCTGGGTGAGTCAGCACTAGGCTGAATAGACCTACCTGCATTTGGAGTGGTGGGAGGAGTAGCACCTGGACCTGAATAGGGCTGCGCCTGCCTTCCACAATGCTGGCTCCACCTCCTGCGGTGTGTCTGATGGCCCTGGCCTACACTCACAAAGGAAGAAGATGTGCACTGGCAGAGTGCCCCCAGAACTGGTTTGAACTGGGTCCAGGACCCCTCACACATAGAGAACAAAGACTTTTGGGGTATAAATATTAGAGCTGAAACCCCTGAAAGTTAGACTACTTCCTGATCAAGAGGAATCCCTGCCAACGAAGATCAGTTGAAGAGACTGAGGAGAAGTACTGCCGAAGTGTGTCTAGGGCTGGCCTGCAGTTTGCTGTTTCTACTGAGGAGAGGACCAAGGGACTTGGCTGTGTGCTGTGTCCCCCCTGCTTGAAGAAGGACTTTGCTGAGTGCTGTGTCCAACTGAAGAGAAGTCTCCAAGGGCCTGAGAAGAGCTGGCCTCCTGTTTCTGAAGTCCCAGGCACAAAAGGACTTCCCCCCAGTTTTCCTGAACTTCCTTGCTGGGAGTTCCAGTCTGCCAGGAGGGCCTGTAACTGTGTGTGAGGCCTTTTTTTCCTGGTGGGAGCTGGAAGCGCAACGCATCGAGAGAGAAGCGTGACGTCGCCGCAGCAGCCGCTGTCACATCATCGAGGAAGTGTGTCGCCGCTGCTGCTGTTCGCCGTCGCATCACCAGAGAAGCGTGCCGCCGCCACAGAGGGTGCCGTCGCATCACCAGAGAAGCATGTCGCAGGGTCGTCGCATCGCTGAGGAAGCGCGCCGCCGCTGATCGCCGCCGCAACACCGGAGAAGCGTGTCACCGTCCCCGAGGGTGTCGTCGCATCACCGGAGAAGCGTGTCGCAGGGCCTGTCACGGCTCATAAAACCACCGAGTTCGCCGCACGGCCGTCGGGCGTGCACGCATCGCCTCCACGTTGTTGCATCGCAACAGAGACGCCATTTTGTCGCATCGCACCGGATCGTCGCAACGCATCAAGGCGCCATCTTGTCGCATCGGAACCGGAGCGCAGGAAGAATCGACGTATCGCCTTCTCTGCGCCCCTTTTGTTTGCTTTGCGTTACGCATCCCAGGTACTTTGAGATTAAAGTGTCGCCTTTATCATCTACAAGTTTATTTTTGCAACAACCCTTTTTAAAGACATTCTATTGAGTTTCTGTATGTTGGATTTTTGTCGCTTTGGTCTTGTTTAGTTCAGATGAAGATATTTTATTTTTCTAAACTGGTGTGGTGTCCATTTGTGGTGTTTTCACTGTGTTACTGTGAGTGTTGGTACAAATACTTTACACATTGCCTTTGGGATAAGCCTGTCTGCTCGTGCCAAGCTACCAAGGGGGTGAGCAGGGGTTATCTAAAGTGTGTATCCTCCTTACCCTGACTAGAAGCAAGGGTCCCTATTTGGTCAAAGGTACCTACCTCTGCCAACTAGAGACCCCCAGTTCTAACAAGAGTCAAGTGAAGTTTTGATGATGTCATTTCATTGGGAGGGGAGCCTATCGGACTTCAAATGGTAGCAGTAGCGGATGAGAAAGGGAGTGCTTCACAACGGAAGGGAAGGATGGACTGATTATCAAGGTCAGAGTTTTTATGAAGGTGATAATTGTTTTTTTTTATAATTAACTTTTTAGAATGGATGGCATGCAGTCAGATCAATGACTGCCCACCCATGCTGGACAGATGAAGGTGATAAATGAACAGATCATTGGCACAGTTATCTATAAGGATGCCCAAGTTTCGCTAGCATTAAATTTAGGCAGCTGAGTTTCTTAGACCTTGCAGATTTGAGCTCTGCATAAAAGGTTTCTATGGTTTATATGTAAAGTAATCTAATATCTAAATGTTATGTGGTCAGTCCTGCAGAGTTATCTCTGTCGCTCGCGCAAGGGGAGAAGGGGCCCACCTGTGTAGGTTTGTTGGGCATTGAGCTACATGCATCAAGAGGCCAAGAGCAAGGTGGAGAAGCCACTGATGAGCAGGTTGAATGCCATGGTGGTGTGACCCATGCAGTCAGTCTCTGATTGGCTTTCAGGGCAGAGAGGGCATATATCAGAGTTCATTGTTAAGATGTCTTAGTGATAATTCGGTGCAGTATAATCAAGAGAGATAATAGAACCTATAAGGTGTAGAAACAAACTCCTGGGGTCACAAAAGGTGATCCAGGAGTAGGCAAAGAAACACTGCAAAAGTAAGGATCATTTGTGGATAGAGTGCATGGGTGTTCAGCTAGTAAGGGAAGGGACAGAGTACAGGAATCAGAGAATGGAGCACTCAAGAAGAAACAAGCAAGAGTTATTGGCAGGAAGTAACAGATAGTAGAGATTTGCGTCTAGGCAACGCATGGCTGGGGACATGCAAAATATACAAAACAAGGCACACGGAGAAGATCAAGGCATATTGGCAATTAATGTGAGTAAATACCCCGAGGAAGATGGAGGGTTTTGAGATAGGAAGTTAAAATGGTACAGGCTGAGTAGGGCCAGGGTGGAAGAGGTAAAATCATAAACAAGGTGTATGGGAAGGGTAAGGGCAGGGAACGGCACATGCAACTGGTGTATCTGATAGAGTCTTCTAGCTGCAGATTTGTTACCATAGAACATTCCCCAGGTGTCAGACTGGATCTGGAGGTTTTCGAGTAGTACCCCTGCACGCCGGAGGTGGTGTAGTTCGGCTATGCGTGGGCATTGTCTGCACCGGAATTTGCATGTGCTGAGCCTATTTAGTAGGCACCCCAGTACTCTGACTTCAGTTTTTCCTTTCCACGCCAGATAGCACTGATCCATAAAAGCTACCCTAGTCAATTTGTGACTTTTTTTCTTGAATTTTGTCAAACTTTTTTCAAGATATTTCTCTGGTGTGACAGGATGTCCCCAAAGAGAAATACTAGTTGCAAACCATGTCGTGCCAGTCACTGGCAGATATCTGTGACAGGCCCACACTTGGTTTGTCTATGGTGCTTGGAGAAGGACCATGATTCTAAGACCTGTGAGGACTCCCAAATCATGCACCCAAAAGTGCTAAGGGAGTGTTGGACAATGCCACAAAGCTCAAGAATCCAGTTGTGCGGTAGGTCCCTGGATCGTTCTTGGAGCCGCACCCGGAGGTCATCGTCTCATTCAAAGTCATCGGGTAAGTCTCACCACAAGAAGAAATCTAAGAAGCCGAAGAGATCTTCAACTTCGCCACACCCATCTAAGCTATCGGACGAGGCGCGGGAGTGTCAGGACTCTAGGCCATGTGCTTCAGCAGAGCCAGAGACAGGGTCCACTCCGTGCTTTCCTAACTTTCCTGGAGCCAGAAAGACTCCCGCCCAGCTGATAGAATTTTTTGAGGTCATGCACCTCATATTGTGTGGCCTGGCACCTCTGGAAGGCCTTTGGGCCCAACGGACTCAGAAAGGGCCCCCACTGGAACCTCGCCAGTGGGTTCACATTCGGCACTAGTGGGGTCCCATGGATACGGTGTTGGATCTGGAGCGAAGCCGACTGTGAGACCGAGACCTTCCTCGGAGCTTGCTCCAGTACCGACATTGCCGGCAGCGCCAACACTCCACGGCTGCGCCCTCCCCATCCTCATTTCTGCACCCCCCCTTGGCAGCCGCAGCCTCCAAACCCTTTTAGTTTGCTTTGCTACCACCATGGGCATCCAGTGGGGGACAGGACAGGCTATCACCTGCATCACTTCAGTTTAGAAACATCAAACCGTTGTGTTTTACAGATTGTCAAAAGGGGCTACTCTTTTGTGACGACCCCTCCACCCATGTCACCAACATACTACCGGCTGACGGAGGAGCAGCTCTTTTTGCTCCATCAGGAAGTGTTAGCTCTCTTGGCCAAGAGAGCAGGGTGCCGGCATCAGAAATAGGTCATAGTTTCTATAGCCGCTACTTTCTGGTGCCCAAAAAGAACAGAGCCCTTCGTGCTATCCTATACCTGCACCTTCACAATTTATTTCTGAAAAAGGAGAAATTCAAACTGCTCATGCTCACTCAAGTCCTGTCTGCCCTTCACTCGGGAGACTGGATTTGCAGGACACATATTTCCACATGCCCGTCCTGCCTATCCACAGACGTTACCTACCATTCACAGTGGGCCAAGAGAACGTTCAGTTTGCCGTACTCCCCTTCAACTTTACCAGCACCCCTTGAGTGGTGTTGATGGTGGTTGCAGCACATCTGCGGAGGTCAGGGATTTCAGCCTTCCCCTACCTCGTGACTGACGGCTAAAGGTGGCGCATTAACATCCTGACGCAGACCAACGTCAAATGATGGAGCGAAAAAGCCTTGGGGCTCAGAAAAGGCCAAACATGTAGATACAATAACACAATTCTTTAGGGGGTACGGATACTAAGAATTCTGTAAACCCCAGCTGTAATTATTTTAACCCTGCCAGGGGTAGTTCGGAAAAAAGATTAAGTGAACGTTCGCCTACACAGTTTTAATCATTTTTATGTTGAGGATCCTGATCTAAGTTGGGATAGAGGGATTGATTAATATTCCTCAACTGTTTTTTGACGTTGGTCTGCGTCAGGATGTTGATGCGCGCCCTATGATGAAGCATGACACTATCTAGTGTGTGAGAGCAGTATTAAAAACAAGTGGTATTTCCCAATGCTGATTGACAAGCAGCTCCCAGGGACAGAATAGTCCACCTGACTTCCCTTTCCCTTTCCAGAGTGTGTGTGTGTCTGATTAACCTAGCCATGCTAGTTACAGACTCACTGCATAAGTAATAAAGGCATTGGAAGAAATATGTTAGATATGGAAGTACTTATGATTCATTGTGACAGTGTTGAAGGAAAAGATTCAGAATTATGATTACTAAAGAAGTATTTTCCATCCCTATCCTACCTGAAGCAGATAACAGTAGACCCACAGAGAGCAAGAGAGATTTATCAACTATTGACAACCAGAGGCCTTCACAGGAGGGCATTGCCTTAAAAGCCAGGAGAATTTCATCAGGTGATAGAGTATTGTACATTTTGACATCAGAGCTGCCTCACCAAGTTGGATATGTCAAGTAGATTGGCCCCACTAGGGCCTGGAAGTAGGGAAGTTTGAAATAATTTCAAAGTCCAAACCTTTTCGTTTTTCTGAGCAATTTCAATCTGACACTGTGGCACTGCCAATCAAATACTTTTTGCCATCGTTCCCCTTGAAGCTCTGGAGCAAAGTTCCCAAACTTCTTGTGGTGCCTGAACAACCACAGGAGGACACTTATTAGGTCCAAAGGACCTCAGGTGGAGTAGTTTTAGACTCTCAGGTGCAGATCTATCAACAAGTTGCGTCACCCTTACTCCACCTAAGGGGGTGCAAGGGCAACACAACTATTAAGTCAGATTTATCAAGCCCAGCATGGCTTGATAAATCTAGAGTATTGCAACACAGTGCATTACTCTGCCTGGGGAGGCGTTTTATGGGTGAAGCATGGATGTTCCTACGCACCCACCCATGGATTTTGGTGCATTCCCAGATTTATAGGTCAAAATAGTGCGCCTCCCCAGGTGAGGCTTAATGAGGAGAAATATCTTTATTTCTCTTCTTTTGTTCCTCTTTCTATGTGTGCTGCATTGTGCAGCACACATAGAAAGAGTAAAATGCCTCAGAGGATAGTTGTTGTGCAGGAAGGTGCCAGTTCCTACGCAAAAACAATCCTGTCTGTAATGCAGGCACCCTAGGACCATGGCGCAAGGGTGCCTGTGTTGGTGCTAGGCAGCACATTGTGCATCAGCACAAAGAGAGGACAGGAATGCGCAGTATCATGTAAAATACAGCGCAATCCTACCCTTTCTCTTTCATGCATTAAAAACCACAGGAGAAACTGTAGTGTAGCTCCTATTTCCCTAATAGGCTCTGCGCATTGGAATAATATATCCTATAGGTTTGACATAGGACTAAGGTCGGTATGTCCCTATCGAGTATATTAAACTTAATTACTTGTGCCAGCTAGCTCAGAGGCCACTAGAAACTTCTTGACAACAAGAAGGGAGTAGTTTCTGGCAGCCGCAAAACATGACCACTGTGTTTCCCTTACAGAATCAGGACGTGTCCCAGAGTCGTAGAAACAATAGATAACTATTTCACTCAGCTCAGTCGTGCATGGTTCAGTTATTCTCAAAGTTACACAGAAATAACAGACGGGCGTTTCAATAAAAAGGTTTATTAAACAGTCTTGTTTCTGTTGTAAGTTAGATGTGTATGCGAGATAAATAATGTACAGAGTGAGCAGTAGAAATAAATAATACTGCGTTAGCATTATCTTTTCAGCATATATGCATTTACATAAAATGACACAGCCTAAAAATGCGAGTACTCATACGATGCGTTTCTAGCCTAGTTCTACCCAGTGTGCCTAACCTTTCCTAGGTGTAGGGAGAAGTAGAAGTAGGTGATGTATTCCTGACTAGAGTATACTAAGAGTATGTTACGCCTAGTATGCCAAGAGTCTAATATGCCAAGAGTCCCTCTAGGTTCTAGTCTGCTCCATACCTGAAGAATGAGAGAGGTAGGAATCTCTTTCCGGACTCGAACTCCAACACCCCGCAAGGGAAGTTAGATCACTGGAAGCTGGACTCTCTGCAAGCAGGAATGACAGCGTCTTCTCAGTGCGTCCGGCCGGGAAACGGGCTCCTCTGAAGTCGAGGTCTCCTCTGATTTACAGGGGTTTGGGAAGGTATATTTATACCTGAAAATGTTAGCATTGACGTGAGTTGGGCAGCGAAAGACGTCATGAATGAATCCCTAAGGAATAACGGTTCATGCATAATGTATGAGTCCTTGAAGAAATCAATAGTCCTGGGCAAGGGAAACTCCCGCAGCCTGAGGGTCTGTTTTTTTCATGGACTCGTTGAGACGCTAGGGTGGACGGATGCCGGAATCCATGCCTGTATTTGGAGAGCATGGTTTATGCCTAAATAAGGTCTGGGATTCTATGCCTATATAAGGGCAAGGTGAATTGTGCCTATATAAGGACATGATTCTAGAAAGCCTGTTTATGGACACCCTATAAAGTATACAACACCCACTCCTCTTTTGTGTATACAACAAAACTAAAATGCTAAACATTTAAAATGCTAAACATTAAATGGAGTACCGCATATTAAAACATATCCTAAAAGCTTTAAAAGACATATTAAAAAATGCAAAGGTTTCTGTACATCATTAAGCAGTGCTTCTCATTTCCAGCATAAAGTATGAAATAAATGCATTTGGAACGAAATATAAAAGCAATATTTACATATGACGAAAATGATCGATAAGTTTGTTCAAAATCAAAGTCATTTCCTGTCATGAAATTTAAATGAACTGATTTAGACACACAAGATGACTAAGTGTCCCTGGAAGTACTGCCAAGTCTGTATTATAAGGCTAGTTTTACTTTAAGCAGATGGAAGTGCCATTTTCGTTCAAAAAATGGGACAAAAGTTCAAATTTGGTAAAGTTCCAAGGTTTTGAAAAAATGAAGGCCAAATTGTTGCTGTCTCTCTGGAACATAGTATGCCGAATCAGAGTCAGTTTACGGGTCTGGTGTAAACATGAGACCATCTATTTCAATAGACAAAACATCATCCACTGTCGCTGGTGTAAGTTGGAACACCTCGTGTAAAAGATTGATCGCACAAAGATGGGAAGCATCGCTCTCAGCATAGGTCGCCGCAGCAATGTTCGCGTCCGTTGTTACCTGTGTGCCTGGAGTTGTTTCTCGTACCTCAGCAGCAGCAGGAGGTGACTGTGAGATCTCAATGAATGCTGACATCAGAATTGGGAGCCTCTGGGGGCAGCAACACAGAGCATGGGCCGTTATCGGGACCAGCAAAGTATCGACGTCCTGTGGCGCAGCTGATGGATATGTTAGACAAGCGTCCAACACGCATTCTTTACCGCATAGCAGGCATCGTAGAACAGGTAAGATGCAATCTTGCCAGATTGGTCGAAACGACAGGAACCACGTGGTATTAAGGTCCCGTAGATGAGTCATGCCCAATAGCTGTACTATTCGCTCACGGCACCGTCTTTCAAGGAGAGTTTTCTCCATTTCGCTCGGAGTGATGTCGGCGAATAGGCTGGCCATAGCGCAATAGCAGACAGATGAATAAAATTCCGGCAACAAGTGCGAGAATTAATGGTATGCCACCAAACACCGAATGTGCAAAGTTGGGGATGATTCCAAGTATTGCCTGGAACGGTGCTAACAGACCGGAGCAAATGCTCTTAAATACATGTACAATTCCGGTCGTATCTGACATGTTAAAGATACGTGATACCATTTCTACGAAATGTATAGGGCAGTTTGTACGTATTAAAGTCTGTATCTCAGCCGAAGTCCTTGCTACTTGTAGATCATAGGTTTCTTTGGCCGAGGTCAAAGGCACTGTTTGCTGTAAAAGCATGGCTTTCATTCTGCTCAAAGTATCAAATCTTATAAAAGAGACGCTCAGCGAAGGCCATAAAGGCGACTCCCTGACTGTGTCTATTGGGGGAAACAATACTTGCATACAGCAAGTGACCCTGGAGTTGACCGTTACTAGATATGGGATGCCTAGCAACATTCCACAGCAACTCTGATCATTCAACATGAGGTAACTCCCATTAGAAAGTTGTCCAAACGTTGGATTAATCACAGCAGCTGGTGTACTCCGCTGGTGGCAAGACAAGTTTGCCACAGAACCATTACAAGCCCCGTGTAAAGAAATGTCCTGACATATGAGTGAACCGGTCAGTGCATGTTTACAGTTGGTACCGCTAAGAAACACTTCACGATCCCCACTCCAACATCTATGTGTATACGGTAAATCCCAAGATGTCTTAATGTATTCCTTACCCAACCTTTCATATTTGCCTGCTTGCATCTGTCTGAGGCAATACTGAAACTGAAAAGTAGTCACAGGCAATGTTATTTTGCCATGAATGACCCATTCTGTAGCTGGTTTTTCTGCCACTGTAAATGGTAATTTCTCCAGTTTTTCAATGCTCAGCACTGTATACCTTGCTCCTCTTTGTGCCAATTCGATCTGTTTATCAGTTAGATTGTATTCTGCAAACAGAGACGACGTGTTGATGAAACGCCAAGGCACATAGCCCGCTCGCAAAGATTGCAGCGTCCATGTCAATAACACTATAGAACGTAATTGGGATTGACCTTGTTGTAACATAGCCAAATCTTGTTCTAGAATGTCGATAGCAGAGGATACAATGCCATCCAATGAATATATTCTTGAGGACAAAGTTGTTAACCCATTGTCGACCACAGAGAGTGTTTTCTCTAAATTAATACGATCAAGTTCACGTATTCGTTCTGCAGCCTCTGTCTGTGACACTTTCCATGCTTCGTTATAAGCAGCTTAGATGCCGGCATATATGAAACGTTTTTGACACGGTTTTCTTGGTCCAAGCAAGAATTCCCTGAGATCTGCGTCCTCTTTAAGTAAGGTTAAGTGTTGTTTCACATCCTGTAGTGTAGATTTATGCAGCCAATCGAGGCATAATTTTCCTACACTGTATGTTGTTACTACCCCCGGATGTTGTCTTTGGACATATCTTGGGTCTGGCCTATGAATAGTAAAGCCCTGAGTTTTGTTCAAGAACCTTTCCTGACAGTTGTTTGTGTCTGTGGGCCAGATCAACCATTTTTTCCAATTTGGATCCGTTCTGTTGATTTGTAGTATATTGTCAACTGTCACCACTGCCTTTGTATTATTATCACTGGCAGGTGTTGGCACAGAAGGTGTTTTCATCTCTTTGATCTTGGCTAATCCAAGACAAGATGTCTGTTGGACGGTGTCATTCAAAAACAGTATTTGTTCAGGGATGATACAGGCTCTAAATAAAGCTTCTATACCCTGTACTTGCCAATCTTTACTACCCCAGACAGTTTTTGTCTCAATTGTGTCTTTCCATAAGTTGAAACCCTGTGTAGACAGTTGGGCAATAAATGCTTCAGAGTAAATCTGTTTCGTATTGGTTAACATAATTTTCAGTCCTGTTTTGTTTACATGTCTGTAGTAAAACGTTTCTGGGTCAGATGTATTGTAACCTGAAAAATATGGAAATTTACTAGCAAAAGTTTTTGAACTACCTTGTGGTGGTGTAGGACAATGTTCCCATTGGTTAAACATAAACACATTTCTTGGATATGCAGTTTTATGCAAATAATGATGACCATAGTGGTTATAACAATACAGTTGTTCATAGTCTGAATGAACCTTCTAAAAATTCATTTTTAGAAAATGCAGCAGATTTTTCTAGATCAAACATTATATCGGTCACAGTCTCAAAGTCCCAATCATCTGAATAGGTACTGGACGTAATTAAATCACTTAGTGAAATTTTAAACAAATGTGGAATGTTCAATTGTTCACTTGGACCGAAGATTTCATAATCCGTTTTGTCCCACACTATACCATCCTGTATAGGAACAGCTGTGATGTTCACTGATGACAAGTCTCTTGCTTCACGATGGGAAGATTTATGTGGTTTCAAAAGTACATTTACGTCTTTACCTTCACTGTTCACATGGATGTATCTGCCATTTATAAGCATGCTTACAGTTGTTACCAAAGCTAGCCAGAGCAGGAAAACAAAAAGTCCAGATGTAATCCAGAGTTCAATCCATGGAGAAACCAGATAAGTCTTTTTCAGAAAGTGAATAAAGTCTTGTACTTGCTGCTTGAGTTTTGATGATGCTGGTGTCGTTTCAGGTTCACTTGGATCTTCTGAGAACGTATCAAAGTCAATGAAATAGCCAGAAGCAGTTCTGTCAATTGTTGGAATTGCATCAGGATTTGTTGAAATCACAGGAACCAGTTCTTCACGAGTCACGTTGGTGTAGACAGGTGTATTTGGACGAACTGTTACTTGGTTGTCAAGAGGGATGAGTTCCATAGCCTGGTTGCTTAGTCCTTCATTTGTTACAGCTGAATTCTCGATCGTGATCAGTCTTTCAGTCTGAACCTCTTGAATAGTAGCGAGAGGAGTGCGTCTGCTACTAGGTCGGAGTCCACGAGGCCTACTGCTTAGTATTGGCCACATACTGTGGTTTGATCAGGTCGATTGACACAAATCTTTTCTCCTTTCTTCCAGCAAGGGGCGGCAGAAGAACTGTCCTTGTTCCTTGAACAGCTAGAACAGGTACTGGTTGTCTGTAAGAAGGTCCAAATTCCTTCTTGTCCGTGATTTTTTCTCTGACTAGATCCCCAACTTTTGGAATCCAGACAGGCCTTGCTGGGACCGCCGATGTTTCCCCAGTGGTGGTTGGCTGTAGGGATACGTTGCTTTGTTTCGTTCTTAATTTGTTAAGATCCTGTAAAACAGCCAAACGATCTTTGATATCAAATGGTTCATGTCCACTACTGTGCCTACGTGTTCTAAGTCTGGAACCCACATTCTTGTCCCAAATAGGACCTCATATGGAGTGACCCCCCCTAGAGAACTTCTTGGCAGGTTTTTGAGAGCGCGCTGCACGCTATTGAGGTGTTTGACCCACCCATCACCCGAGCCTAATACCCTAGCTGTTATAGACTGCTTTATGTCCCGGTTTTTCCTTTCCACAACAGAATTTCTCTCAGGATGGAATGGAGAGGAGTACCGCAATGCAACGCCCAGACTGGCCATGGCCTCCTTGTAAGCCCTAGAGCTAAACGCAGGACCCTGGTCAGAATGTAGCGTGCCTATTGCGTATGTGCCGATAAAGACTCGCAAATCTTTTATAACAGTTCGAGCGTCAGCCGAGCGCTGAGGCCATAACCATAGGAACCTAGAGCAAGAATCCACTGCAACCATGATGTATTTATAATTACCGTCCCTTTGCAAGGGACCGCAGTGGTCCAGGTAAACACAAGCTAATGGTTTGTCTGAAATTAATAGGGATGTCTGCGCAGGACGTTTCACTGTTGAGACTTTCATCTGTTGGCAAATGTCACATTCTAAAACATAGTTCTTAGTTTGTTTCCGAATGCCAGGCCACCAATATCTTTGCTTGAGTAAAGATACTGTCGCAGAAACACCTGCATGGGCAGAAGCCATCCCTTCGTGTGCTGCTAGGATTAGTCCTAATCTACGTTCCTTGTTTGGAATTACCCTAACCCCCACTCCAGGGATTCGAGCAAAAGGAACGTTATTCGCATCAATTACATAAGAGTACTTGAGTGGAAACGTTTTTGGTAACGCTGCACTGCTGCCTTTGCTTGAAGCATTGACAGCTAACATTATCTCACCGTCTATTTTTGTTTTGGAACGAGTGATCGCAGCTACGGAAGCCGCCTGAACAGCCCCTTTGCGGCTTCGTCAGCCAATGAATTCCCTGCAACGTGAACGCCATCACGCTGATGACTCAGTGTGTGAATCACGTGAGCCTTTGGTAGTTCGTTCTTCAACTGAACTACTTGTTCCCAAAGCAGTTTGTGCTTTATTGTGCCACCCTTCGCAACTTTGAAACCATTTTCAAGCCAGGTTCGTATATAGTCATTATACGACTGAACACAGTAATAGGAATCGCACACTATTAGTGTGAGGAATTCTCGATCCGTACTCTCAAGTGCTAGTTTGAATGCCTGTAGTTCAGCTCGCTGAGCTGTACAATCACCTAGTGACTGAGTTTTTGTGACCATAGGTCTGAAGATGCCATTTCGCATGCAACCTTTAACGATAGCACACACTGCACTGTAAGCTTGCTTGCTCCCTGTTGCGGGCTGTGCGGATCCGTCAGTGTAAATTATGAATTCATACTGATCGAGAGGCAGAATCTCAGTGGGCAGAGGACATTCTTGTTCATATTGGAGAAATGCCTGTGTTTTTAAATCTGGATCAAAAACATATTCAACATCAGTTGCAGCAAGAGAATTAACCCATTGTATCCATCTCGGATATAAAGCTTTAGCATTCGGAATGCTTGCTTTTGTGACCGCTTCTAAAGCTGGTAGCGGGGTAACGACAATTACGCGTTTCCCTTGGGCTAAGGCTCTTTCTTTTGCTACAGCTGTTTGAACTGCTGTCAGAATTTTTTCAGTTGAACTGAAGCGCATTTCCGCTTGTGTATACAAATGTGATTTGTATGCGATTGGTACTTTCTCACCCTCATTAAAGGTTAAGTAAGTGAATCCACATTGACCCGAAATTATTTGAATCACCAAATTTCTTTGACTTACGCGTGTTTGTAAGTGATTTGTTGCTAACATGTTAGCCTGGAGTGAACGCAAAATTTCTGTGTGTTCCTGTGTCCAGTTTTTAATTGAAAAATCAGGTTTGATTAATGCGTAGAGAGGTTTAACCCTTTCTGCGTAGTTTAGAATGTATGTTCTTCCAAAATTGAGGAATCCCAGGATTGATTGTAAGTTTTTTAGCGTCTTTGGAGGTTGGAGCAGCGCACATTTCTCTAGAAAGTTAGCTGCCAAGCTCTTGCCTTCACTTGAAAGCTCATATCCCAAAAATAGGACATTGAGATTGGCAATTCGAGACTTTTTAAAGTTGAACTTGTAGCCCTCAGAGGCGAATCACAGTATAATGGTGCTCACCCTGTTCAAGTGTTTTTCCAAGTCATCATCCGTCAGATAAATGTCATCGACATAGGACAATGCCTCGTTGTCCTAAATTTGTAGTAACTCCGTTACTCTCGCTGAGAATAAACCTGGGCTGTTCTTGAACCCTTGTGGGAGTCGGCAAAAGTGACGCTGGGTCTAAATCCGCATTTGTAAAGCGCGAACTACTCACCCTTACGGGTCTCAAGGCGCTGGGGGCCGTCGTGGAAATTAGGTGAGCTTTTGCCCAGAGTCACATGGTGCTGAGCTGAGCTGCCGCCGGAGCCGGGGATCAAACCGTGAACCCTGTGCTCCGAAGGCAGCTGCCCTGGCCGCTGCACCACACCTCTCCCCATTATGGAGAATGCCGTTAAGTACCTACTTTCCGGTGCTATGTTTTGACAAAAGAAACCGTTTGAGATGTCTAATGTTGTTTTGTATGTTTTACGCACAATGTTATTCATTAATGCTGTGCTATGTGCATTTTGCACTGCAAAAGTCTTAGAACAAGTGTTTAAATGTCTGTAGTCCAAAACTAGACGATATGTATTGTCTGGTTTGGAGACAGGAAACAAAGGATTGTTCATGGAGGAGGTGCATGTTTCAATCACCCCTTGGTATTCAAGTTGATTTAAAATCTCCCTGACCTGTTTTTTAGCTTCTTGCTTAATAGGATACTGCCTCTGAGCAGTAGGTTCATGTTTCAGATTTATTTTATGGTGAGGAGAGTCCTCATCCCATCCTACATGATTTTTATATAATGTTGGAGCCTGGGCCACTGCCCATTTTCTGGCATATGTATATTTTAAGTGAATTGGAATGTGATTGGAGAAGGCAGGCATAATCATGTCCTCGCCGTGTGGGCACTCCCTGACAAATTGTGGTGGCCAGTCTTTTTCTGCTAGAAGTATGTCATAACCCTTTGATAGTTTTTCCCAAAAAGTGCTTTAACCTGTCTAGGTTTGTCTCCCTCCATCCGGAGTGTTATGTCATATAACTTTTGTGGAGCACTAACCCTGGTGTCTACAGTTTCTACTGTAATGTACTCATTCAAGTCCACTATCTCCAGAAGTTCCATCAGGTTCTGGCGAGCTATTGTGACTTCTGCTGCACTGTCCAGCATTGTCTGAGCCCATTCTCCGTTCTTGAGTTGCGTTCTCAGAATTCTCGGCATGTCTTACTATTAGACCTGCGACTTTCTTTTTGGAGAATTGAGGTTTTGCTTTAGTTTTTGGAGCGTGCTTGTCGTCTTTCGATTTCACGCGTTCTTCTCTATGTTCTGTTCGTCCTCTTCTTTCCGAAGTCTGTGATGAGACCTGAAAGGGACGAGAGGAACGTGTATCATTATCTTGATACCTGTCATGTTTTCTCAAATTATCCCTATTCCTGAGGTTATACCTCCTTTCAGAGGGCTCCTTTTGAGGAGACCTACCTCGGGACTGAGATCTTTTCTCATTTGAATTTTGTTTATTAGTCCCCCACTTCTTTTTAGAAGATGTAGGAGTTTGTTTAATTGAGTCCTTCTCAGGACTTTCAGATAGTTTTGGTTTAACTGGTCTCCCACCCAAACTATCTCTGCCTAATTCTGCAAAAGATTGTTCTATAATTCTGGGTAGCTCTGTTTGATGTTCTGTAACATCAAATTCCCTTAATTTTTGTCGGATCGCCACTGCTGCTGCCTCCCCTTTAATATTTGATAATATTATTGTTGAGACCTGGTCAAAATTTTTCAGTAATTTCATACCTAAATTTAAAGCAGGCTCTGCCCCGTATTCGTTTTGAATTTGTTTTAGGACATCAGGTATTATCGCAATTGACGGAATGCCGTGTGTTTTAGTGTAGATGGCAGCAAAGACTGAGCCCCAAGTGGTGCAGTCTTCCAGTTGTGGTGTGATCCCCATTGGTAAACTAATGGTTAGGATTCTGTGTTTCTCATGCGGGCTAGTATTCGGAAATACTGCTTCGATTTGAGTAATTTTTTGAGCTATCCAAAATGGAATTTGCTCCCGCTTAGTGGGCATTTTACCCATGACTGCGTATAGAGTCTGTGGTGTAATTTTTAGTGTATTCCCCTGGTGAGGGGTTTGATTTGGAAGTGTTAATGGTGGTTGGACTGTGAAAGTCCGCATGACATATTGAACCAATTGTCTGTAGATTTTTATTAACTCTGCGAGTTGAACAAGTAGTTCCTGATCTGACATTATATCTAGATCAGGATGAGGTGTGTAGCCGGCTAGAATCGGCCAAGTTGCTCCTGGTCTACCTAGTGGACCGAGCCTGGTTATATTTCTGTGATGTTTTAGGGCGCCTTTAAACCCGAGCTGATGCTCCTGGTATGTTAATGGAATTTCTATATCCTCGAAAGGAATGTATTCCTCTGGTGATTCATCTTCTTTGTAGAAGTGAAACATTTTAGTTACTGGATTGGATTCAGGAAATATTACCCATGAATAGAATACCTCTGTCTGAAAGGATTCGTGTGCCTCAATCACGAAAACTGCTCTACCTCCTCTCGGTGGTAGGCCATGTTTTATAAGTTTTAGAGTAATGGCTCTTCTTAAGTTTGGAGCGATGTCGATGACACCCTCCTCGGTTTCATTTAAACCGGTGAAGTTAAAAAGTGCTGGTTGGGCTGGATCAGCCTCAGCTCCACCGTTTCCGGCAGGATTGTCCCCGTTTAAGGACATATTGTTTTATGAAAAATGTAGAACAAATTTCAAGGAAACAAAGATAAGGTGCACAATATTTTGGAACACTGTATCCTTCAACGTTGAGCAAACCAAACAGCTAATATATAGGGTACTGCCCTATGTAGCCGTGGCGGATACTAACCCTGCCCACTCCAGACGTCTTTTGGAGTATATGGGTAGGGGTCTCTGAGAGAGAAAAAAAAAAAAATGCACAGCTGAGTTACTCAGTATCTAACGTTGAATTACTGCCTTACCAAACCGTTGGGCGCCATGTAGTGTACCTCCTATTTCCCTAATAGGCTCTGCACATTGGATTAATATATCCTATAGGTTTGACATAGGACTAAGGTCGGTGTGTCGCTATCGAGTATATTAAACTTAATTACTTGTGCCAGCAAGCTCAGAGGCCACTAGAAACTTCTTGACAACAAGAAGGGAGTAGTTTCTGGCAGCCGCAAAACATGACCACTGTGTTTCCCTTACAGAATCAGGACGTGTCCCAGAGTCGTAGAAACAATAGATAACTATTTCACTCAGCTCAGTCATGCATGGTTCAGTTATTCTCAAAGTTACACAGAAATAACAGACGGGCGTTTCAATAAAAAGGTTTATTGAACAGTCTTGTTTCTGTTGTAAGTTAGATGTGCTGTTACGATCACAAGACAGTATGCGAGATAATAATGTACAGAGTGAGCAGTAGAAATAAATAATACTGCGTTAGCATTATCTTTTCAGCATATATGCATTTACATAAAATGACACAGCCTAAAAATGCGAGTACTCATACGATGCGTTTCTAGCCTAGTTCTACCCAGTGTGCCTAACCTTTCCTAGGTGTAGGGAGAAGTAGAAGTAGGTGCTGTATTCCTTACTATAGTATACTAAGAGTATGTTACGCCTAGTATGCCAAGAGTCTAGTATGCCAAGAGTCCCTCTAGGTTCCAGTCTGCTCCATACCTGAAGAATGAGAGAGTTAGGAATCTCTTTCCGGACTCGATCTCCAACACCCCGCAAGGGAAGTTAGATCACTGGAAGCTGGACTCTCTGCAAGCAGGAATGACAGCGTCTTCTCAGTGCGTCCGGCCGGGAAACGGGCTCCTCTGAAGTCGAGGTCTCCTCTGATTTACAGGGGTTTGGGAAGGTATATTTATACCTGAAAATGTTAGCATTGACGTGAGTTGGGCAGCGAAAGACGTCATGAATGAATCCCTAAGGAATAACGGTTCATGCATAATGTATGAGTCCTTGAAGAAATCAATAGTCCTGGGCAAGGGAAACTCCCGCAGCCTGAGGGTCTGTTTTTTTCATGGACTCGTTGAGACGCTAGGGTGGACGGATGCCGGAATCCATGCCTGTATTTGGAGAGCATGGTTTATGCCTAAATAAGGTCTGGGATTCTATGCCTATATAAGGGCAAGGTGAATTGTGCCTATATAAGGACATGATTCTAGAAAGCCCGTTTATGGACACCCTATAAAGTATACAACAAAACCAATAACCCCAGTTGAGACCTGGGTGGGTACAGTATCATACAACAATGTCTCAATGGGAGTCAATGAGGGAATACAATTTACAAAGTAAATTAATTACACAAAACACATAGTCCTAATTTTTTGCTCTAACGTGATTGTATTAACAAAGAAAGAAGAATAGATTTATACTTTACATGGGTTAAGAAGCAGCATCAAGCATGCTTTTTAGTTGTGTACTAGGTGCAAGGTGAACATATTGTGCTCATGAAAAAGTGTTTAAACCGCGCAAGTGAAACACGTGAAAAATGTAAACCTGAGTTTTTTCAAGAGTATTTGAAAAGAATATTATGCATGAACATTTGCTTTATAAAACAAGCAGTGAAAACTCATGGCATTATTAGTAATCATATTTAGGCTGATACAAGTCGTCGGCGTTTTGACCTTCATGACTTCATGAGGTCATCATCAGGACAAGGGAACACAAGAAAGGTGATAGCTGCCCAATGGAGAACAAATAGAGAGTTACCCCTCACACCGAATAAACTTAGATCAATATAGATAAATATGGGGTACGTGTTTAAAGGTACCTAAAAGGTATCCAAGGCACCTGGGAAAGAGGAAAAAGAGAAAGGGCTACTACGTTAGCCACCATAACCATAACTTAGATGAAGCAGCCTCCTAAAGAACTAGAAAAAGTATGGCCAATACACTCACGTGGGAAAAACCACCAGAGCGTATATGTCAGGAGCTGGGCCAGCCCAGCTGGTCACCAGGAAGGAGGGAAGGGGTCCACAAGTTGTCCGCCAAGGTATTGGCGAGAATGAAACAAGGATTAACTTGTTCAAAGGGGTGTAGGAGACAAAAGGAACAATTTAAAAGTATGAATATGTATTCAATCAACATAATCTTTGCAGCTGGGCCTCCAAAGACCAGTTCATAAAATTAACCAAAAGAAAAGACAAATATTTCCTATTGTCTATGGGCTCAAATGCCCTGCCGGTGCCTCCAATCAGTCATCAAGAATTTGCAATTTTTTTATATGGTCCTTGGTATAACCATTTCAAGTCCTGTCATTTTAAATCAATACATTAAGCCATTAATGCTTGATATTTCATTTGTATGTTTGTGTGTTTGATTTTAATTTAGAGTGCCTGGACATTATCCTTGTAGTTTTAATGATTTCTCACAGTTTATTATTTTAATTAATGAGACCTAAAAGGGCCAAATTTAATAACAATTTCGTTATTGATACAGTAATTCTAAATCTACAGTGTGGAATTCAACCACTGACATCACAAATATTTTAAGTGTTATACAAAATATGTAATTTTTACATTATAAAGAAATTGCTGTATACCTTGCTCATTGGTGCATAAAAACAAGAAAAGTGTTTTTTAAAGGAAAACAAGACATTGAAGTGTATCGAACAAAATACTTAGGGGCATATTCTCAAGGATCTATCGCCGAGTTAACGGCACTTTATTTCAGCCAAAGTCGCGATAAAATTATCGCCCCATTCACAAGCTGGTGCAAACAGCCGATATCACCAGTTTACCTGCGATAGCAGCCGCAAAAAACATCGCCACAGAAGAGCCCGGCAACTATCGCTAATGAGATGCAGAGTAGGCGTTCCCGAGCAAAAATCCGCGACAACACCACAACGCAACATTCTCAACGACCAGCCAGATCGGCGATAAGAACACAAAACAGGCGATACGGCGCGTTAGCAGCAGGAAATTAACACCTGCTCTGACCTGGTGCAAAGTCGGACGACAACCTGCACCAGAAAAGGGAGCCCAGCCCACAGCCACACCTGAAGAACAACAGATGCCATGGAGCTACTCATCATGCAGCTCGGAGCCCCAACAGGGCCACAACACCCACCGCCACCACACCCAGGCCCGCCACCCTCCCCGGACTCCCACTGCCCCCCCGGACCACCACGGAGGCAGAGCAGACAAAGACAGCGGACCTTCAGGAAACGCACCAGCCTCACAGACTTGACACCAGAGAATGTCATTGCCCACTACAGACTCAAAAGGTCAACCATCCTCCGCATCCTGACCATCATTGCCCGCAGGCTGACGGTACCAACACAGCGGACAACCAACATCCCACCTCAGACAAAGCTGCTGGCTGTGCTGCACCTGTTGGCCTCTGAGACATTCCAACCAACAACCGCCAGAGTCGGAGGAGTCTCACAGCCAGCCCTATCCAAGTTCCTCAAACCTGTCCTGGATGCCATCATCAGCTTGGTACCCCAGTACCTATACTTCCCCCACACTGCGCAGGAACAGCTGGAGACCAAGCAAGGCTTCTACGCCATAGCAGGCTTCCAGCACGTGTTGGGGGCAATTGACTGCACACATGTCCTACTTGTGCCCCCTGCCGACACTGCACAAAATTACCGCAACAGAAAGCACACGCATTCCATCAATGTACAGGCAATAGTGGACCACCGGGGACTCTTCACCAATGTCGTCGCCAACTACCCAGGCAGTGTGCATGATTCATACATCTTCCGACAGTCCATCATCAACTGGCGCTTCCAGGATGGCACCTACGGAAATGCAGTGCTCGTTGGTTAGTACCAAATGAACACACCACACACCTCAACTCCACAATCATGCAACTCACAACTCTGGGAATGCACACGTTACAAACTCACATACAACATGCCCACCCACCATACACGACAGCACAAGGTACTGCGGAAACCTGGGCTAGCCATGTACATGAGCCATCAACGGCATGGCACCTCAGCCACACAATAGCAGTATGTGGGGAGAGGTGGGAACCAGGCATGTGCGAAGGAGGCAAGTGACCCATGAATGAGAATGCACACAATGCCAAGTGTGGCGTGGAAGTGCTGGACAGACTGCAGTATGCAGACCACAGACATATCCATATCGACATATACTGCTGGTGGTGGTAGTGTTGTGGACAGTGGACGCAACCATGTCACCCCAGCCAGTGGGGAAGGTCTCGGAAATGTAGCTTGTGACGTCCCCCCCTGTAAGCGTGTGCGGAGTGGTCTGGCCCGGCGTACGCCAGGCCAGCTTAGGGGTGTGAATAAAAAGCACGCAGCTCTGGGCGTGGTTCTCTTCAGGAATGCCCAACGTGTCTGCCAGGGCGGCGCCTCCCACCCCGCCACAAGGCCGACGCCGTGAGCGGTGTGTCCTGTGATCCTGTGCGCCTGCCGGAGCCCGGGCCACTGGTCCCCGAACCAGTCTCGTCCGCCCCTGCGCATCCAGGCCTCACTGCTCACCTGCCGACACCAGTGTGTCTCCAAGACGGCCCACCACGTGCCGGCGATAGCTCCAAGCCAGAGGCCCTCGACCTTGGCAGCCTCCTCAGACCATCACGGCCTCCGCGGGCAAGGCTCGCAGTACTCCTTTCTCGTTGACGTACTCCACCGGCATACACAGCGGACAAGTAGGTCACACATTTGGAACTGGGTCTTGATTACACAATGGCAGAGTACATATATTAATGCAGAGTTTAAATCAGTATACTCCCTTCGATGTGGTGCCACCAACTCTGTGCATAGCATTCCGACCACACGTGTCTGTGGGCCCTTGCTGACCGCTGCCTCCGGCCTACACTGCAGTCCAGCAGGCCTCACACCAATCCAATACAGTCCGTAACAGGCAGGACACGGCATCGTCGCAGGGTGCACACCCACTCAGCTCTGGTGCCTCCACCTCTGTCAACCAGGAATCTTCTCCACATGCCATTTCAACACCGTGTGTTAGAGATCCAGGAGGAGCTGGCTGCACAGCGGTTGCCCCGCGCTGACCGCTGCCTCCGGCACCCACTGCGGTCGAGTAGGACACACAATTGGAACTGAGTCTTGATTTGTTAATTGCAGACTTCATATCATTGTACAGGCCTCATCGCAGACTGCATCCCCTTCCGTCTCTGGTGCCACTGACTCTGTGCCACTGGAGTCATGGACACTCTCTGGTTGAACGTTGGTGGCGTCTGAGTCTATGGCCTGGGGGTTGTCTTCATCATCATGTAGCTGATACTGACATTGTGGGAAAAAGGAGACTATAGCATTCAACTCCTCCATATTGCCTGTTTCTGCTTGCTTCTGCCCTCTGCATCATGCCCTGGATGGACACCTTCCACTGTCCCCCGTAACACTCTGCGACATTCTCCTTGGACATCAACGAGGACCCGCTCAGCTCTCGTGGCCCTACCTCAGTGCATCGCAAGTCACCTTCCCGTGGCGGTGTGCCTGTGCCGGCTGCTGTGCATCCGGGGCCACCAACTCTGTGCAGCTCAAGTCATGGACCCTTGCTGTTTGTACTTTGAACTTCTGATTGTCTGATCACTGTTGTAGTTGTTGCCAGCACCAACCAACCCCTGAGGGGTGGCTTACACTACCCAACACCCATCCAGCACAGGCGTCCCTGGATGTGTGACCCTGGCAATAAAAGGTGCCGAGCGCACGTGCCCGTAGCCAGTTCCACGGATAATCTCAGTGTGTCCGTGTGGTCATTATGTATGCATGAGGGCCCTGGGCCATACCAAATTACATTGTGCTGTGTACAGCGGGCGCAACCTTGACACCTCAGGCAGTGGGGTAGACCTGGGACATGTAGCTGTGTCGGACCCCCCTGTGAGCGTGAGGGAGTGGACCGGCGTACGGCAGTACGGCGTAGGGGTGTGGTCATTCAACACGTGGCTCTGGGTGTGGTTACGTTTAGGCCTTGCCAAGGAAGTAACTAATGCGTGTGTCTCAGGTGTAGTGTCGGCGCCACCCGTCACGCAATATACAATGTTGCTATGTAGCATGCACCCGGAGTACGGGCTCGGCCGAGGGGTAAATGAGGGTGCGCAGGCCCGCTCGGGGTCAGGGATCAGACATGCCAACTGTTGTGTGTGTCGCTATTTCCACAGCATAAGCCAAAGGTCTACCCTCAACCGCATGGCGAGTTCAGCCAGGCACGAACTCTACATCTGTGTCCGCCCTGCCCTTACCATAGGCCTACACACACGTGTCCGTCCACCTTCAGCGTACAACATCACTGTGTCGTTGTCAGGCTTGTGGACATACGCAGACAGGCATGACAATAGTGTGCCGTAGGGGTGCAAGTGATGCAACCCCGCTGCGCACACTAGTGAATATGCTCGGGGGAGGGAGGAGCGGCATTGAGGCTACGTAATACACATTGATGCCGCTCATTTGCAACAAGCAGTACATGTCATGCAGGAATCACAAAGTCACACATATCACACACCAATGAACCAGTGAGCCTGCCAACACATCATGCAGAACCAACTATTGACTCATGTCTCTCTGCACTGTCACAGGTGACCAAGGATATGCACTCTGCGCTTGGATGATGACACCCCTCCGAGCCCCGAACACACAGGCCCAGAGGAAGTACAATGCGGCCCACAAACGCACCAGGGGCATCGTGGAATGCACATTTGGCGTGTTGAAGTCACGTTTCAGGTGCCTGGACGTCACAGGTGGAAGGCTCCTGTACAGCCCAGACATCGTGTGCAAGATGATCGTTGCATGTTGTGTGTTGCACAACATATGTGTACGCAGCAAGGCACCATGGATACAAGTGCCAGATGCACCGGACGATGATGATGAAGATGAGGCAGGTGCACCACACCCCAGTGCAGCAGCAGCTGGAATAGCCCGAAGGGACACTATCATTGACAATTTCTTCACATGAGCACGTCACATTGTGACAGTCCTTGGCAGTAATGGGACAGTACAAAATGACCACAGGCACAGCATGTGCAAATAAATGCATTCAAAAAACACATTCCCTGAGTGCATGTCACTCATCTGTACAGGCACATCACTCAGACAAGTGTGAGTGCGACATGTATTGCTGACAATTTTATGATTTGTTCATGGATGGTGGGTGTGTCACCTCTGTGCAGAGAGGCTATTTAGGGTGTCACGTATTCGAACTGCCAGTTCTGTGTGTCGCAGTTAGTAGGGAATCCCACTCTTCGGCGTTTCACATGTGTCCAAATTCATTCCATTTTGGCTGCCATTTGTGTCCTACAGGTGACAAAAGGGCTCCTTTTGGGGTCAGATATGTACCACTATGATGGAGGGATATCCCCTGTGACTCAAGTCCCACAACATGGGCGACATGTACGTAAGCGGGAGTCACTGCCCCTACATTCGTCCACACTTTCATAATTGATTGATCATGGTCATGACACGTCTGTGTGCAGGAGGGGTTGCTTGTACCTCTGCAATGTGAGGGGGAGATGCGGTTTCACTGTGTGTTACATGCATGTTTCAGCATTGGCGCAGTTTACATGCAGACTGCATGTCAATGTACATTGTGACTGTGAGGAGATGCCTATTTGATGCGGGACAATGGTCATTTGTTCTACGTCACGGATGTGGGGTTGTGCTCGTACATTGTCATCTCACCGTTTTTTTACTCTGCTTTTATGGTGCATTTTCCCGCATGACGCGTGGGAATTGCAGGCCTCTCGCTGGTTATCGCTGATTTTTGTATCGCGATTGGCCTCATCGCTACTATTTTCGCGTTCGTGTATCGTGTTTTTTATGCGTCGCGTTAGTTTTAACACGTTCATTTGACGCGTTATCGTGGGACTATCGCATGGGGCCGCCGTGTTGTGAATACCACGTTAACACTGAGTTGTTTTCCCGCGATAGACTGCGATGTGAAGAGTTGCGTTAAGCTAATTTTGCGGTAGTTATCACACGTTCTTGAGAATATGCCCCTTAGATTTTGAACATTGACTACATTATTATTTAGATTTGCAAGAAAATGACAATGTGTTAATAAAAATGTCTACTGCATGGTTAGAATCATTGGTGTAGGGATCTACTGAATTCTCTTGTGCCACCCTGTCTTCTTCACTTAAAGTTAAACGTATTCTGCGACCTGTACACAATTGTTTACTTCAGCAGTAAATGTGTACCCATAGTTATCAACACCCTAATCATCTCCCACACAAAAGGTGTCTGTCATTGAGCATTGAGTTGGCTCCGAGCATACCACCAGTCCATAACTATAAAGGAGTTAAGTGCCCTTCTGCACACACATGGTGATTATTCCATTGGTATACAAACTCAACAACTGCTTTATTTAGTTTTCTTAGGTAAATAAAGTGCATTGCAAAAAGATGGACTTCATTTTGAATATCTAATATTCCATTTTGTTACATCCAGAAGAACAAATCCTTAAAGTAATGAACAACAACTCTGTGTAACTCTGCCGACAATTGCTCAATACATTGATTGCGAACACAAATAAAACTGCCTCTGTTTAATCCTCTTCTACATATCATGTAACGTGCAACATCAGCGTTTTTAACACCAATATCTCCCCTAACACTCAATGGCAGTCCACATCTGGATACTCCATCGGTGAAAAGGTTACAAACTGTACCAGCGCGATGGTTGGTCCAACATTTCACATATATAATTGCTCTGCTGAAGCCATTGATGCAGCCATGGAAGATAAACCTCCACCGTATCAGCTGGTGGTTAATGTCAATATGCCTGATAAATTAAACAAAAAAGTCTTTATAATGGTGAATAAATAATTCATACTTTTGTAGAAAGAAAAAAAATGACACTATGACCCTCATTACAAATTGACCGGATTTATGTTCGGATATGCCGAGGGTTGGAATCTCCTATTGTGGCCACTATCCCCATACATGAATCACTCATTATGTGTTTTAGTCCCCGGAAAGAATTACTGGAAACACCGATTGCTGATTATTACCTTTACATAAGAAAAGGTGGGATCAAATCAGACCACGTATTTTTATCTCATCAACTTCTCCAATAGGAAGAAATGATCTTGAAGACAGAAAATGCTCAGAAGTGAAAAAGATTTTTATGGAAAAAAGAGGACTGAATACATTCTGCAGCAAAATACATTTTCATAGGTAGCTTCAGGCACCACTGGAGAGACTCAAATGAATCTTATTCAATGATTCATTTATTTTTGCTCAGCACCCACTCATGTGAAGGTTCGACCCTCAACTTCCCAATAGTCAAAACTGGCTGTATTAAGAGTGAAAACCCAATTGCGGTTGACTGCTTTCACCACCTCCCACTAGCTTTCACCCTTCTATGTACAAAAACACATCAATTAAAGAAACAGACAATCTGAGCTAAAAACTTCGGAGACACAAACAGCTCTACCTTGAATAAAAGATCACTACAAAAAAACTCAACAACAGAAATGAACCCAACAATACTAGTTTAACAGCACATTATAATGCAACCATGATTGACATGGCAGATGAAATTGCTTTACTTAAAAAAGGCAACATAATCCCTCTTCTTCATACTAATTTGCCAAAGATTTATATAAGAGGAAACTTCTTAGCGGAACAGACAGAAGATGAAGCTGATACCCGTGGTAAATGAAGGTGCAGGGCAGCCTGTAGTATAGGTGAAACAGGATCAGGTTTATTCATAAGGTAGAAGTCACAGGTTACAGGTCAAGATGGTAGTAAGGAAGCCCCGCCGGGAGCAGCATCCGTGCTGCTCAGCCCACGCACCTCAACGGACATTCACTCAAGCAGCACACATCAGCATTCTAATGACATCACAGTCACTCTGACTGAGCTGCAGGGGACAAAACACTAAGAGGAGAATGCATGGCATAGATGAAGACACCACAATACCTTTCTACTTAAAAACAGGAAAAAGTGTGATCAAAATGGAAGGTAAACTAATATCACACATTGGAGACCAACACCCTCTTAATTAATGAATTGTTAAAAACTATACAAACCCCCCCACTGTTAAATGCCATCAAAGACTCCAAGAGGCTTTTTCATATTTTATGTGATGTTTCTTGTATGATTTACACAGCAAACATTTTCAGTGCTCGGCTCGTGCATGGGCCCTAAAAGCCGAGCCACACTCCTGGCTCAGCTCTCTCTGTTAATTTGTTGGATCGCCCCAAGAGAGCATTATCCTTTAATATCAGAGGTAGGTACCCGTCTAGTGGCTGAACTGCAGAGTAAAAACTAGAAAATCGGGGATCATTGCTTAGTCCTTAATTCTTGGAGGGGGGGGTTAGAGGGCGTGATAACATTTTATTTTTGGAAGTTTTACACAGCACAAACAAAAAAAGGAGTTTGGGACTGTTTTTGTTGCAATAGCACAATCAACTGGGCAACTGCTAAAAATAAAATGCTGATTGCCTGTCACACAGACTCTAATCTCCCCCTCCAAGAATAAAGGACAAAGCATTAACCTTTGATGTTCGAGATAGTTACGCATCTAGTGGCTGAATTGCACAGCATGAACTAGAAAATTGGAGATCAATCCCCATTTCTCCGTATGACCGAAATGTGTGATCCATCACTAGCGTGTGGAATACAAAGCAAGCTCCATTATTAATCACCCAGCCATCTTCCTGTACAGCTTCAATGACTCCATCGATACTTGGCTAGCTTCCATCTTCTGCTCAACAGCATCCATTTAGGGTGACTCTGTAGCCATTCCACCTTTTTCAGCTGTATATTTGTGTATGGGATTATGAACATTCGCTATGTGCTCTATCGCTTCTTTCGGTACAGTGAAATACACAGTCATTCATTCAGTACAATAGACCTCACTTTGTTTAATAATAGCGTGTTGCTGTCACTCATTCAACACAGTAGGAATAGCTTACAATAATAGCAGCAAGTCACAAGCATTCAATTCTGTAAAATGATAATGGTATGTTGCATTCATTTGCTCTGTGTAGTGGGATTCACTCATAATGATGATAGCATGCAGGAGCATATCCCGAGGAGAGACAGGGAAGGTGACAGTACAAGGACAAGGGTATTGCAGGATGCATGTGAGTAGGCCTGGGGCATAACTTCTGTTGGTGCAGCCACTGCAGTGGCACCAGGCTTTTGAAGCCTGGGGGGGCCCACCAAAATCAGATTATTCCTGTATTTTACAATTCAGGCAGCAGCTAGAAGGCCGATTTCCTTCCTTGCACTAAGGCCCATGACACACTGGCTATGTCACTGGAGCAGCCATCAGTGTTTGATTTGGCTCTACATTTTATTACCTCTAAAGAGGGGTGATTTCAGTGTCTTCTCCTTGACAATGTTGATGTCAGTGTCTTACTCACTTGGAGAAGTGATTGTTTCTTTCTTATTTGGGTATTTCCACATGACTGTCCCAGCTAGTGGTGACTTCAGTGTCTCTCTTCTTTGTCAGAAGTTGCAATAATACTCCTTACTCCGTTAGAGTGTATATCACTATCTCCATTCATCTGATGGAAAGTGTTGGCAAGTTTCATTTTATCCGACGGTTGGTAGGATGTTTTCATGCCACAGGGAAGGTTTCAGTTTTAAAACAGTAACTTTAGCTATTTACAACACCTAGAAACTGAATGAAGTGCTGTACAAAAGCACTATTGTTATTATGAACTCCTGATGATTACGCCATTTCTTCCTCTATGTAGGCTGAGTTTAATCTTTCACTCTTAAATTAATAGTGTTACTAGTTGTTTTCATGCCACTACCACAATCTATTGGCTGACTGTGTCATGCGGTTTGTACCTCTCTGGCAAAACCTTGCGTTTGTTGGACAACATAAACATCAGGTATGCACCAGACTGATCCGTGCACACCTTCAGGATACGTTGGCTTATAGTCCTGCTAGCCCACAGTGCACCATCTGCACCCCTAAACTTACAGGGTAACAAATGTGTGTGCAACCTTAGAACATGGCAACCCTGATCCCCCAAGGAAATAGTGGGAGCAGATCTAGAATCCTTTCGATTGGCCTCTCATGCGTACCCAAAGAAATACACAAGAAATACTCAGCAAGGCGTTTCAATATTTATTAAAGCCTTGTGATTCCTGTATAAAATGCGTGCCCTGCGATAATCAGTAGAATTAAACAGAGTGGCATAATTAGCATTATTAGAATAGTGAAAAAGATGAACAATTCCACCATTGTGCTAAGAGAGAATATATGCTGGCAGATAAATATTGTGTATAGTGTACTCCTACCTAGCGCTCCCTAACCTAGTCTTGCCTAGGGTGGGTGATCAGCCGGGTGGTCTAACTCCCCATTACCTGCGGTTAACTGACATCAGGCTGTCCGTCTTGGTGTAGAGCTGGGCATCCCTCCTGTTGGTAAACAGGAAACAGCTGAGCTGGAATTCCAGCATGCAGTGACCTCGCCGAGTCAGCTGAGTGCTACTCTGCCTTAAACGAGGAATTGGTTCTGTATATATAACAGCACCCATGTCTAAACCCCAGGTAGGCCGCAACTGTTTTTTCTAGGTTGATAGCTTCGTCTTCTACCGGACAATAACAAAATTACATTTGCGCAGTGAACTTTCTCACTTGTACTGAATGTTCAAGGTGTCGTGAGAATGTGCCTATGAAGTGGAAATGTAAGCAATACCAATTCAGAGAATGTTATCTGGCATTGTCATGCACACAAATGTATCTCAAAAGTGATTGTGTGTAAAAGAGAAAGCAACTTAAGAAACATAAGCATGTAAAGTGGGGTGTTCCTTACCAGGCCTATCCTGACCCCGTGACAAATGCCTCTGCTTGCTTATCTTAGAACAACTGCTCCTGGGCCTGAGTTGAGGCAGCCTAAACAAGTCAGTGGTCATCCGTGTATGCAGGTTTAATGCACTGTAGTAAACTTGTTCCCAACGTACACTCTGTTTGGAGGTCAGCTGTTCCCACTGTGTTTTTCCCAGCATTCTGCCCTTAAATGACACTTGGCCCATAGCAGATAAGGTATGGAGAAAAGAACAGATCAGGGAATTTGGCTACCCATTCCAAACCGGTAGTAGCATTAGACACTATGATAGTAGCTCTCTTGCTTGTCAGCCCCTTTCTGCTGCATGTTTTGTGTCTCAGTCTGCCGATGAAACGCATCCTGCCTGTACGAGATGAGGGATGAGAACCGAGAATAACAAACTCGTTCAAAGCAAGAATTAGCCATTGGGGGTATTAGCTTCCCTGATCTTATCCTATCATACCAGATACAAGGGCACCTACTTTATACACAATTGGGACCCATTCAAGTTTTGCACCTCGGGACCAGGAGATCTGGTTTGTGTTCCTTTTTCCCGACACTACACCACACATGCATACTTAGAAAAGTTTAGAGACAAGAATAATGTTCTCACTCCTTATGCATATTTTTTGACAAAAGTCCCTGTGTACCCTTTTTAGAGTCACAAACTATAGGTGGTTGCATGGGAATTCCCATGCACCACCCCTGGTATGCCACCTTGAGGCAAAGTAAAGCATAGCACTACTCTGCATTACTGTGGGGTTACTTTACAGTGCAAAACATGTTGGCACTGGAAGTAAATCACAAAATCAACACTGGCTGCCAGTTTGTATCACGTTTGTGAGGCAAAGCCAGTGCAAAGTGTGAATAAATTTGGCCCATTGTACTTTAGCCCTTTTCTGGATAGAAAAGCCTAATTTTTTATACATTACACACCTATTCCTTGGTAAATGTTATATATGCAATACAAAGTCATTTGCTTTCTTTATTCAGGACTGGGATTTGAAGTGCAGGCAAACTGATAACACACTTAAGATGCATGTTAAACGAAGGCCCTGCTTGGGCAGGGCTTTCAGACAAGATTATGCAGCATATCGCTATCCTTTTCCTTTACATGGATATCCCGGGTAACATTGGTATGTAATGATTTGATAAAGGGGTGGTCTCCTATTGGCATTGATTTTATGCAGGTTGGACTTGTAAACTGTTGCCCGACTACGGCTGGTACAAGCCTGCAGCTGCAACGAACCACTGCTTTGATACAAGTGAGACCATCGGCCTCTGTTCAGGTCAGGCGTTTTTTATCCACTTCTGTTTGATTGGATATTACAGGAATAGTATTTGGGCTTAAGCTGGAAGCAATCAGATCGCACGCCTCCAAGGGGAAAAAAAAAAGAAGTACCATTATACATTCAAAGAGAAATGGCAAAAATAATTTCCATTCATTTTGAAATCTAGAAAAGGGCCATGCAGTGCATTTTATGAAATTTGTGCATCAGGTTTTAGCATTACCCATGGTGGCAGGAATGATATATTAAAGCATGTCTGAACATCAAAACACAAAAATAGTGAACTGTCCCAGACTCAGACAAGAGAAATGACCTATTGGGTTGGAGGCCAGGCAGCAGAGGGTATCGATGACAAGATGACAAAGCTGAAGTTTTGTTTGTTGGATAGAACATAACATACCCCTAGCAGTCTCTGATCACGCTGGTTCACTTTCAGATTAATGTTTCCTGATTCAAGAATAGCTGCAAAATTCTACCGTGCAAGGACCAATGCCAGTCACAGAGTTAATGGAGTGATTGCCCGTGCCATATTGATGAGGTAAAAAGGTTTTGGAGAAGAAAGCAACGTTTGTCCTAGGATTCGATGGAAGTAATGATGAACATTATAGATATCTTCCTATTTTACTGCGCCATGAAGATTCAAATACGGGCAAATAGTTACATCATTGCTTCACATGCCTTCTCTTGTTGCAGTAGATGCCCAGACCTTATTTGATACATGCAACCATGTTATCAGAGAAAAAAAACGTAGGTGAAAAATCCTAGTTGGAACGATTGTGCAACATATTCCTCTGATACCACTAATTGCACGAATGGTAAGCACAACTGTCTACTCAGTAAAGTCAGGAGGGAACAAAAGTATGAGAAACGAAAGCTGCATGATGTTGGTCGGCCACACGGTTTATGCCATTTGAGTGCACAAAAGCCTTCCAAAGCTCTGTCTGTCAAAGTTGAGGATGTGCTCCTAGACATATATTTCCACTTTTAAAAAAGCGTGAAGCGCAAAGCTGTACTCAGAGAGTATATGAATTTTACTGAGACTGAAGTCATAAAAGTGATTAAACATGTTAGTATCAGGGTGGCTAAGTTGGGGAAAGTCTGCAGAGAGAATACTAAAGCAATGAGACTCACTAAAATCCTACATTCTTTCAAACTGTGATGAGGATGCTGAAGGAAATAAGAAAAAGGGAAAATCTGATGATCGAGAACAGCAACTTGGAAAGCTTTTCAAAAACCTAATGACAAAACTTTATTTCATGTTTGTTCAGGCTGTGCCTCCAACTTTTGATTATTTTAATACATTACTTCAAAGTGAGGCCTCAATGATACACGGTTTCTACTTTTCAGCAATTCATCTTTTCCACAATTTGCTGCCCAACTTTATAAAACTTCAAGTTATGGCTACAGCAGCAGATCAGCTACAATTTTATTTCGAAAATCCAGACATTAATTTGCCACTAAATTAAATTTATATTGACCTAATGACCAAACAGCTGGCCAGGAAAGAGGATCTTCTGGGTTCAGCAGAGTATAACTCACTTCTAAATGAAGCAAAGTATTTTCACATAAATGCTGTGAAATGAAAGATAAAGTCAATGCCTGCATTAAAGGATGACATCCTCATGTCTCTCACATTCTTGAACCCTGGCACCAGACTACAAGCTACGTCGGAACAAATTGAAATTCTATTATCTCGATTTCCAGATGTGATTGAAGATGGAAGAGTTAGAATGTCTTCATCAACAATTTTGTCAATATCAGTGCATGGCAGACAACAATATGCCAAAAGGTGAAAGAATTGATGAGGTTTGGGAGAGTCTATCCAAATTAAAAAAATGTGTTGCTCAGCTGTCTTTATTTCCAAGCCTGGTAAAACTGGCAAAGTTTATATTACTATTGTCACATAGCAATGCTTATTGTGAAAGACGTTTTAGTACAGTTAGAAAAATCTGTTCGGATTCAAGGCACAACCTAGGCAAAGACATCAAAGGGGATCATGCATCGACCTCTGTGTATGCTGAACTGACAGGAACAAGAAACACCTTAGTTGGAATCCTAGCCTGCCTGTTATCAGTAGCAGCCACCAAAACCTCTCTTGCAGGCAGCAAAAAATAGCCACATACACAGTCCTCGCTAGTACGTCTTAGAAGTCTATCAAAAAAGTTTCTGTCTATGGAAGTGTATATTAAGTAAGATGTTGTCCTGGCGATATGATACACTGATGAATATCACTGTACATGGTGCTGTAAGAGTCTGAAACACATTGTTACTTGAATATATGCATTTCTGAAACCTTAATAAATGTTATTGGAAAAAAATTGTTTCTTTAGTGTCCTTAATTTTGATGGCAGAAGAAGAAACAGGGCCATACATGTAGTACACCTACTCTTTATTATATAAATGTATTTCCATCACATTTGTTCTTCTACATCTGGGGGAGCTTGTCTCCACCCACGATGTCCTGTGTGTATCCTGCAGTGGAATTCCCTTTGTTACCCATGCTACATGTCTTTCCCCATCCCCACACAGGCACTGGTGTCCACTGTCCTGGCTGTGGATCTGAAAGGGTCTTAATGTCCCTGGACAATGCCACTTTCTATCAGTCAAAATTCCATAATGTCACTAAAGATGAAACCGGTGACATAAATAACACATCTGCTTTGTAAGAACCATATTGTCTCTGCTGCATTTTCTTATCCCACTCTCATCTTTACTACCCTCTCATCTTTGTAACCAGCTCACCTCGCAGGTATTCATAGACTAGTACACTTTGAGTCACCAGATTTTCACCAAATTGAACTCAGATTTACTACTGCACTGTGCAAACAAGAGTATCATCTTCATCACCAGCTCATCTTCCAGGTGTACAGATTTTCACTTTTGAGCAATAGACTGTCACAAATATTGACTCAGATTACAAGAACACAAATAGTGTGTATGTGGGTAAGGGCACCTCTTTGTAATTTGATGCCTTCTTCATCACCCCCTCGTATTTGTCACTATCTCTTCTTCCAGGTGTATAGGTTTATATATTTTGTCCCATTATGTTGACTGCATTTATGACATTAATACGTATGACTCACCTCCTGCAAGTGAGCATGCTACATTCTACTCACTGATGAGTGTATGACCTATTTCTAAAATAAAAGTTATTTCTTTAAGATTGTAAAAGAAATATCTCTCTCAGTTACTCCTACCACCCGTTCTGCATTACGCGTTATTCAGGCCGTTGCACCAATGCATGTCCCCCCGCCTTATCAAAGTTGAAATGTTGGCATGTATGTTATTGTTATAAAAATTTAGATTATTATTTTTTTCCTAGTGGCCAGTTATCATGTCCTCCAAATAGAAGTTTATGTAGGTCACTGCTAGGTCAAATTGTCATTTTGTTGCACAGGGGTGCATGTGCATAAGAAAGATGTTTTTTGGTTGACTTGTTGGGCCAGTTTGATATTGTGAGCCAGGGAGCATGCAAAGAAAACGTTTGTAGATTAAGATGTATTCTGATCATTATGTATGTGTTTACAGGTTTCCATTAGCGTATGACTATAAATTGGTCTTTCAGTTGATGATGTAGTAAATCGGAAACGTTACATATGCAGTCTAGTTTATTTTTTGGACTTCCTTGCTACTTTTAGTAGCATGGTGCTACAAGATATCACTAAGTTGAAAAACCTTATAACTTAAAAAATACTTACTCTACTTACCTGCACTACCACACAGAATAATCTGCACCCCCTAATATGTAATACTGCTAAATTTCTTAAATATCAAGCTGACGGTTTACGCGCTACATAAAATACAAAAGCTATAGAAAATGCATTGGATTTCAACCCCCATTTAGGACCCACCCTATTTTATTTACACCCACTTGACCAAAGATCGCGAAACTTTTAGTCTTCCCAAAATGATACGGGGGCAGCAGGTCTGCAAAGTTTCGCTCACATTCATCATATGGGTGTAAAATTATTAACGGACAAAAATCTAAAAGATACCATTCTCTGTAATATGATATACCCAATGGCGGCTACTGGATGGTTATACTTAGGAACATGTTTCCATAGGAAAAGAATTTTTTGTTTTGCTTATAACTTTGGCGTCCTTTGTTGAATCTTCACAAAACTTTCCTCGTGGCACATAAAGAATAATTAAGGGGGTCTGTTGTTGCCCCCCAGCCCCGGGGACCACCACCTACCCAGGGCTAAAAACTGGAAAGAGGGGGGCCGTGCGGCCCGCCACGTGTAGCCGTCAATGGCCCTGGGGACCGTCACCCTCTAGGGCCAGCTCCTGCAATGTTGCAGAGTGCCCGCCCCCGGGACACTGCAGTGCGACATGGCTTGGCGGGAGCCATAGCAAACTCTGCTCTGCTTCGAGTAAGCAAGAGCATGTAAAATGCTCTTGCTTACTTGAAGCAGAGCAGAATTGCTTTTGGACAGAGGGAGCTGCATGTTCCCAACAAGCCAAACGAAAACCTGGCGGTGAACTACACAATGTACTATATGAAATACATGATAATTGGCCACAAGGAAAAAAATAATAACCTCCATTTTTATAACAACAGCAATGATTGGCTTTCATTCACTTTAGGCTTCATATGTAGCACAATACTACTAAAAGTGGCAAAGAAGCCCAAAAATAAACTGGAATGTACATGTGAAGTTTCAGATTTACTAAAAGACCAATTTATGGTCACATACTAATGGAACCCAAATAACAAATTCCTAACAAATAGAATACATCTGCATAAGTTTTCTATGCATGCTTTCTGGCTCACAAAACAAGATTGTTCCCAACAAGCCAAACGAAAACCTAGCAGTGAGCTACACAAACTACTATATGGAAGACATGATAATTGGTCACTAGGAAAAAAAATTATAATCTAAATTTTTATAACAACAGCAATGATTGACTTTCATTCACTTTGGGCTTCTTGTGTAGCACAATACTACTAAAAGTGGCAAAGAAGCCCAAAAATAAGCTAGACTGCATGTGTAAAGTTTCAGAATTATTCCATGAGCAACTAAAAGACACATTATGGTAACATGTTTAGGTAAACCAATAAACAATAACATACAAAATACAATAGATAAAAAGAAAGAAGTCACATTACATTTGATTGCCACTCTGTAGTTACAGTTAGGATTCCTAGAGATAGGAATCCCTCAGATGTTTGCTCCTAATAACTTTCCACCCATTTGACGAATTACCACAAACCTTTCCAGACCTATAGCATTTTCTATATTTTGGGATGATGTATATTTTTGTGGTGAATCGTTAAGGGGTGCAAAGTTAAAAGGGGGGTCCCAAAACTAATTTTTTCACCATTGCATTTTCCATAGACTCTTGTATTTGAAGTAGCGTAAAACGGCTGAATGAATTTACATGAAATTTGGCAGGATTATACATTATGGTGCGCGGATGATCCTTATAAGGTACTGCAGGTGAGTAGGGTAAGTATTTTTTAAGTTATAAGGCATTTAAACTTGCTGACATCTGTGACGATACTTTCGCGGAATTTTGTGAAATTTCAAGAAACTACTGCGGTACATGGCAATGGCAAGTTATTATCTGATTGGATAATGACTTCCTTTATAAAAGTTTAAGGCAGCCATGCTGTTTTAAGGCCATTTTGCCAGTGTTCTGACTTTGGGCCTTAGATATAGGTAAGTATTAGGATTAAAAAAAAATTCCTACCTCTTGCCACTTTTGTAAAGTGGTAAGAGGTAGGAAAAAATAATTATACATTTCTATATACTTTAACAAAATGGTACCATGTACCGTACTTAAACAAAAATAAAAACATAAATATCTTTAAAAATTTAACAAACATTGTAATACACTATATTTCAAAAATATAGTGTAGTAAGGTATGTTAACAATTTTTTTAAATATTTCATTCTGTAACGAAAATAGTGCGCAAATACCACACAACCAAAAAATATTTCCTAAAGAATAAGGTATTTACTAGGTACTAGCTCAGTACTCCGTAAAGTTTTAAAAAATATGTAAAACAATGTAAATCAATTTCCCTACCTATTACCGCAACTACGGGGAAGCGAGTCGGAACAGCGAAGACTCAGGCTCCAGGCTGCGGCCCCTCCCCCACCGGACCTCTGCTGTAGGCGTACCCGGGCGGGGGCGCCTGTCCAGCTGCAAGCGGCCCTCGCTGCTTACAACCTACGAATTACCCAACGATCCCCGGTACCTGCGGAGTGACCGTGACAACACTCTTCAGACTCAGCTTCGCCTGGTGAACATGCCGGGTGCTTGCGGGTGACGGCTCCGATGACGAGAGGGTCCTGCACTTAACAGCCGACGCGCAGCAGGGACTGTGAGGCGGTGAGTGAGGGAGTGGAGTTAACCTCCGGCGATCTTAATGGGAGTTCAGAGGACCGGAGGGTACCCGAATTAAGCCCACATAAAAAACAAAAAAACATACAAAACTCTGATAGCATTTTCAAGTGGGATCCGCCGCGCCTGACCTCAAAATGGCGCCTGCCAGGGACATATCACCGTAGAGAGAGGATGACCCAGCATCCGAGTCCTGCTGTACCAACTGGAAAGAGGCATAACAGAGAAAAAGTAATCACAGAGCCTGTGGCAAGTCCAGCTTCAGAGTCACAGTGATCTACAGATTCCTATAATCAGCGCTCTACACTGAGAGTGGCGGAGCTGATCTCCTTGCTGCGGGTGCTCAGTCAATTTTATCAAAATCGCTGGGGCATCGCGGAGCGGCAAACTGCCACATGTAAGCCCAATTGTGGGCTCAGAAGACCGATTGGCGCTAAAACTAATCCCCTAGAAACCTCAGCAATTTACTCTTAAATTGGAATTCGCCTAGCCTGACCCTAAAATGGCGCCCCCCAAGGTACTTCCACCGGAGAGGGAAGATGTCCCTAAAATGGCGCCCGCCAAGGTATTTCCACCGGAGTGGGGAGATGTCCCATTAGTCGAGGGGGTCCTGATGTCCCATCTGGATAATTGGCATAACTGATCAATACAAACCACTGAACTAGAGGCAAGCCCAGCTACAGAGTCTCGGGGTCAAACAGACTCAACTGCCTGACTGTAAGATGGCAGCCAAGCTACATACCCTTTCCTATCCTGCCATCCTCGTTATCTCCACTCGCCCGTATCTGGACGCAAGACCTTCGGTCACTTCATGATCTCTATTCTATCCCGGCGGAGACCGAACCACATGGCCGATTCCCGGTGGAGCTGCACCGACAGCTATAGGGGAGATTGGCTCCGGCACACCGCTATGGCCGTCACCTACCCAGCCGGACTTCGGACATTTGTCTCGTTGTTTTCTCTGCTGCTGTCTCCTCCCAGTGGACTTCCAGCTCTCGTTGGTCTTCTTGGGTCTTGATTTTATGTTCGTTAGTAACACTTGTCTCAACTATGTAATCATTCTGTAATTTATGTGAATATGTGGTAACCTGTAACTCGCTGTTTCTTTATGTAAAGCGCTCTGATACCTCCGGGTCTAGCCAGCGCTATATAAAACTCAAATAAATTAAAAAAAAAAAAATAATAATGACCACTTTTATAAGTGGTAATAGGTAGATAACTACAATAAAACCTATTACTTAGCTATATCTAACGCCCTAACACAGAACACAAGCTAAGTGTAGTAAGAACAATATGGCTGCCTTTTCATTTTCTGAAATCAGCCTTTACCTAATTATATACTGGCTTGTTATCCTCAATGTACTACGGTATACCATAAAGTTACAGCGGTATACTGTGGCCCAAAATTTAACTAAGGCCTAGCTGTATTATTGTATTGTAGTACCCTTTATTTTATTTATTTACTTTTAAAGTTTTGTATAGCGCGAACATGACCCAAGCGGGTATCAGAGCAATTTACATACGAGATGAGGACGACATAGGTAAATAGCTGTGGGAGAAAAAGCATAAAAATATATATCAGGAACACAATAGTTTATTGGCAGGCGACATTGAGATCAAGCATATGCCACGTAGCGTGTTAAGCAGCAAAACAAGATGGGAGACAAGAGGAGCGAAACTTCTAGTTCAGCGCAGTGTTCACCAGTACGGCTTTCACTTCTCTTTTGAAGGTAAATGTTGAGGGAATCAGTCTTGTTTCCACAGGTAGGGAGTTCCATATTCTCGGGGCAATTCCAGAGAATGTACGATTGTAGGTTTTCATCTTTTTAAATTTCTTCGGCTTGAGCAGAAGTGTGCTGGTGCTCCTAGAGGGCCGGGAGGCTCCCGATAGTTCGAGCTTATTTGCCAGGTAAAGGGGAGTGTTGTAGTGTATCGCTCTATGAGTCATACATGCAATTTTTAACTGGATCCTTGAGTCAAACGGAAGCCAGTTGAGCGATTTCAGGTCCGGAGAGATGTGGTTGGTTTTCCTAGAGCCAGTGATGAGTCTAGTCGCAGCATTTAGCGATGCTCTAATGGGGGCTAAGCTGAGTTTCGGAAGACCGCATAGAGTAGCACTGCCGTATTCTAGTCTGGAGATGACTAGTGCTTGCACCGCAGATTTGAAGTCATCTTGGGGAAGGTAGGGTTTGAGTTTTCTTAGGATGCTCAGTTGGTAGTTAGCTCCTTTGGTAGACGCTCTGATGTGATCCTGCATGTTTAGGTTCTTATCGAGCACAATTCCTAGTGATTTCGTGGAATCAATGATGTGAGGTGTGCAGTTCAGAGCTGAGAGGTTTTTAAGATATTTCTCAACAATCGTGGCTTGCTTAGCGGGAGAAATGAGGAGGAATTCTGTTTTAAGGGCGTTTAGTTTGAGGTGGTTGGATGTTAGCCAATTAAGAGTTTTGAGCAAGGTTCCGTTGAGTGGCTTGATATCTTCAGGGGAGGCAATTTTCATGTGTAGTTGGGTGTCGTCCGCGTACATGTGATATTGGATGTTTGAGTCTTTGAGGATTACAGTGAGTGGTTCCATGAAGAGGTTGAAGAGCGTGGGGGAGAGCGAGGATCCCTGGAGCACACCCAGCGAGCAGGGACTGGAGTTGAATAGTGTTTGATTGGATTTGATTCTCTGAGTTCTATTGTTGAGAAAAGAGGCAAACCATTTTAGAACAGTGCCTGAGAGCCCCATCCTACATTCCAATAGGCTCAGTAGATTGTCATGTTTGACAGTGTCAAATGCTGATGAGAGATCAAGTAGTATGAGTAGGCAAGACTCGTTCTGGTCAAGCAGGGTGAGCGCGTCGTCTACTATAAGAGTGATGGCCGTTTCAGTGCTGTGGCCGAGACGGAAGCCTGATTGGAATTGGTCGAGCAGTTGAAATTGCTCAATGTGTTTGCGCAGTTGTTCGTGTACACATTTCTCAAGTAGTTTTGCCAGGGTAGGGATGTTTGTGATTGGCCGATAGTTATTCAAGTCTTCAGGGTCTGCTGTGGGTTTTTTGAGAATGGGGAGAACTAGGCCCTCCTTTAGGCAGTCAGGGATCGCATTGATGATCTTGGACCAGAGTGGGACCAGTGATCCTATCATTTCTTTAAAGAAGTTGGAGGGGAGGGGATCATTGAAGTGATTTGACGGTTTCAGGGTTGAGAGGATGCTGAAGATGGCAGTGTCGTTGATGGGTGTGAATTGACTCCAAGAGGCACTGTTTTTAGTGGAGTGAAAGGGCGGAATGGGAGGGGACGAGTGTAAGGAGGAGTCAAGAGAGGGTGAGAGATCGATCAGGGCAGACTTTAGATCTGATTCGATCTTACTCGCCTTTTCAAGGAAGAAGTCGGCAACGTCATTGCAGTTAGGCTGAGGGCAGGAGATGAGAGGGGATTGATTAGGAGTGGTATTGGATTGTGACTTAATCTGCTCAAATAACCTTTTCGGGCGATTTTTAGCTTTGTCCAGTTGTGATTTGAAGAAGGTTGCTTTCGCCTTTCTGATGAGTTTGTTGAATCTACTCCTTTTTAGTCTTAGGATTTTTAGTAGATCAATGGATGGAGCGGATCTCCAAGCGCGTTCTGCCAGTCTCATGCTGCGTCTGTCAGCATTTAGGCTGTCGTTGAACCAAGGTTTGGAGTCTTTGATGGCTTTTCTTTTTAGTTTAAGGGGGGCAGATGCATTCAGCGCAGACAACATGGAGTTGTTATAGTGCTTCGTGAGGTCATGCACGTCAGCCATGTTTGCAGGCGGCGGTAGGGAGATATTGCAGCGAGCTATAAGCTCATTAACGTTTGAATTTTGGAGCGTTCTTTTCCAATGTTTTTGTTTTACTGGTTGTGATCTTTTGGGGTTCCAATTTTCTAGGATACGGAAGGTGATCAGGTGATGGTCAGACCAGTCACAGGGGAGGGTAGATTCGAGCTGTATGGAGTTGGGATTGGAGATGATTAGATCGAGGGTCGATCCAAAATTGTGCGTGGGTTTGTCACAGAATTGAGTCAGGCAGAGGTCAGTTAGGAAGTTTTTGAGACTGTTTACCGCCTGGTCATGCGCGTCATTCCAGTGGAGATTGAAGTCACCAAGGAAGATCTGGAGGCAGTGTCGTCCCTGATTGGAGGAGATGGTTTCCATAGTTTGTTCAATTAGAGGGAGGTTGTCACCTGGAGGGTGATAGAAGATGTGCAGGCTGCATAAGGGTCTATGTTTGCTAGTGATATCTATGGATAAATATTCACAGGATGAGAGATTTGCCGAAGGGGACTGTTTTGCTGAGAGAGAGTTGTGGTAGATACAGGCTATGCCACCACCCGTTTTTTTAACACGATCGAGTCTGATAATGTTGTGGCTTGGAGGGACTAGAATGTCAAGGGTGGGACCTGAGGAGTCGGTGAGCCAAGTTTCGGTGAGGATAAGGAGGTCTAGATCCTGGGCGAGGATGAGATCGGCAAGGTCCGTGGCGTTTCACCGCTGATCTACAGTTGAGTAACATGCATTTCAGGTGTGGTTTGTGGTCAGTGAGGGGCTGTGTAATGGGGTTCTGCATGAGGTTATTAATGTTTAAGGCATTGGCGTTGAGGCTGGGAGCTCTATGTGGGTTGGGGGTGATGCTTTGTATAGCCATCGTTTTGCCATGCTTGGGATTAGGTGATCCAGGCGCCATTGCAGGGGCGGTTTGTGCCGTTCCAGTGGGGACGGAGATGCCTGTAAGTGAGGAGTTGTAGGCTTGGAGGAGGGAGAGAATATCTGATTCAGAAAGATGATTTTTTGTTCTGGCGGGTCTAGATTGAGCATTGGCGTAGGGAGTGGAAATCCAGTCTTGGCTTGGGGGTTTCTGCCCAGCGTCACTCGGTACCCTGGGGGAAGGAGATGGTATATTGGGGTGAGGCCTGATCAAATGCTGGGACCCCTGCGAAGTCTTGTTGGAGGCGAGGTCAAGGGCCAGGTCTGAGGTGTTGTTAAGAAGATTTTGAATGCCAGCTTTGAGTTTTAGAAGTTCTCTGTTAATTTCTTTGAGCTTAGATGCAGGATCGGACTGTGGTTCATAGTTCTTGTGGAGGGGAGGAGGAAGGTTGTTCGCTAGGGTGGAGGTAGACGGGTCCCTGGAAAGGGGACGATGGGGGGGGGCGTCTCTTGCAGAGGATTTCCGTCTCTGCTGTGCTGGAGAGCACGGTAATATAGAGCTAGAGTTGGCATGATGCCATGGTTTGGGTGGAGGGGCCGAAGGGTTTGAACGTTGAGGGTTAGAGAGTGAGCGGGGTCTTTGGTGTTGCGGGGGACAAGGGGAAAAGTATTCAAGGAGGGGTGTGGGCGAGCCTGCTGTGTAAAGAGGGAATTATGTGGGGAAGAGCCAGGAGGGAGGGCCTGCTGTGGAGAGGGGGAGATATGTAGGAGAGAGCTAGGAGGAAGGGCCTGCTGTGGAGAGGGGGAGTTGTGTGGGAGAGAGCCAGGAGTGGGGGAAATGAAGTGACGGTGATCGGCGCTCGGGATATCTTTTACTCCAGTATTAAGGGAGTGGATATGTTCCAGTCCGTGTCTTCGGGAGACGGTGGGTGAGTCTGTGGAGCCCAGATTTGGCGGAGCTGGGGCCCTATTTGTGTTATTGAGTGTAGGCGGGGCGATCAATAGGTGGTTGTGCAACTTAGAGAGAGATCTAGACGGTCCTGTGGCAAGGTTAGTGGAAGGATGTTCCTAGAGTGATTTGGAGTGTCAATTGATTTTTTAATGAAGGAGAATCTGTCATCAAATAGGCTCAGGTTCCGATCGGAGGTTTGAATTAGGATATTCCCATTGTTGTATATGGATATGGTAGCATTAGCACTGAAAGTGGGTGACGAAATTTCTTAGCTGAGACGATTCTGAGTAAAGCTTGGAATGCCGTTCTCCACTGCGCTCTTCTTTTCGTATAGAAGATCAGGTCATTAGTAATGGCTCCTTTTTTTGGACAGAAGTATGGGTCAGAGATAAGGGTTTCAGGATTGGCTTTGAGCAGTCTATGTTTCATAGATTTAGTCGTGTTTTTGGAGACGTTGGTCGGATAGTTGATTATGTAGCTGTTTATGCCTATCTTCTCAAGTCTGAGGTCCCGACTGCATTGGGCGCTGGGGGGCATGGTGGAGACAGAAAGGGTCGCGATTATAAGCTGGGAGGAAGGAATGTATAGGTTACCCGAGTAGATTCCTCACTGAGGGTGGGTCTAGTAAGGCGGGGTCAGTAGCGGGCAATGTCATTCCAGGGTAAGATGGTCTCCCAATGAGTGAGGTAGTTAGTGGACAGGAGGAACAATGCTCTGCTCTTGCCATGTATGAGTAACGGAAGCATAGCTAAGGTTGCTATGAGCATAGGGGCGAGGGAGGGCTAGTGCCCTTACCAAGAGTGGCTAGTCAGAGTCGAGAAAAGTGTGGCTTGGTAGTCCGGGGACAGGGGACAAGGAAGGGGGAACCGAGCGGGGGCCTCAATTCAGGTCTGAGAAGTTCTGTCGTGGAGAGGAATTCAGAGAGAGGCCAATTTAGGTGGGGCAAGAATCGTGCGAAGGTGGGCCCTAGGTCTGCCACAGGGAGTGAGGGGGAGCAGGATCAAGTAGGAACGAGGGAATGCTCGTCATTCCAGTGCCATAGTGAGATAGCAAACAGATGGGCATGGAGAGGGCTCCGTGATCTTAGTGGGATTGAATTGGCCGGTCCCTACTTTCGGGCGATAATAGGCCCTAGGCCTGCCACAAGGAGTGTAGACCGCAGCGGTCTTAGTGACCCAAACTTACCCGCTACCAGACCAGGAGAGGGAGGCCTCCAACGCGGTCTTTGGGCTTGAGGATGTGCGAGTAATTAAGGAGCGGCCATTTTGGATGTCTAAGGTTTCCTGAAATGGTGGGATCCTGCACACGGTCGTTTAGTCCACAGAAGGAGAGCAGGGTGAGGGCACTTACCCTATCTTGCGATATAGCCCAAGGGAGTCCATGGGGCCTGAGGAGCTCCGTCCGGTCTTACGTGAGTCGGGTGGGGGGTGCCTGGTTTTGTAGTCTGCCAAATCGGTCGGTGGTAGGAGCGGCAACGGGCTCACAAGCAACTGAGCCAATGCATCCCTGTTGCTCATGCAGCCTTCACAACGACAGCCAAATCTGTGCGGGTGGCAGGGGCTTAGCGATCATGAGACCCCAAACAGAGGCAAAACGAAGCAGAGGCAAAAACAGAAACGGCCTGCACGGTGCGGGTGGCAGGGGTTTAGCGATCATCAGACCCCAAACAGAGGCAAAGCAAAGCAGAGGCAAAAACAGAAGCGGCCTGCACGGTGCGGGTGGCAGGGGGGCTGCAGGGTGGCTTAGAGATCATCAGAGCCAACCCAGAGGGCAAACAAAACAAAACAAAGGCAGCTACCAAAGCAGGACGTTGCGTTGCCGGTGATCGGTCCGCTGTTCTCACCCATCTGCGCCGAATATATTGTTATCCTGATTATGATGAAGTGCTGCGCAGCCCTGTACGCGTGTCAGGCTCCCATCGGATAGCAGGGGGGCACCGAGGTAAATGAAAACAAATCCGATAAAAGTAGAGGGCAGGAGCAAATCAAAAGGCAAGGCAGAGGCAAGACGCTGCTACGTGGGAGGTCCGGTCAGCGGTTCTCGCCATCACCCCCGAGTTCGTCGTAGTCTACCTCTACGGTGACCGGGACCTTGCTGTGGGTAGGGGGCTCAGAGATGAGGAGCGCCAGAGCCGAAACGCCAAAAAGAGGGAGACGATGCGACACGGGAGGTCAGGTCGCCCGTCAGGTCAGCCGTTTCCTAGCAGTCGCCAGATGATCGTCGGTAGCCGGATCGTAGCGGTGGGAAAGGGGGCGCAGAGTTCGACCAGGAGAGCTGATGCATCCTTAGAAGCTCACCGGGCAGTATAGCTGATGCAACGCAGGAAGATTTGAAGCGACCAACGAGCAGTTGTCGTGAGAGAGACCATCCGCGCTCACCAGCGGGCTCAGCTCCGGCCGTGCGTGTCGGATGTATGGATACTATGCAGTAGCCATAATGGGAGGATCTTCGCGGTGAGCGATGGCGACCCTAGAGCCAGCCGCCATTGTCCGAGACTCCATGTTCCACGCCGTATGTCCTTGTTGTGGGCATCCTTGTGCCCGTGGCTAGTGCTTGACTTATGCAGGGCAGATCGGGATCCGTTATCTTTTCACGGATCATTGGCGGCCTCAGCTATCATAACCACGGAGCAGCTGTGAGGGTCAGAAATGCATCAGACATCCGCCGCAGGGAGATCCAATCCGCCTTGTCTGGGTGCCACTGCCGGTGAGGCTTGTATGTAGGAGTAAGAGTCGGGAGACCCTTGTTTCACGCATAATGTTGCATGGGCAATGAAATACTTAAGTCAGATTTAAAAAGCAAGGCCTCCATGTGTGGCCCTGCGTTGATTGGGAAATCTGGAGAAGCGCGAGGCAGCACAATTTTCTGTTTTGCGTTACTCTGCACACTATAATCTACATTGCTGCTAAATTATCCATACATTCGTACGCCATTTATCTATATGATACTACACTATACACCACTCTACACTACGGTACTCCAGTGTACACCACTCCACTGAACGCCACTTCACTGTAAGCCACTCCACTATACGAGATTCTAGTCTACGCCACTCCACTTTATGCCTCTCCATTGTACAAGACTCCACTCTATGCTGTTACACTGCACGCACCTCCACTCTACGCCACTCTAGTCTATGCCACTCCACTTGATGCTTCTCCACTATACACTATTCCACTGTACACCACGCCACTCCACTCTACGCTATTCTATTGTATGCCACTCCACTCTACAACACTTCACTGTAAGTTATTCTACTGTATGCTATTACACTGTATGCTACTCCACTCTCGTGAATGGTACTCCACTCTACACTACTTCATTCTATGCTATTCCATAGGACGCCACTCCACTGTATGCTATTACACACTATCCCACTCCACTCCACTGTACGACTCTCCAGTCTTCACCACTCTACTGTATGACACTCCAGTGTACGCTTCTCCATTATGCACTATTACACTCTATGCCACTCCACTCTACGCTATTGCACTGTGCACAACTGCATTTTATGCCAGTCCACTCTACACTATTGCACTATTACACAGTACACAACACCACTGTACGCCACTCCACTGTATGCCACTTCACTCTATGCCATTGTTATGTTATGTTAATACAAATCAGCTCCAAAGAGGTATCTCGGCTCTAGCGATAAACACAGGCAAAAACCTTACAGAGAATATTAAAATAAGATTGTTTTAAGCAATCTTCTGAATTTGATGTAATCAGGGCAGATGAGAGCATAATAAGGCAAAGCATTCCAATAGTACGGGGCCAGGAAAGAAAAGGATCTGCTACCACATCTAGTCAATCGGACATGAGGGACGATAAGCAGAGCTTTGTCCTCAGAGCACGGATCCCTACCTGGACAGTAGTAATTCAGTTTTTGACGTAGATGCCTAGGTCTGTTTCCTGTTAATGATTTATATGTAAGGCAACAGATTTTGATGGTTGACCTTTTCTTAATGAGTAGCGAATGCAAGGCTTTCAGTAATTGTTCCGGCGAGGAGTGGGAAGGAAGATTACACACAAGTCGTGCGGCTGTGTTTTGGACCACTTGCAGTTTAGACACTAAGGACTCATTGGCTGATGCAAGTAAGGCATTGCCATAGTCCAATTTGCTAATAATAAAGGCCTGAACAAGCAGCGAATAAAATTCAAGGCTCTTAGCCTGGTGTTCAGGGCCCTGAATCATACAGGGCCAGCCTTTTTGCAAAATCTTCTTGTTTGGTATGAACCAACTAGACACCTTCGTTCATCTGGTGCTAAACTCTTGAGAGTGCCCAGAATTCGTACCTTACTCTGGGGTGGTCGCAGCTTTCATTACTGTGCTGCTAAACTCTGGAATTCCCTACCGATTGATTTGAGAAACGCGTCAGCTCTTGTCTCTTTCAGAAAGGAACTAAAAACCTGGCTCTTCTGCAACTAGAGACTTACCAGTGGCTTACTTTGTCCGCAGCGCCGAGACACCTCCGGGTATTTGTGCGCTTTACAAGTCTTGATAACATAACATAACATAACATAACATAACATAACAGAAAGAGGGAGATAGGATAAAGCTTTTTTCAACAGACGCATCATATTAAAACACCTGCTGCTGGTGGCAATGACCTGGTCTTTCATAGATGGACACTGATCTTTTTTAAGGCTAAGATTATTCACTACTTGTTTGGGTACAGGAGCGAGGCCTAATTCTACATGCCACCATTCTGGAGTCCAAAACTGCTCTGCTTTCCCAAATAACATAATCTCAGTTTTCTCTGTATTCAATTGCAGACAGTTGATTGTCATCCAGTAAGCAATAGCTTTCATACCGTTTGAGAACTGATCTTTGATCCTCCCCAGGTCATCCCCAAAGGAAATGACAAGCTGGTTATCATCTATATGATACAAGTTCAAATCCAAAGGATCTAGCTATGTTAGCTAGAGGGGCCACATAGATGTTAAACAATGTGGGGCTTAAACATGAGCCCTGAGGTACTCCCTTGTCAATCGACATAGTACCGGACCTTAAGGTGCCCAGCGAGATGGTCTGAGATCTATTTCTTAGGAAATTGTGAAGCCACTGGAGAACTGCCCCAAAAATGCCAATCTCATGCAGCCTTTGAATCAACCTTGTGTGAGACCCAGTGTCAAAGGCTGCAGATAGATCTAGTATAACCAACATAGATGGAATGTCTTTGTCCAAAGAAAGCCAGATGGAATCGTCATGGCAACTAGGGCAGTCTCTGTGCTAAAAGAGTGTCTGAACCCAGATTGAGATGGGTCCAGTGTCGGGTTCTCCTCAAGGCAATTTGAAAGTTGGATAGTTATTAAACCTTCCAGTGACTTGCCCAGGAGAAGAAGCAACAAAATGGGATGGTAGTTTACTAGATAGATTCTTTTGTATAGGTGTAACTTGAGCAGATTTCCATGCAAGAGGGATCATCCCTGAGTCAACAGATAAGTTAAACAATGCCCGGACCGCAGGTGCAATCTGATGGGAAAGTGAAGAGAAGATCCATGGAGGACATGGGTCTTGAGGAGAGCCAGATTTGGCTTTTTCCAAAATGTTTTGGATCTGTTCTATGGAAAAAGGTGCTATCTTTTCCAGGCTGCAACTACAATTTGAGGGAGAAGCATCGAAAGTATGTACCTCTATAGGCTGGTCTGCCGGAATGACACATTTAAATAGCGTTGGTTAATTGTGTCCTCAAAGAAATCCACTAAAGGGTTGTATATTTCTTGCCAACCTAAGGTAGCCTGGGAACAGGCAGAAGGATTGACGAAGCCATTTAAAACTTTGTACAATTCTTTGGAGGAATTGCCTGCTTTCTCAAGTGTCATGAGAATGTGAGATTTGCGAGACGATTTTATGCTTCTGTGATATAGCAAGAGCGCCCGTTTGAATACGTCTTTGTCATTTTGATTTTTGGTCCTTCTCCACTTTTTTTCCAATTTTTTACAGGAGGACTTCTCCTGTTGCATTTCCTTAGAGAACCAAGCAGCCAGAGGTGGAGGCAACATTTTTGACCAAGTTTTCAAGGGTGCAATGCTGTTGAATGCCAAGTGTAAAGTCTTATTTAATTGAGCTAAAGCTGTGTCCATATTTAGCTCTTGGGAAGGCAAAAAAGACTCAGAAGATTTAGAAAAGGACTCAGAGGTCACTAACCGCCATTGTTGGAAAACTGCCTGGCCACTAGATTAAGTTTGACTGATCCACCAGTTTTTGGAATATGAAACTGGATCAGACAATGGTCAGACCAATTGAGAGGTAGTGCGGACTCACAGTGCAAAGCGTTGGAGTTAATAAAAACTTCATCTAGAGTATGGCTGGGAGAGTGGGTGGGGCCTTGTTTTTAAACAAGGATTTATACTCTCTTCTACAGGTTTGGAAGAACAGTTTGCAATTTATATTGCGGTGGCACTGTAGTAAGGCTTGTGAGACTCACTCTATGCCACTCCACTCTTCTACACTCCACTGTACAGAATTCAATTGTAAGTTATTCCACTGTATGCTACTCCACAGTATGGTATTCCACTCTATGCCACTACAGTGTACGCCACTCCACTCTACGCCACTCCACTGTACTACACTTTATGGCACTATACGACACTCTATCCCCATACACTCCACTGTCCAACTCTATAATCCACTCATGCCCGTACACTCCATTGTACAACACTCTATCCCACTGTCAACACTTTTCTATACTCTACAACACAGCACTCCACTCTATTATAAATTGCAGTGGGATCTCGTACAATAGAGTGGAGTGCTGTGTCGTAGAGTATAGAAATGTTTTGTATAGTGACTTTACATGACACAGAAAACCATCTATTTTGGAGTGTGAAATGTCAAACCTGAAGATATGTTAGAACCATCCACTGCTTTACCATCCTCAGGAATCTTTTTTCGTAATGACCAGAATCTGTACAAACCTAATCTCCATGCAGTTCCAAGAAGCTCCATAATCAAAATCTTCTGACACATTTTCTAGAACTTGAAGCGCAATAATTTTCATGGAAATTATCATAAAAGTCATAGCTGACTGTTTGGTATTCACAAACCATTTATGAACTAACAAAATTATTTCACTCTTTCATTGTCAAGGATCTTTCCACGGACTGTAGGACTTAATAGGCAGCATCACTGCTGCCTGACTCTTGGTCTTGCATTTACTTCTACATTCTTTCACAAAATCTCTTGCACTTCCACAATACAAACAAACTGTTCACACATCTCTCTTGCTTCTTAAGATATGGGCCACGGGTCCAGATGTATCCTGAGGAGCTGGGGGTGAGGTGCCACGTTTGTACAATTCACTAGCCAGAGGGTGGAGGTGGCTTCTAGCCACTCACTGACCAACGTTAAAAAAGATCCCAAGGGCAAACGTTCCCAATTTTGCAGCACATCCTATTTGCCTTACTGCAAACTATCTCACAGTGCAATATTCTTAGTGAAATCAAATATTGCAGAACCCTTCTGCCCCCCGGGGAAGCTGGAGGCAATCCCCTCCTCCTCAACCACACTAAACTGGTTTTGGGGCCAGATCCCCATCCTACTGAGATGGTATCAAGCTGGCTACAGCTGGCCTTCGGATCAAAGAACTCCTCTGTCCTATGTCCTACTTTACTGTCAACAATGCATAGGCAGGCCTCACCCTGTTCCCTTTCAAGTTAAGTAAGTTTCTGAACGCTCCCGAACTGCCCTTTCTGAGATGAGTCCCATACCTCTGACCCAGGTCTCCCACCAAATGGCCCAAGCCATTTTCTCTGCTCTGGGAGCAGTTTTCATACCTCATCATAGGGAAGCACTGACAGAGGGGCAGTCGCAGACTGGCTAATACTAATTAACCCACTGGAGCTTTTATGAAAGAATAGTATAACTTTCTAAAAGTTACTTTTCTGGTATATTTTTCAAAAATTCAACTTCACAATTGAAGTGTAATTTTAATAAATATTAAAATCAGTGGTTGAATCATTTATGTAGGTTATCCCAAACCAAAGTTAGCAAAAATAGTATTTTAAATGCACTTTAGTTTTCCTCATAGGGTCATCTACACTCCTGTACAGTGAATATAGTTTTTGGGAGATAGTCACTGTATGAACATGCCAACATAAAATCTACATGTTCCACCCTCTCCCCTTCTTAAGGGTGACTTGATTAATATTTTAATGTAGGGTTCATTTGTTTCAAAAAGGTTTAATTTGACCAGTTTGCCAGCAGCTTCGAGGCAACACAGCTAGGCTTGAAGCCATGTTTTTATTACAAAGTAGCCAGAAGGAATTTCAGTACACTTTTTATTGTGTATAAGCAACAGCCCTTAGGCTACACAACAGGTCAGATCCTTTACAGCATTCTGTCCCAACTGTCACATTCCACCCAACAGAAGGTTGGGGGTGTACCAAGGAATGGGGGAGGATGAAATGAAGAATCGAAGGGAAGAAAAGGGTAACATAAGATAAAATACACTATTTACAAATTACAACACTTCCCGCCCCCTATAACCAAGAGGAGAAAAGAAATATAAATATATTCCACACAGGCAAAATCGGAAGCCTCCATTAACAAGGAAAAAGATTGGCAAAAATAAAATGAATACAAAGAAACTGACAAGATACATTTAATCAATGCATAACATAATCCTCACGCCTTGCAGGAAATGTATGCACCCGGTCACTGCGACGGGTGTTGTCCTGGGTAGAATGCAACTGAGTACCCCTCTTGTCGCAACTAGCAGCACAAGGAGACAACCTATCCATGCTCCATGTCCTACCATCCTCCAAGGTTACCACATTTCCTCTCACCGTAACAATTTTCATGGGCTTAGAAAACTGTGAACTTTCCTTCCTCCTAGAGTCAGGAAGTTTGACGAACACCTTATCACTAACTACCCACTTGCCTCTTTTAACACCATGTTTCTGATCGTACCAACTTTTATAATTTTGTTGATGGTGTCTTACACATCTACTCATTTCCTCTCAACACACTCACTTAGGTTCACCACCACCCAACCAATTAGGATTCAATTTAGTGCCCGGTAACCTACCTTTAAGAGCTAGAAAAAGAGAGATGCCTGTGACTGAATTGGGGGTGGTGTGATATGCCCAAAGCATGTTCTGAAGAGCCTTATCAACATGTCCTCCAGACATGTGAGCTAGCTGGATACATTCCTTAATGAATACGATTAACACGCTCCACTAAACCATTCACTCTTGGGCAATATAGAGCTGTCTTCAGATGATGTACTGACAATTTTTCCCAAAATTCTTGCATTTCCCCAGAAGTAAAATGTACTCCATTATCAGTTATAATGGTACTGGGAACGCCCTCTGTACTGAATGCATCAGTCAAAAAGTTTATCAATGACAACATATTGCTCCTGCTGACCACCCTGGTCATGATCCAATGAGAATGGTAATCCACAAGCACCAACATGAATTTTCCATCCCAAATAGGGATTTTAAGAGGACCGATTATGTCCAAACCAAGCTTGTCCCAAGGTTTGAGTGGGACGCTCACTGTTATGTTATGTTATGTTAATTGGATTTGTAGAGCGCAACGGTTACCCTGAGGTGTCCTGGCGCTATGTACTGCCTGAGGGATAGCGTACTGCCTGGGGACAAAGGAGCCGCCCTAGTGACTTTGGATTTGTCACTCATAGCACAGTTTAAATAATCTCTGACCATCTCTTCCACCATTCTGTCCATACCCAGAAACCAACTCTGACCTTGGATTTAGTAAGGCTTCTACCCAAATGCCCCTCATGGGCTAACTCCACGATTCTACTCCACATATTTTTAGGAGGTACCAGTTTGTCCCCATGCATGACTTTGTCATTAACAATACTCAACTCATGCCAGGCTGGTGAATAATTGAGGAGTTGAAAGTAGTCAGCAGCCTGCACGCTTCAGTCAGCTGCATGCCTGACGTGGAGCAGAGTATAGACACCAATAGGCTGGAATGGGGGGAAGCTTTCAGCATATCGCCTGTAATAACCACGAGATGAGCAGTGTCAGAGCCCCTTCACCTCGTTGGTCCAGGGGGCCAACCAATGTACGTGGAATGTCTCCCTGGTGTCAATTTATGCCGCCTTAGCTGGGAAAATAACATGTGTGTCAAATTTCACACCCTGGGGTTCTTTGTTGCTCAATTCTCACCAAATTGTACATCAAACGACACATTTTCGTAGTTTGTGCACCTTCGGATGTGAGATAGCAGGCAGCTCCCCCATGATCATTCCGAGGTGCTTAAATGAAAATAGGGGGTATACTGGTAAATGTTGTACCCTATGCTTTGGGTATTTTAATGTTTTGAGATATTAACTTTGGCGGCAAAGTAAATAGCCTTACTTGGTACTTATTAGCCCACTTGCTGGCCTTTTTCTGCTCCTTCATTACTCAGCCAGATAGAATCCCTCTTATCAGAGTACCCCAAAATGTATTAGCCTAACCTCATGCAACTATTTTTCTGTCCCTTAAGTACGCATTGACCCAATGCAGTCACTTTAGCTCTCCCTCAGCACTATTATTCATAAACTGGAGGGGATCTTGTCTGCAGCCTCAGTACTCATTAATACCTTGCAGGTCATCTTCCTGGCTTCATAAAAACGAGCAGGATGGTAGGCAAAATTTAAATCAGTAAGTGGTAGTGCTGCAGTTAAAGTGGTAGTCCACAGCTTAAATCGGTAGGGTGACGATTATAGCGCTGGTATACCAAAGTCTAAAGAGAACGTCCTAACATCTTTCCCATTAAGTGCGCTCTTGTGCACTTAATGTTTTACGAGTGCCCCATTAGGGCCCAACCTAAATAACCTCCAAGTCATCCTGAGGAATTCAAAAATACTCAGGCACCACAGTGTGTAGTAGTAGTAGAAATAAGGGGCATGAAATGGGCACAAGACCACTTAAAGAAATGATTTGCACAGCTATTTGTATATTTTGCTTTTCTGCATTTGTTACAGCCTGAAGAAGTGCACATAATTTTTGGACAAAGAGGTGTTGCATTGAACCCAGCCTCCTTTTCTGCTTTAGCACAACCCCAGGGTTTAAGGTAAGGACACTTTTATTTTTACATAGTAGTTAAGGTCTGTGATAATACTGAATAAGCAGCTACCTATATCATTATCATAAGAAATCTCTTTATTGATGTCTTAACTACCCTTTCACAACTGCCTAATTAACCTTCTTGCTTTCTCAAATGTGCTTGAAAATGCACCATTTGCCCACTCTTTTTTCAAAATTTTCTCTGGGGGAGAACCCCCCCAAACATCCCATATGGCTGTCAGACTTCCTCGCTACACTCTCTCACCACAGGTCACTCACCCGGAACTTTTACGCCTCACCACTTTCAAATGTCACCAGCTGCCACTGCTGCCTTTACTAACTCCAACCTAGGTTTGACACCCTGTTTAGAAATCGTGTGCCCTAAATAATCCACTATCTCAACATCAATTTTGCATTTGTCCCTTTTAACCATTAAGCCTGCCTCCTTAAGTGCTTGTAAAACTTTTCTTGGGATGACACTGTGTTCATTAGACGAGGACCCATAAATCAGGATATCATCCTGAAAACACAGTACGTTTGGTATTCCTTAAATATTTGTTGCATAACTCTCTGAACTACTGCAGCTGCTGATGCAAGACCAAACGGCATTCTGCAGTACCTAAAAGTTCCAAATGGTGTAATGAATGATGTAAGTGATCTAGATCCGGGATGCAACTCTATCTGATGATATGCGGATGAGAGGTCAATCACACTAAAGTGTTCTGCATCACCAATCACACTCAAGATCTCACTTATTCTTGAAAGAGGGAACCTGTCTACCCAAGTATTCGCATTGAGGTCTCTCAAGTCAACACATAAACGAATTCCCCTCCCCTCTGATTTCTGAGTGACTACAATTGGAGATAACCATAACAAACTTTCTATGGGTTCAATTATACCTTGATTCACTAATCTGTCAAGTTCTTCTCTGAGAGGCTCATGCATCATGGGTCTCACCTTATGCACAATAGGTACTACATTATCTTTGACCCTGATTTTGTGTTGAAACTTCTTCAAATGGCCAATATTCTCATTGACTACCTCTGGAAATTCCTCACATACATCCAAACTGTTACTGTTTTCCTTGATTGTTAGAACTTGTTCTGCACTATTAGGATCGCGCCTGATTCCTAACTCTTTCTGATGTGCCCAACCCAACAAGCTTGAACCCCGTCTGTGCCAGATAAATCTTTCCACAGGTCGTACGGTCTTTAAATGATATTTGCATGTCTAACATTCCCACAAGAGGTATAGGATCTTTATTGTATCCTCCTGGAATTACATCAGCTTTTTTAATGTTGTGGCATTTCCACCTGAACTTTTCCACGAAAACCTCATAATTGATTAACATATGAGGAGAACACGAATCTGCATACACACTGAAATCCACCCCGTCTAAACCTATTTCACACGTTAGGTAATTATTTCCAGACTCTATGACATTATCCTTAATTTGAAAAAACTATTTGTTGACATTCTCACTCTCACCAGCCACCATATGCACATTTTTCCTTTCAGCCTTAAAACTTTTACACAACCTGGCAAAATGTCCCCTCTTATTGCATTTTCTACAAATGACAGAACGAGTTGGACAATTTACATTGTTAGCCAAATGGTTCCCATTACCACAACGGAAACACTTCAAAAATTCCCTTTTATCATCGTCAGATTTTTTCTTGAAAGTGGACTCCAAAAATATATCACCCTCTTTACTTTCACACAATTGCTTATCCTTGACAGGACGGCTTTTTATCACATGGACAGTATCTCAAATATTGCTTTGTTTCATTTCAATTATACACTCTGCAGTATGCTCAATACTTTTAGCCACATTTATAGTGTTTTTCAATTCTAAATTTCTAGCCAAAAGTTTCTCCTGAATTTTTGCACTATTAGTACACCTTACTAGTCGATCCCTGATTAAGGAATCACAAAGTGGACCAAATTCACACAAATTGGCCATCCCTCTCAGAACCGCTATATAACTCGATACCTTCTCATTTTTCACTTGGACTCTGCAGAAAAATGTATGCTTTTCTAAAACAATGTTCACTCTTTGACCAAAATATTTCCCAACTTAACAATAGTGTCCTGGAAAACATCCCCTTGAGATTCTTCCCCATCGCCCTCGCTTTCCAAGTCTGTTAAATTTTCAAATACTTTTCTTCCCTGAATACCCAAATTGTGTAGTAAAATGTGCTGTTTCCTCAAAGGAGAACATTTCTCACCCCCAATTGCAATCAAATAGGACATAAATAATTTCTCCCATTCTTTCCAAGGTATTACCGGTTCCCCAACTTCATCCAGGAAAGGTGGAGGCTGAGCCATGTTTGTGGTTGCCATCGCAGAATCTAGAAGGTAAAATAAAGCAAACAACAAAAAACTACATAGAATAACAAAAACCCTTATAAAGCAATGTAAGTATGCACCCAGAAGAGAATTACAATAGTCCCCTTTTTACTTGTAGGCATTTTACTTCTCGGGCAAAAGTGCCTGTGGAGCCAGGCAGCCATCAGCGTTTGATCTGCCACAAGGTAAGTGAACTAGCAGATTCAAGATCGTAAAATTGCTTCACTCTGGACTTGACACTGACAGGCTGAATATAGCTGTACCCGTCAGCGTACAAATAAATGAGCCCACACTGACAGGCTAAACATTGCTGCGCCAATCAGCATGAAAACACTCCGTCCGGACATGCAACGAGCGGAAATGCCACTGATAGGCGAATGTAGCTGTGCCCATCAGCGTGGAGAATGCAGTTTGAAGGAATCACAGGGTGAATTTGCTGTGCCCGTCAGCGTGAAAGTGCGCTGTCTAGACACCCAACGAGCGACTGCAGCTTCCGAACGTTGGAGAAAGAGCCGTCAGCGCGATGCAGCACAGAGAGAGCATGAAACCGCTCCCAAGAAATAACTGCGCCACAGCTGAGGAACACTTGGCTCAATGTGAAATGGCGCTGCCTAAAACATAAATGCCAAACAGAAGACGTGGCCAAGGTCAATAGTGCCTCCTCGTGAATCCGCAGAGCCAAGCAAATACTAGTCTTTCTAATAACTCACACTGGCCAGCTGTGTCTGACTGTGACGATGTCGGGCCCCGGGAGAAGTGGGGTCGCAGACCAGTCTTACACCGGGGATCTTCATGCATGGGCAGGAAGGACATGGTGGGAGGGGATCAAGGGGTTGGGTAAAGGTAGGGATTAGCGTGGGTTATAAAGGGGCAGGAGAGGAGGTTTCAGCCTCTTCCTGCACCTGGCATCACCGGGGAGGCTTAGCTGAAGTTAGTTAGCTGTAGTTAATTCCAGTGTACTACAGTGTAGTTAAGTATATTAGTGCAGTCGGGTAGTTTGTTGCAGGTGGTTGGGCCAACAGACATTCGCTAGAAGTCGGAAGCGCCTACCTGCGTGGATCCAGCAGGAATGAAGATACCCGACCATGAGGCGGTAAGGGCCGCACTGCGGGTGCTCGGTCAGGCGGGTCGCGCAGACCTGCTGCAACCCGGTGTTTTGGACCAGGCATGGGTCGGCATGGTCCAACCCCTGTGGTCCGCTTTGGGGTGGCAGCTGGCTTGCCAAGAAAAGCTGCCATCAATGAGGAAATCAGCAGCGAGCAGGGGGTGGGTCAGCTAAAGCAGCTGTGGCCCAAACGCGGAGGCGGGAGGCAGAGCATACCCGGGCGGCTGCATGACGACGCAGCCAGTACAGGGACGGGGAGCCAGGGGGAGGGGCTATGCACAGCTGGAATGGCCCAGCACAGAACTGGAGGCGGTAGGGAGACAGGGCCAAATGAGCCCCAGGGAGAGGATGCCCCTCTGGACCTCACGTGGAGGCCTCTCCCTGGGAGCCTGCAAAGTGGGTTGGAGGTCCGCATGGCCCCCATATTAAAGAAAGCGAAAGGGGCAGGGGTTCAGGTGACAAACAGGTTGGAAATGGGGAGCGGGGAGGCAGGCAGCCGCTGGGGGAACCCTCCCCCCACCTTGCCTAGGTGGGAGGGCCTAGATCTGGAGGCCAAGATCAGGGAACAACGCTGGATTATTCAAGAAACAGAGCAGAAGTGGGATTTATTGTGTGCGGCCAGGGAGAGGGAGGGGTTGGATACCACGGGTTGGGGGTCGCGCCCCCCGCGTGGGAGGAGGAGGCAGCTCTGGATCAGGGGGGCCGTGCCCCCGCGTGGGAGGAGGAGACAGCTCTGGATCAGGGGGGCCGTGCCCCCCTGCATGGGAGGAGGAGACAGCTCTCGATCAGGACCCCATAGAAGAGGTGGAGGGGGGCAAGTGGGTGTGGGTCAAAAACAGGCTGCAGTCAGGGACGGAACTAGGGACAGCCGGTACGGCGGAGAGGCCCGTGGTGCTGGGGACCCCTCAGGTTGGAGCAGCCTGAAGGGGGGGGCAGGGGGGCAAAAACCGGCAGGTGAGGCAGGTAGGAGTGGGGTGGCACCAGTGGGGCGCAAAACGGCCTTACAACGCTGGAGAAAAGCACAAGGGGGTCCGCAGCGGCCTACCCTCTAACGAGGGATCGGCCGGCATCTGCAGCGACAGAAGAATGCAGTGGTCTGAGTAGACAGAATGGGATGGGTCAGAAGAGAGCGGTGCATGAGGTGACATGGACGCCTGCTGAGGATGAGGCCGAATTACTGTTGGATTATGGGGACAAGAGTGACGAGTTGGAAGAGGATGAAGTACGTGATGAGGAGGACGTGAGTGTGGGGGTTACTGGGGCACCAGAGAAGGCAACCAGGAAGGTTGGTGTTTTGCAGGAGGCAGGACCGGCCAAGGACAAGTCGAAGACAACGGGTCTGAAGAAGGCTGGCAACCGGGGCAAAGACAAAGAGGCTAATGGAGGATTATCAGGTGAGGGTGACTGGTGGGCGGCATGGGAGGGGGGGCCGAAGGCCGCTAAGAAAAAAGCCTGTCGGTGGGTGTGGGTGATGGGTCTGTAAGAGACTCGGTGGGAACACAGGCGCAGCAGCGGCTCCTGTGTTAAGTGCAAAGGAGGGCAGGGCGAAGCTTTTAGTTGGCGCGAGTGTCCAGATGGACAAGGCAGAAGGGAGTGAAGGGAAGGAGGACAAAGGGGACGATAAACACCACAAGAAGCTGCCATACATGGGACTGGCAATGCCTTTGGGCTCACATCTGTCTGCCAAAACATAAAAAAGGAAATGGAAGCACAAATACGTTGACGTTTTCAAGCTGCTACATAGGGAGATTCAGTCGAAAGAGGGATCAAAAGAAGAGGAGTGGGAGCTGACGAGGAGACCAAGGGTTCCCATCAATATGGAGAACTGGACCTCAGCTTTCCTAAAATACGCTAGCATTTACTGTGAGAAACATTTGGACAGAGCAATTGCATTACTGAAGTATATGGATATTATACGGAAGGCGCAGATGCACTTCGGGGGCTTCACATGGTTGAGTTACGATGAGGAGTTCAGGGCCAGAATCAGCGTCAACCCAGATAAACCATGGGGGGAAGTAGATCAGGAGTTGTGGTTGCAGTGGATGTCATCCACACAATCCTCGGCATCCACACATACGGCCAGCGGCCTGCCGGTGACGTGACGGTCCTTTCCAGCGCGTCCGGCTCAGACAGGGGCGGGAGGGGCTAGTTTTGGGGTTGGAGGCGCAGGAGTTCCACAAAAGCAAGGGGGAATCACCACGGGGGCATGCTAAAATTTCAGCAATGGTTTCTGTTTCAGGCACCCTTGCAAGTTTAAACATGAGTGCTCCAAATGTGGGGGACGACACCCCCTCACGCAGTGTTTTACCCTGTCCACACCAGCTGAGCAGTGGAGGGCTACTAAAGGACGAGGACAGTCTGGGCCAAAGGGCTCCTACCCCAGTTAGGATTGAGGCGATGGGCCCGTGGCTCTCGATTTACCCCGACAGAGAGGCTGCTTTGAGAATACAATGGGGTTTTATTGAGGGCTTTCGAGTGGGATATCAAGGTCCCAGAGAAAGAAGGTGGGCGGATAACTTGAAATCAGCCAGAAAATTGCCAGAGGTAGTAGCGGCAAAACTGAAAAAAGATGTTGAGGAGGGAGGATAGCGGGCCCATTCCCAAATTGGCCCGTGGAGGACTTGATCATATCACCTCTAGGGGTGGTGCCGACGAAAGAGCCAGGGGAGTACAGGATGATCCACCACCTAACTTGGCCGGAGGGGAGGTCAGTTAATGACTTCATTGCGGAGGAGGACTCGAGGGTGCTGTACGCCTCAGTGGATGATGCGGTCCGCATGGTGAGGTTGTGTGGGCAGGGAGCGGAAAATGGTAAAATGTGATGTAAAATCGGCTTTTTGCTTGCTGCCTATACACCCCGCTGATTTCTCGCTGCTGGGGATGCAGTTTGGGGGGGGCCATCTATGTGGACAAAGTCCTGCTGATGGGTTGTGCAATTTCTTGTACACTCTTCGAGATGTTCAGCACTTTTCTACAGTGGGTTTTCGTGAGGAGCAGTGGTCACCGGGGAGTGTCCCATTACCTGGATGACTTTCTGTTCATAAGGGAGGGAACTTCAGGAGATTGTGGGAGAGCGCTGCATAATTTTCAGGAATTGGCACAGACATTTGGGGTCCCCTTAGCGCCGGAAAAAACAGCTGGGCCCAGCTGCAGACTGACCTTTCTGGGCATTGAACTGGACTCGGTCCAATGGGTGGCGAGGCTACCTAGCGAAAAAGAGACGGACATACAGGCTTTACTGTTGTGGGTAGTAAGGGAGAAGAAGATTGACCTGAGAACAGTACAACAATTGATAGGTTTTCTGAATTTTACTTGTCGGGTGGTGAGAGCAGGGAGAACTTTTTGTCGGCGCCTCGGCATGGCCATGTCTGAGGCAGTGCTACCACACCACAGGGTCAGGAATTCGATGGGAGTCCGGGCAGATTTGAGGGTTTGGCAGACGTTTCTGGCAGATTTCAATGGGGTGTCTTTGGATTTCGTGGAGGACAATACAATCTGGCAGGTCCAAATTTTTTCGGATGCAGGAGGAGCGTCAGGTTTTGGACTGTTTTGGGATGGACGTTACTGCGCGGAACAATGGCCGGTATATTGGGTGACGCAGGGACAGAGCATAGCATTTCTGGAGTTTTTTCCACTTCTGATGGCACTGGTGGTGTGGGGTACTGAACTGCAGAATAGGACGGTGCTTTTCCATGTGGGCAACATGACTGTGGTGGAACTGGTGAAACCAAGGGACTTGAGGGTCTTGCGGCTTTTGCGAAGGTTCATGTTGAAGTGCTTGAGGCTGAATGTGGTTTTTCTTGCAAAACATGTCCCGGGGGCAAGTAATGACATTGCGGATGCTTTGTCTTGTTCCCAGTTGTAGCGATTTCGAGGACTGGAGCCTGGAGCGGACGAATGCAAGACAGAGCTGCCGGATGACATCTGGGCCTGGGGGGAGTGAGAGTGATAGGCCTGGTCGAGAAGTCTTTGGCGGAATCCACAAGATTGAGTTACAGGCTGTCGTGGTCTGAATTTGGAGGTTTCATGGGACATCCTGTAGCCGCTTGTAGCATGTTGAGGCAGGACGCTGAGCAGGGAGTCCTGCGTTTTGTTCTACGTTGTATTGACAAGGGGTTATTGCAGACGACTATAGTGTGGAAACTGGCAGGGATATTGTTCTATAGCAAACTGTATCTAGGTTTTAATCCCGCCAAAGATGAGATTCTGAGCAGAATATTGAAAGGTTGGGGGCGTGAACGGGGGGTGGTGGGGAGGGAGCTCCGAGGGAGGCCATACCATTTGAATTGTTGCAAGGCTTGTTGGGGGTGTTGTCTGATTGTTTTTACGACACGTTTGAGGTATCGATATTTAGTTATGTAAGATTTGGATGGTTTTTTTGGGCTTTCCGGGTCTCAGAGTTGTTGGGAACAGTACAGCAGGCAGGAAGATCTTATGAGGAGGTGAGACTGGATCAGGGCCGACTCGGGATTTGGCTAGGTCATTCTAAGACGGATCAGGCTGGCAGGGGCAGATGGGTTTGGTTGAATGAGAGCGGTTGCAGTGGTGTGTGCCCGGTACAGGAATGGCGGGATTATCGCACAAGACCAGGACGGCCTTCAATAGGTATTTTTTACCATGCGTCAGGAGACCGGGTGACGGCTTTTCAGCTGCTGGCTGTCCTACGTATGGCTCTAAGACGTGTTGGCAGGGATCCAGCCAGGTATGAAACACATTCTTTCTGCATTGGCGCAGCGACAGGGGCGGCACGTTTAGGATGGTCCTGGGACAGAATCCGCCAGATTGGGAGATGGAGGTCCAGCTGCGACTAGAGATACGTGCGCAAATAGGGGAGACAGAACCAAAGAAGGGCAGAGACAGGAAACATTTACACAGGGAAGGGGAAGGAATTGTTCTGTTTGCACACTAATCTATTCCTTTATGTCGCAGGTTGTGTGAGCGGCCCGGGAACCAAGGCGGTTACTTGGATCGTGGGACATTCTTTTGTGCATTGGGCAGCCAAATACGCAGATCGGCAGATTTATTGTCGTAACCTGGGTTTGAGAAGCAGCCACCATGAAGTGTTTTGGTGGGGTAAAGGAGGGATGCGATGGGGGGCGTTATTGCCGTGGTTGACAAAAATGGTATCACAAAGAGGCTGCCCCGACATGTTGGTTCTACACTTGGGTGAAAACGATTTGATACGACTATCAGGACTGGCAATCTTGCAACACATGCAGAGGGATTTAGAGGCGATAAAACGCAATTTGGCTGGAACATGCTTACTATGGACTGAGTTTGTGCCAAGCAAAGTGTGGAAGGGGGCTGTTAAGCACGCAGCCTTGGAGAAAGCCCGCAGGAAATTGAATAGGGCAATGAAGTTTTTTTGCCAAGCGAAAGGCATACAGGTGACTGCTCATGTGGGGCTAAGATTGGAAGAGCCGTTATTGTTCAGGGTTGATGGGGTGAACCTTTCGCAACTGGGGAATGCCTACTACAGAATGGAGATGCGGGATGTGAGTAGTAAGTTGTGGAATTAATTCATCTGGTGCCGCGGGAGATACTGAGAGCGGGGCGAAAGGTGCACAGGATGCGGGGGGGGAGGCAGGTAACCGCCCTGCGGGGGATCCCCGGTTGGCAGTACTTTGGAGGGGTGGTGAGTCACATACGGGCGCATCCACCCCTCGGGGGGAGACAGGTGACTAATGGCAGGGTGCAAAAGAGCGACGGAGGAAATTCAAGAGAGGATGTTGAAGGGAAAGTGAAGCGGAAAATGGGGAGATGGAGGAGGTTGCAGAGTTAAATGGGAGGAGTGCAACAGGTGTGATGGTTTGAGGATGGATGGGGTGAATGATGGGGATGATGATGGAAATTGTTATAAGTTGTATTGATGTTGGTTAATAATGTTAACTGTTACAACTTTGTCCTAATAAAATGGCTTTTTAAGCTTCAAGTAACAGCGTGGAGTGTAGTTATTGCGCGCTGTCGGGCCCCGGGGGAAGTGGGGCCGCAGACCAGTCTTCCCCCGGGGATCTTCGCGCATGGGCCGGAAGGACATGGTGGGAGAGGGTCAAGGGGTTGGGTAAAGGGAGGGATTAGGGTGGGTTATAAATGTGCAGGAGAGGAGGTTTCAGCCTCTTCCTTCACCTGGCACCACCGGGGAGGCTTAGTTGAAGTTAGTCCACCCACCCACCCTACAAGTTATAAGGGAACGGGTGCTGGTGATGTTAGCGTGCCAGTTTAGGACAGGTAGCAGGTGATTGTGGTAGCAGTACTTTGGAGGGGTGGTGAGTCACATACGGGCGCATCGACCCCTCGGGGGGGGGGAACAGGTGACTGATGGCAGGGTGCTGGATGCAAAAGAGCGACAGAGGAAATTCAAGAGAGGATGTTGAAGGGAAAGTGAAGTGGAGAATGGGGAAATGGAGGAGGTCTAAGAGTGAAAGGGGAGGAGCGCAACAGGTGTGATGGTTTGAGGATGGATGGGGTGAATGCGGGGATGATGATGGAAAGTGTTATATTTGCATTGATGATTTTGGTTAATAATGTTAACTGTTACAACCTTGTCCTAATAAAATGGCCTTTTACGCTTCAAGTAACAGCATGGAGTGTAGTTATTGCGCAAACGCACTTGACCGGTACACAAGTCAAAATAACTGGCATGCAGAGACAGCCGTGTCAGTCTGTGTAGACTGAATGATATCTGCTGAGTAATAGTCGCACCTCACCTCCGTCTCACGGGTTGTGAGACTGCAGGACAACCAGAATAAACAGGAAAATGAGAAATCAGAGCATTTCAACATGTTTCATCCGACGTGATTCCACAGCGCAACGAGCATAAGCAGCTGAACGATGCTGCTTGCCGGAATCTCATGCCGAATCTTATCGCTGTTAGTGGCAAACTTCACCAGGGGAAAGGGCTGAAACACCTGTCCCCCATCAGCGATCGTCGCCAGTATTATAAAGTAGCCAGAAGGAATTTCAGTACACTTTTTATTGTGTATAAGAAACAGCCCTTAGGCTACACAACAGGTCAGATCCTTTACAGCATTCTGTCCCAACTGTCACATTCCACTCAACAGAAGGTTGGGTGTGTACCAAGGAATGGGGAAGGATGAAATGAAGAATCGAAGGGAAGAAAAGGGAACAGGGTAACATAAGATAACATACACTATTTAAAATTACAACACTTCTCCCCCCCTATAACCAAGAGGAGAAAAGAAATATAAATATATTCCACACAGGCAAAATCGGAAGCCTCCATTTACAAGGAACAAGATTGGCAAAAATAAAATAAATACAAAGAAACTGACAAGAAACATTTACTCAATGCATAACATAATCCTCACGCCATGCAGGAAATGTATGCACCCGGTCACTGCGACAGGTGTTGTCCTGGGTAGAATGCAACTGAGTACCCCTCTTGTCGCAACTAGCAGCACAAGGAGACAATTTATCCATACCTTACCATCCTCCAAGGTTACCACATTTCCTCTCACCTTAACAATTTCCATGGGCTTAGAAAACTGTGATATTTCCTTCCTCCTGGAGTCAGGAAGTTTGACGAACACCTTATCACTAACTATCCACTTGCCTCTTTTAACACCATGTTTCCGATCGTACCAACTTTTATAATTTTGTTGATGGTGTCTTACACATCTACTCATTTCCTCTCTACACACCCACTTAGGTTCACCACCACCCAACCAATTAGGATTCAATTTACTGCCAGGTAACCTACCTTTAAGAGCTAGAAAAGGAGAGATGCCTGTGACTGAATTGGGGGTGGTGTGATATGCCCAAAGCATGTTCTGAAGAGCCTTATCAACATGTCCTCCAGACGTGAGCTAACTGGATACATTCCTTAATGAATACGATTAACACGCTCCACTAAACCATTCACTCTTGGGCAATATAGAGCTGTCTTCAGATGATGTACTGACAATTTTTCCAAAAATTCTTGCATTTCCCCAGAAGTAAACTGTACTCCATTATCAGATATAATGGTACTGGGAACACCCTCTGTAGTGAATGCATCAGTCAAAAAGTTTATCAATGACAACGTATTGATCCTGCTGACCACCCTTGTCATGATCCAATGAGAATGGTAATCCACAAGCACCAACATGAATTTTCCATCCCAAATAGGAACTTTAAGAGGACCGATTATGTCCAAACCAAGCTTGTCCCAAGGTTTGAGTGGGACGCTCACTGTTATGTTATGTTATGTTAATTGGATTTGTAGAGCGCAACGGTTACCCTGAGGGTCCTGGCGCTATGTACTGCCTGAGGGATAGCGTACTGCCTGGGGACAAAGGAGCCGCCCTAGTGACTTTGGATTTGTCACTCATAGCACAGTTTAAACAATCTCTGAACATCTCTTCCACCATTCTGTCCATACCCGGAAACCAATTCGAAGCTCTGACCTTGGATTTAGTAAGGCTTCTACCCAAATGCCCCTCATGGGCTTACTCCACGATTCTACTCCACAAATTTTTAGGAGGTACCAGTTTGTCCGCATGCATGACTTTGTCATTAACAATACTCAACTCATGCCGAATCGCACAATAATCTTTAAGGGATTCATCCAGACCACCTGGCTTATTCGGCCACCCCTCAACAATCTTTTCCTTTACCTTCTTTAGGGAAGAATCATTGACCATACTAATTTCTCATTCCTCCTTGGAGAGTCCAGGAGAGTCCACCAATAGCACCAACTCTGTAGTGACCTCACTCTCCATCCCTACTTCATCACAGGGTAATCTGGACAAGGAATCAGCGACTAAGTTCCTAGAACCTGGAACATACTCCACTCTAAAATTGTACCCTTCCAACCCAATAAGCCATCTGCGTATATGAGGAGTGGTGTTATCTTTTCCTTTAGTCAAGAAAATATGAACCAGAGGTTTATGGTCAGTGAGAACAATAAAAAGTAAGCCCCAAAGGAAAAACTTAAAATGAGAAATGACCCACGCACACGCAAGAGCTTCACGTTCCACAGTGGAATAATTACACTCGGCCTCCTTGAGCGCCCTAGAGGCAAACGCAACAATTCTTTCCTTGCCATCTACAATCTGGGTGAGAGACGCCACAACCCATTTAATGCTAGCATCTGTGGTTAACAATGTTCTGCGCTTCGTGTCAAAATTGCCTAATGATGGAGCATCAACAATGGCTTTTTTTGTAAGTTCAAAAGACCTCTGACAGTCTTCACTCCAAACAAAGGGTAAACCTTTCTTTAACAAATTCCTCAATGGAGTAGAAATGTCCGCAAAATGTTTCACAAATTTAGTCATCTACTCCACCAACCCAAGGAAGGATTTAACTTCTTCCTTGTTCGCAGGGGTCAGTGCCTCCATTACTGCCTTTACTAAATCTAACCTTTCGGCGGCCTTTGACACGGTTGACCACAAACTACTCCTCAACGTACTCCGAGAAAGGGTAGGAGCAGAAGGGGTGGTCCTACAATGGTTCACCTCCTTCCTGCAAAACCGCTTTCAAAGAATAAAAATCAGAAACTTCACGTCCGACCTACACCCCATAATCAGAGGCGTTCCCCAAGGCTCAGTCCTCTCACCCGCACTGTTCAACATATACATGGAGCCACTCACCATCATCCTCAAAAAAGCCAACATTCCCTTCCACCTCTATGCCGATGACACCCAGATCTACCTCGAAACCTCCACCATAGCGGACATGCAAAGACTCAATGACACCCTAATAGAAGTCCAAAAATGGCTGTCTCAAAATCATCTGAAACTCAACCAAGACAAAACGGAAATCCTCCTCATAGCCAACAAAGAACAGACCCCCGAATCACGGAATGGATAAAGGCTATGGATGCTCTTGACTGCACTCTCATCCGGGCAGACTCCGTGAAGTCATTGGGAATCACTCTTGACCCCAACCTTGACATGGTCAAACACATCAAGAACACCGCAAGATGTGCCTTCTTCAACTTAAAACTACTAAACAAAATCAAACCCTTCATCCCCCCTAATGACCTTAAGCTAGTCACGCAATCCCTCGTGCTATCCAGATTAGACTACGGGAACGCCACCCTCACAGGCACGGCTAAACTACACCTTGCTCCTCTTAGATCAACCCTAAATGCAGCAGCCAGAATGGTGACAGGAGTAAAGAAATACGAACACATCTCAAAGAGCTTAAGTGGCGCCCTATAGAAATGCGGGCTAACTTCAGAACTGCCTGTCTCACCCACAAAGCTCTGCACACTGGTAAACCCACTTATCTAGCTGCCAAACTCAACAAAGCGGGACAGACAAGAAATCTCAGAAGCACTAACACTCTGCTACTCATACCCCCGAAAACCCGCAAACAAAAGACCTTATCTCGGTCTTTCTCCGGAAATGCACCCAGAATCTGGAATGCCATCCCTATACATATCAGGACTAACCGTTCCTTCAAAGAATTCAAAAGCCAGCTCAAAGTGCTCTTCCTCAATCGAGCCCTCAAAAAGTGACAATGGACCTACAATAATGATCCACCACCAACCGAGGATCCAGTCACTACGAAAAAAACAACTCCCTACAATTTCTTCCTCTTGACCCGCACACTTTTACCACTAACACTACTGCTCTGCATTTGAATGCTACATGTCCTATACTGATCAATGACCCACCTTTGAACACTGTGTTTACTGTGCCACTCTTTGTATACTCAAATGTCACTGACAAATGTTGTGAAGCGCTCCGATACCCTCGGGTCTGGCTAGCGCTATATAAAACTCCAAAATAAAAATAAAAATAAATAAAATTTAACACCCTGTGTAGAAATCGTGTGACCTAGATAATCCACTAAATCAACATCAATTTTGCATTTGTCCCTTTTAACCATTAAGCCTGCCTCCTTAAGTGCTTGTAAAACTTGTTTTAGGATGACACTGTGTTGATTAGCCGAGGACCCATAAATCAGGATATCATCCCGAAAACACAGGATGTTTGGTATTCCCTTGAGTATTTGTTGCATAACTCTCTGAAATACTGCAGCTGCCGATGCAAGACCAAACGGCTTTCTGCAGTACCTAAAAGTTCCAAATGGTTTAATGAATGACGTAAGTGATCTAGATTCGGGATGCAACTCTATCTGATGATATGAGGAAGAGAGATCAATCACACTAAAATGTTCTGCATCACCAATCCACTCAACATCTCACATATTCTTGGGAGAGGGAACCTGTCTACCCCAAATATTCGCATTGAGGTCTCTCAAGTCAACACATAAACGAATTCCCCCATAATTTCTGAGTGACTACAATTGGAGATAACCATAACTAACTTTCTGTGGGTTCAATTATACCTTGATTCACTAATTTGTCAAGTTCTTCTCTGAGAGGCTCATGCATCAGAAGGGGAATGGGTCTCACCTTATGCACAATAGGTACTACATTATCTTTGCCCCTGATTTTGAGTTGAAACTTCTTCAAATGGCCAGTAGTCTCATTGAATACCTTTGGAAATTCCTCACATACATCCAAACTGTTACTGTTTTCCTTGATTGGTAGAACTTGTTCTGCACTATTAGGATCGAGCCTGATTCCTAACTCTTTCTGATGTGCCCAACACAACAAGCTTGAACCCCGTCTGTGCCAGATAAATCTTTCCAAAGGTCGTACGGTCTTTAAATATTATTTGCATGTCTAACATTCCCAAAAGAGGTATAGGATCTTTATTGTATCCTCCTGGAATTACATCAGCTTTGTGAATGTTGTGGCATTTTCTCCCTGAACTTTTCCACAAAAAAACTCATAATTGATTAACATATAAGGTGAACACGAATCTGCATACACACTGAAATCCACCCCGTCTAAACCTATTTCACACGTCGGGTAATTATTTCCAGACTCTATGACATTATACTTAATTTGAAAAATATATTTGTTGACATTCTCACTCTCACCAGCTACCATATGCACATTTTTCCTTTCAGACTTAATACTTTTACACAACCTGGCAAAATGTCTCCTCTTACTGCATTTTCTACAAATGACAGAACGAGCAGGACAATTTACATTGTTAGCCAAATGGTTCCCATTACCACAACGGAAACACTTCAACAATTCCCTTTTTTCATCCTCAGATTTTTTCTTGACAGTGGACTCCATAAATGTATCACTCTCTATTATCACACAATTAATCATCCTTGACAGGACGGATTTTTATCACATTGACAGTATCTGAAATATTGCTTTGTTTCATTTCAATTATACACTCCGCAGTATGCTCAATACTTTTAGCCACATTTATAGTGTTTTTCAATTCTAAATTTCTAGCCAAAAGGTTCTCCTGAATTTGTGCCTTATTAGTACACCTTACTAGTCGATCCCTGATTAAGGAATCACAAAGTGGACCAAATTCACACAAATTGGCCATACCTCTCAGAACCGCTATATAACTCAATACCTTCTCATTTTTCCCTTGGACTCTGCAGAAAAATGTATGCCTTTCTAACACAATGTTCACTCTTTGACCAAAATATTTCCCCAACTTAACAATAGTGTCCTGGAAAACATCCCCTTGAGATTCTTCCCCATCGCCCTCACTTTCCAAGTCTGTTAAATTTTCAAATACTTTTCTTCCCTGAATACCCAAATTGTGTAGTAAAATGTGCTGTTTCCTCAAAGGAGAAAATTTCTCACCCCAATTGCAATCAAATAGGACATAAATAATTTATCCCATTCTTTCCAAGGGATTACCGGTTCCCCAACTTCATCCAGGAAAGGTGGAGGCTGAGCCATGTTTGTGGTTGCCATCGCAGAATCTAGAAGGTAAAATAAAGCAAACAACAACAGAGAGTAACAAAAACCCTTATAAAGCAATGTAAGTATGCACCCAGAAGAGAATTACAATAGTCCCCTTTTTACTTGTAGGCCTTTTTACTTCTCGGGCAAAAGTGCCTGTGGAGCCAGGCAGCCATCAGCGTTTGATTAGCCACATGGTAAGTGAACTAGCAGATTCAAGATTGTAGAATTGCTCCACTCTGGACTTGACACTGACAGGCTGTATATAGCTGTGCCCATCAGCGTACAAATAAATGAGCCCACACTGACAGGCTCAACATTGCTGTGCCTATCAGCATGAAAACACTCCGTCCGGACACGCAACAAGCGGAAATGCCACTGATAGGTGAATGTAGCTGTGCCCATCAGCGTGGAGAATGCAGTTTGAAGGAATCACAGGCTGAATTTGCTGTGCCCGTCAGCGTGAAAGCGCGCTGTCCAGACACCCAACGAGTGACTGCAGCTTCTGAACGTTGGAGAAAGAGCCGTCAGCGCGATGAAGCGCAGAACAAGCATGAAACCGCTCCCAAGAAATAACTGCGTCACAGCTGAGGAACACTTGGCTCAATGTGAAATGGCACTGCCTAAAACATAAACGCCAAACAGAAGACGTGGCCAAGGTCAATAGTGCCTCCTCATGAATCCGCAGAGCCAAGCAAATACTAGACTTTCTAATAACTTACACTGGCCAGCTGTGCCTGACTGTGACGATGTCGGGCCCTGGGGGAAGTGGGGTCGCAGACCAGTCTTCCCCCGGGGATCTTCGCGCATGGGCCGGAAGGACATGGTGGGAGTGGGTCAAGGGTTTGGGTAAAGGTAGGGTTTAGGGTGGGTTATAAAGGTGCAGGAGAGGAGGTTTCAGCCTCTTCCTGCACCTGGCACCACGGGGAGGCTTAGCTGTAGTTAGTTAGCTGTAGGTATTTCCAGTGTAGTTAAGTATATTAGTGCAGTTGGGTAGTTTGTTGCGGGTCGTTGGGCCAACACACATTCGCTAGAAGTCGGAAGCGCCTACCTGCGTGGATCCAGCAGAAATGACGACGCCCGACCATGAGGCGGTAAGGGCCGCACTGCGGCTGCTCGGTCAGGCGGGTCGCCCAGACCTGCTGTGACCCGGTGTTTTGGACCAGGAGTGGGTTGGCATGGTCCGACCCCCGCGGTCCGCTTCGGTGGGAGTTGCGCTGGCGGCTTGCCAAGAAGAGCCACCACCAACGAGGAAATCGGCCGTGAGCAGGGGGCGGGGTCAGCTGAAGCAGCTGACACCCAAACGTGGAGGCCGGAGGCAGAGCCTGCCCGCGTGGCTGCATGATGATGCAGTAAGTACAGGGACGGGGAGCCAGGGGGAGGGGCTATGCACAGCTGAGCCAGCCCAGCAGAGCGCTGGAGCCGGTTGGAAGACAGGGCCAAATGAGCCCCAGGGAGAGGATGCCCTTCTGGACCTCACGTGGAGGCCTCTCCCTGGGAGCCAGCAAAGTGGGTTGGAGGTCAGCATGGCCCTCATATTAAAGAAAGCGAAAGGGGCAGGGGTTCAGGTGACACACAGGTTGGAAATGGGGAGCGGGGAGGCAGGCAGCCGCTGGGGGAACCCTCCCCCCACCTTGCCTAGGTGGGAGGGCCTAGACCTGGAGGCCAAGATCAGGGAACAACGCCGGATTATTCAAGAAACAGAGCAGAAGTGGGATTTATTGTGTGCGGCCAGGGAGAGGGTGGGGTTGGATACAACGGGACCACACCCCACGCATGGGAGGAGGAGACAGCTCTGGATCAGGACCCCGTAGAAGAGGTGGAGGGGGGCAAGTGGGTGTGGGTCTAAGACAGGCTCCAGTCAGCGATGGAACTAGGGACAGCCGGTACGGCGGAGAGGCCCCGTGCTGCTAGGGACCCCTCAGGTTGGAGCAGCCTGAGAGGGGGGGGGGCAAAAACCGGCAGGTGAGGCCGGTAGGAGTGGGGTGGCACCAGTGGGGCACAAAGCGGCCTCGCAACGCTGGCAAGAAGCACAAGGGGGGTCCACGGCGGCCTACCCTCCAACGAGGGATGTAGCGGCATTTGCAGCGACAGAAGAATGCAGTGGTCTGAGTAGACAGAATGGGAAGGGTCAGAAGAGAGCGGTGCATGAGGTGATGTGGACGCCTGCTGAGGATGAGGCTGAAATACTGTTGGATTATGGGGACGAGAGTGACGAGTTGGAAGAGGGTGAAGTACGTGATGAAGAGGATGTGAGTGCGGGGGTTACTGGGGCGCCCGAGAAGGCAACCAGGAAGGTTGGTGTTTTGCAGGAGGTAAGTGCGGCCAAGAACAAGTCGAAGACAACGGGTCTGAAGAAGGCCGGCAACCGGGGCAAAGACAAAGAGGCTCATGGAGGATTATCAGGTGAGGGTGACTGGTGGGCGGCATGGGAGTGGGGGGCCGAAGGCAGCTAAGAAAAAGCCTGCCCGTCAGTGGGTGTGGGTGACGGGTCTGTAAGAGACTCGGTGGTGAACACAGACGCAGCAGCTTCTCCTGCGTTAGGGGCAAAGGAGGGCGGGCGAAGCTTTTAGTTGGCGCGAGTGTCCAGACGGACAAGGCAGAAGGGAATGAAGGGAAGGAGGACAAAGGGGACGATAAACACGACAAGAAGCTGCCACACATGGGACTGGCAATGCCTTTGGGCTCACATCTGTCTGACAAAACAAAAAAAAGGATATGGAAGCACAAATACGTTGACGTTTTCAAGCTGCTACATAGGGAGATTCAGGCGAAAGAGGGATCAAAAGAAGAGGAATGGGAGCTGACGAGGAGACCAAAGGTTCCCATCAAGGGGGCGTGGTTTGCCGAGCAGCGGAATGGCCGCTCTTTGAGTGCGCTCCGCCGGCTGGGTTGTAAATCCTACCGTAATCCTTGTCTGCGGTGGCGTGGCGAGCCCCTGAGCGATGTCCCCAACTGACTGCCCACAGCGGACTGCTCGGAGGTGAGATTCGTGCTCTGCGCGAGCTCTGAGGTGTGCGTAGCGGAGGTGCTGCCTGCCGCCTGTGCGATCCCGGCCCGCTGTGTGTACGGAGAGCAGCCGCCCTACGAATCGAGCCCGAGGCTGCGGCGAAGATACAGGCCGAGACACGGAAATGCGGAAGCCCTGAGACGACTAGCCTCGCAGCCGAGTTTGGGTACGTGAGCGGCGCAGGATGTGAGGGAGACTGAAATTGGTGGTGTCTGCCCCAATCGGCGCAAGTGGTTGACTTTTTGTCGAGGAGAGGAGTGTGCCCGGCGTGAATACAGCGGCCTGCCGCCGCCATCTTTGACGATTTGCGGCCGGAGGGGAGGTGGAGGAGGGCACACGCCGAGAGGAAAATCCGGCGCCATCGGCGATCCCTCATTGCTGCCGTACCCTGCAGAGTGCTTTGTGGCGCCGGCGGTGGAAGTCGCGACCACAACATTGTGACTGATCCCCATATTGCTGGGAGTGGGCCATCATTGCGGTGGACCTCCCGTGTTTGCTGCGGCAGGAGTGAGGCGGAGGAGGATGTGCCCTTGATCAGACACTGTACGCCCTAGACGGGTCTCCTGGCCACGGTGTATTGAGGGGCGCCTTGCAGAGCAGAGGCGTTGGGGTCCAAGAGTGGCGGCTACGCGATCGATCTAGCACCTGATCCCCCAGCTACTGGGAGCTGGACATTCCTGGAGTGAACACGGAGACACGAGGTCCCTTGGCTGATTGAATGGCTCCCCGGGGCCAGACTGCAAACTGACGCTCGCTGTGGGTTTCCCTGTGGTGATGCTCCTGGAGTCTGCCGAGGCTTTGGAAGAACTCCCCACTTGATCCCTGCGCTGTGAGGGTTTGTGCTGGCCTGCCTCCACTGTCTCACCCGGTAAGAACTGGTGACGAAGAATCCTCAAAGGATGTGAATGTGCGCAGGTGGGCCGCAGCATTGGGGAATTGAGGAAAATCTGCGCTGAGACAAGCTGCATTGTGCGCCTTGAGTCGGGCTTGCCGTGGGGTGGAGGTCGGCGGCTGAGAGGCCCGGAGAGTCGACTGGGGCTGAGAGATTTCATCTGACCAGGTTGCACGCCACCCGATCGCCTCGACATGGGCAAACAGGATGCCAAACAACCGAAACTCACATTTGATAGACGTTCCACGCGCCAAACTGAGACGCCTCTGGATACACAAATGGAGGAGCAACAGGAGTTGCATTCTGAGGACCAGGGAGAGGACTTGCGCACCCTCATGCTGGAGATGCGTTCCAGCCTGAGGAATATTGACTCCAAATTGGATACCCTGACTACGCAGCTGGACTCGGTCAAGGCCCAAGTCATTGTCCATGAAACCCGATTAGACGTCCTGGAAAACCGACAAACCGAATTCCACGAATTTCAGGTGACAACCAAAGAAAAATTGTTGCACATGGATAAACTTCTAGGGATCATCCGCGCCAAGAATGATGATTTGGAGGCGCGTTCAAGGAGAAACAACTTACGTATTACTGGTATTCCGGAGACCACCGCCATTACCAAGATGGAAACCTTTGTGACGGACCTCCTGCATGCGCTATTTGACCCACATTTGTCCCCTGTATTCGTGGTGGAAAGAGCACATAGATCCTTTGGTCAGAAGCCTCCAGTGGGGGCGCCGCCAAGACCGATATTGGCCAAATTGCTGAACTATCAGGACCGGGACAATATATTGAGAATGGCGAGGGAGAAAGGCCAATTGTCCTATCAGGGTAACAACATATCGCTCTACCCGGATTTTACCCCAACTGTACAGGCGGCGAGACGCGAGTTTCTACAGGCCAAGAGACTACTGTTACAGGCGCAGATTCCCTACTCCTTGCTATACCCTGCCAAGTTGAAGGTTTCGTATGATGGTACCGCACATTACTTCACTGACGCAAAATCTGCCCTGAAATTCGCCAAGCACGTGGGGGGGAAGAAAAGCAGGGACCCTCGTGGGGCGGCGGCATCCACATCTAGCCAACTCAGTGATAATGACTGACTCCTGACATCGCTCTCTTCCGCTCTGAGTGCCTCTTCAACGCATTACTGAGCTATGTGGTACTTCATATATACATGACTGTGGGCTTTTATGCTTTATTTCCTTTAGTTAGCTGATTTGCCTGGGGATGTCGGGGAGGGCTTGTAGCGTACGCTGCAGTATTCCCAGCCACCCTGTTATCACAGGGGTGATTGCTGTTGCCACTACGCCCCCATGGGAAGTTTCCCTTTTATTTTCAGGAGATTGTTCTGTTCTAGCTCTTCAGGGAGGGTTATGCTGCAACCTGATTGGGGGTTGGAGTGGGTGGTGGGTGGGTGGCGGGGATTGTTTGTTTGTTTGAAGCCAGTATGGATACTATACATTGGTCACTGTACACACCTTGCGATTTGCTTACTAGACACACTGAGTCCCTCATCCGCGCTGAAGAGTTCCATATAGATAAACCCACGCACAACCATTAAATTTGCTAACGTGGAACATTAGAGGGTTAAATGATGGTCGTAAGTCCAGACTTGTGCATGCTTATTTATCTAGACATAACATTGACGTCTGCTTATTACAGGAGACGCATTTACACGCTGCACCATCTCAGAGACTGCGCCATCGAAGATGGGGTCATATGTACTCCTCCATATATTCCAATTATGCTAGAGGCGTAGCTGTGCTGGTTAAGCAGGGGATAGACTGGCGCGAGCGAGAAGTGCACAGAGACCCTGAGGGGAGGTTTGTCATTATCTGTGGATTGTTGGGAGGGGTTTCCCTGGTGATCGCAGCAGTTTATGGTCCGAATATTGATTCCCCCGAATTCTTTCATGATATATGGTCCAGAATCAAGGCGACAGGATATGACACCGTGTTGTGGGGTGGAGATTTCAATGCCATATTGGATGATGCCATGGACAGGAGGGGGTGGCTCGCTCTTTACACCCGGCTGCCAGTGCCGCTTTGCAATCCATAGCTACAGATGGGGATCTAGTAGATATTTGGCGTACTAGGCATCCCTTGGTGAGGGAAGGTACATGTATATCAGACCATCACAGTGCGTGGTCCCGCCTGGACTTTTGGTTGGTCTCTAGGGACGTTGCGGCCTGGACCACTGACATCTCGCACTTACCGCGCACACTGTCGGACCACGCCCCATGCTTGTTGCGAATACTGCTCCCGGGGTCACTCCCCCGTGCATTCACCTGGCGTCTCCCACCACATGCCCTGCTGGATGAGGCCTTTAAGGAAGAGATAAGGGGGGACATTACTGACTACTTTACTAACAATCTAGGATCTGTGGATACAGAGGCATCACTTTGGGAGGCCTTTAAGGTGGTGATCAGAGGTCAATGCATTGCGCGGCAGGCAGGGGTGCTGAAGGCCATTCGAGGTACGCTTACCTCCCTGGAGACCCAGATTAAGGTACTAGAAGACACTTTCTACTCCACAAATGACCCCCTCACTGCACAAAAATTGAAATCTTTACTGTTAGATTATGCAGAGGAGGCGCAGCGCGAAACGAAATTTTTGGGTAAATATGCTGAGGCCCGTCGATACGGGGAGGGGGACAGGCCGGGCGCACATTAGCAGGCATGATTAGACCATCTAGATCGGCGACATTTCTTCATGAGATACGTGATCCGCAGGGCAACATGGTTAGAGGCCACGTGGGGGTGTCTGATGAGTTCTCCGCGTTTTATTCCCAGCTGTACACAACTACTCGGGGGCATGTGAAGAGGAGCAACAATCGTTCCTTGATTCACTGGCACTGGTCTGGTTTAACAACACCCATCGAGAATATATGGACCTCCCATTTACAGTAGAAGATGTGACGCGGGTTATTAAAGGCCTACCCCTAGGCAAAGCTCCTGGTCCCGATGGCCTAACTACATCATTCTATAAAACCTATGCCGAGGACTTGGCACCTAGGTTGTTAGCGGTGTATGAGGAAGCGCTGGAGTTGGGCGTGCTGCCCCAGTCCATGAGGGAGGCGACGATTCTCACGCTTTTAAAGCCTGGAAAACCGGAGGAGGAGCTGGACTCCTACCGTCCACTTTCTATGATTAATGTGGATGTCAAAATCCTAGCGAAGCTGATAGCTAACAGATTGCAGCCTCTCCTACCCATAATAGCGCTGCCAGATCAATCGGGGTTTATTCCGGGGAGATCAACGTCCCACAACCTCCGAACGATTTTTTCGGTATTACACTACTTACACCCAGATGAAAAAGCCGCAGTGGTGTTTTTAGACGCCACTAAGGCGTTTGATACGCTCGAATGGCCCTATCTTTTTTCCATTCTGGGGCGCATGGGCTTTAGTCCGCTTTTATGAACCGAATTAGGCTACTGTACACTTTGCCCACGGCACGTGTCCAGGTGAATGGGGTTCTCTCTGATCCCTTCCGGATCTCTCGCGGCACTAGACAGGGGTGTCCCTTATCCCCGCTGCTTTTTGCAATCGCAATGGAACCCCTGGCCGCCCGAATCAGGCAACACCATACTGCACGAGGTATTGGACTCAGCTCTCGTAGCTTGCTCATCTCCTTATATGCGGATGATGTCACGCTTTACGTTGTGAACCCCGCAGAGAATCTGGATCCGATGCTGAGGGAGTTCATACGATTTGGCGGACTTTCGGGTGTATTTATAAATTGGGCTAAATCGGTGATATTCCCGTTGACGGATGGTACCCCCCGGTAACGTCGGAATTCCCCTTGCGATGGGAAGCTGCTGAGGTTAAATATTTAGGGGTCTGGATAAGTCGAGATACACAGGAGGTGTGGCGCCTCAATTACGGCCGAACTGTTATGTGGCTGGAGGAAAAGGTAAAGGTGTGGGCTCGGTTGCCACTGTCGTTAGCCGGCAGGATAGCCCTAGCCAAAATGGTTATTTTGCCAAAACTTTTGTATTTGTTTGTTAACATACCGATTCCACTCACCAAACAATTTTTTAACACCCTCCAAGCAAACCTGACCACGCTGGCGTGGGCCGGGAAGCAGGTTAGAGCCTCTTGGGATCTGCTGACTCTCCCGTTGCGACAGGGCGGTTTGGGAGCCCCTGACATGCGGCTATATGCACTATGTGCTCAAGCACAATTTTTGCATTATTGGGTCCACCCGACCCAATTCCAGCCACATGTGGCGGTTGAGACAGATGTCATGGCTCCCATCCCGCTAAAAGTGGCGCTGTATCAAAAGGCACGCCGCCCTCGAGGAGACATAGACTCTGCTGGGACCCTGTGCTGGTCATGGGATGAACTGCGTAGAAGAGCGGGGATCCCGGTGTTGTATGCCCCTTCCATTCCACTGGCTCAGAACCCGATGATGCCTGGTATACGGGACAGTCTGAGCAGGTCTTTAGCCCAGAAAATGACTCTCCAGACGTTTGAGGATTTATATCCAGGAGATGAATTTCGGCCTCCTCCTGTAGCTCCCGAGGGTCAGGTGGTACCGTTCTCTGAGCTGTTTTTATATCATAGAATACGCACGGCATGCCGTGCCCTCTGGGAAGACTTCCCGAGAGCGCCGCCGACCCTGCCTGCATTGGATAACCTGCTGAAGTTCCCATCTCCCCGTAAACTCATTACGCGCCTTTACACCCGCATGCAAGATACCGCCCCGGTAGTGAAGCCCACGTCGTTTAGGCACTGGAACGACGAGCTGGAGACGCCCCTGACTGAGGCACAGTGGGATTATTGCTGTGGTCAACTTTCGGAACTCTCCCCGAATTATAAGTTGAGATTGATCCACTTTAAGTATTTGCATAGATATTACAGAACACCAGTGAGCCTCCACCGAATGGGCATCCGGGATGACGATAACTGCTGGAGATGTGGCTATGCCGCAGCTACATTCCTCCACATTGCATGGCACTGTCCCAGGATAGCCGTCTTCTGGGGGCAGATTTTTGAGTCAGTGAACAACATCTTGGGGCTGTCACTGGCCCCGTCCCCCACGCTTGGACTACTAGGGTACGTAAAAGATACGCCGCCCAAGTTGCGTAAATTGCATGCTCTCCTCCTTCTGTTTGCTAAGAGACAGGTTGCAGTCCTCTGGGGCAGACGCCGAGTGCCTTCTATTAAAGATTGGGTTAGGGACCTCATATATGGGCACGCACAGTTGAGTACATTTTGGGAATTGATGCCACCCTCCTCTAGACCTCGGAATATATGGGAGCCATTCTTAACATGGAACGCTGGATCACAAACAACGATTGGAGTGGGGGACACAGGAGATTCGCAGACTACACCCTAAACATGGTACCCTTACACCCCATGCCCAATTCGAATGTCAGGATGCATGTATTGATGTGTAAGACTAGTGGCCCAATGCATAAAAGATGTAAAAGCCCCCTCCGAGGCCGTTATGTGTAAAATGCTTACTCCTGGGATAGTGTTTGCTTAACTATGTGCACTATGTTCTGCTTGCTTATTATCATGGTTGAAATTAATGGAGGATGGATACGGTGTAAGCTGTTATTAGCTTTGTGTACTGATGTAATTATGGCTATATTGCTTATTTTCTTGATTAGTATTGAACTGGCCTGTTGGAATGTATTGGAAATGTTTGGTTAAAAATGTCAATAAAAAAAAAAAAAAAAAAAAAAGGTTCCCATCAATATGGAGAACTGGACCTCAGCTTTCCTAATATACGCTAGCATTTACTGTGAGAAGCATTTGGACAGAGCAATTGCATTACTGAAGTATATGGATATGATACGGAAGGCGCAGATGCACTTCGGGGGCTTCGCATGGTTGAGTTACGATGAGGAGTTCAGGGCCAGAATCAGCGTCAACCCAGATAAACCATGGGGGGAAGTAGACCAGGAGTTTTGGATGCAGTGGATGTCATCCACACAATCCTCGGCATCCACACATACGGCCAGCGGCCTGCCGGTGACGTGACGGTCCTTTCCAGCGTATCCCGCTCAGACAGGGGCGGGAGGGGCTAGTTTTGGGATTGGAGGCGCAGGAGTTCCACCAAAGCAAGGGGGAATCACCATGGGGGCATGCTGGAATTTCAACAAGAGTTTCTGTTCCAGGCACCCTTGCAAGTTTAAACATGAGTGCTCCAAATGCGGGGGCCGACACCCCCTCACGCAGTGTTTTACCCGGCCCACATAAGCTGAGCAGTGGAGGGCTACTAAAGGCCGAGGACAGTCTGGGCCAAAGGGCTCCTACCCCAGTTAGGATCGAGGCCATGGGCCTGTGGCTCCCGATTTACCCCGACAGAGAGGCTGCTTTGAGAATACAATGGGGTTTTATTGAGGGCTTTCGAGCGGGATATCAAGCTCCCAGAGAAAGAAAGTGGGCGGATAACTTGAAATCAGCCAGAGAATTGCCAGAGGTAGTAGCGGCGAAACTGAAAAAAGAAGTTGAGGAGTGAGGATAGCGGGCCCATTCCCATATTGGCCCGTGGAGGACTTGATCATATCACCTCTAGAGGTGGTGCCGAAGAAAGAGCCAGGGGAGTACAGGATAATCCACCACCTATCCTGGCCGGAGGGGAGGTCAGTTAATGACTTCATTGCGGAGGAGGACTCGAGGGTACTATACGCCTCAGTGGATGATGCGGTCCACATGGTAAGGTTGTGTGGGCAGGGAGCAGAAATGGTAAAATGTGATGTAAAATTGGCTTTTTGCTTGCTGCCTATGCACCCTGTGGATTTCTCGCTGCTGGGGATGCAGTTTGGGGGGGGAGCATCTATGTGGACAAAGTCCTGCCAATGGGTTGAGCAATTTCTTGTGTACTCTTCGAGATGTTCAGCACTTTCCTACAGTGGGTTTTTGTGTGGAGCAGTGGTCACGAGGGAGTGTCCCATTACCTGGATGATTTTCTGTTCATAGGGGAGGGAACTTCAGGAGATTGTGGGAGGGCGCTGCATCAATTTCAGGAATTGGCACAGACATTTGGGGTCCCCTTAGCGCCGGAAAAAATAGCTGGGCCCAGCTGCAGACTGACCATTTTGGGCATTGAACTGGACGCGGTCCAATGGGTGGCGAGGCTACCTAGCGAAAAAGTGACAGACATACAGGCTTTTCTGCTGTGGGTGGTAGGGGAGAAGAAGATTGACCTGAGAACAGTACAACAATTGATGGGTTTTCTGAATTTTGCTTGTCGGGTGGTAAGAGCAGGGAGAACTTTCTGTTGGCGCCTCGGCATAGCCATGTCTGGGGCAGTGCTACCACATCACAGGGTCAGGATTTCGATGGGAGTCCCGGCAGATTTGAGGGTTTGGCAGACATTTCTGGCAGATTTCAATGGGGTGTCTTTGGATTTCGTGGAGGACAATACAATATGGCAGGTCCAAATTTTTTGGGATGCAGGAGGAGCATCAGGTTTTGGACTGTTTTGGGATGGAATTTGGTGCGCGGAACAATGGCCGGCACATTGAGTGACGCAGGGACAGAGCATAGCATTTCTGGAGTTTTTTCCACTTCTGGTGGCACGGGCGGTGTGGGGTGCTGAACTGCAGAATAGGACGGTGCTTTTCCATGTGGACAACATGACTGTGGTGGAACTGGTGAACAGGCAGAAAGCAAGGGACTTGAGGGTCTTGCGGCTTTTGCGAAGGTTTATGTTGAAGTGCTTAAGGCTAAATGTGGTTTTTCGTGCAAAACTCGTCCCGGGGGCATGTAATGACATTGCGGATGCTTTGTCTCGTTCCCAGTGGCAGCGATTTCAAGGACTGGCGCCTGGAGCGGACGAATGCAAGACAGAGCTGCCTGATGACATCTGGGCCTGGGGGAGTGAGAGTGATAGGCCTGGTCGAGAAGTCCTTGGCAGAATCCACAAGACGGAGTTACAGGCTGGCGTGGTCTGAATTTGGAGGTTTCATGACAACCTGTAGCTGCATGGAGCATGGTGAGGCAGGACGCTGAGCAGGGAGTCTTGCGTTTTGTTCTACGTTGTATTGACAAGGGTTTGTCGCAGATGACTATAGCAGGGAAACTGGCAGGGATATCGTTCTATAGCAAACTGTATCTAGGTTTTGATCCCGCCAAAGATGAGATTCTTAGCAGAATGTTGAAAGGTTGGGGGCGTGAACGGGGGGAGGGGTGAGCTCTGAGGGAGGCCATAACATTTGAATTGTTGCAGGCTTGTTGGGGGGTGTTGCCAGATTGTTGTTACGACACGTTTGAGGAGTCAATATTTAGGTTATGAATGATTTGGATGTTTTTTGGGGCTTTTCCGGTCTCGGAGTTGCTGGGAACAGTACAGCAGGCAGGAATATTTTATGAGGAAGTGAGATTGGATCAGGGCCGACTCGGGATTTGGCTAGGTCATTCTAAGACGGATCAGGCTGGCAGGGGCAGATGGGTTTGGTTGAATGAGAGCGGTTGCAGTGGTGTGTGGCCGGTACAGGAATGGTGGGATTATCTAGCAAGACCAGGACGGCCTTCTATAGGTATTTTTTACCATGCGTCAGGAGACCGGGTGACGGCTTTTCAGCTGCTGGCTGTCCTACGCATGGCTCTAAGAAGAGTGGGCAGGGACCCAGCCAGGTATGGAACACATTCTTTCCGCATTGGCGCAGCTACAGTGGCGGCGCGTTTAGGATGGTCCTGGGACAGAATCCGCCAGATTGGGAGATGGAGGTCCATTTGCTACGAGAGATACGTGCGCAAATAGGGGAGACAGAACTAAAGAAGGGCAGGGACAAGAAACATTTACACAGGGAAGGGGAGGGAATTGTTCAGTTTGACACTAATCTAATCCTTTAAGTCGCAGGTTGTGTGAGCGGCCCGGGAACCAAGACGGTTACCTGGATCGTGGGACATTCTTTCATGCATTGGGCGGCCAAATACGCAGATCGGTAGATTTATGGTCGTAACCTGGGTTTGAGAAGCAGCCACCATGAAGTGTTTTGGTGGGGTAAAGGAGGGATGCGATGGAGGGCGTTATTGCTGTGGTTGACAAAAATGGTACCACAAAGAGGCTGCCCTGACATGTTGGTTCTACACTTGCAACACATGCAGAGGGATTTAGAGGCGATAAAACACAATTTGGCTGGAACATGCTTACTATGGACTGAGTTCGTGCCACGCAAAGTGTGGAAGGGGGCTGTTAAGCACACAGCCGTGGAGAAAGCCCGCAGGAAATTGAATAGGGCAATGAGGGTTTTTTGCCAAGCAAAAGCCATACAGGTGATTGCTCATGTGGGGCTAAGATTGGAAGAGCCGTTATTGTTCAGAGACGATAGGGTGAACATTTCGCAACTGGGGAATGCCTACTACATGATGGAGATGCGAGATGTGATTAGTAGTTTGTGGAATTAATACATCTGGTGCCGCGGGAGATACTGAGAGCGGGGCGAAAGGTGCACAGGATGCGGGGGGCAGGTAACCTCCCTCTGGGGGATCCCTGGTTGGCAGTACTTTGGAGGGGTGGTGAGTCACATACGGGCGCATCCACCACTCGGGGGGGCAGGTGACTAATGGCGGGGTGCGGGATGCAAAAGAGCGACGGAGGAAATTCAAGAGAGGATGTTGAAGGGAAAGTGAAGCGGAGAATGGGGAGATGGAGGAGGTCGCAGAGTGAAAGAGGAGGAGTGCAACAGGTGTGATGGTTTGAGGATGGATGGGGTGAATGAAGGGGATGATGATGGAAAATGTTATATTTGCATTGATGTTTTTGGTTAATAATGTTAACTGTTACAACCTTGTCCTAATAAAATAGCCTTTTACGCTTCAAGTAACAGCGTGGAGTGTAGTTATTGCGCGAATGCACTTGACCGGTACACAAGTCAAAATAACTGGCATGCAGAGACAGCCGTGTCAGGCTGTGTAGACTGAATGATATCTGCTGAGTAATAGTCGCACCTAACCTCCGTCTCACGGGTTGTGAGACTGCAGGACAACCAGAATTAACAGGAAAATTAGGAATCCGAGCATTTCAACATGTTTCATCCGACTTGATTCCACAGAGCAACGAGCATAAGCAGCTGAACGATGCTGCTTGCCGGAATCTCATGCCGAATCTCATTGCTGTTGGTGGCAAACTTCACCAGGGGAAAGGGCTGACCCAGCTGTCCCCCATCAGCGATCATCGCCAGTATTATAAAGTTGCCAGAAGGAATTTCAGTACACTTTCTATTGTGTATAAGCAACAGCCCTTAGGCTACACAACAGGTCAGATCCTTTTCAGCATTCTGTCCCAACTGTCACATTCCACCCAACAGAAGGTTGGGAGTGTACCAAGGAATGGGGGAGGATGAAATGAAGAATCGAAGGGAAGAAAAGGGAACAGGGTAACATAAGATAAAATACACTATTTACAAATTACAACAAGTTTCCACTCCAAGCTGTTATCAGCATTGGAGACGGCACGACATGTGCCAGAGATCACAGGCGACATTTGACTTTCCAGCCATGAGTGCTTTTTCCTGTGCCAAATACTAATGTCTTACTGAAAGTTAAGTATGCCAATTAGGAAGTAGACAATTCAGTCATGTCTTTTGGGATCAAAGAACATACACTGAGGACTAGGATATCGCATAACAAGTTCCACACAAAATTCCCATAAGTAAGGGAATTATAGAGGTGTAATTTAAATTTCAGACAGGCATAATGTAAATGAAGTGTTTTAAGCTCTGATTTAATGGCACTGGCCTCGCATTGTTATTTAGTTATGAACTCCACAAACCTCTTAGCTATGACCTCCAAAAACCACTGCATCCTCCAGCATGGAGTGGGGATGCACTGGTTTTCTGAGCAAATGATTTTGAAAAGTTTCTTAGATCTGTTCTTGGGAAGTTTGATTTGAGAATTGAGGCAAGAATCTTTCGCTGGGAGGATGGAGAACATGCAACTTCTCCTTTTCCACTTGGCAGAGTAATATCTGAATCCATCGCTCCGGCTGAATGATAACATGGGGTACGTAATTTGTCAGGTTGCACTAACTTTCCTCACCAGTGACCACAAATAGACAAATATGAGGGTTATTAGTAGCATCAGGGAAAGGGGAGTGTTATGTTATGGGTTATTCAAAGAGTGCTGGTACACCGGAGGTTTATGGTGCAAGATAAACAGTCACTGACCACTAATTATTAAAAAGGTGGGATTTTAAAAATCTTTTTAAAGCAAGTTCAGCCCACAACGACAGAATTCCATGCATTGAATGATGCATCTGAAGGAGAACAAACTCAAACATCATGTTTTTTGGTTTGGATACAACTAATAAACACTACTAGGTAGATCTTCAAACTCAAGGCGACTCATACCATCTGAACTTAGATGCCGTAAAGTCTGAGATACCTGGGTAAATGGCTATAGGGAAAACTTCACTGCTTCACAGAAGCAACTAATGCAACAGTTTTCAGATAGGTGAAATAAGGTGGTGTCTAGGTACTGGCATTAATAAATAAATGGCATTGTTGTAGTCGAAACACGATTGGAACAGGGCATTCATTATGGGATCATGGAGCCTTTTTTTCAATGAACCAAAGAAAGAATATGGTGGTTTTGAGTTGGAAAATGGAAGAACTTGCCAACTTTCCTACCTGGACCTCAAGGTATAGCTTGGATTTAAAATAAATGCCCAGGTTGCTCACAGCCGGGCAGGGGTGGGGAAAGGGCCCAAGATGCCGGCTAGGAGATATCGCATAGATCAATCAGGAGATCAGTTATTAATAAAATGACTTTCATAAAGTTTTGTAATATTCAGTAGCACAATAATGAGAGGGATAAGGGAATGGGATAAGAGAGAAAATGAGAAATAGGACTCCACCAATCATGTCTCATCATCAATGTGGACTGCGGAGTGTAGCGAAGTCCTGCAAGGCAAGGGAGACACCCTAAGTGTCTTGTTGCTCATAGAACTAAACATAATAGAAATTAATAATTGATATACCATCGATATACCTAAACTCTACCTCTGTGTAAACAACTCTTTGTACTTCACAATGGAATGGGTAATTCCTGAAAACTAAACAAACAATTAATACAAGTAATACTTGTATTGTGAATTATTATTGTGAATATTAATTTACACATGTGTAAATTAATATTCGTCACTATGTTTTGGATAACTACCTCAAGCATTGGCAGTAAGCGCTCTTCTGTGGAAGATGAGTTATAGTTTCTACTTTTCTTCTGTAAAACTAATTACCAATACTGTTAATATGCTGTTGTCCGCTAACAATAGCAATTGTATATGCTTACTAAACCATAATACCTTAAACGTTATATATATAAACACATATGCAATGGCTCACTTTAGGAGTCCTCCCTGGTTTTTAGCATGGTACCTTAGCAGAATATAACTCCAGTCCTTCCAGTTCAAATACATGTTCAAAGCAAGGTTCAAAGTTTGTTTCATCAACAATACAACATAAGGATACTTTCCCAGTGATCCATTGGTTCTTATAAACTGTTTAAAAAAATTAAAGGGCTCAGCAAGAAAAATCCTGAATCCATGCAGTGAGCCAACACCTGAACCCTGAGTATGAATTTCCAGTACCCAACATTCCACATACACACCTAATGGCCCTTTAAGATTTGTCATATTTCTGTGGCTCATCTCATAGTCAGATTCCAAAACTTTAACACAGTGATTTTCGTGATGATCTCGTTGCTGGACCTGGGAGTGTTGATGGCAAAAAGATGCTGTTATACTGTGATTCCAGTCTTTCTTCACCCTCTACCCTTTGTGTCATGTCATTCTGTGGAATGTCATTTGTTTATGTCGTCGGGGTTCTATTTCAGTTGTTGGTGTAGTGACGGTGCCACCCGGCCTGTTCACGTACGCTGCACATGCACGCACGCACCCCGAGGGCGGGCTCGCCCGAGGGTTTAAATAAAGGGGCTCAGGACCGCTCGGGGTCTTGGCCCAGTAATCATCTAACTGTGTGTGCGTCCTTTATTGCTGCAGCCCAAAGCCTGAGGCCTAACCTCGTGCAGCGAGAGTCCTGTAAGGTCAGGACTCCACATTGGCGACGAGGCGGGACCCACCCACGCCTCATGTGTGCCTCACCTGGAGTGCTCCCCGGTGCCCGTGGTCGCGGCTGGCTCGCTGCTGAAGATCCTGAGGGGCGTGCGCGGTCCGGGCAGCCAGCGCCGCGTGTACTGCCCAGCGGGTGCCCACCCCGCGCAGCTCTGGTTGCCCCTGGAAAGGAGGTGCACCGGCGCGTGCATCCTAGGCGGGTGCCTACCCCGCTGTACGTCGCAGCCTGTCTGCCGTCATCGGCGCGTGGAGCAGCGCCACAAGGTGAGGCCGACCCTGACCGCGCGCATCAGCGCTGCCCGGGACTGCAGCCCCGGCGGAATCTCACTGACGCCCCTGCGGTGTCACGGCCCGGCCGCGCTCCCACAATCACGTCCGGCGGGCAAAGTGCACGCCCATTACAGCATGCTAGACGTCTGGGCCCCGCAGCGCGCGGTCTCCACACGCGCGCTCTCACCGGCCCGATCCCCGACAACAGGCTGCAGTGTCCAGGACTGGCAGACATCGCGGGACACGCAGCACCCGCCATATATCCACAGCAGCCATCAGAGTAAAAGGAGGGGGAGGCCTGCATCACGGAGAAGCGAAGGAGGTGCACAAAGTCCTGCTGCTTGGTCCTCTAGGAAGAGGACACTTCTCCCATCACGAGAGCCTGCACCTGGGACTGACACGACCCACAGCCAGCCCTGCCAGCCATTCAAGGACACCCCTGTCCAGCGCTAGCAGCGAGAGCACACCCCGCGGTGCATACAGAGACACAGAACACAGCACAGACACCGCGTGTTTGTCACACACGCCCCACAGCCGCGAGGCATCAACTCTGAGAAAAGGCCTGAGCCCATAAGCATAAACTGACGTCACCGCCCACGCATTTCGCCAGGCACGCTGACAGCCAAAGATGAGCGGCCAAGATGCTAATGGAGGAGGTGCTCCCCCGGTGGCGAAGCCGCCGCCTCCTCAGCGGGTGGACCCACCTGCCCACACTCGGCCTGGCCAGGCCACAGCTGCTCCTTTACCGCCCTTCAGTGAGCTTTCCGACCCGTCCACAGCCGCGGCGCGCTGGAAATCTTGGATTGGCCGCCTGGACCACTACTTCGTAGACGTGCGAGAGACCGACGGAAGAGTGAAAAGATCGCTCCTCATGTGCCACGGGGGAGGCGAACTGTATGACCTTTTTGAGACCCTGCCGGACAGAGGGGCGGACGATGACTACAACGGGGCGATAGCGGCCCTAAACCAACACTTCGATCCCCAGATAAACCCCGATTTCGAGCGGTTCAAGCTCTGGCAGGCACGGCAAGGGGAGGCCGAGACCATCGATGTCTTCTATGCTCGCATAAGGAAGTTAGCGAGCTCCTGCACACTGCCGGACCAGAGGGAGGAGATAAGGGCACAAGTCATTCAGGGGTGTCGGTCAGTCACGCTGCGCCGCCTGATACTCCGGCAACCCGGCATCAGTCTGGCCGAGATTCTCGTGCTCGCCAGGTCCCATGAGCTGTCCAACGCTCGCGCGGACGAAATGGAGGCGGCCCTCAACCGGCCTCCACCGCAGCCCGCATCAACGCGGTCACCCACGATCAAAGAGGAGAGAGTGGACGCGATTCAGAGACGGCCAACTCAATCAAGAGGACCCACGAGACCTCCCCAGAGAAGTACATGCGGGAACTGTGGTTTGGATCACCCTCCGGCAGGGAGGTGTTTTGCGAGAGGAAAAACATGCTCCCAGTGCGGAAAACTTAACCATTTTGCGAAGGTCTGCAGGAGTGGCAAAGGAAGAAGCAACGCCCCTGGCCCACGTGGCCTCTCGACCGTGGGTGTCCCCTCTGGTCGTAGCCCCGAAACCAAAACAGCCAGGAGCCATTCGACTCTGCGTCGACATGCGCCTACCAAACAAGGCCGTGAAGAGAGAACGTCATCTCACACCCACCATGGATGACATTGTGGATGACCTGAACGGCACCAAGTGGTTCACCAAGCTCGACCTCAATGCCGGCTATCATCAGCTGGAGCTCCACCCTGACAGTAGGAACATCACAACATTCTCCACTCATGTGGGACTGCGTTGCTACAAGAGACTGAGTTTCGGCGTCTCCTCGGCTGCGGAGGTGTTCCAGAATGCAATAAGGGAGACTCTCACGGGACTGCAGGGTGTAATAAATTTGAGCGATGACATCCTCGTGTTCTCCAAGACACTAGAGGAGCACCACGTACATCTCCGGGCCACCCTTCAACGGCTAGCGGACAGTGGACTCACCCTGCATAGAGCCAAGTGCTCGTTCTACCAGGAGTCGGTGGACTTCTTTGGATATGTCTTCTCCAGGGAAGGGCTGCGCGTTGACCCGAAGAAGGCGGCGGCCATACGATCTGCCCCGAGACCCACGTCAGCCACTGAAGTCCGGAGTTTCCTTGGAATGGCCACGTACTGTGGCCGGTTCATTCCTAACCTGGCGTCCCTGTCCGAGCCACTCCGTACCCTCACAAAGTCTGGTCAACCATCGGCCTGGTCCGCAAAGGAAGATCTGGCATTCTATGCCGTCAAGGAAGCCCTCATCGATGACAAAGTCATGGCATACTTTCGCCCAGATCGGCGCACTGAAGTAGTGGTGGATGCAAGCCCCGTAGGACTGGGTGCGGTCCTGATGCAGGAGACAGAGTCCAAGGAATGGGTCCCAACCGCGTACGCCAGCAGTGCGTTAACTGGAACAGAAATGCGATACGCCCAGATAGAGCATGAAGCCCTGGCCATCAAATGGGCGTGCCAGCACTTCCATCTCTACTTGTATGGGCATGAATTCCGAGTGGTCACGGACCACAAGCCTCTCGTTCCCCTCTTCGCTGGCACATCTCGGCTCACTCCTCCCCGGATCGAGAGGTGGGCAGTTCAGCTGCAGGCTTACCGCTTTGAAGTAGTCTTCCGTCCGGGAGTCAACAACCCCGCCGACTTCCTGTCGCGAAACCCCGGCCCGCCAGTGCCGTCCAAGACACTGGCCGATGAAGACTACACCGAAGAGTTTGTCCGGATGGTCTCCCTCGAAGCATGCCCAGTCGCCCTCACGCTGGAGGACATCGGAAAGGCAACCGAATCTGATGAGTGCCTCGTCAAGGTCAAGACCACGCTAGCCAACAGGAACTGGCGTCACTTTCTCGATGGTATCAGCTCCCTGACGGAGGACGAGAGGCTGTTCCGACAACAAGTGTGGAAGGTCCAGAGCGAACTCAGCGACGGCCTTCATGGAGTCGTACTGCGTGGGACCACCCTTGTGATTCCGAGGAGCCTTCAAGAGGAAGTGGTCCGTCTGGCGCACCAAGGGCATCAAGGGGTGTCGAAGACCAAGGCCAGGCTGCGGAGTAAGGTCTGGTTCCCGGGGATGGACGCCATGGTCGAGGAAGTCGTCCGCACATGCCACGCCTGCAACATCACGGGTGGTGATCCTGCACCCCACCCGGTGATTACGGAAGATCCATGCCTGGAGCCGTGGTCCAAAGTGAGCCTCGATTTTGGGTCATTTCCTGATGGACCGAGCACCCTGATGCTCATCGACTCTCACTCAAAGTTCCCGGTGGTGGAGGTAGAGTCGTCGACAGCTTTCCACCACGTCAAGACTGCTCTTGAGCGCGCCTTCGCCATGATGGGTCTGCCTGAGGAGATCAAGTCAGATAATGGGCCGCCGTTTCAGGGAAGGGATTTCCAAGAGTACCTGGCTTCCAGGGGCATTCGACACCGAAAAATCACGCCACAGTGGCCCCAGGCAAACGGAGAGGTGGAGCGGTTCATGCGAACAATGAACCGAGCGCTCAGAATTGGAGTGGAGTAGGAAGAAGACGCCGAGCAGTGCCTTCTGCAATTTCTCAGTGCCTATCGTCAATCCCCGCACTGCACCACCCAGTGTGCGCCGGCTCACCTAGTATTTCGAAGGCACCGAGAGACAGTGTTCCCGCGGACCCCTCGTGGAGTCCCCCGGCGTTGGATCAAGGGGCTGCCCAGGCCCGAAGGAGAGCATCTAATGACAAGGCGAGCCAGGCTCGAAGGGCGCAGCCGATGAACATTCACGTTGGGGATCGAGTCATTGTGAAGGACCGCCACCCAGGCTGGAAGTATTGCACCCCGTATGAGCCCGAGGTGTGGGAGGTCATCAATTTGCACGGCACCATGGTATCGGCTATGCAAGGGACTCGCGTAGTCACAAGGAATATCTCGTGGTTCAAGAAAGTTGTGAGCGGGTCGTCACCTATAGACCAAGCCACAGAAGACCTGGAGGAAGGGGAAGGGGTAGTCACCACGGACACCCCTCTTGGCAGCCCGGAACCTACGCAATACCAAGCAGGAAGAGAGTCGGGGCGGCGGAAGAGCCGCAGAATTCTGGAGCCGTGTCCTCCGAGCCAGAGAGGGACACGGAGGGGTCTGAGGCAGAGAAGAACTCCCGGAGCCAGAGGTATGGTCTCCGGCCGAACCCAACCCCCAGCCAGAGACTGAGAGACTTTGCGTGGTGCACAAAGGAAGACTGAACGAAACCCAAAAGGGTCTCTGTATCTAAAAAATTGGAGGGATGTAGTGACGGTGCCACCCGGCCTGTTCACGTACGCTGCACATGCACGCACGCACCCCGAGGGCGGGCTCGCCCGAGGGTTTAAATAAAGGGGCTCAGGACCGCTCGGGGTCTTGGCCCAGTAATCATCTAACTGTGTTTGCGTCCTTTATTGCTGCAGCCCAAAGCCTGAGGCCTAACCTCGCGCAGCGAGAGTCCTGTAACCGGGCCGGCGCTAGGCATGGGCAGCGTGGGCAGCTGCCCAGGGCCTCGCACTCAGCCCACCAGCATGGGGCCCCTCACCGATCGTGTGCCCTGTTGTTTCCCTGTCTCCTTGCAATTAGGGTCCATGGGAGGGGTCCCCTCCCTGGGCCTCTCAGGGATGGTGTCTGGAGGCCTAGGGGAGGGAGACTCTTCCCCTTGTCCCAATTGCAAGGAGACCCATTCAGAGACATTGCGGGAGGCCCATTGTACAGGATTTTAGCGCCCCCACAGTGTTAATTCTCAACCCACAAGCAATTCTTACACCTATCAGGCTGAAGGTGTGAGAATTGATTGTGGGCTGAAAGTTAAAACTGTGGGGGCGCTAAAATCCTGTACAATGGGCCTCTCGCAGTGTCTCTGAATGGCTTCCTTGCAAGGGGTCACTTAAGTAAATTAGAGGGGCCTCTCACATTCCCTTTTGGCCCAGGGCCCGCAAATCATAAAACTGGCCCTGCCTGTAAGGTCAGGACTCCACAGTTGGAAGTACTTGCTATGCTGTGCCTGCCTGGCATGGGGTTCCTGTTACTAATAAACTCGGAACAAGCGTATCCTGTTTCTGCTGCCTCTTTGGATGAATGAGCCCACAACAATTTTGGCGACAGGACGGATCTACTACCCTCGCCTTGCCTCATCCAAATTCCTGTTTCTGGACGTGCTGCCTACTCAAGTTACTGGCTGAAGGAACCCTGTGCCTGGCGTTTATCTACTTTATTCATGGTGCGGTAGGATTTTTAATTCATTTATTCCCTTCGTGCTGCCCTGCCCCAACGTTTTTGAAAGCAGACATTTTTTTTATTCGGCATCGTTGGTCATTTAAATGTTATCGACCTCTGCCTCGCGCATCAGCTGACAACGTTCCTGCATGTGCGCATCTTCTCGAGCGCTCTCCACCTCGCGCTCCGGCTTTTTACAGCCTGCCACTGCTGCCTCGCGAGCGTTCTCTGCCTGCGCTTCCTCATTTTCACTCATTGTTACTTAGCGCTGGCTGGAAAAAAGTGTTCATTGTTTCTCCCGACTTGCTTCTCCTTGCTTCCTGTACTCCCGCTGCCCACTGCTCCATCTTTCAAGATCTTCGTATCCCTTTCGACCTTGGCAGTCTTCCTGTCTCTGCTTCTGCTGCTCGTAGAGACAATTCTAGTCAAGTTAAAATCAGAAAGACTGTTTTTCTACCGCGACACTGCCATCTACTGGCCTTTGTTGGAACTGTGTAAATCCTTTTAAATTACAGAGACCACGTTTTTATCAAACTTAGTGTTATCAGTTTTTCATCGCTTCACTGGTCCTCCACAGAGTTTTTTTTTACTTCCGTCTCATCATCTTAAGGTGGTTCATTTCGCTGTTGTCATTCCATATCTTTATCTTTAGCAGAAATGAGCATTAACCAAGCTGTTGTGCCCCCCCCCCCCTCCTTCTTGATGTCACAAGGAGATCCTCTCATTGAATGGGAAGACTGGATTGAAACCTTCGAAAATTATGTTGTGGCTCTAGGGGGCTCAAATGTTTCACCTGTCAGAAAGAAAGCGCTTCTAATAGGTTGTCTGGGCACCGAAGGGCAACACGTTTTTAAATATTTACAGCAGGTCTATGAAGACAATGGAGACGTCATGGAGGATGTTTACAAGGAAGCAAAATTACACATACACAAGCGTTTTGCAAAGACCCTTAACATTGTAATGCAACGTCACAAATTCTATACCCAACCTCAGAAGCCCAATGAGTCTATTGATGAATTCGTGGCAAGACTCAGAGACAATGCTGCAACAAGAAGGTTCAAGAGCGCTTGTGGGCAGCTGCTGATCCCTCGTTGAAGGAAGCCATCAAATTAGCAAAGGTGGTGGAGGAGTCTCAAAAATGCATGAAAGAAATGCAACTATTGGGCAATAGGGAGCACGTTGAGGTCTCTGAGATAGACAATGATGCCAGTTCGGTTAATTTTGTAAAAAAGAAGCCGATCACTCCTTCAAGTGTCCGCAATCCTTCTTTTAGACCTCTTGTTCCTTCTCAAGCCAGATCCAGCACTCGCATCTGTTTCCGTTGTGGCAGCAACTCGCATATTGCCAACTCCAATTTATGTTTCGCACTGAGTCAAGACTGTCGTTTGTGTGGCAGGAGAGGGCACTTCTCCCGCATGTGTAGAACTGTCTCCCACAAACCTAAAGTTGCTGTTGTCGAAGAGTCAGAAGAGCTCTTTCAACACAAAGTCATGATGGTGGATTCAGACACCACACTACAACATGAGGATTCACAAGACTTCAAGAGACGCACAAGTCCCAAAGCTGACTTTCTAATTGATGGCAAGCTTGTGACTCTGATGGTTGACTCGGGGTCCTTATACACCATCATTTCCAAAGACTTATTTGAAACTGTTTGGCCCTTTAGAACATTAAATAACACGAATGTTATACTGAAAGGTTATCGAGGGGCCAACATAGGTGTTATAGGCTACTTTGAGGCTGACATCTCCTTCCGTGAACGGCATACGAAGGGGAAAGTTTTTGTTGCCACTGAGGGTCCACCCATTTTGGGGTGGTCTCATCAGTATGATTTACATATTGTAGTCAACCCTAGGGCTGATGAACAAGTGATGGTTGTGTGTGAGGATGACGTTAACCGTGTTCTTGAGCAATTTGCTGTGGTTTTTGACAACAAGCTGGGTATGGCTAAAGATTACACCCACAAAATTATTTTAAAAAAGGATGCCATCCCGGTGAGGCATACCTCTAGGAAAGTTCCCATCGCTTTTAGGGCAGAGGTGAAGAGTCTTTTTGATCAAATGGTTGCCGATGGGTTCATCGAAGCTGTCGAATCTACTCAATGGCTTTCCCTGGTAGTGATTACCAAGAAGGCCGATGGGTCTTTGAGGTTCTGTGTTGACCTGCGCAGCCTCAATCAGAACATAGTTATGGACCGTTTCCCTCTTCCAAATATTACAGAGTTAGTTTTCCTCTTGGCGGGTGGCAAGTTCTTCTCAAAACTTGACCTCAGGAGTGCGTACCACCAGGTTATGCTGCACCCTGACTCAAAACACCTTACTGCCTTTGTCACTGCCGAGGGTGTATTTCAGCTCAATAGATTGCCCTTTGGCTTGTCATCCGCAGCCAGCGTGTTTCAAAGGCTCATCTCTAAGGTCCTGGTTGGTGTCAACAACGTCATTTTCTTTCAGGACGACATTTTGATTTTCGGTGACACTATCGAGTCACACAATGAAACTTTGCACATTGTTCTGTGCAGGTTATTGGAAGCTGGTCTCACCTTGCGCAGAGAAAAGTGCAAATTTTTGGTTACTGAGGTGGAGTATCTGGGCTATCGTATTTCGAGTGAGGGTGTCAGGCCAAAACTCAACCTCGTAAGTGCTATTGTGAATGCGCAAACACCCATTGACAAAGATATGCTGCGTTCCTTTATGGGTATGGTTGAGTACTACTCAAATTTGTTAAGGACTTTGCTACTATATCTGAGCCTTTACGAGCTTTACTTAGGAAGGGGCAGAAATTTGTGTGGGGTTTACCTCAGGAGAATGCTTATTGCACCATCAAGGGTGAGATTTCTAATGCTAAAATTTTGGTTCCTTTTCAGTGCAACCTGCAAACTATACTCACTGTCGATGCCAGTTCTGTTGGACTGGGTGCTGTACTCTCTCAAATGCATGCAGGTACCGAAAAGACTGTAGCTTCTGCTTCCCGCTCCCTCTAAGAGGAAGTATTCTGTTATTGAGCGGGAGGCTTTGGCGGCAGTCTGGGCCACTTCTCATTTTCGCTCTTTCATTTGGGGGTCCAGAGTCACCTTGAGGACCGATCACAAACCCCTTCTAAAAGTGTTTGCACCTAATGGTTACGAAAATTGCTCTGCTCGCCTTGCCAGGTTGGCTGTTAAATTACAAGAGTGTGATTTTTCGATTGAATATGTACCTGGGTGGAAAAACAAAGTTGTGGATTGCCTTTCTAGACTGCCAGATAAAATGTGTGATTATGGTGAGGTTTCCACAGATGTATGACCCCTATATCCTCAGAAAAAATGTGACTCCAATGTAAAACTTGCTATTTAAACCTCAAGTACAACAACTAAAGTTAAACCCCAAAAGTGCCATGTCCTCAACTTATACCCCACTTTACAAATATCCTAATCCTATTGCGAACTTTTAAATTCACAATTCATACCTGCAGTAATGACCAGCGTAACCACCTTTTCTACGCTCGAACATCAGTCAAATTTCAATCATCCCACGGATATTGGGGTCATACATCACGTGTGATTGATCAAAGAAAAGTTTGATTATCACAACATAGGGGTGGATGTGTAGGTGTGTACGCCAGAAGGGGACATGTTTTTTATTAATTTTTGTGACAGTATTCATTTAACTTTTTCGAACTAAGAGTTTGGTTGACGCATATTTTTTTTTTTAACACTGTAGATACCCCTGACGAAGGTCACAGACCAAAATGCATTGGGTGAATTTGAATGTGATGGAGGAATCGAGTTTCTCAACATGCTTGTGAATAGGCCCGGATGGGCAATTCTTGAGTAACAAAAACGCATGAAATAATGGAACCTCGCACCTTTGACGTGACGAATAAACATGAAGAAATGAATTGGAATAAATTGGATTGAACTTTTGAAACAGAATGGTTTACGTGTAGTATTTAGATCACAAATGTGTATAAGGCTGTGCAGCTCTTCGGTGACTCGCAACCCGCGCGTCACAACATTTTGATACTGTGATTCCAGTCTTTCTTCACCCTCTACCCTTTGTGTCATGTCATTCTGTGGAATGTCATTTGTTTACGTCGTCGGGGTTCTATTTCAGTTGTTGGAAGTACTTGCTATGCTGTGCCTGCCTGGCATGGGGTTCCTGTTACTAATAAACTCGGAACAAGCGTATCCTGTTTCTGCTGCCTCTTTGGATGAATGAGCCCACAACAGATGCCTAGCTAGAAAGAGAAGTAAACTGATGCACTGAAAGCTTGGACTATGGGAATTTGATTCCAACTGACCCTCCAGACTAGGGTTGAAGCCTTATGCACCCTGAGAAACAGTTGGGAGAACCTACTAGGGCACCCTGGGTGCCGCACATAGAACTTCTGTGAACTGGCCCCTGACTCTACTTCTACCCTGGTTTCCTTCAAGCATCCAGGAGGCTTTGGGACATAGGGAGGGTGGCATAGAGTGTGTTTTGGAAGCTGGTTACAGAGGCCTGTGCAAGATGTCCCATCAGGAGGCAAAGAGCATCAGGAGTCAGGCAGAGGACAGGTCTGGTGCAGAGAGCTAGAAAAGCCAGCTTTCCATTAAAAGCACCATTTAGAAGCCAGGAAGTTTGAAGAAAATGCTCCTGGTGGCTAGGGCTGGACACCGGGAGCAAAACATGCTAAAGATCATCAAAATTGCCCTTAGCAGGCCTGAGATATGGAGGTTGAAAATGTTGCCCCTTTTAAAGAAAAGACACAAGAAAACGAGTACATCACACTCTGCCCATATCTCCTCTAAATACCACCAGGGTGGGAAAGGGCATTCGGGTCAGCACATCTTTGTTTATGGATCCATTTTGCAAAGGAGGAGCATGTGGCAACCCCTCCAAAACTTCCTTCCACCAGGGGCTCCCATCTTCCCAGGGGCCAGCGTGATTAATGGCCTGTCTCTGGGACCCCATTCCCAGAGACAGGGACCTCTCCACTGGGTGCATTACCAACCCCCAGCCCTGCGTCACTCCCAGCACCAAATTGCTGCTCTCGCCGTGGGTAGAAGCAGAACAGCAAGCATAGTATGTGCCTGCTCCCTCAGCCAGCACCAGAGGGCGGTGGCTGAGGCTGTCAAGAGCTGGTCTTCTGAACGCCAGCTGGAGTGCATTCTTGGTTTGTAGATATGGCCTTTTATCTCTAGAGGTAGTACCAGATTGGAACTAATAGTCTAGAAATGCTCCAGAAAATAATTCCAGAAGGAAGGGAAAAAAATGGAGGCCAGAAAAACCCTTCCAGCTGACCAGGCCAAACAGCAAGGCGAAGAGCAGGAGAATAATAAAAGAAATACGAGAAAGCAGAGTCCAGTGAGCGACCAATGACGCAGAAACAATTGCAACACTAGTGGACTCAAAAAGGACTCCCATTTTATAGTGCTAAACAGGAAGTGACGAATTTTCAAATAGTTCAGCCATCTTGAAAAGGAAAATAAATCACACATAAACATAAATATAAATTTCCAGCATGAATTTATGTATATATAATGCAGACCAAATTTCTGTGTACCCAAGTGTAAAATAAATACCAATGTACTGCTGGATCAAGGAAAGTTGAAAATGCTTGGAATGTCCTGCATGTGGTGTTTCTGACGTGTTCACATGCAGGAATAGGAAATGCCCAGAATCCCCAGCGTGGCCCAGCTTCAGCCGCCGCGCATTGGGAAGCAAAATGGGCCCCATCCAGGGCCGGAACCAAGAGCAAAGTGTGGTGGAGAAGTGGTAGCCCGAAAGCCAGGGCAATGGAGCCACAGGCCCTGTGATGGAGACACAGGCCCTGCGCCAGGGCGGAGTGCCAGTGAGGTAAAGGTGGAAAACTTACAGAGGCAGCTGGGAGTGGGCTCCCCATGTTGCCTCCCCCCCTTCTGCACCCGGGATTTGAAAATTATAAAAAGAAAAGCGTGTGGCCTATTATCCCAGAATAACCACGCCCACAGGCAAAAGGAGCCACAGATCTACCATTCAAGAAACTGGGCTGGAAAGCCCCCTAAAGCCACACAAAGAGGGTTAATTTGCAAAGTTTTCTTGCATGTGGTGCCCAAGATATGCACAGGAGCACCACCAATGTTTATACTAAGTGTTATGGGGGCTGCTGCTCTCCCTGCAGCCCCCCGCAGAAGTGCAACCAGGAAAGCCACACTAATTTCCCAGGGAGATTGGATGCATGACCCTAGGGAAGGCTCTGTTTTGTTTTTAAGCATTCCTGAAGCTGGAGATTTTGCTCTTTGGCTCTGGAGTGCAGGGACCCTTTGTGGTTGGTCATATAGCTGTATTTCGTAAATACTGATGACGAACAGTGCATTGTTTACATTAATAATACATGTTTTCCATACTAATATTGTTCCCATTACTTCCAGTGCTATTATTTTTATAGCAACCCACAGCCTGAAAGGATAGGTCTGCCTGGAGGGTAAACTTGATTCTTATGGATCTTTGGCACGGTAAACAGTACCGGGATCCTGGGATGTTTCATATTGAGGTATTCGGATTATTTCTGCGAGATGAAACCTGGTTCTCTTCCATTGGTGGTGATTTCTAGAATGTGTTTGTTAATATCTTCTAGGGGGTTGTGATTGAGTTGGCAATAGCGTTGGGGGTTGGATAGTTGGCTGTATATCTCCGCATGCAGCTCAGCGGCCCGACGCCCCCCGCAATTGCTTTTAGCCCTTTTATTCAATGCTCCCATGAATATATCAGTATGATTTTGACTGTATCATTTTTCCTCAACAGTACTAAATGATATCTGTGCTTTCATATATGCTGCACCTTAACACAGCACTCCCTCTGTTTTCCCCATGGAGCGCCACCCTGTTCTGCCTTGGCAGCCCTGGTGGCACCACAAAAGACCACTATTTAGGTGTGTAGGTTCATACACCAAGACGCCCGGCTGCCATGCATTTTGCTGGCATTACATACCCCCATGCATTAACTGACACACCCTTTACTAATATTAGTGCAGTGGCGATCCGTTTAATTTCGGATGCCTTATGTGGGATTCACCCTTCCATAGGGCATTATGCTAGCACCTCAGAGAGCGACACCTCTTAGAATTTCCACAGGTGATTCCTTTCACGTTGTCCAGCTGCACGCTCCAGTGGCTCTCACATTAGCCCCGCACCCTTCCCCAGAGTGCTAAGAAGCTCTGGGAGAGGTGCCATGCATCACTCTCCCTCGATCGGGGAGACTGTAACCCGCATCCTCAGTATAGGCAGCGATGATTGAGCATCTGCACAATTTTGGAGAATTCACGGGGAGAGACCCTTCTTTCCTACTCACTCCTGCTTTTGGGTTCATTGAGCCCACGCAGCCGCATCGTCCTGTTGGGCACTGTTCCACAGAGACTGCGGATTGCCCGCTCGGGCTCTGTTCCACTAAGATCACGCATTGGCGCACCTTTCATTTTTAGAGGTAAGCGCCCCCCGCCTGCACCATTACTAGGTAAGCCACTCGGGGCCACGCAATGCCCTTCTCATGCCTTCAATTATGATTGATTTGCACCTTGAGCAGTGGAATAACTTCCCCCATTCCGCTCCCAGCTCCTCAGGTGCAGGCTCGACTCAAATGTGTATGGATACGAGCGTACAGCAGCGCTGACGCTCCTTTAGGTGATTACAACTGCTTTTCTTCAGCATGTCCCACTATGCATGCGTGCCGCCCGTGACCATAGGTTATGTTATCTTTCCCTCACCATAACAGCATGCTCCCCATGCATGCTTTGAAACCTCCAATAGGATTCCTCTCTACACTGACACAGCTACTCCTAGTTGCCCAGCATGCTCACATTGCATACCCAGTCATTGTTCTGGGGGCCCACGCGCCATGTTTAGCGTGAACCCCAGCTCCTCCCCACACTCATTCAATTGAATTTTCTCCATACAGGATGTCCTGCTACTTTTCGTCCTGATGTGACCCCGACATCTATCAGTGGGTTCAAGAAGTTGTCTGTTGCATAAACAACGACCTCCTTCTTTCTGTGTATATTTTTGTGTTTGTAAATTGGTTTTGTTGTGTTGCATAGCACTTGAGACATATAACGTGGTTATATGCACCCTAGACCTACCAATGACGTTAATTGGGCTCCTAGGTTAATTATGATTTACACGTGAAATAATAATAAGAATCACTGAACTTTTATTGTGTCTTCCCTGTATTTATTGTGTGTGCGTTACTATATGCACGCGCTCTGTCAGGGCCTTTGTCATTTTGTTTGGTGAGTGTCTTTACACAAACCTCTTGTTGACCCTTGTTCTCACACCCTATATTTTCTATCTGCATACGATATTATACGGTTGCCTGTGAGAACCACTATAGCACTGGGAGCAATTCCGTGTTTTCCTGCCCGCTCTCTGAGAAGCATAGAAACTTATGTGCTCAAAACCGACGGGAGCAGCTTTCTGCTCTCACTGGATGGAAGCAGATAACAGATCCCTAGCCTCGCTCTCTACAGTGTCCCTGGGTTTGGGGTCCCTGGGACATCGCAACTGAGCTTGGGGAGGGGGGCCATGCACCCCCCTGTAATTGTAAGTTGCAGCCCAGGAGATGGGGTGCCTGAGGCCTGATTAAGCTTCCAGGGAGGAGGCTGTGCGTGCCCCTTCCTTTATTTACATATTGGCCCCAGGGGATGGGGCTCTGGGGCCTCTAGAAGGCTTGAGGAGGGGAGCTGCACACCCCTCCCCCTAATAAACCTATTCTGCCCTCCCCAATGGGGCCTGGCCCACCCCAAGATTTATTTTTGGTAAAGCGGAAATTTGCAGGAATTATTTTTGTTTTATTTGTATTTGGCCCTGAGGGGTTTCCACCAGGCCGGGGAGGGAGGGGGGGGAGGGTATTTCTACCCTGCCCTCCTACATTTTTGAAGCCTTATATTCAGGACAGGAGACTGAAGGGCATATTCACACAAAAATGTCGGAGCACTTTGCTACGCCAGATTTGGCAACACTGCGCTCTGACATTTTTTAAATGCAGGAATGTGCTGTATTCACAAGAATACGGTGCACTCCTGGGATTCCCCTAGCGCTGGCGCAAAAAAAGTCACCTAGCGCCAGCGCAAGTACCCTGCCGCCATGTTGCAAGGGTGCATGCACGGCAGGGGCAATAGTTTATGTGCAGGAAGGGACACCTTCGTGCACATAAACAATCATTCATGGCGATTTGCTCTTTCTATGTGTGCTGCAACATGCAGCACACATATAAAGAGCAAAAACGAGGAAAAATTAATATTTTCTCCTCGTATCACCATGCTAAGACCAGGTATTCCCTGACATTAGTTCTTGGCACTGCCTCAGCCTTGTAAATCTGTGGCAGCATCAAAAAGCAATGGGTGTTGCAGTGGAACGCCCACTGCAACACCCTTTGCACGCAACTTTGCAGCAGAGTACTGAGCCGGGAAGGGGCATATTTACAAGGTGGCGTTAAGCCATGTTAAGTTGCTTAGAGCCACCTTGTAAATATGGGAAATGGGGCTATACCACTGGAGCGTCAAAAAAAGTGATGCTCCGGTGGTGAATGGAGCTTGTAAATATTGAGTCCTAAAATGGCTGCCCCCACATCTTTGTTGATGTGGTGGCAGCCAATCAGATCCAGTCTTAAGATGTGTCTGCTCTGCGGGTCCTCTGTGGCGTGATATTTACAACATTTTTGAGCCTTCATTTCTCAAAAACTACTGAACGGATTTACTCCAAATCACAAATTGCACACTTTCTAGACCCAGATGTAGCTTTCTGCCAAATTTGGTGTAATTCCGCAGTTTTTGAGGTATTGCTGTTCAATTTTCCCGTGGAAGAATGAATGGAGAAAAAGTTGTTTTGGGACCACTCCTTGATTCCTTGCTGGATCACCCCAAAGCTTTTCAGGAAGGAGCTGAGGTGGAAGAACATTTTTTTTTTAAAGTTTGGTTTTTGGTGAAGGGTTGTCAAACAGGGCCAAAGTTATTAGCAAAACAAAATCCGATCTTCCTATGGAAATTTGGACTTACGTATAAGAGTGGCAATACAGAAAAAAAAAACTGTTGAACAGAATCACACCAAATGTAACAGAAAGCTAGTACTTTACTCAAAAACAGTGATTTTTGTGATTTTGTGTACATTTATTCAGCCATTTTTGAGAAATTAAGGTAAAAAGAAATCCAGAGGGGGTCCAGTGATATTGAAATTCCCTATAAAGCATTCTGATTGGTGAAGGGGGCGCTTTTTCCCGTCGGCCCACTTGATCTCGCTGGACCATGTGCTCTAATTTGCTGACTGCAACATTAAGAGAAATGTTGGGGCATAAGGAGGCAGAGTAGGGATACCCTGAGCCCCTAGCCCTGATAGGGGGCAGGGGGGATGGATCCCAAAGGGAACCCTGCTGGGCTCCAAATGAAATTTCTTTTTTGGGTCGCTCTTTTCCCGCAGTACTCTCGCGAGAGCCAGCATGGCCTCCTGCAATGAGGTCCCACGGAAGTAGAAGGACCCTTAACAACAAAAAGATACCGAGGGATTTGAGTCTGTGGGGCATTGTCCATTAGCGGGAGGTAATGAGCAAGGTCTTGAGACAGACCTGTTAAGAAAAATAACATTTTAAAACCAAAATAACACTGAAATTCACCAATTATACATAACTGATCTAAGTATAACTTAAACCGTTATGATGCACTGTCTATGACCTTACAAATTGCATCACTGATGACATCTGGGCCCAGACTTACTATGATTTTACGTGCCCATTTTAAAAAATAGCTGGAAAGAGGTGCCACATGAAAGGATGGAGCTTTGTGTTGAAAAGACCCTACCTGCAATAAAAGGCTCTAAGAATGGGGACATTTTTGTGAATGTAGTCCAGTCAAATGGGATAGAAACTGCTCAAGGAGTGAGGGGAAAAGATGTAGGCTATACAAAAAAGAATAATGAAAAAAACACGGTACATAACCAGGGTGAGAATGTTTTTCAAGGCTGTCGGAAGTCAGGTATGGAGTTTTCAGGCAATTTTAGGGGACACAAGAAAGCCTTGCAGGCTGGCAAACAGATTTGGGAACCTGGAGAGGCTGTTATAGTACAGGATGAGCAAGTCAATGAGTAGACAGGACCACAGTCACTGCAGGTTCTGGTGGCTTGCAGAGCATCGGAGGGAGAATCCTGCAGGGAAACACTGGATGCAGTGAAGATTTACTGGCCGGCTCTAGAGTGTCCTGGGTGGACCGGCCCGAAGAGAGGGAGAGGTATGGTGCAACCATCCCGACAATGTGGGAAAGGAAGATTGCTGTGCCAACCTCCAACACAGTGGATTTGAAGCATTTCGATGGGAATGCGGGGGATGGTGAATGTCCAGGTATGAGTTCTGTTCATGTGGATGATCAATGGGAATGTGAGTTGGATTATGATGAAGAGGTTGACGAATTGGAAGAGGGGGAGATACCTGGTTGGCATAAATATAAAGAATTTTAAAAAAGCTGAGGAGGTGGAACGGGGGGAGGTGGGGGTCTAAAATATTTCCCAAAGTCATGTGTTACAGGAAAGTGATGCCGAAGTGAATTTACTGGAAAGACGTCGGGCGTGAAGAGAGCCCAAGAAAGAGGCAGTAGAAAGCGGGCATCTTCAGAACCAGCCAGTACATTGAGAACCGGTGAGAGTCAGTGGTGGAATAATTGGGGGACTAGTAAAGAACATTGCAAAAAATAAAGTTCTTGGGGCCTAGTGTAGTGGATAAAAGCGTAGGTACCAAATCAAGTAATGAGGAGTCAGTGTCTACAGGTAAGAAAGATCAAGGGAATAATGCAAAAGATGACACCAAAGAAAAGGGGGTCAATAATGGGATATCCCAGTCGAGTTTGGACAAAGATTAAAAATCTAAAGAGGACGAGGAAAATAATAAAACTGATGGCTTAAAAAGTTTGCCTTATGCCTTACATGGGGTTATCTATGCCATTGGGGGCTCATCTGATCAACGCAACTAAAGAGAACATTTGGAGGGATGAATTTGTGGACGTGTACAAACTACTGCATAGAGAGATACATTCTAAAGAAGGGTCTAGAGAAGAAGCTTGGGAATTAGCAAAAAGACAGAAGATTCCCACAACAATTGACACATGGACATCAGCATTTTTAATATTTGCGAGTGTCTATTCTGAGAAGTTGCCTGAGTGAGCAGTGTCTATATTCAAGTATATTGATACCATTCGTAAGGCCCACATGGAATTTGGGGGTTTAGCATGGTTACATTATGACGAAGAGTTTTGGGCTCGAATGGTCCTCATTCCCGATAAACTTTGAGGGGAAGTGGACAATGAATTATGGGTGCAAAGGATGTATCCACAAATACCTCCCCCCAGCATGCACACAGCAAGTGGTTTAGCGGTTCCTCACCAGCCCTTTCTTGGAAGGCCCACCTCAGGGGGAGGGGGCAGACATGAAATAGAGGCCAAAATCCCAATTCCGGTACCTGCTGGAGTTTTAACAGGGGATATTGTCCACGGATCCCCTGCTCAAGTGTCCAAAATGTGGGGGAAAACATGCAATCCTTCAATGTTTTGGGGACCAGACAAGCTTTGGAGGTAGTGGTCATGGCAGGGGTAGAGGGGTATCCTTTCAACCTAGTTACAATGGCTTTTACTCCAATTAATTTCGAAAATTTGAGTTACTGGCTGAAATTTTACCTTATCAGGGAGGAGGCAACAAGGTTGGAATGGGGTTTTAAAGAAGGTTTTCGACTTCGTAATCAGGGTCCTAGGGCACGCAGGTTTGCTGACAATTTAAAGTCAACCAAAGAGCAGAAACTGGGCAAGGAAGTTGCAGAAGCAAGGATGGCAGGTCCTTTTAATTACTGGCCTTTACCTGATGATTTCCTCACTAGGGGTAATACCTAAAAAAAGCAGTGGGGGACTTTCGCATGATTCATCATCTTTCATGGCCTCACGGCTTGTCAGTAAATGACTTTATAGCAAGAGATGATGCCGCAGTGCTGTTTGCGTCAGTGGATGTAGCCATTACATTGATCACAGATGTGGGCCCAGGAGCCGAATCGGCTAAATGTGATATCAAGTCAGCCTTTCTTTTGCTACCAGTTCATCCTTTGGACTTTTCTTTGTTAGGTATTCAGTTTGACAATCAACTGTATGTAGATAAAGTTCTACAGATGGGCTGCGCCATTTCCTGCAAGCCTTTCGAGGCATTTAGTACATTTCTGCAGTGGCTTCAGAAAAGGATGCAGCACCGAGACAGCGATCCTGAATGTCATTGATGATGTCTACAAATCACTCGATGCAGACCGATGCTGCCTACTCATACTCCTTGACCTATCGGCATTCTTCGATACGGTTGACCACAAACTGCTAATAAATACACTACGAGAAAGGATTCGAGCGGACGAGGTGGTCCTACAATGGTTTACCTCTTTCCTACAGAACCGCTCTCAACGAATAAAAATGAAAAACCTCACATCCGACCTATTCCCCATAACTAGGGGTGTCCCACAAGGATCAGTTCTCTCTCCATCACTGTTCAACATCTGCATGAAGCCCCTCACCGCCATACGCAAAAAAGCTAACATCCCCTTCCACCTCTATGCGGACGATACCCAGATCTACCTAGAAACATCCTCAATTGGAGACATACAGAGACTAAATGACACTCTAAGGGAAGTACAGAACTGGCTATCTCACAACCACCTAAAACTCAACTAGGATAAGACGGAAATCCTTCTCATATCCAACAAAGAGCAGACCCCTCAAGTCACAGAATGGCTAAAATCCATCTTAACCTGGCCGTCTCTGTAAAATCCCTGTGAATCACTCTGGACCCCCGTCTAAATATGAGCGAACATATTAAGAACTCTGCTAAGAGCGCATTCTACAACCTAAAACTACTCAACAAAATTAAACCCTTCATCCCTCCCAATGACCTTAAACAGGCCACACAATCTTTTGGTTCTGTCCAGATTGGACTACGGGAATGCGACCCTCACAGGCACGGCAAAATCTCACTCAGAGCAACTCTAAATGCAGCTGCTAGGATGGTGACCGGAGTGAAGAAATACAACCACATCTCTCCCTCTCTAAGAGAACTAAAATGGCTCTCAATTGAAGCACGTTCCAACTTCAGAAATGCATGTCTCACACACAAAGCTCTTCATACTGGTAAATCTGCTTACCTGGCCTCCAAACTCAAAAAGGCTGGACAAACGAGGAATCTCAGGAGCACTAACACACTACTCCTCATTCCTCCCAAAACTCAAAAAAAAAAACCTTATCATGCTCTTTCTCTGGAAATGCGCCTAAAATCTGGAACTCCATCCCAGTCCATATCAGGACTAACCCCTCCTTCATAAACTTCAAAAAAAAGCTCAAATACCTCTTCCTCAGCCGAACTCTTCCAAATTGAAAGCTTCCACCCAACGAGACATAACTCCTCTGCCACAGGAATCTCGCCCAGCGAAGAATATAGACACTTCTACAAGAAGGCATTTATATCACCTGCCTTTTGATTCGCTCCTATGATCCCCTCCTAGCCTTAACAGGAGCCGACACGAGACAATGCTATTGAAATAATATGTGTCCGAATCCATCATGATAAATGTTGTAAAGCCCTCTTATACCTTCGGGTCTGGCTAGGACTATATAAAACTCTTAAATAATAAATAAATAAATGGTGCTTTGCTTACAGAACAGGTCATGAATCGGACACTCATTATTTGGATGACTTTTTGTTTGTAGGCGCAGCAGATACGCAAGATTGTGAGAGAGGTCGCCATCAATTTGAAAGTATGGCACATGAGTTATGAGTACCTTTGGCTCCTGAAAAAATGGGTCAATGAACGGAGGCGCATTGCCTTTTTTTAATTTTTCCCACACTTGGTGGCTTTGTCGGTGTGGGGTTCAAAATTGACCAACAAAACTGCCACCTTTAACATTTACAATAAGACAGTTTGGTTAATGGACAAAAAGCCAAAAATAAACATCTTTTAAAGATGTTGCAGAGATTTATGCTGGGGTGCTTGATGTACAATATTGTTTTCAGAGCCAAACATGTCCCAGGTGCGAATAATAACATTGCAGAAGCTTTGTCTCGTTCGCAGTGGCAGAGATTCCGTGGTTTGGCGCCCGGAGCAGAAAACACAGGTGCCACAAGAGGTATGGGAGCTAGCGGTTTGAAAATGCTCAAGTTGGTAGCAGTGAGTACTAGGACAGCTTATGGAAGAGCTTGGGAAGAGTTCCTGAGGATGGGTGCATCCCGTAGGTCTCAAAATGAACAAGGTTTATGGTTGCACAGAGAGGACGTGCTTCGTTTCATTATGTATAATATTGAGAAGAATGTTTCAGCTACCACAATTGCTGGTAAGTTAGCTGGTTTGAGTTTTTATGGTAACATTTTTCTGTGGCTATGTGCCTTCTGCTGGCGAGATGGGGAGGTGTATGTTACAAGGTTGGGCCAAAGAAGAGAGGTCAGTTCATTAGAGTGCCGGTTTCAATGAAAATCTTGCTTCGTATGGTTAGGAACCTTCCTTTCATATGTTTCCCTGTTTTTGAACAGTTGCTATTTAGGTTATGCATGTGTTGGTTATTTGTGGGAACATTTAGGATATCGGAATTGTTGGGTAGGGGCCATTTAGGCAGGTTTAAAGTTGAAGATGTATCTGCCTCAAGCGAAACAATTCCGCAGGATGTCCACCCCCGGGCAGCTTCGGGCAGGTGGTAGATTCCAGGTCCCTTTTAGGTTGCTGTCATTGGTTGGGGTACGCGGGGGCGGGCTTAGGTGTCCGTTAGGTTTTAATTTTTTTGTGCGTCATTCCGACGCTGTGGTCCTGAGGTGGGGGGGGGAGTAACCATTTTAGCTTGCTCTCCCTCCTTCCTTAGAATATTAATTTATTTATTTATATTTATCTTGGGAGGTCTGCATTTCTGGGGCTCTAGTTGTCGCTTGGACAAGTGGCAGAAATTGAGGAGCTTGAGACAGAACGGAAAGGTTGGGGGCATTGCAGAGTAGGTTCGGGCAGAGGGAACACAAGGGAGCGATGTCTGAGGCATGTGTGAAGGTCAGTGGATAAAAGAAAGGGGATAATGAGGATTGTATGTTGTAAGAATGGTTTGGGGATTTTATTGTTGGGAAGACTTATGGGTGGGTCGGCGGGTGTTAGGATATGTTATTGTATTAGTGAGGCCATAGAATTATAATTGTAAAATATTGAACTGCATACCTGTTCTTCTAAAGCGACCTTTTACTCTCACTAGGCCTTGTTATTGCCATCTTGCCCGAAAATACATTGGCCAGGTTGAACCAGACACCAGTTATTGAGAGATTTCACCCTGTGAGCACAGAAACTATCATCTGGCAACGCACTCTTTCTATGCCTAATAATTCTAACTAACGTCTTACGCTGCCATCTTGTGTCGAAATCATGAAGCGCAGTTTGCTATGACCGGAACTTTAAGATTTCAACAAGTGATAGTTGCATTTGACAGTGAACAGGAGGCCAGGGGCTTTCCTCGGTGTGTTCTCGAAGGTGGCCCCGGAGAAAGAAATGCATTCCTGCATCGATGCAACCATCGGAAGGCACCACGACTCTTGGGATCGTTTATTCCAGCGGTTCTTAACTTTTGGTCTTCTGTGGATCCCCACTTTATCATTACTGGGATCCAGGGACCCCACTGAGTTATTACTGGAAACTAGGGACCCCCAGCTTAAGCAATTTTGATGATTTGAACCTCAAAACAATACACAAACAAGAATTCAAACAAATACACAAGTGTGAATATATTTTATTTAATTCACATACAAATATATATATAAAAAAAATCAATTTTAATGGGAAGGTTGGAACTTTTCTAAATTCAACTTATGCCATCCATACTATATTCTGTTTGATGCATGAACACTGCCCCCTCAAACCAGTCTGACACCAGCTTAATCTTTAGCCTCCAATTTGAAATTACTTCACATTTACAGAACGTTTTCAAAATGTCAATTTTACATTTTGCTTCTTTATTTACATGTATAGACTTCACTAATCTGTTAATATTATTTAATTTTCTAAGAAGTTGTGATCCCCCGCACTAGGAGTCGCAGAACCCCAGGGGTCTCCAGACCACAGTTAAAAACCTCTGGTTAGTCTATTTTATTTAACAATTTTCAAACTTCGTTTGATGTCAAGAATTTAAAAGTGTACATAAATCAACAAGCAATGGCAATGCCAATAGGTCTGGCTTATACCTGAAAGTGCATCATCAGGCACTGGTGAGTTTAGGCACTTAAGACATCATCAAAAATGCACTCGGACACTCATCCTTGCACTCATGCCTTCATTCATCCACCTGCTGGTTCGTTCTTGGATTCCCCTGTAGTTTTGCCAAGGGTTTGGGCGAGACCACCACTTCTGATTGCACAGGGGGAAGCGGCTGCGACCCCCATGTGTGTGGTGTAATTGGTAGGAGCTGGCATACGCCAGAGGAACGTGGAAAGAGTTGATAAAAGCCCAGGGCTCCAGGCGTGGTTCAGATATCTGGCCACCAAGATACCAGCGGCTCAGTGTGGTCATTTATGGGTGTATGGTTAGGCCTAACTCATCAACATTACACTGGAGACGAGGTGGCCACGATCCCTACAGCGTGCCCCTCTACCTTCGTGTCACGCAGCACCATTGTGGCCCCACTCGCTGCCACCACCGCCGCTGTGCCTCCGCTGCCTCGCCTTCGTTCCCCGGCCGCTGCGCGAGAAATCTCAGCCCTCAGCTAGCCTGCCCCCGGAGCCACGGCGCACGCGGGACTGTCAGAGGAAGGACTCCTCGGCCACAGGTAGCGCCAGCCAGCTGCACCCCGCTCGCTCCGGTGCTCCCAAGGGGCGGTGCCCTTCTCGCCAGCCACAACACGCCCTACTGGAGCCGCGCCGACAATGCCACATGCAGCACGATGCTCGACGTCTCCTGGCACCACGGGGAGCCTCTCTCTCCCGCAGGCACACACCTCGCAAAGCACCATCGCTTGGTATCAAAAGGGGAAAGCAGACTACGGCACTCCCCAGAGACACCATCGTATTGGCACTCCATCAGGCCTGTGGGACTCAAGGTGAGCTACCTGCCCTACACAAATCAGCTACACCTGCCTCAACTACAGCCCACATCCCACGGTGTCCAGACAGAATACCATCAGGGGTCTACACAGCCGCTGCTGCCCCTACTGCACACCCAAGTTTGTGCCCCGGCCCCTGCCCCTGCCAGCCACATCTACCTTTAAAGCCTTGATAACACTGTGCTCTCCTTGGATACCTACAGCTACTACCCACCACTCTCGCCCTCATGGCGTCAATCCCGCCACTGGAACCCTTCACCATCACGGGGCCACCACCCTCCCAAGCGGCACAGTGGAAGGCGTGGGTCGAATGACTATAGACCTATTTCGAGGCTGCTGAAATTCCAGTAGCACGCAGACGCCCCATGCTTCTTCACTTGGCAGGGGCCAACATCCACAAGCTTTCAAAGACTGTGCAGGAAGCATGTCCCCAGCGAACTTACAGCACCATGCGAGATGCCATCACAGCGCACTTCGAGCCATACGCCAACCCTGACTAGGAGCGGTTTCTCCTCCGCCAAGCACGGCAGCTATTGGATGAGTCGGTAGACGTCTTCTATGGGCGGCTGAGAGAGCTAGCCAGCATGTGTACTCTCCCTGACGAAGATGACAAAGTCCGGGCCCAGTTCATTCAAGGGTGCGCCTCTTCCAAATTACGCAAACGCATCCTGCAGGAACACAACATGCCCATGATAGACATCTTGATGCTGGGGCGGTCCAAAGTGCTATCCAAGGCCCGGGCGGCCCACATGGACCCCCCTGCTTCACCCCCCATCAAAGAAGAGCCAGTCAATGCCATCCAAACTGAGCAGCGAGGAGACAAACCGAAGTCCACCAAACCATCTCCACGAAACAACAAGCAAGGCCCACAGAGTGGTGCGGAGGCCCGTGCCCCCACAACAGAACCTGACCTGCGAATGGCAAGACGTGCAGTGCATGTGGTAAACAGAACCACTTCTCCAAGGTATGCCGCTCTTCGCAAAGACGATGGTCCAGGGTCCCACAGAAGGTGGTGCACACGGTGGAACAGCATCCAGAGGAGTCGTCAAGCAGCGATATGGACGAAGACGAAACAGCCACCGTCCACGTGGTAAGAACACTTGATACGCTCAAGGCCGCCCGGTAGACTGCGCCAATGTGCAAGATTGGAGTGCAAGACCACCCAGTCACTGCGCTCATAGATATAGGAGCCACCATCAACCTCATGGCCGCAAATGTCTACAATGGCCTGCCTAACCCGCCAGCACTTCGCAGCACCAGCGTGCAAGTCTACGCATTTGGCAACCACTCACCACTGAGACTTTGTGGCGTGTTACAAGCAGATCTCTCTCAGGACGCCACCCATCAACGCGCAAAAGTCTGTGTTTCGCAAGAAGGGTCAGGGTTCCTACTTAGCTGCCGCACCGCTCAGGACCTCAACCTGATACAATTCGCATTCGACGTGCACACCCATGACCTTGATCGCCTACTACAGGACTTTACACTGTTATTCGATGGGATTGGGTGCCTGAAAGGACCAGCCGTCCAGTTGCACATTGACAAGTCAGTTGCCCCGATAGCCCTCAGGCACAGACGGATCGCCTTTCATCTCCGGCCCAAGGTGGAAGCCGAACTTCGACCTCTTGAGAAAGCTGGCATCATCGAACGGGTACAGGGACTGATGGGGCGCGATGGTGCTCTAAAATTGTAGGGGTGCATCATAATCATGGATAGTCCGCACCCGCATTTATTTTTGTGTTGTATTAACATTTGGTCATTAGGAATGTGTTGTAATAATGATTTGTAAGTGAATTAATAGAAAATGTTTCGTGTCATGCAAAAGAAACGAAATGACATTTATGCTTGGAAAAGAGTAACCTTTAGCGTATTGTAATTGCCTAACGAAAAGCCTATGTGTATTGTAATGCATTTTGATTTAAACGTGCATCATGTTAGAGTCTGCACGTGGAGATGATTAATTGTGTTTAACTTGTAACAATTGTAGATGCTTGCAAAGCAAAGTTTTATTAATCTGTGTGTATAATTTGATGTTTAAAGGCCTAAATGAAATGTTCACTTTGTGTAATTGAAGGCCTATTCGTTTATCCTTATGTTGGCCGATTTGTGTAGGCCTGAAAATGTAATTTCCCTGGTAGGCTCTCGAATTTAGAGGTAGTCAGCGGATTTCATGTACATGCAAGGTTGTTCTGTTCTCACGTTTTCCGCTGCAGGTGGAAGAAGCTGCCTTTGTTAAGTTAAACTAACGCCTTTGTTTTAGGAGTTAGGCATGGGGGAGAAGTGATACTTTGTAAACGGAATGTCGATAATTGGGAGCCGGTGTTCTTTCTCACTGAGGAGGCCTGGGAATCAAGGTCATCGAGCCGAACTTGGATGGAGTGAGGAAGACGGTGGAAATTTACCTATGAGAAGTGCCCAGTGAATGAGGTGATCTGTGGGCGGGTTTTACAGCTGTGCATTTTGTATTAGGGACAGTGTCCCGAGGGTTGAGTCAGGAGAAGAGGGATGAGAGAGGAGAAGAAGGGTGTTAGGAGAAGTGGTAAAGTGATCGACCCATACAACGTGAGTGTACTTCTTAGGAAGTCTTCACGAGCTGACACCTTTAATTGATCTTGCCTGGGAAATGCTAAGTAGAGATGTCACTTTAGAGATAGAGTAGGGATAGTCTAATGCTCTTTACTTTTCAGCCGCAGATGAAGTCTGACTTAGACGTTGGGGCAGTCCTTGCCAGTGTTCTGTTTTTGGAACTTTTCATTCTCTTCATGATCTATAAGATTAGACTCACTCGTAGGTATGGCTTTGTATTAGTTCCCATGTACTTTTACAACCTCGTCCTGAGGTGCTTGTACGTTCAGTTGTTTTTGGCATTGTAATAAACCCACTAACTGGAATTCGGAGTCTGTAATCTTTTGAGTCGTAGTCATGGGAAAAAGTTGAATTGCCTTAATTGAATGGTTTCTCCCCTTTATACTTCTCAGCAGGTAACAAAAGATCCATTGACCTAGGGTTCCTACTTAAATTCTGGTAGTGGAACCCGGCCTTATCAGTTGGTAGCGAGAGGACGGTTACCTCTGCAGTAAGGGGAGAAGGTAGGGAAAAGAAAGTTATACAATTCATAGAGCCCGAGAGATGGTCGTCCAGAGGATCAAGAGTGGAGGACGACGGCGTCTGCTGGAAGCTGACGAAGAGTGACGGTGCGGCGGGAACAGCAGTTCGCGGTGGAGTGAGTATGAATAGGGATGTATGTCTGTTAGATTGCGGTGATGAATTGATTGTGTGATGTCTTGCAGAGTTGGGATGAAAGTTGAGTGACTGTCGTTTTGGACTGAGCGCGCAGTCCATGTGATTTGTGTCGTTTGATGTCAAGCTCAAGGAGCAGCCTAAGATCCCGGGATAGATAGATTGTGGTGTGAAAGACACCCAGAGTTGTAATTGTCTGACCATTGATTGTGGGAGTCGTGAGACGTCATCGACAGACCCACTCGTGATAGGGAACGAGAGTGTGAGTGTTTGAGTGACCAACGGGGGTCGTGGGTTATTGCATTTGAAAGATCGAGTGATTGGATCCTATCGATTAGTTATACGACTGTCCGGCCTTTCGTGGGCAGATGGTCTGAGGCAGTTGTCCGGTCGTTTCGCGGACAGACAGTTGCCAGATTGAGGTAGACAATTACTTGTGACTGACCGATCGTATGGTGGACAGACAGTCGGTTATGTGACTGTTCGGTCGTTTGGTGGACAAACAGTTACTTGATTCTATGAATGAAAAGTGTGCGTGTGGTAGATATGGATTGTGAAGGAGGGGAACTGCTGAGTGAAGAGAAGGAGTGACGTCGAAGAGTGCCGCGCTGTGATAGGTTGGTTAGTGTAAAGGATTGGTTGATCACCATCAGGAAGTAGAGCGAAGAACATTTGGTGGGTAAAACAGTTGATTTCATCTTGAAATGTTTTAAGGTATTGCAGGATCTTTGCAGGGGAGATAGATGAGTGGTAACTCGAGTGGGGGAAGAAGCACCCCCCGAGGATACCCCAGCCCATTACATGGCTACGAATGTAGGGCTCCATACTATAATTTGGCTTCAAAATTGGCAAAAGATTACTGAGAAGGAGGGAGATTTGGCTTTCCCACGGTATGGTTCGTTCAGATTCGATGTACTGTACCAATTGAGAGCAGTGATGACTGCGTTGTGACCTCCACCCAGACCAACACAGTTTGAAGTGCTAGACGCATGGATAAGAGCAGCACATGCGAGGAAAAGAGATCGAAGTCAGGAAAGGGTGAAAAAGTCAATCAGGGCGTTTCAAGATGCGCGATGGGATGCATTGGCGGAAATATGGAGGGTCGAGACCATAGAGGGGGACAGACTGTTTCCTTTATTATTAAAGGTGGGAGATGCTCAGAAGAAGGGAGAAGAGGAAGATGATAGTGACACAGATGACAGTTTACTGGAGAGGTTACTAGCAGAGCGTCCACCTCCATACAATCCAAGCTCAGAGGAGGGAAGGAGAGCACTCACAGAGGAAACTGGGGAGTCGCAGACAAACCCTAGTGCAGGGATAAAGGGAAGGATGGCAGCAGGAACAGAAAGAATAGGGACACAATCATCGAAGAATACAGAAGCAAGTGGAGTTAATATTGTCACGAGATTACCGGAAGCTCTTACAGTGCCAGTCACCATTGGTCCCATAGTGTCAGTGTATGATCCAGATCAGGCAGAGAACGCGAGCTTGATACGATCAGCAATGGGAGAGAGCACTGGTTCTGGAGGAAATGGTACAGTGAGTGGAACAGGTCACATTTCGAGACCCATAGAATCGAGTACACCTTTGCCAGCCACTGCGGATGCTTCTAGAGGTCAGGTGGAATCAAGAGTAGCGAGATCAGGGTCTTTGGCGGATTCACGTTCTGATTTGAGGATGTGGGAACCTCCAGTGAGAGGTCCTAGTGGAAGGATGACGGGAAGAGACATGGCTCAGGGAGTTTCGGGGAGTCAATCTGTCTCACGAAACATAATCGAAGGGAATCGACGGAGAGACCAGAGTAGTGAGAATGGAGAATTAAGTAGTGCATCAAGTCAAGGGACAATCAGAACTGCTATAAGGGCTAAAGTGGTGGACGTGATGAGGTTGAAGGCAGAAGTGGATGAGATAATCAGTGGAAGCTTGCCTTTAGAAAGGATAGAACTTTATGAGCCAGATGAATTGCTGTTTGTGGCGAAGGATGTAACTCGTAGGGCAAGGAAAGCGCATGAAAAATTGACGGAATTGGCACAGAGGTATGATGTAGATTTGTCTAAAACAAAAATGTTGCAGGGAAACCACAGGCTAAATTACAGTGATCAGGAACTGGAAGAGAAAAGGGTCATCGGATTGAAGACACATATTCGAGAATTGACTGTAGGGATGCGCGCATGGAGCATGCTTGACAAATGGGAGGAAAGATGGTCAAAGAAGAAGAGCGTCAAGAAGGGTATAGGGGAAATACCGCCTCCGGGAGGGGGGACAGTAGGAGTAGAGGCTTACCCTTTGCGAGAAGTACCGAGTGGAGGGTATGTGCATGTACCGTGGAGTAGAGGTGATTTGGTGGCGTTTACCAATGATTTTCCTCGGCTGAGGGAAAAACCTGTTGAGTGGTACAAGCAAGTTGACTGATTTGTCAAAATTTCGAAGTTACTGTGGATTGATTTGAATACGCTGTTTGATATTGTAGTACCAAGTGATTTGTGGTCAGCATGTAAAATTGCTGTTGATTGGCCGTCTTCGGAACCAGAACCAGATCCTATTACACATGGTCCTTCACCTGTGGTCATGAAAAAGTTCGAGCAGGTAATCACATAGTTGCAGTCGAAAATCTCACCACAAGACATTGATTGGGTTAAGATAGACCGAACTGTTCAGGAGCCAAAGGAAACTGTACATGCTTATTACGAGAGGCTTTTGCAAGCCTTCAAGCAGTACAGCGGGTTAGACACCCTTGACCCAAAGGATATGGGACAGTTCATTTCCAAATTTGTCTTAGGTTTAAGACCAGAAGTTAGCTTTATGATCCAACAGCATCTGATCTGCTGGCAGAATAAATCCGTGGATGAGATTCTACGGTATGCCAGGTATTGTAGTGACGAAGTGGACTCAAAGCATAAAAAGCTCAAAGACAAGTTAATGCTGGTCCAAATGCAGAATGCGGAAAAGGGGGATCAAAAACAGTCTAGTGGAGGAACGTTAGGAAGAAGACAGGGAAACAATCAAGGAGGGACCCAGAATACGTCGGGTCAGGGAAAGGGGAAACCCATAGACCCTAAGACATGGATGGATGTTGCCACACTGAAGAAAACTACTGCATGTCATTATTGTCACAAGATCGGGTATTGGAAGCGCGAGTGTAGATCAAATCCAGCTAATCAGGTCCAAGAGGAGGAAGTGGTGCAGGCACCTGAGGTCGTTAATACTGTGACGAGACCCAGGTCCATGCAGGAGGGGACATTAAGCCTGCAGGTGCAAATTCCCCAACCGCCGAGAATTCCACAGGGAAATCGAACATATCAGCAGATGCCCTTTATTGAGACCTTTGATGAGTTCGATCCAGACCCGTTGCAATGACGGTGCCTGAGGGGGGAGGAAGACTGTACTCTTGGAACAGTCTTGGAGGTAGACCAGAGGGGACCGTATGTAGAGGCGGATGTTGACGGTCATCCTACCACCTTTTTGGTTGATACTGGTGCTACCCGTTCTATTGTGAGATCTGCAGTAGTTCCCAACCTACCCCTCTCGGGACGATCAATCCAAGTTGTAGGAGTGGCAAATAAGAAAATGACTAATCCATTGACTGAGGCCGTACCCATGAGAATAGGAACGTTTCACGACCGACACCAATTTGTGGTATGTCACTCAAGTCCAGTTTGTTTGTTGGGTCGTGATCTCTTGTGTAAATTGAATTGCACCATCTACTGTACACCCAAGGGGGTGGAATTGCAGACTAATGATGACGATGTGGCATTTAAATTGGCAAATCAGAATCTGAGCACAGGGATGTTTCCTATGTTGACAGTTGAGGAACTCCCGCTCGACCTGAGGGATTCTGTCTCTCTGGACGTATGGGATTTCACCGGAGAGGAGATAGGTTTGATCAAAGGGGTTGAGCCAGTTAAAATCCAAGTTAAACCAAATGCTGAGTTCCCGAGAACACCCCAGTACAATTTGTCACCGGAAACGGTAGCAGGAATCAAGCCTGTGATTGAGTCCATGATAGAACAGGGAATCCTGAAGGAAATAATGGGAAGTCCATGTAACTCACCCATTATGGGATTACAGAAACCAAGTGGGAAGTACAGAATCGTGCAAGACCTGCGAAAGGTCAACACGATTGTAGTTCCATGTTGTCCTGTGATACCGAATCCATCAGTGATATTGTTCCAGATTTCATGCGAAGCTGAATGGTTCACTGTGATTGATTTATGTCAGGCATTCTTTTCGATACCATTACATGAGGAGAGCCAATTTTTAACGTGTGTTAACATGGTGTCGTATCCCACAAGGGTATACAGAGAGTCCATCGATCTTTAACCAGCTTTTGAAGAAGAATCTTGAGAGTCTCGTACTGCCACAGAACTCAGTTCTAGTGCAGTATATTAATGACCTCTTGATTGCGTCCGAAACGGAGGATGCTTGCAGGATTGATACTGTTGCTTTACTGAATCATCTAGCAGAGAATGGACACAAGGTGTCCCCAAGCAAGTTACAGTACTGTCTGACTGAGGCTCAGTATTTGGGACATCGAATCGAGAAAGGCAAGAGAAAGGTGTCACCATATCGGATTGAGGCGATCATGAATATGACTGTGCCTACCACTCAGAAGGAAGTCAGGATGTTTCTGGGGATGGTCGGGTACTGTCGCCAATGGATCCCCAACTTTTCCTTGAAGGCGAAGCCCTTGCAGAGGCTGACGCACAAGGATGTGAGCGATCCGGTACCATGGGATCATGACTGTCTCATTGCGTTCTTGGAGTTGAGAGAGGGCCTGTGTCGTGCTCCAGCTCTAGGGATGCCAGATTACAACAGATCCTTTTCATTGTTCTGCCACGAGCGAGAAGGTTGCGCATTGTCAGTCCTTACTCAAAGTCATGGGGGTGTCCGTAGACCAGTTGCCTATTTCTCAGCTACTTTAGATCCAGTACCTTCAGCGTTGCCCGGATGTCTCAAATCCGTTGCTGCAACCGGTGTCAGCATTGAAAGATGTGAGAGCATTGTTATGGGTCATCCACTTACAGTTCTTGTTCCACATTCGGTTGAGCTCCTGATGACGAGGACTAAGACACAGCACCTGACGAACAACAGACTCACACGCTACGAGCAGGTTATACTTGCCTCGACCCAGAATGTGACTCTGAAAAGGTGTTCTGTGCTAAATACTTCTACTTTGATGCCTTTGCCGAGTGCTGATGATGGAGATTGTGAGGACTGTGACTGAACTTTGCACCTAACCAAGACCTGACATTGTCGATGAACCTCTGCCTGAATCTGATGAAATCTTTTTTGTGGACGGTTCATGCTTAAGAGACAATGTGGGTCATTTGAGAGCAGCCTTTGCTGTATGTACTATCTCTGGAGTTGTGGAAGCTGCTTGCTTACAAGGAGTATACTCCGCACAAGTGGCTGAAATCAATGCATTGACTCGTGCCTGCTTGATTGCTGATCAAATCCGAATCACCATCTACACCGACAGCCAGTATGGGTGCGGTGTGGTTCATGATTTCGGACAGCTATGGTCACAGAGAGGATTTTTAACGTCATCAGGATCTCCTATCAGAAACGGGGAATATGTGAGACAATTGTTGGAAGCTTTGCAGCGACCACGAGAAATAGCTGTGGTGAAATGTGTAGCCCATGGGAGGGGGAATGATTTCGTGTCCTTGGGAAACCGATATCCAGATGAATTTGCACGTTTTTGCGCTGAACAAGGGTGCATTTTCACAGGAGATTATACTGGAGAGAGCCCAGAAAGAACCAAGCTCAGCATGATGTTAGCAATGGCAGACACCTGGGATGAGCTCAAGCGTCTGCAGGGAGAAGTTCCAGAACAGGAAGAGGCTGCTTGGAATAGAGCAGGATGTGAGAGAAGAGATGATGGCATTTGGGTTTCTAGTGATGGTCGAGCAGTGTTACCAGATGACTTACTGAGCCCTATGGCAAGACAGATTCATGGAGCAGTGCACATTGGAAGGGATGCTATGGTGCGTGTGTTCAGACAAACGTGGTATAATCCACGGTTCCGTGCGTTTGCTGAAGCAGTGTGTCACAGGTGTGTTACGCGTCAGCAGATGAATGCTGGAAAGAAAACTGTGGTTGCATTGAGTCACATTGGGAGGTCTGGAGGGCCTTTCAATAGAATTCAGCTTGATTTCATAGAAATGCCTAGGTGCAATGGCTTAAGGTACATTTTGGTTGTGGTGTGTGTTTTCTCACGGTGGGTGGAAGCGTATCCAACAAGGAGATGTGATAGCCTCACAGTAGCAAAACTGTTGTTTAGGGAGCTGATACCATGGTTCGGTTTTCCAACTTTATTGGAGTCGGATAGAGGAACACACTTCCACAGCGAAATTATGAAGTTGCTTTGTGCCGCTTTACATGTTGATCAAAGACTGCATTGTAGCTATCGACCAGAGGCTTCTGGTATTGTGGAACAGATTAACGGGACTCTGAAAATGAGGATGGCAAAAGTGTGTTCGTCCACGTCTCTGAAATGGCCTGATGCATTGCCGCTGGTGTTGATGAGTGTTCGTAGTATCCCCGATAGGAGAACTGGCCTTTCACCACATGAGATCCTGATGGGGAGGGCGATGCGGTTACCAGCAGTGCCATCTACAGCCTTGATAAACATCACAGATGATTTGATCCTTGATTATTGCAAAGGACTGGCTGACGTGGTCCATTCTGTGTCTCACCAGGTTGAAGCTGCAACTGCCCCGACCTCGAGGGACCTCTGCCACGAACTGTGTCCGGGTGATTGGGTGCTAGTTCGCAAGCACGTGAGGAAGAGTTGCCTTGACGCCCGTTGGAGAGGACCTTACCAGGTGATTCTGGTAACAAATACAGCAGTGAAGTGCGGAGGCTTCCCAAACTGGATTCATGCCTCCCATACTCGCAGAATTTTAGAACCCTTGGAAGAAACAGCTCGTCTCGTAGAAGAAAATCCAGCTGTGGCAGCAAGGCCACTCGAGAGGACAAGCCAAGCTGTGAGGGTTGCTGACGAAGCTGGTTGCTCACCAGAGCAAGCTGAGGGGGGTCACGCTACACAAGACCCAGGTATTGTCTCTGAGGGAGAAGGGAACGTTGCGAGTGGTATAGAGTCAAACTCAGCCGAAGGAACTGGTGTGCAAGGTGGTAGGGGGCAAAGAAGAGGTGCTGAACTTGCAGAAGAATCGTGGCCTGGGAGACAAAGGAGGCTGAATCTGAGACTAGCTCCTGAGAGAGAACTTGCTCCTGTGTCGGAGACATCTGAATCGGAGCTGAGTGACTCAGAACAAGCTCAAGAAGGCCCGAGAAGGTCAAGGAGAGTAAGGGTGCCTTGCCAGAGATACGCTGCCCCGGAGTGGACTTATATGGTCACTGATGTCGGGAGTAGTGGGGACCGGGAGACTGAGGTCTTCACAAGTGGTCAGCAGAACACCCGAGTTGAAGATTGATGTGGGACTGATAGTTCCTGGATTGGAAATAGAAGGGGTGCTAACAGTGACTGTTCCGAGACCTCCGATATTGAGCAGAGTGCGAGTTCTGATCCTTCAGGAACTGTCCTTTCCAATCTTTGGATATCAGCCACCATCTCAGGAGATTGCAGCTGTTCGTCTTGAAATTTTACAGCGTGTACTAATTGAAATTGGTTCTGAGCTTATAAGGGACTGTGATTGAACTGTGAACTGTAAATAAGAGTTTAAGAAGATAACCTAGGCCCGAGTGGAAGAAGAATAAATTTAGGGTTTCATATAGAAGAAGAAAGAGGGCTAAGGAAGTCTTTTTGAACTGTGTAAATAAACCAAAGCAACGAACTGTGAAAGAATTTCCAGAATTTCCATGAACTGTGCTTGAACTGTTTGAACGGCAATTTGAGGTGAAGGAAAGAGACTTTTAGTGTATCCTCTTGCTGAACTAAACCGACAAGCTGAAGATGGAGTCTGGAAGTTCGAACCGTAGGTCTAAGTGTGTGTTAGGTACACTCATAGTAGGGGTGATAGTTGTAATAGCAGTAGTTATTATTGTATTAGTAAAAGTTTCACATGATGCAGAAGTTGAGGGAGTGGGAGTGCAAGGGACATCCACACCTATTACTTCTAGCGTAAAAGAGGGTATCGTAGGAACTGAAAAAGCTATGCTAGATCAAGCTAGTCGTATGCTGCATGTAGATTTGTCTAGAGGTGATTATACGCTTAATGCCTATGCGAAGCTGCTATATGAGTATGCAAATACGATGGATGTGAGAGATTGTTATGTGTGTATGCAGTTGCCTGCGTCCGTAGAGGAAGGTATTCGTTATCATCATCTCCCTTTGACGTATGGTATTACGTGTAGTTTATTGCTTAGTATGTTTTATGGTAAAGGTCATTACGAATATTATTTTTCTAATTATGATGCAGTGCTTTCAGAGGTTCCAGCTTATAAGCATTTGAACAAGTATGATTATTATAAGCAGGAAGATAGAGTAGGGAAGTATTTCATACCTACTGTAACTTTAGATATGGCTTATGCACATCGTCACAATTTAACATGTTCATAAACAGATGTAGAGAAGAAATTTGTAGATCAAGTAGAGGATAGACAAAGACAATTAACAGCAAATCGTAACAATAGAGAAGGAAAGGTTGAGTGGACCAAGGAGGAGTTAGCACACAAAGCGAAAGGGAGTAGTGGTCCAATAGCGTTGGATTTTGAGCAGAGAGGGAAGTTGTGTGTGAGACAAGTCCAGACCTATTATGATAAGGTTTTTGTGGGACAGAGTGTGTGTGATCATATCTTCACCATTGAGGCTACCGCAAAGAAGTTCTTGCAGGATGCGATACAAGTGGTCCTGAACGTGTACTTCGTGTGCGGGAAGAATGCATATGTGCGATTGCCATTGAATTGGTATGGTACGTGCTATGTAGAAGTGGTGTTCCCGAAAATTTATCATGTTGAAGATTTAGGACATTTGGGAAGTGAACTACATCATAGGGAGAAGCGAGGTGCAAGTGCAGGAGAGATTGTGGGGGATGTCTTTGGAGCACTGATACCAGGATTAGGAGTGGCATTGAATGATGTCAAGATCAGAAAGTTGCCAACTATTGTGGACAAGTTGTCAGCAAACACAGCTCAGTCGTTGTTACTTGTGGACGGAGAGATGGTGTCGATAAGGGCTATGGTGATGCAGAACCGTCTTGCTTTAGATGTTTTGCTGGCAAAAGAGGGCGGAGTCTGTAAAATGCTGAGAGTTCAATAGTGCTGTACTTATATACCAGACAACAGCAAAGATCTGAAGAAGTATATAAGTAATATCACTGAGATCCATCATGAGGTACATAATCTAGCTACAGAAGGAGTTTGGGACAAAGTGGGAAAAGGGTTTGGTAAGGTAGGATGTTGGTTTGCGTCCCTTGGAAAGGGAATTCTCGGTTACATCTTGAAGCCTATCATTATAGTAGTGGTCTGTGGGATTATTTTGTGGGGACTGATGAGGGCTTATAGGTGGCATAAGTTGAATCGAGTTGAGAGATCTCTTAGAGAGCAAGAGCAAAGGATGGAGAGACTGCAGGACAGTCATTATGAAAATATCAAGAGCCTAGAGAGGTTCCGACAGGGAAGAGTGGCTACAAGCTCTGTTTAGGTCGGTTCTTTCTCCAGGGAGTGTGATTTGTTATGATGACACTTGTCATCAGAGGGGGGAACTGATGGAGCGTGATGGTGCTCTAAAATTGTAGGGGTGCATCATAATCATGGATAGTCCGCACCCACAAATATTTTTGTGTTGTATTAACATTTGGTCATTAGGAATGTGTTGTAATAATGATTTGTAAGTAAATTAATAGAAAATGTTTTGTGTCATGCAAAAGAAACGAAATGACATTTATGCTTGGAAAAGAGTAACCTTTAGCATATTGCAATTGCCTAACGAAAAGCCTATGTGTATTGTAATGCATTTTGATTTAAACGTGCATCATGTTAGAGTCTGCACGTGGAGATGATTAATTGTGTTTAACGTGTAACTATTGTAGATGCTTCCAAAGCAAAGTTTTATTAATCTGTGTGTATAATTTGATGTTTAAAGGCCTAAATGAAATGTTCACTTTGTGTAATTGAAGGCCTATTTGTTTATCCTTATGTTGGCCGATTTGTGTAGGCATGAAAATGTAATTTCCCTGGTAGGCTCTCGCATTTAGAGGTAGTCAGCGGATTTCATGTACATGCAAGGTTGTTCTGTTCTCACGTTTTCCGTTGCAGGTGGAAGAAGCTGCCTTTGTTAAGTTAAACTAACGCCTTTGTTTTAGGAGTTATGCATGGGGGAGAAGTGATACTTTGTAAACGGAATGTCGATAATTGGGAGCCGGTGTTCTTTCTCACTGAGGAGGCCTGGGAATCAAGGTCATCGAGCCGAACTTGGATGGAGTGAGGAAGACGGTGGAAATTTACCTATGAGAAGTGCCCAGTGAGATGAGGTGATCTGTGGGCGGGTTTTACAGCTGTGCATTTTGTATTAGGGACAGTGTCCCGAGGGTTGAGTCAGGAGAAGAGGGATGAGAGAGGAGAAAAAGGGTGTTAGGAGAAGGGGTAAAGTGATCGACCCATACAACGTGAGTGTACTTCTTAGGAAGTCTTCACGAGCTGACACCTTTAATTGATCTTGCCTGGGAAATGCTAAGTAGGGATGTCACTTTAGAGATAGAGTAGGGATAGTCTAATGCTCTTTACTTTTCAGCCGCAGATGAAGTCTGACTTAGACGTTGGGGCAGTCCTTGCCAGTGTTCTGTTGTTGGAACTTTTCATTCTCTTCATGATCTATAAGATTAGACTCACTCGTAGGTATGGCTTTGTATTAGTTCCCATGTACTTTTACAACCTCGTCCTGAGGTGCTTGTACGTTCAGTTGTTTTTGGCATTGTAATAAACCCACTAACTGGAATTCGGAGTCTGTAATCTTTTGAGTCGTAGTCATGGGAAAAAGTTGAATTGCCTTAATTGAATGATTTCTCCCCTTTATACTTCTCAGCAGGTAACAAAAGATCCATTGACCTAGGGTTCCTAGTTAAATTCTGGTATCGGAACCCGACCTTATCAGGACCGACACCATGGGTGTCCCCTATCGTGGTGGCAAAGAAGCCCAAGCAACCCGACGCTGTGCGCATCTGTGTGGACATGAGAATCCCGAATTTGGCAATCAAGTGGGAACGCCACCTCACATCGACAGTAGACGACATCATCGGCGAGTTAGCAGGCTCGAAATGGCTCTCCAAAATGTATCTTCGATCTGGGCTACCATCAGATACCATTACACCCAGAGTCCCGCCCCATTACCACCAATTCGACACATGCAGGGCTCTGGAGGTACACAAGGCTCAACTTAGGCATCTCCAGCGCGGCCGAAGTTTTCAAGAACATTGTCAAGAGCGTCCTCCATGGCCTGCAAGGGGTACTCAACGTGAGCGACGACATCCTGGTCCATGCTCCCACGTTAGAAGAACATCTAACTCGCCTCCAGGCCGTTTTCTCACGTCTCAAAGAGAGAGGGCTCACGCTACACCGGGAGAAGTGTGACTTCCTACGAACTGACATCAGTTTTTGGGTTACCGCTTCTCCGACAAGGGCATCGGCCCTGACCGCGACAAAGTGAAGGACATTCAAGAAGAACCTGCCCCAGCGTCAGTGTCCGGAGTACGCAGTTTCCTGGGCATGGTAACCTACTGCAGATGGTTTATCAAGAACCTGGCAGACCTCACCGGCCCGCTCAGGGACCTGACCAAGACAACCAGCCCGTGGGTGTGGGGACCTGAGCAAGAAGATTCATTTCAACGAACCAAGGCTGCTCTATCCGCAGATACCACCCTGGTATACTTTGACCCCCGGAGAGAATCACAACTCGTGGTAGATGCCAGCCCCACCAGCCTGGGCACAGTCATAGCCCAGCGGCAGGAATGCGGAGAGCGGGCTCTGGTGGCTTACGCTAGCCGCACGCTCACACCAACAGAGCAGCGGTACTCACAAATAGAGCGTGAAGCGATCACAATTCTATGGGGCTGTCGGCACTTCTACATTTACTTATACGGACACCCATTTGTTGTCATCACGGACCACAAGCCTTTGATCCCGCTATTTCACAGCTCCTCATCACAACCCCCTCCACGAATCGAGAAGTGGATCTTGCAACTGCAGGAATTCCAATTCACAGTTGAGTACCGACCCGGCATGCGAAACCCTGCCAACTTCCTGTCCAGGCATGCCCGGCCGGTCACGCCTCCCAAAGCCGCAGAAGCTGAAGCCACTGAGTACCATGTGAGGATGATCGTGGAAAGATCCAGGCCCCTTCCGATCTCCTTGGAAGATGTCATTGCAGCCACGCAGCGCGACGACTGTCTACAAATCGCCATCCGAGCTGTCACCTCCGGAGACTGGCGGGAGCTACAAAGCTCAACACCCCCCCCACGGAAATGGCCCAGTCGATCCTGAAAGCCCTGTACCAAGTCCGTCAAGAATTGTCTGTGACCGTCGAGGGCTGTCTCCTTAGAGGCCTGCGACTTGTGCTGCCAGAAGACCTTTCACAAAAAGCTGCAATCCTAGCGTATGGAGCCCACCAAGGAGTCGCCAAGTCCAAAAACCGGCTCCGAAGCAAAGTCTGGTTCCCGGGACTAGACCAGATAGTAGAGGTGGTTGTGCGGCATTGTCCTGTCTGCCTTGCCACGGGCCCACCGGATCAGCCAGCACCAGTCATCACCAAAGCAACACCCAGTGTACCGTGGAAGAGAGTGAGCGCTGATTTTGGTAGCCTCCCGGGAGGAAGGCAGATGCTAGTCATGGTGGACGACTACTCGCGCTACCCAGAAGTAGAGATAATAGCAACAACATCTGCGGCAGAAGTGATCCCGAAACTAGAGAAGCTCATAGCAACTCATGGACTGTTCGGAGAGATTTGTACCGACAATGGACCCCTGTTCAACAGCTCTGAGCTGACGGACAACCTGGCTTCCCACAACATCAAGCATCGCCGGATAACCCCTCGATGGCCTCAAGCCAATGGAGAGGTAGAGCGCCTGATGAGAACCCTCAACAAAACAATCCAGATCGTAATAGCGGAGAATCGCAACCTGGAACAGGCATTTTACCAGTTCTTGAGAGAATACCGGCTCACGCCTCATTGCACCACAGCATCTCGCCGAGCAAGCTGTGTTTTGGCAGATCGGCGACGGATACCATCCCGCATCACCCGGTGTGGGAAGAAGCACCCAACCCTCCAACCCAGTCAGACACCTGGAGGGCCCGTACCAACGAAGACGCCTCCAAGAGAAGACATGCTAGAGATCGTCCTATCCTTGTGGGTGACTGAGTACAAGTACAAGACCGCCACCCCGGAGGGAAGTTCCGGCTGCCGTTTGAATTGGACTCCTGGGTAGTCGTGGAGGTCAGGGGCACAAAAGTGACAGCACAAAGAGACCTAGAGAAAGTGATGCGAAACATCTCCCAGTTCAAGAAAGTCCCAGAGGACAGCATCAAGGAATTTCCCGCGGCAAACCTGTCAGGAGGTACCGCTGCGACTAACCCTCGAAGTACCCACCAGGAATGTGACCTACCGACAGACCCAGACACCCACTCAGAAAACCTTGGCGCAACACCATCTCTCAGAAACACCCAAGACTCAGAGCCAGGGATCCCAGCTGCCAGCTACGAGAGTTCAGGGGCCAAGGAAGTAGAGCTACAGCAAGCAACTCCGCCAACACCCCCAGTGAGGGGTAGCCAAGGACGCTATGGGCTGCTGTCACATCCGAAGCCGTCCCAGAAATACAGAGATTTAGTGTCCGACTGACTGGAGGTGACTGACAAGCTGCAGCCGCGAACAGGTACCGGAGTATCCAGAGACCAAGGAAGAGTATGATATAACAATTGTGTCCGAACTGGGACTGCCATGTGAACTCCAAAGTTTGTTAAAGTTTCTATTCTCTCTGTTGGGTTTTTGTTTTGACATTTCCCGGTAAAGGAGGAATGTAGTGTTGCCAAGGGTTTGGGCGAGTCCACCACTTCTGATTGCACTGGGGGAATTGGCCACGACCCCCATGTGCGTGGTGTAAATGGTAGGAGCTGGCGTATGCCAGAGGAACGTGGAAAGAGTTAATAAAAGCCAGGGGCTCCGGGCGTGGTTCAGTTATCTGGCCACCAAGATAGCAGCAACTCAGTGTGGTCATTTATGGGTGTATGGTTAGGCCTAACTCACCAACATTACATCCCCCACTTCCCCTTCACAGAAGGAGAGGGCCGGTGCCTTTTCTAAACCTTGCAAAATCCGACAGATGGGACGTAATGTGGCTTCCCTAGAGATCGGTCAGACTTGGAGCCTAGACAGTGTGTCCAGACACATCCCAAGTAGAGTTATGGAGTGTGGGGTTTCTTCACCTTTAACCAATAGGGTGGGGGCAATGAAAAAAGAAAAGCATGGGACCTTCGTAAACACCATAGCATGGCACAAAAACTTTGTTTTCTATTGCAGCCTATCTGCATAGAACATTTTTTCTAATACATAGAACATTCTATGTATTATTATGTCTATTTGGGAAGGACATGTTTGGTATTCTTGCTCATTATTTAATCATACAATGGGTATTATCATGGCCATGCGCTTCCCATTACATTTTCCTCTTTCCCCTCCCTGCTCTCCTACGTCTTACCCGTTGGCGTCTTCTGTGGAATGGTGAAATGTGTATTGGCTCCTGTTGTATGTTGAATCTGCTAAACAACTTGGTGATGACCGTTAGGAAAGAAATTTCCCGTTAACATGTATCTTGAGGTGTTTGGGCATACTTTATGACATATCCAACTCTGTCCTGCTGCACTGAGCATAAACTTTTCCACAAGACACAAAGTGCAACACAAGCACTCTTTTTTAGTGGAAGGACGAAACTTCTGCCCAATCAAATGCCATCCTCAGGGCAACCGAATCGTAGGCGGAGTCAAAGCCCCTTTCACTGTAGTGCTTCTCAATGGTCTGATTCTGTTGATCTTAAAAGGTCTGGTGACGTCTGCACTGTCAGACATGACCTAAAAATGAAATAAATAAAAAACCATAGTGCAAGAGCATGTGAACAGTAGCAGAGCTCGTATGTCTGTGATCATTTTAAAAACTTGCTGCCTTCTTTTCAATACTTTGAAAGTTAATCTTTTCAATGATATCAGCTTCATTAGGGGTCTTGGGTTTACAAAGCCTAATTTTAACTGCCTCCTTAAAACATGGAACAGTTCCCGCCTACAGTTAACTACAGTGTGCGGGTTCTTATACAAACAGAAGAGCTTCAGCGCCCTCGTTATTTATTGGTCCACCATATTGTGTTTAAAGGACCACAGGAGGGTGAAAAAATAGCAAACAGTGAAATAGTAATAATCCGCAATTGTTCAGTCCACCTAAGAAGCAAAATTGGGACTAGAAACATAAAAAATCTGCCTCTAAGGCAGACTAGGAGAACAGACACATTTCTTTTCCAAAGACAGAAAAAATCCTGTATTCAGGCTGCTTACACCTCCCTGGAATGCAAAAAGTCATTCAGGGAGGTGGGGGTCACCAACAGCGATTCTGATTGGCTGCCAGCAGCCAATGAAATGATCCTAACACGGACGACTATTTTGAATGATTAAAAAAGTGGCTGCTCAAATTGCTGTTTATTTATAGACTCATTCCCATAGCTTTCTGTCAGCCAAGCCCAACAGCCCAGATACACACTTAGCAAACTACCTATGGGTCATGCACAGTCTGTGATTATACAGCAGTCTGTTTTGTTATGTTATGCAGATTTGTAGACCACACTATCACCCGGGACGGTGTCTGTGCCCACTTAAAAATTATGATCCACAACTTTCCTTCTATGTTAGACTGTAACAGTGGCCTAGCCTTAGCCCCTGCGCTGTAGGCCCCCCCCCCCCCCGAGCTGCATTGGGCCCCCTCCAGCATTGTGCACGGGCAGCGGGCCCCTGGCACGAGAGCTCCTGACTGGTTCGGGGTGGCCTTTTTTGTACTTTGCATGTTTCGTGACACCACTGGTCTGTAATAGTGCAAATCAATACTCCGAAAATTGCCATATATGCAAAGATTTGCTTTTCATTGATATCATACTGAAATAAAATGTTCTAAGTTTGTTAGAGATGTTTTCAAGACAAAGGCCCTCATTACCAGAAAGTTGGAATTTGGTGAGGTATTTACCACATGTGGTAAATATCCCCTATTCAGAGCTTTCAATAGGAAAACAAGGCATAATGTGCAGAATCCGAATTCCACATGTTAAGACTTTTTCCCAGGCTACCCACCCACCACCCTTCCCTATTTTTATCTGCCTGGTTACAGTTTGTGGAACTATTCTATTCAGTTTTCTTGCAAATGTTGCAAAGTGAGAAACACATAAGAGCAATCAGAGATATGAGCGTGTTTCTCTTGCAGCCTTTTTCTATGATAATCACCTCATTTCCACCTTCCTAATTTCTGTCAGAAAAAGAACAGATCCTCGGCTTGAGGTGAATTTCCCTGACAAAGCTGTTAGGTACTTCAGGTCAGTTCACGAGAGACTTGATACCACGTCCTATTTCAGCACGACAAAGGGGTCAGTGCCCCAGCCTCTCCCCCCATAACGTTGCTGGAGGCCATCCACCCTCCTAAAACTTGGAGCAGCAGGGTACATAAATAAATAAGCAAAATGAAAATGTTATCATTTTAAAATGTTCTGTATAGATGAAGAAATGTGAAATTGGAGTCTAAACATTAGACTGATTTGTGGGAGCAGGGCAAGTGCATCAAGCAGAATATATTTATCAGGTCTGAAAGTCAACTGGCAAAAATCAAAGCTATTCCCGATGGAAGCGGGACGTGACCTCCCTGAAGGGTTGAACATGCTCCTGTGAGAACCTCGTTGCTTGTCATACTTAGGTGTCAAGATATACCATGGTCAGGCTGATCTTCTAGATGTGAATATAGGACAAGCCAGTAGAGCAGTGAGGTCAACTATTGACTTTTGGAAGACATTACCTCTATCAGTGGCGGTGAGAGTAGCACTGCTTAAGATGGTACCACTTCCCCGTTTGCTATATTATTCCACGTTGCTGCCAGTGTGGATGCCTAGAGCATCGTCCAGGGCTACCAAATCTATTAGGTGTGCTGCTGAAAACAGGACGCCTCTCACATAGTGACATCCATGAATTCCGCGTAATGCGTAAATGTTGGTTTAGGTGTTTACAAAAGACCCGTACAAGAGTTCCATATTTCCCCGACATACCCATAGCCATGCTGAAAATGTGACCTCATGGGGGCAACTGGGAAAAGCTGAGGGATTGGTCTATAGCTGGGGCAATGAAAATGGGATATTTATTTTGAGAGGGGGAGCTACTCCCATTTGATGATTTCCGTACAGAGTTTGACTTACCGAAAAGCCACCTGCTGTTTCATTGGGGCTGTAACAACAGCGATCGGCAAACATTGGAGATCGGTCCGGTTGGAACCACATTTTCATAAAGCCTGTCAGTATATTTCAACATCATTGAGCACTGTTAAAGCAGGCGCGTGCCTTTATAGAGCAATACGGGAAGATATACTTCAGCCCCTTGAGAATCCGTTGGGGGGAGGATTTGGGGATTCCCATACCAGACGGGGACTGGGAGACAATTTTACAGAAAATACCAAGAATATCAGGAAATGCCCGATTTAAGCTAATCAATTTTTGTGTCCTACTTAGGTCATACTTGACTCCAGGGCGCATCAATAAATATTTTAATCTGATGTGGGCGTCCTGCCAAAGATATGGGGTGGTGGGAGCTGAACTCATGCACATGATGTGGACTCGCCCTTCACTAACTACTTACTGGGAGAAGGTAACAAGAGTGGTAGCGGTGTCATATCAAGGGAGGCTCAGTGCTCACCTGGACGCTGTCTCCTGCACTGGTTCCCACACACATCTAGGACTAAGGTCACCATTAGATTCCACGGCTTGGCTTACATATTGGTGAAGAGGGAAATCACTAGACACTGGACGATTCGTGGGAGTCCCCGAAGTATAACTTGGCACAAGGAGCTTGAAAAATGGGCTGGATGTGAGGGGAAGGTATCGCTGCGAGAGGCTAGATGGGGACTAGGCTCACGGGCATGGGAAGCTCTGGCAGATTGCCTGAGGGATCCAGACCATCAGCCATCATCAATGACACCAGGGGCTCAATTACTGATGCTTCCCCTTGAATGTGGTTGTAGCTGCAATTAGGATTTGCTATTGCTTATATTTTTTCAACAGCTGTCTGTATCATTATGGGGCACGGCTTATGGAGGGGAGGGTGGGGCGTTTGGGACGTTTGAACACTGAATTTCTGAGGACAACCATGATGTATTGCAAGGCATTAATGATGCAGATAAGATTGTAGTCTGTTATTTGCTGATGCAATAAACCTCAATACAACTTTTTCAAGTGATCAAACAGAATATAATACGGGCAATTGGTGGCCTCAGTTGAGTTTAGAAACCACCAACCGTCCCATTAAAATGTGGACTTTTTATATTTGTATATTTCATCATTTGTGTATTTGATGAATGCTTGTATGTATTTTTGTGTATTGTTTTGTGGTTCAAATCATTTCATTTAGAAAGGGGTCCCCAGTTTCCAGTCATGTTTCAGTGGGAGTGCCGAATTCCATAATGATTAAGTGGGTGGGGGCATAAAAGCAAAAAGGTTAAGAACCGCCGACTTTGAGTATTAAGAAGGCCTCACATACTTTTTAGTATACAATTTCTTTCATCCTTAATTTACATGGGAAGGATGTTTGGAGAAGCAGTTTAATGTCACAGGACAATGTTTACAACTTTGACAAGATGCTAAAAATGAGAGCATCGCTGGTTTTCACCTCTTGTACTTGACAACTCTGCATGTGGGTATCACACATCCAGATGTTTTCTAAAGCTGCAAATAATCTATAACCGAGCCGCTTTTCTACAGTACTCAGAGCATGTGCTGCAAGGAAGAGTAGGTGAGTTTAAGAGAGGACTCTGGATACATCCCCACCTAATACTGTGCTGGAACCATCAACGCTGCAGTTCTGGTAGATGTAGGCACTCTAGCTTAGACAACACCAACATTGCAGCAGCAAACTGTGGCCCTTCCACCTACTAGCAGCAAGGCAGGCTACGGCAGTAGGTCTCCTGAGATTGGCCTGACTCCATGACAGTCGCGGCAGCTGCTTCCGGGCGGTACAGTGGCAGCCTATCTGGCACTTGACAATGTTATTGCTAACGTAAGGAGATGTTACAGATGTGACAAAGTTGGGCATTTAGCTAATGACAGAAATTGTCCTGCCCTAAAAGCAATTTGTACCAAGTGTAAAAAGAAGGGACATTTCGCGGTTGCATGCAAAGCTAAGATTGCAAAATCAAATGTAAAAGAAGTGCCTGTTGCAGTGGATTCTGTGCAAGAGGAAGGTGATACTGACTTCGTCTGTGGTCAAATTGTGTTGCAAGTTCATGAGGTTGCTGTGATTAAATGCTCACCTGTGGATACCATTAGTGTTCACGGTGAGACTACCAATGTCCTTTTCGATTCTGGGGCAAAAATAACCATTGTTTCAAACACATTTTATCAAAAGTCTCTTCTTGGTAAGGTAAAATTATACCAACCTGATATCAAGCCGTGTGCCTATGGTGGACAACCTATCAAATTGCAAGGCTTCTTTGAGGGGGTCATTGAATACAAACAGAGGTTAACTTCAGGGAAAGTCTACGTTTCTCAGAAAGGCGACAGCGTCATAAGTTGGTCACATCAAGGTGATTTGGGAGTGATCTTGGATCCTAGTGGTCCTGTTCCCATTCTTTTAAAAAACAGAGATATGGTGTGTCCTGTTGGAGTTCCGGATGATTCTGATTTGATTGCGAGGATGAAGTGTGAGTTCCCTCAGGTGTTCAAAAAGGAATTGGGATGCCTTGTAGATTATGAACACGAGATATGGTTGGTAGCCCATGCACAACCTGTTCACTGTAAGGTGAAAAATGTTCCCATTGCTGTTCGTGATGAAATGTGTGATGAGATTGAAAAGCTTAAGGAAGGTGGTATCAAAGAGGAGGTTGATGGCACCGAATGGCTGGCTGCTGTCGTTGCTGCCAGTAAGGCCAATGGTAGCCTTCGCCTCTGTGTGGATTTGAGACACCTCAACAAGTGTGTCATCGCTGATAAGTATCCACTGCCTAATATAACTAAACTTGTTCTTTTGCTAGGTGGCACTACTGTTTTTAGTACCATCGATCTCACCACAGCGTACCACCAGATAAAATTGAAAGAGTCGTCAAGGGATTTGACGGCTTTTGTGACTCCCTTTGGCACTTTCAGGTTTGTTAGACTCCCTTTTGGCCTTGTCTCAGCTGCCTCCATTTTTCAAAGGGCCATGGAAAGAGTCCTCAAAGGTATTCGTGGGGTCTGTGTATACAAGGATGACATCTTGGTATTTGGTAAAGGTGTGGCTGATCATGAGAGATGTTTGAGAGAGGTTTTGAGCAGGCTGACCATGGCTAATCTCACCATTAAAGCAGAAAAATCTAAGTTTGGCACAAGGATGGTCGACTACTTGGGTCACACCATGTCTGGCGATGGTGTGTTTCCTAAAGTGGAGTTGGTTGACACCATTTCTAGGATGGTTTCACCTACTTCACGAGAAGAATTAATGAAGTTTCTGGGTATGGTGGAGTTTTATGGCAAGTTTCTTAAAAGCTTTGCTGACATGAGTGTCAACATGAGGAGCCGCTTGAGAAAAGGAATTGTTTTTACTTGGGATGAGGCGTGTGAGAAGGAATTTGTCAATCTCAAAAAATGTCTGAGTGCCGCAGCGAAACTAAAGAGTTTTGATCCAAAAAAGCTGTCTTTTATCACCACTGATGCCAGCTTGAAGGGCCTCGGTGCTGTTTTACAACAGAAGGGTGAAAATGGCGTTAATACCATTATGTTTATCTCCCGTGGTTTAAAAGATGCTGAATCACGGTACTCAGTGATTGAGAGAGAGGCCTTGGCTGTGCATTGGGCTGTCAAGAAACTCAAAAAGTTCTTGTGGGGATCGAAGTTTGTGGTACGAACTGACCATAAGCCACTTATTGAAATCTGTGCAAAGAAGGGTCTGGATCTGGTTTCCAGTAGAATCACCAAGTGGGTCATTGCACTCCAAGAGTTTGATTTCCACCTGGAGTATCTTCCTGGGGTGAGGAACACAGTGGCTGATACCCTCGCCAGGTTGGTCTCTGTAGAGCATGAGGTGCCTAATGATGGGGAGTGTCCTGATGATGAAACCGATTTTGTGTGTCTAGTTGATTGCAAAACCATTTCAGAGGATATGTGGTGTAATGCGCTATCCTTGGATGCTGTTCTCCAGGAAGTGATGCGTTTGTTGGAGTGTGGTTGGAACGCAAAGAAAGCTAGTACTTCTGGGTGTGAATCCTTTTGGAAGGTTATTGATGAGTTAAGTGTCATTAAGGGTTTGCTTTTTAGAGGAACCAAATTGATTCCTCCAGCAAAACTGAGGGAAGAACTTATTGAACTTGCTCATGTGTCTCACTTGGGAATGTCCAAATGCAAAGAAAGGCTTTGTTGCTCCTACTGGTGGCCTGGCATGGATAAGATGATTGAGAGACTGGTCAGAGAATGTTCGTTGTGTGAGCTCTGTGATAAGAACAAACAGTCTCGGATTCAACCCATGGAGATTAGGAAATTGCCTGAAGGTCCTTGGTGTGAGATTGCGTTAGATATTTTGGGACCAATTCATGGTGAAGGCTTGCAGAGATTTGTCATTGTGGTTATTGACATGTTCTCCAGGTGGCCAGAAGTCTGTATTTCAAATTCCATTGAGAGCAAAGATGTAATCACATTTTTAGATGTTCTTTTTGGTCGAGAGGGGTTTCCTCGCACAATGCTCACTGACAATGGTGTGCAGTTAGTTTCTAAAGAGATGAACAAGTTTCTTTCTGATAGATCTATTAACCACAAGAGGTGTTCTCTGTATCATCCAGAGGCAAATGGGATGGTGGAAAGGCTAAACAGGGTCCTTAAGGAAACAATCTCTTTGGCTAAATCAAATTCGCTTAACTGGAAGGAAGAATTGTTTAAGCAGATTGAGATGTATAGGTTCACCTCTCATTGCACTACGGGGAAAACACCTTTTCAGCTCTTTCGAGGTAGGTTACCAAACACGTTTGTGGAACCTCCCTGGGTCAATGAATTTGAATGTGCAATTGGCAAAGCTTGTTGTGATGATGACAATTTGCGCTTGAGAAAAGTGTAGAAGATTGAGCAGAAGAAGAAATACTTTGATGTTAAACATTCTGTGAAAAAGCTTAATGTGCAGGTTGGGGATATGGTCATGGTCAAACGCCCAGGTTTGGCTGGTGCTATGAAAAATTCCAAACCCATTCTTGTTGTCAAGACCTTCAACAATGCTGTACGCATGCAAGATCACCGTATCTGGAATATGAACTGGATTGTTGTACACAAAGGGGCTGGTGGTGATGCAAAAAACCTACCTGAGTCAGAGGGCATTGTTGTTGCAAGAAAGTCAGGCAGATTGGTTAAAAAACCAAAGCATTTGGAAGACTTTGTCTGACCTTATTTGTGGGTGTTATTCTATAGGTATTAATCTTATTCTACATGCACTATTCTCTTTATGTTGTTTTTGTTTTTTCTTGGTTTTCAGAGGAGGGAGGTATGTGGTATTCCTCATAAGCATGGTTCTCTGGTAATCACTGCTGTGTCCTGAACTGGCACAGCTGTGGGGGAGTCACTATGATGTCACATGCTGTGGGTTTCTATGGTGACGGAATGTGATTACTTGAATGTACTTGTCAGTTGGAAGCAGCCCTGCTGATGGATGGCTGGGATCTTCTGTTAATAAAGGATCTTCAATCTACAACTGCCTTTCTGCTACTTTCTTCTTCAACAACTCTTGGCAAGAAGATATCCTGAATTGCCACAGGAAGGATGTGGGAAGCAGGCACACCAGGAGCCAGGCCCAGGGAGCTGCTATGATGGACTGTCCAGTACTGGGATTGGAGGAAGAAAAAGAGTTCTCCACTCTGCAGTGGGCGTGGCCTCAGTGAAGATGGTGGGGCTCTGGGGAGATGCAGACAGTTAGTGTCTGCATCTCCCCAGTGCGTGGAACTGGCAGTTACATTTCAAATCCCTCTACTTTTCCATTCCTCCCTAAGTAAGTTTAGGAATTGGTTCAGTCAGGTGAGCACTTGCAGCAGAGATTTGTGTATTCTCTTCTACTCAGGTGTTTTTGGATAGCGCGTAGCTACCCGAACGGGCCTCCTAGCACAGAAGACAACACACCAGACAGATTGTTAGATGCACTTTAAGCTTGGGAATAGCCCGATGTTAAAAGAGCTGCGTCTTAAGGAGTTTTCTGAAGGTAGATTCGGGTTGGTCTAGTCTGAGATTAATAGAGTGGTCGTTCCAAAGTTTAGGAACAAGATATACGAAGGAGTGCCCGTCGCATCTTGTCCTGTTGACCTTGGACACTGTCAGCAGCTTTAAATTCCCAGAATGTCAAGACCTCCTGGGAAGGTAAGGGGTGAGAAGTTACTGAATTAAGAGTGGACCTGTGTGTAATCTCACAGTTTCTAATCTCTGGAGGACCTTCACAATCTTCCACTATTCTTATGGTGACACAATGAGAGACCTTGAGTTAAGTAATTAAAATAACCATTGTTTCAAAGGCAAAGGGCCTGATTTAGGAGTTGGCTGTCCTGGGACCGCCGTCGCATTTTGGTGAAACGACTACCAAATTTGGATACAGGCAGGGAGATAGCCGTAACACCACTGCAATACCACTGCCAGGATCTCTGGTCCCGCAGCAGTGGGCAAAGCAGTGGTGTATGGAGGCTGTGCCGACATCGGCACCGCCATGGGCGATTGTGAACTTCCTTCCCGCCAACCTTTTAATGGCGGGGACCCCGCCATGAAAAAGTTGGGAGCAAGGAAGATAAGGGTTCCCAAAGAGGGCCCCAGGGCAATTCAGCAGAGTGGGTATAGTGGCTGGGGGCCCATGTTGTGCTCCCCTATGCTCCGACTGTTACGCGCACACTGTGCGGCATGCACTTCTTGGTGCATGGCAACAGTACGCGCATTGCAATGTGGTGGCATTGCCTTCTGGCTCTGTAGATGAGCTGAAGCATTCCCCTGCCACAAGACCGCCAGAGGCACACCGCCAGCCCAGAGGTGAAGTCATAATCTGTCAGTCAGGATGCCGCCTGCTTGTCGGAGTTTTCCCGACTGCAGCTGCTATGGGCTGGGTGTGTGCCTGCCAACTACTAAATCAGGCCTAAAGAGTGTAAATTTAAAATGAACAGATTTGGAGTCCATCAGTCCATCTGTCCTTCATCTTCTCACTCATTTACTCATCCATCATTTCATCCATCCATGCTCGCTCTCATGTAGCTGCCTATCCTCACAATTATTGATCCCTTCATCCATACTCGTTTATGCAGCTGTGTACGCACACACTCATTTATCATTCTCATTCACCTTCCATGTTAGACCTGGCATCTTTTGGCGTGTTTCCCCTGTGTTTTTGCTTTCTGACCTCCTGGTTTTGACTCTGTTTTTGCTGGTTTATTGTCTCTGTGCACTTTCTCACAGCCGATCAGCGTTAAAGTGCAAGTGCTCCTATGGTAAATTATGTTTATGGTTTGGTGTTTCCATGTTTGGCTTATTTGATTTACTGCTATGTCCCTAGTATAGTGCACTGTGTGTGCCCAGGGCCTGTAAATCAAATGCTGCGAGTGGGCCTGCAGCACTGGTTGTGCCACCCACACAAGCAACCCTTCAAAGGGTTCTCAGACCTGCCACTGCAGTGTCTGCATGTAGTTGTGACTGCCATGTCGACCTGGCAAGTGCACCTCCTTGCAAGGGGCCAAACCTTCCTATTTTTTACATGTAAGGCACCCCTCGGGTAGGCCCAAGGTACCCCCAAGGGCAGGGTACAGTATAGGTGAAAGGTAGGACATGTACTGGTGTGTGTGACATGTGTGTGACATGTCCTGATAGTGAAATACAGTGTATTTTGTTTTTCACTATTGAAAGGCTATCTGTCCCATAGGATAGAATGGGAGATACTTTGTAACAGCTTAAAAGTATAACTTCCCATTGGGACAAGATGGAGAAATGGAGTTTGGGCTATCTGGGGGTGTTGAGGTGTGTCCTGCCTTTCCTGGGTGAGTCAGGGCTGGGCTGTATAGATCTGGGCTGCCTTTAGAGTAGTGGGAGATTTCCTTGCACCTGAATAGGCCTGGTCTGCCTTACACAATGCTGTCTCCAACTCCTGCCAGGACGCTGGGCCAGAGAGGACAGAACTGTTTGGACTAAGCTCAGAGACTCTCTGCCACAAGAGAACAAAGGTAATGTGGTAAAAATATTGGGGCCCAGACCCCAGGACTTTAGAACTCTTTTGGACTTGGAAACCTGCCATGGAGAAGAGCTGGAGAAGCTGCTAGGAGGAACTACCACTTTTCTGTGTGTTTTGCTGTGTTGGCCTGCAGTGGCTGCTTCTGTCTTGGGCAGAGAAAGGACTGGACTGAACTTTCTGCAACTTCTTTGTTTGAGTTTCTCCAAGGGCTTGAGGTAGAGCTTGCCCACTGTTCAGAAACGAGCAAAGACTTCAGGTTCATCTGCTACCAGCACTGAGAACTGTGTTTTGTGCTGCAACAGAAGGAAAAACAACCCAACACCGTCAATGACTCCTTGTCCTGAAGGCACCGCAGAGGGCACCACCGCACTTGACACCGCAACCCTGGTCTTACCGACGACGCCATCTGAAGCTGCCAAAGAGCCGCTGCTTGTACCTGTGTGCACCGCACTTCGCACAGCCTTGCTTCACACTACCGCCCTGGTATCCCCGACGCCGACGCTCCACGACGACACCGACGTTGCTGCTTGCACCACGGTTTGAGGGCACCACTCGTAAGTTACCCGATGCACCGCACTCATCCCGCACCGCAGCCTTGGCCTACCGACGCCGGCACCTTTGACTCCAGTTCATCAGCCGACGATGGCGCCTCCGGACCGACGCCGCCGCTGCTTGCACCATGACCTGTCAGCACCGCGACGAGCACAACATCACTTCGCAATGCAGCCCTGGTCTTACCGACGCCACTGGACGACCGTCACCGAGATGATGCCTGCACCGCGACCTGAGAGCACCGCACGCTGCACCGCTGCACTTCGCAAAGCAGCCCCGACGCCTGCGCTCCCAACTTCAACCACGAGGAGTTCGATCTGCAACACGTGTGGCTTCAAGGGCCCAACGACTCCTGCACTGACCTCCGGAACCAACGCCTGCCAACACCGGCTCATCGCGAGATCACCGACGCCCTGCATTTCTAAAGGTACTGTTTTGCGGGTCTTCCCGATGCCGTAGCTGGCCCGCGACACCGCGGTCAGACAGAAATGTTTGGATTTGTTGTTCACGGTGCCGTGATAGCCCTGGACGGAGCTATTGACTTTAAGGAACTGTATTTGAAGTCTATTTTTGTTTATTGATATTTCTGAGAACTGTATGGTGGATTTTTTTTAATCGTTTTTGGTCTTGTTTTGCACAGATAAAATATTGGATATTTTTCTAAAACTGGTGTGGTGTCCTTCTGTAGTGTTTTCACTGTATTACTGTTGGCTATGTGTAAATGCTTCACACACTGCCTCTGAGATAAGCCTGACTACTCGTGCCAAGCTACCAAGGGAACGAGTAGGGGTTATTTTAGAAGTGTATCCCCCTTATCATGACTAGGAAGAAGGGTCCCTACTTGGACAGGGTAACAACCTGCCAGCTCGAGATCCCCATTTCTAACCTGCCACATTTAATTTATCCTTCCATCCATTGTCACGCATTTATCCATTCATCCATGCTCACACCCTCACTACTGCATCTTCCCACCCAAATTGCATACATACCCCTACATCAATCCAGACTTTCATCCATCCATCCTCACACTCAATCATTCATTCATCCATTTTCACATTAATTCCTCCACTCTCATTCATTAATTGATCTGTTAATCCCTGTCACCATCGCTCATTTTCCATCCACATTTCCTCTTATTTTCCATACCCATCCTTTCATTGTAAACTTACCTACACCTGTGCACAGACTCACTAATTAATGCAAGCAGCATCACGTATTAACAAGCCCAACCTTTTAGCATTGTCAAAAGTTTCAATATATATCCAACATGCGCAGACTAAAGATGAGTGCAGCACAAGGAAAAACTATTCAAACTCTTTTCGATGTAGGTCATTCAGAACTAGATAAGGATGCAAATTGTCCAATTCAGTTCTCCCTAGAAAATGGTAATTTAACACTAACTTGTTGCTGTAGCCCTTCCTTGGTCTCGGAGTGTAGCTGACTCTCCCTGGTGACTATAAGGGGTAGCAGTTGCTATCCCTGGTTTGCCCACTGACCACTCTGTCAGGAATAGACAAACTAGAGTCCACAAGCTCTGTTTATTTTCTGCATGTTTCACTCCCTGCCCTCCTCAGCCACTCGCCACCTAAGAGTGGGCCACCCCGTGATGTAACTGGTGAATCAAATGGTGCATATCTCTACCCCAGGCATTTTGGTGAATGTGATCCAGCGGTGTACTAACAGCAGATACTCCACTACCATATACTCACCTGGGCCCATATAACTTTCTTACACAAAAGACCAAGTAAACCGCTGGAAGCTAGTTTATGATTTTCATACTTTAAGATCTAGTTATTTCTTTCCCTAACTAAACCTTTCACAGATCAATTAGTTCTTTCCTCTGGTCAATGGACCATTAGTTGGAACTAGTTGATGGTGATAATTAACATAACTTATTAACCGTTTCTTGATTAAAATGAAATAATCACAGACACGGGAAGTTTTAAAATCTTTATCTAAATTAATTGAGTGTGAACCATCTCAAAGTTTCAGTACAAACACCCTCATTCGCAAGAGTGTCAATTCAATTGATTCTCAAATATGCAATATGTCACGGGGCGGGAACGGACCGGGACAACCCGGACCCTCATAGAGACTGGTGGGAGGTGCAGGACGTCACCACCCCGTTTGCTTTTTCATCGCAGGAGGACTGGGCCGGCTCTGCCTCCTCGGACACTGCGGAAAGGAGACGTAGCCCCTTTAACTGGGACCATACTGACGAAGATCCCGCCCCTCCTGATGACGAAGCAACCCTCCGTCCAATAAGAGAGGGCTGGAGCAGGAAGACGGTGTGCGTTGACACCGGAGGCAGTACGGGAGAAAGCGGAGCAGCGGAGAGCAGAGAGGAGTACGGAGAGCGGAAGACCAGGAGAGAGACGGCTTACTCTGGACCAGCGGAGGGAGAACGGGAAACTGCGAGAGAGCCAGGAGGCCACCGGACTCACGAGTCGCCCAGCCACGCTTCAGGAGGAGCGTGGCTAAAACAGGTACGGAGTCGTTTCGCGGGCTGGGTAGGGAGGCGGGAGGCGTCTGAGGACTAGTGGCGCTGACTCCTTACCAGCCATAGACTGAATCCCCGACCCCCGCACTTGCACTTCCTTTTTGTTTTAGTGTGTGTCACTATTGGGAAGCGGACGGGTGTCCCCTCACTCCCTCTCCCTAACGAAATACGTATCGACACGAGCACTTACCCCCTGTTACATTCTTCTTTCCTTCTGGGCGTCCTGAGCTACATCCCTTGGCCGGCCTTTCGGAATCAGAAAGCAGAAGACCTGGACTACGGCTGGAAAGAAAACCCCCCCTTCCGGGAAGACGGAAGAAGGGGACAAGAGACGGCCGAGAGACCCAGGACCGACCTTGTACCTCATCCCCCTTACAGACTGAATCCTGCGCGTAGACGCCTCCTCTCTAAAATAAAGCCTTCCCTACCACAACCCTGTCTCCCGCTCCTCCTTCCTGAAACCTCACACAATATCAATTCAGATCCACACAATGACTATGCTCGGAAAGAAGAGGACAGAGAGAGAAGAACATCTATGAATACAATGACATTTATAATTACCAAGAATGGTGTGAAGACCAACCCCCTGGCCAAAGGGCTGGTAAGGGTCCCCCAGGATAGATCAGGAGACAACGACTTCAGGACAGGAATCAGGACAGGATACTTCACCTCTCTAAATACCGACGACTGCGTTGCACCCCTCTCTGACACTCTCTTCCTCCTCGTGGTTCTTCCGCGATCTTCTTTCTAACCCAATTAAATTAAAATAGATGGTTCTGCATTCGATTTCTTCATCAGCGTCTCACAGCATCAGCACCACCCCAACACCGACAGCATCCCGAGCTCTGTATCGTCTCTGCTGCTTCCGCTCCCAACGACATCTCTACTAACTAACTAAACTACCTCAATTATACCTTTCCATAGCCATGTACCACCCATTAATGTTTCAATTTAACAAAATACTAACTCTGATTGGACAGGCAGGGGGGATGATCGTCACACCATTTCACTTATTTCACCATTTCACTTATTTCATTAAACCATTGTTGTCAAATCCCTCCCCTCAAACTTTATTAAATCATTTCCTTTCCCATACATCTCCAAACTTAATTAATACAAAATGTTGCAATGTTATGAATAAAGCTCCTTCATATGAACTCTTCACCCTCATGTTCCCAGGGCACATCTTCGCTGGCCTTGGACGCGTGACAAGTCCTTACTCATCTTTCCGTACTCTCTCTCGGGTGCGCATGCGTGGGGTTACGTCAGTCAGCTCAATTCAGACAAGTGTAGAAGGCCCAAATGCGCACTAATAACAAAGTCCAAAGAAGAAATGTTATTCTCAAAAATAAAAGGTTTCACTGTATACCGCCAACCTCTACTCTAACCCACTCTAATCATTATTACCCTTTCTGCATTTGCGTTAGTATAAAACTTATTTTCTATTTCGGCCAAGCAGGTGTCATGCATGTGAGCTTTCAAGCGGCCATTTTTAATACCTTTGCGCAGGCGCAAGATTTTCCCTCCAAGCATTAGTACGTCATACTACGTAGATGCAGTAGACGCATGTGCAATAAAGATCCCTTGTTAGAGTGCGTTTTAGTCCTTCGTTCATGTTGTTATAATTAGTAAACACATAGGCAAGCTTCACTGTCCCGCGTATCTTTTTCTAAATGCGAAATATTAATTACAAACACGTTGTTAGTAATTCGTTAATGAGTTAAAACGAAAGGATTGCTTCCGAGCAAGTCTCATTTACGAGTCCTTGCTCCATCAAATGAACATACATGCTAGCACAAAGGCGCTATCTTTGACTGCGCTGTCAGCCTGTGTCCTGCAGACCGGTCTTGCTTGCCCACTCTATGGGCCCAATTCACAAACCTATTTGGGCAAGCAAGCTTGGCTTACACAGTGAAATAACCTTTTATTAGGTATAAAAACACTTTTGCAATACACAAAAGTTGATTTTGAACTCTTAAAAAGAATAATTACCAAGATACAGTTTTTGTGAGTGAATATACCATCAAGGATGAAGAATGCCTGTTTCTAGGCATGAGGGTTCGTGCACACGTACAAACAGACACTTTACTTGATGTCAAACTTTCTACCGTGTACAGAGAAACTACAGAGCATTAACTAACACGCTCACTAGGGCAACAACCCACCATGAATGAATTCCAATATTCTAATGCTAACAAAGTTTGAGGTGTTAGTAATATTTTCACAGGAAATGATCCAAAAGTAATTTTCCAAAGTTTCTTGAATGAGTCGAAATCCAGTTCCACATTATTATGTCCAACATTAATGAATTTATAATCACGCTGCAGTCATCATTCATTGCGAATCTCTACATTTAGTACAATAAGTAACAAAACAAGTTTTCTGCATTTAGACTGGTTTCAACACTGATCAAAGTGTGGAGATCAGTGCCTAATTTGAGCCAGTGGTTTCCGGTGCTCGGCACAGGCACTTAATTGTCAACACCAGTGCTTGAAACAGTCTGCCACAAGGTGTCGCTCTCTGACTAATTTTTAGATGATCAGAACAACAGGTAATTATTAATTCAATATACATAAAAAATTACAATTACCTACCACCCAAGCCAGCTTTGGGGGCCTGTAATAGTCTGAATTGTCACACTTGTAGGAGTGTGATGGTTAGTAGTTGTGTTGTTACGTTCATTGTCAGCATGGCAGGGGCAATGTGTGGTGCAAGCTGCAGAGGCCTCCTGACCAGAGCCCTGGCACTTATTTTTTTTTACAAATTAAGCACTGATGGAGATCCACCAGGCCTCTTTTCTCCACTTCTATTTTTTACACTGTGAAAACGGCCGGCTATTTTAATGCCACTGATTTCCTCTGCTTTGTGTAAGGCATTAAAACATCCTGCCAGGGATATTTCTTGTTCTTTCATCTGTCCCTCAGTTTCTGTTTAGTTGATGCTCCAAGTTCTTGGTTACAAATACAATCTATAAAACGAATGCAATCGGTTATTCTGCATTTTGGAAAAACTCAAATACTAAGGGCCCGATTTACAAAGGTAAACTTAGACCAATAGTCTAACTTTACTACTTTTCGGTATTCACAAAGGTAAACTTAGACCAATAGTCTAACTTTACTACTTTTCAGTGTTCACAAAGGTAAACTTAGACCAATAGTCTAACTTTACTACTTTTGGGTATTCACAAAGGTAAACTTAGACCAATAGTCTAACTTTACTACTTTTCTGTATTCACAAAGGTAAACTTAGACCAATAGTCTAACTTTACTACTTTTCAGTGTTCACAAAGGTAAACTTAGACCAAAAGTCTAACTTTACTACTTTTCAGTATTCACAAAGGTAAACTTAGACCGAAAGTCTAACTTTACTACTTTTCAGTGTTCACAAAGGTAAACTTAGACCAAACGTCTAACTTTACAACTTTTCAGTATTCACAAAGGTAAACTTAGACCAAACGTCTAACTTTACTACTTTTCGGTATTCACAAAGGTAAGTTAGAGTTTTGGCCTAACTGTACCTTTATGAATCAGGCCCCACTGATAGAGGAAGAGGGTAGGTGGGAGCTGCAGGGGATACTGGGCCCCACCCAGTGGTGCTGGAACAACTTTCATAGTGGGGGGGCTGCCATCAATATTGCATCATTGAACTTATAGGGATTGTGAAAAATCCAAGTGTCACACAATGAACAAGTGCAGCAAATATACCACAGGTATATGACAGCAGGAGAGCGGTGAGGGTGTAGTATGTAGCCCTCGGTACATTTTGGAGCAGAGTACCACAAATATACTCCGAGAGCATGGTGTGATAGCGACTGTCATTTACAGAAACCATTTTCCATTGACATGTCCACTAAAATTGCACAGACATATGGTTTTACTAATTAAACAATTCAGTACTCAAAAGACAACATGTGGAAATAGAGTTTCAGTAAATATGATTTGCATAAGTAAGATGTCGTGATTTGTTTTGATCTTGTTAAAATATTTCTTTCCATCTCACTTCAGAATTACATTTAAAAATGTGCTTCATTTGTGTTCTCCTCACTGCTGATATATTCTAAAATATCTGTGCAGTTCATTCCCAGGTATTTCCACTTTGTGAGGTGTTATAAAAGGGCATCCCACAGCCTTGTTATAGAAAATGTCCTGTAGCCTTTTCTTTCACACATCCTGTACCCCAGCAAGATGTCATATTGACCACTTTACAAAAATTCTCTCACTTTATAGTTAGAGAAAGTAAACACTTGCCTCAATGTGGAAAGAATAAGCAGCAATTCGTCAGAAATCAGAGGTCAAAGGTCAGTCTGTCCTTGCACAGCAATGACGAGATAAAAGCAACATTTAAAGGCATCTGGGTCGCTTATTCACCCTCAAAACATCAGTTTTATTCCTTCCAGCACATATAACCCTAACTGTGGTGGATGAGGTCACTTGCCACTAGTGTTCTGGGGTCTGTCCTACCAGAGATGGCTGGTGACATTTGAAAGTGGTGGGGTGTAAAAGTGCGGGATGATTGCCCTGTGGGGAGCAAGACTAGCAACCGACCATGGTAGTCATAAGGGAGGTTCGGGGGGTCTATCCCCCGCCCGGGAATTTGTTTTAAAAAGAGTGGGCAAATGGTGCATTTTCAAGCTAATTTGATAAAGCAAGAAAAGTTAATAAAGCAATTGAAAAAGTGTAGTTATGACATCAATAACGCGATTTGAAAGTGGTATATGCATATGTACTGTGTGCATCTGAGCTCTCAGGCGAATATATTCATAGAATGCCAGCCTCAGGTATATTCACTGTACAGAAACCTTAGGTATGTACAGTATTGAGGCCTTTGCTTCTAGTACAATATGCATGACTCATATATATATGCACAATATGCAGGTATGTGTTACATGCATACCTCATACACATCCATGATGTGGAAGCCACATATATATATATATATGTCCTCTAAGAAGATCTCTGATATTTACACAATATGGGATCCTCTAATATGTACAGTATGGAAACGGGTATATCCACAGTATGCCAATCTCGGATATGTACACAGTAAGAAAAAATCAATGTATGCCCTCTATGCAAGCCTCTGACCTATGCCCAGTACTCATGCCTCAAAATATAGTAATGATAACTTTCTTTTCATATAGTGCTACCATATGTACTGAAGTGCTGTAAATAGTAGATGTTACTCCTACACCCGAGACTTTTCCGCAGTCCTTAGGGCTGTGTGTAGAGGCAGAGAGGTCGCGTCATCTAATCATGGGTGCTCCACTCACTGGATTGGTGTAGCACTCCCCTGGGTTCGTCTGAGCAGTTACAGAATCCCCGGGCCCACCTCCTCCCGATGGAGTTGTGTACAACTACTGTACATGCAAAGCACGTCTGTCAGGGCCGCCGGCTTCAGCAGTTCAATAAAAGTTAGTGACAGACGGGAGTCAGGCATACAGTCAGGCATGGTAGCGGCGAGTTTACAAGCAAGCTGGCGGAATTGCAGGTTTGCGACTTTGCAGCTTGTGGGTAGAGGGCGGGATAGTATCTCCTGCTTGTAACGAAAATACCTGCTTCAAATAAGAAGGAGATTATACTCTAAAACGTTAGTGAAATCAGGTGCACAGGGCCACAAGTCAGTGAAGGTGATCACAAATGTAATTACCACTCACCGGGAGTACATGCAGTCATCAAAATGATGCCTCAGGGCAACGGCCCGAGTCCTAATGATAGGCCCTGTGAGCACGTACTCGGAGTGCGGGGCCTGCAGGACACATAACGAGGTGACTGTAGTCTCCATTCCCCTCATGCGCAATGCCATCACTGGCGCTGTGAACGAGGGGAAAAGGGGAAGAGGATTTCCATGGCGTGACATCACTGTTATAGGAACATGACCAATCACTGTGTGGATTTAAAATAAAAGCACATAGTGATTGGTCATGCTCTTTATCATTCCGCACCTGCGCCGGTTGGGACTGCGAGAGATGCCAGACTGCCCACAACCAATCCAAGCTTTGCTCTCATGCATTGGACACGCAAAAATGCATGAGAGCAAAGGAAGCATTGGTTTGAGCAGGTGAAACCAGCGCCCTAAAGGACACCAGAGTGGTCGAGCTGCGTGCCTCCTGACTCCGTAGGTGTTATACCTGCTGCTCAGCCAGTGTGACTGTGGTGACAGAATGTTGATGAGTGGAATGTTGGTGAGTGTGTGAGTCAGTTGGTGGATGGGCTGAGCAGCAGGAAGGCTGCTCCTGGTGGCTGCTTAACAACTTATCCTGAATAAATATACTTGGAAGAAACTACATGGATTGGACCATCCTTTATTCACTACATTTTTGGCGACGAATTTGAAAAGACCTACGTGTGCAAGTTGACTGAAGAGGAAATTTGAATTAACTCAACCTACATGGAACAAAGCAATGAAATCTACAGAAAGGAAAGAAAAATATAAGGATCTACATCTTCCTTTAGAATTTAAGCGTAATGTATTTCACAGCTCTCTGGCAGCCCTGAGCCCCACCAGTGACCAAGAGACCGGTCGGCCCCAACCTGGGCGTGCCAGATCCAGCTGTGTTTCTTTAGGAATTTAATTGTGTGGCCCTGTGTACAGCCTACCAGCCTGGGCACACTTCAACTTGTCGCTGTCTCAGGAATTGGAATTTCATGTGGCCCTGTGAGACTCTGCGTTTCAATTGGTAATAAGGAGAACCCCTGGTGAACTTCGTGTTTGTTGCATCAGGTCTTCATTAGTTCTGTTCTACCGACAGCCTACCAGCAGGGTGTGCTTCTGTCAACAAAAAAAAAGCCTTTGATCGCTTCCAGGATCTTGTTGACTATCAGCAGTAACATTGTTTGTGCAGCACTCGTTATCTCTACTACCTAACGGCATTTCAGTATTTATGGGAACAGTTCTTTTGTCTCATGTGGACGATGCGGCCAACAGCATAAACTGTGAGTACTATTAAGGGGTATCTATTCCCTTCACCAACACCGTACTGAACTGTTTTTTTTTTTTTTTCAATTGGGGAGAGATACCCGGTGTTAGGTGAAATGGCATTTTTTTTTTTATTCTCACCATTCCGTTGGATGTGCGACGTCTGAATATTCTGCTTGCGTGCCTCTCATCTGGTCATCGGGTCTCGCAAAGCACTTAGTAAGCGCAGCCTCCGTTTTCTGCACAGTAACGGTGAGCAGCGCGTACATGACTGGAGCAACTCGGCGCTTCTCACGTCTATGTGCCGCCATCTTATTATCCGGCACTTTAGGCCGAGTTAGTTCCTGGACTGTCTTCCCAGTTGTTCCGGTTTTCACCTCAATAAAAAAAATAATGAAAGGGAGCTGGATAAAGGAAGAAATTGGTGAAGCATACGCCGGTGAGCGCCTCCTAATCCTGTGGAGATATGGTGAGCCGTATGTTTCTGGTGAGCAACTCAGCGGTAAAAGAGGATCTACAATAACATGCCCTTGTGTTCTGTCTGCGATGACTTTCTGGGGAAGTTGGAGAAATGACTTTGTTTAGGAGGCGACAATATTATCTGGTTCTATATGACATGGAAGATTCCGGTTCCTGATTGCTAACTACTTCTTCATAGCTGCTGCGTATGGGGACTGTACTGTACTTTGGGTGAGAGGTCGCTCACCAGAGTAAAAGATTTTCTTTCTGCTTTATTTTCAATTTATTCCTGCTGCCGTTTTTTTTTTATTTTAATGTACTTTTTTTTTTTTCTTTTTTTTTTTTAAATTTTTTATTTAACATTTTCGTGAGAGAACAATCGCATTAGGCATACATATATACATTCAATTACCATTTGTAGATATATTACAGATCGACAATGCATCCATTTCGCCGGAGACAATCTGGGCTTCACCATAGAGACAGCAAACTTCCAATATTGACAGTTGGAGGTATAGTGTGTTAAAAACGATCAAGGCTAAGCTTCCCACATCCCAACAACATATACATGAAGCATCCTCTCGTAGTCATGACCATAATACTTTCCAAGCCCATCCCAACACAATAGCGAGTACAACAAACTAGGTGTCTGAGAGAGAGGGGCAGTTCTCCTTCCGACTGGGTCTATCTCCGGTGGCCTGACACCCACGTAAACGCAACCAATCACTAAATGGACCCCATATATCCTTAGGTCTGGACGCTGTCGGCATAAGATCCCAGTAGTTAGCCAGCTGCTCTTGACAGTAGGCCACATCTTTTAGCCATGTGTTTATGTGCAGCTGGTGCGGAGAGCCCCAATGTATGGCCAGTCTACGTCGCGCGAGAACCAGCAGCATTGCAATTAAACGACTGTATTCTGGTTTAGATTGGGCCACATAGCCCAGCAGCATAATCAACGGGGTACGCTCCAGCACCTCGCCTGTAATATCTCCTATGACATTTGCCACCCTCCCCCAATATTCAGAGACACTGGGGCACTCCCAAGCAATGTGCATAAAGGCTGCACCCTCCCGCCCACATCTCCAGCAGTTAGATGTTGAACGTATCCCTATTCTAAATAAGTGTTGCGGTGTGCGGTAGAAGCGGTGCAGAAATTTAAAATGGATTAAGCGTAATTTGTAGTTTGGGGATAGCCGTTTCGTTTGTAAACAGCAATAGGCCCATATATCGTCCGTGATCTGGTCTGGTAAGTCCTCGCGCCACTGCGCAAGCGCCCCAAGGTCTGACCATGGCATGTGTAGCTGCGTGTAGGTGTATATTCTGGTAACCAGCTTCCGTGGCGACGGTGTGGCCAGCAGGTTGTCCAGGGAATGCAACGTGGGGGGAGGGGCAGGAAACGATTCATGTTGCTTCTTGCAGGCCGCTCTAAATTGGTGGAATAAAAGCCTCTCCAATAGTGGTACAGGGTCGCATGATTGCGCAGTAGGTTCAGGTAAGAAAGACCCCTCTGGGTATAGATCTGCCATTGTCCTAAGTCCCATTTTATGAGCCCTCGCCACTGCCCCCTTATCCTGTAAGAAGGGGAAATTGGGATGGTACGCTAGCGGCACTAGTGGTGCATATAGACATTGAACACGGGATCGTCGTCTCAGGCCCTCCCAAGCCCATCTAGCCGTCTCCACTGTGTTAATTTCAGTCGGGGATCTACGATAGGGATAGTACACCGCCACTTGCAGTGGTACCTGATCCGCAATATCTCGCTCCGTCGCCACATGTGGTTGAAAAGGAGTAGGATAGACCCAGTAATGTAAGAATTGGGCCTGTGCACTTAAAGCATACAGTTCAAAGTCTGGGGCTCCCAGGCCGCCCCTGGACAGTGGACGTGTGAGAATGTCCCAGCTGATTCTGGGCGGACCTCCCGCCCAAACCATAGAGATCGCAGCCGAGCGAAGCTGTTTAAAACGCCTGCGTCAGAGGTATCGGAATATTCACAAACAGATATAAAAATTTAGGGAGGACTATCATCTTCAATATTGCTATGCGTCCTGCCAGCGACAGGGGAAGTGCGGACCAGAATTTTATTCTATCCGTGAACCAGTCAAACAACCTCCCAAAGTTGAGACTCCAGATAAGCTGGAGGTCCCTGCTAAGCCATATGCCCAAGTATTTTACAGTTTCCTCCTCCCACTTTAGCGGGAAGTCCAAGGATTGGCTCAGGGAGGCGGTCGTCAGGGGCAGTATCGAAGACTTTCTCCAGTTTACCGTGATACCAGAAAGGCCTCCAAACCGAAGCATCTCCCTCAGCAACGGATTTAGGTTGTCATCCGGGTATCTGACATATAGGGTAATATCATCCGCATACATAGATGTAATGAGATTGCGGTCCGTGAAAACCAGGCCCCTCGACGAGTGGTATTGGCATATTCGGGCAGCTAGTGGCTCCATTGCAATAGCAAATAGCAAGGGGGAAAGCGGACATCCTTGCCGGGTGCCTCGGGAGATCTCAAAAGCGTCCGAGAGGAGTCCATTTGCCAGCAGGCGTGCCATAGGCCGTGTATAAAGCAGTTGGATAAGTTTGATAAATTTAAGACTCAGGCCCAGTCTAGTGAGGATAGTGAAAAGGTAAGACCATTCAAGCGAGTCAAATGCTTTAGTAGCATCCAAAAGACTGCAGCAGCTGGAAGCTTGGGCTCTATTTGATGTACAACCGAGAAGAAGGTACGAAGATTGTGGGCTGTCGAACGACCCGGAATAAATCCGGATTGATCCGGTCGGGTAATGAGGGGCATCAGTGGTTGGAGTTTATTTGCGACAAGTTTAGCTAGGATTTTAGTATCCACATTCATCAGGGATAGTGGTCTGTATGAATCACAGCTGGTTGCTGGCTTGTCTGGCTTTAAAAGGTTTATAATAACCGCCTCTCTCAGTGTTGGTGGAAGAGTCCCCGATTCCAGGGATTCCTGATAGACATCAAGAAGGCGGGGGGCAAGTGTCTCAACGTATGTCTTGTAGAAGAGCGTAGTCAGTCCGTCCAAGCCAGGCGCCTTACCTGACGGCAGACTCCTAATCACCCGCGTAACGTCCTCTAGTGTGAATGGGAGATCTAGATATTCCCTATGCTCAGGGCTCAGCCATAGGAGCTGTATAGAGTCCAAATATTCCGTGAGGTCTGCGGAAGTAGACGTGTGCTTTGTGGTATAAAGGTCAGAATAGTAAGCAGTTAGGTGCGCATGTGTGTCCACTTGGCCTCGGACAGGCGGGGTGCCCATATCTGTCAGCTCAGAAATAAATGTAGGTGCTGGGGTTTGTTTCAGCAGATTCGCGAGGGTTCTGCCTGGTCTATCTCCCTCCCCATAGCTTCTGGCTTTAGTCTCCTTACTCAGAAATCTGGTCTCCCTCTCCGCCTCCTCCCCAAAATCGGATATGGCTTGTTTTATCGAGGCTAGTACTGTTACGTCATTCGTGGTATAGAATGTGTTTTCAAGACCTCGTATGGTGCTCTCTAGCGTCGTTAAGGTTGTGCGTATAGATTTCAAGACTCCCGAGCCCTTGGAGATGCATGCACCCCGTATAACCACCTTGAAGGCCTCCCAGAGCGTTGCTGCAGAGTCTACGGACCCCTCATTTGTAGTGAAATAGTTATCCATTTCAGTCGCTATTTCCTCCTGAAATACAGTATCTAAAAGAGCATGTGGGGGAAGCCGCCAGCTAAAGGCCCTCGGGAGTGTATTTGGGGCGCGCCAACTCAGCAACACTGGGGCATGGTCTGAGAGTGTACGCGGAAGGTGTCCTGCCTCCACCGTCCACGTCAGCACATCCGCAGAGAGTAGCCAGTAGTCTATGCGGGACCAGGCCTGCTGGTGAGCAGTGATGCAAGTTCCCTCCCGCAAATTTGGGTTGAATTCCCGCCAGACGTCCCGCAGCCCATGCTCCTTCAATATAGTGTTTAGTAGCTGAGTAGTCTTAGTGTGTGGGTTTCGCGCCGTTCCCTCTCTATCTAGGGTATTATCCGACATGACATTAAAATCACCGCCCCAGATAACAGTGTCACAGCCCATTTGTACTATCTTGGCCCATACATCCAACAAAAACTGCGGGTCGTCTGTATTTGGGCCATAAATGGCCACCAATGTCGCACGCGTGGAACAAAGACATCCAGTCACCAAGACATAACGCCCATCTCTATCTGCCAGTGTCTCTATCGTTTTCCAGCCCAGTCCTCGTCTAATCAGTATAGTGACCCCCCTAGCATAATTGGAAAAGGTGGCTGAGTGAACCTCTCCCCAATATTTGTGTTTAAGCTTGGAGTCGGTGCCACAACTCAGGTGCGTCTCTTGTAGAAAGCAGACATCGATACGGTGCCTGCGTAAATACGTGTGTACCAGTCTAGCTTTTTTGAAGTCATTTAGTCCTCGGATGTTCCATGTTAGACAGTTAACTACATCCATGACCAACGGTGCATATCAGTGAGTGGACAAGCTGCCTTGGGATAATCTCCACACCCCCCATGTTGCCCTCTTAGACTAGTGCATATGAGAAGCCGATCTTTCATTGCCCTCGTGCTCCGTACGAAAATCAAAAAGCAATAGTACATTTCTCTCTTCTTATGAACTCCCATCCCCTTCCCCCCTCCCACTACAACCTCCCAATTAGGTCGAGAACTACCCTCCCCCCTGTGAAACCCTCCCATAAACAAACATGTAGAATACAAACTCATGGGAGATCTCCCTGTGAGGGCGTGGAACAACGGCTAATACCCGCCTGGTGGCGGGGTGGTCAGGCTAAGGATATCAACGTGAATAGCCTCCACAGTCAGCTAACCTCGGTTTACCAGACATATCGCAAATCACATAGCCGTGTCAACAGTGAATTATTCTCTCGCCCCCCATTCCTGGCGCTCAAATGTCCCATATCAATGCTTTAGAAGCTGTAAGTAGAATCAGCTATTGGTGCGGAAGTGCCAAACAGTTAGTCATTATCAGCAAGCAACGAGTGTGAGTTCTGCCTTTCTTTTGATGAGCTCTGCTGCGAGTTCAGTGGACAAATATGCTTTGTGTATTTGAGAGCGGATTTGGCGTCCGTAAAGAAGTGTGCCTGGCCGTCATAGGTGATTTTTAGCTTTGCCGGGTATAACATTGCATACGGGATGGAAGATGACTGTAGCATCCGTTTTGTTGGAAGAAACTCCCGGCGCGCAGCTTGCACTGCTGGAGTGTAGTCAGGGAAAAAGGATAGGGTGTTTCCTTGGTGACTTACAGGGCTCTTCACCCGGGCCTCCCTTAGGATTGCATCTCGGTCCGCATAGTTCAGTATACGCGCAAGAATAGGCCGTGGTGGAAGGCCCGGTGCTGGCCTGGGACCCAGTGTACGGTGGGCACGCTCCACCGCCAGCAGTGGAGACAGGGCAGGCCCAAACAGTTCTTGGAGGAGAGTAGTTATATAGGGTTCCATCTTTGAGATGGCTGTTGTCTCTGGAAGGCCAAGAATCCGAACGTTGTTCCTTCGAGAACGGGCCTCCAAGTCCTCATTCTTTGCCCTGATCACTTCCATCACTTTCTCCATGTTGGACAGCTGGGACTTGACCTCAGATTGTGAATCCTGGGTATCCGAGAGCCTGTTCTCCACCAGGTCTAGGCGCGTTTCATGTGTGTCTACCCTCTTCCGTACGGCATCTAGGCTAGCCGTCAGGGAGTCTATCTTCCCGTCTATTGTCTGTAAGCTTGAGCGCATATCCTTTAGAATGGAGCGCAGGTCATCCCCAGGCAGATCTGGTTCCTCCTGTAGTACCGATGCACCCCCTTGATCCGTCGGGGCGTCCATGTTGCGTGTCTGGCGTTTTTCAAAAGGGATCTTCGATTGTTTAGGGTCGGTCTTACCCATAGTGTCTTAAGAACAGTCCCCCACGGCCTGACTGTGCAGGTGTATCTAGTGTCCCGCAACGTTTCGAGGGACAAGACAGTATTACTCCTTCCTTCGGGCAGCGTCTTGTGTATCACTCACAGTCAGGCAGGGCCTCCAACCCACACCCTTTCAATATGCACGGGCCCGTCTCAAAAATCTCCCCACAGGGGTGAGCCCTCAGCCGGAAGATTCAAGGCGACAGCACAGGCCCCCAAGATGTAGCGGTCAAACACCAGGCACAGCTCTCACTTCATCAGCAGCAGATATCCAGCCAGGCCGCTCTAGCATGTAGGGTCATTTTGTCACTGAAGGCGAGCCACGAGGGATCAGGCACTCCGCACCACACAGCCCATGGGGGTCGGTCACCACTTCATCGTGCGCGCCATAGAATCACTGATGGACCTCAGCACTGGCACCACAAGGATCCAGGGCTCCCAGATACCATCGGTCAGACCGGGCTCAGGCCTTCGCACAAGATCTGCAGTCACGCACCAGGGCAAGGAAGGCTCCGTCAGGCCACAGCGCGACAAGCCACTCACCAGCCCGCTACGCCAATGAGCGAGCTCCGCCACCGGCCCTCCGTGACCCCCCCGCTTCCCGTCACCCGTACCACAGACCGTCCGCCGTCTGTAGAGGCAGGCGAGCACCCCAGCCCCAGTGGAGGATCCCTTCCCCCGGCCTTCAGCAGCCGAGCACACCCCTCCCAGCAGCAGCACGCTACCGCTGGAAGCGGAGCGGGCGCCTCAGTACCGCGAGGGGTCTCCCTCGGTGGCCACAAGCACTACACTCACCTCCTCAGCCTGTAGGTATTCCGGGCCGCCCCCGATGTTCAATCGCCTCTCCGTCAGGCCCACGGCCTCCAGTGCGAGTCCAGCCGCGGTCTCAGTTGATGTTGCCAGCCGCAATTCCTCCGGCGGGTGCCCCTCTCCACAATCCGCCTTCCGGGATCTCGGCAACGCGCCTAAGGGTATCTGCCCACAAGAAACCAGCAGTCGGGTCCTCGCCTAGTCCCACAGATAGTTCAGGCGGTCAGTACAAGACCTGGACCCCAGATCGGGGCGTTGCGCAGTAGCTGTGGAGATGTCGGCGGCCATTTTCTATATACAGTCGCGTCCGCGGCCCCTCGACAGTTGAGCGGATTCCAGGTTCCCAGACACACGAAATTCACCACATCGTGTCCGGGGGTGTTGCGTTTGCCATATCGGTCATTTTCACCGGTTTCCGCCGACCTGGGCTATGGTATTCGCCTTTTGTTCAAGCCCGACCTGCAGAGCCCCTTCAACAGGCGACCATCCTGCAGCGCGTCGTGGCCACGCTATTTTAATGTACTTTAAATGTTTTGTTGCACAAATTACATGTGAATGAAACTTAATAAGTAGTATCTCAGATAGCAAAATACACAGAGGTGATTGTGGAGGATTGTACTTGAAACCTTTGTTGTTTGCTAAGGTGTTTATTTACTGCTTATTCCTGTTGCTTTGTTGTCTATTAGAATGCCACCCTTTTCTGGATTTTTGTGTGTGGGCGGTTATGTTGTGAGGATTCTGTACTTTAGGATGGAGTTGTAGACTTCAGTATCTCAGTACTGCTTTTGAGGGGTTGTGTGTCCATCATTATTTTTTTTACCCTCCTATTATTGCACTGTGTTGCTCTTGTTCCTCCTTTGGGGAGCATGTCTCTTGGTATGTGATGGTGCATTATTACCACCCTCTCTTTTGATTGTGTTGGTGTCTCCCACTTTCTTGTGGTTTTGGGTTGGTGCTGATATACCACCCATTGCAGTGCTGATTGTTGTAGAGTGAACGTTTTTTTTCATATTCATTGTGTTTTCCCTTACTATTTTATTGGGTTCTGAGTTGTGCATTTTCACATATTCCGTGTGGAGCGCCTTTCCACACGTACCACTCAACTTCGGGTTTGGGTGGAGGGCTGAGTTTAAGCCATATTGTTGAAGAGTGAGTTTGTTCCTAGTGAGTGCTGTTTTTTTTTTTACATGATTGAGTGTAGTTGTGCACCTTTACGTATTCTGTGTGGAGTGTCCTTCCACACGTACCACTCTAACTTCGGGTTTGGCTGAAGGGCTTACTTGAAGCCAGATTTGGAAAGTGAGTGTTTTCCTTGTGATTGCGGTTTCCTTACATTTCATTGGGTGTTGACTTGTGCTCTTGCACATGTTCCATGTGGAGCGCCTTTCCACAAGTACCACCCTTATTACGGGTAAGGGTGGAGGGCAACCTTTATGCCGTCTGCTTGTTGTGGAACGTATTTTCCATATTCTCTAAGTTTTTTGTTTTTTTTCTTCTCTTGTTCTTGTGTGCACTGTTCCCTACTGCACTTTGTAGTTGGCACCTTATGTAATTTTCTCATGTTTGCCTGGCCAGCCAGCATGTTTTAGGTATCTGGGTTTGTTTGTAGTTTGTGGTGTGGTAGTGTATGGATTTTATGGCATGACACGGAGGCCAATATTATGCAATCTCCTTTTATAGCCAGCTCACACAGCAGCAACAAATAACAAGAATTTAGAACTTTGCAAACATTCTAATCCTCTATAAAGTCCAGCAACAGGCAGTCATCTTCCTTCTTTTATTGCTGCTGCTCACAAGATAAGTAATCTTTACTCTCTCTGCGTCAACCAGACGGGAGGAGGCATCGCCATCGTACACAAGAACACCATCCGCATCTCGACTAACTCCGACGAGACCTTCACCGCCGCCGAACACCTACACTTCCAGATACACACGGACCCCAAGACCACCCTCCGAGGCACCCTCATCTACAGACCCCCGGGACCACGCACACTATTCAGCGAAGACATCGCAGACTTCATCAGCCCGCACGCCATGCCCTCCGCCGACTACATCCTCCTAGGGGACCTCAACTTCCACCTGGAGAACAACAACGACAGAAACACCACCGCCCTGCTGGACAACCTCGCCAACCTCGGACTCAAACAACTGGTGAACACGCCCACCCACTACGCCGGCCACACGCTTGACCCCGTCTTCTCGTCCAGCAAGCACATCTCCTTCAGCCACGCCACCGGACTCCACTGGACCGACCACAGCTGCGTCCACTTCAGCTTCAGAAAGACTGCGACCCACCACCACCCGCAACAGGCTCCCCGCCGGAGCTGGAGCAAGATCACCGCCGAGCAGCTCACCGCCTCCCTCAGCCAGAACACACCCACCGACACAACGGACCCAAACGAAGCAGCCAGCAACCTCGCCAAGTGGCTGACCGCCTGCGCCGGCGACCTCGCACCACTAAAAAACCCTCCCAGCAGACCCGGAAGCAAGAAAACCCCTTGGTTCACCAACGAACTCAAGGAATCCAAGAAGAACTGCCGCACTCTCGAGAAAACCTGGCGACTCGTCCAGACCACAGACAACAGGACCGCCCTCAAGCACGCCACCCGCAAACACCACCAGCTGATCCGTGCCACCAAGAAGTCGGCACTCAAAGAACGACTGGACAACAACGCCCATGACAGCAAGGAACTTTTCAGCATCGTCAAAGAGTTCTCCAACCCCAGCGCCGGAAACAACGACATCACCCCCTCGCAAGACCTCTGCAACTCACTCTCCGCGTTCTTCCACCGCAAGATCACCGACATACACAACAGCTTCGACGCACAAACAACGCACCCTACCGCCGAACCAATGCCCGCCACCACCACCCTCTGCAACTGGACCCCGATCAACACCGAAGACACCACCCGCACGATGAACTCCATCCACTCCGGATCACCAACCGACCCCTGCCCACACCACGTCTTCAACAAAGCCGACGCCACCATCGCACCCCATCTCCGGGACATCATCAACTCCTCCTTCCACACCGCCACCTTCCCGGAGAGCTGGAAGCACGCCGAGCTTACCGCCCTCCTGAAGAAACCAACGGCGGACCCCACCGACCTCAAGAACTACCGCCCCATCTCGCTCCTTCCGTTTCCGGCCAAAGTCATCGAGAAGACCGTCAACAGACAGCTTGCCGCCTTCCTCGAGACGAATGGATCCCTCGACCCCTCGCAGTCCGGGTTTCGGGCCAACCACAGCACCGAGACCGCCCTTATCGCAGCCACCGACGACATCAGAACCCTAACCGACAACGGGGAAACAGCTGCCCTCATCCTCCTGGACCTCTCCGCGGCGTTCGACACCGTCTGCCACCGCACCCTAGTGAAGCGCCTCAGCAACATCGGAATCCGAGAGAAAGCACTGGAATGGATCATCTCGTTCCTCGCCGGAAGAACCCAGAGAGTCCGCCTCTCCCCGTTCAGATCCGAAGCCACCGAAGTCATCTGCGGCGTTCCACAAGGATCCTCACTCAGCCCGACCCTCTTCAACGTCTACATGAGCCCCCTCGCAGCCATCGCACGCCGACACAACCTCAACATCATCTCCTACGCCGACGACACCCAGCTGATCCTCTCCCTCACCAACGACCCCACCACCGCCAGAGCCAACCTGCACGACGGGATGAGAGACGTCGCCGACTGGATGAGGAACAGCCGCCTTAAACTGAACTCAGACAAGACGGAAGTCCTCATCCTGGGCTCATCACCCTCCGCCTGGGACGACTCCTGGTGGCCCCCGGCCCTGGGCACCGCACCCAAGCCAACGGACCACGCACGCAACCTGGGCTTCATCCTGGACTCCTCCCTGTCGATGACCAGACAAGTCAACGCCGTCTCATCTTCATGCTTCAACACCCTGCGCATGCTCCGCAAGATCTTCAGATGGATCCCCACTGAAACCAGGAAGACCGTCACCCAGGCACTCGTCACCAGCCGACTGGACTATGGGAACACCCTCTACGCCGGAACCACAGCCAAACTTCAAAAGAGACTCCAGCGCATCCAGAACGCCTCCGCACGACTCATCCTGGACATCCCCCGACACAGCCACATCACCGTACACCTGAAAGACCTGCACTGGCTCCCCGTCAGCAAGAGAATCACGTTCAGACTCCTCACCCACGCACACAAGGCCCTCCACGACCTGGGCCCAAAGTACCTCAACGACCGCATGTCCTTCTACACGCCCACACGCCAGCTACGATCAACCAGCCACGCCCTCACCACCGTACCACGCATCCGCAGAACCACCGCCGGAGGAAGATCCTTCTCCTACCTGGCGGCCAAGACCTGGAACTCCCTCCCCACTCACCTTCGGCGAACCCAGGACCATCTCGCCTTCAGGAAGCAGCTCAAGACCTGGCTGTTCGAGCAGTAACTTACCCCCTCCCCCAGCGCCTTGAGACCCTCCCGGGTGAGTAGCGCGCTCTATAAATGCCGTGATTGATTGATTGATTCTCTCCTAAAATTACCTTTGTATCTGCTATTACTGCCATAGCTACGATTATTTATATGTGTACTTAGATCTTATTAGATCATTTGCACTATATTATTGCTAAGGTATGCCTGCGAAATGTTAACTTATTGACCCTAGGTTTTAACACCTTTCCGCTTTTTCTACTTTATAAGCTTTGAGCTGCTTCCCTTATCGCGCTTGCCACGCCGTTTTCCCCTGCCTCGTAACCCGAAATTCACTTCTCTGGTGTTTAAGAGGCAACAAATACTGGCCCTTCACCGCCAAGCGCTCCACATTCAAACGACGCGCCGGGGCCTCGCTCACACTAGCGCGGCCCCGCGCCCTCTGTTTGTGCCTCAATGCGACTCACGCGACCTGCTCTAAGCTGCTGGCGCCTACGCGAGCCCGAGTTTAATTAAAAGGCCGCTTACGCGTCTGCTTCCAAACTGCCGATGCATACGCCAGCCCAAATTTTATTAAAAAGGAGACCGCTTACCTCATTCGAGCTCCTCCACACTTTCCCCTCAAAACCGCTTCCCCGTAACACCATAATCTTCGCCTCCTTCCCGGTGCGGCCGCAAATACCAACGCGACTGCACCGGGACCATTTACTAAACACAAACAATAAATGAGGAAGTGAAGCCTCGACTTAAAATTAGAGGAAAGGCCCTTCCACGCATACCAAGCACCTCACCATATCGTTCATTTCAAGCTGTGAACGACAGTTACAACGAAGGAGAGCATCGTTTAACTCCAGCTGCCCCCTGCTGACCAAATATTTAACCTAATCCTACTAAATAGAGATTTAAACTCCTAAATATTTTTATACAGTTACTTTCCACATAATCATTACCTAATAGTTAATGTAGTTATTTAAAATAAAAAAAAAAGAGAATGTCTGAACAACAGTTAGATTCCTTAGTCGAGGGCAAATTAGAGGAATTAGTTAATAGGGCTTTAGGCAAATTGATGGGGTCGCTGGATGACATCATCAATAAAAAACTAGAACCCCTTTCAAACAACCAAGTAAGTGACCAACCCGGATGCTCTTCCTGGCCTGACAAATCTCACAAAAAAATGCCATCAGGTGACCACCCTCATAAAAAGTCAAAGAAATCTAAAGAGATCATTGAGGGTCTACCGGATGACGCCGGTGATGGACTTAGTGTGTTCGACACTGTGGATGGGCATGAAAGAGGCCCGGTTGTCCCAATATCAAGTGAATCTGATGACGACCAGACATACGAGCCAGAACTCGAATTGTCCTGCTCTTCAGAGTTCGACTCTGATTACGGAGACTCGCACACGACTAAAAAAGGGACATCTGATGAGGCATCAAAGGCCTCCGGGTCTAAGATGGAGATTCTTGACCCACTTAGGGACAATATGTTTAATCCCCTCCTGATAAAACATCCCGTCACCTGAATGGACCCCCTCTCAGCATGTGGCTGAATATATTACCTTCTGGTTGAGAAGGGAGATCCCTAAAGATGTGAGGTCTCGTTTACGATCGGAATGCCCTCGCCCATCCCTCCCTGACAAGATAACCGTAACGCCCGAACTCGACCCAAAGGTCGTTTCATTCATCAATAAAGGGGGAAAAGACCCGAGAAGAGGCCTAGACAGAGGCTTAAAGTCCTGCCAGGACAGACTCCTAGACATTACTGGCCCCCTCACCAAAATCTTCGAGATGGCCGAGACGGCTTACCTAAACGTAACTCAGGTCGACCCAAAAGAACTGCGAGAGTGGGCGCAGAGAGCTGTTTGCCACCTCGGAAACGCAAACACGGCTCTTTCGAATGAAAGAAGGAAATCATCCTCTTGAAACTCGACCCCAAACTAATAGAGCTTGCTAATAAAGAAGGGGGACCTTCTTCTCAGGGCCAACTTTTTGGGGAAAACAGCAATTACACCGCAAGCGGTATAACGCATGCCATTACCCCGCATGCCGTTGCAACGCAAAAGGTGTGTAGCAGTGGGTAGAAGGTGTTGGATTTAACTCCAACACCTTCCCTACTGTTGCACACACTGGAGTTGGAATAGTAAATTAAACTATTCCAACTTCCAGCGCCTCCGACAGAAAGGCGGGGTAAAGTTTTGCGTTGCAACGGCATGCAGGGTAATGGCATGCGTTGTAACGTCACATATCCACTTTTTGGCGATGACTTCATAAAAGAGATGGCAAAATATGTGGGGATCTTCAGCTCTATACACAAGTCTCAAAAGGAGATAAGAAAGGTGTTTCACAATAGAGTTTTTGCAAGGGCCAGGCGAACAAGGGGTCGGTTCCCCGGCCGGGGTACAGCTTCCTCAAGACCCTACATGGCCTGAGGCATTAGGTCCTTCCAACAAACCTATGGCTCCTACTCTAACTTCTACCCTCAAAGACAGAGAGGGCGTTTCCGAAACACCAGAGGCGACAGAAGACAGAAAAACTTCTCATCAGGTAGGTCATATAAAATACCTTTCAGATTCCCCTATAAAGGTGGGAGGGAGACTAGCCCAATTTTGTGGAAATTGGAACTTAGTGACACAAGACCCTTGGGTACTGCAAACGGTCAGGGGATACCGAATAGAATTCACAGACACACCCTTTCAAGACAGAATCCAAAGAGAAATCAACTTTTCTCAAGAACACTCAAAATTGGTAACAAAGGAGGTACAAGACGTATTGGCGAAAGGTACCATCAGAGAGGCAACCGATCCAGGGGGTGGTTTTATCAGCAACATCTTTCTGGTGCAGAAAAAGAACAAAGAGATGAGACCAGTCATAAACCTCAAAGACCTAAACGAATGGGTGGTCTACCGACATGTCAAAATGGAGGGGATATATCTATTAAGAGACATCCTAAGGAAAGGCGACTGGTTAACAAGACTAGATCTCAAGGACGCCTACCTTACTATCCCCATCTGGCCTCCACATCAAAAATACCTCCGCTTCACATGGCTAAACAAAGTCTGGGAGTTCTCCAGTCTCCCGTTCGGACTATCCTCAGCACCTTGGTGCTTCACAAAGGTACTCCATCCGGTAGCAGCCTGGCTCAGGGCAAAAGGCGTAAGATTAATTATATACCTAGACGACATCCTAATAATGGGTCAGTCCAAGGCCACTGTATCCCTGCACACTCAGTGGGCAATAGAGATCTTAGAGAAACTAGGATTTGTAGTAAACCTAAAAAAGTCATGCCTAATTCCAGCACAAGACACTCAGGGGCATATTAGCAAGGAATAGCGATATTTATCGCTAACCGCGCTTAGCGCGACTTTGGTTAACGCCGCCTATCGCTGGAAAATATCGCTGAGATAACACCCTATTAACAAGGTTTATCTCCATAGCGATAAAATTTCCAGCGATAGCGGTAAAATGTGAGAATATCGCTGGAAAAGCAGCGATATTCTCGCATTATCGCTAAGGTGGATTCAGCATTAGAATCCACCTCCTATACCTTAAACAGGTAAGTCATCCTCACTAGCAGGAGATAAAATATAGCGATAAACGCGCTTAGCGCGAATTATTTTATCGCTTCGCCTGCCTTGCTAATATGGGGCAGTGGGATTAGCGACTGTTTTCAGTCGCTTTTAGTAGGGAACGCCTTCCTTGCATGTCATTAGCGATAATTATCGCTGACATGCAAGGCGATGGTTAACGCTGCCTCTGAACGCCTGAAAGCTGTCGCTAACGCCTGTTAGTGACAGCTTGCTAATAGGGCGATAAAATTATAGCCGCTTTAGCGGCAAAAAGTGCCGCTAAAGCGGCGATAAAGCCCTTGATAATATGCCCCTCAGTTCCTGGGCTTCATCGTAGACACCCTGCACACAGAACTACGCTTACCCAAAGAAAAGCTGAAAAAGTTACGAAAGGAAATAAAAAAGGTCTTATCAGAAAAGATTATTACAGTAAAGAGTTTAGCAAGAATCCTGCGTCTCCTATCCTCAACCATCCAAGCCATATTCCCGGGCCCACTCTACTATCGAGCCCTCCAACGACTAAAAAAGAGATACCTTTGCATAAATCAATCATACTCTCAAACCTTGTCCCTAGATCAGGACTCAAGGGAGGAATTAGAATGGTGGCTCAAGAACGCACAAGCGTGGAACGGGAGGGCAATCTTCGGGGAGGAACCCGAAATGGTGATAGAGTCAGATGCAAGCCTAGAGGGTTGGGGAGCGAGATGCAGAAGTTCTTCCACAGGGGGACGTTGGTCAGACCAAGAGAGGAACATGCACATCAACTGCTTGGAACTCTTAGCGGGCTCCTTTGCAGTCCGCAGTTTCACTCAAGAAAAGATGAAATGTTGTGTAATGCTTCGCATGGACAACATTTCAGCAGTCCAATATGTGAGCAAGATGGGAGGACCACACTCCAAAGACTTAGCGGACCTAGCGAAGGACTTTTGGGGTTATTGTTTGAGCAGAGGAATTTCAGTTGTAGCACAACACATTCCTGGTTTGAGCAATGGAGTAGCAGACTGGTTCTCCGGGAACTTCAGAGACTCCAGCAACTGGAGACTGAACAGGGAAATATTCCTACACATCCAACACATATGGGGTCCTTTCAACATAGATCTCTTTGCAGACAGATTGAATACTCAACTGACACAGTTTTTCAGCTGGAAACCAGACCCTCAAGCAGCTGGGGTGGACGCCTTCCTACAGGACTGGAGATGTCTAAGGCCATATGCCTTCCCACCATTTGTCATGCTACCCAGATTCCTCTTACAAACACGCAGATTCAAGGAAACAGTAGTAGTGGTAACTCCACTTTGGAGGTCCCAGGCGTGGTTTCCTGTAATTCTGGAAATGTCAGTAGACTTCCCCTTACTAATACCCCATTTCGAGACCCTAGTTCTAGGCCCTCGAGGGGAAATCCATCCTCTGATAGAAGAAGGCTCCCTCACACTGATGGCATGGAAGAATTCCCGAGACAATGGGAAATCCCTGGCCTTTCGCCAGATGCTTTCAGACTCATATCTGAGTCATGGGCATCCGGCACGAGAAAGGCATATAGACTGGCATGGAATAAATGGATTTGTTGGTGTGTTCAATGGGGTATCAATCCCATTTCAACTGATGCAGTCCATGTAATAAATTACCTAACAGAATTATTTGTGTCAGGTTTATCTAATAGGACGGTAAACGTTTACAGATCAGCCATTTTTGCCGGTCATTGCCTCATAGATGGACTACATGTCTGTCAGAATGCTTTGACAAGGAAGATTATGAGAAGTATCAGGGTCCTCAAACCACCCATACCCAAGTACACCTCTCTTTGGGATGTTAAACTGATCCTTCAAGTTTTAGAGAACTGGGGTGATAATCAATATTTGTCGCTTAAAAATCTCTCTTACAAACTCACAACCCTCCTATGTCTGGTTTCATTTAGACGTACATCTGATGTTAGAGCTTTAGATGTCTCCAGTAAAGCATGCCAACCTGAGGGAGTATGTTTCTATATTAAAAGAAGAACTAAGACTCTTTCCTCAACTATTTTCTACCCTTACTTCTCTGGGAACCCAAGACTGTGTGTGGTGCAATGCCTGAAAGAATATGAAAGGAGAACCCTTAATCTGAGAAACGGCGTTGCACAACTACTAATATCTTATAAAAGACCTCACAAAGCCGTTTCCCCCCCTACCTTAGCTAGATGGGTGAAAGATGTTATGAATGAAGGTGTTGTGGACACCTCTATTTTTGGAGCACATTCGCTTAGAGGTGCCTCAGCCTCCAAAGCTTTCATCTTGGGAGGGGGTTTACAAGACATTCTAGGAGCAGCCGATTGGTCAAACGAGAGCATGTTCAAAAGTTGTTACTTTAAACAAATGTCTAATGTAATTGATAATGTGTTGAATCCACTTTGAACTTGCATAATATTGGCCTCCATGTCATGCCATAAAATGTAGATTTTCCACCGCCTGATGAGCAGAAAATCTGGATTTTATTAAGGACACGGAGGCTAAGATTATCCCACCACTGATACCCGCCCGGGTAGAGTAACCTATTTATACTTTCTTTCAGAGTAACGAAGTTTGGATATGGAACGTTTCTTCTCCTGGATACATTCATCAGGAATTTGTTTGGATTTAAAGTTTATCTTGTTCGCAGCGCAAAAAAGAAGGAAGATGACTGCCTGTTGCTGGACTATATAGAGGATTAGAATGTTTTCAAAGTTCTAAATTCTTGTTAATTGTTGCTGCTGTGTGAGCTGGCAATAAAAGGAGATTGCATAATCTTAGCCTCCGTGTCCTTAATAAAATCCAGATTTTCTGCTCATCAGGCTGTAGAAAATCTACATTTTGCTGCGGTAGAAAGGGAGATGGTGCATGAGTGTATTCTTTTTATTGCACTTGTGTTCCTTTTCCTCTCTCTCTTTTTCATTTCTTGTGCATGATATTTTCCACCTTTTATCTTCATGCTGCTATGTTGCTTATGTGTGGCAGTGGTTCTGGTATCATTCTGTTGCATGCTATTGTTCCTATGTCATTCTTTGCTTGCATCAGACTTCATTGTTATTCCATTTATTGTTCGTTTGTAATCAATATAAAGAAAGGAGATGTGTTATACCTGCTGCTCAGCCAGTGTGACTGTGGTGACAGAATGTTGATGAGTGGAATGTTGGTGAGTGTGTGAGTCAGTTGGTGGATGGGCTGAGCAGCAGGAAGGCTGCTCCTGGTGGGGCTGATCCAGCGGGTTACTAGCAACAAGTATTCACACACAAAATACTCACCTGGGCCCATTCATTCACACTAACTAGCAATCACCGCTGGGTGTGTCAGTTGTACTCTTTTATCAAATCCCTGCTACCAATTACCTTTCCTGATTGAAGAGTAATGACTTACCAATGGACCTTTTGATAACTGGGGATTAAATGAAAATATACAATACAGTTTCATAAAACCTGAAATAATCACTGACTCAGGAAGTTTTAAAATGTTTATCTAAAATTTTAGCAGAGTAAAATACAAATCACATAATACTTAAATCGCATATCAAGGAGGAAGTACACTATATAGTCACCTATTAATCATAAATGACGGCCCTCAGAAAGGAGGAGATAGATACAACAGTACAGCTAAAGAATACGTATTGATAGTTACCTAAAGGTGTGAAAACCAAACCCCTTGGCCAAGGAGTTGGAAAGGGTCCCCAGGATAGATTGAAGACCAAGACCTCCGGACCGGATTCAGGACAGGATAGATGACCTCTCTACCAACGACGCCTGCGCCGTTCCCCTCTCTGACACTTGGTTCCGCCTCGGTTCTTCCGTGTCTTTCTCTAATAGAGTCCGCTGCCCCCACCTCAGGACCTCTTCAAGCAGCGATTCAGTCTCTGGTTCTGCACTGCAACAGCTTCAGTCCTCTGCTACTGCATCTACATTCATCTGTGTCTCTTCAAAATCTAGCGCTAACTAATTAACTAATCTACATCTATTATACCTTTCTACACCCATGTACCTCCCATTAATGTTTCAAAATTATCGGCCCACTAATTCTGATTGGACAGGGACAGGGGGTTGGTCCTCACACCATGTCAATTTAGTTCGATTTTCTTAAGACCATTGTTTTAGAAACCCGCCCCTCACAATTAATACATTTGCTTTATTTCCCACCCGTCTCGTACATGTTTTATTACACATTATATACAAAATGTATCGTTTTGTTGGACATTCGGTGCGACTGGGAAGGTGATCAGCGGGTCATGTCCTTGGACGTCTTCCAAGTTGACTTCATCATTTTGCTTTGTTAGTCTTCAGAGAGCATGCGCAGGTCACATGACTCTCGAGCTGCCATTTGCCAACCCCGGCCCATTTATGTAACTAAATAGAAAAGTCAAGAAGAAACATATTAAAATCAAAAATAAATGTTTTCACTGTATACCTCCTACTTTTACACTAATCCCATTTACTTAATATATCTATCCCGCATTAATAGCTTTAATATAACACAATATTAATTGCAGCAATGCGAAAGCTTTAACATGTGAGAGCGTTAAAGCAGCCATTTTAGCACACACTGCGCAGAAGTGAAAGATTCCCTCCAAGCAAAGATAGACGTCATACCACGTGATATGGTTGACACATGCGCAGTAGAGTTCCCGCGTTTTAGCGGCCATTTTGGATTAGACAAGGATTACGTATTAGTGGGAAACACATAGGCAAGCGTCTTCTAGATAAAAATAAATTGTTTTGTGCATTGTTAGTAAAGACATTACCAAGTTTTAGTACGATTAATTAATCCTGTGAGAGGTTTGCTTCCGAGCAAGTCTCATTGTGAGTCCTTGCTCCATCAGGGCTCAGCTTAAAATCTTATCCTGAATAAATATACTTGGAGAACTTACATGGATTGGACCATCTTTTATTCACTACAGTTAGGAGAACCTGGATTTGAGGCCTGAAGTGCGCATGTATGGTTGGCCATAATCTGGGACCTGTCCAGCCTGCCATGCGCACTGGACTTCAGACAACGCTGGCATTCCTAATCAGTAGGATTGGCCACGCCATGCCTGAACACTGATGCGGAAGCCTGCACTAATTAAGAAATCGAATTTCCCCTGCCGGCAGTCCAGGTACTTTCAGTAAAAGCACTCCTACCTGGGGTGTGGGAGGGGCAACGCCCCCACGCCCCTGAGGGGAAACCACTGTTGTAGGACAATTATAGCTCTGCAAACCTAAATATGCCAGCAAATAAATAAAAATACACTAATAAAAATGTGTGGAGGCCCTTCAATTTTGGATGTGAAGGGGAAATAAACTGAAGCCGCAGACCAAGATGGCCGCGCGGCATTGAAGCTCCGCCAGCCATCTCAGCCCAGGAGCCATTATCCCCCATTACCGTGGCAGCTATTATCGAGTCCTGGATGCCGCCGGACTCCTAAGAATCTCCTGAGCTCGGCGCTGCCCTCCCATCCCATAGCGGAGACTCCACTGCCGAGATACATGCAGCGGCGCATGTAGCGGTCGGAGTGGCCTGGATTGGCAGCCGCGACTACACCACTCAGCCTTGACTGCGGAACGAGTAAGCCCAGCGGGAGCTGCCCGACGACCTAAGGGAGGCGCCACGGCGGTGAGTGCTCCGGGCGAAAGGGTGCCCTTCACTCGTTACATTTGCGGTGGCGGGCCCTCGTGGTGCCCTAATTGCGGCCTCACTCTCCCCCCGCAAACCAGGCAGCAACTCCTCACCTTTTCCCACAGGCCCCGCGGAGACAGGGCCCGCGGGTGAGCCCAGGACGCGACCACCCGGTCGCTAGACACCGTCAAACGGGGGTTAACTGAGAGCCGCCGTACAGATCCTCGCACCCGCCTCCAGCACGGAGCGCGGTCTGCATCACGCCCTCATTTCAGAGCTATCAATCCACCACAAGGCCTCCATTTCCTGCCGGCTGGGCTGCGCAGGGCCCCGCCACTGCAGCCGCCTTTGGCTCTCCGCTGACCAGGACAACAGGCATTACGGCACTGCGGCCCTATTGACTCTCCACATCCTGCTTTTTGCTGCTCTTCATCTGCGGTGCGTTCCTGGGGTCAGCCCTACCGCCGCCACTAGTCGTCATTGGCAGTCGCCCTGCTCCTCTACAGTTGTACAGCAGCGCTGCAAATACACCCCATAAATTCTCAGCCACCGTGCTCATCCTGCTGCCTGGGGGCCACGCACATCTCTTCTGACGACTCCGGGGAAGGTAGCCCCTGCCCCCCATCTTTCAAGGCCTGGTGCACCACACGAACTGCGACTCCCCTACCACAGCCTGCGCTGGGCGTTGCATGCTTGGTGCCTCCTGCTACTGCTCCTCTTGTGCCACCGTGGTGCGGCATGGGCCGCAAAGATCCCAAACAACGGACACTTCCTTTCCTCAAATTCAATTGGGTAATGTGGGCATCCCACATGCTGTGAGTCTACGCCAGGTTTTCGCTCCTGCTCTCGCTCCGCTCCGCTGCAGAAGAGCCCAGATCGCCGAGAACGCCGCGGTGCTGGTTGCCGCCTGCTGCTAGCCGCCCGCCGTCCGCCGCTAGTGAATCCTGCCCGATCCGGTCCTCAGAAGGTGGAGCGCACCGTGATTACTGGCCGTGGACCGTGCTGGTGGCCGCTTGCTGCTCGCCCCCCTTGCTACCTCAGGCGAGTAGGTCCTGGCAGAGGCAGAGGCGGAGTTCCCCGCGGCTGTGAGTACTGGACCGTGAGTACTGGGCTACAGGGCTTCCGTCCAGAGGGCGAATTCGGGCGAGACAGCGGGACAGCAGCGAAGCTACGGTCGAGTAGAGGGGTGATTGGGTTGACTCAGACTGATCGAGTGATTGAAGACCTTGGACGGTATCTGCGGGAGCCCCACTGACACCCAGCCCCACACACAGCTTCTTCCGTGGACCCTACCTGGCAAGGCACAGGAGTCACTTTTGGCTGCTCCTGGAGATCGCTCTTGCTGGGGTCGATTGGTGGAGCCTGTGGCCGGAAGCCAGAGGCTGAGGCTGAGGTCGCACTGCACTACGCTCCGAGAGCAGCGTTTTCCGAGACCCGCCAGGCCCCGCCTGCACGCTGCTGAAAACAGGAGCTGTAACGCACCCCGCATCTCGTTGCCCTGCTCTCAGCCCTCTGCCGGGTTGTCGTGCAGACCCCCACGGGCCGCCGGTGGCAGCAAGTGGCAGCAACTGGTAGCGAGGGCGGAGGTGGAGGTGCCGGCGAGGTGCCGGCGAGCGACCAAAAGCAAAGCAACCCAGAAAAGGGGCAGCAGAACAAAGAAAGCGTTGTGGCTTGAGGCCCTGAGCATAGCAGCCACTAAGCAATTAAGGAAGCACGGACAGAATTGATAGCACCAGGCTCCACGAATGACTGTACATGAGCCGGAGTAAGCAGACTGTGGTGACAAAGGTGAGCACAGGGACAGGGAGGAAGGGTCAAGGGAGGGTCAAGATCACCAAGGCCCGTCCCGAGCTACGGTCGAGTAGAGGGGTGATTGGGTTGACTCAGACTGATCGAGTGATTGAAGACCTTGGACGGTATCTGCGGGAGCCCCACTGACACCCAGCCCCACACACAGCTTCTTCCGTGGACCCTACCTGGCAAGGCACAGGAGTCACTTTTGGCTGCTCCTGGAGATCGCTCTTGCTGGGGTCGATTGGTGGAGCCTGTGGCCGGAAGCCAGAGGCTGAGGCTGAGGTCGCACTGCACTACGCTCCGAGAGCAGCGTTTTCCGAGACCCGCCAGGCCCCGCCTGCACGCTGCTGAAAACAGGAGCTGTAACGCACCCCGCATCTCGTTGCCCTGCTCTCAGCCCTCTGCCGGGTTGTCGTGCAGACCCCCACGGGCCGCCGGTGGCAGCAAGTGGCAGCAACTGGTAGCGAGGGCGGAGGTGGAGGTGCCGGCGAGGTGCCGGCGAGCGACCAAAAGCAAAGCAACCCAGAAAAGGGGCAGCAGAACAAAGAAAGCGTTGTGGCTTGAGGCCCTGAGCATAGCAGCCACTAAGCAATTAAGGAAGCACGGACAGAATTGATAGCACCAGGCTCCACGAATGACTGTACATGAGCCGGAGTAAGCAGACTGTGGTGACAAAGGTGAGCACAGGGACAGGGAGGAAGGGTCAAGGGAGGGTCAAGATCACCAAGGCCCGTCCCGAGCTCCACATCAAGCACCCCTAAGCCCGCGACCAGAGCTGCACCGTGCCGCAGCTGAGCCAACACTCCAACTGGCCCAGTGCAACCGAGTATAGCGCAGTAGAAGTGAGGGGGGGAGTCCTGCGAGCCAGCGAGAGCCTGAGAGCCAGCAATAAGAGAGGCAACTTGGGCCCATAAAAGAACACAATCAGCCATTCAATCCACGTCGGCTCCCTGCAATTTCTCCTCCCTCTCACTCCAACAAGCCTAATAAACACAGAGGACAGGCAGAGGGAAGGCTGAGCACCTGCCAACCCCTAAGTCCCATTAAATCAACTCCAGTCCACGTCTCTCCATCCAAGCTGCAAGAAGCAGCAGTTAGTTGCAGCGAGGCAAGGCGGAGGCGGAAGAGGTGTGCAAGCTGCGAGCGGCGTGAGGAGAGCGGCAGTGCCCGAAACAGAAGCACAGTAGACACCCGGAGAGAGATAGGAAAGGGACCAAGTGGGATTGTCATGAGATCCGGAAGAGAAAGAAGACCTTTAACAAGGCCACCGCCCAAACGAAAAAGGAAGGAAGTGGATGAAAGTCAAGAGATCCCAGAAAAAGACAACCCGAGCGTAAACAGCATCAAGGACAGTAATAGAACCATTCCAAGTAAAAATAACTACAATAATATAAAAATCTGCTCAAATGGAAGTCCGATAACTAACAAAGGACAAAGTCCAACACTGAGAATAGAGCAAAATAACGCAAATCAGTTAAAACATACGCTTGAAAGCGACAAAAGAAAAAATTCCTACGAACTAATAAACATAGAAGGACAACCCCCAAGGAAGACAAAAAATTATCACCAACCAAAAATCTATACGAAATTTACCTTTCTAAAAGATCCTGGCAAAGCAATTTATTCAAACAATGATACCATAATCGGCCTACAACCCCCACTGCGTCCCGTTGGCGCAGACAGCTCCTTGCCTCAAAAATCAAACTTTACAGTTGCAGAAATATACACGTTCCCAAATCAAATGGAGACCACGGCCCACACTAGAAGCACAAATGGGGCTGGAGCGCAATGGGGGCAAGCTGCTGAAAGCACAGAATCAACAGAGGGAGACACTAGTCAAAACAATCCACCAAAAGGCGCAGGCAAATCCGAAAAAAATTCCAGGGGGCCAGTGCCCGAGGCGGATAAATCGAGTAAACTGGCCGCAGAACCAGAAGGGCTCCCTGAGCACCAAAGTCCCAACACCATAAGAGGCCAGCTATCCCCTACTCATTCCCTCCCATCCAATCAGTACGCACTGGTTAAAGAGGACCGAGAGATCACACCATCTTACACAAATAATAGCCCTCCACACGAGCAACTGACAACACAAGGCGACACTCCAGCAGCTGAGAAGCAGCAAATGAAAATCGATCTTGCAAATTTCTCCCCATATTCGCCACATGGGGATTCGTGTACTTCAAACAGCGACATGACCTTCTTAGCGTCACAAGAATGGGATGACTTAGTGGCATCGTACAACGTTAACCCATCCCTAAACAGCATCAAAGAAGAGCGCTCCAACCAGTCCACCGAGGGGAGCAGAGGCCCCACTGAAACCTTTTGGGCAACCCTACTTAACACAATTCAGCTGTCATCAACAGCACTACAGTACCAATCCGACAAATTAGACTTACAGCTGACTGTCCTGCAATCGCTAGCAGAAGCCACCACCGGGATAGAAAGAAAACTTGCAGACCTCAACGGCCTCATTAAAAGAGGACAAGAGGCAGCAAAATTATCTCAAATAGAAAGAATAGACTGCGTCTGCACCCCAATAGTCGACAAACTATCCACATTACCTACGATGTTGGGTAACCTCCTGGGGGACTTAAACATAACAACGCACCCCATAACAGAGGCCAGGCCCGGTAGATCAACCCCCTGCAAAAAACCACCAGGAATTATCAACGATAACCATGCAATCATCAAGCAAGGGGACCAATCACTAAAACTCAAAACTCCATCAGAAGAGTCTCCTCAGAACATCTCAATCAAAGAAAGGGCCGACTCAGTGAGCCTTACGAATGCGCGAACACAGCCTTACGAATGCGCGAACACGGGTAGGAATAGAAAGCCAGCAGGAGCATTTAATGATGAGAACCAGCAAAAAATCACATCCTGGGGCAAGGAGCACTCAGGAGCTATTAAGAATTACATGGATGGCATAAAGTCATCACCTCTACACAAACACTCTTCGGATGCAAAGATTCCAAACGCAGAAGAGACTGCCACACCGACACCCTTTAAAGAGAAAATAAGCAAACAGACAGAGCAGATGCTCTTCGGCCAAGCTAAAAATAATCTACCTAGTAACATACCTGATCTGGCGAACGAAATACAAAGTAAAAATTGGACACTCGCAGGCAATCTGCCAGTAGTAATAACACAACCGGTCACGGAGGTCGCAGTGCAGACCCCCGAGGGGCCAGCCAAAATCAACACGGAGGTCACAAACACCGACCCCTTTAAAAACAGCGTCAGCCACAGCATGGAACTTACCGTTCAGGAACCAATGACGAAGGCAAGTAAACAAAGCACGACTAAGCCAGCCAGTGTACAGGTAAATGAGAATCTTCACGGAGTCAGCAAAGAAAGCAGCGACATAACAATTAAAACCCATCCCCTACATGGGGCCAAACAATACGAGCAAAACAGACATCACCAAATACTGACCCCCGGGACAAAAGAGTCAGACATTATTCTCTTTATTCCGGAATTCAAATCTAGAGGAAGAGTGGACACCCTAAACAGGGGTAACATATTACAGCTCATCCACTCAATTGAAAAATTAAAAAACATTAATACAACAGACTTGCTCGCAATTGAATTTCATCCTTCCCCGACTTACAAGGTCATGAAACGACTAAGACTATATGGAAAACAAACGACCTAGCAGACTTAATCCTGGGGGAAACATTCAGATTTTCCCAATGGGGAATAAAGCTCGAAGTAGGAAAAAGACCAGCCTATCCCACCCCGCTCTTAGAAGAAAGAAAAAAAGAACGCTCTCAAACAGTTAAATCAATACTGAAAGGAGCACGTAGCTACTCCCCAGGATCCGATAGCAACTCATCACACCCAAAACATTTAACAATTCAGCAACTTGACTTAAACAGGACAACCATACGGCGGACAATAACCATAGAAGACACAAAGTGACAAAGAGCACCAGGCCAGACCCTTATGATGGCTGACACACCCAAAATTAAAATATGCATTTGGAATATCAACGGTCTCTCTGACAAACTGGAGGACCCAGAAACATCAAACTATTTAAAATCATTTGATCTGATCCTACTCCAGGAAACCTGGGAAGAGAACGAAATATCCCTACAAGGATATACAACTCAAACTCACCCAGCAATCAGAGGCTCTTCCTATGGTCACAGCTCAGGTGGCCTGGCGTCACTTGCCTCAATACCAACCATTGGAACAATGGAAGAAATCAAGGCAAAAATCACTCCCCTAGTGCAATACAGGCACTAGTAATAACAATCAGAAATAACCAGGCTACTCAATCACTATACATCATAAACACATACATACACCCGAAGCACAGACAAACAGGGGCAAGAGAACTCGTTAGCGAACTGGCAAGACTCACGGAGGAAAGGGAAATGGAGAACATACTCCTGGCAGATGACTTTAACCTTCACTTCTTTGGAGAGAAATCAGATGATGAAATGTCACTGGAAATGGACATCGCTTGGGGAATACCAACTCAATCCACAGCCTCTCCAAATAAGCAAACAAGATGCTCAAACCAACTATTGAAAGACCTCGAGCAGCTAAACTTGAGAGTATTAAACGGACGATTCATTGAGGACACACCGCCAGCACCAACATATTTCTCCCCAACCACCTCTTCTCATCTCGATTTCAGCCTTGCAACATTACCACTGTTTGAAACAATAAGCTCGTTCAAGGTAGGAGAGAGTGGCCAAAGCGACCATTTGCCACTAGAAGTGAAATTAGGCGTGTCCAGCGTGAACGAAGCGGAAGTAAGGAGAAATATTGGAACAGAGTATACCACTAACTACAGACGAATAAGGTGCAAGACTGACAAGGTTGCAGACCTAACTATCAGTGCAAAAACAATCTTGCACCAGATAACTAGCTCGACAAAGAACCCATTAGAGGCATGGGAAGAATTCGTAACGGAATTCGGAGCTACACACGCCACAGAGCAAAAAACCCAAAAAGGGAACATGCCGTGCAACACACTCGGCAAGGTAATAACACCAGAGATAAAAAGCCTAAAACGGAAAATATACCAGATCCTTAGGCAGCTCCGTAAACAATTAAATAATGAAGCTCCGCAAAAGGAGCTGCGAATCCTAAAGGCACAGCTAAAGAAGAAGAAGACCTGGGAAAGGAAAAGGCAAGTGAACGACGAAATCTGGGCAAAAATTCTGTACGACTCGAAACAGAAGAACAGCGCTAGATTTTGGAAATCAATCCATAGCCTCCAACGGCCAGGCCATAAAGGCATCAACTCTAACATATCTGAATCTGAATGGGCACACCACTTATCAAACCACTTTAATGTTAAAAACACAGTGGGGTACCCGCCCAGAGGCGGAACCCGGACAATTGGACCGCATCCAAGTACCGACAAAACTGGAAAACACAAACATGAAGTAACCGACGATTACACAATAAAATTACCCCTGTGTAATACCGCAAATCTAGACGAAGAAGTAACAACAAGCCTTATACCGATTGCAAATAGAGAGGAAAAAACATACGCAGCAATAGCGGCTAGGATCAGGTTACAAATTTCAAAAGGCAAACCCGAGGGTGTCCCTGGCCCCAATGGAATCCCGCCAATAATGTACAAGCAAGACGCCGACTTTTGGAGCGAAATATTGGCGCCAGTCTTTCAGGAAATTAGGGGAAACAGCAACAAGTCCAACATCCTGGAGAGGCTCTATAATAAGTCCGATTTACAAACAGAGTGAAAGGAGCAATCCAAGCAGCTATCGACTTATTGCCCTAATCGACACAGAGGCAAAGTACTACGCGGGCCTTATCCTGGAGGAACTAACATCTTTGGCAACCCTAAAGCACATCATCCCAGTTAACCGAACCGGATTCTGTAGAGGCCTGGGCACAACGACCAACATCATGGCGCTAACTCTTCTGATAGATGCGGCAAAAATTACCAAGAGCTCGCTATTTCTATGCTTTATAGATTATAGCGCCGCGTTTGACCATGTAGACCGGAGCAAACTTTGGCAGAAGCTGAAAAAATGGGGGATTCCCGGGCCACTCCTACAGCAGTTGATATTATTACACACCAACACTTGGGTCAAGATCAAACTGGGCTCCGGAACGCACCTCTCAAGGCAAATCAAAACCACCAAAGGTTTGAAGCAAAGTTGCGTCCTAGCACCCATGCTGTTTAACCTCTTTCTCGCAGATCTCCCCGGAGAATTGGAGAAAACCAAATCACACGCTCCGCGGCTGGGCGACATCTCTCTTTCAAATCTCTTATACGCGGACGACCTGGTCTTAATTAGTCGGTCCCCTATTGGACTTCAACATCTTCTGGACACCACCAACACATTTTCCATAAACAATGCACTAAAGATCAATTTAAATAAATCAAAAGCCATGTCAATGAACTACAACAAAACAAAGAAACTCGCATGGTTTCTGGACGGACAGAGGTTAGACCAGGTAGCCACTTACAAATATTTAGGCGTACTTTTAGACAGTAGAGGCTCGTTCAAACACCAACTAGAGGCTATCCGTCGGAAGGGCACAACATTCTATCTTTCAATAAAGCCCTTGAAGAAAGCTCTCCCTGACCGGTCACTGGACCCCCTTCTGCAGGTGATTAGAGCACACTTACAGCCTATGCTCACATACGGCAGCGAACCCATGCAAGGAAAAGACGCCACAACACTAGACAAAGCCATCAGTCGAGCATACAGGGCAATTTTCCATCTACCTACTTACATCTCGCCCGCTCAAATCCGCCTCGAATTCGGTCTACAGAGACAAACGGTGGAGAGAAGAGGCGCTTACATAAAAAGCTGGCGAAAAATCAGAGACGCCGACCAAGGATCTTTAAATGCCCAACTCTGGACTGAACTCTCTACCCGAGAGAACTCACCCGCAAGGAAGTACCTAAAAGAATCACTGGAGACTTTGGGACTAACAAATCTCTGGGAGTCAGCCACTGCAGGAGAGTAGGATCTGCTTCACAATGGTACCCCCACTTTTTGCTGATGCTTCACTGTTTTTCGACATTAGTCTGGCTGGGGCCCTGCTAATCAGAACCCCAGCCTAGCTGCTTCCTCTCTAAAATGGTTTCCATGTGCCTCAGGCACATCACTGATTGGAATCTGGAGTGCCCTTATAAGTCCCTAGTATATGGTATACTATGTACCAAGGGCATAGGTACCTCAGAGGCCTGCCAGGGGCTGCAGAATGTATTATGCCACCCCTGGAAGGCCATCCAAACTGACACCACAGGTCTGCTACTGCAGCCTGGGTAAGGTGGTGCATGCACCCCTTACTGTGATATAGGTTACCTATATCACTAAATACATACACACATATAAACCTATAAGTCACTCCTAAGGCAGGCCTTATCAATCCTAAAGGCAGAGTGCATGGTTCCTATGTGAGAGGGTGCCCCTGCATGAGCAGGGCCCCTCTGCAGCGTTCGGAGACCATCTCTGATGCTGTTTGTAGTGCAGCCTGACCATATACTCTTAAGCGCATTATAACCTCGCGGTAAAATGCTAACTTTGGAATGGCTGCACCTAAACATGTCGTGTTTGGTGTCAAACATCTTGGAATACTACCCCCGCCAATTCTGGCGGCGGGGGTAGCATTCCACCCTTCTAGAGGGAAAGACATGTTAACTCTGACTAGCCCGGTAACTTCTTTCCAAAGCCCTGGCATCACAAAATGGATGCTGCTGCCACAGACACGAGTCTGGCCTCCTGCTGCTGGACGAAACTCCGGCAGGGGAGGCCTGGACAATAGGTTTCCTGTCCCAGGGAGGTGTGACCACCTCCCCAGACAGGATAATGTGTATTGGGGCTGGGCGGGAGCACCATCTGTGTGCTTTGAAGTCCTGCACTGGGGGCACGTTTGGTGTCCCTGTGCATACCCCAGTTCAAACCTGATCAGAGACTTCCAGCCCCTGCTTTGGCGCGAACTGGACAAAGGGAAAGGGGTGTAGCCACCCCTCTGCCCTGACCCACCCATAGGTGGGGCCACAGAGTAGTCCAACCCCTATCCTTAGTATAAGTATAGGAACCCAGTCCTTAGGACTTTAGATTATCCCTGGACGAAACTCTGAAACTGAATCCTGGACCTTCGACGCTCTACTCACGATTAGAGGACAGAAGAATCTCCCTGGGGGTCAAGGAGTGACTCCCCTGCTTGGCAGGCACCAAAGAAGCATCTGTCCGGTTTGCATTTCTGAAGCTCCCGCCGGACGCCGAAGTCATCGCATCACCAGAGGTGGATTCTCAGACTTCCCCGAGGCTACCCTGAGTCCCCAGCAAAGCTGAGGCCCGTAGCTATCGTGGGTGACTTGAGACCGTGACCCCTGGACACCGAGCACATTTGCAAGTGCATCCTCTTCTGGGTCTCCCACGAAGTCGTGCTTTGGGCTCCGAGTAGCCCTAGCCTCCAGCACCAACTGCACCAAAGATCACTGGCCTCCACTCCACGAGTGTCCTGTGAGCCAGATCCACGTGCGGTGTCTCGAGGCTCCTTCGCGGTCGCTAGCCCGTTGGCTAGTAGCCCTTAACGAAGGCCAATCTTTTTCTAACTTGGCATCCTGGTTGCTCCAGGCCTGCCCTCACTTACCTTCGCTGGGTGAGTTCCCCAGACCTTGCTGGTCTGCACCATAGACGATCTTCCTCTGCATCGAGACTTGCCGTTGCCAAGGCTTGTTGGGTCCAATCCGGTCGCCGACACCTCAGCACTCGACAGACATTGTGTACCAGCCTGAGTCCTGCTCCTGGTCGCCGACAACGCCTCCTGGACCTCGTGGCTGAAGAGTCAAGACGACCGTCAACGCACCTGAAGCACTCGACATCGGTGGGCATCTGTCCATCGCCTTCCTGGTCACTGGCTAGTGACCCAGACTCTGTCCCCTCTGCTTTCAGGTTCTTCAGAACTCCGATCCACTCTTGGATCCACCCGGACACTTTTCACTTGGTCGCCAGCAGCACTTTGCAGCAGATCGCCATTCAAATCGACGACGAAACCCGACCCCGAAAGGCACCTATGCACCCGGCTTCCCTGGGTGAGGTAACACGAGTACTCCGGTGCTCCCGTGGGTAGAGACTCTTCAAAGTCCTAGATCTCAAAGGGTTTGCTCCAAGTCCTCCTTTAAGTGTCCCTCTTCTCTAATTTCCCGATCACGACTTTCTCCATAGAAGTCAACGGCGTATCGCGGTTGTGTATTTACACTGCACGCGTCCCCCGTGGGTCCCCTGTGTCACTACCTTGGGTGGTTCCTTGTGGTCCAAGCACTTCTAGAGGCTCTAGGCCTAGTGTCTAGTTCAGTCGTGGTTCTTATACCACTTTATTGGTATATGGTTTGGTACGCCCCTAGGGCCCAAACGTGTATTTGTGCTATTACTGTGTTTAAATAACTTCTAACTTATGTACTTCGAACTCTAGCCTCATAAAGAGACTAGAGGGGTGTGTTTAGCAATAAATACATATATTTTGAATATATACCTGGTGTGGTGCTCTTTCATTTGGTCACTCAAGAGATTATAGACTGGTAAAACAAGCTGCTTTACATTCCTTCAAGACTTAGCCTGAAGGCTGCTCTCCATAGCTACCACTAGGATAGCTTTCAATAAGGTTGTCTTTAACCTATCTCCAATAAGGGGTTGTTTGGACTGGTGCAAGGTGCCCACTATAATTAGTGGACAGCATATGCCAGGCCAACTTCTCACAGCCACAGACATCAAAAGTTTCAAAACAGTGGTAACAAAAGTAACCAAAATGATATCATCTATAGAGGACAAAGAAACCCTGGCCAAGAGGGCTCATGGATGGACAGTATTGAAAGACTACAACGCTCTGAAGCCGCAAGAATACCTAAAAACGGGCCTAACACAGACGACAAAAAACAAATTTTTAAACCTGCGCCTCGGCATCATACCAATACTACCCCACCTGGCACCTTGGAAAAGGGAAGGCGCAGAAAATCGCTGTCGACTCTGTAGAGCAGGAAAAGAGGACCTAATACACATCATCTGTATTTGCCCAAACCTCATGGACATAAGGCGCTCCTTACTTCGAGTTTTATGGAACCAAAAGGGCATAACCAGTTGTAGGCAGGCTGTGATGCTGTGTTTTAATCCCGAAGAGACTCAGTTAAATTGCAGATTAACAAAATTCTTTGATATAGCGGCTAGAAGACTCACGAGATAGCCATATGGCTCACCTAAAGCACCTGCACTTTAATCGCACAGCCTGCCTAGTCATCTGCCAAGCTACCACTATGCTAGAACATTCAGAGTACATTAAGCAAGTCTGCACACATGGATGATCGTAAGAATGTGACCCATCGTGTGCAACGCCAAAACTCTTAAAACTAACCTCACACCCTCTCAATAAACTGGAAAAAGGTGTAGACAGTTAATAACAGGGAACTTGAGACCAGTCTGGGGCTGCTAGAGGCCACGCCACAAGCATTCACATCCACCATACACCACTAAAACCTAACAATCTATAAAAATGCTTTAAAGTGACTGTAAAAGATGTACGTTTGTCGTTACATAACAGAGTCATAAAATCTAAATAAACGTCATTTCACAAATGGTAAAATTCGAATTGATTAAACTAAAACATACATCATTTTCTGTTGGTGCATTATAGGTTCATTGAAATATTACTAATAGAAAACGGCTATAAGGATATTTTTCCATCATTTGTGAGCTTTATAACTTTCGAAAATATTGCAGGACTCGCTACCAAAAGCTTTCAGCGGGACATGCAGTTCTTTAAATCACCAAAGGTGGCGTTTCCTGCTAGAAAAACACATTTTGCTTCAGTAAGAAACGTCTCTAAATAGCCCAAGGTTTAAATCAAATCAAATTGTGATAAAAATACATTTATGGGACAAATATTAAGATGAAAAAGAAAAAAAATATATATATACTTTACTAGTCAGTGAGGGAATGCCATAAATAATGAGATTCCAAAATGCGATAATATATTTTTCAAGAAATTCAATTTTTATTATTTGTCCCATGTTAGATCAAATTTAGGGCCGAAATACGAGTGGGCCCTGTCCAGTGCCATAAAGGTGTTTCCAATTTATTAGATGCAACAAAATCAGCTTGTCCCATAAATGCCGAGCCATTTCCCTCATTAAATTCTGAGAGTTTTGACCTTCCAAAATGTAATGAAGGGTGGAATCTTTATCACACCTGGTAAGAACTGGGTGCATTAGAAATTGCACCGCCTATAATTTCTATCCCTGCACAAACCGGTGTTTGCAGTAGGATCATCATTTAATGCGCCCCTTCCAATCAAGTCCAAAGTGCTCTTGTTTATGTCTATTCGTTTCAGGGCTATTTCTTACTTCCATCTCTTCATCAGGGCAAAATATTCATTTATTTTGCGTAGTTTACATAATGTTTCCATCCACAGTTATTTTTTATGACTACTGATTCTCGTGTATATGTCCCTGACATGAGTCTTGTTCTTCTGATGTTGTATTATCCTGTCTCCAAGTTGTCACCGACAGTTATTTTTCACCTACCAATTCCTGCATATACTTCTCTGACATGAGTAGTATTCTATTAAAGTTGTATTATCCTGCCTCCAAGTTGCCACCTATACTTATTTTTCATGACTATTGATTCTTTATGTCATGAGTAGTATCCAAATAATGTTGTATTAATCAATTTGTGTAAGCAAATTGGAGTCCAGAAAACTGTGAATTTGGTCACCTTCCCCTATGAGAATTGTATCTGCAGCCTCAGGCGAGTAGGAAGTGGTTATGGGAACCAATGACTGCTCTTCCTGATGTTTTCCCAAATTGGAAACTTTTTTTTAAAGAACACTGGCTGCTTTCCATTTGGAAAAGCAAACACAGGGATGGCGGTCTGCTCTTCTGTGCAGGTCACCACATCTGTGTTTGGTGCCAGTTGCTATGTTGACGGATTTTTCCACAGTGAGCATTTACGTCAGGGGTAACCGAAGGGCGAACCCTCCTCTCTGCAGGCGATGGTTGGTGCCGGGGGATGGGGAGGTGGGGGTTAATCTAATAAAGGGACCCTGGGAACCTGCCTCGTTGTCAATATTTCACCACACACATGTGTATGCGTCATCTATGTAAAGAGCCAGCACTTCACCAGACCTACGTCACACCACTATTTAACAAATAGCGATGAGGGCAGTTGAGCCCTGGTGCCCGCCTGTGTCCCCACCTGGTTTGCTGCCATGCTGCAGATCCCGTGGTCAGCCTCCCCTGCTGGTCCGTCTCCGGAGGGTTTTGTTGCCTGCTTCCTGGTGGCTGCTGTGGTGTGGCTCTGCCAGCGGTTGAGGCCAGCTTACAGGAACCATGTGTGTTTGTCCATGGAAGTCCCAGAAGACAATAAAGTTTTGTTTGTACAAAAAACAAAAAAAAAGGGGGGAAACACAAAGATGATGGCTGCACACCAAAGCTCTTAATGGAAAGTAAAGTGCTTTACAAGAAAATAAAAAGTCAGTAAACATAGCTGTACACCAATGGAGCTGAGCGAACATACAATCTACGCAAGTAACTATAAAAAATAAAATAAAAAAAAGACATTAAACTGGGCCCCCACCCCCCAATTATCCACCCAGCACCATTCCTGAATCAAAGAGGCATGTGGCTGCCCTATGTGATGTTACGTTATGTTATAACAACGTATAAAGCATGCAAATACCCTTAGGTGTCTCGGCGCTAAGTGCTTCCGAAGGTATGGCCTAGATGAAAAAACCTATTAATTGAAGAGCCATGTCTTTATTTGTTTCCTAAATGACAATAAAGTAGGACTGGCTCTAATCTGGGAAGGAAGAGAGTTCCACAGCTTAGCTGTGGCGACTACGAAACTTCTGTCGCCCCAATTGGTTCTGTAGGTTCTTGGGACAACAAGAAGATTAGCACCTGCCCACCGCAGGGATCTGATGGGAGTGTATAACTGGAGTGAGTTCTTCAGAAATTCCGGCCCTGTATTATAAATCGCCTTATAGGCAATGCAGAGTGCTTTGAATTTTATTCTGCTTCTTACAGGCAGCCAGTGAAGTTGTCTAACCACCTTGGAGATCGATTTAAATTTCGGGGTGCCCGACAGAATGCTAACAGCCGCATTCTGCACCAACTGCAGCTTACTAAGAACCATTTCCTGTGCATTAATCAATAGACTGTTGCAATAATCGACTTTGGACATAACCAAAGCGGATATTAACTTCCTCCTGGCATCAATAGGGATGAACGGGAGCAGTTTCCTCACCATTTTTAGGACATAGAAGCATGAGGAGACCACTGCGTTAACATGACATTTAAAAGATAGCTTGTTGTCAAAAATGACACACAGGTTCTTGGCTTTAGTGACCGGGATTGGGGGCGATCCCAATTTATCCGGCCACCAGCCCGAAGACCATACCGGGGATAGAGTTCCAAAGACCATAACCTCTGTCTTGGACGAGTTTAATTTGAGGCAGTGTCTTGACATCCAGTCGCTGATGGCTAGCATGCCATCATGGAAGTTAGCCGAAATGGTGTGCCCGTTCTTGTGGATGGAGAGCACTATCTGGGTGTCATCTGCATATGACGTGAGAGCTAATCCAAAGGATTTAATCACCCGTGCTAAGTCGGTGACGTAAATGTTGAACAATGTCGGACTTATAGAAGATCCCTGCGGTACTCCGCACGGAAGTGAAAAAACTGGAGAGTCGAAATCGCCCTGGCTGACTAGCTGAGTACGTTCCGATAAAAAAGAGGTCAATAGGGATTTTGCCTTGTCCCCAATGCCTAGTGCAGAGACACGGTTGATCAGCAGGCCATGATCAACTGTGCCAAATGCTGCCGATAAGTCCAGTAGCACAAGAACGGCCGCTCCTCCTTTGTCTAACGCAAACTTAATCTCATCGGTAGCTTTGATGAGTGCAGTCTCTGTATTGTGGCCTTTCCCAAAGCCGAATTGTGTTTCATCCAACAGCTTGTTTTCATAAATGTATTGAGCCAATTGATCGTTCATAATTTTCTCAGCAAGTTTAGCAGGCAGCGGGAGACGTGCAATTGGTCGATAATTATTGGTATCCCTTGGGTCCAAGTTAGGTTTTTTTTAACAGTGGGAGGATAGAGGCCTTTTTCCATAGGGAGGGATAGATGCCTGAGCCAAACATAGAGTTGAAAATATTAGCCAGGTTTAAGCCTATGAGGTCTGGAATCAGTTTCAGAACAGAGGGGGGACAAGGATCAAACGGTGAGCCGGATTTAGCCGTGCTCACCAGTTCAGTTATCTGTTCCGCAGAAACTGGCCCAAATTCCATAAAGGCAAAGCTGTCTAATGCCTCGCTGTTTACGTCCAGCTGACTCGTAACCTCGACAGAGGCATTAAAATTCGAGTAGATTCGATCCACCTTAGCCTGGAAACTAAGGGCTAGTGAGTCACAAAAGGCTTGGGATGCTACATTAGCATGGCTGCATGGTGGTGCCGCCTATTTAGACACCACCCAAAACAATTGTTTAGTGGAATTTTGTGTTTCTATTTCCCTTGTATAGTAACTACTTTTCTCTTTTAATAAGAGGCAGTTAGACAATGCTAGTTTATAACGAGCTTTCTCCTGGTGTCATACTCTAGGCGCCAGCGCCTCTCTTACTTCCTGCACCATTGTTTCTCACTTTCTGCTCCTACAATTCTGTTCCTACAGGACTGGTGTTCTACCTCCCCCATCAGCTCTGGCTCAACTGGTATATCTCATCTGGACCACCCGTCCCGGCCTCCATTTCGATCCATCAGCAACCACCCAGGATCAATGATCAAAGACGACGCCTAACTCCTGGCAAGGTAATCACAGTGACCTATAACCATCATGTCTACCGTGCCTTCCATTGAACCGTTCCTAATTGATGGGCCGCCATCTGCTCAAGCAGCAAAATGGGAGGACTGGCTTGAACGCCTCGAGACATATTTCGCAGCAGCTGCATTGAAAAATGACAGACAGCGCACCATTGCTCTTGCATTTGGGAGGTGCGGCCCTCCACAAGCTTGGATAATCTGTTGTGGAGGCAGGACCTCCGTATATATATAATATTCTGAAGGAGGCACTGACTGCTCACTTCGAGCCTCTGGCCAACCCTGATTATGAATGCTTCCTACTGCGTCAAGTGAGGCAACTGCCCGTAGAATCCATGGATGGTTTCTACGCTCGCCTCAAAGATCTAGCTAGCACATGCACGTTGCCGGATGAGAATGATGAAATACGGGGGCAGTTTATTCAAGGGTGTGCCTCTGCAAAGCTGAGAGAACACATCCTCCAAGTCCTCGGGATGTCCATGGCGGATATGCTAACGATAGCAAGGTCGAAAGAACTGTCTAAGGTGCGAGCTGCACACATGGATGCGGCATTGCAATGCCAAGTAAAGACGGAATCTGTCAACACTATCCTGCCTGGAAGTTCTGAGAAGAAGAAAGTGTGGAGCAAGCCACAACCCTTGCCCAGGACATGCTACGGGTTTGGTGGACCCTTCCCGCACCAAGGACCATGCATAGCCCAGGGGAAGAGGTGCTCTGCATGTAATCGACCAAACCACTGTGCAAAAATGTGCCGTTCCACCGCACGGAAGGGACAGAGGAACAAGCCCATCAATGCCCTGAGCGCCTCCCAAACCACTGAGGAAGAGGAAGACATGGAGGATGCCGATGTAGAAGGAGTCGTCCATGTCATACATGCCATGCAACCGGATGGATATCCCTGAAGACGGATCCCGAAATGCAGCGTGCTTGTTGCAGGAAACCAAGTCCAGGCACTGAATGACAACGGTGTGTCAATAAACATCATGGCCCAATCAGTGATGCGGACACTTCCCACGCAACCGACCATACCTCTACACAAGTGTTTGCGTATGGGTCCACCATTCCACTTCCACTAGTCAGAGTGTTTACTACCAACATAACTCACGACTCTCGTTCAACTCGGGCCAAAGTATAAGTAACCAAAGGTGGGTCAGGAATGCTACTGAGCTGCCGAACCGCCGAGTGCCTGCAGCTAGTTGCTTTTTCCTTCAGTGTCAATCAGGAGAGCGTGGAGGGCCTGTTGGCAGAATTTGGACCTCTATTTGAAGGAATAGGATGCCTCAAAGACCGAATGATACATCTTCACATCGACTGCTCCATCCAAACCGTTGCCCTGAAACAGCAATGGGTGGCTTTTCATCTGAGGCCGAAAGTGGAGGAAGAATTAAGGAAATTGGAGCAAGTCGATGGTCCGACTCCATGGCTGTCCCCCATCATGGTGGAGAGGAAGCCTAAACAGCCAGGAGAAGTGAGAATATGTGTGGACATGAGACTACCTAACCAAGCCATCAAGAGAGAACGTCATCTGACCCCCACAATAAATGACATTGTAGCAAAGGTGAGCGGCTCCCAGAGGTTCTCAAAGATGGACTTACGAGCTGAATATCACCAACTACTGCTGGACCCTGAGTCGAGGGCCATCACAACCTTCTCTACTCATGTTGGTCTCAGAAGATATAAGCGTCTCAGCTTTGGAGTGTCAAGTGCAGCCGAAGTCTTCCAAGACAACATAAGAGGGGTGCTAGCTGGCCTAAAAGGGGTCCTCAACACATCAGTGATGACATTTTGGTACATGCACCTACCCTGGAAGAACATCTGGATCACCTGAGAGACACCTTTCAGCGCCTAAAAGACAATGGCCTCACGCTCCATCTAGAAAAATGTGCTTTCCTACAGAAGGAGATAGCCTTCTTCGGATACCGGTTTTCTCAGCATGGACATCCAGTTAGCCCCAGCTCCCACCACAGTCATGGGTGTGAGGAGTTTCCTAGGTATCGTCACATACTGTGGACATTTCATTCGAAATCTGACAGACCTCACTGCCCCTTTGAGAGAGCTGACGAAGACCAACACCAACTGGAAGTGGGGGCCTGATCAATAGAAAGCCTTTCAACACACCAAGCAAGCATTATCTGCTGACACAACTGTAGTGTACTTCGACCCGGCTCGAGATTCTGAACTATCGGTGGACGCGAGTCCCATCGGCCTTGGAGCAGTACTGTCGCAGAAGCAAAGCAATGGAGATTGGGCGCTGGTGGCCTACGCGAGCCGTGCACAGACAAATATCGAGCAAAGGTACTCTCACATCGAGAAGGAGGCCATCGCGGTCCATTTGGGGCTCTCGTCATTTTCATCTTTACCTCTATGGTCAGTCTTTTGTGGTCCACACCGATCACAAGCCCTTGATTCCACTTTTCATGGGATTCTCTTCGAAGCCTCCACCGAGAATCAAGAAGTGGATTCTGCAATTACAAGAATAACAGTTCATGGTGGTTTATCGCCCAGGGGCTCAAAACCCTGCCGATTTCCTCTCCAGACATACACGACCGGCTACGGAGGAAGAAGAAACCGATGCGGATGAAGTGGAAGAGTATGTTAAGCTGGTGGTGGAGCGGTCATGACCGTTGCCCATTTCTCTGGAGGAGATTGTGAAGACAACGATGGAAGACAAGTGTCTTCAGTTAACCATCTCCCCAGTGACCTTGGGGAGGTGGCACGTCTTGATTAACAAAACAACCTGCAGGACCGAGGAAGCACGGGTGGTATTGGACTCCTTGCACCATGTGCGTCTAGAGCTGGCTGTGTCTCCCGAAGGCTGCCTCAGGAGAGCGTCCCACTTGCTAATCCCTAGGACACTGCAAAAACGAGTGGTCGATCTTGCTCATTTGGCCCATCAAGGAATTGTCAAGACAAAATCTAGACTACAATGTAAAGTCTGGTTTCCAAATCTAGACGGGCTCGTGGAGCAGACAGTTCGCCAGTTTCCTCTGTGCCAGGCGGCCAGAGCGGCAGAGCCACCAGCCCCTATCATCACGAAGGATATACCACCTTTTCCCTGGCAGACAGCAAGTGCCGATTTTAGAAGTCTCCCGGACAGGAGGCACATGCTAGTCGTCAATGACGATTTCTCAAAGTACCCGGAAGTTGAAGTCATGGACTCGACGACAGCGAATAACACTATTCCGTGCCTGGAGAAGATAATGGCCACTCATGGGCTCCTGAAGGAATTATGCACTGACAATGGTCCTCCCTTTTACAGCCACAAATTCACGGAGTACTTGCGGTCCCGGGGCATTCAACATCGCAAGGTGACACCCCGCAAGCCAATGGAGAGGCAGAACGCTTCATGCGTACCTTGAACAAGGTCCTGCGGATTGCGTTAGCTCATGGACAGAATATGGAATGTGCCTTATACACTTTCTTGAGGGAATACTGATAATGTTGCATATTTGTATTCTCTCTTTTTAAAGAATAGCAATGTATTTTTTAATTATAGCTTTTATGACATTTTTGTCGAAATAAAGCTTAAATCAATCGAATACTGACTCACCCTGCTCAATGACCCAGGTCAGCCCTGGCTCAGTGTGTATTAATCGAACCGTGGGTGATATCATTCTCCAAGTGGACCAGCTGTCAGATCTGCAGGTGCAGGTAGCTGAGAAGCTGAAACAGCATCAGGCAAGGAATGATCACATGTCCCGAGTCCGTGGAGCCAAGCCAAAGTCTCTCGCAGTTGGCAATTTGGTAATAGTAAAGAACCGGAATTTGCAAAGCAAATTAATGCTCCCTTTTGAGGTTGATCCACTGGCGAGTACAAGCTGTGAAGGGCACAATGATCACCACCCAGAAAGCAGGAGAGACTGTTACAAGGAATGTGTCCTGTTTCAAATGGTATCAGGCTCCTTCTAGTCAGACTGTGGAGACACCTTTTGAGACCGTGAACTATGAAGTTGGAGATAATGGTAGCTGTGTCCCTCTGGAATCTCTTCTGGGCGAGGAATCAACACATGTTACCTCTGGTCTGGGAGATGCTGAGGCTGCAGAAACTGCAGTTCGTCCTTCAAGGGAGCTGAGCGCCCAGAGGTCTCCTGCTGTTCATCCGTGTCCCCCAGCGGACAGACGTGGTGATGTTTCGAATGATGGCGGTCGTCAAGGAAATGGGAGGTACCATCTCAGACCCCGTCCTGCAAGGTCTTCTCATCTAAAGGACTTTGTGTTGGTTTGAAACATAGTAATGTGAAATGTTTTCTTTCTTTTTTTTTTCTCTCTCTCTTTTGTTTCCATCTTCTTAGTCTTTTCGCATGGGGGTACCTGTATCTGTTTATCACCCGTTTATTAGGGGCTGCTGTGTTTTTGTTTGAAATAAAGGAGGAATGTTATGTCGGTGGACTTTTCCACCACAAGCTTTTACGTCCGGGGTGTCCTAAGGGCGATGGTTGGTGCCGGCAGGGGGGAGGGGTCAAGCTAATAAAGGGACCCGAGGAACCTGCCTCATGGTCACTATTTCACCACACACATGTGTATGCATCATCTATGTAAAGAGCCTGCACTTCACCAGGCCTACGTCGCACCACTATGTAATACCAGTCACAGAGGTGGCAAATAGCAACCTGTCGGATGAATATCCATAAGGCTACCACCCCCTGAGACTGGAGGTTATGCAATGTGCCCTGCTCGCACGCTGGTCACATCACAGAATCAAAGACAGCTCGCAAAAACCTGGTGAGCAATATGTAACCTGTCTCTTAGTACATTGAGCCTAGTGTTTCTTTGTATGTAAACTGGTCCCATGTGCCAATCATGAGTATGTGGATTAGATCCGGCCCTCATGGGCAAAGGTTGGACTCCCTGCATCAAGAAGGCAGCCACATCACAGACATGGCAGAGCACATTACACACACATCAGACAAACGGCAGAGCACATTACACACACACATCACAGACAAGACAGAGCACATTACACACACATCACAGACACAGCAGAGCACATTACACACACATCACAGACACGGCAGAGCACATTAAAGACACGGCAGAGCACATTACACGCACATCAGACACACGCCAAAGCACATTACACACACACATCACAGACACGGCAGAGCACATTACACACACATCACAGACAAGGCAGAGCACATTACACACACATCAGACAAACAGCCGAGCACATTACACACACATCACAGACAAGGCAGAGCACATTACACACACACATCACAGACACGGCAGAGCACATTACAGACACACATCACAGACACGGCAGAGCACATTACACACAAACATCACAGACACGGCAGAGCACATTACACACACATCAGACAAATGGCAGAGCACATTACACACAAACATCACAGACAAGACAGAGCACATTACACACACATCACAGACACGGCAGAGCACATTACACACACATCAGACAAACGGCAGAGCACATTACACACAAACATCACAGACAAGACAGAGCACATTACACACACATCACAGACACAGCAGAGCACATTACACACACATCACAGACACGGAAGAGCCCATTACAGACACGGCAGAGCACATTACACACACATCAGACACACGCCAGAGCACATAACACACACAGATCACAGACACGACACGGCAGAGTACATTACACACACATCACAGACAAGGCAGAGAACATTACATACACATCACAGACAAGGCAGAGCACATTACATACGCACATCACAAACATGACAGAGCACATTACACACACACATCACAGATACGGCAGAGCACCTTACACACACATCACAGACATGGCAGAGCACACTACACACACATCACAGACACAGCAGAGCACATTACACACATCACAGACACGGCAGAGCACATTACACACACATAAGACACAGCAGAACACACAACACACATCAGAGAGACGACAGAGCACATTACACACATCACAGACACGGCAGAGCACATTACACACACACACATCACAGACATGGCAGAGCACATTACACACACACATCACAGACACAGCAGAGCACATTACACATACACACAGATCACAGATACGGTAGAGCACATTACACACACACAGATCACAGACATGGCAGGGCACATTATACAAACATATCACAGACACGGCAAAGCACATTACACACACACATCACAAAGACGACAGAGCATATTACACACAGACCAGAGACACAACAGAGCACATTACGCACACACATCACAGACACGGCAGAGCACATTACACACACATCAGAGACATGACAGAGCACATTACACACACACATCACAGACAATGCAAAGCATATTACACACACACATCACAAAAACAACAGAGCCTATTACACACAAATCATAGATGCAGCAGAGCACATTACACACACACATCACAGACATGGCAGAGCACATTACACACACCTCAGAGACATGGCAGAGCACATTACACACACGCATCACAGACACAGCAGAGCACATTACACACACACACACATCACAGACATGACAGAGTACATTACACACACATTACAGACACTGCAGAGCATATTACACACACATTAGAGACATGGCAGAGCACATTACATGCACATCACAGACACAGCAGAGCACATTACACACACACATCACAGACATGACAGAGCATATTACACACACATTACAGACACTGCAGAGCATATTACACACACATCAGAGACATGGCAGAGCACATTACACATACATCACAGACACGGCAGAGCACATTACACATACATCACAGACACGGCAGAGTACATTACACACATATCACAGGCAGAGCACATTACACACACGTAAGAGACACTTCCAACACAGTTCAGATATGCCACGTAGGCAGTAAGAGCAGACGCAGACAGAATGTTGGGCAAGAGGTATTCTACCAACCTAAGACATTGGTAAGCAATGACAACACCTTCCAGACCATGTGTAAACATGATTCCAGACATGCCAAAGAGATACATGGCCCTTTTATTTGCCTTCACCTTCATGTTTCAATAATTAAGGGTTGGGCAATTACCTTCTGTTAACACCCTCAGTGGAGGGCAATAACGCGTAAGTGATACCAAATATAAACATACTTCTTTGTATTAAAATGACTCCTAAAGTGCATGTGAAGCATGCCGCACAAAGTACAGTATGACAAGGAGAGGGAGAAGTTGCACAATGTAACAAGTTGCAATTCATGACAACTTGTTTTAAGCTTTCACTGCGAGCTTTGAAGTTCAAATGCTAAGTATTTTTAAATGCTAGCACTGCCTCATTGGGTGGAAGTGTGCCACTTGGTAGACACTGGCAGGTACATTCATTCCTTGCTGTCAGAAATCTCGGGGTAGGAGTGACAGCAGTGGGCATGAGATGACCGGATCTGTCAAACAGTGGTCATTATGCTAGTCAGAGAGTTGGGGCAAGGGCAGCCATGAGTGACAGCAGGAAACACAGTCAGTGGTCCTGCCATGGGAATGACATCCTGCTGTAGGGAACTGATCAGGCGGAGTGAAACTTCACCTCGCGTGAGGTCAGGTCAACAGCAAACTCAATATGACCACCCAAGTCACCGGTGTCACCACCTCATGCTTCCACACCTTGAAGATCCTGAGGAAGATTTGCAAATGGCTCCCCATAAGCACCCAAAAACGTCATGCACACCCATGCTACAAGCAAGCCAGACTATAGAAACACCCCCTTTGCCGGAATCAACTAAAAACTCACCAGAAGGCTACAGACCATTCAGAACTCGGAGGCCAGAATCACTCTCAACCACCCACACTGCACTCACATCACACCACATTTGAAGGAGCTCAACTGGCTCACCATTCACAACTAATACAATTGAAACTCCTTACCCACACTTTCAAAACACCCCATAACACTGTCCCAGTGTACCTCAACAATTGCATCTTCTTTCACAAACCTTCCAGACTTCTCCGCTCGTCCGCATTCCTACTTGCGCACATCCCACGCATATGGAAAACCAGATCTGGCAGTCAAGCCTTTGCCTACATTGCTCCTTAAGGTTAGAACGACCTGATGATACACATAAGAACCTCTTCCTCACTTCTTGAATTCTGCTAGAAGCTGAAGACCTAGCTTATCGAGGCGTCCCACTAGGCCCCGCACGTGCAAGGGTATCTACGTTGGCGCTAGGCTGCCAAAACAGCAGAAAGGAAAGGAATGCACCATATTGCTTAAATATGGTGCATTCCTGCTTTTTCACAGGGTGCCTTGCTGTGCTGCCCTATGCCAAAATGCCATAAATGAGACCCAAAGTCTCTTATTTCTGTGGTCGTGCAGGGATCTACATTGTCCCATTTTTAGTTCAAACTTTAACTTCCACCCCTGACTTCACTTCTTCATCAGCAGGGGCCAGGTTTTAGCTACATGCAGATGGTACATATATCATCTTTGGCCTCCCCCATGTGAGACAACATCAGCTGCTCAACCCTCCCATGTCTATGACAAACAGTCCGCAGGTGAATGTCTGTCAACTTGAATCCAGTCCAGAGAGAATTTCTTCAGCTGCCGCCATCCAGAGTTGGGAACAACATGGAGGCCCAAAATCATTGTTCTCCCAGAGACCCTGTCACAGAGGTCCACAGCCCAGAGGTTCTTAGTGACAACGGGCCTTATTTTGATCTTGGCGGACAGGTTATTCTGTCATACCGGGGACGAATATCCTGTATGCCGAAATATAAATCCGATTATATCCTATGGGATTCATATTTCAGCGGATGGGATATCCGTTCCCATTGTGACGGAGTAACCCATCCCCAAAGTTCTAAATCAGGCCCTATGTCCTCTCTTATAACCTCTTATGGACAATGCTCTCTCATTAGAACCACAGGCCACTACTGGGCTAAACCTGCTTCGTGCAGTTTATCATTTTACCTCCCCAGTATTCGCATTGGCACAATACCAACACGGCAAGAAGCTGCATGGCTTTCCCAGGTGGACTCTCTGAGAGCTGCAGCTGCACCACATAATAGGCATACCCTCAGAAAATTTAGCGAGTTGCTAAATGGCACCTAGTGTTATATATTTCTTTTTTATTGGGTTGTAACTGTTTTCTGTGAAATATATCTCCTGGAGAAGAATTTGTTTAGTACTGAACAGGAATGTGGCCAAAGTATTGTGTTGCAAAATTCACAGTTTTCACATGAATGTCACAAGGGATAAAACTTCACCAACTACATGACAGTGCATAGTTTTCCATAGATGTTTGTGAATACTATATAAAAGAAACTCTGCACACCGCAAATATAAACTGCTTGACCTGATGAAGAATAAAGTTATTTTTCTACACTGAGCTTCCCGGCACTGTGGAGTGTACACAAACCCCTGCCACTCATAGCCAAACGCGCACAGACAAGTTAAATCCGCTAATCCACAGCAAACAGATGCAGGCGGAACGCGGCTTGAAGCACAATGAAAGGATTAGCATTTCACTAACAAATCCAGGGCATCAGCCTCCTCCACAGGTGTGGTGTCCAGCAAGGACTCTGGAGCTGGGCCAGTGAGAAACAAACACACAAAAATAACCACAACAGGTGGAGGGAGAGAGGACTACGCAGCAGAGTCAGTGAGAAGCACAACACAACAACCACACACCAAAAACAGCAACAGGAACAGGTGGAGGGAGAGAGGACTCTGCAGCTGAGCCAGTGAGAAACACAACACACACACAAATAACAGCAACAGGTGGAGGGACAGAGGACTGCGCAGTTGAGCCAGTGAGAAACACAACGCAACACACTCCCAACTGACAACAAGAGATGAAGAGAGAGGACCCTGGAGCTGAGCCAGTTAGAAACACAGCACAATACACACAAATAACAGCAACAAGTGCAGGGAGAGAGGACTCCGCAGCTGAGCCAGTGAGAAACACAACACACAACGCACCAACGGAGTCGGAGGAGGCATCGCCATCGTCCACAGGAACACCCTCAGAGTCTCAACCAACACCGACGACACCCTCAGCACCGCCGAACACATGCACTTCCAGATCCACACCGATCCCAACGCCACCCTCAGAGGAACCCTCATCTACAGACCCCCCGGACCCCGACCACAGTTCAGCGGTTCCATCGCTGACTTCATCAGCACACACGCCATCACCTCCACGGACTACATCCTCCTCGGGGACCTGAACTTCCACCTCGAGAACAACAAGGACACCAACTCCACCACCCTGATCGACAACCTCGCCACCCTCGGACTCAGACAGCTCGTGACTACACCCACCCACGCCGCCGGCCACATGCTAGACTCCATCTTTTCCGCAAGCCCACACGTCTCCTTCAACCACACCTCCGAACCCCACTGGACTGACCACCACTGCATCCACTTCACCTACAGGAAGCCCACCACGCACCGAACAAATGCCTCGCCGCTGCTGGAGCAGAGTCACGGAAGACCAGCTAACCACAACCCTCGCCCTGAGCCCACCCGCCGAACCCTCCGACCCCGCCGCCCGCAACCTCAGACAGTGGATCAACGACTGCGCCAACACCCTCGCCCCGCTCAAGAATCCGCCCAACAGCCACACCAGCAAGAAAGCCACCTGGTTCACCGAAGACCTCCAGGCCTCCAAACGAACATGCCGAAAACTGGAGAAGATCTGGCTCCACGAACGGACAGCGGACAGCTACGCCGCCCACAAGAGCGCCACCCGCAGACACCATCACCTCATCAGATCCGCCAAAAGGGCCTCACTCAAAGACCGCCTAGACAACAACGCACACAACAGCAAAGAGCTCTTCAACATCGTGAAGGAACTCTCCAACCCCAGCTCCAACACCAACGACATCCAGCCGTTGCGAGACCTGTGCGACTCACTGGCCACCTTCTTCCACCGCAAAATCGCCGACATCCACGACAGCTTCAACACCACGACCGCCCCGGCAACCACCGAGACCACTGCCCCCACAACCACCAACCGCCTGCTCTCCTGGACCAACATCAACGACGAGGACACCAGCGAGATCATGAACACCATCCACTCCGGTTCACCGCTAGACCCGTGCCCTCACCACATCTTCAACAAAGCCAGTACAGCCATCGCGCCCCATCTCCGGGAAAATAATCAACATCTCCTTCGAGACAGCAACCTTCCCGGAAAGCTGGAAGCACGCCGAGATCACCGCCTTACTCAAGAAACCCAAGGCAGACCCCAAGGACCTCAAGAACTTCCGACCCATCTCTCTGCTCCCGTTCCCCGCGAAGGTCACCGAGAAAATCGTCAACAAACAACTGACCCGCTACCTCGAGGAGAACAACATCCTGGACCCTTCCCAGTCCGGCTTCCGCAGCAACCACAGCACCGAAACCGCCCTCATCGCCGCCACCGATGACATCAGGACCCTGCTAGACAACGGAGAAACAGCAGCCCTCATCCTCCTGGACCTATCAGCCGCCTTCGACACGGTCTGCCACCACACACTACGAACACGCCTTCACGACGCCGGGATCCAAGAGAAGGCCCTGGACTGGACCACATCCTTCCTTTCCGGCAGAACACAAAGCGTCCTCCTCGCCCCCTTCCGATCCAAGGCCACCAAGATCATCTGCGGCGTACCCCAAGGCTCCTCCCTCAGCCCAACGCTGTTCAACATCTACATGGCACCCCTCACCCACGTCGCCCGACAGCACTAACCTCAACATCATCTCCTACGCCGACGACACCCAGCTGATCCTCTCCCTCACCAAAGACCCTCACACCGCCAAAGCCCACCTCCATGAAGGAATGAAGGCCGTCGCCGAATGGATGAGGACCAGCCGCCTGAAGCTGAACTCGGACAAGACGGAGGTCCTCATCCTTGGTTCCAACCCTTCAGCCTGGGACGACTCCTGGTGGCCAACATCACTGGGAACAGCCCCGCCACCCACCGACCACGTACGCAACCTAGGGGTCATCCTCGACCCCACCCTCTCCATGACTAAGCAGGTCAACGCCGTTTCCTCATCCTGCTTCAACATCCTCCGAATGCTCCACAGGATCTTCAAGTGGATCCCCACCGAAACAAGAAAAACAGTCACCCAGGCCCTCGTCACCAGCAGGCTGGACTACGGAAACGCCCTCTACGCAGGAACGACGGCTAAGCTCCTGAGACGGCTGCAACGCATCCAGAACGCCTCTGCACGTCTTATCCTCGACATCCCCCGACGCAGCCACATCACACCCCACCTGAGAGACCTGCACTGGCTCCCTGTCAACAAGAGGATAACCTTCAAGCTCCTCACCCACGCACACAAAGCACTCCACAACTCCGGACCAGCCTACCTCAACAGACGACTCAGCTTCTACACCCCCACCCACCAGCACCGATCGACCAGCCTCGCCCTCGCCACAGTCCCCCGCATCCGGAAAACGACCGCCGGCGGCAGATCCTTCTCCCACCTCGCCGCCAAGACCTGGAACACCCTCCCCACCAACCTCCGACAGACCCAAGACCTACTGGCCTTCAGAAGACTCCTCAAGACCTGGCTCTTCGATCAGTAGCAGCACCACCCCCCTCTTCCCCCAGCGCCTTGAGACCCTCGCGGGTATGTAGTGCGCTTTATAAGTGACATGATTGATTGATTGACAAATAATAGCAACAGGTGGAGGGAGAGAGGACTCCGCAGCTGAGCCAAATGAGAAACACAACGCAACACACTCACAACTGACAACAAGAGATGAAGAGAGAGGACCCTGGAGCTGAGCCAGCTAGAAACACAGCACAATACACACACACCTAACGTTAAAAGATGGAGTGAGAGATGACTCCAGAGCAGAGCCAGTGAGAAACACAACACAACACAAACAAATAACAGCAACAAGTGAAGGGAGTGTCGTGTAGTTCCTATATTACTCATACAGGACCTGCGCGTTCGGATAACATAAACTGTGGGTTTGGTGGCAGACTGATTCTGAGCACCCCCACCGAGAAATGTTAGCCTATTTGCATAAGCTAGCTCACAGTGCCACTAGTGTCTTCTCTTATCGGGGAGAGAATAGTTTCTGGCAACCTTAGACCATGACAACCCTGATCCCTCAGGATCATGGAAACAATGTACTACTTTTCCCTCAGTCACTCGTGCTTACTTATCTTGTCTCAGAGATACACAGAATAAACAGCCTGGGCGTTTCAATAAGGGTTTATTGAACAGTCGTTATTCTTGTGTAGAATATATGAGCTGCAACAACCATTAGACAGTAGCAGAGATATATGATTAGCAGTACAGTGAATATAAATGGATAGTACAGTTCTACCATCTTGCCCTACGGATGAATAATACATGAATATAAAATGCATTGATAAAAGAAAGTGCGTACTCCTACGATGCCAATCTAGATGTGCCTAAGTGTACCTAGCATGTGAGTAGGTGTGAAGCCAAGAATCCCTCTAGGATTTAGTCGAACCCCATTACCTTAAGTGTGAGAATGTAGGAGCCCATCTTGGTCCTGAGTTGGACACCCCGCAAGGGATGTTCAGACCACTGGCAGCTGCAGCGTCTGCATGCAGGAGCCTCAGCGTCTCTGGTCAGTGTGTCGGCCTGGAAGTCTCGGTTCCCTCTCTAACTAACATTAGCAAGAGGTGCTGTATTTATACAGAAAGTATCTAGGGCACCTTTGTCCCTTGTTGCTTGTATTAGCCATTGTTGGATTTGAGGATGACCTATGGGATGAACTGTGTACGTAGATATGGGGAGGAAGGTGGAGTAGCCCCAGCCTGGTTTCTAAGAACCCTTATGAATATTCATTCATACTGTGTGAATCTATTGATGGAGTTATAGGACTCTATTGTTTAGGAGAAACCTTCCTTCTGCACCCAGGACTAGAACTAGGTAAAGGTTCAATCCTAAAAGGCTTGTTACAGTGTAGTGTAGGGGAGGTAATGTAGGTAAAGGGGTATGATGTTACCCGGGCCTATATTAGGGTACCTATATAGAACATAACAGGAGAGAGGACTCCATAGCTGAGCCAGTGAGAAACACAACACACACAAATAACAGCAACAAGTGCAGGGAGAGAGGACTCCGCAGCTGAGCCAGTGAGAAACACAACACACACAACTGACAGCAAGAGATGAATAGAGAGAGGACCCCAGAGCTGCGCCAGTGAATAACACAGCACAATACACACACACACCTAACGTTAACAGATGAAGTGAGAGAGGACTCTGGAGCTGAGCCAGTGAGAAACCTAGCACACACACCTGACATTAAACAATGGAGTGAGAGAGGAGGGGAAGGTGTCCTAAGGAAGCAAAAGGGAAAGGGAGAGAACACGTACTGACAAAGTCAGTAGGTCTGGAGTATTTTTGAGTAAAATGTTTATGTTTATCTTTTATTTGTGGGCCTGTCTGGCGGGTGGGTGGAGGTATGGATGGTCAGTTTGGATAGACAGACTGGTGGTTTAATGCTGGGGATACTAACATTGAGCATTGCATTGTGGGACTGACAGAGCACTCTTCTGGACAAGTAGGCATTCTCCTCCAAGAACATTTTCAATAACTTAGTGAGGAGTGGTGCATTTTTAAGGCATGTTCATTGCACTCTATTCCATTGCACTAAGAAGGCAAACAGTACCTTTTAGTTTCAAAGGGGTTTTCTAATTAAATAAACTGGGAGGTCTGAAGCAACTGAGAGGGTGAAAAGAAGAGAGAACAGTAAAACTCAGCCCTTCTGAGGATGCAGTTGTGCAAAACGGATGCTGGGCGGCTAGAAGACCTCCCATTCATTCATCGTTAGACATTTATGGCCACAGATGGACATCCCTGATTATGAGATTATGCAAAGGTCGCAAACTCCATTGAAACCTTTCAGCCTCTGACTGCTGCCAGGACTTTTGCATGTGAAGTACACAGCGGAGGCAGCATGTAATCCAAACAAAGAGTTTATTGTAGGTATATCTTCACAGGGCCCCAACCACATGCACAGCCAGAGGCAGATCTACCTTTTCCAGTCTCCACAAACTGTCTCATCACACCCACATCCCAGAGCCCCTTACATTCCAGGTGATGATGATGCCAGGTTTCAGACTCTCACATCATCTCCTGTATACAGAACACCACATCACCTCCCTCACCCAATACAAACCCACAACATATTAAAAAATAAAAACAAGCTAAATATATACAAGCAAAAGACATGGTGATAAGGCAATAAATGACATGTGATGTTTCACCAAGAACAACCTTATGATCACATGAATAAAAAGCATGCACAAGATTTTTTTCAGTCTCTTAGACACACAAGCTTCCTCACATTTTGGTTCCCTAATGTAGCCTGCAAGGAGCCATTAAACACCTCACTCATGGGATCCAATAATGAGCTACCCGAATCCTTAGCCACAGGGTAGAAGTTGGCTAATCTGTTAAAGTTCCATATCCTGTAATCACTTGTTTTTACTGCATTTTTAAACAATTTACTACTTTGAATGGTTGGCTGAATTTAGAAGTCTTCCCTTCTTTGTGTGAGAATTTGCTTTTTATCCACTCCCTCACCTGTACAGCAGTCTCCTTCACAGCTTTCCTCACACCATAGAGACTTTTCCTCCTCTCCTTCTCACGCTCTCTCTCTCTCCACCCACCCACATTACCAACCTGATCATCCACTTTTCTCCTGTTTCAATCACCCACCCTGGAATAAACTCACAACTGGGAACCCTCCCCTTAAACAACTGAAAGGGTGAGACCCTCATGGTAGAGTGTGGTGTTAAGCAATATTCGCGCACCTTTCTTCTTCTCATTTTATTCTCCCACTCCGTACCACACACCACAGACTGTTAAAGGGTTTCCTTAAGCACCTTGATAAAGCGCTCAACGACACCATTGGATTCAGGGTGGTACAATTCTGCCTTCATATACTTGATCCCTCTGTCCTTCAAGAAAGTCTCCACCACTTCAGAGGTTAACTGGACACCATTATCAGTGAGCACAGAGGAGGGGAAAATCTTCCTCTCAAATAGTTCCTCCAGAAACTTTATTACCTCTCTGGACTCTACCGAGTTTATAATCTTGATCTCTGGCAACCGAGAATACATGTCTATACAAATGATGACCTACCTACAAACGATGACATACCTATCACAAGACTTCAACCTGACAGGTCCTAAAATGTCTAATGCTATGTCACTCCAAGGCCCAGTAGCCATTTCTCTTGCACCTATGGACTGAGTCCTGCATTTAAGCACTTCATCACTCTTTACACACTCTAAACAGTTTCTTACTTCCCTCTCAATTAACAGGTCCATTGCTGGCCACCAGTAGTGGACTCTAGCTCGCTCCTTTGTTTTTGAAATGCCTATATGGCTGACGTGGGCATGGTCCACCAATCTCTTACTGATATCACCCGGTGGAACCAACTTATTCCCTCTCAACAACAAACCGTTGACAACACACAATTCGTCTTTCACTTGCCAATACCCTAAAATCTCCTGGTCACACCTGCCTTTGGAACACCAACCTCCCAAATTCACCCCTACTACCTTCTGCAGCACCTCATCATTGTGAAGTCTGGTAGATCAGTGGACTAAAGCATCCACTACAGGGGCCTGTGTTCGACCTCATGGTCACAGGTTCAAATCCCGGCGGGTACACTCAGCCTTTCATCCATCTAAGGTCGATAAGATGAGTACCACTGAGTTGGGTAACAACAAACATCTGTTATTCCGTGACAAGATACCCCGTTAGGGGTGAACGTGCGCTTTACAAATTGTTATGTTATGTTATGCAGTTCTCTTTTCCATTCTGGCTCTTGGATGACTCCCTCTGTCACCAGACACACCTTCACTTCATCATCAAAATCTTCCCCTGCAAAATGATCTGCGTCCTCCACACTACCTTCCTCATGTATGTGACACAGCCTCAAGAAGCAGTCAGCCTGAATGTAATATGCTCCAGGGACATACAACACCTCAAAAATAAACTTCTGAAGGGCAATCACCCATTTACGCATGTGATTTGAAACTAAGTCAATGCCTTTCTTAGAAAAAACTTCTTTAAGAGGCTTGTGATAGGTTTTGCACTTCTCAGATTCACTGTTAGCCCACTCTTCTGCAACCTCCTCAGCACATCATACAACCTCTCGTCATGCTCACCACGATCATTCATGTTCACCAGTATGTCATACTGATAGACTTTCACCCCTTTGACACCTTCCAAAATTCGCTCTATGGCCCTTTGAAAAACCGATGAAGCATAAATCAAACCAAACGACATCCTGAGAAATTTGAAGGTGCCAAAGGGAATGACAAAAGCGGTGAGCTACTGGAAAGAAGGATGAAGCTTGATCTGGTGATAAGCCGACGTAAGATCGAGCGAGGAAAAATGCTTGGCACCATTGAGGTAACATAAGATGTCATTGATATTCGGAAGTGGGTAATGGTCCACAACAACCAACTTGTTAAGTACTCTAAGGTCCACACAAAGCCTGTCCTCACCATTGGCCTTGCATGCCATCACAACTGGTGCAGCCAACTCTGAGGCTTCAACTACCTGGTTGATGCCATCATCCACCAACGTATCAACTTCCATCTTCATACTTTCCCTTACCAACACCCGAACCCCTCGCACCTTGGCTGCTTTTGGTTGTGCCTCCTTTTCCAGCTTGATCAAGTGCATATATTCCTTGAGACAAGCAAAACCTTTCCTGAAGACTTCAGGAAACTTTCACACCCACACATCATCACAAGTTGTAATCGTCCCTACTGCGGGGACATCTCTGACCCTCATCCGGAGACCCTCATTACAGTCAAGATATACATTGAAGTTACGTTGGTGAAACCAACTAATGATGGACTCTCCCTTGATCAAAACGTAGATTTTACCTGCTATTACACGATCCTTCAACTCAATAGTGCCCCAAAAGCACCCCATTAAATTAATAAAGTCACGTCCATTTCCCTTCGGTTTCACATCCGGTTTCAACAATTTTACCTTTGTGTTCAAGCAATGCTCATAGAAAGACTTCGGAATGAATGTTACCTATCTTAGGAAATGTTCTATCAATCTACTACAGTGCCCAAGTCTGTTTGATGTGGTTCTAATGCAGGACCTGGACTAATGGTGAAATCATCATCCAGGACAACAGGATCCCAAGCCTTGAAATTCAGCACTTTCTTTCTGAAAGTTATTTGCAAAGGTGTGGCTAGAGACACAACTGACTGGTTGTTAGAGGGCTCCAGCATGTCAGAGGCAAACCTCTCACCAGTAGAGACTACCATTAACAACGAGGCTACTGGGACCAGTAAATAATTCCTATCTTCTCTAAATGACATTGATATGTTCAAATAGAAGGCTTCTCTGTGACTTCCGATGAATTTTAGAATTGAACACAGTCCATGAGCATGGGTTTGTGTGGGTCAGCTGCTGATAACTTTGCACATCATTTAATGCACTGCTTGAAGCCATCTAAAATTAATTTATGGCAGAGGGAGGTGAAGTTTATTTTTGGTTGGGCAAACAGAACAGTCCGTCCCTTCATGAACAATCAAACAAATATCAAAGACCCTAAAAAAGAGATGGTGCCAGAAAGGGAGTGGGGCATATTCTCAAGGAGCTATCGCCGAGTTAATGGCACTTTATCGCAGCCAAAGTTGCAATAAATTAATCGCCCCATTCACAAGCTGGTGTTAACAGCCCATAACACCAGTTAACCCTCGATAGCAGGCGCAAAAAACATCGCCACAGATGACCCCGGCAACTATCGCTAATGAGATGCAGAGTAGGCATACCCGTGCAAAAAGCCGCGAAAACACCACTCCGCAACATTCTCAACCACCAGCCAGATCTGCGAAAAGACCACGAAACATGCGATAATGCGCGTTAGCAGCAGGAAATTAACACCTGCTCTGACCTGGTGTAAAGTCGGACGGCAGCCTGCACCACAAAGGGAGCCCAGCCCACAGCCACACCTGAAGACCAACAGATGCCATGGAGCCACTGAACATGCGGGCCAGACACCCAAGAGGGCCCCAACACCCACCGCCACCACCCCCCGGACCACCCCCACCCCCCTGACACCTGCCGCCCCCCCCCCCCCCGGACCAACACTGAGGCAGCGCAGACAAAGACAGTAACCCTCCGAAAATGCACCAACCTCATAGACCCAACACCAGAGAACGTCATTGCCCACTATATGCCCAAAGGGACAACCCTCCTCCGCATCCTGACCACCATTGCCCACAGGCTGACGGTACCAACACAGCGGACAACCAACATCCCACCGCAGACAAAGCTGCTGGCCGTGCTGCACGTGTTGGCCTCTGGTACCCTCCAACCAACATCCGCCTGAGACGGAGGAGTCACACAGCCAGGCCAATCCAAGTCCCCCACAACGGTCATGGATGACACCATCAGCTTGGTACCCCACTATCTATACTTCACACACACTGCGCAGGAACAGCCGGAGACCAAGCAAGGCATGTACGCCACAGCTGGCTTCCCGCACGTGTCAGGGGGCAATTGACTGCACACAGGTTCTACTAGTGGCCCCTGGCGACACTGCACACAATAAGCGCAACAGAAAGCGCACGTATCCCACCAATGTGCAGGCAATAGTGGACCACCGTGGAATCCCCGCCAACGCCGCCGCCAACCACCCAGTGTGCATGATACCTGCACCTCCCGGCAGTCGATCATCAACCTGCGCTACCAGGATGGCACCCACGGAAATGCACTGCTCGTTGGCCAATACCAAATGCACACACCACACACCTCAACTCCACATTCATGCAACACACAACACAGGAAATGCACACGTCACAAGCTCACATACAACATGCACACCCACCAGACACAACAGCACAACTCACTGTGGAAACCTGGGCCAGCCATGTACATGAGCCATCAACGGCATGGCACCTCGGACACACAATAGCAGAATGTCGGAAGAGGTGGGGACCAGGCATGTGCGAAGGAGGCAAGGGACCGATGAATGAGAATGTACACAATGCCAAGTGTGGCGTGGATGTGCTGGCCAGACTGCAGTATGCAGACCACACACATATCCATGTCGACACACACCGCTGGTGTTTGGAGTGTAGTGGACAGTGGATGCAACCATGTCACCCCAGCCAGTGGGGAAGATCGCGGAAATGTAGCTTGTGACGTCCCCCCGTAAGCGTGAGCGGAGTGGGCTGACCCGGAGTACGCCAGGCCAGCGTAGGGGTGTGAATAAAAGGCACGTAACTTTGGGCGTGGTCCTCTTCCGGAATGCCCAACGTCTCTGCCAGGGCGGCGCCTCTCACCCTGCCACGAGGCCGACGCCGTGAGCGGTGTTGCCAGCGATCCTGTGCGCCTGCTGCACCCCGGGACGCTGGTCCCCGAACCAGTTCTGCCCACCCCTGCACACCCAGGCCTCAATGTCCACCTTCTGACATCGGCGTGTGTCGAAGAGGGCCCACCACGTGCCGTTGCAATCTCCAAGCCCGAGGCCTGCGACCTTGGCAGCCTCCTCAGACCATCACGGCCTCCGCAACACAGGCCCACAGTACTCCATTCCCGTTGACGTACTCCACCGGCATGCACAGCGGACAAGTAGGTCACACATTTGGAACTGAGTCTTGATTACACCATGGCAGAGCACATAAATCATGGCTGAGTGTATGTCACTATACACCCTTCGATGTGGTGCCAACAGGTCCTAGTGTTATATCACAGCCGCAAGATTCTGTGGGCCCACGCGGACTACTGCTATCGGCCTACGCTTCGCTCGAGTAGGTCACAGAATTGGAACTGAACATCGATTATTCAAAGGCAGAGTACGAATCATTGCACGCAAGGAGAGGCATAAGAGGATGATGCATTGCATTTGGGAGGAAAAAAGGATCATCGTTAAGGAGGTGATCGAACACTACCGACAACTGCCCAGATGTCACTAACTCTGTGCATTGCGAGCCTACGACACGTGGCTGTGGCCCTCTGCTGACCGCTGCCTCCGGCCTACACTGCGGTCCAGCAGGTCACAGAGTCTTGATTCGGCAATGCCGGAGTACATATCAGTGTACCGGCATCATCGCAGACTGCATCCCCTCTCAGCCCCTATGCCACTAAGTCTGTTCCCCGACATTCATGGACACTCTCTGGTCGTACATTGGTGGCGTCTGAGTCTATGGACTAGGGGGTAGTTTTCATCCTCATGCAGCTGATGCCGAATTGGTGGTGGCAACGAGGCAGTCGCTTTCCACTCCTCCATTTGCTGCTTCTGGATAGCTTCTGCCCTCTGCATCATGCCCTGGAGGACACCTTCCACTGTCCCCCGCAACCCTCCGCCACATTCACCTTCGACATCGACGGGGACCCGCTCAGTCTGCGTGGCCCTACCTCAGTGGACCGCAAGTCACCGGCCCGTGGCGGTGTGCCTGTGCCTGCCGCTGTGCATCCGGGGCCACCAACTCTGTGCAGCTCAAGTCAGGGACCCTGTCTGAATGAATATTGGATGACCTCTGTGACGGTGGTCTTGGGGTCATCGACGCCATGTGCATGTGGCCCTGCGCTGTCCGCTGCCTCCGGCCTCAACTGCGGACCACCAGGGCTCACACATCATATTGAGTCCTGACCGGCCCGGACGTCGCATCACCGCAGGAGGCACACGCCACCTTCGCCAGGGCCAACTCCAACCACCATCTGCCAGAGTCGAAACAGTGGTACTGGCAGACTAACGGAGTTGCTCAGACCTGTCGTGGATGCCATCATCTGCCTGATCCCCTGCTCAGCACTCCAGGTGCCACTGACTCAGTGCACCGCAACCCATGGACCGTTACTGATTGAGTTTTGTGCTGTGGAGAGGTTGCGCAGCAATGTCACCTCCGGCAGTGTGGGAGACCTGGGACGTTGATGAGGAAGTTGATGCAGGTCTAACACACCCCACTGCATCTGCATCAGGAATATCCCGAATGGACACAATCCTAGTCATTTTCATCACATGAGCGCGCTCAGCTCTAGTGCCCCAACCTCAGTGCACTGCAACTCACGGACACTTCTGTTTGTATATTGGGTGACCTCTGTACTGGCTCCGGCTCCCTCCATGTTGCTCAGCAGTTGACTGTTATGCAATTGTTTTCTGTTTCCATTGCACTGGTGTCCACTGTTCAAGTTGTTGCCAGCACCAAGCACTCCGTGCAGGCTGGCTTATGCTCACCCCACACACATCCAGCACAGGTGTCACTGTACATGTGGCCCTGCCAATAAAGGGGCCGGGCGCACGTGCCCGTAGCCAGTTCAACATAATATCTGCGTGTGTCCCTGTGGTCTTGTTGTATACATGAGGGCCCTAGGCCCTATGACATTACAGTGTACTGTGTACAGCGGACGCAGACATGTCACCGCAGGCAGCGGGTTACAGCTTGGACATGTGGCTTTGTCGTCACCCACTCAATTCGTAAGGGGAGTGGACTGGGCCGTCGTACGCAGAGCCAACGTGGGTGTGTGACTGATATGTGTGTGCCCCTGGGCGTGGTTTTGTACTGGGAATGTGCATCTGCATGTGTCTCTATGACAATGTGGGTCTACTTTGTGGGGTGTAGGTGGTCCCTGAAGGGTAATTGACACCCACGTATGTGATCTAGTTCGCCTTCCATGGTTTCGGACCACACCCGCATCTGTTCGGCCACCTCCTTTTGGCGTTCTGACACCTGGCATTGGGGTGCCATGTGTGGGTGGGTGAAGTGTTGTGAGCCAGCCGTGATTGCGGGTGCTTCATGCTGTGTGGTCTGTTCCAGGGGCTGGGTTCTCCTCTGAGTAGCTTGTCTGCCCTGGTCCTGGTGGTGGGTTGCGTGGGATGTCCATGGGCTGTTGTAGGGCGTCGGTGTCGAAGGTGTGATGGTCGTCTCCGGCATCACTGATGGGTTGTCTGGTCTGACCTGCTGGAGGTGTTGTTTGTCCCTCTGCAATGTGAAGGGGAGATGCATGTTGACATTGTGTTGACGTTTATGTTGGCGCATTGTTCTTGTAGACATGCAGACTGTGTGACAATGTACATTGTGACTGTTTGGGCTGTGCTGACAATTTGAGGGGGGACAGTGGACATTTGGACTACATGACTGATGTGAGGTTGTTCCCGTACATATGCATCTCACAGTTCCCTGCTCTGTCAAATGTGATTGGCCTGTTTCTGCGCATGGGCGGACCCAGTTGTGTCCCCTGTTCTGCAGTGTCGGTGTTGCACTTTGTGCCACATTGTCATGGGATGTGCTGTGATTGCCATGTGTGTGTGCTGCAGTGTGCCACGGGGATGGGGGACATGACCCTGGGTAATTGTGGGTGTGCAGTGTGCTACACATCCTTGTGCATGTGTGCCATTGTGCCCATCTCCCCCCGTCCCCCCAGTCCCTGTTCGTTACTCACCCTGTTGTTGTTGTGTCAGGTCCTCTCGAGCTGTGTCCGTACTCCCACCTCCTTGCACCGTCTCCACACTGATGACTGGCCTCCATTTCCTCCAGCTCCTCCTGTGGCGCAGGACTCCCACCTCCTGTCGCCGTTGCTGCCTTCCTGTTGGCAGTGGCTTTGGGCCCGGTTTAGGTTTTCACGTCATGCCAGCGCCTCTTAGCCTCCTCCATTGGCCTCCTCGACACTCGGGCTGCATTCAAGGTGTTCTGATTGTGGGTCAGTTGCTGGTAGTGTTCTGTCACATCCGTGACGCTGGTCTTGTTTTCCTACGGACTGCACCCCGTCTTCCTCGCTGGTGGTCTGTGGGGCTTGTGGGGTTCACGTTGGCCTCTGCTCTTGGTCAGGGTGCATCCATGTTGCTACGCACTTTAGATTGTTTCTGGTGTGTTGTTTTTGTTGCTTTTATAGTGCATTTTCCCGCCAGATGCGTGGGATTTGCAGGCCTGCCGCTGGTTTTCGCTGCTTTTTGTATCGCGATTGGCCTCACCTGAGCTTTTTTTGCGTTCGTGTTTCGCATTTTTGCGGCGTGGCGTTGATTTTAACGCGGCCATTTGACGCGTTATCTGGTGACTATTGCATGGTACCGCCGTGTTGTGAATACTTGGTTAACACGGCGTAAATTTCCCACGATATACTGCGATGTTGGAGGTTGCGTTAAGTAACTTTTGCGATGGTTATCACACGTTCTTGAGAATATGCCCCAAAGTCTTGAGGTATACCGAATGGGTGGAAAAATAGTAACAGGGTTGAAAAAGTTGGTAAAGCACAGGTTGACCTGCAAATTACATGCAAAGGGAAACTTGCACAAGGGACGCACTATACAAAAAATTCAAAGGGATAGTATTGTTTTAGAAAAGCTTTCAAGTCCTGCTATTGAGTGCAGAGAATGCTGAATTCAGTGAGAGCAGGACAACAGAATAAACCCGCACATCATTACAGCTGAGAATCATTCACGTCATTGGCAAGGTTTAAATCCCAGGATAGTATAGACTGCTCTTCAGGTCACCACTACCCAGTCTTCAGTGTCTCTAATTACAGATGTTATTCAAATCCAACAGTACAGAAACACAACCAAACACTTCACGAATTCACAGCATCAGAGCCAGAGATACTAACATTTCATGGTACTGCACACATTTTCTGCTAATGACGAAATTCACAGAAGAAAGGGACAAACTGAACCCATATAAGTGTGGACAGAGCTGGCAGCTTAATTAAGTTTGGCGGGCCATTTTCACCACATGCAGAAAAACATGTATTTACATGTTCCGGTGTTCTGATCATTACTTATGTTTTTTGCTGATCGGCTCAAGTAGAGTTCTGGCCTATTGTGCCCAGCTCCTGAGAAGGCCAGATAGTTACATTGTGCGGATAAGAACAGCTAGCCACCGAGGTAAAATTAAGATAAGTAAATCAACAGGAGACCTACGAAAAGATTAATACAAGCATCTTTAATGAAGGAGGGAGCCTCACTGCAGAGGCGTCCAGGCTGCATAGCCCTGCAAAAGCTGCTTCCGAGCTCATACCAGCTTTCAACAATTTGTCCCGTGTGACGCCTAAAAATAAGGGGACCAGGTTTTTAGTACCAAAAACCGGGACAGTGCTAGACATAGAAGTAGGACTAAACATTGCCATCTACCATACACGTTGAAGTATCACAATGACAAGACCAAAACATTGGACTACACGAGCATAATCTACAAATCTACTAAAAAGGATATTTATTAAAAAAAAACTGAAAAATAGTTTCAGAGTCTGTATACATTGCTCCATTTCAAAGATTTAAGACTCGCTCACATTCAGGCTGATTTCTTTGCATTCTGGGACTTGTGGTCTTTTATATAATGGTAAATAAGATTACAAGCACCAGAAAGCAAATGAAAAAACAGGACTGATAAGCTTTCATTTGTGAGTTTGTATCCTCGGTACCCTAGACTGTGTAATCTAGGATGCCTCCTTTGACCATCAACCCTGCCCCTGTTAACGCCGATTCTTATCTAATTATCTATAAGAACCTTCTGGTCGCCAAGATCTTTTTACCTGTTGAATAGTGTAAAGGAGAGAATCCGATCTGGTTATATCACAGCATTCATTTTTGTCTGAAAGGACCACTGACTCCGAATTCAAGTTTGAGAATTTATTATCGCCAAGAATAACTGAACGTGCAAGCACCTCAACACGAGGTTAAAGAAATAGATGGGCACTAATACAAATAATAATCTACGCAGAAATCTCATCCGACTTAGGATAAGGAGAATAGAAAGTTCTAGAAGGATCAACCAGACTATGATTGCTCCAATTTCTAAGTTACTCTTCATTGGCCTAAACAAGCTTAAAATCAATTGCTGTCCCTACACTAACGCTAAGTGACATCCCTGCATAACGATTTTTCCCAGGCAAGAGTGAATAAAAGGTGTCAGCTGTGAAGACTTCCTAAGAAGTGCAATCACATAGTACCTAAGCTCAGCACTGTCCTTCTCTCAGGTCTCCCCTACCTCTTCTCTGGCCTCCTCCCTCAGGGCACTATCCCTAATACAAAACCACAATACAATTGTACACGCCTTTGTCACGCCTCCTTGGCCAGGTCTTCTTTCTTGTGCTTTTCCATCGAAACGGTTACTTCATCCTGGACGGTTGCGTTGACCTTGAGTCCCAGGCACCTTCTCCGCCGAAAGTATCATCCCTACATTCCTTTTCACTCCCCGTACCATGCCTCCCCTCTCTCTAGCTTTCGAAAACAAAGAGTTAGTCTTGCTAACGAGACATGTGTCCTTGCACCTGCAACGAAAGATACTTTCAACAGAAACCTTCTACTGTGCAAATTAAATCTACCGTTTGTGCCCAGAGAGCCTTACCAAGAGAAACTTTTCTCGGCCTACAATATAAGCTAACATAAGAATATACCAGGCCTTCCCTAAGCATATATGTAGTCAGGCCTTTACATATGACTTTTAAACCCACATCTTACTTTTCCCTATAAGCATTTTCATTACGATTCATATGCAAACAATGAATTACATGTGCAACTTTACTATGGTGCACGTTTAAACTACTGCAATTACGTTACACACACGAACTAATTCCCCTATGCATTATATTCACACAATTCAATAAGCATTACATTACATCATTATCCTAACACCATTATGCTGCTGATTCGCCTTGTCTCAGCAAACTATTCATTCTTTACTAAACATACATGAATATGAAACTGAATATACGAATATATGTCTAAATACAAGAGGGTGCGGCCTATCAGTGATTATGATGCACCCCTACAATTCACAAGAACATTTCGCTCTATCAGTTCCCCCTTTGATGACTCCTGTCATCACATTTCACTCTACTTACTCCCTTGGAGAAAGAACCGACCTAAACAGAACTTGTTGCCATCTTCCCTGATCTAAATTTCTCCATGCTCTTGAGTCTTTGATACTGATTGTCCTGCAGTCTTGCCAACTTCATGTCATTTTCCCTCAAAGCTCTCTTGACTCGGCCTGCTCGATACCACTTGTAGGCCTTGATCACAATCCACAAGCCAGCCACACAAACCACCAAAATAAGGAGTGGTCTCAGGAAGTACTCAAGGAAACCCTTTCCTAGGTTCGCAAACCAACCTCCCACTTGACCAAAACCCTTTCCGACCTTTTCCCAGGCCCCTTCTTCGGTCAAATCCGCTATCTTTGTGTGGATCATAGTGATGTTACTTATATATTTCTCCAGATCCTTGCTACGGTCTGGTATATAAGTGCAGCACTCTTGAACCTTCAACATTTTACAGACTCCGCCCTCTTTTGCCAATAGGACATCCAAAGCAAGGCGATTCTGCAAAACCATTCCCCTTATTGACAACATCTCTCCTTCCACCAACACCAACGACTTTGCTGTGTTCATCGAAAATTCATCCACCACAGTCGCTAACCTCCGGATCTTCACGTCATTCAAGACTACTCCTAGACTAGGTATCATAGCTCCAAAGATATCCCCCACTACGATCCCTGCACTTGCAGCTCTTCTCGTTCTTGAATGCTCTCCACCCTCTAGAAGATTTAAATCCTCTGTATGGTAAATCTTTGGAAATATTATTGACAAATAACATGTTCCATACCAATTTGCAGGCAACCTCACATAAGCATTCTTCCCACATACGTAATACACCGTAGGTATCACTTGTACAGGACCTTGGAGAAAATCTTTTGCCACATCTGCCATGGTGAAAACGTGATCACAAGTACTTTGTCCCACTGGAACCTTTTCGTAGTAAGTCTGATAACGCCTTATACACAACTTACCCCTCTGCTCCTTATCTAACGCTATAGGACCATAGCTTCCCCTGGTCTTATGCAACCGTTCTTCCTCTGTCCAATCTGTCCTGTGATGCCCTAAATCTCGGGATTCAGTCAGCTTTCTATACCTATCTTCAACTTGATCTACGAACTTTCTCTCTACATCCGACATCAAACAAGTCAGGTTGTGTCTGTGTGCGAATGCTGTATCCAATTCCAAACTCGGTATGAAGTACTTCCTCAGTCTGTCCTCGGTCTTATAATAGTCATACTTATTCAAATGCTTGTAAGCTGGGACTTCAGGAAGCACTGCGTCGAAATTGGAAAAGAAATACTCGAACTGCTCTCTCTCATAAAACAAACTAAGCAAAAGACTACATGAAATACCATAAGTCAGTGGAAGATGGTGATACCTAATACCCTCATCCACTGAAGTAGGCAACTGCATACACACATAACAATCTTTCGCATCCATCACGTCAACATACTCATACAACAACTTAGCATATGCATTCAACTTAAAATCCCCTTTAGACAAATCTACATGTAATCTACGACTTTCTTCCAATAGCAAAGCTCTATCAGCTGCCCTGTCTACCCCCTTCTGACTAGGTGTGATAGGTGTAGGTGTCCCTGTCACCTCCTCTACTTCTTGCTCATGCGAACCAGTGCATGAGACTACAACTACTATGATTATAGAAATTATTACACTACTTATAAGAATGCCTACAATCCACTTTGATCTACGATTGGGATCTCCCGGCTCCATGTTTTCGAAAGTTCTCAAAAAGTCTTGGTTATCGCAAAGAACTCCGAAAAAGTCTCTGTCCTTTATTTGTGACTTGCTTAACCAGCTCGAGCAACCATGAAATCTCCGGACTTTCCCTCTCCGATCACAAACTTATTTACACAGTCCAGAAAAAGACTTCCCTAGTTTTCGTTCCTCTTCTGTGGAAAGTCCCTAAGTTTATTCTTCTTCCACTCGGACCTAGGTTATCTTCTTCTTTTAGACTTTTATTTACAGTTCATAACTGATCCACAATGAGATCCTCATTGAGCAAGACCAGAACGTGATACAAAAGTTCAAGACGCAAAATCAGCACTTCATGTGAAAACGGCTCAACTCCAAAAGGCGGAAATTCGAGTCGATGCAAAAGCAAGTTTCGGACTTCACTCAGAAGCGGGGGATTCGGAACCGTGAGTGTCAGTGTTCCTTCTATCTCGAGCCCTGGCATCCGCAGCACCACCTTCACCACCACATTCGGGCTCCGACTGACCACTTGCACTGACCTCAGTCTTCCCGTACTCACCACCCCCTGCATCAAACACAGTGTAAGTCCACTCAGGGGTAGAGTATCTGCGACAAGGCACTCTTGTTCTCCTTGACCTTCGCCGACTGTCTTGTGCTTGGTCTTCGTCACTTGCTTCTGTCTCAGATACTTCAGACACTGGAGCAAGGTCTCTTTCAGGTGCTAACCTCGAGTTCAGTCGCCTCTGTCTTTCAGGCCAACTTTCAGCACTTCTGTTCGTTCGTCTGTCTTCCCCTTCTATACCCAGTGCACTACTTCCTCTTTCTGCTGATTCTGACTCTTCTCCGCCCACTGCACCGTTTCTGTCTTCGGTGTCTGAGTCAGGGTTCGAACTGTGGAAACCCCCTTCAGCTTGCTCTAGTGCACCACCAGCTGTGTCAACGACCCTTACAGCTTGACTTGTCCTCTCATGTGGCCCTGCCACATCAGCTGGGTTTTCATTTACGAGAGGAGCTGTTTCTTCCAAGGGTGCTGGAACTCTGCGGGTATGGGAAGCATGCACCCAGTTCGGCAATCCTCCACACTTCACTGCTGTGTTCGTGATAAGTATCACCTGATACGGGCCACGCCAGCGGGCATCCAAGCAACTCTTCCTTACGTGCTTTCGGACGAGCACCCAGTCACCGGGACACAAGTCGTGGCATAGATCACTCGAGGCTGGGACCACTGCTGCTTGCACCTGCTGGGATACAGAACGGACCACATCAGAGAGTCCTTTACAATAATCAAGAATCAAATCATCAGTGATGTTTATCAAGGCTGTAGCTGGTACTGCTGGCAGTCTCATTGCCCTCCCCATTAGTATTTCATGGGGGGACAACCCGGTCTTTCTGTCTGGGACACTTCGCATGCTCATTAGCACCAAGTGGCAAGGCGTCGGGCCATTTCAGGGATGTCGAAGAACACATTTTTGCCATCCGGGCTTTCAAAGTTCCATTAACTTGTTCCACCATCCCAGAAGCCTCTGGTCTGTAACTACAATGAAGTCTCTGGTCTATGTTCAATGCAGCACAAAGCAACTTCATGATTTCGCTATGGAAGTGCCCTCCTCTATCTGATTCCAAAGAGGTCGGGATCCCGAATCTAGGGATAAGCTCCCTCAACAGTAACTTAGCCACTGTGAGCGTGTCACACCTGCGTGTGGGGTAAGCCTCCACCCACCGTGAGAATACACATACCAGCACTAAAATGTACCTCAACCCATTGCACTTGGGCATCTCCACGAAGTCCAGCTGTATCCTATTGAAGGGCCCTCCTGACCTTCCAATATGACTCAATGTAACTACAGTTTTCTTTCCAGCATTCATCTGTTGACACGTAACACACCTCTGACATACCGTTTCAGCCATTGCTCGGAACCGTGGGTTATACCACGTCTGTCTAAACACCCTCATCATTGCATCTCTACCAAGGTGTGCCTGTCCATGTATCAGTCTTGCCATCGGACTCAGCAATTCCTCAGGCAACACGGCTCTCCCATCGTTTGATACCCATACATCCACATCTCCTTTCTCACACCCAGCTTTGATCCATCCTTCTCTCTCTTGGGTTGAAACTTCATCCTGCAATCTCTTAAGCTCTTCCCAAGTGTCTGCCATGGCCAACATTATGCTGAGATCGGTTCTTTCTTGGCTCTCCCTATCTCTCTTTCCGTGAATATGCATCCTTGTTCTGCACAGAAACGGGCAACCTCATCCGCATAATTGTTACCCAATGATACAAAGTCCTCCCCTTTCCCATGGGCTGAGCATTTTACCACAGCAATTTCTTTCGGATGCTGTAATGCATCTAACAATTGTCTTACATATTCTCCATTACGAATGGGTGAGCCAGATGATGTCAAAAATCCCCTCTGAGACCATAACTGCCCGAAGTCATGCACCACGCCAAACCCATATTGGCTGTCTGTGTAAATCGTGATTCGAATTCGATCAGCGGCCAAACAGGCACGGGTCAAGGCAATGATCTCAGCTACCTGCGCGGAGCGTACTCCTTCTAGGCAAGCAGCCTCGACCACTCCTGAAATGGTACATACAGCAAACGCTGCTCTCAACTGACCCACACTGTCTCTTAAGCATGAACCATCGACAAAGAAAATTTCATCTGGGTCAGACAGTGGTTCATCGACAATGTCAGGTCTCGGTTTGGTGCAAAGTTCGGTCACATCGAGACAATCATGGTCCTCACAATCTTCATCATCTGTGTTCGGTATAGGCATCAATGTCGCAGGGTTCAAGACGGAGCACCTTTTCAGAGTCACATTCTCTGCGGCAAGTATGACTTGCTCGTACCTCGTTAACCTATTGTTCGTTAGGTGCTGGGTCTTAGTCCTGGTCATCAATAACTCAACCGAATGGGGCACATGTACAGTCAATGGATGTCCCATTACAATGCTTTCACATCTTTCAATGCTGACACCTGTTGCAGCAACGGATCTTAGACATCCGGGCAACGCAGAAGCTACTGGATCTAAAGTAGCTGAAAAGTAGGCAACTGGCCTACGGACACCTCCATGGTTCTGAGCTAACACTGCTAATGCACATCCTTCCCTCTCATAACAAAACAATGAAAAGGCCTTGTTGTAATCAGGCATTCCCAGTGCCGGAGCCCTGCACAAATCCTCTCTCAGTTTCAGGAATGATATCAAGCACTCCTCGTCCCATGGTACCGGATCACTCACATCCTTGTGCGTAAGCCTCTGCAGAGGCTTTGCTCTCAAGGAGAAACTAGGAATCCACTGTCGACAATAGCCAACCATTCCCAGAAACATCCTAACTTCTCTCTGTGTCGTTGGCACTGCCATGCTCATTATTGCCTCTATTCGATCTGGTGACACCTTCCTCTTGCCTTTTTCCAATCTGTGTCCCAAGTACTGTACCTCTTTCAAACAGTACTGCAGCTTGTTCGGAGACACCTTATGTCCGTTCTCTGCTAAATGGTTCAACAGGGCTACAGTGTCAATTCTGCAAGCATCTTCTGTTTCTGAGGCAATGAGCAAGTCATCTATGTATTGCACGAGAACTGAGTTCTGCGGCAACACGAGACTCTCAAGGTTCTTCTTCAGAATCTGGTTGAAGATAGATGGACTTTCCGTATACCCTTGAGGGCTACGACACCATGTTAACACACGATTTTCTAGCTTGAACGCAAAAAGAAATTGGCTTTCCTCGTGGAGCGGTATCGAAAAGAAGGCTTGACACAAATCGATAACCGTAAACCACTCGGCTTCACATGGGATCTGGAACAGTATTACTGAAGGATTCGGTACCACTGGACAACAAGGGACAACTATCGTGTTGACCTTTCGCAGGTCTTGCACGATCCTGTATTTCCCGCTCGGTTTCTGTAGTCCCATTATGGGCGAATTACAGGGGCTACCTCTGATCTCTTTCAAAATGCCTTTCTCAATGAAAGTCTCGATCACAGGTTTTATTCCTGCAACTGTTTCTGTCGATAGGTTGTATTGAGGTGTCCTTGGGAAATCAACATTCTGTTTCACCTCAATCCGCACTGGTTCAACCCCTTTGATTAAACCTATTTCGTCGCCTGCGAAATCCCACACCACAGGCGACACTGCGTCTCTCAGATCATGTGGAAGTTCTTCCACAGTCACCATTGGGTACAGATCTATACACAGAAGCTGATTGGTAATCTTAAAGTCAGCATCGTCATCTATCATCTGGACCTCCACTCCCCGTGGTGTACAATAAATCGTGCAGTTCAACTTGCACAACAGATCTCTTCCCAAAAGACAAACTGGACTCGTATCACACACTACAAACTGATGTCTAGTTTGGAAGGAACCTATCTTTACTAGGATCGGTTCTGTCAATGGGCTGCTTATTTTCTTGTTCGCTACTCCAACAACCTGGATTGATTGTCCCGAGAGGGGTAGGTTAGGGACTACTGCTGATCTTACAGTAGACCGGGTAGCTCCAGTATCAACCAAAAGTGTTGCAGGATTGCCCTCAATCTCTGCCTCCACAAAAGGTCCTCTCTGGTCTACCTCCAAGACCGCTCCAAGTGTGCAGTCTTCCTCCCCCTCAGGCACCGTCAGGATAAAGGGTCTAAGCTATCCTCATCGTAACCTTCGAACAGGGGCATCTGTTGGTACGTTCGTGTTCCTTGTGAAATCCTTGGAGCTTGGGGAACCTGGGCGTGAGAATTGTAAACCCCCCTTTCATCGTTCTAGGCCTCGTTATTGTGTTAACTACCTCTTGCGCGGGTGCCTGAGCCCCTCTTCCTCTTCCTGCAACTGATTAGCTGGGTTCAAAGGACACTCGCGTTTCCAATGTCCGACCTGGCGACAAAGATGACACGCAGTGGTCTTCTTCAGTGTGGCCACGTCCACTCCTGTCTTGGGGTCTACTGGTTTTCCCTTTCCCTGTACCTGCCCATTCTGGTTTCCCTGGAAATTTCCTTGCTTTCTTCCTAAGGTCCCTCCACTAGGCTGACTCTGTGCTGTCTGCATCTGGACAAGCATCAATTTGTCTTTTAGCTTTCGATGTTTCGATTCCACCTCATCACTACAGTATCTCGCATACCGCAAAATTTCATCTAGTGGCTTGTTCTGCCAGCAGATCAAATGGTGCTGTATCATGAGGCTGATTTCCACTCTCAGACCCAGTACAAACTTTGAGACAAACTGTCCCATATCCTTGGGGTCCAAGATATCTAACCCACTATACTGTTTAAAAGCTTGCAAAAGTCTTTCATAATATTCATGCACCGTTTCCTTGGGTTCCTGTACAGTCCGATCTATCTTAACCCAATCTATATCCTGAGGTGAAATCTTCAGTTTCAACCATGTAATCACCTGCTCATACTTTTTCATGACTAGGGGTGATGGACCGTTTGTAACCGCCTCTCTATCCGGTTCCGAAGTCGGCCACTCAATAGCGACTTTACAAGCTGTCCACAAATCTCCCGGTACCACTATGTCAAACAAAGTGTTCAAATCAATCCACAATACTTTTGAAATTTTCACAAACCGCTCAACCTGTTTGTACCACTCTACCGGTTTTTCCCTCAGCCGAGGAAAATCATTTGTAAATGCAGCCAAATCACCTCTATTCCACGGCACATGCACGTACCCTCCATTCTGTACTTCCCGTAAAGGAAAATTTCCAACACCCGTCGCCCCCCTCCTGGCGGCGGCGTTTCCCTTCTGCTCTCTTTACTGGTTTCTTTTTGGACCACCTTTCTTCCCATTTGTCCAACAAAATCCATATTCTCATTCCTATAATCAGGTCTCTGGTGTGTGTTCTTAATCCTGTTATTCTTTTCTCCTCCAGCTCCTGATCACTGTACTGTAATCTATGTGGTCCCTGTAACGCTTTAGTTTTGTTCAGGTCCACTTCATATCTTTTGGCCAATTCCTTCAATCTATCATGTGCCATTCTAGCTTTTCGAGTCACATCTTTTGCTACAAACAGCAGCTCATCCGATCCATAAATTTCTATCCTTTCCAAAGGCAGACCCCCACTGATCATTTCGTCTACCTCTGCTTTCAACCTCACTACGTCTAGCAACCTTGCCTGTACTGCACTCCTCAGTACATCTCGACAACCCGAGCCATCCCGCTCATCACAGTTGCTATTCTGTCCTTGCGACCTATTCCCTTCCATCATATTCCTGGAACTTGGTCTGTCTTCCGAGACGTTTTGTGCCCTATCTCCTTGCATCCTATCCTCTTGCCTCGTTACTGTTGGTGTCCACTCCCTCAAAGCTGACTTAGATTCCCGCAAAGACCTCGGTCTTTCTGGTCTCTCCTCTTCTCTCCTGAAGGAAGAGTCCGCAGTAGCCGGTAACGGCGTACTTGTCTCCATTGGTCTTGGGAAATGAACCACCCTCACTCCAAACCCATTCCCACTCTCACTGTTTCCTTCCTCCCTTCTCATCGGTACGGAACTCCCTTCTCTCACTCGGTCTGGGTCGTATACCGGTACTATAGGGCCAATGGTAACCGGTACTGTCAAGGAGTCCGGTAATCTTGTGTTCCCCGCAGGAGGCTGTGTTATCATAGACGCCGTTGCCCCCTCCGTTCCTGTGGAAATCCTTCCCACTACACTCATGCTAGTCTGGTTCTGGCTTTCATCAACTATTGCCACTGCTGGGGTCGTCTTTCCCTCTTCTGAATCTGGATTAAATGGTGGTGGCCTCTCTGCCAACATCCTATCCAACAAGCTGTCATCTAGATCACTGTCGTCCTCATCGATTCTTATTATTTTCCCATTTTGTACTAACAATGGGTACAACTTATCTCCTTCGATCGTTTCCACTCTCCACCTTTTCTCCAATGCATCCCACCTTGCATCTTGAAATGCCCTGACCGATTTCTTCACCCTTTCTTGACATCTGTCCTTCTTCCTATCATACGCTGCTCTTATCCACGCATGTAGTGCTTCAAACTGTGTTGGTCTAGGTAGTGGTCGTAATGAAGCCATTACACTTTTTAGCTGGTACAGCACCTCTAACCTGAAAGTACCATATCGAGGGAACGACAATTCTCCTTCTGCTTCTGTCATTTTATGCCAATTCTCAAGCCAAATTATAGTATGCAATCCTACATTCTTCGCCATATAATGTGCTGGTGTATCCTCGGGAGGAGCTTCCTCTCCTCCCGAACAACCACATGTCTATCACCTCTACAAAGTTCCCGTAAAGCTTTAAAACATTTCATGATAAATCAACTTTGTATTTGCACTCAAAATGTCCGCTTTTACTTCCTGATTTCAATCCACCAATCCCAGCGCGGCTCACACCAACCGGCCTATCGCAGCGCGGCACTTGTCTGACGTCACTTTTCCTCCGCTCGCAGCAGTTCCCCTCCTTTCTAATTCACTTGTTCTCACTCGCTTCTGTCCCAATCATACTCTGAAATAATGTCCGTCCTACCGAACAATTACCTCTCTGACCGTCGGTCTTACCAATGACCGATCAGCCTCTTGAGCTTGTTGACCTCAATCTGGCAATCGTCTGTCCGCGAAACGACCGGACAATCGCCTTTAGCACACTCGATAGGATTCAATCACTCGATGTTCTGCACACAATAACCTACGACCTGCGTTGGTTATTCACACACTCACTCATGTGTTCCCTATCTTCAGTGGGTCTGTCAATGACGTCTCGTGACCCCCACAACTCTGGTCAACGTTCTCAACTCTGGGTGTATTCTACACCACAATAAATCTCCCGGTCCCGCGCGCGCTCACGGTCCGTTACTCAATCACACAACTTTCGTTCCAACTCCGCAAGACATCACACAACAATAAAACACCGCAATCTACCAAACATCACTCTTTTCATACTCACTCTACTACGAACTGCTACTTCCGCCGCACCGTCACTCTCCGTCAGTTTTCCACGACCTCCGACATCCTTCTCCCGCGGTCCTCTGGATCTGCGTCACTCAGGCTCTATGGGGCAACTTAATCTCCTATCTTGCTCTAGATCTCCCCTTACCATCAAAGGTAACCATCCTACTCTGCTACCAACTGATAACGCCGATTCTTATCTAATTATCTATAAGAACCTTCTGGTCGCCAAGATCTTTTTACCTGTTGAATAGTGTAAAGGAGAGAATCCCATCTGGTTATATCACAGCATTCATTTTTGTCTGAAAGGACCACTGACTCCGAATTCAAGTTTGAGAATTTATTATCGCCAAGAATAACTGAACGTGCAAGCACCTCAACACGAGGTTAAAGAAATAGATGGGCACTAATACAAATAATAATCTACGCAGAAATCTCATCCGACTTAGGATAAGGAGAATAGAAAGTTCTAGAAGGATCAACCAGACTATGATTGCTCCAATTTCTAAGTTACTCTTCATTGGCCTAAACAAGCTTAAAATCAATTGCTGTCCCTACACTAACGCTAAGTGACATCCCTGCATAACGATTTTTCCCAGGCAAGAGTGAATAAAAGGTGTCAGCTGTGAAGACTTCCTAAGAAGTGCAATCACATAGTACCTAAGCTCAGCTCTGTCCTTCTCTCTGGTCTCCCCTACCTCTTCTCTGGCCTCCTCCCTCAGGGCACTATCCCTAATACTAAACCACAATACAATTGTACACGCCTTTGTCACGCCTCCTTGGCCAGGTCTTCTTTCTTGTGCTTTTCCATCGAAACGGTTACTTCATCCTGGACGGTTGCGTTGACCTTGAGTCCCAGGCACCTTCTCCGCCGAAAGTATCATCCCTACATTCCTTTTCACTCCCCGTACCATGCCTCCCCTCTCTCTAGCTTTCGAAAACAAAGAGTTAGTCTTGCTAACGAGACATGTGTCCTTGCACCTGCAACGAAAGATACTTTCAACAGAAACCTTCTACTGTGCAAATTAAATCTACCGTTTGTGCCCAGAGAGCCTTACCAAGAGAAACTTTTCTCGGCCTACAATATAAGCTAACATAAGAATATACCAGGCCTTCCCTAAGCATATATGTAGTCAGGCCTTTACATATGACTTTTAAACCCACATCTTACTTTTCCCTATAAGCATTTTCATTACGATTCATATGCAAACAATGAATTACATGTGCAATTTTACTATGGTGCACGTTTAAACTACTGCAATTACGTTACACACACGAACTAATTCCCCTATGCATTATATTCACACAATTCAATAAGCATTACATTACATCATTATCCTAACACCATTATGCTGCTGATTCGCCTTGTCTCAGCAAACTATTCATTCTTTACTAAACATACATGAATATGAAACTGAATATACGAATATATGTCTAAATACAAGAGGGTGCGGCCTATCAGTGATTATGATGCACCCCTACAATTCACAAGAACATTTCGCTCTATCACCCCCATCCACTGCCTGAACAACTTGGAGTGAACCCAGCTCTGCCATGTTGAGAGTGGGCTCTGTCTGGTGCTCTAGTCCATTCGGATTCACAGCTCTTTAATACTTGCTGTGCTGTGAGAATGAACCAGCACGGCAGGCGACTCCTGCAAGCACAGAACATCGGTCCCTAGTGTGAGAAGAGGGCCCTTAAAATAGAATGCCGCAATGCCTATGCAGTCGTCCGACCCTTCTTAAAAACCGGGACATCAATTTAAATTAGAAAATGTTGTCGGGACCCCAGGACAGTCCGTCAAAAACTGGGATTGTCTGGGGAAATCCGGGACGTCTGGTCACACTACCTAGAAATAGGCCACGGCAGACTACAAACAAGGAACCGTCTGCAACACAAGACTGGAAAACACTCTAATGGAAACTGAAAGCAATGCTGGCTGCAAAATTCACTGAGCATCTGCAAGTCCGACCAAGTTTGCTTCTAATACTGTAAATAAATGAGGGAAGAAGAGAAAACGAGGCACCGTGCGAGTCACAGACCAAAAACGGAATTTATTTCCACAAGTGTGAGTTTACCAACTTTTATGGAAAGTGCTCTATTACCTTAGAGTCGGGGCCACGCTACATAAAAAACTTTAACTGATATCTAGCACTTTTTGTTTTTAAAGTGATAGCCTCGGTATTTATCTGGGAATAATCTGCCATAAACATAGCGCAAAGTATTAACCTTTTCAAAACCAGAGTGTTAGAATTCCGATGCACGAGCAGCGGGAGGAGCAAGGGAGGCGGGGCTTTAGCGAGATGCGATGCAGACGGGAGGAGGGCCATCACTAACAGGAGGAAGCGTGAAGGTGGTATGATGGCCAACAAAAACGATCTCTTAGTGAAATCGCCTGGGAGTCAACCAAGCACCCGGGGACGGAATTTTAAAAGCAGTCCACCAATAGGGGTCCAGTATTTCTGATTGGCACAGCAGAGAGCGAGTGGCAGTCATAAAGTCTCAGAGAGCAGCGCATGCGTGCTGACTCTAGGTTCGACTTAAAAATAAATGACTTAATTACACTTAAAATGTATTAATGAAATCTGAACTTTTACTAATCTCACCAAAAAACGTCCAGGCCCCCTATCCAAGAGTGGCTGGAATCCTTCCCTCCCCTGAACTGAAATCCGGATAATGCTAGAGAATGCCAAATCGCTGGTCTTTATCCTTGAGGACCGGTTAGACCCAAGGAGGAAATCTCAGCCACGGCTAAAAGCACACGCCGCCAGCTAACACTGGTCTGCAGCATTGGGCAGTTCAGTCCTGAGCAGATTTCAAACCTGTTATCCAGGCATTGGCTCTTTCCAGACTAGATTATGGTAACTCACTCACTCACTCCTCTCTGGTCTCCCTAAAGCACATTTAGCTCCTCTGAGAGCAGAGGTCCAAGCACCTGCTTGCTTTGTGAAAGGCTACAGGAAATTCGGCCTTATCTCTCCTACTTTCCGTACCTTGTAGTGACTCCTCATCAATGCACAAGCCAAATTTAAGACTCATGAATTGTTCAAAGTCCATCTACAGCTCCACTCCCTCCCACTTGGTTGGAAAACTGAAAGTCTCAGGAGCTCAACAAGGATCAAGAAACGTCAAATCAGTCCTGCTCGAACCTCCGATATTTAGGCAGGAAACCTGCATGAGACGGGCATTCTCAGGTACTGCAACAAGACTCAGGAACTCACTCTCATCTGCCCTTCCCACAAAGTCTAGTCAGCACACTGTCAAAAGGGATCTCAAAATCCTCTTAATTGAGAGACTCTTTGGTTGAAGAGGGGATCATTGCTTTAATCTCTGTTGACTTGATCTGTCTATCCTGTTACGAAAGGTTTGCTCTCTCTCCTCTCTTTGTGCTTTGCAGCTGATTTATTATTATTGTTAAGTAAGTACTTGTGTTCCTATAGCTTTGTTGCTGGTAACAAGTGGGTGTTCCTTTGTATTCCTGGTGTTACTAGGTAGTTTTATGATGTTTGTTAACTGGAACATATTTGCTGCTCTCTTGTAAAGCGCTTGAATACCTTGCTACAGAAAAATGCAAAAATAAAATAAATACAAAAGCTTCAGCCCAATCAAATCCTGAGTTCAGGGAAACAAACATCTGGATGGAGCCTAGGGCCTTCTTTCAGCAGCAATCGGAAATGCCTGGCTTTTGTTGATCATTAGGTCAGTCAACAGCTGCGCTGTCAAGCCAGACCTAAATCACTTCTAGAGACACCACTGACTTGAGTTAAAACCTATGATGGAAAATCTGGAAGTGATCCTATCAATTGAAATGCCCCCTCCCCCAGAAAACAAGGAGAGAGCAGAGAGGCGAACCATAAACGCCTGTGATGAGTGCTAAGTTCACACATCCCCATCATCGGATCAGACTTGTGTTACTGGGAAGATCTTCCTTCCTGCGCTCATGTCCCTAGGAAGGGGTGAATGGGTCATCAGGTCCTGCTCAAGGCCTTCTGTAGCTGTGCCAGTGAGGATGCGAACAAAGGCAGCACAAGACCAGGGACACATTTTAGGGATACAGAATTTGGAATGGCTTTCACTTGCCTCAATGGAAGATACATTTCAGGTCACAATTCCAATTTCCTTCAAAAAGGATACTAACTACATTGTTAATGTAAAATACATTCATAATACTGAGAAAGAAAAGAAGGATGACAATTTAAATGTACCGCATAATACTGAGAGAGAAGAGAAGGGAGCCAGTTTAAATGCACTGCATAATACTGAGAGAGAAGAGAAGGGAGCCAGTTTAAATGCACCGCATAAGACTGAGAGAGAAGAGAAGGGAGCCAGTTTAAATGCACCGCATAATACTGAGAGAGAAGAGAAAGGAGCCAGTTTAGATGCACCGCATAATACTGAGAGAGAAGAGAAGGGAGCCAGTTTAAATGCACCGCATAATACTGAGAGAGAAGAGAAGGGAGCCAGTTTAGATGCACCGCATAATACTGAGAGAGAAGAGAAGGGAGCCAGTTTAGATGCACCGCATAATACTGAGAGAGAAGAGAAGGGAGCCAGTTTAAATGCACCGCATAATACTGAGAGAGAAGAGAACGGAGCCCGTTTAGATGCACCGCATAATACTGAGAGAGAAGAGAAGGGAGCCAGTTTAAATGCACCGCATAATACTGAGAGAGAAGAGAACGGAGCCAGTTTAGATGCACCACATAATACTGAGAGAGAAGAGAAGGGTGTCAGTTTAAATGCACCGCATAATACTGAGAGAGAAGAGAAGGACATTAGCTGTGAAAGATTGTTTCGATTTGCCCCTTCGCTGCTCTGCTAAGGGCCTGGAAGGAGCCTTCTCAGGCCGGTACCCCGGAACTGATTACCAGCTGTGTCCAGGCAGCATTCTCCTGTAGCTTGGAAAGGGGCAGTAATCACCCCTGCTTTGGGTGAGGGTACACATTGGATAAACCTCAGTTTATAATATTTTTTAACTGCTGCTAAAGGGATCAATCACACGTGCTGCACATTAAAAGTGGGTTGGAAATGTCACTTCACGGGCGAGAAAGGTATTAGGCCGGACAAAAGGGAGGCGGAGGGATCAGGTTACAAAGCCACGAGGGACTTTTGAAACAGTTATACGGGCAGTCTGAGGGGTGGGTGAAGTGTCGCAAAGACCTGGGTGGCACCACGCGCATCAGGGGGATAAACTTGTAGACCCCATGTGAGCCAAGTGAGAACGTCTGGGTTACTGCCAGATGTACTGAATAAAAAGCCTGGGAGGCCGGGCGTGGTTAATCTGATAAGTAACTGCCACATCAAGTGCTGCGGCTGTGTGGTTCTTATAAGCGTACCAGGTGGGGCTTAACCACCGACATTACATTGGCGACGAGGGGACCCGCTATATCCGTGCGTGCCTCCCACTTCACACAAGGTGCCAGGCCACTCACCCCGCTGACCCCAGTCGTGCTGCCTGCAAACCAGCGGCACTGACGTTGTCAGCGATGACCGCCAGACTCCCTCCAGCCTGAGTGCCAGTAACCGTGTGCTGCAGCCTGCATCCATCAGGCTGTGCGGATTTTGGCAGCCTCCCGAACGGAGCACACATGCTGGTGGTAGTAGATGACTACTCGCGCTATCCTGAAGTGGAACTCTTAGCTACCACATCGGCCGCCAAGGTCAACCCGAAGCTCGAGAAATTCAGGCCACACATGGGTTGTTTGCTGAGATCCGCACCAACAATGGGTCCCCCTTCAATGGCTCCGAGCTGGCTGACTACCTGAACTCCCGAAGCATCAAACACCGCCGCATAACCCCCCGGTGGCCTCACGCCAATGAGGAGGTGGAATGTCTGATGAGGACTCTCACCAAGGTGATCCGGATTGCGGTAGCAGAGGGCGACAGCGTTGAATACACCCTGTATCAGTTCCTGCGAGAATACAGACTCACACCCCCATTCCACAACCGGTGTCTCCCCCAGAAAGATGCATGTTTGGAAGGTCCATGGTGGACACCATTCCCCACCACCCGCATGGGAAAGTGTGCCTAATCCTCCAAACCAATCTGACTCCCAGAGACTCCGCAACAATGTGTACACATCCCAAAAATGGCGGGCGAAGGAGAGCCCCATCAAAGTGGGAGACCACGTGCAGGTGAGAAATCGCCACCCTGGAGGAAAATTCAGGATGCCTTTGGAACTTGACCCATGGATCATCACCAATGTCAATGGCACAAAGTGACTGCTCAGAAAGACAGAGTGCGTCACACTTCAAGAGGTTTCTGCCGAGGTCAGCACCAGGACCAGCATCCATCGACCCGCTAGAGGATGTCATGGAAGACAATCACCCTAACCAGGAGATAGACAGTCACTCAGGAGATCTATTTTCGACACCCTCATTGGCCCCTCCGGCAATTGCACTGAGCCCTTCCCCAGCAGCGATCAGCAGGAGCCAGAGATCGGCTGAGGCTTTGATTCCAAGGGGATCTTTGCCGGGATCCACCTCCACGAATGGTTTTGGACGGTACCTGTTGTGACCAGACTCAGGACCATCCCAGAAGTAAAAGGACTTTGTGTGTGGCTGACTCGAGGCGGATGAAGATGCCGAGGTTGTGAGTAACCTTGAGACGAAATTTTAGAGTGGTTATGATCATGATGGACTAGAATAATGTGTTCCATAATGTTTGCCATTTGATATGTTTAGTGTTGTTGTTTTTTATGGGATAGGAGAAATGTAGTGTCGCAAAGACCTGGGCGACACCACGCGCACCAGGGGGATAAACTTGTAGACCCCCATGTGCGTGAGCCAAGTGATAAGGTCCAGACATAGTGAATAAAAAGACAGGGTTAATCTGATAAGTAACCACCACTCCAAGTGTTGCGTCTGTGTGGTTCTTATAAGCACACCAGGTGGGGCCTAACCACCAACATTACACTGGGGATCCCCATGCAAGAAGGACAGTTCGTGAATCAAGGCGGATTTAACGCAGAACAGTAGAAAGGGATCGTGAAAACATGTAGTTAATTTTAAAAAAAAAGACAGAAATCGTGGGTGCGTCCTCTGTGTGAACATGTTCAAAAGAAGAAGAAAATAGACCAAAATAGAGAAGACATTGAGAAAACATAGTAGATAACTACTTCTAAAGAGCAACACCTAAAATGCACCTAAAGTTTGTCGTTAATTGGGGCCCCACTCTACGCAACTCCCTCTATGCACTCCATACCACTTTACTCCACTCTACAACACTGTATCCCTCTCTATCCCACTCAACTCTACAACTCTCTTCTCTACAGCACTGCACACTATGACACTCTCCTCCACTTTAGAAACTCCACTCTACTTAACAACACTCCCCTCTACGATTTGAAACACATTCGTATAAAAAAAACATTGAAATTCAATTAAAAAAATAACAGTTAAAGCTTAGCTGTAGTTAGGAAAACTTCATTTATTATTTGTATACAAAAACAACGTAAATTACACAAACATTAGAAATTTAGAAATACTAAAGTTATAGTTATACCTTAAAGTTATAATTTTTGCCCCGATCGATACATACTATACCTCAAAACACATTGTTGTGTACTTGCTAGCTAGACTGCATTAATTATAACTCGGTCTGCTGCCATGCACAGTGTTCTTATAACAGATGTAATTTGAAATTTCATGAGAGTTGCTATGAATGCTATGATTTAAGGTGGTATAAGTGATGCAATATGAAAGGTTATAAGCTGTGCATGGAGTAGGTGCAAGTTAGGGTTAATGTAGTCTGGCCAGTGAGTTCACAACAGTGTGCGAGTTATAGTGAGTTTCAATCAGGACACCAATTATATCTTTAAGTTGGTTTTGTATACAAATAATAAATGACATTTTCCTAACTATAAGCTTCAACCTTTCTTTTCTTAATTAAAAAAATATATATTGTAAATATATATATATGCACACAAATAAAATGAAGACTTTGAATGAAAAGTTATTATGTTTTTGCTCCACCATTTTGCTTCTTCCATCTGCAGCTTACAGCGTAGGGCGTTGTCTTTAATATAAGCAAGTGCTGTTATTGGCACACATGTATAGTGCCACCAAAAACAGTTTGCTAAGAATGAGGTTGAACGCGCATGAATTGACCAGTGACTGCTCGCAAGTATACATACTAGGATGCAATCAGAAGTGTTCCATATTTATAAAGACATTTATCGAGAGTTGCAACCTTGACTCGTAATCATAAACCAGCTTTGGCATAATTACTTATCCTCTAGAAAACAATCACAATTCATTATAGTAGCAAACGTTTATATGTACATTTTTATGTTGAAGCCACACCCTCACAGCTTTGTGAGGCCATTTGAAACAGTTTGGGTCTGACTTGAAGGGGACATCCAGTAACAACTTGAGATACTGCAGCTTCGTGACAGACTTGTGAAGAAGGTGCTTCTGATTCGAGAGGAACATCTACGAATGACTTGAGGTACTGCGGCTATGTGAAGTTCCAGACCTATTGGCTTTGCCAATGCTATTTATTTATTTTGGGGCACCCAGCATCTCCATAGATAGTGGTGCCAAGCTGCTCCTTTACTGCTCATTTAATTTCATTTTTAACTTATTCCTAAACGCAAGCACATGCCCTCCAAATGTATGCAGTAGGAGTTTCCATTCTTTTTTACTCCTTGCATTCGCTTGCAGATGCTTGGCGAGTTTGTGTGTTTCATCGGGGATGAATGTAAACATGAGTTAGTGAGAGGATGAATGGATTCAGGCGTGTGAGGATAAGTGACAGGGTGCATGTGATGAGGTACTCAGGGGCTTATTTTTGTGCCACTTTTGCATCATTTTTCCCATGTTAAAAATGACGCAAAAGTGGCGCAAGGGGCTTGTAAATAAGCCCCTGAGAACCTAAACTCACCATTAACTGAAGAGATACTTTCCGTTATTAACAAGACCTATTGGCATTGCCAATGCTGTTTTGTCATTTTCTTTAGGATGCCCAGGCCTGTGAGTACTACAAGTGATTGCCTTGACGGGGATGAACTCTAAAGGGATCAGACGCCTTCCCTCTCAGCCTCCACAGCTGGGAGCGACTGGCAGAGAGAGGAGGAGTGGGAGACCTGAACCCAGCCAGGGAGGAGTGTGTCTGGTATAACTGCCCCAAGGGACTATGTACAGGCTCCCTCACCACTCTGGTGTGTGAATGGAAGGCAGTGATTGTACAGTACCCCCCACTCTGGTGTATGAATGGCAGGCAGTGAGTGTACAACACCTCCCCCCCTCTGGTGTATGAATGGAAGGCAGTGAGTGTACAACACCTCCCCCCCTCTGGTGTATGAATGGAAGGCAGTGAGTGTACAACACCTCCCCCCCTCTGGTGTATGAATGGAAGGCAGTGAGTGTACAGGACCCCACACTCTGGTGTATGAATGGAAGGCAGTGAGTGTACAGGACCCCCCACTCTGGTGTATGAATGGCAGGCAGTGAGTGTACAACACCTCCCCCCCTCTGGTGTATGAATGGAAGGCAGTGAGTGTACAACACCTCCCCCCCTCTGGTGTATGAATGGAAGGCAGTGAGTGTACAGGACCCCACACTCTGGTGTATGAATGGAAGGCAGTGATTGTACAGTACCCCCCACTCTGGTGTATGAATGGAAGGCAGTGAGTGTACAGGACCCCCCACACTAGTGTATGAATGGTAGGCAGTGAGTGAACAACACCTCCCCCGCTCTGGTGTATGAATGGAAGGCAGTGAGTGTACAGGAGCCGCCCACTCTGGTGTATGAATGGAAGGCAGTGAGTGTACAGGACCCCCCACTCTGGTGTATGAATGGAAGGCAGTGAGTGTACAGGACCAGCCACTCTGGTGTGTGAATGGAAGGCAGTGAGTGTACAGGAGCCGCCCACTCTGGTGTATGAATGGAAGGCAGTGAGTGTACAGGACCCCACACTCTGGTGTATGAATGGAAGGCAGTGATTGTACAGTATCGCACACTCTAGTGTATGAACAGAAGGCAGTGAGTGTACAGGACCCCCGCTCTGGTGTATGAATGGTAGGCAGTGAGTGTACAACACCTCCTCCGCTCTGGTGTATGAATGGAAGGCAGTGAATGTACAGTACCCCACACTCTGGTGTATGAATGGCAGGCAGTGAGTGTACAGGACCCCCCGCCCTGGTGTATGAATGGAAGGCAGTGAGTGTACAGGACCCCCCACTCTAGTGTATGAACGGAAGGCAGTGAGTGTACAGGACCCCCCACTCTGGTATTTGAATGGAAGGTAGTGAGTGTACAGGACCCGCCACTCTGGTGTGTGAATGGAAGGCAGTGAGTGTACAGGACCAGCCACTCTGGTGTGTGAATGGAAGGCAGTGAGTGTACAGTACCCCCACACTCTGGTGTATGAATGGAAGGCAGTGAGTGTACAGGACCCCCCACTCTGGTGTATGAATGGAAGGCAGTGAGTGTACAGGACCAGCCACTCTGGTGTGTGAATGGAAGGCAGTGAGTGTACAGTACCCCACACTCTGGTGTATGAATGGAAGGCAGTGAGTGTACAGGACCCCCACTCTGGTGTATGAATGGAAGGCAGTGAGTGTACAGGACCAGCCACTCTGGTGTGGTGAATGGAAGGCAGTGAGTGTACAGGACCAGCCACTCTGGTGTGTGAATGGAAGGCAGTGAGTGTACAGTACCCCACACTCTGGTGTATGAATGGAAGGCAGTGAGTGTACAGGACCCCCACTCTGGTGTACGAATGGAAGGCAGTGAGTGTACAGGACCAGCCACTCTGGTGTGTGAATGGAAGGCAGTGAGTGTACAGGACCCCCCGCCCTGGTTTATGAATGGAAGGCAGTGAGTGTACAGGACCAGCCACTCTGGTGTGTGAATGGAAGGCAGTGAGTGTACAGGACCAGCCACTCTGGTGTGTGAATGGAAGGCAGTGAGTGTACAGGACCAGCCACTCTGGTGTGTGAATGGAAGGCAGTGAGTGTACAGTACCCCACACTCTGGTGTACGAATGGAAGGCAGTGAATGTACAGGACCAGCCACTCTGGTGTGTGAATGGAAGGCAGTGAGTGTACAGTACCCCACACTCTGGTGTATGAATGGAAGGCAGTGAGTGTACAGGACCCCCCACTCTGGTGTATGAATGGAAGGCAGTGAGTGTACAGGACCAGCCACTCTGGTGTGTGAATGGAAGGCAGTGAGTGTACAGGACCAGCCACTCTGGTGTGTGAATGGAAGGCAGTGAGTGTACAGTACCCCACACTCTGGTGTATGAATGGAAGGCAGTGAGTGTACAGGACCAGCCACTCTGGTGTGTGAATGGAAGGCAGTGAGTGTACAGGACCAGCCACTCTGGTGTGTGAATGGAAGGCAGTGAGTGTACAGTACCCCACACTCTGGTGTACAAATGGAAGGCAGTGAGTGTACAGGACCAGCCACTCTGGTGTGTGAATGGAAGGCAGTGAGTGTTCAGTACCCCACACTCTGGTGTATGAATGGAAGGCAGTGAGTGTACAGGACCCCCCACTCTGGTGTATGAATGGAAGGCAGTGAGTGTACAGGACCAGCCACTCTGGTGTGTGAATGGAAGGCAGTGAGTGTACAGGACCAGCCACTCTGGTGTGTGAATGGAAGGCAGTGAGTGTACAGTACCCCACACTCTGGTGTATGAATGGAAGGCAGTGAGTGTACAGGACCCCCCACTCTGGTGTACGAATGGAAGGCAGTGAGTGTACAGGACCCCCCGCCCTGGTGTATGAATGGAAGGCAGTGAGTGTACAGGACCAGCCACTCTGGTGTGTGAATGGAAGGCAGTGAGTGTACAGGACCAGCCACTCTGGTGTGTGAATGGAAGGCAGTGAGTGTACAGGACCAGCCACTCTGGTGTGTGAATGGAAGGCAGTGAGTGTACAGGACCAGCCACTCTGGTGTGTGAATGGAAGGCAGTGAGTGTACAGTACCCCACACTCTGGTGTACGAATGGAAGGCAGTGAGTGTACAGGACCAGCCACTCTGGTGTGTGAATGGAAGGCAGTGAGTGTACAGGACCAGCCACTCTGGTGTGTGAATGGAAGGCAGTGAGTGTACAGGACCCCCCGCCCTGGTGTATGAATGGAAGGCAGTGAGTGTACAGGACCAGCCACTCTGGTGTGTGAATGGAAGGCAGTGAGTGTACAGTACCCCACACTCTCTCCATTCTCTAGACCTTAAAAGAGTCCTGAAATTCTACTTCGATAAGTCTCAGACTATTAGGAAGTCCGATCAGTTATGTTTAAACTATGGTTCCATCAGAACAGGTTTCCCAGCCTCCAAGCATTCCATTTCCAGGTGGATAGTGTCTTGCATCAAACTGGCTTACCAATTGGCAAATAAACCCCTTCTGGCTTCTCCCAAAGCACATTCCACTAGGTGAAAGGCAGCTACAATAGCTTTTCTGCACAATGTCCTGATTGCTGATTTATTTCAATGATAAAGCCACTTGAAGTGATTTTTTGATGTTGCTGTCATTTAGGGTGGTTATTTGCCCGCAGGAATAGGGGATGGGCTTCCTATTCGATTCAGTGCTTAAGACTATTGATGAGGATCCCCTAGAAGAGAAGGATAAGTTACTTACCTGTAATCCTAGTTCTCTTCCAGGGGTATCCTCATCAAAGTCATAAGCAACCCACCCGCCTCCCTGGGCAAATGATCCAGAATTATGTTATCTCTTTGTGCCCTGACCTCCGGGTCTCCGCAAGGAACAACTGACCTAGCTGTCGCCCCTGGGGCATGGTGGGAAGCTGGGGGTCGTTGCTGCCTTGGAGGCGCGGTGCCAGTTTTTGATGTTCTGCATTTGCTTTCGTTTTCTGTGCTGTTTTCTTTGCAGGACTGCTTTTCTGCTGTTCATTGGGGGCGGTTCGGGTGTCTCTTGGGCCTTCTGGCTTGTTTGTGTGTGTGGCGGAGACGGGTTCTCGCGGCGTTGCTTGGCCTTTGTGTGTTTGTTTTTCTGGGGGGCTGCGTTGATTGGTTGGAAAGTTGTTGTATGTATATTTATGGAGCTGTGTATGTATGTTTTCATGTATGATTTGTGTGTATTTTCCAGGGTTCCCGCTCATGGGCGGGAATATTCAGTGCTTATGACTTTGATGAGGATACCCCTGGAAGAGAACTAGGATAACAGGTAAGTAACATATCCTTATCCGCCGATTTGGATGGCCTAACCAAAAACACAAACAAAACACCCACTGGTAACACCACAGTACGTTTGAAGCATATTGTGTATTGTCCCACATCGCCCATGTCTCACATTCCACCTGTCCCCGTTCTTCTTGAAGTGTATTCATGTAGTGAATGCTCTGGTTTTGGCTCCGAGCCATTTGTTTAAACTATTATCTTCCAAATCGCAGGAAGGTCAAAGAAATGAACAGTGGCCGTCTTTGAAACAATGGTTCTGCTTCTAGAGCAGCGTCACTTGAGCACATCTTCCTCTACTTGAGGAGTGTTTCTCCCACCAGTCCAACTCCTCGTTCGAGGGTAGCTAGTTAGCCATCTGGCAGATGCTTCTCACCAGTGACTGTGCTGTCCCCAGCCGCCACATGGGGTCCAAGGAGATGTAGCTGCCTTGAAACTTAAAGGGGGCATGTGTCCTTGTGGGTCTGGCGTCGGATTTGTTTTTAATACTATAATTATACATTGTACAATTATAAATTATAAAAATAGAATTTGCAAAGTAGATTCTCATTCTCTTTGGCTCTTTCTCTCTCTGCTCTTTACCTCAGTTTCCCTAAATGATGTGTGCATAAGCTTGCAGCCAACCACAAAGCCTTACTGAATTCGATGTTATGTCCTATGTTTTCATGAGCTTGATAGAGCACCACTTCTGGTCTGGTGGTCAAGATCTTTGACTCAGTCTAAAGGTTAAGTGTTTATGTTCTGCTGTCACCATAGTCCTATGGCTGCTTGACATGTTGTTTAATTGCAAGGTATCTAAAGAGTTTCTCAAATTAGTCAATAGTTTTGATATTGCCTCTTTATGTCCACATATTTAGTCATTGGAAGAGTAGAAATAAGAAACAAATTGATATTTCTATTGAGAAGCAATTATTTATGTGAGCATTCTGTTTAGAAGTACTTATCAAATTACCATGCCACAAATATTAGAGACTACTACTCTCATTTTCTGCTCCCTGTCTCTTCACTCTCACCTATGTACCAACTCCTATGTTCCAAATGAGGTACATATCACCTTGCAGCCACCTATGAAGCCTTGTTGAACTCATTTTTGGGTTGTATGTTTAACTCGGCTCAGTAGTTCCTCAGTAGTGGCCTAGTGCTTTTGTCTCCGACACTTACTCTCAACAATAACAGGTCTAGTTTTGCTGTTGCCACCAGTCTGTGTCAGCTTAAAGTGATGTTAAATCACTAAGTGTTTCAGAGGTCTCCCTAATACGTGAACATGAAATAGTTTTCATATTACAACAATACGTCCACACTTTCAGTTAATGGTAAAAAAAAAAAAAAAGTCTGCTTGCAGCGAGTCTAGAATTCACCTCTGAAGCTTCACTGAATGATATTTTCACATTTTATGTCATTGCCATGTTTTCCTTCAGGGTTTTACAACTTCACTAGAGATTAGGTGTACTAAGATTGGGAATTTCAATTTCCAAATTGAGATTTTTGTTGAACCACAATTGGGAGATCGCTAATCCTAATGTATGAAACTTTTATTTTTCAATTACTGATTTCCTAGTGGGTCGCAAATCGTCCTACCGCATGAATATTAAAGAGGTAGGTTGCGCTTTGCGATTTATTAGGAATATACGCCATCACAGGGATGGTGGCCTGCTGGGGTCAGCAGGCAACCAGGTCTGTGAGTGTTTTTAAATAAAGCAGTGTTTCTTCTTTTTTTAATGCAAACCGTTCACCCTAAAGAAAAACGGGATGTGTTTCTAAAAAATTAAACATTTAACTTTTATTTAAGATTAGGCAGCGGTCTTGGGGGGACCTCTGCCTGCTCTTAAAAAAAAAAGTATATTTTTTACATTAAAAAAAAGGAAGGGATCCCATTGGAATCCCTTCCCATTTGCGTATGGGTTGTCACCAATTTTTAATTGGTGGTAAAATATTCATGTTTTGCAAACAGAATTTGTTCGCTGAAGATTGATACACACCACTGCAATTCGGTATTTAAAAGGGACGCCCTAAACCATGCCCCTTCCAAATACCGAATCGCAAACCCAAAGTGTGGTTCTCTAGAAGTGTCGTTTGGTGTTTGTACATTAAAAAACAAAAACATTTTTGCAGTCGCAAATGGCCCAAATTTGCAAATCAGGCCATTTGCGACATCTCTGTATACCTGAGATGGCCTGGTAATAACCCAGGCTTGGTTTCCACACAGTCAGGCACAGTGAGACATAACGGGGCATCTCTTCCAGTGTGCTCATTGATTGCATCTGCCAGCTCCAAGTGCAGCTTAATGCGTGCTTCTTTGCCCTCCATCTGAGACAGAACACCTGGTGACAAGGGTTAGTGTGTTGGGAAGTGCTATGAAGACAGTGCTCGTAGGTGGCAGCAACATTTGAAGGAAGGGTGTAGAAGTAGCTTCCCGGACAACATCATGCACTACTCTTCTCTGATGTCAAAACCTTAATTTAATCTCCTTGCATAAGTCTTCCTCTCACTCAGGTGATCTCTTGTATTAGAATAGCTGTAAAACTATTTTATCGTGGTGGTTAAGTATGTTTGCTGCTGTACTTTACAAGGAGAAGATATTAAAACGTTTCAAGTCTTTACTCAACACACGTTGATGGTTACACTTCCGTTCTAATGGTGGATTTTGGGGGTCATTTTATCACAGGCTTTAAAATGCTCAATCTGTAAGGGGCCTGAAAAGGGCATCCAGATGAATCCACTGACCTTTGCTAAGCATTCCCGAGACACCTTGCACCCTAATAGGCCTGGGCACTTGGATAAGGGATCTGGTCATTCAAGGGTGTCACCATGTCATGCTTTAGAGACAAAGGTCTGGACATGGCTTTCACCATCAGACTTGTGTGTGCTCAAGCTGTTTCAAGGGAGGGGACCTTGCCATGTAACCTGAGTGCAGTTGAGTAATTCTCTTGGGCACACACATCCTCATGGCCAATGGCGGGTGCCACACTAGGGTACCCCAGGTGAAAATCACAAACAAAGTAGGGTCTTGCTGACTGAAAGATGTGACACTGATGTTGTTAAGGCAGGTGCTTGGCAAAAGCATGCCTAGTATAGAGTGCAGCGAACTCCGCCACCTTGAGAGGGCCTGCAGAACAAGTGGTCAATCCACCGATGACATGAGGACCCTGCTAGACAACGGAGAAACAGCAGCCCTCATCCTCCTGGACCTATCAGCCGCCTTCGACACGGTCTGCCACCACACACTACGAACACGCCTTCACGACGCCGGGATCCAAGAGAAGGCCCTGGACTGGACCACATCCTTCCTTTCCGGCAGAACACAAAGCGTCCGCCTCGCCCCTTCCGATCCAAGGCCACCAAGATCATCTGCGGCGTACCCCAAGGCTCCTCCCTCAGCCCAACGCTGTTCAACATCTACATGGCACCCCTCGCCCACGTCGCCCGACAGCACAACCTCAACATCATCTCCTACGCCGACGACACCCAGCTGATCCTCTCCCTCACCAAAGACCCTCACACCGCCAAAGCCCACCTCCACGAAGGAATGAAGGCCGTCGCCGAATGGATGAGGACCAGCCGCCTGAAGCTGAACTCGGACAAGACGGAGGTCCTCATCCTTGGTTCCAACCCTTCAGCCTGGGACGACTCCTGGTGGCCAACATCACTGGGAACAGCCCCGCCACCCACCGACCACGTACGCAACCTAGGGGTCATCCTCGACCCCACCCTCTCCATGACTAAGCAGGTCAACGCCGTTTCCTCATCCTGCTTCAACATCCTCCGAATGCTCCGCAGGATCTTCAAGTGGATCCCCACCGAAACAAGAAAAACAGTCACCCAGGCCCTCGTCACCAGCAGGCTGGACTACGGAAACGCCCTCTACGCAGGAACAGCGGCTAAGCTCCTGAGACGGCTGCAACGCATCCAGAACGCCTCTGCACGTCTTATCCTCGACATCCCCCGACGCAGCCACATCACACCCCACCTGAGAGACCTGCACTGGCTCCCTGTCAACAAGAGGATAACCTTCAAGCTCCTCACCCACGCACACAAAGCACTCCACAACTCCGGACCAGCCTACCTCAACAGACGACTCAGCTTCTACACCCCACCCGCCAGCTCCGCTCGACCAGCCTCGCCCTCGCCACAGTCCCCCGCATCTGGAAAACGACCGCCGGCGGCAGATCCTTCTCCCACCTCGCCGCCAAGACCTGGAACACCCTCCCCACCAACCTCCGACAGACCCAAGACCTACTGGCCTTCAGAAGACTGCTCAAGACCTGGCTCTTCGATCAGTAGCAGCACCACCCCCCTCTTCCCCCAGCGCCTTGAGACCCTCGCGGGTATGTAGTGCGCTTTATAAGTGACATGATTGATTGATTGATTGAAGAGTGGACAGTGAGCCACCATGATGTAGGCTACCAGGTGAGGGGGCAGCACTTTATGACACTGTGGAGGAGTTCATCAGATAAAGATGACGTGTTCTGCAACATGGTAATGATGGTCTCTGGCGGCCCAACCCCACAGCAACAGTAAGGTTAATGCAATTTCGCATGAACCTGTGTGTTGGCAGTTTGGCACTGAAACTGTAACGTCTGTCAACCTGACATCTACATGTCAGAACATACAAATGAAAGTGTGTCTCAGACACAGATCCATGGCTGCTAAGATCCACGCCATCACATGTGACATCTAAGTGACACCCCGCGTGATACAGTTAGTGTTCTGTGTGACCGCTGTCAGCCTGATGTCCTCGTGGACTGTTAATCAACTGGTGAAGTTTGTGAGGCATCATAACCTGAAAAACTTTCTGGCTGAGCATGGGGACTTCTTCAATGATAGAAGGTGTCTCATAGGTGACCTTGCCAAGCTCCACATTGTTAATACTATCAAGTGTGACCAATTAGCACACATTAAAGAATTATTATCCTGCAATGCACTATAAGTCCAACAATCGTGAAGTTATGATGTACACCTTCTTCTATATAAACCATATACAACCACGGTTTGTCCAGCAATTGGGCTGTCGCAGAGTAAACAGGCATCTTCCCACTTCTACCACCCACTACTTGACACACACACCCTTCACGCTAACAGGAAAAATCATTGAGCCATATATTCAAAATCCATAGCTTCTGTTGACAATAGATTATCTACCAGAAGATATCTGGGCATGTGCCTGAGTTAAACAGCTGTTGTGAAGTGCTATAGACAAATTCTATGTAAGTGACATGGCATGACTCTTTAAGGTTGTAAACCATTCTGCTTCTCTCGTGAACGTGTGTAGTTTCTTTTACCAAACTATAGAGGGTTGTTGAAAGGGCCTGCCTGAAGGTGTCTTATCAGTGGCATGCATACATGTCAACCCCTTGACTCAAAGATTGTGGGTCAGTTGAAGTCTTTAAGATGGTGATCCTGTTGAGCTGACTAGAGAAAAAATACTTATTTGGAGGGTGTTCAGGGACTAAAAGGTGGTTGACCATGTTAAAGTCTATGGAGGCATTTTGTTTAATAGAAGGGTGTGTAACATGAAAAAGAGGATAACATCCACCAAATGTGGTGAGTTGACAGGTGTGTTATATGTCTTACATGTTGCCAAAGGTTAAGTCCATTATCACTTGATTGGTGAAGGAAAAATTGGCATAGGTCTAGATTGTTTATTTACTTTAAATCCACAAAGCCAATAGAACACTGTCGCAATCCTTGGATGATATCAATGATGTCATTTGAGATGTCATTAGTGATGTAGTCAGTGATGTCATTTAACATGTCATGATGTAATATGTGACATCATAATCCGTGTGTGACGGGTGGCGGACGTTATAGGTAGTTCACTGAACGATAACTGTCAAATGTCTGGTTTTTCAGTTTTTAAACATTAGTTCTTATCTCATTTCAACAATGGCCAATATTGTCACTATACTGTGCTAGCATAATTTTTAAAATGTGATATTCTGTAGTAGACCTAATGTGACACCAGAAGGTCATAAAGGAACTTCAGTATGGCAATGCCAAGTCCATCTGTCTGCAGTCAGTTTGGTGTTCAATATTTTTGATAAAACTACAAGTCTTTAATGGAAACAGATATGGTAGCATCTGGATCCAGTGCAAAAGGTTTTAAGCCAAAACCGACTCTGGCACCCATTTAAAGGGCAAACCAGAGATAAGCCTGGGTACTACCCTCACATGTAGCTCTGTAAAAGAAAGAGCAGAAGCAGCCAGTAGTTGATGCTACCATATCTGTTTTGTGCATATTCTAGACTGGTATGAAGAAATGTCCACTTGCACATTCGAACTGGTAATTAATATCTATTGATTCAGTTGTTTTTGTAACCACTAGCATGTTTCTGGTTTTTATACTGCTAGACATACACAGTTCATTGTCCAAAAATGTGCATACCTCACCTAGAAACACCACAAACAGTTTACAACTGATTAACTTGCACTTCTCATAGGAGTTAACCACCCACCATGTACCACTGTCTCATTCATCTATAGCCCCAATTACCCCTTTCACGTGAAGTGTTATAAGGTCACCAGGTCACAAAAAACTGGTGCCCCATAGATTTTTATTTAGCAGTACTGAGCACTGTGGTTCTGGTCTTCTACTGTTGATTTAATTGAAATAAGACACCTAAAAAGAATGGTGTGTAAAAATAAATAAAACACCAGCAAATTGTCATTGTGTCCTTGGTGATAGGAAGTCACCTGGTAACCTTAGATTTCCACACACAGAAATCATAATAATTCTGAGGAAGCTTTCACTTCGGGTCCAAATCCCTCACATCTTACCACCAGGCTGTTTTAAGCCATGGTCAAATGCCCCAATTGCTCAAACCCTTACCTTACAAAGGGTTCCCTGGGGAAAGTGATCAGGGCAATTAAAAATCCCTCAGTAATTAAAGATGTTATTTTAATTTGACATCTGAACATTCAAGCTTCACAGAATCTTAGTTTGTATACCCAGCCTGAACACTCGCACTCTCTGGCAGTTGGTGGACGTTACATTCAAAAGCAAGGGCAAAACCAATAGATCTTGCTGTGACCCCTCTTGGCTCTACCCAGGTGTATTTTTCTCCCCCAGGTGGTCACTGTTCATGCAGACATGGTGTTCATCATGGAATGACTGTTCCTGAACCAAACACAATTTTTCCAGGCAAAAGTAAATTCTGAAATGCCACCGTGTGTGCAAGCATACCTGCTGCCATTTTGGAATACTTTCCTTATATTTTAAGAAAAATCATTCCAAGATGGCCAAGGTGCATGCAGATGCATGCATATGGATAGGTGATGGCCATCTTTGAATGATTTCTGGGAATCATTTTTCTTAAAGCAAAACATTATTATTCAAAGGTGGCTGCCATGCATGTGCATGTACACACGGAGTCCATCTTTTAATTATTTTACTTGCAGCAAAACAAATTTTATTCCAAGATGGCTACCATGCATGGTGCCTTCTGGATTTTGTTTTATATTTTCATCTTAATTTACCCATTTGAAACAGTAAATTTAAAAAAAGGCATGGCTTGCCATGCAAGTGCAGACAAGTAAATAGCCCAGTAGAAGTGTGCAGATGTTGGAACCTCGCCTCACACAGCTAAAAATAAAAGAATTAAAAAAGAGCGGAAAGTGTGGTATGAGTTGATAATGCAGGAGCAAATGGGCAAAAGTGAGTGAAAGAGTAGCAGTGCGCAACTGCCTGGCCCTAACAAAAATAAAATATAATTCATAATTAAATAAATCAATAAACAAAAACCTGAATCAGGGTAGGAGAGAACAGGAATTAAAAGAGGAAACGGATGCACTTCCTTGGAGAGCTAAAATAAAGTTAAACAAGTATTGGCATAGCCAATAGGTCTCGCCTTTGGGACCTTATGTGTTTAGGCAGAATTTTTGGCTACGTTGTAGAGCATTGTGGCTGCTGTGCATTATGTTGAAAAGTTATAATAAAAAGTGTTAAGCATTTTTGTTACCTTTATAGAAACGAAGATGACATTATATATAACTGCAAAACCTTATTAAAAAAAGATTTTAATAAAAAAATGTCTTCTATTTTTTTTGTACTTGTATGTGGCGTGTAATTATGTGGCACTTAGTAGTATTATTTGGAGTGTATGTTGCATTGAATGCAGTGTATTTGTGTAACAGATAATTATGTGGCAGTGAGTGGTATTGTTTGGAGTGTATGTTGCATTGAGTGTAGTGTAATTATGTTGTATATAATTATGTGGCACTGAGTGGTATTGTGTGGAGTGTATGTTGTATTTAGTAGTGTTTAATTATGTGGTGTGTAATTATGTGGCATTTAGTGGTGTTTGGAGTGTATGTTGCATTGAGTGCAGTTTAATTATGTAGCATTTAATTATGTGGCAGTGTGTGGTATTATGTGGTGTGTATTGATGTTGCATTGAGTAGAGTGTAAGTATGCGGCGTGTAATTATATGGCACTTAGTGGTATTATGTGGAGTGTATTTATGTTGCATTGAGTAGAGTGTAAATATGTGGTGTGTAATTATGTAGTATTGAGTGTTATTATATGGAGTGTATTTATGTTGTATTGAGTAGAGTGTAAATATGTGGCGTGTAAATATGTGGCACTAAGTGGTATTATGTGGAGTGTATTTAAGTTGCATTGAGTAGAGTGTAATTATGTGTGTTGTAATTATGTTTTGTTATGTTATGTTATTGGTACTTCTAAAGCGCAAACGGTTACCCAAGGGTGTCCTGGCGCTAACTGCTTTCCTCTGGGCATTAAGATATAGACACAAGTTATAAATTAAAAAGCCATGTTTTCAGTTGCTTCCTAAAAAGTAGCAGATCAGTGGAGTTTCTCAAGTAAAAGGTAAGATCATTCCAGGCTCTTGCTGCACAAGCTATAAAGCTTCTTCCACCCCATGAAGCTTTTTTTATGGCTGGTACTGATACCAACTTTGCCCCCAAGGAGCGTAGTGTTCTTATGAGTTGGTACCATTGCAGTCGCTGCTTAAGATATTCTGGGCCAGTGCCCTGCAAAGCCTTGTACACTGTACACAGGGCCTTAAAGCGCACCCTTTTCCTCACCGGCAGCCAGTGGAGTTTTTTTATTTCATTAGCAATAGGCATAAGTTTGGGAGTGTTAGTAAGCAATCTAGTGGCTGCATTTTGCAGCAGTTGCAACTTATTCATAGATCGTTCTTGTATGTTTAGGTAGAGACCATTACAGTAATCTAACCTAGACATGATGAGTGCCGTGACAACTGTCCGCCTACTGTCTGCCGGCAAGAAGTGTAGGATTTTTAAATCATTCTGAGAGTGTAAAAGGTGATTGAAGCTACAGCATTTATCTGATCACTAAAATTGAGCTTATCATCAACAATCACTCCCAGATTCTTTACCTTCCTGGTAGGTGTGGGGAGAGTGCCCAGAGTGTCTGGCCACCAACTTGGGGCCCAGAAGTTAGGGTCATTTCCAAATAAAATGACCTCTGTCTTACTTGAGTTAAGTTTTAAACAGTTTTGCGCCATCCACCTCCCTACCGCCTCCATACAGTCATGAAATCGACTTTCTATTCTCGCTCTCTGGCCAGGATGCAGAGCAACCACAATTTGTGTATCGTCTGCGTAAGAGGTAAGGTTAAGACCATAGGAGCCAATTAGAGATGCCAAGGAGGAGACATAAATATTAAAAAGTGTTGGGCTAAGGGAGGACCCTTGTGGCACTCCGCAGGGCAAGGAGAAGTGTCTGGAACAAAATTCATCCAATGCCACAATTTGAGACCTATCCGTTAGGAAGGATTTTATCAACTTCCAGGCCTTGCCCTGGACCCCGCATGTTGACAGCCGGTCCATCAATAAATCATGATGGACCGTGTCAAAGGCCGCTGATAGATCTAACATAATCAAAGCGGCCTTACCTCCCCTATCCAAAATTTCTCTAATCTCTTCGGTGGATTTAATAAGAGCGGACTCTGTACTGTGGCCCTCTCGAAATCCATATTGAGTTGGATCTAAGCCTTTTGTCTTGCCTAAAAAAGCAGTGAGTTGTCCATTCATAGCTTTTTCAACCAATTTAGCTGGCAACGGAAGGCGAGATATTGGACGGAAATTATTAGGATCTTTAGGATCCAAGTTAGGCTTTTTAATAGAGGAAGTATTGAGGCGATCTTCCACCGTTTAGGGAATTCCCTACTTCAAACATTGAGTAGAATAGGGAGCTAAGTGAACGGGCAACCGGTCCCGAAGCCCGTTTGATTACCGATACCGGGCAGGGATCATAGGGGGAGCCTGACCTTGCTGTCACCAAGAGCTTCTCTGTTTCCACAGAAGAAAGTGGCTCAAATTTATCAAAGACAACAAGTGGGGTAGAAGTGTTGGTACTTTCCTCCAGATAAGCCCCCATCCCCAAAACACTTGGGTGTTGGAAAGCCGAAAAAATAATATCAACCTTTTTTTGAAAAAACAAGGCAATATCCTCACATAGTTCCTGTGTTGATTCAATTATTGGGGGACGAGGGGATGCCAAGCTGGACACTATATTAAAAAGTTCCTTGGCCGAGTTCCCTGCAAGACTGATGCGGTTTGAGAAGAAATCCTTTTTGCATTACATATCATTTGCTTATAAATTGCAAGACTTTGTTTATAACTTTTTTAGCAGCTTCCTCATAATCTCTCCTCCAAATCCGTTCAAGAGATTTGCAGATAAGTTTCTGTTCCCTTAGATCCTCCGTATACCAGGGGCCGTAGGTTGGGATCTTCTAGGGACCAGCACTTTTCCGGGGTGAGATCGTTACACGCTGTTTCGATCCAATTGGTGTAGTGTGTGGTGGCCTCCTCTAATCCTGGAGGAAACTGGCCCACACTTGCTAAAAGAGCATTAGTTAACGCAGGGCCCTCAATTTTATTCCAAGCCCTGCTTTTAATTTGACTCTTCGGCCCCTCCCTATTCTGACAATGCACTGAACAAGCCAACTCAAATTGCACAGCAGAGTGGTCAGTCCAGGTAAGGGGCAGCACACCTGTAAAATGGAGTTGTAAATGGTTTGAAAAGATTCCATCTAGGGTGTGTCCTGCCTCATGAGTCGGGCCTATCACCCGTTGACTGAGGTCAGCACTCTTCATTAGGTCTAGAAGAGCCACTGTATCTGTTTCAGAGTGAACTTCTAGATGATAGTTGAAGTCACCCATGATGGTAAATGAATCAGCACAGAGCCCCTCCTCCAGGAAGTTACCAACAGATGTTAAGAAGGAGCTTTTGGGGCCAGGGGTCTATATAATAGAATACCCTTAAACGCAGAGTGATTAGTAAGGTTAAAACTAAAAGATAGTGCCTCACAGTCTGCGTTTGAGGCTATCTGAAAACCCGCCTTCAAAGAATCATGGTAGATAATCGCTAGGCCCCCACCTCTCCTACCTGGCCTATTAAGGGTGTAGCAGATAAATCCAGGAGGCGTGGCTTTCACTATATCTGGCCCTGAAGCTTCATCAGTCCATGTCTCTGAAATAAAGGCCAGTTTAATGTTTTCTTCCTCTAATAAAGTAGCACACTCTAGGCTATGTTTCACCAATGATCTGGCATTAAGCAGAGTACATTTTATCAATGTTTCCTCTGGTTCCACCCATTTAAACTTTTTGTTATTAAAGGCCCTAATCGCCTGATATTCCAATCTTGGTAGAGAGCAGTTACAGTTGGGGCAAGTAATATGTGAGGAGGGGGGTCTTGAACTCAGCAAAAGGCAGACACAGCCGTGAGTCTTCACAGCCGGCCTCAGATTGCATAGTTGAGCTCTGGAATAGATCAGGGTAGGTGTCTTACCTGATGGACAATGGACATGGGTTCTAGCGCTGAGCGCGACCCGGGCGCAGACGGGCTTGCCTTTGGCGTGCCTTCGGCGCGCCAGCGGCGCGCCCGCTGCGCGATCGCGTCAGCGCTCCCATTTATGTCGTCCTGGGAATAGACTAGCCCGCTGACCCCACAGTGCCTTCAAGATGGCGGCTGCAACTAAAGCAGCCACCCCGCAAAAGCCCCGAAGCGTCCCGGTGCCCTCCCAAGCCACAACAAGCAGATTCACAGCACAACAACAAGTAAATAAAAACAGATTTAAAAAAAGATTAAAAGATATGCCAATTTTAAAAGACGCTCTCTTCTGTGCAAAAGGTAAAAATTAGCAGCGTTTTAGCAGCAGAGGTATTGAGTGGTAATATGTGGAGTGCATTTAAGTTGCATTGAGTAGAGTGTAATTATGTGGCTTGTAATTATGTGGTATTTAGTGGTATGTGGAGTGTATTGAAGTTGCATTGAGTAGAGTGTAATTATGTGGCTTGTAATTATGTGGTACTTATTGGTAATATGTGGAGTGTATTTAAGTTGCATTGAGTAGAGTGTAAGTAAGTAAACAGTCTTTATTCGGCATGTAAAAATACCATAAAAGTAGCGATTTTTCAACAAGGTTACAAGTACAAGCTTTTTAAAAAAAACAATTCATCAGTCTAAATTCTACATAATACAATTTCAATACATGAATAAAAATGTACGCATCACAACAAACCATTTTTAAAACAATATAAAGGAGTGGCACGCGAGAGATCTATAGGCTTCCGCTACCCCTTGTGGTCCTTAATCTAACCGCAGCCCTTAAAAAGTTAATAATACAAAAAAGTGTAAAAGCATATGGGGACAATTTTAAAAATAACAGGGCCACCCGTGCTTGTTTAAATCTGGCTTTCTTTAAAATGCCCTTCAAAAAAAGACTTCTAGGATGTGAGTAAAATGGGCATAATAAAACAAAGTGAAGGGTGTCCTGTGGAGACCTATGGTCGCAGCCACAGGGCCCCTTCATCTCTGTAGATGGTGTGAACCCTGCCAGCTCTGCTAAAACATGATGCAAAAGATTTAGCTTAAACCGGGTCATTAAAAATCTATCGTGGGCGCTGCTTAGACAAGACAGGTATGGTTCAATGCCCTCAGTAGACTTAGTTACTAGGTGTTCTCTCACCGACGGCTTGGCTAACTCTCTGTCTCCCCGAAGCATCGAAACACACTTGAAGAACCGATCCTTGACCAGGGCCTTATCCTGCATGGTCATTTTGGAAGGGTTAGTAAAAAGGTCTGCACATCCCATTTTCTCGAGAGACTCCTTCACATATTTTAGCCAGGGGATTTTTAGCCCATGGTCCAGGGAGAGACAGTCTTCTATAACCTGCCTGCTTAAAGCCGCCTCCTCATTTGCCCAGGTCTTTACCCAACAAACTAGGGGTTTGACTGCCATCCTATCCGTGATATAGCGGACACCCAGTTCTTCATGGACAATATGGGATGGCGTGCTCTGTGGGACTTTTAACAGACGCCGAAAATACTTGTTCTCTTCAATTTGTAGTTGGTTAGCCTCAATAAATCCCCACACCTCACTTCCATACAGCACTTTAGCACAACACATGGAGCTATATAGTCTCAGAATCTGCTCTGGAGACCACCGTCCTAGCCTTTGTGCAAAATTCATTATTGACCCGGTACATCTGGTCATAGGTCGGCATTTCTCTTCTAATAAATATTTAAAATTTAATCGACCATCGAATAAAATCCCCAGATACAAAAAGGACTGTACCTTTCCCAAGCAGGGAGATCCAATTGTGTAATTATTGGATTTGCCTGGTTTTTTGCCCACTGCCATAACATAGGATTTTGCCAGATTGGGGGACAAGTCCAGATTCTCCATGAACGACACAAAACCATCTATTAAGAGCTGCAGGCCTTTAGGGGTGCGGGCAAGGAGTACCGCGTCGTCTGCATAAAGCAGAACGGGGATCCCACGGGTACCTATCCTGGGGGTGTCTGCCTGTAAAGTGCTTAGTGCCCGGTCGAGACCGTTTATATATAACGTAAACAAGAAAGGAGCTAGTATACAGCCCTGTCTGACCCCGCTAGAGCACGTAAAGGGTTCTGTTGTTTTTCCCTCCTGACTGTATCTAACCGCAGCAGTGGCATTCAGATGCAAGGATTTTAAGATGTTAATAAGCCCCGAGTCCACACCAAGCCCACCCATGATTGCCCATAATTTCCCTCGATTGACTCTGTCAAAGGCCGCAGTCAAGTCCATAAATGCCAGATACATCGTCCCTGGACTGACTACTGTGTATTTGGCTGAGAGAAGGTATAAATTAAGGCATTGGTCGGTGGTAGATTTCCCAAGCCTGAAACCAAATTGGACGTCAGTTATAACTTGGTGATCCTCAGCCCAGTCAGTCAGCCGGCTTAAGACCACCCGCCCTAATACCTTCGCTGACACATCAATGAGAGAGATCGGACGGTAACATTGTGGGCTATCCTTATTACCTTTTTTAAAGATGGGGACAATCGTGGCTGTGGACCAAGATGCTGGCATTACTGTGTCCACTGCTGCGTTTATGACCCTAGTCAGGATAGGCGCCCAAAGATCCACGTTGCTTATAAAGAGGTCGGGTGGGATCCCATCTGGGCCTGGGGCCTTATTCCTGGTTAAACCTTCAATTCCTGTTTTAACCTCGCCCAGTAAGAATCTTAATGGGGGTGTGTTCCGCTCCCCACTATGATCCTGCAACTGATCCATGCTTGGATGGTAATTATAAAGCCCTTGAAAATGCTCGTACCATTGCTCCGGCAAAATGTTATTGCCTAGCCCGGGTTTATTAGCATCTTGAAAACAGGGATTATTTATGACTCTCCAGAATGCGGTAGAATCCTTTAATACCATCGCCTCTGTCAAGTCTTCCCAAGCTTGCTGTTGTAGTTGACCTTTACGTCCCTTGATAGCTGACTTATATTTTTTCCGGCAAAGGGTCACCCGGTCCCTATCTCTTGGAGAGGTCTTTAAAGCATCTTTCAACTCTCTAAGGGCCCGAGAGCATTGTGGATCAAACCATCTCGGGTTATCCGTTTTGACCCTATAAGCTGGGGCTCTAAGCAAACTATCAACTATTTGGGCAACGCCCTTAAAAGCCTCAACTAGTTCTGCCCCCTCCACTTCTAGGTCTAAACACCTTTAGATGACCTGTTCACCTTCTTTTGAAAGAGATCTATAAAAGGCCTCGCCATTGACCTGTATCCATCGCAACCTCCTGCCTTGGTCCGTAACCCTAGCCACCCCACACCCCCCCGCTCTCAGGGGTTCCCGGTGGTGGTGTGCGTCAACAAGGGATTGAGCAAGAAGATTGTGATCACTAAAGGCACTATGGCCAATACTGAACCCAGACACACAGTTTCTGAGTGCTGCAGAGACAAAAATATAATCAATAAATGAGGCACATCATCTACCTTTAAATGTGGGATGAACCGTTATATCCTGTTTAACATCAATCAGGTCCATAGTGTGTGTTAGCGCATACATGTTTAGTAGGCCGCAGAGTTCCCTTCCCTCCTTTGTATGTTCCATGTGCGGACCGTCCTCAAGCATACAGGATGACCAATCCCCACAAGCTACTCTCAGGTTTGGGCACAAATGACAATTAAAATCGCCTGCTAAAACCAGCTGAAGCGCCATCAGCCCTCGCTCCTGTGTCTGGGTAAGTCTAGTGTCCAGTTCGTGCAGGCTAGCAGAACCCTGTCCCTGTGGTGTTGCATTATAAAAATTTATAAAAAGTAACCTGTAACCCTTATTAAAAAATGTGAGCCCCTGCACAACTTATGAGCCCCAAGCCAAATCTGTCCATCTTCCCTGTAGTATGAGTTCTACATATATGACCAACCCTCCCCTGGCTCTCCCTGACGTTGCCTTACGCGCCGGACAAAAGAAGGTTTTATATCCCTCTAAAAAAAAATTGTTGTTTACTGGTTCCCATGTTTCTTGTAAACAAATTATCTGAAATTCCCGTATATAAAGTAGCCATTGTTCATTCTCAAATTTAGTGGATAGGCCTGCTATATTCCAGGAAACTATTTTTATTTCTCTCCCGTTTGGCCTTTCTACACTAGCAGTTACCTGGGGACTATGGGTCCTATAAACTTTCTTATTTAAACCATTGTCTGCGTGGGCATTTACAACCTGATAATCACAGGTAGTTTGGCCTTCAGCTATCCCCGGGTTGATCTCATCTCCCCTCCCCCCTAGGTCTATAATGGTCACGGGGGTGTCACGGGCTCTGTCAGCTTCCCCCAGCGGACCTAGTCAGTCAATATCATTTAGGTCTCTTAATGGGGCAAAGATGTTATTTGTCGGTGCTGTAATGGCCCACCCGATTGCACCCTCCTGTTGACCCACATATCCATAACGTTGGTTCGAGTTCTGCAAGGGTCTGTAGAAGAAACCCAGCTGGAGCAATTTAATGCTTGAGTCCACCTCAGCTTGGTAGAACCCATTACTCTGGGAAAGAATCTTGCGCACAAGGTCAGGGTGTCTGAGCGTCACGATCACACAGTCCCCTGAAAAAGCTTTCCTGGTTCTACCGATCCAGGACACCCTCCTTGCCATCAGGATGTGTCTGTGATCTCTAATATTAAACCCCGCTTTCCTACACATCCAGTGCGCCACCTTATTAATCAATTGTATCGCAGATTCCTCTTTTTGGCTTATATGTGCTGGGACACCAGTTAAAACAACTGTATACGGGCTTGAGGCTGGGGGTAGGTCTAAAACTGGTAGACCTATAGTACTCTGTGCGATTAGAGAAGACGTTTCTTTTAGTTGTTGATTCGCATTGTCTCCCCTTTCTATCCTTGCAGTGTCTACTTGCTGTGTTAAGGGATTGCCTGGAGTCCCTGTCCTCAATTCCCTGGGCCCCCTAGCGACAGTACTTGCATTGGGTCTAGTTACTTCCGGATGTACATGTGGGACTCTATTACCCATAACATCTAACCCTGTTATATGTTCGCTATCCCCATTTTTCCTCCCCTCATTCACGTTTACAGGTAATGCGGCTGGAGCTTTAGGGACTTCAGGTTCTTCCTGAGCAGCACGTGCACACCTACATGCCCCTTGGTTAGCTAGTGCGCTACTAGAGTTCAGGAGTAACAACAGTTTTTCTTCAATTGACCCTAATTTGCATAAATGGGGCCCCAAGAGAACAGTCATCAAAGTCTCCAGTCTTTTCCATTGATCGGGGTCGTCCCCAAGCTCCACACTGGTGTCATTGCCACTGTTGGAAATTTGATTTGTGACCAATCCTTTGTTAGATTCTGAGACGGGTTTATCAGGAAACCTGATTGCTTGGTACTTGGATCTAGGTTTCTGCTTTTGTTTTTGTGAGACTCCTCCCCTCATTCGCTTCGCAGGCAGCTCTCCACTGCCTGCCGTCAGAGACTTCGGTATACTTGTCATGCTTTGCCTGATGGCCCTTTTGGATCGAGTAATAACCTCACCACGGCACAAGCCAGATGTAATTGCATTGTGTGCCGTGGAAGGAGTCAGTGTCTCTTCGACCAATATGGGCGAAGAATCAGGCTCATCGTCCCCTGCAATATTTTGGGCAGAATTAGTGAAACTAATCTGTACGACTGTAATCGCTGGTGGCGAAACTGGGAGATTGACTATTTCCCCATTGTTACTAACCCTGGGCGTACTTTGCGTAGTAGCACTACACGTAGCTACGCGAAGTACACTTTGAACTACGCGTAGCTGTGTGCTTGTCTGCACTGTGCAATAATTGCCAACGGCATCTTGCACAGTGCAAGTTAAGATAAAATAAGTATCTCTGTCTTTATATGCTAAAATGCATATAGTCATTTCACAAAAGAGAAAACTATAAATTAACAAGCAGTGAGAGAGGTGATGATTTTGGGATCCTCCCTAACCTAGGGAGAGAACCAAGCAGATGCCTTGAAAACAAAAAGCACATCTTGTTGAACGATTCGGTGGTGGTCCCATCCTCTTAGGACCACCCCAAGCACAGTTATTGGCAAAAATACAATCCCAACCAAAGGCCCTGCAAAGCATTATGGGACGAGATTAGCAGTGGGCAGTGAATATTATAGTATCCAATATCAAAATAATTCTACAAAGAGCTGCAGTTCAACTAGTCGTTACTAGATGTCCCTCACGAGTCAAATGCAAAAGCATTGAAATTATTATTACATCAAGCTGCAGTTCCACTAGTCGTTACTAGATGTCCCTCACGAGTCAAATGCAAAAGCTTCATGAAAGGGTTTCAATGCCTGATGGCCGCTGTTGAGGATATGTCCTGCACACAATACCTCCACCCACCTTGAGTATAGATCCATCAGGACAATTACGTAAGGAGTTGCATGTTCTACCCGACTTGGTCCTAAAATGTCCATGGTTATCTCTTCCCGTGGATGGGAAAGTAACTTCATGCAAACCATAGGTATAATGCTATTTCTTAAGCCCTTGTCACATGCCACGTACTCCCTCACCATGTTCTCAACCTCATGATCTAGTGCCGGCCACCAGAAATCTTTGCTAATTCTCCCTTTGGTCTTTACTATGCCTAGGTGTGCCTCATGTGCCAACTGTACCAGTCTCTTCCGCAAGATTTGCGGGGGAACCAATCGTGTACCTCTCAAAAGAAAACCCCTGTCAACCGAGAGCTCATATCTACCCATCCTTCAACATCCCCCACACTTCTTCAACTCCTTTTTATTGAGTACTTTCCGAGACACTAAGTCCATCACTTTTTAAATTCAGGATCCTTCTCCAGGTCTTGTAACCATTCCTCCTCACTGACGCTTCCATGAGTTATTCTGCAGCACTGACATACTCATCAAAGTTCTCTTCCACATCTACATCACTGGATTCATTCACATTTATCATCCATGATAAACAGTCTGACGAAAAATTGTCTGTCCCAGGTATGTTGTGTACCGTAAAATTGTATTCTTGTAAACTCACCACCCATCTATGTATTCGTGAAGAGATACAATCAAGACCCTTCCTTGCGAATACCTCCACCAATGGTTTGTGATTAGTTTCTACTGAAAATCTCATTACCCGCCAAAAACATTTTGAAACTTTTTATTGCCCAAAACCCTGCCAGTGACTCACTCTCAATAACTGAATAATTAAACCCACCCAGGGAGCCCTCGACGGGGTGGGGGGCTCTGGAGTTAAGGGGGTCCACGGCATGGGGGGATGAGCGGTCACTGGGTGAAGGGGGATGGGGTCACTGGGGAAGGGGAGGGGGAAAAACAAAAAGGGAGTAAAAAAGCTTATTTAGTCTCAATCCTCTGAAAAAGATGTCTTCCAGATTACTAAAGGTAGTATCGTGTAATGTAAACGGCTTTAATAATAGAGTGAAGCGACGATCTATGCTGGCGTGGTTTAAGGCCCTACAAGCTAATGTAATTTTTCTTCAAGAGACACACTATAAGGAGGGATTGTTAATGCACCAAACTCCTGGCTTTATTCAACATGAATTTTACGCTTCTTCGGATGCGGCTATTAGGGGGGTAGTGATCTTGGTAGCTAAAAACTTACACAGTGAAGTTACAATGGTGCAAAGAGACCATAGTGCGAGATGGCTCTGGGTGCAGATGAGGATGTCTGAACAACTTTTTAATTTCGTAAGCTACTATGGTCCCATTGACGACTCTCCTGAGGCGTGGCAGTCTCTGTTTGATTTTGCTACGACTCAATCTGGGTTCCTTGTGCTCAGAGGTGATTTCAACTTACTGCTAGACCCTGCTAAGGACTCCTCACGGGCACAAAAAAACCCAGACAAAACCTAAGTTGAGAAGACTTTGTCAGGACTAAATACGGGATTTTGTGTTGGTCGATTGTTGGAGAGAGGAATTTCCAAGTGAGAGGACGTATACATGTCACTCAAGGAGATTCCACTCTTCCTCTCGGATCAATTTTTTTCTCTCATCTCCCACGCTCTTTTAAGCATTGAGTCCGAGATTATTGAAAACCCCTTCTCGGACCACGCAGTAATTTCAGTAAAATTTAAATTTTGAACACAAGCCCCAACTGGGTACAGATGGGTATTTGACAAGTCTCTACTAGTGGATGAGCAGTGGGTTGCCCATATGAGTCTGGCATTAGAGGAAGTTTTGAAACTTAATATGAATACAGCTTCAAATTTTCCAATATTGGGTGCTCTTAAAGCCTTCTTTAGAGGGGAAGTAATCACCTATAAAGCTTATAAGAGGAAAAACAGAACGAAGAGAGATTACAGTTAGAAAATGAACTCTCCATAGCTACGGCAAGCTATCTAGCCCTACCTTCCCAGGAAGGTAAACACAAGCTCAGTCAAGCAACATATAAGTTACAAGACTTTTTTATGTCCAAAGAGATTCTAGCCCATGACTTAGTCTTGCAAAAAGGATATGAAGAAAATGATCATATCGGTAGGTACTTTGCTTGGTCAGTTAAGCGTAGGGCCAATGCTAATTGTATTAAAAAAATAAACGATCCGGTCTCTATGAGACCCACATCTCACCCCTCTGAAATTGCTGCCATTTTTTTGAATCACTAGAGGGAGCTCTATTCTGAATGCCATAACACTTCTACAGAGGTAGCCATAAGTTGGCTAAATGGGATCGATTGTCCCACATTATCTATGGAACAGAGAGAATCCCTGCTTGCCGATATTACAGCTGAAGAAGTTAGTCAGGCGGTGAATACATCACCTTCAGCCAAAGCTTGTGTGATAGATGGGATTCCAATCGAGGTCTATAAGACTTTCCTCCCCCAACTGAACACTTTTTTGAGATTATTATTTAATGGGATACTAAAAGGAGAGGTAGTGCCAATTACCTTTACTCAAGCCGTAGTAATCAGTTTTGTCAAAAAGGGGAAATCCGAGGAAAAAGTCAATTCGGATCGACCAATAAGCCTTTTGAATGTCGATTACAAGATCTTTTAAAATATTCTTGCACACCGGCTAGCACAAGTGACCCCCTCCCTTATACATGGGGACCAAAACGGCTTTATGCAGGGTAGGCTCTTGGCTTCTAATACTCACTACCTATTTCAATCAATTGACTATTTTAGCACTAATAAACTTAAAGCAGCAATAATAATGTTAGATGCCGAAAAAGCATTTGACAGAGTACAATGGAATGTTCTCTTTGCTATTATGAGTAAATTCACGATTCCAGCTACAATCTGTCAAGTAGCGAAGAATCTATACTGTGAAGCTCAGGCTTCTGTAATTGTCAATGGGAATATAGCTGCCGCTATCTCTATTAGTCGGGGGATGCATCAAGGTTGTCCCCTTTCTCCAACACTTTTTTCCCTGTTTATTGAACCATTGGCTAGTGCCATCAGGCAGGACCATGCTATTTTAGCTCCGGTCCCTGTATCCGCAAAACTCAAGCTGTTCGCGGACGATATGGTCCTGTATTTAGCCGCCGATGAAGACAACATATCAAGAACTTTATTTAAAATAAGCGAATTTACGGCAATTGGGGAGTACAAAATTAATCATGCGGAGGTCAGAGGCACTACTGTTTAACTGTTCCTCCAATATATTACCCCTCTAATGCAGGGACATTATTCAACGACTCATCCCATAAGGTATTTAGGGATATTTACACCCTCTCGTTTGGAGGATTTATTTCCGCTCAATTTTTTTCCTACACTTAATAAGATGTGTAACCTTTTTAAGCAATGGAGGGATCTCCCTTTAACAATTATGGGACGAGTGACTCCTGTTAAAATGAATATTCTCCCTTTGTTTTTATTTCTATTCTCTAACATCATGGTTAAGGTCCCCCAGTCTTTCTTTGACCGGATAGATTCAGAAATAAGACATTTTGTATGGCAAGCAAAAAAACCTAGACTGAAACTTCAAATGCTACAATTGGATGTGGAACATGGAGGTCTCACTCTGCCTAATTTTCATTTGTATTATCAAGCTTCATTTATTAATTGGCTGAATTATAATAATTTAGATGATATGTTATTTGCAATTTTTTTTTTTACTCTGATGCTTAAGGAATCCGAGATTGGTCTTGCTCCTTTTTTACGAAACCCCATATTACCGAAAAATCACGTTATAAGATCCCCCGAGTTATAACATCTCATTTTCAGATGGTCTGGGAAGCCCATGGAATCCCCTGGATGCATCCTCAACTGAGTTTAGTAGAATGCATACCTCTGGGGCTTCAGTGGTCTATTCAGATGTGTGGTCAGTGGGCTAAACTTGGGTTCCATAAAATAAAAGACTTTTTAAAAGTGAGAATTTCTTATCTTGGCAGGAAATTAGAGAATTGAATACTAATATAAATTCAGCTATATCCAGATTAAGAAATTCTGCTCAGGCTTAATGAGCTTAGGGAACTGTGATGGTTCTCAACTTGGGAAAGCTCATCTAATACTTAGAACTAAAGGGCTGGGGAATTGGTATAGGCTATTTAAATCTGTAGAAAATAAGCAAATAGTTTTAGATCATTTAGAAAGAATGTTTACATCTACTGGCTCCCGCCTTACTCTCCAACAATGGCAAGAATTTAATAAAAGGAGTTATAAGGCCGTAAGAGCTGCTAATCTCAGAAGAATGGTATTTTTTAGTAAATGGATGACTTACTATACTCCGGCCAAACTTCATAAAATGTATATGGCGGTAGATCCTAAGTGCTCCAGATGTAGACAGGTAATTGGGGATTGGATGCATGTGGTGTTCACATGTACCCACTTAATGAATTTCTGGCAGAATGTCTTTGCCGAAATTGGAAGGAGTCTGTCACTATGATCTCTTCCCCGATGCTTCAGTCGCCCTTTTTTGCAGAGTGGAAATACGGGATGAACTCACAACCGGCCAGCTACAATTTATCTTTATCGCCACCTTGGTAGCAAGATCGTTAATTCTTGCCAATTGGAAATCCGAGACTATACCGACAATTTCCCAAAGGTTAATTAAAATGAAGAGTTTTTAGGCGGGAAACTATGCAAAAAGGGTGGGCTCAGTAGTGAAGTTGAATAGAATATGGAAGAATTGGAGCTGAATAACATCGGTGTGGTTTAAAAAGATTTATAGATAAGGTGATCGTAAGCACTTTACTACCTGGAATTAACTTTGTATGCACTTTATTTGTTTATACGCACTTTGTATACTATGTTTATATATCTTCTGGTTTTATGAATTTAGAAGTATATATGCACTGTATGTAATGTTTTGAAGAAAAAGAGAATTCTTCCTTACAATGAAGAAGAAAAATTCATGAACTATGCTACATTGAAAATAAAGATTTTAAAACAAAACTGAATAATTATATTCAGCATGTTTCAGTGCTCTCAACACACACGCAATTATTTTCTCTCGACCATCTCTCAATTGAATGAGCAGGCTACTTTTGTGGCACTTCCCGGATCATAAGCCTGAAGGCAAGGAGCTTGACATAGCTCTTTTTTTACCCTCAAGAGCTCTTCCGTTCATTTATTACCCCATTGGAATTCAACTTTCCTTTTATGAAGTTTTCTTATGTGAAATGTCTTGCTTCCAAATTCCTGCACAAATTTACTATAATATTCCACCATGCCAAGAAAAGATGTAAATTCCTCCTTGCTTGTAGGATCTTTCGTTGACATGATAGTGTTGATCAACTCCTTTCTAGGACGAATACCTTGACCTGAAATTTTGTAACCAAGGAAATTGACTTCACTCACACCAAACATACATTTCCCAGATTTCAAAGTTAGACCAGATGCTTGCAATCTATCAAGCACCTCACAAACCCTCTCCTTATGTTCTTTCCTAGATGCTTCAAAGATTCTAATGTCATTGTGATAACATTTGACTCCAGAAATTCCTTTGAGAATCCTCTGCATAGCCTTTGGAAGACAGCTGCCACTGACATGAGGCGAAACTGAATTCTTTCAAACCTGTACACACCCATTGGAGTCACAAATGCTGTTAGGTCCTGAGATGACTCCTCCAATTCTATTTGATGGTATGCCGATACTAGGTCTATTGTGAAGACTTTCATATCTGTAAAAGTGAAGATCATTTCATCTATGTTGGGCAAGGAAAACTTGTCCACCACTATTTCCATGTTTAAAGCTCATGGATCAACACAAAGACGCATGTCTCCATTCCCCTTGCACACAACCACAATTGGTGATAACCACTCTGTGGCCTTCAATGACTCCTGCATCACACAGTTTCTGCAACTCATCAGTCACCGCATCTTGCATGCTTAGGGAACACACCTCACTTTCGCTACCACTGGAGTAGCTGATTTTCCTTAATGTAATCTTATGTTTATATCCGACACGTTTCCCAAGTTTGTTTTCAAACAAACTCCTATATTCTTTCAAAAATTTGTTATCTCCCGGTAATACCTCTTCAATTTGAACTTGTGGAATCTTATTGGGATTCAAACTAACTCCCATATTGCCTTGGTGAGCCCATCCCAATAGATCATCTCCCTCATGTGACACGTAGACTTTCCCGCGTGTGGATTTGTTCCCCACTTCAATCTTAGCTTCAAAACACCCCATGTTAATGAAAGAACCTCCATATCCACCAGGCTTCACATCCGTACTACACTGTTATTTATCCTCTGGAAATGTTTCCCTCAAGGTATCCTTTGAAATAGTCAGAATATTTGAGCAAGAGTAAAATTTCATTGGTACTCTTGCTCCATCAATCACCATGACTTCTGTTGGATGCCCCATAGCTAGACCCTTTACTTGTAACAGTACTTCCGGGCATACTTTGGACACCTTAGTTCTAGAGAACTTCTTATATTTGCTCCTGCAACATTTACTAAAATGGCCTTTGAACCCACAGGTATAGCATGTTTGAAACCAAGCTGGGCATGTCTTGTCATTTGCTCTGAGCCCTTCCAACCCACATCTAAAGCATGTTCCCTTTAAACTGTCTCGTTTTTCTTTTGTTTTAACAATGCATACATCAGACCGTGTCTTTCAAAACATCACTAAAAGTACTCAGTTTCCCTTTTTCTCAACACTGAGTTCTTCCACACATTTCAACATGTTTTCCACTCGTTTCACCACTGTGAGCACCTCCTCCAAGTGTGATTCATCATTCATTCATAGTTTTTCCTAGATTTTGTCGCTATTACATCTCAGTGCAAACTGATCTCAACTTCTTTCCTCTAAGATTCCACCAAATTTACAAGTTGAAGCCAATTTTCTGAGACTAGTAACAAGTTCTTCCACTATTTCATCCTTTCCTTGGAAACAGCGCTTGGAACCAGCTCGAGGCCGTGCAGAAAGCCACACAACTGTCCGCCTGGGAGCATGCTCCTTCGCCTTCAAGTGCGTGTGGCACCAGCTTGAGACCACTCTGAAAACTGCACAACTGTTCGAAACAGCTTTATTTGTGCATACAGTTTCAGCTGTACATGCCTACCACAAACACTCCTTACTTGTGAGGCAAAGTCATTTTCGAACGCTGTGGTCCCAACAGTGAGAAATCAGCTGCCAATTGAGCAATTGCTTCCGTTATGGCTCTGCACAAAGATTATTCTGGAATTTAAATCTTTCCTCACAAGAAGTGTTCCTGCATGCATTGAGGTGCTTGGGGGGTCAAGTAGCTCGTTGTCAAAATATGGTATCTTCATCAAGAAGGCTCAGAAGTCCAGGAATGAACAGGTAGGTCTTTATTCAAGCACCTCAGCCACCAAATGACAGTTCCCTCAACCATCCCTCCTCAACATTCTCTACACCCACCTCATTGCATTCTATCACATCATACCATTCCAAGGTGAGAGTCGTGGACTCTCCTAGCACAATATGCCACACTTGCCCTCTCTCTCTTTGTATCAACTTCATGTTTCCTCTTTCTCACCTCTGCCTCTACGTCGCCTCCTTTCTCAATATACATTATCTTTATTTCTACCCCCACCATATCTCTGACCTTTCTCTCTGCATCACTGCTCTCTTTACCTGACCGGTTTTTTTTATCCCTTGCTTCATTTTGCCTCTCTTTACCTAGGCATTCTCTTTTCCTTTCACCTTTTTATACCTATTTCACTACCTCAGCTGTCTACCTCTCTTTAACTCACCTTTCTTTCCAACTTACCTCTCTTTCTACCTCATTCCTCAGTGCACTCTCAAGGATATTGGTTTCATTAAAACCAAGGACAAGGACATGGAGAAAAATTTGGGCTATATCAGTTTTATACCCTATAACTTGCTAGAACTAGATACACATGGATCTCAATAGCACGTATACGCCACCCCTCTTTCTCATTCAACATTTCCTTCCTCTATGTCTGGCTCTCTTGTTTCTGTCTGCCTTTCTCTAAAACCTTACCCAACACTCCATTGCTTTTTCACTCCCTACTTCTTCCTCTTTCTACTACTCTGTATCTTGCTTTCTGTTTCACCTTTCTCTTTACCTTGTGTAAAGAGAGAAAAGGGGGTTTATTTGCGATTACGAATGCCCAGTAATTAAAGGGACATTTGAAGTGAGAGTTGGTTTAGGTATTTTTTAATATTATGCACTCGTCCACTAAACACCCAATAAGCCACTGTTACTGTGTCTTTCCTACAGTGGCAATAATTGCCTAGTTAAACACTCAGTTCCATGTAAAATATTTTGTTGCAGAGCTAACAAAACCTAGATCAAAGGTCAAAAAGAAACCGCATTATCAGTGTTTTTTCAAGCTTTCTCCGGGTACTAACAGGCTGGCAGGTACTGAGCAGCCACAGCTTTCAGATATTGTTCTGTGCCCGTTTCAGAGTACTTTACATATAATTCTAAATTGTTTGGGGTCATTGTTTTATTAATTTATTTATTAAAGGTATTTAGACCTAGCCACAAGGGCAAGTAACAGACAATACTTCTCTCATTTAAGGCATTAACATTGGAACTGCCACCCTCACCCAAGGAGCAGCCTCCCCCTGATATTCGCTGCAGACATGTTAGCTGCCTTCTTTCCTTCTAAAATGAGGTAGGGAAGCCAAGGGTAATGGGGGACAGGGCATCCATCAGTTTTTTTGCACTTGTCTGTTACCGTCATCATATATGCGAGCCCCAAAGGTATTAGTGCTTTATTAATACCATGATATAGCAAAGTGTCTAACTGATATGAATCCATTGCTTGTGACATGCAGATACGAAAAATTCAGAGATCCCTTTCAAAAAGAGGATGCATTTTTTAATATTGATTTCTTTTTCACATGATATTTGAAAAGAAAACGTGTGCATTGTATTATATTTTTGACTAAAACCCTGATTGAAATGATCACTTTAACCTTAATTGATCCCTGATGACCTTACTAAAGGTGGTATAAGGTTCCTGCGTCCTTTTTAAAACTCCCCAGAGTGGATATACTGGGAGGGTGAACTTCTGTTCCTGGTCCTTGGACCATCTCTTGACCCTGTGACACCTTCCACGATGGTGAGCTGCCCATGAGTTGTGGGGCGCTCTGCTCGCCACCTGTACTCCAAGCCTGTCTCCATGTCCAGCCTTCCTTCCATGAAGGCCTGGGCAGCAGCGATCATGTCTTCCTCCCTCACCCCTGGCACTGGCACCGTTGGTATGCCAGCAATCATCATGGCCAGCGCCAGGATGCAGATGTTGGGGGTAGCACTCCTGTTGGTGGTCCTCAACCTTGGCTTGTTCACATCAGTGTGCATTACGAAGTTAGGGCCCTGTGGCAGTCCCCATACAAGCAACGGGAAGTCGCCCATGGGGCTACCAATATCTCCAAGATATGTCCTGGTCACAGGACGTCCCAAAGCACTTGGTGTGAAAGGAGAACTGTGATAAAACCCGCTGGACAGGCCAGCCGGCAGGGAATTGTCAGTTGCTGGATAATCCCAGCCTGAATTCTCGTATTGGTTACTTTGTTGAAACTCTTCTGGGTGTCTTCTAGGGTGGTCATTGTGCCGCAGATCCCAACTATTTCCTAAGGGTCCCACGCCTCTTTGGAAGGGGTGGGTGGCCAGTAGCTGAGAGGTCCCGCCTCCAGGAGGCCTCATTGGTTTCTCATAATAAAGTTTCATTCCACCCATCGGCATAACCGCTGTAGTAGGAGGAGCCTTGCATGCTCTGTTGGTGTATCCCTGAAGGTAGAGGTCAGGCGTGGTAGGTCGCTCCACTGGCTGTTGGCCACCTCCGGAGTTGTTTGGTGAGTCTTGTATTCGACTGGTTGGATTTCCTGTGGAAACAAGAACGTATGTTTGACTGGATTCAGACTCACAGGAAGGACTTTCTGTTGGTAGCATTAGCTTACTATCGTACACATTTCTGTTTCCCGTGCATTCCTGAAGAAGGTGCTGGGCCTTCCAGTTCCCAGGGGCTTTGTGCGCTGGATTTCCGTATGGCTAGTGAGTATGTGGGTTGTACTTCAATTGAAGAAGTCTGAGTATGTGCTGGGCTTATACAGGAGTAGTCTGAATGTGGATTGAACTTCTATAGGGAAAGTCACAGTATGTGCTGGAACTTTACATGGGTAGTTAGAATGTGGGCTGGACTTCTATAGGGCAAGTCTGGAGTAGGTGCTGGACTTCTACAGAAACAGTCAAGAGTGAGATGGACTTATACAGAGGTCATCTGCTGGTGTGTTGGGTTTATACATATTTATCAGAGCATGTCGACTAAGAGGAGCGATGCAGTTCTCAATTGTAAAGGAATAGGAGTCTTTTTAATTGTGTAAAGAGATTGATTATATCTTGTGCCAGAGTCATTCGTCAGTTTGTCCTTCTCGTTGGGACGTTTTGTGCGTATGTGTGCAGTGCAGTTTAGTTCGAATCTAGTGCTAAGCAAGGTGTATTTGGATCTAATATCAATATGACAGAACTCCGCAACTCGGCACAAAGCAACTCATTGGTATTTATGTTCCGGAGCAAAAGGTACTTTGTTCTGAAAAGGTGCCATTTTTTCAGCGCAAAGAGTGCTCTGTGCATTGTATTGCATGCAGGCTGCAGCTCATAGTACACATCCTTCTGTCTTTATCTAGACTTAGGAATTTGCACTGGAAGTTTATGCTTCCAGTACAAATTCTATGCTAGACAGAGCACACTCCCCTCTGCGATGAAGTGCATCGTGCAAGATAGTATTTAAGAGCACCAGTGCAGGGGAAGATAGCACTAGCAGCAGGCCAATTTTTAGGATATGGATCTGTGCTAGGGTTTCCCCTGTGTGCAAATCACTCTGCAGATTTGGTGAATAAATCTGTTGCTTGAACTACAACCAAGTTGCAGACCGTAGCACTAAATGGTGCTTGATGTTAATTATAAGCCGAGAGGCAGATTTACTAACATTTAATGCAAAGCAACAACCAAAGTTGCAGCACTGCATTGCGTGAAAGGGAAAGAGCAGGACAGAACCGGATCTACTGAGACATGGAGCTGCTGCTATCCCCAAGCGCCGGCGCACTGTCTTGCATCACGCACACACTTTTGCACCCGAGGTATGTGCATGATATCTAGCGTAGGTTTTGTACTGGAAGGATATCCTTCCAGTACTAAATACTATGCTACGGCATACTTTAAAACTTTTTCCACCTTGTAAGTGTGCTTTACAGTGCAGCACACATGAAAAGTATTAAAAGTTTTGAGGAAAAAAACAAACTTTCCCCTACTTTACGCCTGGGTCTAGGGGGCCTATTTTTTGGTGCAAATGTTAGTAAAGAGGGCTTTGCACATAAAAAAAAAAACGTTAGTGGTTGCATGTTAACACCCATGGTACCCATAGAACGCCCCGTTGACACAAAGTAACGCAAAGTAGCACAAAGCGCTGTGTGCGTTACTTTTAGACAAATTTCTAGAGCAAAAAGGTTTTTCACTGAAAAGTAAATAGTTTATGGCGACTGGTTTGCCTCACTTTTTGTGACTTTGCACCAGTGGAAAGCCTTGATAAAGCTGCCCCCGACTGTCAGGACCTTTGTCACGGACCCTTCTGAAAGGAAATGGATATATTTGTAATGGGCAGATCTGTCTGAATACTTGAGGCCTGGTTAATACAACAGCTTTAATAGCTGGGAAACAAGTGTCGGATACAGTTTGGTTGGAGACTCTAATTAGATTTGATCGTATTTGAATCATATTGACTATCGATGGAAATAAACCTTTATTGCCATGAGACTGGACACATCTGTGCTGTACACATGTGAGCAGGATGTCACGGCGAGAGTCATAAATTGGTTAGATGAATCTGGCACAGGGAGAATGAATCTTTACGCACATTACAAAACTTTACTCAAAATGCTCAACAATTGAGTGCTGCATTGCTCCTCTTATTCTTCAATCACCAAATTCTCAGTAGTAGGATTTAAACTCAGTAGGGACCAGCACGTCTGGAGAACTTCCATGAGAACTGCAGAGCTGCTTCTCTGGTGGGCAATCTATGGACCCCTTCTTTTCCTAAGTACTCAGAGTGAGTGGTTTATACAGGAATGTGTGCTTGGCTTATACAGGGGCAGACAGAGTGTACTAGACTCATAGACCGGTAGATGATGTATATGATAATTCTATACAGAGGCACTTAGATTGTGTGCTGGACTTCTGCAGGGGCTGTTAGTGTGTGCTCTGTTTATAGGGGCAGTCCAAAGGTATGTAGGACTTGTGATGGACTTATAAGGTAGTCCGAGTTTGTACTAGAACTATACAAGGACAGTCATAATACAAGCTGTACTAATACAGGGGCAGCCAGAGAGTGTGCTGGACAGATACAAAGACAAGTTGTGTCCTGGGCAGATACAATCGCAGTCAAGGTGTGTATTTGATAATTACAGAGGCAGTCAGAGTGTGTGCACTGAGTTTACATGACACAAGCCCACGTCTTTCAGTTTACAAGGTGCATTATACAAAATACTCTATTGTTTTCTCCTTGACAATGCAAGGCCAGATTGAGAGACACGTCTTTTGAGCTCTGAGTGTGAGAGAGTGGATTGGAAACACTGCCCTTAACAATTGCAGGGTAGAGTATACAGCATTACTCGTCAGACAGCACAAGTCAGCAGCATCATTGTCATACATAGTCAAGATTTACAATATGATTTTTGATTGGAAAAATCAGCAAAAAACAAAAATGTATTTCATAAAGTACAGGGACCTTAAAAAGTATCCATCCAATTGCAAGTAAATTTAATCTGCAAGTAGTTCTTTGATCACTAAATTGTGCTGTACGTGGCTGATGTTGACTATTCAAAAAAGATGAAAAAGGAATACACTAGAGGGTGGATAAATCCAGGGCTAGTGCAAATTTAAAACGACTGCAGGCGCACAGTACCACCACAGAATAGAAGAAATGGCCTCAGAAAACGCATTATCATTGGTGGAAGTGGAGTGAACAAACGGGAAAATATCATTTTGCCTGGGGCCACGAAAACCTGTGTACCAAAGCTGGTTAAATCTACAAAATTAATCTGCCCACTGGTATACCACTGCACGCAGAAAAAAGAACAGGGGCGCACATGGTGGAAAGAATCCATCTTCTGCACCCTCAAGCACATTTAATATCCCAATGACTCATCCAATGGTTCTCCCATCAATATAGAAGGTCGACCACATTGTGGGTAGACTGGCCAATGATGGCAACTGTTAAAATAACTTAATTAAATCAGTTCAACCCACACATCTAGCTAGAGCAGCATAGCTAAATATTCACAAATATCCAAACAAACAGTTCACGTGGGCGCTGTTCTATCATCCGCACACAGAGATGTCTGATTGGTTCTTTACATCAACCATTGGCACAAGGAATAAGAAGACCCGGCTAAACTTAAAATAGGATTCAACTTCGTGGAAACGTGCTTATGACGAGGGGCGGCTTTATGTTCTTCGGATTTATGTTTCAGACCTACGAGCATACATTGCCTAAGCTATATATGCTATAAATCTGTTCTGGCAGGGGATTTTTCAATCAGAATAAAATATATATTTTTTTGCTTTTGTGTTCCTTGTTTTCTAGCAACAAGGCCATTTTAGGGTGATTTTGTTGGAACCTGGCACCTCCTTGTGGCCATTTTAGGCAAATGTCTACAGTGACTTAATGTAACAGCAGCCCTGACTTAAGGGACGTAAACGCATAGCATGTGACTTTCAGAAACCTATATTTGGCAATAACATTGTGACACCTTTTTATTTTGAAACATTGTAAAGGTAGGACCTAGACAGCAGCCGCCGCACAATTCCGAGCCAGGGGGGTCTGCAGCGGCCAGTATTTGGGAGGCCTTGCCTTCTTGGCTCAGTTTCTGGCGGCTGGGTACTGTCCTGCATGCTGACGCAGACTGCCAGGAAGAGGAAGGAACGCTCGGCGGGCCCTGGAATGTGTTTAAACAACATCCCAGCCCCCACCACTCCTGTACTAGATTTTTTAAAGGTACAATTCAGGGTGGTTGTTGGTACGGACACCCAGTGTTGAGCTATGCCAGGTAAATAATACGAGCTCGAGACTCCTGTTTTCCAGCCTTTCTAGATTTGTTTGGTGCTAATTTGATGCAGAAATAGAGACAATTTAAAACCCCTAGTGTTTTTTTTTTAGACTTTGCGGTTGTTTACGCGCGTTTTCTTCATGTTATGACGATGATACCGTACTCTAGACTAAAACAGCTTACCTTGTTCCAAAGGAAAAACACTTGAGGGTGGAAGTTCTTTTATGAATTGTGACATTAAACCCAGTGATGGCCACAGACCATTGGACAGCTTGTGAAATGATGCACCACAAAGAGGAAGCACCACAAGCAGTGACATCACAGGATTCTAGAGACAGTGTCACAGTCGCTGACATCACCTCATTCTAGAAACAGCATCACAGCCAATTACGTCACCTTGTTCTGGAAGCAGCATGTCTGTCGCTTCTGTCAGTTCACCCTAGATCAGAACGTGTCACAGTTATTACGTCATCTCATTGTGGAAACAGCATCTCTGCCACAGGTTTGGTTTTGTGTTTCGCGACTCGTGCCTTTGAAGGAAAATACAGAAATGCAACAAGTGTCAAGAAATTGATCATACTCTACGAGAATGGTCATGGGCTCAATCTTACGCATAAAAGTTTGGGATAGTAAACAGAAATTCTTCACCATGATAGGCGGGAATGAGGTGAGAATATAAGCAGTGGAAAGGGAGCAAATTAATGAAAATAATATGAATATATAAATGCTTTGACTAACGAAGTTTCCCAATGTTTTTGCGTCATTATTACATGTGTGTTCTTTTTGTTTTGTGCAGTTTGGCAAAGGGGTAAATGACGGGGAACCTACAGCTCCCAACATCGCTTGGCAAAAAGCATTCTGGCAGACTGGCACAAGGCATGGGGAAACTTTTGCACAGTTGGCGAAAGAGCCTGTGTCATTATGGTTCAGATGCACTTTCCATTGAAAAGATTTTTGGTGGCTTGGTAATAAAGTTGGCGCCTAAAGTAGCGCCTAAAAAAATGAGCACTGGAAGGACACAACTAATGCGTACATTCTCAAGGGGAGGAACAGACACACGAAGGTGAAGGAAGCCTAGGGCAGCAGACGAATAAGAAGCAAGCGAACAAGAGCGACAATGAAGCCAACGATGGTAAGATTTCCAAGAGCCCTGTTAGAAAGCAAAAGGTCTTACAAGCAATAGCGCATGCGCTGTATCAAGCAAGACTTAAAAACAGAGCTTCTTAATTGCATTGATCACGAGTACAAGCAGGAAGAAAGATGTATGTGATAGATTCACTGGTTCTACTATGTGTTTACTGTGGTTATTACTGGCGAGCCAGGTGTAATGGTTTTGCCAATGCTTGGATTTCTTGTGGTCGTGAATTATTACCTTGTGTTTAGAGTCTGTTGCCAAAGGCATGCATGGATTACACCTCTTATTCAAGTCATTTGAAGGTCTGGTTTTTAAAGCAAGCCAGAAATCTGTACCCCTGGAACTCATTTAGGGGTCACCATGTGTTTGCAGCTAATTCTCTGGCTTGCCCCTTTTTACCCCTGGCACTGTCTTTCTGACCCCCGACCTCAGATGTCCTAAAGGAAATGGTAGGATCAAAAGTTAAACAAGGACTCTCATGAGCCTCATTTACTTTTTTTTGGTAGCCCATGGAGACCACGGACATCTGACTGGACCTTTAAAGTGTAAATGTGTCCAGGAGTAGAATGCCTGCTGCAATGAAACATAATGTTGCTGTGTAGACCCCTGATGATGGCTCTGCTCCTGGCCTGGGAGCACTCCTCTGAGGTGCCCCTCAGCTAACTTTTCAGCTGAAGGAGGCATAAACAAACAATGAACTCTAAGGATCGTAGTAGAAAGTAACAATATACGTATTTATTCAGCAGGTCAGGAGGGCCCAGACAAAAAGGCACCTCCATGTCTCTGACTGCTCATGAGCATTTGAGTATGGAAGAAAATCAGACACATGTGAGAGCGCTACAGGTCAAATAACTGAATAACATATCCACCACTCAAATTACCTTCATATTTCACTCTACTAATTTTCAACACTAATCCTCTATGGGTTCCGAAGTAGCGTGCTACTCGCCAAAAAAGCACTTCAACACCCCATCAGGGTTAACATGCGCTATATAAATACAATTTTTTTTCCCCTCTTCTATCCTTCCGCTATCCTTCTGAATCCAAATAATTGACTAACCTATCCACCACTTAAATTACTTTCATATTTCACTATACTAATTCAACACTAATCCTTTATGGGTTCCGGAGTAGCGTGCTACTCGCCGAAAAAGCACTTCTACGCCTCGTCAGGGGTAGTAAGCGCTATATAAATGAAATTACAATACAATTACTATACAATACACCAGAGATACACCAGAGTGTGGAGTACTGTACACTCACTGCCTCCATTCATACACCAGACTGGGGGGTCCTGTACACTCACTGCCTTCCATTCATACTCCAGAGTGGGGGGTCCTGTACACTCACTGCCACTCTGGTGTATGAATGGAAGTCAGTGAGTGCACAGTACCTCACACTCTGGTGTATGAATGGAAGGCAGTGAGTGTACAGGACCCACCACCCCCACTCTGGTGTATGAATGGAAGGCAGTGAGTGTACAACACCTCCCCCAGTCTGGTGTACGACTAGAAGGCAGTGAGTGTACAGCACCACACACTCTGGTGTATGAATGGAAGGTAGTGAGTGTACAGTACCCCACACTCTGGTGTATGAATGGAAGGCAGTGAGTGTACAGGACCCACCACCCCGACTCTGGTGTATGAATGGAAGGCAGTGAGTGTACAACACCTCCCCCAGTCTGGTGTACGACTAGAAGGCAGTGAGTGTACAGCACCACACACTCTGGTGCATGAATGGAAGGCAGTGAGTGTACAGGATGCCCCACTCTGGTGTATGAATGGAAGGCAGTGATTGTACAGTACCCCCCACTCTGGTGTATGAATGGAAGGCAGTGAGTGTACAGGACCCACCACACCCACTCTGGTGTATGAATGGAAGGCAGTTAGTGTACAACACCTCCCCCAGTCTGGTTTACGACTAGAAGGCAGTGACTGTACAGCACCACACACTCTGGTGCATGAATGGAAGGCAGTGAGTGTACAGGACGCCCCACTCTGGTGTATGAATGGAAGTCAGTGAGTGCACAGTACCTCACACTCTGGTGAATGAATGGAAGGCAGTGAGTGTACAGGACCCACAACCCCCACTCTAGAGTATGAATGGAAGGCAGTGAGTGCACAACACCTCCCCCAGTCTGGTGTACGACTAGAAGGCAGTGAGTGTACAGCACCACACACTCTGGTGTATGAATGGAAGGTAGTGAGTGTACAGTACCCCACACTCTGGTGTATGAATGGAAGGCACAGGACCAACCACCCCCACTCTGGTGTATGAATGGAAGGCAGTGAGTGCACAGTACCTCACACTCTGGTGTATGAATGGAAGGCAGTGAGTGTACAGGACCCACAACCCCCACTCTAGAGTATGAATAGAAGGCAGTGAGTGCACAGTACCTCGCACTCTGGTGTATGAATGGAAGGTAGTGAGTGTACACCACCCCCACTCTGGTGTATGAATGGAAGGAAGTGAGTGTACAACACCTCCCCAGTCTGGTGTACGACTAGAAGGCAGTAAGTGTACAGCACCACACATTCTGGTGCATGAATGGAAGGCAGTGAGTGTACAGGACGCCCCACTCTGGTGTATGTATGGAAGGCAGTGAGTGTACAGTATCGCACACTCTGGTGTATGAATAGAAAGCAGTGAGCGTACAGGACCCCCCACTTTGATGTTTGAATGTAAGGCAGTAAGTGCACCTCTATTGCTGACAGGTAGACACGTGGAACTTGGCACAACACCCGAAGGAAGGGGAGCACAAACTCATTCCTAGCCACTGCACACTACCATTTAAGCACTATGCAATAGGTCACGAAAAGACAAACACAAACAGGGCTTTACTCAATCAACAAACGACATACAGTGCTCTTGTATATCCTTAAAGCACAGACAATCATTCCACCCAGAAAGTTAGCAAACAGATGTAGTAAACATGGGTGTGTGCAAAGCCCAGAACAGGTGGCAGAAGTGACAAGCAGGGTTTTGGTCAGAGGAAAGAAGCTTTGCTGGTAAGCTAGACCCCTCGCTGCAGGTGGATTTCATGGCAGCCTGAGGGCGGCGGTGAGGGGGGGCAGCAGCCTTTATGGGTTGCTGAAAGACATGGGGGATGGTCTGTGCCTTCTGGCACCTAGTGAATATCTCTGCTGAAGAGGGTCTAAGAAGGTGAAAAGAGAGTGGAAATATCAGTGCAGTCAGTCACATTTTCAGCAGTTTCTAAGCTCTGCAGTTCCATCAATAGCTGCTCCTTCTTCAGTGAGTGCGAGGGGGCGTGTCCTCTGGCAGACAGACAGTTGGTGGGTGCCTCTCGGTGCTTCCTAGCATGGTAGGAGAAAAAAAGAACGTTCTGGCAATGTGTCCCTGTAAGAAATTGGGTTACTGGTTGAGGGGGTGGAAGGCCTACGTAGGCAACAACCACAATCCCTGTCAGGGTGGACCACAGAAAGTAACTAAATTAACCTCTGCTTAAGAGGAGCTTGACCCTGTGCCTCATGGGAACAGTCCTGACCGAACTGCCAAACAAGCATCCTGGGACAAAGAACTAGATGTTGTAATTTGGGAGAACCATACGATCACAGATTTCTCGCCCTAAGTGTGCCGGGTATGCCCAGACGTGGGTCCCGGGCTCACTGTGCGACTGGATTCAAGCTAGCCTGGCTGATGAGGGGTGATACCCCGAAACCGGTCCCAGGATGCTTGTTTCCGGTCCAGGGAGGACCTGGCTTGGCAGGGTCAAGACTGATTTGCATATGGCTGGGTCTAAACTGGGGTGGGATGGTGAGCAAAAGAACGATGGATTTAACCCAGATCTATTGACTTGGGGGGAATGTTTGATTTGCTCTACATTTCGTCTATCATCTGTGTGTCTTTTGCTAATCTGGGGATGACAGCATTACCTCGAGGTGTTTTGTTGGGTCAGTCAAAGAACTAGATGTTGTAATTTGGGAGAACCATACGATCACAGATTTATGCATGGAGGTGGGGAGATTAACGTTTCTGATGAAGATGGAATAAGGTTGTGTGTAGCGCAATTGAGTATTCATTGATCACCAAGCACATATTGAGTGTGTTTCTTATGCGTTGTGGTGAAAGAGATGTTGGTGAATTTGCTTGGGTTGTGTTAGGGTCTTTTATGTGGTATTTGCTGACAATGCTTATCCATGCCATGGTTAGAAGGTGCTGGGGAGAAGTGAGCAAGAGGCACATGTTGATGTCAGAAAAATGTTATGGAAGGCAGGGTACCTAAGGCAGTGTATATGATTCGTGGCCATAGGCCCTTCCAGGCCCCAAACTGGCCCAACAGGAGGTGCCTCATATGTACGTAGCTTAGCATGCCTTGGCTAAGAGGTGCGGGGGATATGGGGGATGGGGGTGGAAGGGTCTAGAGTGGAAAGGGGAGGAGGAAAACAGGAAAGGCTCAAGGTGGGTCATGTCATCAGGAGCCACAATTTTCTCTGGGGTGAACAAGTCAGATACCCCAGATGCCGCAACCAAACACAGCAGGAGAATCTGCAGGAAGTCTGCTATGGTAGGAGACGAACGCCTCCCCATTGTTGAGTAGGGGGGTGAGTGACTCCCCATTGTTGGGTAGGGGGGCGTGTCACTCCCCATTTTTTGGGGAGGGGGATGTGTGACTCCTCATTGTTGAGTGGGGGGCGATTGACTCCCCATTGTTGGTTAGGGGGATGTGTGACTCCCCATTGTTGGGTAGGGGGATGAGTGACTCCTGATTGTTGGGTAGGGGGTGTTTGACCCCATTTTTTGGGTAGGGGGACGTGGGATTCTCCATTGTTGGGTAGGGGGGCGTGTGACTCCCCATTTTTTGGATAGGGGGATGTGTGACTCCCCATTGTTGGGTAGGGGACATGTGACTCCCCATTGTTGAGTAAGGGGGGCGATTGACTTCCCATTGTTGGGTAGGGGGACGTGTGACTCCTTATTGTTGAGTAGGGGGGGCAATTGACTCCCCATTGTTGGTTAGGGGGATGTTTGACTCCCCATTGTTGGGTAGGGGCACGTGTGACTCCCCATTGTTGGGTAAGGGGGTGTTTGACCCCATTTTTTGCGTAAGGGGACGTGTGATTCCCCATTGTTGGGTAGGGGGACGTGTGACTCCCCATTGTTGGGTAGGGCGACGTGTGACTCTCCATTGTTGGGTAGGGCGACGTGTCACTCTCCATTGTTTGATCGGGGGACGAATGACTCTCCATTGTTGAGTGGGGGGCCATTGACTTCCCATTGTTGGGTAGGGGGATGAATGACTCCCCGTTGTTGAGTAGGGGGGCAAATGATTCCCCATTGTTGGGTAGGGGGAAGTGTGACTCCCAATTGTTGGGTAGGGGGACGTGTGACTCCCCATTGGGTAGGGGGACGTGTGACACCCCATTGTTGGGTAGGGGACGTGTGACTCCCCATTGTTGTGTAGGTGGACGTGTCTCCCCATTGTTGAGGGTAATAGTGTGGACATCACTCTAATGTAGAGCTTACCAAGAAAGAAGCCTGATTTTATTTAGTTAATCTTTGCATTATCCAATTTTACTTGATTTCCATGTAGGCTGGCATTGGTGACAGCTTTCACAGAGTAGAATAATTGGTTCCCATTCCATTGATTCAGGGATTCAGAGATGAAAGCATTGGGCGGCAGGAATAGATCAATGCTGTGAAAGAGGCCTTGGCTTCAGATGGGCAGCAGAATCACCAGTTTAGACAGTCTCTAAGCAACGTCTGTAGTATGTGATATTGTAGTTCATAGACACTTTAAAATAAAGTAGCACAAAGGTGGTGGTTTGGGGCAGAGTAATGACTTGTAGGGAGGATAGGCTTGAAAGGAATTTCAACTACAGATTGAACATCTTGGATGCAAGTACTGAGGTCTTGGAAGAACTGTAGGTAACCAGGAGAGGGTGGGTCTGGAGGAGCTCATCTACATTAATTTAGTAGAAACTGCCTGTGTAGGTGTGTGATGGGTCACTACAAGAGCTAAGAGGTCTGCAGTATCAACGGTTGCTGACAGCAGATCATGCAGGCAGGGATATTCGTTGCAAATGGAAGAGATGTGTTGACACAGATCATTCAAGGATTTTCCCCAAGAAGGGGGGGTGGCTGAGGGGTGCAGGATGGAAGGTGCATCTATGTCTATGTGTGGTATTAGACCTGTCAAACTTCGGGTAGTTTTCCCCCAAACCTTCTGCCTACTCCCATCCGATTGTGCTGAATTCATTTTTGTTGGCCTTAGGACTATGTGCACTTTACCACTGCTTACCAGTGCTAAAGTGTTTGTGCTCTCTCCCCAAAACCCTGTAAAGGCTTACATCTGATTGGCATATTTAATTTACTCATTTACTCACAGCCCTTGGTATGTGGTATACCACATATCTAGGGCTGGTAAATTAAATGCTACTAGTGGGCCTGCATCACTTAATGTGCCACCTACACTTAACTGGCACCATAATCATTTTTTTTCTGCCATTTGCAGACTGTAGTGCAGTTTAAACTGTCAATCAGACTTTGCAAAATAAACCTTTTGCCAAGTCTAAATAATACATATAAGTCAACCCTAGGGTAGGCCCTAAATAGCCCATAGATCAGGGCGCAATGTAATTAAAAGGTTTGACATGTACTTTTAAGTTTCACATGTCCTGGTAGCGAAAAACTCACAAATTTGTTTTTCACTACTGCGAGGCATGCCTCTCCAATAGGATAACACTGGGTCACTTATTATATTTAACAAGTGATAACTTGTGTTTGGGAGCAGGTAGAAATACCATGTTTGGTACCTTTTTACTGATAAAGTTGGAGTTAAAGTCACGATTTTGCAGATGTCACATTTTTAGAAAGTTGGCATTTTCTTGCCCTAACCATTTGGTGCCTGAAGCCTGCCCCTAGGTTACATGCCTAGGTGTGAGTGGCAGTTCATCTTTGTGTATTCCTCCCAGACAGCCATACAATAGAGGGACTAGGTGGTGGTAGGATGGGCCATCCAGGCAGAACGGTGGGGTGGAACTGTGCACAGCCCCACTGGCACTTCAAAGACACTGCCTCAGCACACACACAAAGAACTTCACTTTTGGCTATTGTGCCCTCAAGACGACCAGGGAAGGGAGGCAATAAATTCCAGACATATCTGTCAAGGGGAAAACTCCAGAAACCTCTCCCACTTCAAAGGGGCCACTAAGTATAAAAATAGGACCCTCATACCCACTCTCCAGTTCAATCCTGGACCTGTGGAAGATTCAGGAGGACTGCTTCTTGCCCTGCTGGCAGAAGGACTGCCCTGCTGCTTGAAAGACTGACTAGCTGTCCTGCTGACTGAGTAGGGACTGGACCTGCTCCTTGAACCCAGGACCACCAAAGGGACTCCAAGGGCTAGTTGGCTGGCCTCTTGTTATGAGCTACAGGGACATAACAAGCTCCAACACCCTTGAACCCTGCACTTGGACTCTGCCTGCTGTGAGTCCTGACCCCTCCCCAAAGTGGTGCCCCCGAGTCCTAGACCATAGGAAGTGGGGTTCGCACCGCAGCCTTTGCAGCTCCTGATCGGCGTCCTCCATCAAACGGGACACAGGGCGATGCAACTTGATGCAGGACCTTACACCGCAGCCTTGGCAGCTCCTAATTGGTGTCCTCATTTGAATTGACGCAGCGCGACCCAACACAACGCAGGACCTTCCATCGCAGCTACCACCTTCGGAACTGACAAAGCGCAATGCGGGACCTCGCATCACAACCCTCGCAGCTCCTCATCGGAACAGAAGCAATGCATCGCATTGCGAACATAAGGTACAATTTACAGCGGGACTAATCTGTTGGTGTTTTGTACTTTTTGGCTCTATTTTTAATTTAGACTTTCAAAATTTATAACTCCAGTTCTACTGATTGGATTTTTGTCACTTTGGTGTCAAAATATTTTTATTACAGTTTACTCTATTTTTCGAAATTAGTGTTGAATTGTTCTTGTATTGATTTTCACTTCATTACCGTTTGTGCTGTGCCTACTTTACACATTGCCTCTCAGTTAAGCCTGGTTGCTTTTGTGTCGAGCTACCGAAGGGCTAAGCACAAGTTAATTTACAGAATTTTGTGGTTCACCCTGACAAGGACTGTGGCTGTTGCTGGAGAAGGGATAACACCCCCCTCGACCAACAACCCAATTTCTCTCATGTGGTTTCATTAGGAGAAGAGGATTTGATTCTTTGTTAGTACCGCACAGGTGTCGATGATGAGGTGAGTATGTAGAGGATGACGAGTTTGGTGATGCTTGATAGCATGTCATCCACAGACTTATCCAACAGCAGTGCAACGGATGTAGTTGCACCATCACCCAAGGGGTGGGAATGCTCCCTTGCACCTAGGTTATAGCTATATTTTACTGCCCAACTGAGGGACAAAGCGAGCTAATAGCAGGTGTAGTTACAACACTGATGTCATCCGCAGAGGTATTGGCTTTAAGCGACTCAATACTGTCTATAGATTCAGTGGTTAGAAGGAATGCTCGCAATAATATGCGATTGATAAAGAGTAAAAGAGGCAGAGAACGTGAAGCATGGGTGAGAGAGGCAAATGTTTAGAAATACATAAAAAAGACAGTCAAAGATTGAAAATGGAGTAAGATGCAAGGGGCAAAAGTAAGGAAGGCACGGATGAGAAGGAGAAAAGCCAACAAAGAGGGGTATGGAATGTGGAAACTAGGAGTAAGAGGCAGCGGGGGATAAGGGCTGATGAGTGACCAAACAAGGACTAGATTTAAAGGGAGAAAGATAGAGCTGGTAATCTGTCCTGGCACGGGTGATTCTCTGATTGACCAAAGATGCGTCATCTCAACAGAACCCAAGCTTCTGTTCCTTTGTACAACTTCCAGATTGTTCTTTCAAATGGATCAGTTAGGCCCTTTGGCCTTTCTGTCCGAATGCAGGAGATTTCACAGGTGAGCTCAGCACAGAATATAGGCACCTTCATTTTGCACTTAAATGGTACATGTGCACTGAAATAATAACCTTTTGCTGGTAAGAATAGTGGAGAGCAACAAGTGAACACATTACTCCCTAATAGTCTCCTTCCTGATCCGGTAATGTCACTTCTCAGCCTCCTAGACACCGAGCCTAACAAAACCTCAAATGAGTCAATCCATTCTAAGCACATCACTTACTAAAGTGAGCTGGACTCCATCAAAGAAGATTCACCAGCCCTCCATTGTCCTCATAAATGGAAGACAAAAAATGCATTACAGTCTACAACCTCCTGTAAGCTTTGGACACTGACCTGCTCTTCATGACTGAAATCTGGCATGGCAATGACTCAGAAGAGCAATCTTAACTGGAGCCACACTTGCAGGCTACACAATCCTCATGAGGAATCCCGTGCTCTCCATGCCACTGGAGTCAAGCTATCCTGGCTGATGAGGGCTGAAAGCCCGAAACCGGTCCTAGGATGCTTGTTTCCAGTCCAGGGAGGACCTGGCCTGGCAGTTCGGGCTGGACTGTTCCCATTGGGCGCAGGGTCAAGACTGATTTGCATATGGCTGGGTCCAAACTGGAATGGCATGGTGAGCAAAAACGATGGATTTAGGCCCAGATCTCTGTACTGGGGTGAATGTATGACATTGTTCTGCATTCTGTCCATCAATTGTTCTTTTTGCATTTGTCACCCCGAGTGGGACGGGTATGCCCAGACGTGGGTCCCGTGCTCTCCATGCCACTGGAGTCAAGCTATCCTGGCTGATGAGGGATGAAAGACCGAAACCGGTCCTAGGATGCTTGTTTCCAGTCCAGGGAGGACCTGGCATGGCAGTTCGGGCTGGACTGTTCCCATTGGGCGCAGGGTCAAGACTGATTTGCATATGGCTGGGTCCAAACTGGAATGGCATGGTGAGCAAAAAAACAATGGATTTAGGCCCAGATCTCGGTACTGGGGTGAATGTATGACATTGTTCTGCATTCTGTCCATCAATTGTTCTTTTTGCATTTGTCACCCCGAGTGGGACGGGTATGACCAGACGTGGGTCCCGTGCTCTCCATGCCACTGGAGTCAAGCTATCCTGGCTGATGAGGGCTGAAAGACAGAAACCGGTACTAGGATGCTTGTTTCCAGTCCAGGGAGGACCTGGCCTGGCAGTTCGGGCTGGACTGTTCCCATTGGGCGCAGGGTCAAGTCTGATTTGCATATGGCTGGGTCCAAACTGGAATGGCATGGTGAGCAAAAAAACGATGGATTTAGGCCCAGATCTTTGTACTGGGGTGAATGTATGACATTGTTCTACATTCTGTCCATCAATTGTTCTTTTTGCATTTGTCACCCCGAGTGGGACGGGTATGCCCAGACGTGGGTCCCGTGCTCTCCATGCCACTGGAGTCAAGCTATCCTGGCTGATGAGGGCTGAAAGCCCGAAACCGGTCCTAGGATGCTTGTTTCCAGTCCAGGGAGGACCTGGCCTGGCAGTTCGGGCTGGACTGTTCCCATTGGGCGCAGGGTCAAGACTGATTTGCATATGGCTGGGTCCAAACTGGAATGGCATGGTGAGCAAAAAACGATGGATTTAGGCCCAGATCTCTGTACTGGGGTGAATGTATGACATTGTTCTGCATTCTGTCCATCAATTGTTCTTTTTGCATTTGTCACCCCGAGTGGGACGGGTATGCCCAGACGTGGGTCCCGTGCTCTCCATGCCACTGGAGTCAAGCTATCCTGGCTGATGAGGGCTGAAAGCCCGAAACCGGTCCTAGGATGCTTGTTTCCAGTCCAGGGAGGACCTGGCCTGGCAGTTCGGGCTGGACTGTTCCCATTGGGCGCAGGGTCAAGACTGATTTGCATATGGCTGGGTCCAAACTGGAATGGCATGGTGAGCAAAAAAACGATGGATTTAGGCCCAGATCTCTGTACTGGGGTGAATGTATGACATTGTTCTGCATTCTGTCCATCAATTGTTCTTTTTGCATTTGTCACCCCGAGTGGGACGGGTATGCCCAGACGTGGGTCCCGTGCTCTCCATGCCACTGGAGTCAAGCTATCCTGGCTGATGAGGGCTGAAAGCCCGAAACCGGTCCTAGGATGCTTGTTTCCAGTCCAGGGAGGACCTGGCCTGGCAGTTCGGGCTGGACTGTTCCCATTGGGCGCAGGGTCAAGACTGATTTGCATATGGCTGGGTCCAAACTGGAATGGCATGGTGAGCAAAAAAACGATGGATTTAGGCCCAGATCTCTGAACTGGGGTGAATGTATGACATTGTTCTGCATTCTGTCCATCAATTGTTCTTTTTGCATTTGTCACCCCGAGTGGGACGGGTATGCCCAGACGTGGGTCCCGTGCTCTCCATGCCACTGGAGTCAAGCTATCCTGGCTGATGAGGGCTGAAAGACCGAAACCGGTCCTAGGATGCTTGTTTCCAGTCCAGGGAGGACCTGGCCTGGCAGTTCGGGCTGGACTGTTCCCATTGGGTGCAGGGACAAGACTGATTTGCATATGGCTGGGTCCAAACTGGAATGGCATGGTGAGCAAAAAACGATGGATTTAGGCCCAGATCTCTGTACTGGGGTGAATGTATGACATTGTTCTGCATTCTGTCCATCAATTGTTCTTTTTGCATTTGTCACCCCGAGTGGGACGGGTATGCCCAGACGTGGGTCCCGTGCTCTCCATGCCACTGGAGTCAAGCTATCCTGGCTGATGAGGGCTGAAAGCCCGAAACCGGTCCTAGGATGCTTGTTTCCAGTCCAGAGAGGACCTGGCCTGGCAGTTCGGGCTGGACTGTTCCCATTGGGCGCAGGGTCAAGACTGATTTGCATATGGCTGGGTCCAACTGGAATGGCATGGTGAGCAAAAAAACGATGGATTTAGGCCCAGATCTCTGTACTGGGGTGAATGTATGACATTGTTCTGCATTCTGTCCATCAATTGTTCTTTTTACAAACATCAGAGGGTCAGTAGCCATCAAGGACAGAACCTCAGTGCCTAAAAACAATCTAAACTCCACTGCACCAAAATGCAAATCATGTGTCAACCCCTGCTCTCACATAGCCTCCTTCACATTATAATTTCTCCTCACCTGCAGACCTCTGCCTCACAATCCTCCATTGAGACCTATACTTAAGCTTTGTGTATGAGATGAGACTAAAAAAAGGCCATCGTCTGTATACTTGGGGGCACCAACACTTGGTTGGACAAACCTAATGGTCCTTCCTAAATGTAGACATTTCTGCCCCTCAGAACCGTGTAACGTTTTTCAACAAGTATGAGATGACCAGGGCCAGTCACACCATGATTTATTTCAGAGTTGATCCACCTTCACTCACCACCAGTCAAACCTAAAGCTACAAATGTCAAAACATCCATTGAACCATAGAAGCAACTTTACCATTTGTCCTTCACCGCCCAGTTCCAATCATCTTACATTCAGTCAATCTGAGATGTTGAAGATAGTGTCACCTTTATGTAGCAGAGACCAGCGTAGTTCCTGCATCAATTTTTGATCAAATTCCTAATGATAACTGAAGGCATGAATAGAACTTGTGGAACCTTACCTGGGGCCGTATTACAATGAGTGCCCCGGGGGCACATCGGGCGTTTGCGCCTGCTTTGCACGCCCAGGGCACTTTGGTATTACAGAAGGGGCGCAGATGCTTGTGCGTCCCCTTCAGCAATACCGATAGCGCTGGCGCACTTAAAGCGCCTGCGTTATCTTCAGAGGGTGTTCCCTCATTTGCATAGGGGCGTGCCCTATGCAAATGAGGGAATTCCTTTGCCCCTGCGCCCGCGCCATTTTACAGGCGCGGGCGCAGAGGCAAAGAAGCTCTCAGGGGGCACACCCCCTGAGAGCAGCCCTCTGGAGGGGAGACAAGGGGTCCTTTGGACCCCCCAGACATCTCCTTGCAGGCAGGTGCAGTCACTGACTGCACCCGCCTGCAAGGGTATCTCTATTCCCCTGCTCCGTGTTTTCATATGAATGCGCTGCCTCCAGGGCAGGGCGAATTTGCGGCTGCCCTGTGTGCAGCGCATACATGGTAATAGGGCACATTGTCATTGTTTGTGTGGGGCGCACCTTTAAAAAGTGCGCCGGGCGCAAACAATGACAGTGCGTAAGACGGCCCCTGATGTTCTAAATCACAAAATGTTTTGATGCCCTTAATATGTCAATCATAGCTCATTACATCGCTTATGAAATATTTTAGTAACATCCTTCCAGTGGCCGCTGGGCCGGCCCCTAAAGATTTGGTGCTCTAGGTAAAACTGCTCAAGTACACATCATTGCACCTCCAGCTTTCCTGTACACAGACTCACACACAACATCCACAAACAATTCCAATGTCATTTTCGCCTATTGTAAATCACACTCACCTCTTTAAATCTGAAAGGAATATTTGAATAATTAACATTTTAAAACAAATAGCATGTTTCAGATGTGGTATCCAAGGGAATTGCACTTTGCATAATATGTGATACTTTTATTTTTTACGAAAATTCATGGTTTGTGTGGCTGACGCCCAATGGAGGGTACACAAACTACAACCTCTTCAAAAAACACCTTCAGATCTTTTTATTTATTCAGTGAAAGCATTCAAAAGACTGCTATTAAGAGGCATTAACATACCCTGTAATATATATCTTCAAGGTATGTAAATGTGGATTTAACAACAGTAAATCTATATAGAGTTATATGTACTTACCTTGAAGATATAATGCTAGACAGTATTTTGGAGGCAATATTTTTTTGTAACGATTTTCTTCTCCTGATATTGTGGCCTACAACTGGAGAAATCATCCTCATTTCTGTTTTACTCAGATGTTCTGTACGATGAAGGGAATTTTGAATGGGACTTGACTCTGCTAGACTGAATGACACGAAGGGTGAGTTGAGAAAAGAGGGGCTTTCCTCAATGTGCTTTTATTTGACAAGAACAACAATCAACAAACAGTTCAGCCCTGCATGAATGACATCACGCTTGATGGCTTTGAACGCCAACTTTCACCAAATGCCAAGTTATTTGGATTCACCCTGGATACCAACGTCACCTGGAGCACACTGCCAAAAGAACAAAGACGGCCTGGTTGTAGCTCTCTCTTCTAAAGAAAGTCAAACCGTTTTGTTCAGAAAGCGGATTCAGAACTGCTGATCAAGCCTTTGTACTCTCGCATCTGGATGGTGGTAATGCCCTACTCAATAATGTCCCAGACTCGACACTGGTACCCACTTAGCCAGTCTGATCCAAGGCCTTAAAAAAATATAATCACTTAGCCCCCATCCTGATGGCAGTATATTGGTTCCCCTTACCGGCCTGCATCATCTTCAAAACCAGCTGCGTCATTTACAAAACCATCCTGGCCAGCGCCCTTGCTTAACTTGCAGATAAGTTCACCATCTCCGTGCTCACAGCACACCAACAGCTATGACACCATCCGACAAGCAACTTTGTGTCTGATTATGATTTGGCTGTTATTTCTCGTCCCTGATAAATAACGATACCACGGTGTTATCAGGTGCAATAAACAATACCTATTTTGATTTCACGGGGAATAACATGTGGATTTTGTTGTTTAACACACCAAAATCCGCATAATACAGTAAATATTGTATGTTTTCCCCTGTTAAAATTCAGCAGGTTTGACCTGACGAAATTTAACGAATGTTGAATTATTTACCGCCTTCGATAATTATCTAACAACTCGTAACTCCAACCTACGAGTAAACAGGAGTTTACGCATCGGTCAGAATATTACGAGCAACTCGTATTCAGCCCCTTAGAAGTGTAAAAAAGAAAAAACAATACAGCAGGCCTTTTCAATCTATGCACCAGGATCTTAACCCTTTCGCTGCTTCTGTCGGCCAACGGCCGTCGCGAGCACTACCTCCGTAGTGCTGCGCACGTCCGTTGGCCGCCGCGGCCCCGCCCACTCTTCAAAGCCGCCGCACCGCGGCGAAATTTCGGCCGCGGTAAAGGGGTTAAACAACATCCCCATATCCATCAGGACCGGCCCAGCGTCTGTGCACCCAGGATCTGGAACAACATCCCCGTATCCATCATGACCACTGCAGCATATATGCACCCAGGATCTGGAACAACATCCCCGTATCCATCAGGACCACCGCAGCATCTGTGCACCCAGGATCTGGAACAACATCCCCGTATCCATCAGGACCACTGCAGCATCTGTGCACCCAGGATCTGGAACAACATCCTCCTATCCATCAGGACCACTGCAGAATCTGTGCATCCAGGATCTGGAACAACATCCCTGTATCCATCAGGACCACACCAGCTTCTGTGCACTCAGGATCTGGAACAACATCCCCGTATCCATCAGGACCGGCCCAGCGTCTGTGCACCCAGGATCTGGAACAACATCCCCGTATCCATCAGGACCACTGTAGCATCTGTGCACCCAGGATCTGGAACAACATCCCCGTATCCATCAGGACCACTGCAGCCTCTGTGCACCCAGGATCTGGAGCAACATCCCTGTATCCATCAGAACCACCGCAGCATCTGTGCACCCAGGATCTGGAACAACATCCTCGTATCCATCAGGACCGGCCCAGCGTCTGTGCACCCAGGATCTGGAACAACATCCCCGTATCCATCAGGACCACCGCAGCATCTGTGCACCCAGGATCTGGAACAACATCCTCGTATCCATCAGGACCACTGCAGCATCTGTGCACCCAGGATCTGGAACAACATCCTCGTATCCATCAGGACCACTGCAGCATCTGTGCACCCAGGATCTGGAACAACATCCCCGTATCCATCAGGACCACTGCAGCCTCTGTGCACCCAGGATCTGGAACAACATCCTCGTATCCATCAGGACCACTGCAGCCTCTGTGCACCCAGGATCTGGAACAACATCCCTGTGTCCATCAAGACCACCCCAGCGTCTGTGCACCCAGGATCTGGAACAAAATCCCCGTATCCATCAGGACCACCGCAGCATCTGTGCACCCAGGATCTGGAGCAACATCCCCGTATCCATCAGGACCACTGCAGCATCTGTGCACCCAGGATCTGAAACAACATCCCCGTATCCATCAGGACCACCGCAGCATCTGTGCACCCAGGATCTGGAACAACATCCCCGTATCCATCAGGGCCACCACAGCAACGATGCACCCAGGATCTGGAACAACATCCCCGTATCCATCAGGACCACTGCAGCCTCTGTGCACCCAGGATCTGGAACAACATCCTCGTATCCATCAGGACCACTGCAGCATCTGTGCACCCAATATCTGGAACAACATCCCCGTATCCATCAGGACCACTGCAGCCTCTGTGCACCCAGGATCTGGAACAACATCCCCGTATCCATCAGGACCACCGCAGCATCTGTGCACCCAGGATCTGGAGCAACATCCCCGTATCCATCAGGACCACTGCAGCATCTGTGCACCCAGGATCTGGAACAACATCCCCGTATCCATCAGGACCACTGCAGCATCTGTGCACCCGGGATCTGGAACAACATCCTTGTATCCATCAGGACCGGCCCAGCGCTGCCCCAGTTTGGGAAAGAGTTGAAGATGCGCGCTCTGAAGAATACATCCGAATGCATTAATAATTCACATAGCGGCTACCTCGCCTATAACATGTTGATACTTGCCTTTCAGCCTGTACAGCGCTCCGCTGTCTTTTTGTTAGGTTTGTGCTATACAAATACCACCACATACAATATATTTAAACAAGCATTTGCAATGCAATAGGTCTCAATTTACGAGAGTTTGAGCTATTGGCATTGTAAATGACGTCTTTTATTTATGTGTTGTTTCTAAAACAGATAAATAAAAGGCATTGTCATTTACAATGCCAATAGCTTAAACTCTCGCAAATGTGAGACCTGTTGTATTGCAAATGCCAGCGACTGTGCTATAACATTTTTTAAAAAGGGGTAGGAGAGAGCGCAGGGCAAAGCTATTTGAGAAAATAGTGCTCAGAGGTTTAATTAAAGCCTACCGAGTAACAACACACGTAACAGGGGGTGTCGCCATGGGAGGTTACAAAATGAGACAAGGCGGTACTAAGGAGGGACTACTAAGCCTATTGACCAATGAACAGCCACAGTTTACAGTGGACAACGACACAAGGGAATGGAAAATATGGGCGGATCTTCAAGTCCCTATCTGAATAGAGCATGCCTCGCAGAGCAGAGCATGCGCTGCCCAGGCTCAACCTAAAAACCAGGACATATGATAAATTTAGAGAAATCTGTCAGGAGCGATGATCAAAAACCGGAACTGCCTTGGCAAATCAGGGACCCTTGCTCACCCTAAATTTGGACTACTTAATTCCTGATGAAACCTCTCCCTTATAAACCCGTGAAAATGTCACTACCAAATTGCTGGTGAAATCTCCTGAGTGAAAATGGGTCAAAAAAGGGGAGCTAGCATGGATATGGAATGTTGTATTCCTTATTCCTGTGGACATTTCTCTGGGGACACTTTAAGAAATACTTGTAATAAATAAATAACAGTGTTTCTGGATCCCACAATGCTGGTACTTCTTGATGTGGGAATACTGATGGGGTGTTTCAACATTATTCATAATCTGGGCCTTAGCAGGTCAGAACCCCCAGAACAGCTCTCTCTTGAATCCACGGAGCCTTCCCGGCACCTCTCTTCAGATCGGGACCAGTGGAATTAGGCAGTAGGGGATGACCAAATTATGTGGTGGGGTTGATTAAATTATGCGGAAAGGCAAATTATCTGAAGTAATTTGGCACATGTTGGGATACTACTACTTCAGTTTGTTGTCATTTTTTTCACACTTCTAATATGTCTGGGCATAGGTCTAACCCCATTAGTACCAGTTCAACACCCAAAGATAGCAACAAACAACTGAAAGGTAACGAGTTAACGTTTGTGAAGGGCCTTCCACTGTGCGGCAACACATGTTGCTGCGTTTCTAATACATTTTGATCCGCTTGCGCTACAAACGTTTTTTTGTTGTTGCTAAGAGCTGCAAATTATGCAGCAGATGATGGAAAATCCATAATCAGGCCAGCCCGAGAATAGCGCCTGCTCTTTCTGCTCTCTGGCGGGATGGGGATGCTCTCCCCTCAGACCTTGGCGGTGGGAGCACACAGCTAGGCTCGCGGGTGGCAGCCTGACTGCCTCTCCTCACGCTCAGGAAGTGGCGTGTGATGTGGGGGCCGTGCTCTGAAGAAGAATGTGAAAAACACCACCTCCCACATCGGAGCAGAGTTCATGTCTGCAGGGGGCGGTGTGTACCGGTCCTGGTCACAGGCCAGACTCCCTGACCCTGCTCGCTGGTAAGAGGTTTAAACATGAGAAAGAACGAGTGTGTGTGCGTATATGCGAGTGCATGTGTGGTGTGAGTTGAATCACTGCTGTCTCTGACTATCCCCGCAGCAAAGAATGTCAGATGCAAAAAATGCTTAGGTATATAAACAAGCAACTTCCACACTGAGGAAACACAGGCAGACAGTGAGGAAATGGGCGAGTCCAGGAAGGTTTGGAGGGCGGGGCCGGCTCGGCAATGTGGAAATAACAAGATAAAGACACGCACGCAGGTGCCCGCCGCTGCCCGCTCCCGAGGCAATACTCCATGGGAGTTGACTTTAAAAAAAGGTGGGGCATGCAGCACCCATCAGCCATTAACACACTGGCGTTTTTAAATGACACACAGATAAGCCAATCCTAAACTTAGGAGGAGTCAGACTCCACAAAGTAGATACAACAGATCGCCTACAGCGCAAGCGCTGTTTAGGCTCGACCTAAAAAGGAGTTAGCATATATTTTTAGCTTTAAAAATGAATTTCTTCTTTGAATCTTCACAGCATTGAAATGGTGGAGAAGTGTGGCTCAATGGTTAGAGCGGCAGACCCTGATGCAGAGATCTGGCCCGGGACCAGGGTTCAATTCCCGCCTCGGCGGGTCTTGGGCTCAATTTCCTCGGACCTGATAATTCTCGCCTCGGTGCCTATTCTAATCATGGGTCCCACTCTGCAACTCTGGGCAATAGCTTGCTTAATCTCCACAACGGCCCCAACAGCGCTGGGATGCCTGGCTTCACCCTGGGGGTGCCCAGGAGTGGACATTTCACAGGCAAAAACCAGGAAGGGTTCCACAGCGGTATGCGTACAGCGCCAGGACACCCCTTTGGGGGTATAAGTGCGCTTTACAAGTACAAATTTCAATATAGACACTCAATGTTTTCCTTTGATGTTTTGCTGTAATTCTTTGTTTTAAAAATTCTTTCTATTGAAAAACGTAAGTTTCATACAGAGTATAGTGGAGAGAAAACTGACAATCGGTAAGTATCAATAGATCTTTAATTCTTAACAATGTTATCTGGAAATCATTGTTTTTTCCATGTTTTGTAGTTCACTTTTTTCAAACATTTCACCTTAAAGGTTTACACAAACGTTTTTGTTTTATGATTTTCTTATTTCTTATGTTCCCCTTTGCTGGCAGTGGGCCAACTGTTTGAACCCTACCTCCAAAGGCAACATCCTACTTTTATTTCCATAAAATGCAGGGTATTTTGTTTACTCGCCTTATGACGAGTCATAAGTGCTTGCAAGGATCAGATTTCAGGATTGCCATTACTTCTGAAACGTTAGTCTCACCATTACATTGCAGTTTCATTATAAATTAGGACAAGTAATATTATTAGATGTGAAATTAACGCATTTTACAACTTGACTGTGAGCTCTGCCCCCTAATGTGTGTACCTGGTCCTCGAAGACAGTGTTTGACAGTTCAGATGGAAATGTAACATTTGCAGTTTGATGCTCCGTATCTGTAATCCCGCGAAGTATGCTTTTTACAGGACTACGGACGCCTTTAGGGCTGCAGAATTGTAACAGTTTAAAATAACAGTAATTTGACCCAAATTTGTATCCCTAACTAAAACATCAACAACAGAGACCCTTCTTTAGCTGAGGATAAGGAATAAATAGCATGAGAAATGTACCCGGTCCACTTTTTACAGGTGAAATGTACGAATCTCAGCAATAAATCAAAACAGTGACGTCACAGTCATGTTACGGCACGGCACCAGCGCCAACCGTTTATTTAGCATTTTCTAAATAATCTAGAACTGAGCAGTATAACCTGATTTTTCTGAAGATCCCAGCTTTCACCGTCTCCCTGGCCCTGTGCAGCAGTGTCAGTGAGGTCAGAGTTCACAGGCTCCACCGGGGTCCAGTGGGCTCTAGTTTAGTTTTTGTTCAGTAGTATTCTTCCCAACTTTAGTTGCCTGAATCAATTGTCTTGGATACCATAATTACAATACCACCTAGCCACCCAAACATCTCTTCAACCAGAGCTAAAGCGTTCATTCAATGCATCATACATAATATAGGTACAAACTATTGTTCACCCAGGTGGACAGCCGCTGTGTACAGCACTCAACAAGTCACCTGTCAGCCTCGTCAGATCCCCTTTTAATGCAGTGGATGACAGGTGGGAGACTCTTTGGTTGAGCTTAGCCTGGAGAAGACCGATTTCGGGCTTGGACTGAGCATGAATTCCCCTCCTTTCATGTCTGGTTGGCTCCCAACATAGGATCTGAGAGATATAGGTCTTATATTTAACGCTAACCCCCCCCCCCCGCAGACTGTGGTCGACCCAAAACACAGTGCGACTTGGCAACAATTTTTTTGCATCCATAGGGGAAGGTCAAGATTGTTCCAGAATCTGTGCCACCATGGCGCTTCTTGTTTGCTCTGCATGTCTATGCTTAGGTGGGAAGACATTCCTCAGTCATTTCTTTGGCAAGGTTTCCTGCAGCATCGGCTAGCCAGAATGACATGAACAGAGCCAACCTTATACGCAGAGTGCTCTGAGCTCAGATCTAGGACCACTGCATGTAGACCATGTTTTTAGTTACCTAGTGAACAAGACTCAGGGACTCCCACATCATCATGCTTGGTTCAACATCCACACTTTTGCCATTGCTCCGAGATAGTGCGCAAGGGAGTCGGTTCTTGAGAGATGGGCTCTATTTACTTGATTTCTTTACCGGGCTGGCATTTGAAGAAGGAGGCTTATGAAATGTTAACTGTTAAAGATTCATAATGCCTTATCTTGCCACTAGGTAAGTGAGCCAAGTCATGGACACTTGTTAATACATTTCTTATTGCGTGGAAGAGAACTGTACCAAGTTGGAGTGCATTTCTAATGTCACATCAATTTACAACCCTCTCCCAGGGATCCCTGAAGCTTGTGCCTATCTTATTTCAGCTCCGGTCCCTCGCTGGTTGTGGTTGAGACACCGCTGTCTGTTCCTGTCTGCGTTGAGTCAGTTTCATCCTTGAAGGCCGCCTGAAGCACTGTCTGCATAGAGGCCCTCTTGTTCCACTTCCATTGGCCACCAACAAAAAAATAGACGAATGGGTTAAGGCTGCTGCTTATAGCTGAAAACAGAACAGTCAACAAAGCAAGGTTATCCGGATACTCTAAATGTTCATAATGCAGCAGAGTCATCAGCCTCATCGGCAGTGCAAAAATGAGGAAGATGACCACTGTCGCTATGACAATGACGTAGAGCTTGGAGGACTGGCGCATGAGCGAGTCTTTCTGTACCCTGATAAGGAGGGTCAGGCCGGACACCACCATGAGTGGGGTGAAGATGAGGAAGTTCAGCAGGCACATGAAGATGAAGACAGCATGTTCACATGGGCTGGAGGGTCCTTCATGCACGTGGTCCTCCTCGATGCAGGAGAAGAACTCCACTGACGTCACCACCAAGGAGAGCGCCCACAGAAGGCAACAAGTGATTAATGACAGGTGCTTTGGCCGACGGCACTGGTACCAGATGGGGAAGATGACAGACAGGCAGCGTTCTACGCTGATGGCAGTCAGGAGAGAAAGGCTCATGTTGTACCCAAAAGAGAAGAATACTTCCAGTGTTAAACGAAGGGCATAATCATACTGTAGGGATGGCTCATAGTGAACAACAAAAACGCTCAACACTCCGATGACAGAGCAGAGGAGAAACATGAAGTCAGCCACTGAGAGATTGAGAATGTAGATCGTGAACCGGTTTCTCTTGATCCAGAAAGTGAGGAAACAGAAGACGGTGCCATTGCCAAGCAGTCCAATGAGTGAGATGACCAAACTCATGACGCCCACAGTTAGATCTGTTGTGGATAAGGTACAATTCTGAATGTTCGTATCGGTCTTGTTAACCCACTCTGGCTCTGTATCATTGAGGCAGGAGTCAGCCATGTTGACACGTTGTGCTCCTCCTCTGTGCTCTCCCTAAGAATCAAAGCCAATGAGGAAGATACAGTTAGACCAAATTTGTCTATGAGAAACAAAATAATGTATTTAATAGAATCAATATATCTACCACTGTCAACCTAAAACATCTCTTAGACCAAGGAGGAAGATTTATCACCAAACTTTGGAGGAGCTGTCAGAGGAGTCTCCGGCATGGTATAAATGACACTAGGTGGACCTCAACTAAGGTGGTTGGCCTGTCAGAGGAGCAGATGGGGATGTGTTGTGATTTTTAAATATTCACTGTTATCACCCACCTATAAATCAGACCCTGGTGTTTTAGGCATATGAACAGAGGAAGGATCAGAAACATATATATGAATACTGGGTGAAAAATAGCCCACTAGAAAGGGTATCACTTAAATAGAAACATGGAAGAATTTCTGGATGTCTGGAGCACTCGCTGAAAATGTGCACCACACTAAATTGTGGCAATGATCTGAGATTGGAGTTATTGTGTCTTTGCAGATTCATGTTTAAACAAACAGAAAAACAAACCACACCAATGACCTCCAGATGTTCTGGACATTACCACCACTATAAATCTGAGTATATGACACAAACACTCCATGCCATCTAACCAAGCATTGATAGCAACCAGTTGGGCTCATTGGCCTCAAGAGATGTTCCTTACTCCACAAGTCACTAGGACTTTGTTGAACCTGACACCCTTGGTGCTGGTGTGGGTCCGTACACCTACGTTTTTTCCTTTAATCAACCTCTTTTTTCTGACTTTGTTTTGTCTGGCCTTAGTACTCTGCACACTTAACACTGCTGACCAGTGCTAACGTTCTGTGCTCTCTCCTTTTATCATTGTAACATTGGCTTCCACCAAAGTGGCATATTTAATTTACTTGTAAGTCCATAGAAAAGTGATACTACCTGTACCCAGGGCCTCTAAATTAAATGCTACCAGTTGGACTGCAGTACTAATTGTCCCACCCACGTAAGCAGCCTTTTAATCATGTTTCAGGCCTGATATTGGAGCCTGGGTGTGCAGTTTAAACTGCCATTTCGACCTGGAAAAATAAACCTTCCTTTTTAATACACATAAGTCACCCCTAAGGTAGGCCCTAAACCGCCAAAAAGGCAGGAAGCAATGTATTTAAAATGTTGAACTTGTACATTTAGCTTTTACATATCCTGGTAGTAAAAACACTCTTAAATTGTTTTTTCAGTACAGCAATGCCTCTCCCATAGGATAATGTTGGTTTACCGTATTACTTTTAATAAGTGATAACTTTCAATTGGGAGCAGGTAGGAATATTGAGTTTGATCGCTAAAGAATTGTCATTTAAAACCCTCTTTAATGGTAAAATTTGATTTTAGGAAGGGGCGTGGCTACGACAGCCAACATGGCGGACGCACTCTAACGAGGCTTTGCTCGTCCGCGCCATGAAAAACCAAAATCCGCCGTAATCCTGCTCTGCAACGGAACGACTGACTTCCCACAAACGTCTGGCAGTAGTGTGGCGCGAAGGACGCGAGAATTTACCGCTGATCAGCCGTGGACGGAGAGGAACGCGATCTGCGGCGATACCTGGACCTGGGCCCTCGGTGAGCTGTGGCCGTGGAGGCCTGCCGGCGGCGGTGACCGGGAGGCCCACTTGTGACGAAACGGCGGACCCCGGGGGCAGGCTGCGACAGAGGCGCGATTGGCGCAATCCGTGGAAACCGCCGACGGTCGCGGCGGGAGTGGCCTGGGTGCGGTGGCGCTCACCGCAGGCCTCCCGGCCGCATGTAGAGTGTGTGGAGTTCGTGGCGGCCCGGGCGGATCCATCGGGTCTGGTGAGTCACACAGGCACGGGGGTATGTAGTGGCGCCGACAGTAAAGTTCTGCAGGCCAATAAAAACCCAAACTAGAGCAGCACCTGGGAAGATATCAGCCCCGGGGCTCTAGCATTCAGTTTGAGGCGGCGCACCTGGTGGGCCCTGCGTACATCGTAATATAGCGATCGCCATGCGGAGCTAAAGGGCGCGCTCCCGGAGAGGCACAGGATATATATGGCCCGGGGAGGCGGCAGACACTGAGTGCGCACTTACCGCTGAGCTGGTTGATGCAGTTTCCCCCCCTTAAGTTGAAGCTGCTGTACACGGAGTTAATTTGGGAGTACCTGGTGTAAAGAGATCCTGGCCGGCCCAATACACCTCACATAACCAGTGTCCAGGCCTGAATATCGACAGTGGCGCAACGAAGCATGCAACCCAGGGCCCGCGTACACCTGACCCACATGCGCAGTCCGGAGACAAACACACGCTGTCCGGTGGGGGTGGACCTCAGGTCGGGGGTCCGGCGAGCTGGGTCCAGGTAAGTGGGCCCGCTTAGCTGGTCACCTCGGGCTGCAGAAGCGACTGAGCCAGGCTTGGTGCGGCTTGAGGTGGCCGGAATCCGTGAGGCCCGGCCTGGGGGTAACTCCCTTTATAGTGGACAGGCGGGGCAGAGACTACCGCAGGATCGCTGCGAGATCCGGACGCCCAGAAAGGTCTCGGCGGCCTGAAGAGAACCGGAGGCCCCCTGGACATCCCCGGTAAACATGGGCAAAGACAAGCAAGGGGGGGGGGGGCAGGTCCGAAACAGAGTACGCTGGACCAATATACAACGCCCCCTGGCGGAACACCTGGTGGGGATGCCGGCGGGACAGTGCCAGATAACGCTGCTCTCTTGGCGGCCATTGTAGACTCCCGAAACACCCTGGATGCCAAAATCGGAGCGGTAGGATCAGAGGTTTCCCTATTGCGGCAGGACCTGCGGAATGCAGTAGATAGAATCACAGAAGTGGAAACTCGAGTCTCGACTGTCGAGGACCAAGTATCGGCCCTTCAGAAAAAAGTGAACAAGCTTGCGATGGTGGCTCAAGAGACGGCCTCGCGAGTAGAAGATGTGGAAGGCCGCGCCCACCGTAATAATCTAGGCTTCGTAGGCCTTCCGGAGGGCTGTTAAGGCTCCTCGATGGTCCGCTTCATCACTACATGGCTTCGGTCACTACTGCCAGAAGATTCTCTTTCCTCCTGCTTTGTTATAGAACGAGCCCATAGAGCGCTCACCAAGAAACCTCCCCCTAGTGAAAGTCCAAGGCCTGTAATTGTCCGGCTGTTGAACTATGTGGATAGAGACACCATCCTACAATTCGCCAGAACACATAAAGAAGATGTGATATTTGAATCACGCCGAATCATGATCTTCCCGGACTACAAAAGACTTGTACAGCAGCAGCGTCAGTCTTTTTTGGCCGCCAAGCGCAGGCTTAGAGAGCTTAACGTCCATTATATGTTGTTATACCCGGCCAAGATGCGAGTGGCCTTCAACTCCAAGACATACTTCTTCGACACACCGGAAGCGGTCTTTGCTTGGGCTGATGAGCGAGCTCATATGAGGGCCCATACACCGCCGCCATTAGAGTCAGACTCCTCTCAAACGTCACACGGCTCACAAAGAATCTGTCCAAAAAGGAACAACTCTAAACGGAGACATCGTTCAGGCTCGAATCGGCACCCACCAACCACCAAAGCTGCTTCGTAACCAAACTCTTATGACTCCGACTACTTGAGGAGAGACATATCCTATTCTCACACCTTTGTGCTCTCGTTCCGTTTGACATAAAAATGGTGTGGCGAACTTCAACGGACTAATCACGCCCCTAGACTTTCATGTTTAAGTTTACAGGGAAGTTGGGAACAGATTGGCAGGGATTCTTTGGGCCTCCCCGTTGGGGGTCTGGATTACTCTCCGTCGCAACAGATGCTACTGTTGTAAGGAAGTATTGGGATGGGGGTGGGGGTTTTGTTTCAGTGGTCAAAAGGTTCTTGTTTCCATGGTTCAATGTACACAGAGGCATAGTTCTGACCCCATAAACACAGCAACAGGCAGAAGCCATAAAGATTGGAGATGACCAGTTCGGCACACCAGGCCCCGCATGTGGAACTTACACTTGTTAGTTGGAATGTTAGAGGGATACTGAATAAAGTCAAGCGAGGTGCAGTTTTGCGACAAGCCAAAAGGGATGCGGCGGATATCCTTCTCCTACAGGAGACGCACTTGCTTGGAAATAAAGCTCCCTGTCTGGCTAGATTTGGATACCAGACGGTTTATCACTCAGGATTCACCAGGGGCTCACGGGGCACAGCTATACTTATACACCGCAGGGTCCCCTACGTCCATAACAAGCAATGGCTGGATTCGGGAGGGCGATACACTATTGTGTCAGGGACGCTATATGGGGAACACATTACCTTCGGCAGCATATATGCCCCTCCCCCCCTTGGGAACACCTTTGTTGAACATGTTATGCGGCTGTGGGGGGAGCTCCCTGAAGGCATGACACTATTGGCAGGAGACTGGAACAACGTAATGGCCCCAATAGATAGGCGGCAAGCCCTCGGTAGGGCTGCCGGAGGGGGGGAATCCAAACTATACCTCCTAGCCACTACATTGGGATGGGCAGACGCCTGGAGGGAATATCACCCGGAAGTACTAGGCTACACTTACATGTCAGCTGTTCATGGGTCCCTGTCCCGATTGGACCACATCTTTACACCGCGTCGCTGCATTTCCCGAATCTCACATATATCTCACGAACCGGGGACTCTCGGACCACTCCCCGGTCCTATGTAAACTTAATACTTGGGCCCAAAAAACCCCCTTTAGATGGCGCATGTCTTCTTGGCATCTCCGAGATCTAGAGTATCGGGAGACCATATCAAAGACAGTGGCTGATTACCTGGCAGATAATGTAACTACGGCCCCATCCAAAGTTATACTGTGGGAAGCACTTAAACCCACCGTTCGGGGAGCAGACATCAGTTTTCGCACAGGGAGAAAACGCAAACAACGAGCGGAGCTAGATGACCTTGAAAACCGCCAACAGTGCCTTAAAGCTCAACTCTTAGTGGATTATAACCCACAACACCAACGAAATTTGTTGTTAGCGCAACAGAACATACAGCAACATCTCACCCAGGAGGCAAAAGAAATCTGGTTAGCTTCCCAACACAGGATATACCAGTGGGGGGGCAAATCTAGCAAAATGCTACACAGACTATGCCAAGCTAATAACCCCCCTTCATGTGTTCCAAAATTGCGTGGTCCGGATGGGACTATATACTCCTCCCCCAAACTTGTTGCTGAAGAATTTGCTCGTTATTTCTCTACGCTCTATAGACGCACCGAGCAAATATCGGAAGCACAAATCGCCGAATTCTTATGAGATATCCCCCCTCGCCCACTCCCAGATCATATGAGAGAGCAACTGGATGCCCCCATTACGGTAGATGGACTTACCACAGCTTTAGGTAATATCCGCCAGGGCCGTGCTCCTGGTCCCGATGGGTTCCCGGCTGAATTTCTTAAATCTCAAATAGGGATTGTAGGCCCACATCTCCTAGCGGCAATAGATGAAGCGTGTGACAGTCAAGTGTTGCCAATGGACTGGAGACATGCGGAAATCGTCCTGTTTCTGAAACCCGGACGTCCACCAGAAGACCCATCGTCATACCGCCCCATCTCCCTTATAAACTTCGAGCCCAAACTGCTGGGTAAGGTCCTAGCTGACCGCCTTTGAACTTGTATCCTGGATCTGATCCACCCGGATCAGTCTGGCTTTATGCGCCCACTAGACATAATATATGGCGGGTCCATAATGCCCTAGCTAAGGCCTCTGAGTTGGGCCGCTCCGCAGCGAATTTAATAGCTGATATTGAAAAAGCATTTGACTCCCTAAGTTGGACGTATTTATTCCAACTCCTGGAAGCAGCCAACTTTGGTCCACGCTTTCGGACATATATACAATTATTATACACAGACCTTACAGCCTCCGTCCGGGTGGCGGGACATAGTTCGACCGCCTTTAGGATTGGTCGTGGTACGAGACAGGGCTGTCCCCTGTCACTGCTACTGTTTGCTCTTGCGGTGGAACCTCTTGCAGCATGGGTTCGGAGCGACCCGGTGATTAGGGGATTTGAGTGGACAGAGTCATGCTCGGATCGCATAGCACTCTATGCGGATGATGTGCTGTTTTTCATGACCGACCCCTGGTTTTCTGGCCCTTGCATCTTGCAAATACTTAGAGTATTTGGCGAAACGTCCGGTCTCCATACTAACCCCACAAAGTCGGTTCTATTCCCGGTATGGGGTGATCAAGGCCGTACCACCTGGGCGGCGCAATTGTCACGTGCGACTGTTGAGTTTCAAATACCTGGGCATATATGTCTCTCCATGTCCGAAGGTCTAGTGGGCCCATAATGTAGCCCCGCTACTGGCTGGTTTGCGGGACCAGACGGCGATCTGGTCCTACCTGCCGTTGTCACTGTATGGTCGATCAGCGATTTTTAAAATGGTCTCCCTTCCTCGTATTCTTTACAGGGTACAGAAGTTCCCCTATGACATACCTCAAGCCTGGTTTTCACAAATAAACGCCATACACAATAAATTCCTATGGGATGGTGGGGCAATTAGAGTGGCACTGAACACCTGCACGCAGTCTACATACTGTGGTGGCATCGCGGCGGCAGACGTGTTTGCATATTATGCAGCGTCCCATCTATTAGTCATCAACGAGTGGTGGCATAACTCGCCGTCAGACTCAGCATACCAGTTAGAACATAGAGCTCTGGAACATAAACCTCTCCTTCAGCTACTATACAGCCACACAAACGTAGATTTCCTGCCGCCTGCTGGTAGGGTGGTGATAAAACTTTGGCGACTCGTGGTCCGGAAGATGGGGTGGCAGGGCCGCCTGATGGGTTTGACGCCGCTGTGGAATGGTACCTATCTACGCTCAGTAGCGGAGCCAGGGGGGTTCCGGAAGTGGGATCTACTGGGTATATCTAATCTGGGCAATGTCATGAAGGGAAATGTACTTAAATCTTTTACCCAGCTTCAGACCGAATTCCAGCTACATAAGTCACAATTTCATAAGTATCTTCAGCTGAGACATGCACTTCACCCCCAAAAACAATCATTAGAGACTTTGCCTGAATATAACCCGCTAGAGGGACGGCTGTTCACAGGGGACATTGGGGCACACAAAATACGCCAGATATACCAGACGCTGACTACACACGCTCACACCACCTTGTGTAAGACTCGGGCAGTATGGCTCAGGGACCTACCAGATATGACTGATGATGATTGGTCGGAGGCTCTGGCCAGCCCCCGGGGCGCAGCGGTATCCTCACGCTATCGCCTCATTCAATTTAAATATTTACATTGTATATATTACACTAGATCCCGACTTTGCCGGATGGGGGTTATTCCGTCCCCAGTGTGTCGCCGCTGTGATAAAGAAGAGGGTACGGTTTTCCATACTGTATGGAGCTGTAGCGCATTGCAGCCATTCTGGCGCAGTGGCGTCCTGCCTGGATCAGGTCCTGGGCTGGGACCTCCCTTTTGACCCGCAACTCTTCTTATTACATAGCACAGATGAAATTGGTGGGAACACATATAAACAGCATCTGCTTTTCCTGGCCCTCACCCTGGCTAAGAGAGACATTGCACAGCAGTGGAAGGCGACATCTCCCCCAACGATTGGTGGCTGGAGGAAAGCCTTAGACTCGTGCATGGGGGCAGAGATAGCGGTATTTCAGGCGAGAGGGTGCCCTCAAAAACACAGAAAAATATGGTTTAGATGGGCGATCTATCGAGGAATAGAGCTACCGCCTCTGCCAGAAATAGACCCGGTATAGGTTGGCTCCCCTGTGCGCTGCAAGCCCCGGAACAGCTTAGGAAAGTTACACGTTTTGATGGTCGAACAAGCAATGATACCTTCAACTGTGTGGGGTTTTAAATGCTCTGTGTCATGTTTATGTTCATGTTTATGTTGTATTACCTGCAGGTTCTGCAGGAGTCCCAATGTGTTCACCACTACAGGTACTGTGGATGTAAATGATGCGTCAAATGTGTATCGCGAATATTGGCTCAATATGTACCTCGATAATCCAATAACATGTTTTTTTTTTTTTAAATTGATTTTAAGTCACAATTCTGAAAATGCCACTTTTAGAAAGTTTGCATTATTTTGTCCCAACCATTTGGTGCGTGCAGCCTGTATTTTGGGTCACATCACTAACTGTAGCTGACAGTCAACCTTTGTTTAGTGTTCCAAGACAGGGAAATAGATGTCAGCAGGTAGGGCCATCTCTGACTTGATAGAGTGTGGAGCTCTCACCTACCACACTTGCACATCATAAAGGCTCTGCCTCAGTACACTCACAAAGGGTTCGACACTAGTCTTTTGTGCCAGGGCAGGGAGGAAGGAAATTCCAAACACCTCTAGAAACTTTTTCTACTTCAAAGCTGGCACCAAGGATAAATAGTGGAACCTCAGACCCAACAATTCAGTACACCTCTGAACCTGTGGAGACACATAAGGATTGCTGTGCTGTCTTGCTGTAAGAAAGATTGCTACTCTGCTGCCCTGCTACTTTGCAGCCTGAGTGGGGAGGACTGGACCTGAATCTTGCTCCCATGACCACCAGAGTGACTTCAAGGGCTAGTTGGCAGGCCTCCTGATCAGAAGCCCAGCTGTGGTCCTTTGGGCAGAATCACCACAGCACAATGCATCTCCTCGTAGCTTTGCATCAGAATCGTCGCTGCATGCTGCATCCCCCAAGCAGGACTCTGCAGCTCCTCGGAATCGCCGCTGCGTGCCGCATTCTCAACGCAGGACCTCACATTGCAAGCCCACAGCTGATCGGAACCACCTCTGCGTGACACATACTCAAAGCAGGATCTTGCAATACTCTGCAACCAATATTTAATTAAGGCTGGGCAGAGCTCGCGGAGTTGCTGAAAAACTCTGCCAAATTCCGCTGAGTTCCACAAGCGGGCATAGTTACCGGCTCTAATTGCTGCTTGCTTTATTTGGAGGCGAGGAGTCACAGCACACACCTAGGAAGGCGAGCTGCTCATCCTCCATGGAAGCAGTGTCCCAGAGCTGCATACAGAATGTAGGGTTGGGCGTAGGGGACGCAGATGGTTACGGCACCCAAACGGTGAGGCCACTCATGCAGCTTGTGAAATTGATCAGAGACTAAATATGAATTTATAAATCATAAGGAACCGGGGTGAGGGGACCTTTGCAATAAACACGACGCACCTGGGACCAGATGCGCGATGCGGATGTCATTGTAATTTTATATTTTGTTCAGTACATGACATTCCCCCCATGGAGTGCAGCAGAACAGAAGTAGGAAACACACCCTTTAACCCCTTGACCGCGATCGGAATTCCGCTCGTATGCGGGACATTCCGATCGCGGGTGTGGTCGTGACGAGCTCAGCTCGTCATGCACACAGCGCAACTGCGCAGCATGACGAGCTGAGCTCGTCATGAGCACGGAAGGGGTTAATGGAACCTAACCATGACACAGTCCAGCTGCACGTAAAATGCACTTAGCTCCGGGCCCAAAGATCAGCACGAAAGCCAAAAATCCTAATTGACAACTTGAACTCACAGGACATTGCAGTTTACGCTGATACGCTTCTTTCACTCATGGCATTGGCTGGCTGTTTGGGAAGCATAATTGAATCTTTTGGCGGGCGCAGTGAGTGCAACAGGATCACACACACTAGCAGCGTATTTCACTTTCAACATCAAAGAGAGAGCTCAATCCGCTCACGTGAACAACTACAGTGATATTTTCGTGTCAAATAATGTATTATGTTTTACTCTATTTTTCTAAATTGCAGTGAGATTTTTCTTGTTTGTGTTTTCACTTTATTACTGTTTGTGCTGCATAAATACTCTACACATTGCCTCTAAGTTAAGTCTGATTGCTTTTCTGCGAAGGTACCAGAGGGTTGAGCACAGGTTAATTTGGAGTTTGCTTGTGTTCCACCCTGATAAGAGTTGTGGTTGCTGCTTGAGTAGGGTTTCACCCCCTCCACCAGGAACCCAATTTCCTTAAGACTTTATAGGCAAGGCCTTTGCTTTACCCTTCACTATGACATGGATTGTTCACTACAGCATGCAGACTATCACAAGGTGCCCCACAAACAGTATCAAAGATGCCATCACTAACAGCACCACCACCATATGATTTGTTAGGTGATGTCAATTGCAATACTGTCTAACTTCCATCTGTGATCTACTTTGCATTTTGTGGTGCTTGAAGCCATGCATAGGAAACTTAACATCTGATAAAATAATGTTCCATGCGATTTGTTATTATGTCTAAACTAAAGAGTACTATTTACATCAATTTGCCAAAAATTGAAAAACACATTTGTAGGAATTTTTTGCAAGGGCAACTTATCATAATAGTTTTTTAACTTTGGTGAAAATAAATATTTTTTTGTTTTGGTGAATATTGTGAACAAATGCCTGCAATAGATATCAACATTGTATTGTTGTACTATTAACACATTTTTTTTTAATTCAAGTACCAATCTTTCCCAAATTGAGCATTTCTATATATTCTGGTTATATGTTTATTTTGCCAATCTTGTGAATATTGTCAAAGTATTATTAAAGCCAGGAGGAAATCAGTGCATAAATTAAACATGCAGCTAACAATCTTTATAATATTGTGACAAATGAGTGCATGGATGGATGGAAGGAAAAGATTACGGACAGAAGGATGGATAGAAGGAGGTTGGATTGGTCGAAAGAAGACAGGAAGAATGTGAGAAGGGTTTTTTGTTCTGTATCTGAGTTCCCACTCAGAATATACCCTTTGTTATGTTCTGGAATGACAAGCAAGTAGAATTTTATTCTGCATGATTAATAAAAACCTTTGCATGTACAATCCGCAACATTAGAGTTAATAAAACACAGTATAAAATAACATTAAAATACTAATAACAGCAATCATCCCAGCACCTTGTTGTTTTGTGTTTCGCTTTGCAGACCAAGATGGGTGCTAGAGAATTCCGTACTAATAGTTTATTCCTAGGCAAGATCTTGGGGGGTATGTCACTAACAAATAGTATCCGGAACAAGCTTGGTTGAGGGGCTCGGTTTTGTGCTTTTAAGTGTGGGTACAGATGCAGGGCAAGGACTCAAAGGTGGCATGCCTATGCGTATATTAAGCAGGTTAAAGTGCATGGTGTTGTCCCTTAATGCGCTGGTAACATAGGGCTAAAAAGGACAGAAAGTGCAAAATAGCAGATTAAAGTGCATGATTATGTCCCTTGGTGTACGTCTGGTTAGCTCGAACTAGTAAACTAAAGCTGGACGCTAACAAACCATCCGCCGCCGATCACAAGAGGACTTCAGCGCACTTGTGCCAAGCGTTGTTCGCTTGGCAGGTGCTTGCCTTTGAAATTCAAAAACTAACGCAAGGACACATTTTGTGCTAAAATATAATGAAAAATGACTGATTTGCATTTCCCATGTTTAAGTGTAATTCCACATAATTCTCCCAAAATTTCACATAATTTTGCAAAAACAAATTACGTGAATTTTGCACACCCCTTATTGAGAGCAGAAACCAAGGCACGTCATTTCTGCGCAAAGGGTAGCGGAAGCTGATGATACTGGTTACAAGGCAAATCAAAAAGTGGGTTGAGCCAAATGAATCTGTTAAATGGCATGAACTGTGGCATTTCTGTGCCTTCTGCAGTCTGTCTATGTTCTGAAATGCAGAGATAATGTGCCTTAGCTCTCACAGCTCTGAATTGGTCTGCTATCAAAAACCAGATTACAATTAAAACCTTGTGCAATTTTGTCAAAATACCTATATCAACCAGTCCCGGCTACCTCTGTTCCAAAAATTCCTGCCATTTCTCAATCCGTGAAGTATTCAACAAAAGGCAGATGAAGGTAATGTTTCTTTTTCTTTCTTTTTCCTTTTCTCTCTTTTTTTCTTTCTTGCACTCTCTAATTTGTGTGCACACTTGGGTCTTTTCAGTAGTTTTATGGACTAATAGTCACCCTAACAACCCCATGCACGTTGTCATGGTCACAGGCACATTTGTCACTACTAAATAGATTATAGTGTAACACCACTATTGGTCTCAGTTGTGGACACCACGGGCACTATTATGTTTAAATAAGCCTTTTAAACTATTGTAGATCATGACATCTCCCAGGTTAATGTTAGTTACCATTTTCCTTACAGATAACCCCTCGCCCACCGTTTTTTTGACATAATCAATTGAATCTGTAATTGGTCCTGATGAAGGTGATATGAATGACTTGTCACCGAAACGTGCGTAGACCATTTCCAGACATTTGGGAATCCTACCAGAGACACAGACAAGAAAAGAAGTGGTCGAGAAGAATAATTTAACTCTCGAGTTGTCGTTGTTTTGAACTGAAATTCGTATAGGATCCCATACATGCTTTGCTTTTTAATGTTAATTTCTGTGTGTTTTGTATGAATGCTAGTATGAGTGAATAGGTTGATAGGTGAGAATGTAGGTATGATGGTTGTTGTGGGGTTAAATACAATATTGTGACTTGTGTCCCAAATGTGTATATTGATTCAATCTATATGAAATTGTACATATGTGTATGTTTTTATGACTTCGTGAGCCTAAAAAAGAAAAAAATGAAAAAAGTTTTTGATATACAATAAAATAATAAACCTTTGTAATATATTCATGTGACAAGACTGTGTCCATGGGGAGATGTTGTATCTTTGAGCTTACAGCCAATGTTGAAATTTGATAGGTCAGTATAGAAGTATTTTCTTAGTTGTTGTTGTTTCCCCCTCCTCTTGGACCTGAAAGAAAATAGGGGGTACCTTTTCCTTATATAATGTTTCCTAAATGCAATCTTAGTTCTCGGCCAGGGGTCGATCATTCTCAGTGCTAGCCCCCTTGTTATGGAATTCACTATAGTTCGACATCAAGCTCTCCCTCACACTCTTAAACTTACTGAAACTGAAGTCACATTTATTTGGGTAGGAGGTAGATCAGAGCAGCGGCAAGAGATCCCCAACAGTTTGATGTGCACTATATAGATGCAGTCATTCATACATTGACTTCTGTCACACTTTCCTCGTGCATGCTCCACCTGTGACAGTTCTCCTGTTCAGCTTGCCTACAGTCCGCTACCCTCTGGTGCCTTCGATTTGTGCCTCCTCTGCTCGTTTTTCTGACCTTTATTTTGGCCTCTTCCTGCCCGTTTCTGGCCTCAATTTTGCCTCTTTTTGACCTTTATTTTGCCTCTTTGTGCTTGTTTCTGACCTTTTTTCTGCCTCTTTCTGCTCGTTTCTTCCCTGTTCCCGCCGTTTCCCTCTTCCTGCCGTGTCTCTCTTCCCACCACCCAGTGCCCCGCCCTCCCCCCAGGACACTGAAAACTCAAGACCTGGCTCTTCGACGGAGACCTTGCATCCACGGCGTCCAGACACCCCCAAGTGTGATATTGCTGCACTATACAAATGCTGATTGATTGATAGATTCACCATGGGGCAAACGTCAGAGCTCAGGCAGTCCACACTGGACCCTGTTACTTTATAGAGTCACAATCTGATTTATCTTGGGGCACCTCCAACAAAATGGGAGGCCCCCATGATCAGTTTCAGAAGTAATGCCTGCAGTTGACAGAGAGAATGAGTTATGACAACTGGTTGAACTTTGCATTGTATGAGGAAAACATTGTGTCAATGAAGGCCAACCGTGGCTGTCGGTGCCAGGCTCGCGGTGGACGGCAACGGGCAATGTGTGTATGTCCAAGGTCTGTGCCAAGGTAAAGAAAATATTCACACCTGTTTGAAGAGGCAACTCCTGAGAACAACACTTGATCCCTGGGCAAACACTGACCTGCAATCCTAGCCTCGAGGGTCACTGGAGCATGCACAGGTGTGTTGTTGGCGTTTGTCCGGGCAGGTCTTCCAGGGCTGTCATCATCGGACAGGCGCAGCCATCACCTCCCTGGAACCAAAGAAGAGATGCTTTAATGTAGTGAAGAGGGTATGGTAAAGTCAGAGGAGGGCAAAAAGAACCGACCTGGGAGGATGAACGAAGTGGTCTGAGGCTCATGGCTAAGGTCGAGCTCCCACAACTGCCTTCTATTGAGGACCAAACAGAGACAAACCAAAGGTGTGATAAATGCACCCTAGCCTTGCCTTCTCTTAGCATTGGCTGAGGCTGAAGACTTATGTTGTTTTCAGTTCAACAACAGCATCACATTGTAAGAGCATAAATTAAATGGTACCATGAAATATAGGGTATTAGGCCAGCATCAAATAAAACAACCCCAAAAAAATGAGGAAGAGGGTTTAAGGAGGAATAAGAAACAAATAGTAAAGGAACATACTGAAGGCATTTACAAATGGAGATCAAAAGAGCACAAAGAACAGAACTGAATCAGAGAAGGTTGTGTATTAGATAGAAGCAAAGCCAGTCTGGATAACACACATTTGTCCTCATTAGAAGTGGCCCGGATGTGTATCTGGTAGCTCCGCTTCCTAGAGTTATTGATTCTGAGGGTGCTGGTAACTCACAGGGCTGCAGAAGTACCAGGGATTGTAAGTGAGGCCATGAGATCCCACTGAGAAATAAAGAATTAAGTGGAAATTTAGGAATACTACACCTAATTGAAGTGACCCTTAGTCGTTGTCCCCCCGGATTCTCACTTAGAGATTTCATTTGGAGCTCCCAGGTGAAGTGAGGAAACTTATAATGGTAGCTGTATTTGGGGTGCCCCAGGGGGGCTCAATTTATATCCAGGGTGGCTGGATCTTTATAAAGTTTTCAGGATACCCATAGAAGATCATTTTGTTTCTATTTAATTGAAAGGGAAGTCATTACATAGTGCTTCTTCTGAAAGCCTTTGACAAATCCTGCCCTATACATTTCTAGCATACACTGACTGCATGTCAATGGTACTGGCAGCTGACAGAGGCAGTACTGTCCCTCCATGTCATCAGACTAAGACATGTATTTCAACAAGCTGCGTTTGACTAGCAGGGACCACTTACTGTTGTCAAATCCAATTCACCTCCTAGCGGCCAATAGCCCCACTCCAGCAGTTCAGCTATCCCCTCATAAATATGGATGTATCTGAAAGTAAGGTGCAGCACACAAAATCGAGGTATTGCTCTGATGTAGAATCTGTAATCTCAGGAATTGCAGGAACAAGCATCCACTTGAAGAGTGAGGACACAGACTTAAAGACACGCCCAGCTAGGTGACTGCACCCCCTACACCCCCCCCCAAACCCCTCAATCTGGCTGCCTGTCCATTCCTGCAAAAAGAAACACATACAAGATTACAGACTGGTTCCCCAGCACTCCTTAGTTTAGGATTGTGGTTCACTTTAGGGAAAACACAAAAAAGTTTGAGATAAATTTAAATGGAACTAGTTTAGCTTGTTAACATCCATCAAGAGCATTCTCCTTTGTAATTACTCATTCTGAGTGAGAACGGTAATCCCAATGGGGATGGTAAATCCTCACACTGGCCCCAACTGGATTATGAGATGTGGTATTTCACACAGATCAGAATTCATGAAAGCAGCCGAAATCGCTGGATGAAACATGCAGGAAGCGTGCAATCTTCGCCAGTGTACCTGGATTGTAATACCTCCTTTGGGATTGCCTTGAAACTAACCTCCAATTTATTTTCTGTTGTGGGGATTATACAGATGGGTAAAACATCACACAGATGTTTCAGACTCAGTACTATAACATCTGTGTCAAAATGAATTCGGATATAAAGAGACCAATACCGAAGGAAGGAGGAATGCCTTGGTGTGGTCCTTCTCCCAAACTTTTTGCCTTCACCTCTTGTTTTCTGAATTTGTTTTGCTGGTATTAGGACTCTGTGCACTTTTCCACTGCTAAGCAGTGCTAAAGTGCTTGTGCTCTATCCCTAAAACATGGTAAAATTGGCCTACACCTGGTTGGCACATAAAATGTATTTGTAAGACCCTAGTAAAGTGGTACCACATGTACCCAGGACCTGTAAATTAAATGCTACTAGTGTGTCTGCAGCACCAATTGTGCCACCCACCACAGTATCACTTTAAACCGCGCTACAGGCCGTAACAGTAGGCCTGAGACATTTTTTAAACTGCCAATTCAACCTGGCAAAATTAACCTTTTGCCTGGCCTAAACCTTCCTCTTTAATACACGAGTCACTCCTAACGTTGGCCCTAAAGGAAGGGTGTATTGTATTTTAAAAGTAGGACATATGTTCTTAAATTTTACATGTCCTGGTAGTGAAAACCTACTAAATTCATTTTTCACTACTGCGAGGACTATCTTTCCCATTGGATAACATTGTGCAGCTTACAGAAGGTACTTTTTGCTGCTCTAATTTAGATCCGCTTTCAAATCTGCACCTTGCATTTGCATATTATTGGGGGACTTTAGAAATCAACCAGAAGGCCTTTGACTGTGTTTTAAACATTGGTGTCGGTCTACTCTTCTTCTTTGGAAGACTATTTCAGTCAGATGCTGGTGCGCTCGCGCCGCGGACGGCGAATGACCATCGCAACGCATGCGTTACATCGCATGCGTTTACGTCGCATGCCGTTACAACGCACGCGACGTTACGACGCGTGCGTTCACTACGCACGACATTACATCGCAGGCGCCATTTCATCGCGGGCGCTTTTAGAACGCAGGCGCAGGGACACGGACGGCGGGGAGACAACGCTGGAACCACGACGAGAGACAGGTAAGGACGACGCTGTACTCGTAGTGTTTTAGGGTTTAGGGTAGTTTATGGGGAGTGTAGTGGAGGGGAGGGTTTTAGGCTTTAGGGCTTAGGGTTAATAGTACTATATGGTAGTGTTTTAGGCTTTAGGGTTAGGGCTTAGGGTTAAGAGTCGTATATGGTAGTGTTTTAGGCTTTAGGGTTAGGGCTTAGGGTTAATATTAGTGTATGGTACTGTTTTTGGCTTTACTGTTTACGCCTTAGGGTTGAGGGTAGTGTCAGGGCGTTGTAGTGTGTTTGAGGGGGCCGTTAGGGAGAATTTTGCTGTGTAATAGAATGCGTGGTCTTTGTCTGCGTTGTAAAGGTCTTTTGCATGCATGTGAGGGCGGAGTGCGATGTCATGGTTTGCGCGGTGAATGCATGCGATGTAACGGTGCATGCGATGTGAGAAATGCGATGTAATGGTGTGCGTTGTTTTTGTTTGCGTTGCATCATCATACATCCGCCGCGGACGCACGGAGGGTGCGCTTATGGCACGCCAAAGGCAAGCCCATCTGTGCCTGTCCGCACACCAACCATGCACAAAGCCTGCCATGCTGCTAATGCACCCCTGTTGTGTGGGAGATCTCTCCTGCTCGTACAGGACCCGAGATCTGCAACACAAGAGACCAACTGTTATGTACTGGTAAGCAGTATAATACCCCTTCTCTAATGCATACCATTACTTAAGGGACGGCCTGGGCCCCTTCCATGTACCAACGATAAAAAGCCTGCTTCTCTGCGATGTGGCCTACTCAATGTTAGTTCATTTATACAGCATGCTCTGGAAATCTATCTACTGCTAGGATCTGGTGACTGGGATGCATTGTTCAAAACAGAGACCTGGACCGCCCCCGACTCAGCAGCAGATTTAGGCATGGCCTGCCTTTTGGGTTTTAAAGTGTTTCACAAACCACGTGTTAACTAGAAGGGGGAGGAGCAGGCATTATCTACAGTGAAAAATTGCATTTTTCCACACTTTCACTTGATGTGTTAGGAGGTCCCGAGATTTTGGGCTTTACTTTGAAAACCGAAAAAGGCAGTTACTTGGCGTTCTATGCTATAGAACCCCAGTTCTCCCAAACCTACACCTCCATACCCGATAGAAGTCCTTTCCAACATGGCGCTTGCACATTCTAATTTCTTTACTCTGGGAGACTTCGATCTTTGGGCGAGAGGGATCTTTCACTCCCTTTTAAAGAACTGCAGGGATCATGTGAAGTTTTGGGTCTACAGCAAAGAGTGCACGGCCCCACTCATCGAGCCGAACATACTTTGGAATTTATCTTTGCCCATGACGGGCTAATCCTCGTGAAAGATATTTTACCTCTACACTGGTCTGATAATGCACTAATATAATTCCATATACTGGTGAAGGTACCTTGCCTCCCCCCACCCCCAAGCTGGCCACCACAACAACAAGAAAAGGGAGGGCGTGGCATAAATTGAATAGGCCTACTATGAGACCACTTTTTAACGCTTGACCCTAAGAAATCAGTGGAGTGTAATTACTTAGCATACGAGCAGGGGATTCTAGAAACATTGGATAAAGCAATTCCTCTCACCAATCTGAAATCTTGCAGCAGACCATCTGCACCCTGGTTCCAATGAATTATTAAAAATGCTTAAATTAGCGTGCAAGAAACTTGAAAGAAAATGGCATAGCTGCTACACCGAAGCAGACAAAAAATGTTTAAAGATCTCATTAAGTGAAAATAAAAGAGAGGTCGGCAAAGCTTAGGCCACTTAATATGCCAGTACTATCCCTGCAGCCACTAATGGTGCTAAAAAGGTTTTCTATGGTCTTCAGGAATGATCAAACCCAGACTGTGTAAAGCAGAACGTTACACCCTCGCAAGAGTTCTGCGATGATCTTGCTGACTTCTTTGACAAGAAGATCAGCAAGAATCTGGAGGACATTGGTGTCCCCTCTAAGTTGACACCCTCTGGATTGAATATCTCAAACAATGTGGAAAATACACCCATACTGAGTGATATCCATATCAGTACAGAAGACCCGGTACTAGGTTCCACCATGACTCAAAACAGATTAGACTCCGCTGTGTGTCATGTCTGTAGGCCTGACACCTTTGAACCCATCTCCGAGGAATGCTTCCAAACCGTCGTCATATAAACTTCATCAGGATCTCCCCTTGATCCCCTACCTCCAAGGCTGTGGAAAGAGGTGGGAGATGAACTCACCTCCCCCCCCCCATTGCAGTTATGCAATCAATCTTTGGATACGAGTGATGTACCACGTATGTGGAATAAGGCTATAGTTACCCCCCTCTTAGAGAAATCTACAGTGGACCCTCAGGTCTTGGGAAATTACATATCACTCCTTCCATTTCCAGTGAAAATATTGGAGCGATATGTAAACAGGAGGCTGTCCCAATATCTGGAAACCCACTCTCTCCTAGAGGAAGAACAATATGACTTCAGACCAGGTCATGGCACCGAGTCAGTTCTACTTGTCGCCCTGGACGAGTTACGATGAGGGTGGACAGTGGCCAGTCGTGATTAACCTTGACTTGTCGACTGATTTTGACATGGTCAACCACAAAATCCTTCTAGCCAGACTAGCCTCAATCGATGGAATCCTACCTAACGGATCGGTGTCAGGCTGTTGCCTTGCCTCCTTACCGCTTCGAATTTAAAAGCCCAGTCCTGTTTAACATCAATATGAGGCCACTTATCACTCATATAGAGGCACATGGCATCAGGCTGGTCAATAATGCAGATGATACCCAGCTGATCCCTTCCCTCAATAACAGCCAGCACGAGGTAGCGGCAGCGTTCCAGAACTGCCTGTCGGATACTGTAAATAGGATGAACTTAAAATTCTCTCAAAGTAAATGGGGGTAACACTGACTTTCTATGCTGCTTGCTGAGCAGAATCCCCATGATACTTCTCCCGAACTTCTGGCCCCTTTCAACAGGAGAGGAGTTGCGGCCATCAGCCACAGTCCGTAATCTTGGGGCCTTATTTGACGACAAGTTATCTCTGGAGAGCCCTGTCACTAAACTCACAGGCACTTGTTTTGCACTCCTTTGTAGTCTCAGGAAGGTGCTACCATTAATACCTACCCAAGCTAAATCTCTCATCGTGCACAGTGTCATACTTAGTAGATTGGACTACTGCAAGGCCCTACTACTTGGTGCTCCTGACTACTTGATTAATAGACTACACAGAGTCCAAGTGGCAGCAGCTAAACTTGCTTTTAAGAGACCCCGCAGATCCTCTGCATCCGATGCCCTGAAGGCGTTGCATTGGCTTCCTTTGAAGCAGAGAATCATCTTTAAAGCCATGTGCATTGTGTCTAAGGCATTACAGGGCAAGGGTCCTGTGCCTTTACAACATAGACTGAAGGGATATACTCCCAGGAGATATCTTCGCTTGAGCACTGCAAATCTTGTTTGCATAAATACATTTCGTAAGTAAAGGCAAGGTGGTCAGGCAGTTAAAGCGGCCCAGATGGGGAACAAACTGCCATCCTCCCTTAGGTCATTATCTGAACTGTTGCAATTTAGGAAGGCTCTGAAGACCTGGCTTTTCCTTAAGTAACTCTGCCCCCGTTAATTGTGCATTTTCTTTTTCAGCAATGCAGTGCCAATACCTAAGCTTAGAGCCAGGATACCAGTTTGGTGACAGTTTGCCCTCTACAAATGCAATAAATAAATAACTAAATTGTGTTCTTTTTAACATTTAAGAAGTGCTAACGTTTGATTGGGAGCAGATAGGGATATTAAGTTTGGATTCAAACAAATTCAAATTTAAAATCCTCTTTAATGGTAAAGTCAGATTTTAAGTCACAATTCTGAGGATGCCATTTTAAGAAAGTTGGCATTTTCCTGTCCTAACCATTTGGTGCCTGCTGCCAGTGTACTGGGTCACATGACTGTGAATGGCTCTGCTGTTGGGCTTTATGTATTCCTCCCAGACAGTGAGACACAAAAGGACTAGATGTTGGCAGGAAGAACCATCCTGCCAGGATGTCTGGCGGTAAACTGTTCCCTGCCTTCCTTACACTTCAGAGGGCTTGCCTCCACCACACACAAAGGAACCTTTTGTCACCCCAGACTTACTGGAGCCTTCGCAGGGAACCTGGGACCTGAATAGGGCTGTGCCTTTCCTCCACAATGCTGGCTCCACCCCCTGTGGTGTGTCTGATGTCCCTGGCCTACACGGTGAAAGGACAGAAGGAGTCTTGTCAACAAAGTGCTCCAGGACTGACCAGAACTGGTTTTGGACTAGGCAAAGGCCTCTCTGCCTTCAGAGAACAAAGAGAAAAGGTGTATAAAAAGGGGACCCAGACCCCTAGGAAATTAGATCACTTCTGGGAATCAAGACGAACCTTTGCTGAGGAGAAGAACTAGGAAGCTGAAGGAGGAGACTACCCCTGTGCTGTGTGTTTGGGGGTTGGCCTGCAGTGGTTGCTTCGTTGCCAAAGAAAGGAGAAAAGGACTGAGTGTGCTTTCCATCAACTTGAAGAAGAATCTCCAAGGGCTTGAACTAGAGCTTGCCTCCTGCCTGAAGTCTCAGGGATACAAGACTTCACCAACCAGCTCCCCCTGAATTCCCTTGCTGGGAATTGAAGTGCCTGCTGTTGTGCTGGGCCTTCTGAGAGACTGCGTGTCGCTGGGAGCTGGAAGCGCGACGCAACAACGAGAAGCGTGTCGCCGCCGCAGCCGCTGTCATCGCATCGCTGAGGAAGCGAGACGCCGCTGTCATCATCGCATGGCCGAAGCGCTGCGCATCGCCGGAGAAGCGGGACGCTGCCACAGAGGACATCGTCGCATCACCGGAGAAGCGCGTCGCAGGGCCTGTCGCGGCTCCAAAGATCATCGAGTCGCCGCACTGCGTCGGGCGTGCACGCATCGCACCAACGTTGTCGCATCGCAGCCAAGACGCCATTTTATCGCATCGCACCGGAGAAGAGTATCGCATCGAGGTGCCATCTGTCGCATCGCACCGGAGAGCAGTAAGAAACCGACGCATCACCTCCCCACCCAGTAAGGAAGCGAGCATCAACTCCCTGCGCAGCAGTAAGGAACCGACGCATCCACTCCCTGAGTGTAAGGAACCGACGCATCACCTTCCCTGCGACCCTTTTGTTTTCTTTGCGTTACGCATTCAAGGTACATTGAGAGTAAAGTGTCGCATCTACAACTTGAGAGAACTGAACTATTTTATAGCATTGTAAAGTCTATTTTTGAGTACAGTATTGTGGATTTTTGTCGTTTGGTCTTGTGTTAAGTCTATATAAAAATACTTATTTTTATAAATACAACCTGTGTGGTGTCCATCTGTAGTGTTGTCACTGTATTCCTGTATGTGTTCACAAATGCTTTACACACTGCCTCTGAGATAAGCCTGCCTGCTCGTGCCAAGCTACCAAGGGGGTGAGCAGGGGTTATTTTAGGAGTGTAGCCCCTTACCCTGACTAGACGCAAGGGTCCCTATTTGTCACAGGTACCTACCTATGCCAACTAGAGACCCCCAAATCTAACATTGGTGGTCAGCGGTGAGGATTTGGACTTGCATTTGTGATTCATATACAGTAATTGGTGTACACTACTAGTGAGTGCAGACCATAACGCAACCACATACTTTTTGAGAATTTTTCCTTGGAACTTCTTTTCTATTTTTGATTCCTGAGAACTGCCAGTCTTTTTGCTACCATGAGCAAGTCAGCATCCATAGCATCTGTAGACATTGTTTTGGAAGAAGAGAGAATTGATACCTACACTGTGCCTAATCTCAAAGCTTTGTGCAAGAAATTTAAAATCTCTGTGAAAGGCCTCACCAGGAAAGAGGAATACCAGAAGGCGCTGAGGGCCTGGGTAGAATCTAGGAATGCCAGTGAGCATCCTGAGGAGCCAGTAATGGAGGCAGAGGATTTCAATGAGCAACTTGAGGGGCCAGTGGGCCCAACTGGAGGGAAAGCACCCTCAGGGGCGGGCAGCAGTGTTTCTTCCAAAGGGTTGTCCCCAGGAGAGCTGGAGGACAGAGCAAGGGAGAGGATGCATAAATTGGAGCTAGCTAGGCTCAAAATGGATGGTCAGAAAGACATAGAGAGCAAGAAAATAGAGCTTGGGATGGACTTAGAAATGAAGAAGTTAGCCTTAGAGGAAAAGAGAATGCATTTTGAGCATGAGAGAGGATTGAGGGAATTGGAACTCAAGGCCAAGAAGTTAGAGGTTCCTCCCTCTGGTGGCAGCACACCGCCAGTGCATGTAGAAGCAAGAACCTACATTCCCAAAGATGTAGTTAAAGATTTCCACAAGAATGAGGATATTGGTCAGTGGTTTAGGGCTTATGAAGCTGCAATGTTGGCTCACCGGGTCCCTGAGAAGGATTGGGGAGCGGGGTTGTGGGGCCGCTTTGTTAGTGATGGGAGGGACACTTTGTTGGATTTGCCTACAGAGGAGCAGATGTCCTATACCCACATGAAGGGAGCCCTAATGTCCAGATTTGGTTTGACCCCAGAGCTATACAGGCAGAGGTTTAGAAATTGCAGAAAACTGGAGTCTACCACTTGGGTGGAATATGTGTCTTTCTTTTGCAGAGCATTGGATGGTTGGGTGAAGGGTAGCAAAGTGGATAATTTTGAGGCGCTCTATGATTTGCTTGCATGGGAGCACTTGTCAAATAACTGTTTTCCAGAGCTACGCCAGCATCTTATTGATAGCAAGCTGACTAACCCTAGGAAGCTTGCTGAGGAGGCGGACCGCTGGGTGAGCACCCGGGTCCAGAAGGGTCATGTGGGAGACTTCGCCAAAGGTGGGCAGGGTCCCCAGCAGAAGAGTGGGGGGGACAAGGGTAAACAGAGGGAGTTCCAGAGAGGGCCCCAAAGTAATCCCCAAGGGAACCAAGGGAAAGGTTCCCAGCCTCCCCCTGAGAAGAAGGCAGTGGCCCCAACAGATAAGCCTGTTCACAAGGGGCCCAAGACCTGTTTTAAGTGTGGTCTAGTAGGCCACTGTTCTTATGATGCTAGATGTCCCTTGTATGGGAAGACAGCACCCACTGGTGCACCACCCCGGCAGTTGGCTAGTGTAGCCCTGGGGGAGGAAATGGGTGCCCAAGGTGGGTGGGGTCCCGCAGAGATGTCCCTTGTCTCTTTAGGAGACTGTGAGGTGGTCCCCAGGACCCAGCTGCCTGATAACACTAAAAAATACAGGCAGTGGGTGACCATCAATGGCAAGAGGGTGGAAGCTCTTAGAGACACCGGAGCCAGTGTGACAGCTGTCAGTTGTCGGTTGGTGTCTGAAGAGCAGGTAGTCCCAAATGCATTTTACCCAGTTGTTGCCGCTGACAACACAGAGAGCCACTGCAAGGTGGCACAGGTTCTCTTTGAGTGGGGGGGTCTCAGGGACTCTTCAAGTAGCTGTGAGGCCAGCCATGCCTGTTGAATGTCTGTTAGGTAACGATTTGGAGAGCTCCCCTTGGGCTAAGGTGGAGCGGAAAGCTCATTTAGAGATGTTGGGTTTGCCTGAGTGGGCCTGCATGACCACTCGGTCTATGGCAGCCAGTAAGGGTGTTCAAGAGGACCTGGAGCCTGAGAAAATGGCCCAGGTGCCTGCCTTAAAGAGAAGAGGTAGGGGGCATGGGAAACCGGCCCCTGAGGTTCCCATGGCCCAGGAGGAGGCGGACCCTGAGGGGATGCCCTGGAGCCTACCGGGGAAGAGATTGCTGAACTGGGAGACCTGCCTGAGCTGACCCATTGGCAGCAGGAAGGAGGTCCCTCCAGGGAAGAGTTCTGTGAGGAGCAGAACAAGTGCCCTTCTCTTGTGGGTTTGCGGCAGCAGGCTGCAAACCAGGCAGCAGGTGATCAGTCTGGATCACATTGGATCTACTGGGAGAATGGTCTCCTGTATAGTGAGCCTAAGGTTGCTGAGCCTGGGTCAGCCCGTGTGCTGGTGGTACCCCAGCGCTTCAGAGCCTTCCTACTGGGGCTGGCTCATGATGTGCCTTTAGCAGGACATTTGGGGCAGGACAAGACCTTTGAAAGGCTTGTCACCCATTTTTATTGGCCCCAAATGCGCAAGAGTTCAGACACTCATTGCAGGACCTGTCAGACTTGCCAGGCAAGTGGAAAGAGTGGGAGGAAGCGCAAGGCTCCTCTCCAGCCATTCCCTGTGGTCAGCACCCCCTTTGAAAGGGTGGGCATTGACATTGTGGGGCCTCTGGATCCCAAGACAGCCATGGGCAACAGGTTCATCCTGGTCTTGGTGGACCATGCCATCCGGTACCCGGAAGCCATCCCTCTCAGGACAGTGACGGCCCCCGTGGTGGGACGTGCCCTGATGGGGATTTTCTCCCGCGTGGGGTTTCCCAGAGAAGTGGTGTCAGACCGAGGTACCAACTACATTTCCAAGTATATGAAGTCCCTGTGGCAGGAGTGTGGTGTAACCTACAAGTTCACCACTCCTTACCACCCCCAAGGTAATGCGCTGGTTGAGAGATTCAACCGGACCCTCAAAGGCATGATTATGGGTCTTGAGGAACCCATGAGGCGTAAGTGGGACGTCCTCTTACCATGCCTTCTCTTTGCTTACCGTGAGGTGCCACAGAAATCTCTTTTAGCTTCTCTATGGACACCCCGTGAGAGGACCTTTGAGTTTGGTCAAGGAAGGCTGGGAGCAATCTCCCAGGAAACCTCCCCAGGATGTATATAGCTACATGCTGGCCTTTAGGAACCAAACTAGGCGATTCAGAAAACTCGCTGAGGCGAATCTGGAAGCCAGCCAGGAGGAGATGAAGCGGTGGTACAACCAGAATGCCACTCTGGTTGAGCTTCAGCCTGGTCAGAAAGTGTGGGTCATGGCCCCAGTGGAGCCCTGTGCGCTCCAGGATAAGTGGACCGGACCATTTGAGGTGGTGGAGCGCAAGAGTCCGGTTACCTACTTGGTGGACTTGCGGTCTCCCAGGAACACCTTGCGGGTCCTGCATGTCAACCGCCTGAAGCCCCACTTAGAGAGGTCCGAAGTGGGCATGCTCCTAGCAACAGATGCTGGAATGGAGGAGGAGACTGAGCCTCTTCCTGACCTCCTGTCTGCAACAGAGCAAGATGGGTCAGTGGATGGAGTGAACCTCTCTTCCACCCTGAGCAGCAGAATGACTGTCACCAGTTGCTGGGACAGTTTTCTGACCTGTTCTCCCTGATTCCCAGTGTCACTGATTGGTGCGTCCATGATGTAGACACTGGGGACAGTCCTCCTGTCAAGCACAAAACTTACAGGGTGACTGACAGGGTGAGAGCTTGCATCAAGGAGGAGGTCTCCAAGATACTTGCGTTGGGAGTGATTGAGTCCTCTAACAGTCCTTGGGCCAGCCCAGTGGTCTTGGTCCCAAAGGCTGCCGCACCGGGTGTCTCACCAGAACTGCGGTTCTGTGTGGACTACCGAGGGCTCAATTCAGTCACCAGGACTGACGCACACCCCATCCCCAGAGCTGATGAGCTCATTGATCGGTTAGGAGCTGCCCGGTACCTCAGCACGTTTGACTTAACGTCTGGGTACTGGCAGATCGCCTTGACTGATGGGGCAAGAGAGAGGTCAGCATTCTCCACACCAGATGGGCACTACCAATTCCGGGTTATGCCCTTTGGGATGAAGAATGCCCCTGCCACCTTTCAGAGGTTGGTCAACCAGGTGTTGGCTGGACTGGAAGAGTTCAGTGCCGCCTACCTGGATGACATTGCAGCGTTCAGCGCCAGTTGGGAAGAACATCTGTGCCACCTCTGGGAAGTGTTGATGGCGCTGCGGAGAGCAGGCCTCACGATCAAGGCGAGTAAGTGCCAGATCGGGCAGGGTTCCGTGGTGTACTTGGGACACCAGGTTGGGAGCGGCCAGTTGGCACCCATACAGCCCAAGATTGAGACCATCCTGACTTGGGAACCCCCCAAGACCCAGACAGAGGTGAGAGCCTTTTTAGGACTCACCGGGTATTACAGGAGGTTTGTCAAGGGGTATGGCAGCATTGTTGCACCCTTGACAGAGCTGACTTCCAGGAAGCAGCCCAAGAGAGTGGTTTGGACTGACACCTGTCAGAGAGCTTTTGATGCCCTGAAGACTGCCATGTGCACGGCGCCCGTGCTCCTGGCACCCAACTTCTCAAAAGAGTTTATTGTGCAAACAGACGCTTCAGAGCTGGTGTGGGGGCTGTTCTATCACAGATTAATGAGGAGGGCCTAGACCAACCTGTAGCCTTCATCAGTAGGAGGTTACTTCCACAGGAACAAAGGTGGAGTGCAATTGAGCGTGAGGCATTTACTGTGGTCTGGGCACTGAAGAAGTTGAGACCATACTTGTTTGGGACTCACTTCCGGGTTCAGACAGACCACAGGCCCCTCAGATGGCTGATGCAGATGAGAGGTGAGAATCCAAAGCTGTTGAGGTGGTCCATATCCCTACAGGGGATGGCTTTACGGTGGAACACCGCCCTGGTACAGAACACGCCAATGCTGATGGTCTGTCCAGATTTTACCGCCTTAGTGATGAGAACTCCCCGGAGGTAGGGTAGTTCTCCCCACATTTCAGCTGGAGGGGACACGTGTTAGACCTGGCACCATTGGCGTGGGTCTCCCTTCCATTTTTGCTGTTGCCTCTTATGTTTTTGCTGGTTTTAGATGCTTTTGGGCACTGTGCCACTGCTGTTCAGTGCCACAGTGCAAGTGCTCCCTATGGTAAATTGATGTATGGATTAGTGACTCCATGATTGGCTTGTTTGGCTTACTGTCAGACCCTAGTACAGTGCACTGCGTGTGCCCAGGGCTTGTAAATCAAATGCTGCTGGTGGGCTTGCAGCACTGGTTGTGCCACCCACCGGAGCAGCTTGTAAAGTGTGTCTCAGGCCTGCCATTGCAGAGCCTGTGGGCAGTCTGGTACTGCCATGTTGACTGGGCAAGTGTACCCACTTGCCAGTCCCTAAACCTTCCCTTTTATACATATTAGTCACCCCTAAGGTAGGCCCAAGGGCAGGGTGCATTGTAGGTAAAAGGTAGGACATGCCCTGGTGTGTGTGGCATGTCCTAATAGTAAATTACAGCCATTTTCGTTTTTCACTATTGCAAGGCTACCTGTTCCCCATAGGCCAGAATGGGCAGTTAGATTATAACATCTTATAATCCTAACTGACTCAGGGAACTAGTTAGAAATTCGAGTTTAGTATGCCTGAACTCAGAATGATAAAATACATCTTTTAGTGAAGTTGGTTTTAACATTCTGTGTTTGAAAATACCACTTTTAGAAAGTGGGTATTTTCTTGCCTAACTATCCAAGCCTGCCTCTGCTAGGTTGTGTATTCCTTGTCTGGAGTTTGAGTGACAGGGGCTGGGGGCTTCCAGGAGACCGGGTGAGTCAGCACAGGGCTGAATAGAGAGATCTGCATGCAGATAGGAGGGAGGAGTTGCACCTGGGACCTGAATAGGGCTGTGCCTTTCCTCCACAATGCTGGCTCCACCCCCTGTGGTGTGTCTGATGTCCCTGGCCTACACGGTGAAAGGACAGAAGGAGTCTTGTCAACAAAGTGCTCCAGGACTGACCAGAACTGGTTTTGGACTAGGCAAAGGCCTCTCTGCCTTCAGAGAACAAAGAGAAAAGGTGTATAAAAAGGGGACCCAGACACCTAGGAAATTAGATCACTTCTGGGAATCAAGACGAACCTTTGCTGAGGAGAAGAACCAGGAAGCTGAAGGAGGAGACAAACCCTGTGCTGTGTGTTTGGGGGTTGGCCTGCAGTGGTTGCTTCGTTGCCAAAGAAAGGAGAAAAGGACTGAGTGTGCTTTCCATCAACTTGAAGAAGAATCTCCAAGGGCTTGAACTAGAGCTTGCCTCCTGCCTGAAGTCTCAGGGATACAAGACTTCACCAACCAGCTCCCCCCTGAATTCCCTTGCTGGGAATTGAAGTGCCTGCTGTTGTGCTGGGCCTTCTGAGAGACTGCGTGTCGCTGGGAGCTGGAAGCGCGACGCAACAACGAGAAGCGTGTCGCCGCCGCAGCCGCTGTCATCGCATCGCCGAGGAAGCGAGACGCCGCTGCCGCTGTCATCATCGCATCGCCGAAGCGCGGCGCATCGCCGGAGAAGCGGGACGCTGCCACAGAGGACATCGTCGCATCACCGGAGAAGCGCGTCGCAGGGCCTGTCGCGGCTCCAAAGATCATCGAGTCACCGCACGGCCGTCGGGCGTGCACGCATCGCACCAACGTTGTCGCATCGCAGCCAAGACGCCATTTTATCGCATCGCACCGGAGAAGAGTATCGCATCGAGGTGCCATCTGTCGCATCGCACCGGAGAGCAGTAAGAAACCGACGCATCACCTCCCCACCCAGTAAGGAAGCGAGCATCAACTCCCCTGCGCAGCAGTAAGGAACCGACGCATCCACTCCCCTGAGTGTAAGGAACCGACGCATCACCTTCCCTGCGACCCTTTTGTTTTCTTTGCGTTACGCATTCAAGGTACATTGAGAGTAAAGTGTCGCATCTACAACTTGAGAGAACTGAACTATTTTATAACATTCTAAAGTCTATTTTTGAGTACAGTATTGTGGATTTTTGTCGTTTGGTCTTGTGTTAAGTCTATATAAAAATACTTATTTTTATAAATACAACCTATGTGGTGTCCATCTGTAGTGTTGTCACTGTATTACTGTATGTGTTCACAAATGCTTTGCACACTGCCTCTGAGATAAGCCTGCCTGCTCGTGCCAAGCTACCAAGGGGGTGAGCAGGGGTTATTTTAGGAGTGTAGCCCCTTACCCTGACTAGACGCAAGGGTCCCTATTTGTCACAGGTACCTACCTATGCCAACTAGAGACCCCCAAATCTAACAATAACCACACAAAGAGGCTTTGCATTGGCTTAGTAAATGCCAAAAATGATTTTGCATTGGGCTGCCATTTTGACCTAGGATCGGGAACAACAAGCAGCAGCAGTCAACAAACAAACAATAGTTACTTCTTTTGTCTTATAACCATTCATGGGTAAACACCAGTTTCATCTCAGCTGACATGTATTTTCTCCAGGTCCTTACACAGCGAGCAGTTACTATGCAATACCCCAGAACATTGGGTACTACTGCAGCTCAATTGGATTCGCCAATACCCATTTCTATATTTCATGTTCCAAGGGCAGGGTATCCTTCATAGGGTTGCAATGGGTGAGAAAATGGATGGCGTGGGGATAGAAAATATACCATACCATGTGTATTTGTAAAGCGCACGCTCACCCGTCAGCATCTTGGCACTGAATAGCAGATGTTTATTGTTACCCAACTCAATGGTACTCCTTTTATCGACCTCTGATAGATGAAAGGCTGAGTGGACCTGCAGGGATTTGAACCTGTAACCATGAGGTTGGACACAGGCCCCTGCAGTGGACCCATCAGTCCACTAAGCCACCAGACCCGGCAAACCACCGCTGAAACATACTACTTGTATTATGCCTATAAACACACTGAAAGGTAAAAATGCATGCATTTTTGTGGAATGATTATGAGAAGAAATTTGCTGAGAGAAGAGGGAAAACACAGAGAATGAATGAGTGCTTTCAGAAAAATAAAAAAAGTTCCCAAAAAGAAGACACTTCTGAAAGGATAAAAATAGCCAATCAGAGAGATGATAAACATGCTATATTTCATGGGAAGGACAAAAACTAGATGGCATGGGCTAAAGCAAATAATATCATCAAATAGAAAGCAAGAAAATAAGTGACAAAACAAAAAGCCAATGGAAAGCAATGGGTGGAGTTCCTGTCTAGGGCAGCTATAAACCTGTCCCCAATAAGTCTTATGCAACCAGGAGCGTTTGCTGTCTGGCAGGCTTTGACCTAAAAAAAAGCCTGTGAACATGGCATCGAAGGTACGCTGTTAGGACAGCCACTTGAGGCCTTGTCCACCCCTCTGGTGTATGCCCAGCTGAGACAGTCTTACATACAATGGAGCCACAACAGCTCTGCTGTCTGAAAAACCACCATCCTTAAACTTCCAAATGAAGCAGAGAAAGCAACAGAAGCGTGGACAGGACTGGGGTTCGTGTTTATTGAGTGTCACGTTACTATCAACCTTAAAATAAGGACTCAATGTACAAATGTGGAAGTAAGAAATCCTAATGTGGGAGAAGGAGACCCTAAGTGACGGATGCATCTGACCACAGCTTGTAATATCTGAAGCAAAGCCTTACCACCACAAACGAAGAGAATCTGCTTCTCTGCCACAACATGGTGTGTAGGTGTTAATCACAGGCTCCCAACTCTGCCATTGTCTGCTGGGGCTCTTGTTAGGCTCAGACTCCACCAGCTCCAGGGATTTCTCAATGCTCTTCTTGGGGAAGGTGTGCAATGTCTTGCAATACTGTACCAGGATAAGGGAAGGCCTCTGCTACCTTTGTTGGGACAGATATTTGCCTTCTGTTCTGTAGATCAGAAATTATGGGGCTTATATATGAGAGCCCTGCATCACTTTTGCACCACGTAAAGCGGTACATGCATGACACAGGGCTTTCATTTAGATTTATGAAGCCACGCAAAGCCACCCTGCATAGCTTTGAGTGGCCTCATAAATCATGAGTGAGGCAACGCAGAGCAAATTGCAGTGTTGCCTTACTCTGCGCCCGTGAGTGTTGCAGTGGGTTTTCCCAAGCAACACCCATGGAATTTGACACTGCCCCACATTTAAAAAGTGATGTAAACCTGGGGAATTGCCAAATCTATACACATCCTGAGGTGAGGCGTAAGGAGGAGAACTATGTTTATTTCTCCTCGTTTTTTCCTCTTCCCATGTGTGCTGCATTCTGCAGCACACATAGACAAGCATTGGCATAGCCAATAGGTCTCGCCTTTGGGACCTTATAAGTGTTTGGTTATCCAGCACAATATCCTTGGTGCAACAACATCAACTGTTGCATGGCTAAACACTTATAAGGTCCCAAAGGCGAGACCTATTGGCTATGCCAAGGCTTGTTTACTTCAGTTTTGAAAATGCCAATAAACAAAACAGCATTATATGTCTACTTGGTAGGTGCACCAGGCCGGTGACATCCAATATCCTCCAATGGGCTTACTGCTCTACAGATCCTATAGAAAAAATTCTTAACCAATCACCTTCACTTCACTCACAGGAGACTTTCAATGCATCTCATGGAGGAGATCAAAATAGAGAATGATGAATCTTTCAAGCGGTTAAGCCAGGAGATGGTACTACTTTTACTTCAATTCATATCCAAGTAGAGGGGCAGTACTAAAAGTCCTGGAAACATAATACCCCATGCACCTAGCGCAGCACCAGAATGTACTGCAGCTCATGCATGCTGTTCTCTCAGATGTACATCTGTCCTGCTGTAGAAGTGCAGGTTTGAGCTGCCACTCTATGAAGCAGCAATCTATGCAGTAATCGGATTCACTCCAAGGCGCTTATGGGGAGTTCAGGTTACAAAGCAATTGTGGAAACAGACATGGGGGGGGGAGTATTTATTTTCCTTCCGGAGTTACACTATTTTGCAAAAAGAAAGTAGACTGACTATGCTATAAAGAAAAAACCACGTACACTTGAGGTCTGGGGCAGTCGTTCCACACAGGATGATGAACATCCTACGAAAGACCTACATCTGGTCTGGTTCCCTTTTGTGTATAAAAGATATGCTACATATAGTGGGGTTGTGTGGTCAATTTGGGTGTGTGTAAAGTGAACCGAAGGATATTAAAAGTGTGCATAAGAGTAGGTCACTGTATAGGTAAAAATGTAACAGAGTCTCCAATTCCACAAGGTTGAAAGTGATAAGCAGGTGAACTAGTGAAACCATGCCTGTCATGGGTGTCAACAGGTTTCAGCCTCTGAGCTACGACTGTTTTATCAGCCTATGTTTCCTGGGTGCTACATACAAAAGTATATAGTAACCACCATGGTCTCTTTCAAGGGAGCATCACAACTGCTCGCAGATCAAAATGGCCATGCTCAGGAGTAGTCAGCGCAGGGTTAAGATCCAGGGAACTCAAGCCAACCATTTGAGCGCTATGTACTGTAAATAAAGCATGGCACCAGGTGGGTAGGGGTTCATTATTGTGTTGGGAATGATTGTTCTATATATGCGGCTCTCTGACTTGAACTGTACTATTTTGTGAAAAATAGTGCAAATTCATTGTAGCCGAGCATGGAAGATTAAGTGCAGTTTGGTCCCTTCCCTTCTTTGCCAAAAAGCATCAACTGTGCTTTGCAAGGGGGACGGTTAATCAGACGTCTTCCTCAATCAATCCTTGGCCTCTGATAGGACTGCCAAAAATAGTGACAACTTAATCATAGTTGTAGACTGTAATCTCATTAAGTGCAAAACCTTCTAATAGGAAATAGACTAAACCTATCAAGCTATTGCACAAAGGCCAGCTCGCCAACCATAAGAAGGCAATGGACTCCTGAGCTTGGTAGGCGCTCAAAGGTGAACAAGTGGTGAAAGTAACCAATTTCTGATAATTTAGCCCCCAGTTATCTGCCCCACAGAGCATTTACTCACAACATGCAGAGCACAGCATAAAATGACCACTCTGTATCCATAGTAACACGGTTTCACCATTATGCAAAGGGGTAGTCTGCAACTAGCGACCCCACCCTAGCATAAGGGCAATCAGATGTCAACCTAGGCAGCTGTCTGGTCTTACCTGGACAAGGACTGCTAGATAGGGCAACTTTTTACAGTATGCCCCAACATGAAGAAAATAGCTTCAACCACTACAAACCAGAACTAGAAACATCCATTCAGAAGAAAGACCTGCTCTGCACAACCAACTACAGACAGAGGGAAAATGCATGTACACCAAGTGGAGACCGTTAATGAACACCCTACCATGTGGCAGTGGATCTATGCAAAGCCATCTGAAAGGCAGACGTTGCACCAACTAAATAGTTAATAAATAAATAAAAACTTTCAATAAAGTTGTACTAGGTCTAACATCACCTCAGCCAAGCCTAGGGTAAAAGAAGAAAACGTTGACTAATTACAGCCACTTATCAGCAGATGAATTCACCCATCACTTTTTTATACTGTTGCACTTGCATGCATCTTAGGGCAACTTTCAGCCATATGCAAAGCTATATAACTATATATATTATATATATATTTTATTTTTTTATTTTTTTTTAATAAAAAGGGACTGCCTGTTCACTGGTTTAGAGGTAAATGAAGTAAGGGGACTTGCAATCAGATGCCCAGAAACGCCCACCTGTCAAATCCAGTTTCATTCGGTTGAACCTTGCAGGTCTACTAAGAGCTAAAATGTGAAACCATTTTTTTTTTTAAATAATAGTATAACATACTATTTTGATGTTGCAGCAGAGGAGGAGGACTGAACAAGGTTAACAGGGTAACCTGATTAGGTCGAGGCTACCAAAGAACACAAGTGATCTGGTTGCAAAAACATTGTGGGCTTTCAGCCTACTCATTACTTACCACTGGCTTGCTTTACGGTCACTCATTTGCTTGCCTTCTACAAGATTGCTTCCCTCGTTTCAGCATGTCCATCTTGTGTTTGTCCCTCCCATGGAGTGAGTCCCTTTACCAACTCTTTAAATGGCTGGCTTCTGTGCTCGCTTACTTTTTTTAAATTATTTATTTAAGCGCTCCATGAGAGTATGTGTTTATTAGCTGTCTCCCTCGCATGCTTTTCTCCCCCTTCACGCTGTTCTCTCTCACCCATGTGCTTCTCCACCCCGCACTCCAAACTGCTTTCACCTGTTCTCTTCCTCATGTTGCTTTGCCACCAACCCCACCGTATTGCTTCTCCCCACCGACTCCCCAACCCGTTCATCATCAGTTTAAATGTTTTTTATTTAAAAAAGTGTTTTTGCACGTTTTAAATGAGCGATTTTACACCGTTTTGTTTTTTTTAATTACGGATCCATCTGGTTAAAAAATAAATTATAATCCAGTGTCCTTTTGTAGGCATGTGCATGCATGTTGAATGAATAAGCGCGCCTATAAAATAGCACAGCAGCTGCATCAACTCATCCTTTTATGAAGATATGCACACACCAGCCGCAGTGCTGTACATTATGGCAAAAAAACACAGGCAAAGAAGTCAAATGGTCTTATAGGCTTTGCCAATGCTTGTTTTGTAATACAACGTCGGAAGATGAGCTCTAAAGACCATGGGTTGAAGGCACCCTAATCAGACTGTGCTGTGAGTCTATACTAATAGCTGAATGCACCCTATACAACTCTGTCAAACATGAAAGGTAAAAAAATGTAGACAACTGTATAAAAGCAGCTACTTCGCGGTGAATAAATAAGCCCAAATGTACTGAACTAGAAATATTTTCCACTCAAACGTAACATACTGTCACACCAAGACACCGATGAGTAAATCTCTGATATAGGATGTAAACTGCAGTATTCATCCGACTGCCGCTCTTATCGGCCCGACACAAAGTGCAGCCATCGGCTTATCCGCCATCTGGGCTCGTTTCCCGCGCTGCCTGCCAGCTGTCGCCTCAGACATGTGCCTCATGAAAGGACCCCCGCGGACGGCCCACGAGGCCCGATAAGGAAGCGAGCTCCGTTCCGCACAAAGGCGCCATTCAGGAGCCATAAACTGCTGCAAAAGCAAGGCCGGGCAAAGTCAACAAAACCCCATCTGCGAGTTTTATTAATAACAAGCTCGGTTAGCGATACAATATCAATGCTACAGCGCATGACAACTAAGAAGGCGGGAAAACTGTACACGTGAGCCTTGTTACAACATACATATAAAATAATCTCATATATAATTTATTTGGAATAAAAGCTTCTTTTCCTTTCTGCGAAAGCCTTTCAAATGTCACTCTAGAAGCCAGCCGGTGTGAAATGCTCAGGGAATTTTCTTCCACACCGCCTCACTTCCTAATCCCACAGAAAGCTGGCTTTCCATGATTTCTGTTTTTTAAAACTGCAAGTGCTGTCGTCGTAAAGTCATTCATTCCGGCAAGTTAAACAAGCCAGCTCCATTTGCTCACCCAGGGGTAAATTAGTAATGTAAGTCTCGGAGCACAGGCTGCAGGAGGGGGAGGAGGCTTCGGTCTGCGAGGGAGCCCGGTGCACACTTGCAAGCACGGTCAGTGACTCACTCTGCAGCCGGCTTCAGGAAACAACAAGCATTGGCCGCGCGGCCGTGCTAGACGCGCTCTGTGGTGGGGGAGGGGGGAGGAGCGGGAGAGCAAGTGACGCGCGGCCGTGAAAGTGACACGGCCGCGCGGCCCCGAGAAGTGCTCTGTGGTGGGGGAGGAGCAAGTGAGAGGAAAGACATATGGCGCCTGGAGCATGCGAGGAATGCGCGTTACTGTGCGCGTACTCGCATGCTCTAGGCCAGCCAAAAGTTGTGGTCGCATTTCTGCAAGCCCACTACAAAATGTCTCGCCCAGAGCCAGCGCTGAAGCGCTGGCTTTCAGGGCGAGACCTAAAAAAGGAAAACACCTCTTAGGATTGTTTCTGTGCAGAAAGGTACCCCTTCCTGCACAAAAACAATCCTGCATGCAGCGGAGGAACCCTTGTACCATGGTGCAAGGGTGCCTATGTTGGCGCTAGGCTGCTAAAAAGGGGCCAGCGCAGGAAGAAAGGACAGGAATGCACCGTTTTGCTTAAATACGGTGCATTCCTGCCCTTTCACTTTGGCGTAGGGCAGCACAGCAAGGTGCCTTCCTGCGCTGCTCTACGCCAAAATCCTATAAATGAGGCCCTACATCTCCCAGACTATGGAGTAGATCACACCTTCGGAGAAGGGGGCAGATAATGGACTTCTAGGATCATGGACCCTCCATTTCATGATTATGTGATTACTTTTTTTCCCCGTTAAGGCGCTGCAAATCTCATGAGGTCAAACACGTTTGCTTACAGAGGACAACAGTGGGCAGCTCGCAGATTCTATAGCTCCACAACAGACCACACCCCTGCAACTCTGAAAGGCTGAGCTGTGAGGAAGGAGGTGGAGGGGAGTTTTCAAGGAGCAGAATGCACTCTGCGGCTATAATTACGTAGATAACTTAGAGAGTACTGAATAAACAAGCACTCTTTAAGAAGAAGCCCACGTCTGCCCAGTCACATCTTGTAAAACTGGCTCCCGAAATGTGGGCGGAGCCAAAGCCCCTCTTTCCTGGTGATGGTTACGTCATTGTCTGGCGACAGCTGCGCTCTCAAGCGACACCATAAAAAGCAGTTTAAGATACAAATCGCTCGACATTCCTTTACTACAACTTGAAGGATCGTGGTCTCGCTCCAATAATGCAGAGTTGAAATGGCGTCCGGGCCACACACACATATGGAAACAACTGATCATAATCTACGTATTTGTCCACCTTTGATGGGCTTAAGGAGTAAGTGCTTAAAATCAATCTTTCGCGAAAGTGGAGTACGGACAATTATAGACGCAACGTCCCTATGCTTCTGGGGTGCAACTAATAAAATTATAGGTTTCACAGTAAAATTTCTTACTTTAGCAAAATCGCGTTTACGCTATCAATGAAACTGAGAAAAATCTGGTGAGTGCTATTAGTACATTTAATAATGTTCTTGAAGCTTGAAATTATCAATGATGTCTGATTCATGTGGGATTGCGTTTGAGGTCTCGGACATGAAAAGACACGTCATCTGCATATGTAGAGGCTAGTATCCTCCAAGCAGTGAAGGCTAGGTCACTGTGCGAGAGGCTCCATTGCATTCACCACTAGAGTAGGTCACAGCAGGTACTGGTGCCCCTGGTGATTGGAGAAGGAGTAGTGACCTCACCATTAATGCACAAACGTGCACAAGGCAGCGTGTAAAGAAGTTCAATCAATCAATCAATCATGTCACTTATAAAGCGCACTACATACCCGCGAGGGTCTCAAGGCGCTGGGGGAAGAGGGGGGTGGTGCTGCTACTGATCGAAGAGCCAGGTCTTGAGGAGTCTTCTGAAGGCCAGTAGGTCTTGGGTCTGTCGGAGGTTGGTGGGGAGGGTGTTCCAGGTCTTGGCGACGAGGTGGGAGAAGGATCTGCCACCGGCGGTCGTTTTCCGGATGCGGGGGACTGTGGCGAGGGCGAGGCTGGTCGAGCGGAGCTGGCGGGTGGGGGTGTAGAAGCTGAGTCGTCTGTTGAGGTAGGCTGGTCCGGAGTTGTGGAGTGCTTTGTGTGCGTGGGTGAGGAGCTTGAAGGTTATCCTCTTGTTGACAGGGAGCCAGTGCAGGTCTCTCAGGTGGGGTGTGATGTGGCTGCGTCGGGGGATGTCGAGGATAAGACGTGCAGAGGCGTTCTGGATGCGTTGCAGCCGTCTCAGGAGCTTAGCCGTCGTTCCTGCGTAGAGGGCGTTTCCGTAGTCCAGCCTGCTGGTGACGAGGGCCTGGGTGACTGTTTTTCTTGTTTCGGTGGGGATCCACTTGAAGATCCTGCGGAGTTTGATCCACCAGATAAAACGAGGGATAAGGCCCATACTTCCAGAAGCTGGAATAAATATGGCCACTCCAAGAAGTAGGACGCTCTTGTGGTGTCGAGAAGGACTGCAGCCGCGCTGAGTTGGAGGTCTATGGAGTGCAAGTTCTGTGCAGCGTCCCGCGATAAAGCCAGACTGCTCTCTCCCCACAGTGTCCAGTAGCAGCAGTGGCAGGTTTTCAAGGATTTTATTATCTACGTTTATTAACAAGACGGGTCTGTAGGAGTCACAGCGATTCAACGGTTTGCCAGGTTTTAGGAAAGTCACAATTACTGCTTCGTGGTAGTTTTCCAGTCTGTATTGACTCCTCATATACTGCGAGTAAGGGGGGGGGTCAATAATTTGAGAGTACATTCTTTGTAGAATGCCGTGGTTAAGCCGTCTATGCCCTGCGCTTTGTTTCCAGGCAGGCTTTGGATAACCGGTACTATATCTTTTACGGTGAAGGGCACGTCCAAGTATTGTTGATGCATATCTTCCCTCCTGAGAATATTTGTAACTTTAAATACACCCCAAAGTTTGAGCCTTATTTGGACAACATCACGCCCTTTGAAGTTAAAAATCAGTAAATATGATTTAGGCTGGAAATTTTCCCGGTGAATTTTTTAAGCTCCAAATAGTTCTGAAATACCGATGAAAGCGATGTATGCCCTGCTTGTAAAACCACATCTAACACTTCTTGTCTTTTTTTGTCTGGCGTTTCCACACTTATGGAAGAGTTGGATTATTCTGTATGTAGGGAAGTGGCTGTGAGATGGTCCTGTGGCGCATTGAGAATTTTTCAATCAGATAAAGATGACTTGGTTGTAGTTGGACTCTCCAGATTTTTAGACCAAGCATGATCTCTCAAGCACCTGAATATGTCGATAAATTTACTTTTTTTTTTTTTAATACACAGCACTTTAGAGCTCAATTTATATTTTACATTTCTATTGTAAATCTAACATTAATTTTTCCAAATTGTTCAAAGCTTGGTGCATTGTCAGGCATGTTCATTTTGCCTAAGAAGCTTTTGGTTGCCTCTCCACCCAAGTTGACCTGGATATGTCCAGCACTCCAGCACCTAGGCTAGCTGGCTGCTCATCTTAAACCTGGACATGAAAAAGGCTTGATTTATGAGTCACATGCAAGTAAATCTCATTCCGCAGGCGGGGAGTGGGTGTTCTACAGCACACCAACAAACTCCATGAGATGGAAAGAGTCAGAGACGTACTCCAGACAAGGGCAGGAGATAACTTGTTTCCACAGTGAGAATGCACAAGGAATGACGGCAAAAGAGATGGGGTTCAGGGTCAGCAGCTTCCTCTCAGGGTGAAAGTACTTTATCCAAGGAGAAAAATTAAAGAAGCCGGCAAATAAAGTCACACTAATTCTGAGAATTTTGCAGACACAAATGTACATGGGATTTTTTCTCATCGGAAAATTGAATTTACAAACAAATTCCAAAGTGCTATTGGGGAAACTACAAGAGAAGAGGCTTCCCAAGAGTTCTCCTGGACCTTTTGTGAATTCCAGAACTGCACCCCATACACAGGGTGAATCCCAGAGGAGAAAACATGTTTTCATGGGAATCAGGCGCTGTGCATGTAAATGAACATGCGCTGCAGGAAAGACCTGTGATCATACACCCTGAGCAGATGAATCCAGTCTCTACCGCACTTCAGAGATCACTCTAATGAGGAAATACTACCAGTGTTTACAGCGGGTGAGCCCTCACAGCACAGAACCAGCCTACCTTCAATTAACTACAAACTCAATAAACTTCTCGGCTACTTTACCGCTGCTGAGGAGTCTTCACAATTGTATACGTTTACATGTGCCTGTGATTGTCATAGTAAAAACCAGACCACCAGTCGCTATCCACAACTGGCTCAGTTGCTGTGTCTTAGCCTTCGGAGTAAAAGAGCCCATTTTATAGATAGGTAGACTACCCTGGACACGGCCACGGTGCACCTGTGAGTGGGTGCGACAGGCACAGGTCAGGCCAAAGTGCCTTATCAAAATAAATGTGGTCCCAACAGTGCAGCCACAAACTCACTTCACTGACTTCTCTTGCCTCATGCAAATGAAAAATACTTTACCCCTGTGCCCACTTCTGTATTATGGCCCACGATTGTAATATTGTGCACGCACAGAGGCAAAGAGGCTGTCAGGAATCGCACTGAGTGGCAATGTGTGGCACTGTGTGGCACTGAGCACACTGAGTCAGTGCACCCCTTGGACTGGGTGAAAAGGAGTCCCATGCTCCCAGTACCTTGCGGGTGCATTCATCTGCCTGCAGGGGGATCTCTGCTCCTATTTTAAATGTAGGCTGCATAGCCTCCTGCGCAGTGAAAGGTGGACCGGGATTCAAACAACGGTTCTACCTTTCACTAATGTTTTAACGACCTGAACACAACGTCTCTACTCAAAGACCTGGAAAAACCTGGCCTCACCTTGTGCTGGGGGGGATCCACTCGTGCCACCAGACAACGTCTGGACCTTATTTTTACAGCAGCATCTAGGTCAACACGCTCACTCCGATCACTGACCTCACCCTCATCAAATTCACCATCTCCATCCGGATTAACAAAAAGCATCCACCACCCATACCAGCCCGCCCAAACTGGAACAAAGTCCAGGAAGAAGTCTGGTCGTTCGCACTCGTGGATAGCCAGTCCACACACTGCAGCAGCCTACCCGACTCCCCTGCAGCCCAAGAGAACCAAAAGATCCAGACCACAAACCAGCTGGTACACGGAGGAGCTCAGAATGACCAAGCGCCACTGCAAACAACTGGAGCACAGATGTAGAATGAGCCAGGACAGGACGGACAGGAACACTTTGAAATCCGCCCTCAGACACCACCACAAGCGGATCTGAGCCACCAAACGCTCCAGGCTTGCAGACTACATAGACACCAGCGCCAACATCAGCAAAGAGATCTTCACCACTGTGATAGATTTCACCTCGCCATCAGCTTCCTCCACCAGCATCGGCCCCTCGCAGGACCTCTGCACCAAGTTTTCCCTGTGTTTCTGCAGCAAAATAACCAGCATATACGACAACTGTGCCCGCCAATGGCAAACCACACTGACTGTTTGGCCCGCACTGCCATGCAGTCCATCCACTCTGGGGCAACATCAGGCCCTTGTCTGTACCACGTCTTCACTAACGGACTACAACCCATCAGCTCAGCGCTTGCCTCTATTCGGAACGCCTCATCACAACAGCCACCTACCCACATTTGGTGAAACACACCACAGTACTCCTCTCTACTCAACAAGCCATCCGCAGACCCAACCACACTAGCCATTATAGACCTAAGACCCTGCTACCATACCCACCCAAATTCTTGGAGAAGCTGATCAAGTGTCTAACACACCATCTCCGTGCCAACCAACTCCTCGACGCCTTCGAATCTGGATTCAGACCTAGCCACAGCATAGAGACAGCCCTTATCGACAGAAGAGACGGCATCCGTATGATCCTGAACAGAGGAGACATGGCAGACTCCATCCTCCTGGACCTCTCTGCAGCCTTGGAAACAGTATCCCACCCTAGCCTCATCCGATGACTGCATGAAACTGGCATCCAAGGACATGCACTCTGCTGGAAGAACACAGTCAGTCGGTCTGGCCCCCGACTGCTCAGGCACCCACAATCTCATCTGTGGAATACCGCACGGATTGTCACTCACTCCGACCCTCTTCAACACATACATGATCCCACTCACCAGCATCATCCGCGCCCAGGTACACAACGCCGTATCCTACGCAGACGACACTCAGCTGATACTCTTCCTCTTAAAACACCCAACACCCGGACCAGTTTGCCGCCTGCATGACGGATGTCGTTGACTGGATGAAGACAAACTGTCTCAAACTGAACACCGACAAGACAGAACTTGTGATTTTCAGAAATAACTCCTCGCTGTGGGACTCCACCTGGTGGCCTATTGAACTTGGACCTACACCCACCGACACCACCCCCCACAACCCCCACCAAGACCCTTGGGGTTGGCCTTGACAGCCAGGTCCACATGATCGCCCACGTCAGCGCCGTCACAGCCTCCTGCTTCCACACCCTAAAGATGCTGCGCAAGAGTTTCAAATGTTTCCCCACCGGCACCAAAAACCATCACACATGCCCTCATCACAAGCAAAATGGACTTGGGGAACCCCCTCTGCCGGAATCAGCAAGCATATCCAAGCCATACAGACTTCAGCAGCCAGGATCACACACAACCTGCCCCTCTGCGCACACAGCACCTCAGGGGGCGCCACTGGCTTCTGATACACAAACGAGCCCATTTCAAACTCCTCACACGCCCTTCACAACAGGGCCCAGCTTACTTCAACAGCTGAATCTTTTTTCACAAACCCACCGTACACCTCCGCTCCGCGGGAGCCCTACTCTTAACATAACATGAGTGTATTTGTAAAGCACACGTATTACCCAAGGGTATCAAGGCGCTGAATAACAGATGTATATTGTCACCCATTTTATCGATCTCAGAAGGATGAAAGGCCAGCAGATGTTTGAACCTGTGACCATGAGGTCAAACACAGGCCCCTGCAGTGGACGCATTAGTCCATCAAGCCACCAATCACCCACACTCCACGCATGCGCAGAACCATAGCCGGCTAGGCCTTGTCATACATAGCTCCCAATGCCTGGATCGACCCGCTATTCGCTGTGATAGGCGCACCGACCAGGTCCGCAGGTGGGCATCAGTTAAAGGTGCTGCGCAGAGCATCATATGGGCTCTGATCACCTGTGATGATGAGTCCTCGTAGCTTTTAAGAGTCATCGAAAACAGCAACGGACATCAAACGAGACCCCCTGCCCCGTCGGGTCCTCCGAATCTTTAAACTTGGATGGATTTTGGAGCCCGTGACGCTGCCTGTGCTGATGAGCCCCCCCCTGGTCTGTAACTGAGAATCCCACAGTAACGTGAAGTGAGGTTACCTGTGCTGATGAGTCCCGGAGTCTGTAAACACGATTCAGACACCGCAGGTGAACCCTGAGGGAGGGTCCGGTGCTGCTGCGTCCCCACAGGCTAGGCCCAGGCGGGGTGGCATTGATGCTCCACCCCGGCAGGAGGCCGGAGGGGTCTCTCTTGGCAGAAGAGTCCTCACGCTCTTCAGTGAACCCCCGAAACGCTGAGGACGTCTTTCCCGAACCTGGAGTTCTCCTCCCGCTGTGTGGCCCGGACTGGTACGAGCTGACGGGGTGACACCCAGAGCTGACGGGGTGACACCCAGAGCTGACGGGGTGACACCCAGAGCGACAGGCAGCAGGCGGAGCGGGCACTGTTTGTAGATGAAAGGCAGGGCTTTTCAGAGCAAGCGGAACGAGCAGGGCTGTCTCTCCATGGAGACAGACCCAGAGACAGACCCAGTGAGACTCAAAGGGAGACCTAAAGAACGGGAGGAATAGAGGGAGAGAGAAAGAGAGAAAGTCAGTCAGACAGAAAAAGAGAGAGACAACAAAAGAGAGACAGAAAAAAAGATGCCGTCAGATAGAGTGAAATAGACTCAGAGAAAGTGAGATGGGAAGAGGGAGAGACAGAAGAGTGAGGAAGAAAGACGGAGAGAGACACAGAAAAGAAAGAGAAAAGGCGAGGGACACAGAAACGGAGACAGGAAAGAGAAACGAAATGAGTGTGGGGGAGAATCAGGCAGAAAGAAGGGGCGAGGGGTGGTGGAGAGAGAGGGAAGTGACATAAGTGGATACCCTACCATGACTCAACGGAGCCGGCCCCCCCCCCCCCCTTGGGTCTCGGGCGAGTAGTTGTGCTTTACCAATCCTGATTGATTGACAGAGCAGGACAGTTATCAGAATGCATGTACAGCCAGGACGACAGAAATCGAAAAAGACAGACACAACTGGAAATCTGGAGTGACAGAGTTGGAGCCCAGGGACACAGACCAACAGGTAACAATTTCGAGATTAGGCACCTAGAAATCTAGATAGATAGATGGAGAGAGAGCGAGAGAGGATGGACAGACGGACAGTATCGATGATCGACATACACAGCCAGACAGACGGACGGACTAGGGTGGGCTGGCAGGAAAGGATACAAATGACAGGAGGGCCGGCGAGTGAGCCAACAGTCACGCGGACAGTGTGTGCGTCGAGGGCATGCATCGTGTTCAATGTCCCTAGTGCAGTCCAATGTGCCACCCTGCTCCTCATTTTCTCATTCTGATTGGCCCGGTATGTTTTCCTGCTCAGAAGGCTCGTGCCGTGCAGCCGCCTGCAGGGCCTTAACGTGTCTTTAATGCCGCTCCCCAGCAGGGGCACAGACTCTTGGATGGCTGGATTAATTTAAAAACTATGGTGCTCCTTTCATTCTGGGTGGCTACCACCCCCATCACCAACTCATCACCAACAGGTGCTGTTTGATCTACAGGTGTGGCATCCAGACTTTGTTTACCTGCACTCCCCAGTGGGCACTTAGACGGGGAGAGGTGGTAGGCAAACTGTCCTGTGTCACGAGTGGACCCCTTTACCCTGACTGTAAGCAGTGCACGCGCTGCTTGGATACATGAACGGTGGGAAGTGCTTAAACTGACTCTGCCACATGGTGGCGCTGTGGGTCTAATTTAGAGATGAGCACAACAACAGTCGATTATTAATTCAATATACATAAAAACAAGCATTTGCAATGCAATAGGTCTCGCCTTTGGGACCTTATAAGTATTTAGTGATGCAGCACATTAATGCAACGTAGATCTCTGTGGCTATAAATGTATCACTGTGTAAGTGCTCCATCAAATAATCAGTTGCAGCCCCTTTAAAATTCTACACCATGCGGTAGTTTGGTGGCTAATATAAAGTAAAATTGTACACCCATGGGAAGAGTAAATAAAGTACGGAGGAGCGCTTAAATACTTTTGATGCGAGCTAGCGCTGTTTGAAAAAAACGTTAACAAGCGGCGACGGAAGGGAGCCTGCAAAACAATCCAAAATACACAAGTGTTTGAATACTTTTGGTGCGAAATCACGCTATAACGGGCCGTGAAAAGAAGTCGTACACCTAGGGGGAGCTTCATTTGAAACAGAAACCGAATGGGAAAGCAAACGAGGAGGAAACAGATAGCCAGAGCAAAGCAGCAGTTGTCTCCTATCGCATTCTTGCATGTGGCAACCATGGAAAGAGAAAACAAACTACTTGCTGGCTTTCGCGAACAAGCACTGCTCCTGAAGTCAGTCGCACTTTAGCCTGCCTCATCACTGCCCAGCTCTCAGCCCTTTCTCCACTTTCGAATATGGTCCCTGCTGGCAGACACTCCAGGCTTTGTTAGTATGTTTTTGGTTTCCTAAAATCTTAGGCGACTCCTACATTTAGTCCGCTAGTAAAAGTTTATGACCTTCATACATAGCCTGGAAAAGTGAGTGTTAGTCAAGAAGTGTCTCACAGCCGGATTTCCTGCGTTAAAAAGTTCAAAAATAAAAAAAACGCTTTTGTGTGGATCTGGTTGAACCAGAATCTATATTCGAACAGGCAATATTATAATAATTACCAGCCAGCATTTGTGATGTAAAACTTACTTATCTGAATCTTATCTTATCTTTGAGATCTATTGACCCGGGTATCAGTACAGCAGATGGGTCGAAACATCAACAATAAACCAAATTAAGAGCTTGATGTGGATTGACTGTTACAGGGCAAAACAAAGAGTTGACAAATTGCCCGTGTTTGACTAACTTTGAACAGAATAGCTCACAGGCTCTTACTAATATATATGTCGATAATTTATGTAGTTTTGTTGTGAGTTCGCTTTCACAAGCACTGCACCGATCTTAGCGTGTGGAACACCCACATATAATGATGTTGTTCTACAATTCTTAAATATAGTGTGTTTTGGCTAAGTGGTGTGCTGTTTTAAGTCACTATACAATCTATGAAGGGGATCCTATTACCCCCTTACTAAATAATTTGTTGTTAAAAATCCTTTTTGGTACCTTCCCGGCAGAATCATTCTGGAGTTGTATGCAAGAGACCCAGCTTCTGAGGATTACCGTTTCCATCTGGTGTACATTTAAACTGTGCTGCCAAGTCCGACCAAAAAAAACAAGCATTTGCAATGCAACCGGTCTCGCCTTTGGGACCTTATAAATATTTAGCCATGCTGCACATTATCCTGGGTGCTGAAACATCTACGTTCTTTAACATAGAAGCTTTGACACTAATAGGCACATTATCGCACTGCTTTTAGGCTGATACAACTCTTTCAGCCATCTAGCCCTACATTTTAACACCGACATCTGATCGCTGGCCTGCAGCGCCCGCTACCCGGTATGCCTGACACCTGTACCTTGTAAAAGGCACAACTGTTTGGAAGACGCCGTTCAAGGTGGCAGAGGGCCTGTCACAGTTAAAGTTGTTTCGAATTCAGGGGCATAGGTATGATCAGTGCAGCATGTGCAATGGCACTGGGGCCCAGGGGTAAGATGCGCCCACAGCACACTAAATATGACAAACATTTACTAGCCAACCAGGGTACCTGAGGCATGTCTTCCTGTTTGCACTGGTCCCTAAGAACCTTTACAACACCGCACATTTCCAGGGGTGCAGTAATACAGAACCAAGTCACAGGAGGAATACAGCGCAGACTGCGGCATGTAAAGTGGGGCATAGTTAAAGAGCGGGGACAAAACAAATATTCTGCTAACTACTTTGGCACCCTTGGTCAAATCTGCACAACGGGTGACAGGAATTTACAGGTCTCGTTTTCTGTTGCCATATCAGGTTATGGCCAGATCAGGGATTCCAGTTTGAATGCGAATGTGAATACAATGAATAAAGGGGGAGGGATCAAAAAAGCTTTGATATGCCAATATGTTTGGCACCATTTGACACATCTGCACAGAAGTAGAGCTCCTAAAATTGGTAATTACTTGCAAAGTGCATGGTCAATTTGGGACTGGGAGGTTGGCTGCCAGCAGCATCTGTCAGTTGTGCACGGCCAAAGGATACATGCAGCAAGCAGCGAGTTTTGTGGAGGGCCTGGCCTTTGCCACTGATAGGATTTCTTCAGTTTCCATTAGTTCACATCTGGCCGAGTGTTTAGGTCTCGCCTACGCAGCGCGCATGCGCTGCATAGGCAAAAAGACCTTTTGCAATCGATTCGGCTTTTCAGCCAAAAACATGCACGCGTTCCATTGCCTTCAATGGCAACGCGTGCACGTTTGGCGATTCACTTGCGGGAGCGAGCGCCGCCATATGGTAGCAATTATCGCTCCTGGCGCCGCTCGCTCCCGCAAGGGAATCACGCAGGCCACCTCCTCTCCCCCCTCCCCCTGCTGCCGTGCGAGGCGCGTGCGCTTGTTTTTCTTTTACCGTAGCTTTGGACTAAACATCATATGTCTTAGCATGGAAAACATATGGCAGTACAAATGTGCTCTTGAAATACACTCCGGTCTCTGTGCTGATTTGATTTATTAAAAGAGAATTTCACGCCCACTTCTGCGGAGCGAGTTCCGTACCTTAAGGGAACAGAAAACTAAACTGGGTGAAAAACGAAGACAGCGAGTGAGGGGATGGTTAGTTCTCCGCACCACCCTGCACCCAGAGAGGGCGCCATCTCAACACAGGTCTGATTCATGCCGGGTGCAGCCCGAGTCCCCCAGTGCGGAACGGTGACACAGGGTTGCACCCTCTACAGGAACTCTCTAAAGGCAGCCTCTGTAGGAACTCTCCTTCAGTTTCTGGCAGGATCTCGTGGAGGCTGCACCAGAGAGGTACCCTGTCTTCTGCCAGCAGGTCTAGGGCACCGAAAGATGCCGCCTTCTTAGAACTTCATCAACTATGACAAATAGTTTTGTTTTGCATCTGTAAACCCAAGGGAATGCGCTCGTTTATTTGAGTTTAACATGCAGTTTAGATTTTATGCAGTTCAGGTTTAATAGTGTTTTAGTTAGCAAAGTGAACCGGCGTTCGCCTTGATTTCAAGGTGTTCTTTTGCCTGTGTGTTTAATGTATTTTTCCTCTTCTGATGCAGGTTTGCGATAGCATGTGCGTGGTTTCTAACTCTGAAACTGAATCTTTCCTAAAACTGTGGCTTTGCTGATTTCAATTCCTAAGTGACGCGAGACCAGCTCTTATCACATCCTCAATTGTGTGACCTGGGATTTTGCTGTGGTTACTTATTTTAGTCATTTTTGATGGGTTTGTTTTTTCATTCATAATGCAATGCAAACTAATATTTCTTGGATTCTATTGTCTGCTGTGTGGTTGTTTTTGCCTTTTGTCTTGTTGATTCCGCTTTATCACTAAAAATCAATTCTTGGGTATGTGGCTTTCGGAGACTGGCAGACTTGCTAAATCTATAAAATGAGATCTCATTCCACTGAATCTTTGACCTTCTCTCACCACATGCCCCTAGAGCACGAGAAGAATGAGTTCTTCACATTTTTTAGGGCATCATACCTTCAGTTTACAGGACCCTGCGTACAGATCCACTGCAGATTCGGACTCCTTGAGGACCCACTATAGTATCGAACATGACTACACACTGAAGGGTTGTTCACCTTAGTTATAGGTCATTCTTTAATTCAGTGCCCCCCTTCTCCTCTAGTATTCACAGAATATCCAAAGCACACTGGCGACCTGAGGTTGCCCGTCTCCGATGAAGCTGCCTCACTGCTTACTAATGCCTTCACTAATCCGCTTCTGTGATCTGAAAAGGCTGTGATTTTAACGCAACACTCTGGTGGTGATGGGCCGGCCGTCTGTTTAAATTGAAGTACGTATATCTGAAAAATATTCATTTCTGTATAAATGACCAAAGTCCATGTTTTACCCCTAAGATTGTCACATTTCAGGGAAGTACATCGCCGCAACGCAGCGTCCTGATGGGACCTGGAGGAAGCCGCGGAAGGTGAAGGATGGCTACGTCCCACAGGAGGAGGTGCCGGTGTACATACATTGCACTTTATTCCATATTGTTTTGTGAGAAGGTGAAAGATGATATTATAGTACAGTTTCTCGCCTTATCTTTAGAATGTTATGTGTAATGAATTGTTTTTATTGAAAATATTAGTGCTGACGGAACTAGTAATTGACATAACTGAATATTATAAGTATTTGCCTTCTTCCATAGGAAAATCACTAGTACTAACTATATAGAGAACGCATTAAATCACTCATACGTGAAATACATTTTTCTCCTTTTCCCAAAACTGTTATAGTCTTGGTGTTTTAACATATTAACGCAGCAGTGGTGTCTCTTTCTCAGCGAAAGACTGGGCATTGAAGAGTAATACCTGCACAGTTGATGGTGCCGAATATAAAAAGACTTGCATGCTGGTGGGTTTGGGTGGGCTAATTGAATGATAAATTCTAAATTTACATTCACCATAGTATAAAACATTTTCTCTGCATTTCACTCACCAGCACCCCTGCTGGGTCACTCAAATATGTACAATTTAAAATAATTTATGATTTTTTTGTTTTAGGTATAGTGGTTTGTAGGATATTAGCTGAAAAAGTGCATTTCTGTACGGGCATCTCGAAGCATCTTTCTTAGCTTAGTAGATGTCTGTTGAAGAGGTTCTGCGTGGTTTGAGGGTTTGAGCTCTTATGGAAAGGGCCTAGAAGGAGGAACACTTTTTGCGGGTCACTTTTTGGATGCTGGTCTGACCAATCTCTAGAAGTCTGGTCTTTTGTGATGCCTCAAGTGTCTATATGAGGTGATACCCTCACCCGGTGTGCCTCTTGGTTTTTGTACGGGGTGGGGACCGTCAGTCAAGGTTTGGTTTTCTTTTCTCTTCAGCGTGACATTGTATGGCAACAGCATTCTGTTCCTTCAGATGGATGTACATCTTCTGCTCCCTGAGGATCTCGGAGTACACGGCATAGCCTATACTTCCTTTCATGTGAGTGTAGGCCACTGCAGAGAAAGTATGAGTTACCCCATAGACAAGTAGAGCAACGTATGAGTGTTGTCCAGCCGAATCTCTGTGTGAAGAAGCACTTTTGAACTCTAACCTGGGTGCTCACCTTAAAGTTGTTGCAAGCCCAGGTTGTTTTAACATAAGTGCTGGGATGCTTGAAGGAGGTGGGTTTTGGGGAATGGTTGAATGGATTTAGTAGTTGTCCCTCATAATCCTTGGCCGTACCTGTGACTATCTGAAATTCCACATGTCATTGACAGCAAGGTTATATACTTAGTATTGTCTGGTTTTTTTTCTATCCCACTTACTCTCTCTCACTGACTGACTCTCTCTTACTGACTGACTCTCTCACTGACTGACTCTCTCTCTGACTTACTGACTCTCTCTGACTGACTGACTCTCTCTGACTGACTCTCTCTGACTGACTGACTCTCTCTCTGACTGACTGACTCTCTCACTGACTCTCTCTCACTGACTCTCTCTCACTGTCTCTCTCTCTGACTCTCTCTCACTGACTGACTCTCTCTGACTGACTGACTCTCTCTGACTGACTCTCTCACTGACTGACTGACTCTCTCTCTCACTGACACTCTCTCAATCTCCCTCTCACTGACTGACACTCTCTCAATCTCCCTCTCACTGACTGACACTCTCTCAATCTCTCTCACTGACTGACACTCTCTCAATCTCTCTCACTGACTGACACTCTCACTCTCTCACTGACTCTCACTGACTGACTCTCTCACTCTCTCTCTCACTGACTGACTCTCTCACTGACTGACTCTCTCACTGACTGACACTCTCTGACTGACTGACTCTCTCACTGACTGACTCTCTCACTGACTGACTCACTGACTGACTCTCTCACTCACTGACTGACTCACTGACTCTCTCACTGACTGACTCTCACTCTCTCTCTCACTGACTGACTCTCACTGACTGACTCTCTCTCTCACTGACTGACTCTCACTGACTGACTCTCTCTCTCACTGACTGACTCTCTCACTGACTGACTCTCTCACTGACTGACTCTCTCTCTCACTGACTCTCTCACTGACTGACTCTCTCTCTCACTGACTGACTCTCTGACTGACTGACACTCTCTGACTGACTGACTCTCTGACTGACTGACTCTCTCACTGACTGACTCTCTCACTGACTGACTCTCTCACTCACTCACTGACTCTCTCACTCACTGACTGACTCACTGACTCTCTCACTGACTCTCTCACTGATTGACTCTCACTCTCTCTCTCACTGACTGACTCTCACTCACTCTCTCACTCACTGACTGACTCTCTCTCTCACTGACTGACTCTCTCTCACTGACTCTCTCTCTCACTGACTGACTCTCTCACTGACTCTCTCTCTCACTGACTGACTCTCTCTCTCACTGACTGACTCTCTCACTGACTGACTCTCTCACTGACTGACTCACTGACTGACTGACTCTCTCACTAACTGACTGACTTTCTCACTCTCTCTCACTAACTGACTGACTGACTCTCTCACTGACTGACTCTCACTGACAGACTGACTCTCTCACTCACTCACTCTCTCACTGACTGACTCACTCTCTCACTGACTGACTCACTGACTGTCGGACTTACTGACTGACTCTCTGACTGACTCTCACACTCTCTCTCACTAACTGACTGACTCTCTGACTGACTGACTCTCTCTCTCACTGACTGACTCTCTCACTGTCTGACTCTCTAATTCTCTCTCAGTGACTGACTCTCTGACTCTGTCTCTCACTGACTGACTCTCTGACTCTGACTCTGTCTCTCTCACTAACTGACTCTCTCTCTCTCACTGACTGACTCTCTCTCTCACTAACTGACTCTCTCTCTCTCTCACTGACTGACTCGCTCTCTCACTGACTGACTCTCTCTCTCTCTCTCACTGACTGACTGCCTCTCTCACTGACTGACTCTCACTCTCTCTCTCACTGACTGACTCTCACTCGCTCACTGACTGACTCTCTCACTGACTCTTTGACTGACTGACTCTCTCTCTCTCACTGACTAACTAACTGACTCTCTCACTGACTGACTGATTAACTGACTAACTCTCTCACTGACTGTTATACAGGTACTATTTCCCAACCATCATCCTCCTGTTTATGCCCCCCCATAACAAAAAAAAACATAATAAGCAACCATTGGGACAGGCAGATAAAAGTTGCCAGCATTGAAAGGACAAAAAAAACCTCAAGACATTATTTATTGTTAATACTTTTTTAATATGGTCGTTCAGTTGTACATAATGCTTTCTTGGTCATATATAAGGTAACAAAAATGCTTCTGACACTTCTTTATTATAACTTTTCAGCATGCTGCAGACTTCTGTACAGCACAGCTTAAAGACATAGGCAACGTCAATATCTCTGGCTAAACACTTATAAGGTCCCAAAGGCGAGACCTATTGGCTATGCCAATGCTTGTTTTTTGTTGTGAGGAACGCCTATCGCTGAAATGCATTTACTGTGACATTGCAAATAAATTATGCAGGATCACGGGAATGCATGCTGGCTTTCTTGGATGCACGGTTTTTTAATGCATATCACATGGTGGCTACTGACCGCAGTTTCACCAGGCCCGTCAGGAGTATGCACTTAGGTATAGCAAGCGATGGAATATATATACACACACACCCCTTTAACACAATCAGCAAGCTGTCTGGTGCGCCACTCATTCTTGCATCTGGCACATTACATCAGAGTAGTCTAGTGATACAACAGAGCACTATGTCATGAACCAAAGTCCGAATTAGCATATTTTTAATATAATAAATTGCCTCTGCAGTGACGAACCAACGTCACACAAGACACCCTGAAAAGTGCATTAATTAGTGCAAATAGAAATAATCTATGCACAATTTCATATATAATAAAAGGGAAGTGAACTATTAAAATAAAAATAAAAATATATTTTAGAGTTCTTTTAAGCCTCTTCCACTCAAGGTACAATTTTGGGGATACCTTCTTTATCACAACATATGAACTCACGGGCGTGCTCAGGGGTGTAGTGGGCATGTTACATGCCCTAATGCTAGCCAGATAAATGGGGCCTTACTATAGACGTAATTAGGGGTGCAGTTGCCCCTTCAAACCTTGGTTTCAAATGCCACTGCATCCGCTGCTCTACGGCCACTACCCAGAGGTGTTTCTTTGCACTGGGACGCCTAAGGTCCAGCGACAGCTGCCACATCTTGCCACGGTGCCGTGAGGGGAATGGCCAACTTGCCCACTCATCCCGGGACACGCCGTGAGGGGAACGGCCACCGTTGCTGGGTGCACGCCGTGAGGGGAACGGCAGGACTTTATCCCCCAGCAGCCCCACGCCCGTGACGCGCCCATGACGCTGTATCCGCGCACGGAGGTGCGATAAGAACGCTGGTGACCTCCCGCAGTGCGGGACGCCTAAGGTCCAGCGACAGCTGCCACATCTTGCCACGCTGCCGTGAGGGGAACGGCCAACTTGCCCACTCATCCCGGGACACGCCGTGAGGGGAACGGCCACCGTTGCTGGGTGCGCGCCGTGAGGGGAACGGCAGGACTTCATCCCCCAGCAGCCCCGCGCCCGTGACGCGCCCGTGATGCTGTATCCGCGCACGGAGGCGCGATAAGAACGCTGGTGACCTCCCGCAGTGCGGGACGCCTAAGGTCCAGCGACAGCTGCCACATCTTGCCACGCTGCCGTGAGGGGAACGGCCAACTTGCCCACTCATCCCGGGACATGCCGTGAGGGGAACGGCCACCGTTGCTGGGTGCGCGCCGTGAGGGGAATGGCAGGACTTCATCCCCCAGCAGCCCCGCGCCCGTGACGCTGTATCCGCGCACGGAGGCACGATAAGAACGCTGGTGATCTCCCGTAGCGCGGGACACGCGCGGGCGAAGCCCGAGCCAAGGGCGTGCCCGTCAGCGACAGGAAGAGTCAGGGCAGGGCCACCCCCCCCTGGTCGCCCCGCTCTGGGAGGCAGATACACTAGCGGGTAAGACGAAAATCAATCATCAAGTCTTTACAACTGACCAAACCTATAGACTTTCTATATAAGGTACATTCGGACACATAAGACACTAAATAGAGAGCTGGTTGACCTGTTTGGACTCAGTAATTCAGGTTCTTTTGTGCTAATAATTCCATCCACTTATTTTTTGGCCAAAGAACTGCTGTTGACTAGTTAGTGGGGTTCCAGGTTTATAGTCCACTTCAACAAAGCTGCGACGAGTTGGCTTGGGCCGCTAAGTTGGGGGAATTATCGGGGCAATTAGCAACCCTCTCCTGTATTCATACCCTGGTTCGTGTGGAGTCAGCCATCCGACGCTAAGAATTCCTAAGATTGTTGCTGAGCCAAAGCTAGGATTGTCCCGGGGAGTGTGAGAGAAAAAGGATTTATAATGGGGAAGAGGATAGGTGCAGTGAGAGCTAAAACTCCTATAGCATCCGCATTGCCGCAAACTTCTATAGATAAAATGCTACAGAGGGCCATAGGGGTGGTGAACACTGAAATTGAGTTAACTGAAAGGTGGCTATCACTCACCCCTGATTTATTTATCCCGCCTTCTGAAACGATCACGCTGACAGATACACCACAAATACACCGAGATGCCCAGATCCTGTCCCCTCCCCCTGTAATTGTACCTAAGAGAGCAGCGCGCAAGAGTAAAAACACTACTAGTATACCTAGAAACACAAAGCGCAAAACAACCACAGAGGCAGGCCCCAAAAAGAAGAAATCCTGTGAGGGAAACACTGATAACCTGGAGGGGGGTGACGACCTGGTACCGTCTCCAGAGGGACTCACTGCAGCTGACTCAGACAAATCGTGTCCAGCTTGGGCTGTAAAATTGGTGGTAGATTTACAGAATAATCTAAGGGCCATTATTAAAGACGAGTTAGCCCCCCTTATTGGCCGTCTAGTCAATTTGGAGAAAGTGATGGTGGTAGGGGAAGTATGATCAAATGATACACTGAACCCTCCTGCTAATAAGCAAGGAAAGGGGATCAACAGAGGGTGTCAGACGGACAGCAGGGGTTTACAACTGCCACCAGGGGAGTCGCTGTGTGGGAAGGAGGTCCCTTCTACTAGTTATGATATAGGCCACCAGAATATATTCAGGGAGAAGAGAAGTGGGAATGATAGTGGAGAAGTGTGGCTCAATGGTTAGAGCGGCAGACCCTGATGCAGAGATCTGGCCCGGGACCAGGGTTCAATTCCCGCCTCGGCGGGTCTTGGGCTCAATTTCCTCAGACCTGATCATTCTCGCCTCGGTGCTTATTCTAATCATGGGTCCCACTCTGCAACTCTGGGCAATAGCTTGCTTAATCTCCACAACGGCCCCACCAGCGCTGGGATGCCTGGCTTCACCTTGGGGGTGCCCAGGAGTGGACATTTCACAGGGAATAGCCAGGAAGGGTTCCACAGCGGTATGCGTATAGCGCCAGGACGCCCCATAGCTGGGGCAGCAGTGCGCTTTACAAGTACGAATTTACATTTACATTTACATAGTGAAGAGCCAAAAATAGATCTGTCCCCCATATCCAACAAGATGTTCCTAGCCCCCCAGAACAAGTCTCTAACAGAAATGGGAGTAGGCAACCAACACAAAAACCTGGAGAAGAGTTGCACGTAAAACCAAATTCCAAATTGCCTAGTATAAATCTTCCCCCGGCATGCGCCCCGTATGTAGCAATCCTGACAGGCGCCCCGCCAATTGAACCCAACGCAAAAGAATCACACCTCGAGTTGAGGAATAAATGTCTGTTTTGGCTCGCCAGGCATAAGCATTATGATTATGCAAGAGCTGGTGAGATCATCACGGTTCGAAGAGTTGGGTGGGTAGGGAATTGCCGGAAAAGCGAACCAGGGGAATGCATAGTCATCAATTTTTACAACCCTGATACTGTTGCGAACTTGTTTAAAATCACACCGAACAGGCACAATGCTCACACAGGAATGATCCTGCGTCCCCTAGCCTTTTTCTATTTACAACAGCACTTAGGCCAAAGGAGCTATGCACCATCTTCAATACCTCTCAAGGGTCCGGGATCGTTGTTGGAGGGTAGATGGGCTGCCCCCAATAGGTTTCCCCCATTTGAAGTACCGGTGCATAATAGATTTGACATCCTGGAGGAGGTAGACTGACTGGGGGAGGGACCTACCCAGATAGGGAACATCAAAATGGTAGGGCAAGCCTCCACGGGCAGAGCTGGGTGCAATCTGAATCAAACTCCAAGTGGTGGCAGATCAGGCTGCCCCAAGCAGCCTGACCCTTTAGGAGCAAGGAGTCAACTACCTGAGGCCCCTAATAGCACTTCTTTTGTTCTAATGGGTGACGAAAACAGTGTAGATGAAATCAGTAAGGTGGCGGATGGGCAGTGTAAGGCTCTTATAAACGATTCCCCAGTCCCCAGTGATAGTGACAACGTGGGTGCGAGCGAAGAACCAGAGCAAGGTAACGGGTTGAAGATTCTAGCATGGAATTTGGCAGGCCTTAAAAATAAACTTCCCTGTCCCGAATGGGGTGCCTTTATAGATAAATACGATATCTGCCTCTTTCAAGAGACCTGGGCGACAGAGGACCTTCAGAGGGTGGGCTTCGCTTCATTCAACAATCTGGCAACCAAGGGGAGTAGGGGGAGACCATCTGGCGGATCATCCATCTGGGTGGGCACCCACCTGGGTTGTAGAGTTGACCCGATGTTAACACCTTCGAGGGACATTCTGTGTGTACTCCTTACCTTCCCCTCCAAGACAAAAATTGCCTTAATTAATGTATACTCTCGGCCGGTCAATAATAGCCAAGAGTCGGCTACTATTGACAATCTAGGACAGTTCATTCCGACGTTGGATCCAGGAATTTTGGTTGATTGTAGGGGGCGATTTTAATTGCCACTTTGAACCTCTCACTGATCCCAATTACTCTGACCCTTCGGAAGAAGATCTCTATTGGTCTATCCCGGACCCTCAGATCACCCCCATTAAAGTCTGGTCACCCTTGGCATTGCAGCTCAATGCATTTACCCTGGCGTTATCGCTAAGGACATGCAATGGGTGGACCAAATCTGATAGGCCGGGCCAGTTCACATTTAATAGACCAGGTCAATCCTCCTTACTTGACTACATTATGGTAGAAACAAGACTTTGGGACAAGGTTCTTGATTTCTACATTACGCAGAGGCAGGATAGTGATCACAACGCCCTGAGCCTGATTCTAAAACCTTGGGATCTGGGTACCGGTAATCTATCTCATGGCCCCACTAATGTGACTAGTGCATTAGTCATTTCAAATAACAGAAGAAAAGTTAGATGGGCCCGTATTCAGGACTGCCCCCAGAAGCTGGCCAAAGTATACCAGCTAGCAATCCCATCGCTAATTAAGATGTGGGAGCTCGCGCAGGCAGAAAGCCCTATTCTGGAACCGGAGAAGGCAGGAAAAATCCATGCAGACCTAACCCTTAAATTGGCGGATGTTTTTTTCCCGGCCGAGATCCATAGAGAAAGTACCTGCAATAAATGCCCCTGGTTTAATGGTCATTGCCCCAAGGCAAAGCATGATCTTCTGGTGGCAGTGAAAGAGAAGGATGCCCCGCAAGTAAAATTAGTGAGGGCCAATTACAAAAGGACCATTCAGCAGGCCAAAAAAAACTGGGAAGCGGAGAGGTGGGAAAGTCTCAGATTAGCCCTAAAAGAGAAAGATATGAAATCTTTTTGGGCTATAGTGACCTCGGGCGACAGGGAGGGGAGAGCAGCCATTGAACCTAACATAGCACCGGAAGTGTGGGAATCACACTTCGGGTCACTGTATGCATTAAGGGATGAAGGGAACGACACCAGTGACAACATTAGAACTGTTCCAGAGAGTTCACGGGCGGGGGATTTGGAGATCAGTCTGATAGAAGTGGGTAATGCCATCAATAAACTCCATTATAACAAAGCGCCTGGGTTAGACAAATTACCGGGGGACCTCTTCCGGGAAGAGCCCAAGATCTGGGTACCACACTTTTGTGCTTTATTTAATGCTGTTGCCAAGGGTATGGACCCCCCGGACACATGGCGTGGGGCTGAGAGTGCCAATATTCAAAAAAGGTTGCCCCATTATGCCTTCCAATTACAGGCCAATCAGTCTTATTGACATCTCCCAAAAACTCTTCGGCCGGGTGCTTCTGGACCGTCTCTCAGACTGGATGGAGCAAGAACAAATATTAAGTCCATATCAGGCCGGCTTCAGATCAAAGATGTCAACCGTAGACCAGATATTTAGACTACAGCTACTTTTCTGGAAAACGGTTACTGTAGAGGGTGGCAGCCTCTACTTAATTTTTGTTGATCTGAAGTCGGCTTTCGATATGGTTCCTAGGGCGAAGCTTTGGAGGGTCTTGCGAGACAGTGGGATTCCCGTACAGCTCCTTGAAATCATAGAGAAGCTCCATACAGACAATTTTGCGCAGGTTTGATGTGGAAAAGTTGGAGAGCTCTCCTCCCGTTTCCCTGTCCTTAACGGAGTCCGACAGGCATGTGTCCTCGCCCCTACTTTATTCTGTCTTTTTATTAATGGGCTTACTGACTTTTAAAAAAATATTAAGGATACTGATGCCCCTAAGCTAGCTTCGGGGAAGATCCCCGCACTGATGTTCGCTGACGATACCCTGTTACTTTCAAAAACACCAATGGGTATCCAGCGGGCATTTTTTATTTTTTAAAATTTATTTATAAAGTTTTATATAGCGCGAACGTGAGCCAAGGGTATCAGAGCGCTTTACAGTTACATGAGGTAAATACAATAAAGAATACATTAGGTATAGCAGCATTAGTATACATATGAATTCCTGTACACGTCTTTCTTAAAACATTATCAACAAACCACGTTTAAGATCTACTTAATAAGTCAAAGGTATACCAGTGGTTCCGATGTGTAACTTCCGTATGATTAACATCACTATTACAAGGATCCATTACGTGTAGAACTGTACAGTCTAAGAAGCCTTTGCAGTTAATTGATGGGTCTTATCTTTACATTTGTTTTTGGATAGTTTTGGTGTCTTTTGTGGTCTTTGTGCAGGATGCATCCCTATATTTCAGGGCTGTGTTATGTCTGTCTATTTGCCACGATGCAGATGATGATCCGTCCTTTCTAGGGAAGGAACTTGCTCATTAGGAAGATCTTCGTTTCCCTCTTGAACGTTGCCGTGTTCGAATTTTTCTAATGTTTGGAGGGAGTGAATTCCAGATTCTGGGGGCCGCTCCGGAGAATGCTCTGTCATACGTTTTCTTCTTCTGAAAGATGGGCGGTTTCAGCAGCAGGTCTCCGGCACTCCTGGAAGGTCTGCTACCACCTGATATTTCAATTTTCTGGGCTAGGTACATTGGTGTTTTGTAGTGGAGCGCTTTGTGGGTAATACATGCCAGTTTAAGTTGAATTCTGGCTTCGTATGGTAGCCAGTTTAGTGCTTTCAGGTGTGGGGAAATGTGGTCGTATTTTCTAGAACCAGTAATGAGTCTTGCGGCCGCATTGAGACAGGCTTTTAGTGGTGCTGTGGAGATTTTTGGTAGACCTGTTAGTGTTGTACATCCATATTCAATCCTTGATATCACTAAGGACTGAACTTCCAGTTTGAGGTCCGCCGTAGTAATGAGTGGTTTCATTTTTCTAATATAGTTCAGGTGAAACCGTGCACTTTTTGCCATTGATTTCATGTGTGCTTTCATGTCTAGGTTCTTATCAAGCGTGATCCCTAGTGATTTGGTCGAGTCAACTAGGGTAGGGGTGCAGTCTAGCGCTGTGATCAGTTTAGTCCATTCCTTCACATTTTCGGGGTTCTTTGGTGGTGATATTAGTAGGAATTCAGTTTTATGTGCATTTAATTTCAGGTGATTGCTAGTTAGCCATTGTAATGTCATTTTTAGGGCCTCATTTATTGTCTTGATCTCTTCCAGCGACGCAATCTTTATGTAGATCTGAGTGTCATCAGCATACATGTGATATGATATGTTTGCTTTTCGGAGGATTTCTGTAAGGGGTTCGACATATAGATTGAATAGTGATGGAGATAATGTTGATCCTTGCGGAACTCCAATCAAATTAGGGCATGATTGGGATAGCGTCTGGTTGACCAGGAGTCTTTGTGTTCTGTTCTGAAGGAAGGATTTAAACCATTTCAGAACATTTCCAGATAATCCCATCCTGTCTTCGAGCCGGGCTATTAATTTTTCATGATTTACCGTGTCAAATGCAGAAGACAGGTCTAGAAGAACTAGTAGACAGGTTTGATTGTGATCCAGGGCCTGTAGCGCATCATCCACTATATGTAGTATTGCTGTCTCCGTACTGTGGCCTGGCCTGAAACCAGATTGGCAATTGTCCAGTAGATCGAAGTTAGTAATGTGATTGCTCAGTTGGTTTTGCACACATTTTTCAATTAGTTTGGCAAGTAATGGAATATTGGTTACTGGGCGAAAGTTGTTAGGGTCTGTCGGATCCGCTGTAGGTTTTTTGATGATGGAGAGGACTTGACCTGTTTTTAGGCATTCCGGTAGTACCCCTTGAGATAGTGAGGCATTGATTATTTTTGTCCATATTGGTATGACAACATGGTTGATTCTTTTTAGGCATTTAGAGGGGAGGGGATCATTGTAGTGGTTGTTAGGTTTGATATCCGAGAGTGTTTTGACAATGGTATTCTGGTCATATAGCTTAAAGGTCGACCATTGTGCTTTATTTTTCGTCGAGGCCTGATCGTTTTTCATGAGAGCATCGTTCTGTGATGATAGTTGGCTGGATAGGCTGCCAGCTGCCATCTTGAGTTCTCTTTCTAGCATGTTGGCCTTGTCCGCGAAGAATGTTGAGAATTCCTCGCAGCTCAGTTGAGTTTTAGTTACTTCTTGGGCAGATTTGGCCAATTTATTGGATTGTTGTTTTAACATCTCGAAGAGTTTCCGTGGTCTGTTTTTGGCGTTATCCAATTCTGATCTAAAGAATTCCTTTTTGGAGTTGAGAACACTTTTGTTATATTCGTTTCTAATTTTTCTGAGAGTTTTTAGCTGGGGTGATGGGTGCTGTCTCCATTTTCTTTGTGCGAGTCTCAGCTTCCGCCTGTCTTCATTCAGTGCTCCATTAAACCATGGGTTTTTATCTTTCTCTGAGATTCTTTTCAGTTTTAGCGGCATGGTGGAATTGACTATATTTGTCATTGATGTGGTGTAGTGATCAGTGAGTTCGTTAACGTTCAGCCAGTTGTTGGGCGGATTTAGATCCTTCTCACATCTTGCTACTAATTGCTCAATGTTAGGGTCTCTGGTGTCCCGTGTCCACTTTTTGAGCTTGACATGTTGCGTGGTCTTGTTCTTTTTTATGTTGGATATATGGAAGGTTATGGCATGTTGGTCTGACCAATCGCAAGGAGCTATTGAGTGGATTGTAGTATCCTTGACTCTCGAGATTACCCAGTCTAGGGTTGCCCCTTTCGAGTGTGTTGGTAGTGTGCAGGCTTGAATAAGGTTTAGGTCGGCTAAGAAGTCTTTAAGCACGTTGACCTGTTTGTCATTATTGTCTTCCCAGTGTAAGTTAAAGTCGCCTAGGAATATATCGTTAGTGTGACTGTTAGAGCTAGCCGTGATGATCTCCATTAACTGGTCTATGAAGGGGGCATTATTGCCTGGTGGATGGTACATCGCATGCAAGTTGCACCTTTGATTATCTGCTGTTCTTATATCGAGACCAAGGTATTCACAGGATTCAAGAAGGTCGGATTGTATTTGGCTGACCTTGATATCAGATCGGTGTATGCAGGCTATACCACCTCCTGTCTTTTTCAGTCTGTCTAATCTCACAATGTTATACTGAGGAGGCACCAGAAGATCCATGAGCGGGGAAGAAGATTCCGTGAGCCATGTTTCTGTTAAGATTGTCACATCAATTTCCTGATTAATGATGAGGGCCGCAATGTCTGATGCATGTTTTGCTGTGGAACGACAGTTGAGCAGTAGGCATAGCAGTGATTTCCCTGATATATCAGATTTCATCTCTTGGGTGTTGGCGGTTAGCCGGATTTGTTTTAGGTTCTCAAGGTTGGGTTTTTTATTCTTGATTTCTGCAAGCTAAGAGGGTTGGAGATAAACTTAGCAAAGACCAAGTGTATGGTCTTTAATCCACCCAAACTGAAACGACGAAACCCTACACTATATGGCACTCCCCTGGGTGTCACCTTAACTGAGCATTTTAATTGGGAGCCACAGTTGTCCAAAGCAAGGCTTAGGCTAACGCAGACAGTGGGAGGCATACATAGAACCTCCGCCCTTAAACCCACTGCTCCTGCGCTAGAAATTTACACTGCTCAAGCAAGGGGGGCCGCACCATACGGGGTGGAGCTGTGGGGTCATTGCTCTGCCACCAACATACTGAAGCTGGAGAATAATTTTATTAGGCAGCTGACAGGTTTACCACGCAGTACTCCCCTCATCCCCCTTCGCATGGATATGGGCATTAGGCCTCTTGACGAAGAGATAGCACTGAGACCACTTACGTTCTGGCGGCGGATATGGGTGACCCCCGAGTTGTCTGATTATAGGGATGAGCTGAGTGAGATACTGTCCCACTGCCCCACTCAGAAAATCCCATGGTTTTGCCACATAAAGGATCTAGCAATGAAATTAAGTAAACCAGATCTGTGGAGATCTCCTGCAACGTCATGCGTTATGACCTCAAGGTCGGAACTTGTTAGACACTACAGATCAGTAAAATTAACGTCACTACAAGAAAGTTCCACACATGGCCGTTTAACAGTAGAGTTCCTGCTAGTAAAAGATGTCTACAGCAAGGAACATTTCCTGGACTTTATTCAGCCCCCATTGGCCAGGAAATTGTATATCCAATTTAGACTAGGGACTCTCCCTCTACTAGCATATACAAGTAAATGGGTAAAGGAACAAAAGAGGGAATGCCCTGTATGCAATTATAAGGAGGAATCTGAAATGCACGTCCTATTTTTCTGTCCCGTCTATCGGACGCAGCGCAAGCGCTGGTTAATCCAACTTTGTAAAAATTTGGGTTTCGTGCGCTGCACTGAGGCATACAGAGTTTTAAAGTATGACACTCGTCCACCAACTGTATTTGCTGTATCCCGTTTTTAAATAGTATGTGGCACACCAGGCGAGCTGCTCAAACATAATCGCACTGAGGGACCCAAATGTTTAGTATTAAATATGGCAGTCTGATACTGTTTTTTAATGCAAATTATAGCCCACAGTTTTTATAATAACGGATTGTTCATATGTAGCTTTTAACGTATTTTATGCTGGAATGTGTTTTATGTTTCTGCACTATGAAATTATATGTGACCTTTGGCGTTAACTGGATACTCGTAGAAAGAGGATGTTTTAAAAAAAAAATATTTTGAAACCATAAATTGTATATATGTTTTAAACTACGTGCACTTTTATAGCCTAGTGCCGAAATAAAGTTATTACTGACTGACTTTGCACTGTTCCTTACTTCTGTCGAGCTATTGCCAAAATAAATTGCAGAGCAAGATAAAATATTTGAAAAACGTTAACAAAAGTGCTTGGACCTTTTCCTAATGCCAGTTGTACCCCTGTACATTCTGAGGGGGTCTTTGTGGGCATGGGCAGGAGTGGGTCCTGCCCACGGCAACTTGTTTGCCGGAATACTGTAATGTATATATTTTACGTTATAACGTTTACGTGTACAGGGACTGATGTATTAACAAAATAAGCACCATGAATCTTCAGTTAACGATTAGCAAGGTCATAGATCCTGTGCCTTTTTAGTTAAGAACATGGTCGGTATCTCGCGCTTCCGTTAAATATCGGAAGGTAGATATATAAATCAAACAAAAAAAACAACAACGAACGTAGCAGCCACACATTTGCGTTATTTACGACGGGATATGGTCTCCTGTTTGTCTATCAACGTTGAGGACAGCTATCTTGTTTCAGTTAGAAATTCAAACGCATTTTTGTAAATCTCTGCACCCCTCCAAACCGCTAAAAGCGCCTCCAGCGATCCACTTCGCAGATCCGGGCATTGGAAGCATTCAGTTATGTTTTCTTTAATTTACGCTACTTGCAATTTTATAGCGCCCCTTCAATATTTAGTTTTGATGCCTATCGAAAAAAATTAGAATTGTTAACGAGGAATACATTATTTTTCACTCTGTAGACATCAGAGTCTGTTTTATCATGTGTGTAACGTGTTTACTATTTACGTGCGCACAGACTAAACGTTGTGAAATAGACATTTACCAAGTAATCACTCTTATTTCCACCAGATTTCTTGTTTTTTGAGCCAAGAGATCATTTTAGGATGAACAGAGGGCTCGGCAAAAGATAAATGAAACGCGTGCTTTTCGTAATCAATTAAGAGTGGTAAGAGTTAGAGGAAAAGAGGGTGACACCATCAATATCAGAGGGTTCGGACAGCATGTAAAAGACGTCCTTGTAATATCGCGTTAGATGCCTGCCAGATGCGAGCCAGTGATGTCCATCTCAGTATGGTCATTGATTTGCGTGTATTCCCCTAACTCCTGGGAACCGCTTTTAGCGCAGATGCGATGCGCCGGGTACCACAGGGCCCTGCCGGCCCGCCCTGAACTGCAAAACCACCTTTTAAAGGGAAGCGAATGCCACCGCTCCGCATTGGAAATCCATGGCAGACTCTTTCAATTCTCGTAAAAACACGCAAGGTTTAAGATGGAAAGCGCTGCCCCTCTTTATTGCCAGATGGGTATTTTTCTGTCTGGTCAGATGTCAGTGCCAAATATAGCTTCCCCTTTTCTGAAACTGGTCGTTCAGTTTGCACGATGGTGACAAGCAGCGTTTAATAATCGTAATAAAATCAATTAATAAAAAAAGAAACACTGTTAAAAACTATTTGGGAGGAGGCCGTGTGTTCAGCTATTTCTTCCGGTAAAGGATATCTACAGAGCAAGGTATCCGATCAGTTCTGGCGTCGCAAGTAGTTGTTTTATTCATAATAAAAAAAAACATTTTACTCCAGCGCGAAGACTCCCCCGGTGGGCCCAGGCATTCGAGCGCTCCAGAAGTTTATTTTTTTAACATAATATGACATACTGCTTTAGGGATAATGGCTTCGGGGCAGGGCACAGGCCGGGGATCGTGCCAGCTGCTTGGTCTCCGGTGCAGGCGGGACTCACCTTCTGCAAGGTCTGCTGCAGCACATTCTGCTCCACGGTCATGGCCCGGCCCTGCGGCGGCCACGGCAGGCAGGTGGTGCAAAGGAGGCGTGAGGCCCGGGCGCTGCAGCGGCGTGGAGGGAGACTGGGGCCAACGGGCGAGAGAGCGCAGGATTACCGGAGAGCGGCTGGGCCAATGAGAGCCGACGTCTGACTGCGCATGCTTCTGCACAGACACTCTACATGTGTCAGCTCTCTACTCCTCCTCAGTGCGGCCGGACGATAGGAACTACTTTAAAAACAAGCATTGAAAATGCAATAGGACTCGTATTTACGCGAGACCTATTGCATTTTCAACAGAAGTGCGTGCGTGAAAGAAGGCATGGACGGGAGGGGGTGGTGTGGGTGGTGATGGTCCAAGAAGTTACGGACTACGGGAGGGAATGGGGAGAGGCAGGGGAACAAAACTGTTTTGGAAGTAAAGGGGCCGATAGCCTCGGAAGGAGGAAAATGACGACATGGCAGGCAGGAGGCGGGATTAAGTTCCCGAAAACCAATCAAAATGCAACATTTAGAATTGCGGCCAATCAAAATGATAGGTGGAAAGTGGGCGGAGCTTCCCCCGCTCTACTGTATACAGCATCTCTCGACGAGACAGCGCATGCGCTGCCTAGCCGAGACCTAAAAAATGAAGTGAACAAAAGCCTCAAGTTCTTTTACATCAGCAGAATCTTGAGTGAAGTAACTGCGCAAATATACTAGGCTACAGGAGCTGCATCCCTTCTCGGAATTAATTACCAAAGGACAGAGTTATCCTCACGAGATGCTGCACGTGTAATTACCTAACTATTAGTTACCTAGCATGTTTCAATTATCGGGCAGATCGTGATGAAGCATTTAAACAGTTTCTACCTAAAACTACGAGTTTGTCAGATGCAGGGGTGGCCCTTGGCCATTATCCATACAGCTCAGCTGAAACTGGAGACTCAACTAGCCTTCTATGTTCTCTGACAACATAACAAAAGGAAGATTTGTATGTAAAGTGGATGACAAATTAACCATTTATGTTCTCAAGTATCAAATTCAGTTTGTAAATAACACACCTCACCGGTAAGTAGACAAAAGTGGGTATACAAGATCAGAGGTTGTATGACAAGAGCACAGGCTGATGCTAAGCACCCTTATTTCTAGACACAAGATAACTAAGCACTCATTTGACGAGGCATTCCAGAACTCTGCTTCTTTTGTTGCTGCTCTCCACACATTCTAATCATGTAATCATTAGAAATAAATGCTTACAAAGAGGAAAAAAAGAAATCAGTAACTTGTAAGGATATTATCTAACGTAGTGGTACACGGGAAGAGGCTGCTTCTTATATGCAGTATGGTTCCATGGGATGTCGGTCGCAAGAAATCGACAGCAAGTAAATTAGGACTTCATCTTTAGTGCACCCAAACACCTCGCCAATAAGTGGCACAGATTAGTTTTAATCAGTCTATCGCGGTAGACTGGTTGGGTATGTACCAGTTGGTCCAGTCTATTAATTTTTCCCGCATATATGTGTTCCTCCCAACAATCTGTGACAGTACATTCATGACATTTTTTTCCCGGAGTTTTATATAGCGCAAACTTGACCCGAAGGTATTGGAGCACTTTACATGAGCTCCATGTTCCGTACATTATCTGTTTACACTGTATTTTGGTTAGACTGCAACCTACCCTGACTGCAACTTTAAACGTGTTAGCCTTGTAACGCATCTGCTAGGAAAGCGGTCTCTGACCTGCATTTTATGCATTTCTTTAAATCAGCCAGACACCAAAGAAGGTTACTAACATGTTGCTTCTAACGGGAGCTTATCTCTACTTTACACATTTGCACATCGTATTCCGTTTAATCCAAATAAGCCCGTTTTACTGCGCCCACTGCTACTGAACTAAAAAACACAATACTCCGCCAACGACCTTCTGCCACGTTCCTAGACTGAAAAGCAAACACGGTGCATGCTCTTTTCTAAAGCTACAACACAAAACGTGATGTGCAGGAAGGCATGAACAAAGCCCACCCTACATTTATCACTTATTATATACCAGACTAAGGCCGCTTCGGAAACAAAAAGTGGCTGGCTTTAGGGGAGCGGTTTTAGGCAAAGTTGTCCTGTGGGCTGGCTGAGAAAAAGGTTAGCCTTCCCTGAACCCTCTTCCCAACTACCGCCATGCAGCCCTGCGAAGTACCACGCATCAGGCGTTAGACTAACGCATTTCAGTGTGGTGGTCCGCATCACCGCACTGAAATGCATAGTCACGCATAGAGCGCCTCAGAGGCGCCGCCTCCTCAACTGCCAAGCTGCACGGACCGCTGGCTGCTAATACACCATTTAGTCAAGAGACTGAGAAAGCTGGAGCAGCAGCGTGCTCTGCGCACTGACTGAGCTCTAGCATAGCTGCCAAGGTTTCAGATTACTATGTGTGACATTTTTATAATTTCAGTGTAATTATGAGTGACATTTGAATGACTAAGAGTGACACTTTCTTGCGAGCAAAATCAAGCAATGAAGACAAAGGAAACATACAAATATTAGAAATTACTACCCACTGAGCAACAAAAAGCTCTAATTATATTTTAAAATTGCTTAAAAGCACCAGAAATGGAAGGACACTAACGGGACACAGACTGCATGCCAGCAGTGCTCAGCAACAGAGGGCAGGCAGGCACTATAGCTGCTCAGAAGATAATCTCAGCCGCACCATGCAGATTATGCGATATTGATATTGAGTACACCAGGTTGACTGGTGATGGCAGTTGGTCGGAGCAATTGCCACTGGAGGAAGTAAGAGGATGTTGTTTAACTGCATCAGAGAGAGCCCAGTGATAACTCTGCTGTCTCTCCCTGCACGGAGAAACTGGATCTCACTAGCCAGTTAACTCATTTTCTGTAGTTTCAGTAAGTTGTTTTAGTTAGGGGGTGGGTGCTCTGGTTTCTGAATGGTATGGGCATAGCAGCCAGGTTTTCAGTTTGCCCATGTGTGACATTTATAGGCTTTCAGAGTATTTATGAGTAACATTTCACTGGCTTATGTTTGAAACTTTGTAACAAATTAAAGACCGCTATCAATAGTTTTTTTCTTGTAATTTTCATTTTTTCATAACTTCTACTTGTAACCAGCAAAATGTGTTAACATTCTTGATGGCTGCAGAAGTAGTTACCAATTTAAACCAGCGCCACTCATTAAGACCAAGTCAGAATATAACTCAATTCCGATAATGTCATTAGCGGTAAATATTTAGTCAAAGAACAAAAATATACCTCTAACAAATACACAGTGCTGCTCTTTGGGACATGATTATTTTTTACTGACCTCCTAATTATTACGGTCCTTGGATGGCAGCTGGTCCCGGAGCTGCAACAGGGCTCTGTTTTGCTGCTGACGATGTGGTACAGAGGGGCCTCTCGGCTCCTTGGGTGTGAATACAAGGGCGGCCAGCGGAGTCAGAGACACAGTCATTATGTTGTCTTGGGGGTGGCGGGGGAGGTCAGGAGCACGAGAGCTATGGTAAAGATATGCCCTCGCCTGACTTACCTGTGGTGCCCTCCACAACGAAAACAAAATCATCTAGATCCTGCGCCGTGCCTGCTTTGCTTCACAGAGGCTGCTGCGAGGCACTACAGCACCAACTTGTGTGAGCAGACACGATTAGGCCCAGGTGCCGGCCAGCTCAGAAACCAGTTTAACCACTTAGTTGGGCCAGGCGAGCCCTTCTTAGCACCCCGGCCCAGATAAACAACAAGACGCTAGTTCAGACTACCTGATAGTTCCGACACGCTTGCTGAAGACGCAAGATGATCCACGTGGTTGCGGAGGCCGGGGCTGATCTCAGGATTTGTTTTTTTTTATGACTCTCTTGGCAGGCCGCGCTACGCAGAATTAACTTAAACACATTCATACGCGTGTTTCCTGTATGTGGCTAATGTGCCTGTGTGTCAGATCAGGGGCTAGGCTGGGCACTTACATTTTTGCTCCGTCGAGAGGGTCGGCGAGAGCCAGCTGGTGGGGGTCGGCCGCCGTAAACCGACTTGGACCCCGCTCGCTTCAATGGTGGCCACCGGGGGCATCATTGAGGCTGCCTCAGTCAGGTAGGTGTGTTCTAGGAAGCTGTGATCCACTCCAGCGGCCGCCAGGCACAGTCCGTGGTGTAATGAGTCAGCGCACCAGTGTTGCCGCCGGCCTGCGCGCCGGAAGGGGCTGACTCCCGCGCTCACGCCGGAAGGCGGAGCGCGTAGGTTTAATAAAGGTGGGCGGGACCGCGATAGGCAGTCCGCGCCCGAACGCTAATACAGAGTGTGGCGTCTAATTACTTGCGGCGTCGCTAGCACGCAGCGCGCCCGCCACAGGTTGGTCCCACGCCTTGGGACATCACATTGGCGACGAGGAGCGGAGCGGCCCACGCTCCATGCTGCACACGTCATCAAGGAGCAGCAGCTCTCCCTGCAGGGAACAGACCCCACAGACAGTCCACCAGGGCACAGGGCACACACCAACCTCACACAGCGAGGAGGCCCTGACGCAGGAACAGCACCAGATCACGGTGCAAAAGAGGCAGGACATGCCCGCATTGACGCGGTAAGTCGCGCACGACGCGCGCAGAGGGCAACCACGCTTGCTCAGCGCAGCTGGACCGACCACGTGCCAGAAGGCCGCGTTTGAAGGCGCTAAGGCCACAAAGTCTTACAAGCTCCAGTTCGACAGCCTGAGGCATCAGCGCTGTTCTGTGGGGCACTTCACCCCAGCCGAGGCGCAACCCAGTCACTTGCCTGAAGTATGGGGGACCAGGATGGAGGCGCCCAGCCCCCGGCAAGAGCCACGATCCAGCACCCCCCTACAGGTGTCCTGTCACCGTTTAGTGAGTCGGCGGACCCCGCCACAGCATCACCGAGGTGGCAAACATGGCATGGCCGCCTAGAAAACTACTTCATTGCCACCAGAGAGACGGACGGGGCCGTCAAGCGCTCCCTGCTTCTCCATTATGCAGGAGAGGAGATATGCCTGCTTTTCAAACATCTCCCTAACACGGGGCTCCCTGATGATTATGCGGCAGCAGTGACAGCATTAAATGCGCATTTTGACCCTCAAATGAACCCCGACTTCGAACACTTCAAGTTAAGGCAAGCGAAGCAAAGAGAGGGTGAGTCAGTAGACTCCTTCCACGCAAGACTGAGGGAACTCGCCGGCACTCATCTCGTGGGAGACAGAGCAGGAGAAGAGATGATCAGAGCACAACTGATCCTAGGGATCTGCAGCAAGGTCCTGCGAGGCCTCACCCTAAGGCAGCCGAACATTCCGATGAACGACATACTAGTGTTAGCACGCTCCCATGACCTCTCGGCTGCACGTGCGGAAGAAATGGATCTGGCACTGATGCGCAACACAGAAAAGGGCGCAACCGTCAATGCCGAGCGAGCTGACGCCGTCAGAAGGCGCGACAAAGCTACCAGACCGAGAGACCGTTCGCCGCCGACCCCAAGAGGCCAATGTGGATACTGCGGGTATGAAGAACACCCCCCTCAACAGTGCCCAGCCCAGGGGAAGACGTGCACCAACTGTGGCATCGCAAACCATTTTGCGTCGGTCTGCAGAAAGAAGATGCAGAAGAAAGAAGGGAGACGGCCCAAGCAAATGCGGAAACTGGTCCGCCAGCTGTCGAGCGTATCACTGTCATCGACGCCGGGACGGAGGAAAACGGAACAAACCAGCTACCAGGCAGACGACACCTCGTCGGACGAAGAAGGTGAAACGTACCTGGTCTCATTCACCCAAGCACTGAAACGAAGCAGGCGGCCCCAGCCCCGATGCACGATACGGATAGCCGGGTCGGACGTCAATGCAGTGATCGACACAGGTGCATCAGTCACCGTCATGGGGATCCAACAATACAACAAGCTCAAGCCCAGACCAGAACTCCGACCAACCAAAATGAAAATCTTCGCTTATGGAAGTGACTCACCGCTGCCCCTCCGAGGCAAAATGACCATACCAGTACGGTCAGAAGACATCGAAATTACGATCGACATCCACGTCATCAACCAGGAGGCAGACACGCTGCTAAGCAGCCACGCAGCGGAGGATCTAGGACTCGTAAAGTTTGCCAGAAGCGTGCAAGCAGAGCAGACCAAGAAAGCCCCAGTCAAGCTACATATAGACCAAACCGTCAAGCCTACAGCGCTGAAACACAGAAGAATTCCCTTCCACCTCCGGCCGCTGGTGGAAGAAGAGCTGCAGAAGCTGGAAGACCATGGGGTTATAGAAAAGGTCTCAGGGTCCACGCCCTGGGTATCACCCATGGTGATCACTGAAAAGCCCCGCCAGCCGGGGAATGTAAGACTCTGTATCGACATGCGCCTTCCCAACAAGGCCATTCGGCACGATCGCCACATCACGCCGACCATGGATGATATTGTAACCGACCTGAATGGGGCGAGGTGGTTTTCGAAACTAGACCTAAACGCTGGCTACCACCAGCTGGTGCTTGCCAAAGAAAGTCGCTATATCACTACGTTCAGCACCCATCTTGGACTCAGGAGGTACAAACGCCTAAATTTCGGCATATCATCTGCAGCCGAATTTTTCCAGAATACCATCAAAGAGATCCTGGTCGGGCTGCCTGGCGTATTAAATGTGAGTGACGTTATCCTCATCCACTCGCAAACAGCGGAAGAACACTACAGACACCTGAGAGCTACCTTGCAGCGGCTTCAGGATCACGGAGTCACCCTACATCGGGAGAAGTGCCTACTATTCCAGCAGGGAATAGAATTTTTTGGCTACACATTCACGCAAGAAGGGATCCAGGTCGACCCCCGGAAGTCCCAGGCCATCAAGGACGCGCCAGCACCTCTGACCGTGGCAGAAGTCCGCAGCTTCCTGGGGATGGCCACGTACTGTGGCCGCTTCATCCCAGACCTGGCCACCATCGCGGAGCCCCTCCGAAACCTCACACGAGCAGACACTGCATGGCAGTGGGGCCCAGCGGAAGAAGCAGCATTCCACGCGGTCAAAAATGCCCTCCTTGACCATACCACGCTCGTTTATTTCAACCCCACCAAGCAAACTGAGATATTGGTGGATGCCAGCCCCATAGGCCTTGGGGCCATCCTCACACAGGAGCAAGAACCCGGACGGTGGGCGGCCCTAGCGTATGCCAGTAAAGCGCTCTCCCCAACTGAAAAGCGATACGCCCAAATTGAGAGGGAGGCCCTCGCCATCCGATGGGCGTGTCAGCACTTCCATCTGTACATATGCGGACACCCGTTCAAAATCATCACGGACCACCAACCACTCGTGCCGTTATTCAAAGGTTCGGCGCCCCAGCCGCCACCACGGATTGAACAGTGGGCTATTGGGCTCCAACAATATGAGATGGACGTTGCATATCGGCCGGGCGCCAAGAACCCTGCCGATTTCCTCTCAAGGCACCCTGCCCCAGAGGATGCCACGGGAGAAGGGGCTGAAACTGACCCTGCTGAGGCCCACCTGAACATGATCTCGACGCTCACATGTCCCCGAGCACTGACACTCGAAGAGGTCACAGCAGCAGCGAGTGCCGACCCAGTTATTGCCAATGTACGAGCGACCATCCAAGGAGGGCACTGGCATCGATTTCTGCAATCGGCCAACGAATGGCCCGGTCCAGAGAAGGAAAGCCTGATACACATGTGGAGAGTCAGGAACGAACTGAGTGTCACCCAGGGAGGAACGCTGCTGAGAGGATCGAGGATCGTCATCCCGGCATCTCTCCAAGCGCGAGCGACGCAACTTGCCCATGGAGGGCATCAAGGGGTGGAGAAGATGAAAGCCCGCATGCGGGAGAAGGTCTGGTTGCCGGGAATGGATGCCCGAGTCAAAGAGACCGTCCGGAAGTGCCCGTCTTGTCAGCTGACGAGTGGCCCCGAGAGGACAGCGCCCATCCGCACCGAAGAACATGGAAGGCGTCCCTGGGAGAAGCTGAGCGTGGACTTCGGGAGCTTCCCGGATGGCAGAGTTACCCTTGCCCTGATTGACAGTTACTCGAAGTACCCTGTCGTAGAGGTGGTCAACTCGACGGCCTTCTCCCATGTCGGCCCTGTGCTGGAGAAGATCTTCGCTATGTTTGGGTGCCCGGAAGAGCTCAGTAGTGACAATGGACCCCCGTTCCAGGGGCATGAGTTCCAGGAATTCCTCCAACGCCACGGCATCCGGCACAGGCGCATCACCGCGCAATGGCCCCAAGCGAACGGTGAAATCGAACGCTTTATAAGAACAATCAACAAGGCCCTTCGCATTGCCGTTGCAGAGCAAGCCGACCCCGAGCAGCACCTACAGAAATTCCTGCGGGAGTACCGAAGCACCCCTCAGAGCTCCACGATCCAGGCACCATGGGCATTAATGTTTAACGGGACTCACAGAGATAGCCTCCCTACCGCACCGGGGTGGGCACCCCCTCCATTTGACGAAGAGAGCGCCCTCAGGAGGGAGAAGTGCAACCTCACAGCCAGCCAGGCCCAGAGAGCGAAGTCTCGTCATCTGCGCCAGGGAGACACCGTTATCATGAAAGACCGGAGGCCCGGAGGGAAGTTCCGGACTCGGTATGAACAGGGGTATTGGACGGTGACCGCCGTGAAAGGAACTATGGTGACAGTCAACAAGGAAGGAGAGTCCGTCACCCGGAATATCTCCTGGTTCAAGAAGGTGGACAACCCCGCTCCAGGTGCCGAAACCGCCAGCGACTCAGGAGAACCGAGGGCCAGCCAAGCAGAGTTCGAGGAAGGGGAAGGCCACAACTTCAGGTCTCCTCCCCGCCAGGAACTCCGGAAGCAACCCCAGAGCCCCCAGAAACACCACCCTCACGTCCTGAACCGGCAGCTGAGCCTAAGTCCAACCGAGGCCAGTCCAGGTATGCTCTGAGAGAGAACCCCCAACCGAGCACTCGCCTGAAGGACTTTGCCTGCCAAGTAAGTGATTTGTGAGACACTGGGGAGCCAGTCAAGGACCAAGTTGGAATGGGATGTAATGAGTCAGCGCAACAGTGTTGCCGCCGGCCTGCGCGCCTGAAGGAGCTGACTCCTGCGCTCACGCTGGAAGGCGGAGCGCGTAGGTTTAATAAAGGTAGGCGGGACCGCAATAGGTAGTCCGCGCCCAAAAGCTAATACAGAGTGTGGCGTCAAATTACTTGCAGCGCTGCTAGCACGCAGCGCGCCCGCCACAGGTTGGTCCCACGCCTTGGGACATCACACGTGGTTCAGTAAGCCGCTGATGGGGTCGGGTTGGCGTGGCTGGACCTCATTTATTATATGTCAGCATCAGAAATATGCCGGGGCCGCACGGTGATTGATGGCATGTCTGTTACATTGTAGCAGTAACAGCCCATGTCTGGTGTGAACAGGTGCGGGGGGAAAGCTGCACTGTGTTGACCGCGGGCAGTGTGTCCGTTTCGATAGGGCAGAGCGCGAAAGTGAAAGAGCTTGCTTAGTTCACAGCACGAAGCACGGCAACGGGAGTGCGGGCAGGAGGGGCAAAAAAAATAGTGCTCTAAATAACACATACTGTACAGTGTAACACTCGAAGTAAAGGGGCCAATAGCCATGGGAGTGTACAAATGAGGACATGGCCATAATAAGGCGGGACAAGCCTCATAATCAGAAGACAGAATTTACGAAGGACAAAGACAGAAGCCAATGAAAAATATGGGCGGAGAGTGAGAGCAGCTTGTCTCCCCATACTGGACTACTGCATGCCTCGCAGAGCGAGCAGCGCATGCGTGCTGCCGCTAAAGCTCGACCTAAAAAGGCTAATGCCTGCGCCCAAGCCATTCGTATAGCTTTGGGGGCCTGGAATAATCCGGATTGTCACACTTATAGGAGTGTGATGGTTAGTAGTTGTGTTGGTACTGACCCTGGCAGCGCTGGCAGGGGCAATGGAAGGTGCAGGCTGCAGTGGCCTCCTGACGGGGCCCTGGCACTTGTTTTGTTACAAATTAAGCACTGAAGGTGGGGTACCCCGGTGTAGAGAGCCATCCGGCCTCTGCAAGACAATGTATCCTGTGCATCACCCCTCGTGACCTTCGGCCAACACATAATCCAGTGTGCGCGTGGTGTGTTCAGTGCGCAACAAGCAGGCCCCACCCGTACTGCATGCGACACCTCTACACTGGCGACGAGGGGGTGTATACGGGCACACATCTCTCCCACGACGCGTGTCTGCCGCCCCGCAGCCCAGTGGCATCAAGACCTGTGCAGCCCAGCTGCATCGTGACCTGCGTCGAAATCCTGCAGGCGCCCGACTCACCGTCGTCGGCGCCACCCGGCTCCCACTGACACCCAGCAGTTGAGGGCGGTGAGTCACCTGCATCAGCGGCGCATTCCCAGGCTCCGGCGGGAGCAGCGCAAGGTGACGTCTGCCTCACTCCGGGCCGGCACAGCACTGAAGGCGAGGCCCGCCGCGCGTGTGCTGTTATGCAAGGGCGGGGCCTTTCTGGCCCGACCACGAGGCGATCCCCAGGTGTGCGGGGCATCTGCAGCTCAGTGAGGGACGGCGCTGAGGAAAATAAAGCCCAGCTGGCAGCTGCAGGTGCTCGTGACTGCCTCACACGGCCCTGCTTTTCAAAAGAAGAAATATAAATAGAGAAAAAAAAAAGAAACCCTACATAAATCCACATAGAAGGCAGAGAACAACCCACAAAGGCCAAGGGAGAAGAGAGCAAAGGAAAGGCACAGAGGACAAACCTGCAGAGCCACAGAGCACCAGGAGGTAGGCAGCTCAAGGCATTTCAGGCCTCAGACAAGGGGAAAAGACAGCCTCTGAAAAGGAGAGCGCCATCAAGAGATCAGCATGGGAGATCCACCGCGACCCCAACAACAGGCACAAGCACCACTAGCGTCATATTCTCACTCGTCAGTCACACCAATACCGCCGTTCAGCCAACTGGCAGACCCGGCCACCGAGGCAGCCAGGTGGAGGCTCTGGGTAGGCCGCCTCAATCATTACTTCACAGGGACACGCAAGACTGATGGAACAGTGAAACGCTCCCTACTTATGCACTTCGGGGGGGATGAGCTCTATGAGCTCTTCGAAATGCTGCCAGATACGGGGCCGGCACATGAATATGATGCAGCAATTGCGGCCCTGAACAGGTACTTTGACCCACAGATGAACCCCGACTATGAGCGGTTCAAGCTGCGACAGGCTCGACAGACAGAGTCGGAAACAGACGATATGTTTTACGCCAGGCTCAGGAAGCTAGCCATGACGTGGACTGGCATCGACCAGAACGAATAAATCAGGGCGCAAATCATATAGGGACGCAAATCCGTTGCCCTGCGGTGCCAGATGCTCAGACAGCCAGGGATTTCGCTCGACGAGATTTTAATCCTCGCCCGCTCCCACGAGCTGTCGGACAAGCGGGCTGAAGATATGGAGGCGGTTCGAGTGAGAAACACGCCGGCTGCGTCGACGCAAAGAGCAGTGCACGTGAAAGAAGAGACCGTAGAGGTCGTGCAAAGGCGACCTGCACCGAACCAGAGGCGAATCACAGGGAGTCGGCCCAGCGGCAAATGCGGGCACTGCGGGTTCGATCACAAGGAGCAGGACAGGTGTCCCGCCAGAGGTCAGACGCGTTCAAAGTGTGGCAAAGCCAACCACTACGCCAGCTTCTGCCGCAGCAGTGGAGGGAGATCCCGCGGCGGTGCAACCAGAGGTCGGGTGACGACCCTCAGGAACCTCATGCTGGAAGAACGGGAGAACCCCGGCAGCTCTACCGGAACAAGGCACCACCGAATACTACGAAGACGATGATGATACGTTCGTCATCTCATTCGCTGGCCGACCGGGGTGAAAAGGACGCCCGCCCCCAATGTGCAGCATCAAGATCAACGGTATTTCGGTACAGGCCCTCATCGACACCGGAGCGTCCGTGAACGTAATGGACTCGGACCGATACGAAAGGCTCTTGCCCAAACCGAAGCTAACACCCAGTACTGCCAAGATCTATACGTATGGAGGCACGGAGCCAATACCATTGCGGGGGATGATGGAAGTCGAAGTCTCGAACACAGAATATTCAGTGAAACCAAATTTCATATCACCGAAGGAAAGAAAGGAACGCTGCTGAGCTGCCATACAGCGGAAGATTTGGAGCTGGTGTTCTTCGCCAAGCAGGTCCATGAACACCACGCGGAAGACATGATGAAGGAGTTCCAGCAGCTCTTTCAAGGGCTGGGCAAGCTCCGGGGGCGCCAAGTGAAGCTACACATCAACCAGGCGGTCCAGCCGCGTGCACTCCGACACCGGCGCATACCCTTTCACCTCCGCCCCCTGGTGGAGCAAGAGCTACAGAACTTAGAAGATTTGGGCGTAATTGAAAAGGTGTCGGGGCCCACTCTGTGGCTATCCCCGCTAGTGGTGGCACCCAAGCCGCCCGGCGCGATCCGGCTATGCATAGACATGAGGCTCCCCAATCAAGCCATCCGCAGGGAGAGGCACGTGACCCCGACGATGGATGATATTGTGGCAGACTTGAACGGCGCTCAATGGTTCTCGAAACTCGATTTGAACTCCGGATACCACCAGCTGGAGTTAGCGCCGGAGAGCCGCTACATTACCACCTTCTCCACGCACGTGGGTCACCGAAGATACACCCGCCTCAGCTTTGGAGTGTTGTCCGCGGCGGAGGTCTTTCAGGACGCCATCAAGGAAGCCCTCTCCAGACTCGTGGGAGTCATAAATTTAAGCGATGATATCCTGATATACTCGCAGAGTCTGGAGGAACACCATGCCAGACTGAGAGCCACGCTACAGAGGTTAGCCGACTGCGGGCTCACTCTCCACAAGAAAAAATGCACCTTCTATCAAGGATCGATAGACTTCTTCGGCTATGTCTTCTTGACAGAGGGGCTTCGCGTCGATCCTCGCAAGGCAGAAGCCATCCGAAGTGCCCCAGTACCACAGAATCCCACAGAAATAAGAAGCTTCCTGGGGATGGCGACGTATTGTGGAAGATTTCTCCCGAACCTCGCTACCGTGTCTGAACCACTGCGGCAACTAACCAAGACAGGAACTCCTTGGGAATGGACCCGCCGAGAGGAAGCGGCGTTCCAAGGTATCAAGAAAGCACTCTTAGATCAAACGACGCTGGCCTACTTCCACCCTAAAAGAAAGACGAAGCTTGTTGTTGACGCCAGCCCGGTGGGACTAGGGGCAGTACTACTCCAAGAAGATACCAAAGGAAAGTGGGTCCCAGTGGCCTATGCCAGTCGCGCACTATCTCCAACAGAAACGAGGTACGCGCAAATTGAGCGAGAGGCTCTCGCCATAAGATGGGCGTGCCAGCATTTCCACCTGTACCTCTGTGGCCACCCTTTTAGAGTCATAACGGACCACAAACCCCTCATACCGCTGTTCAGTGGGTCCACGAGGCTGGCACCCCTTAGGATCGAAAGATGGGCTGTCCAACATCAGGCGTATTCATTCCAGCTGATATACAGGCCCAGGGCAGACAACCCCGCGGACTTTCTGTCAAGACACCCCATGACAATAGAGGGGGAGACGGTCCCGGATGATACCGCAAGTACAGAAGCCTTCATCTGCATGGTCGAAGACAATGCCTGCCCCATAGCGGTCACCAAGGACGACCTATGCGCTGCCACGGAGGCGGATGACACCATGAGAAGAGTCAAAGAGGCCCTTGAAAAGGGGCAGTGGCATCGGTTTCTGGACGGTCTCTCTCTACTAACGGCGGAGGAACAGAACTCCCAGCGACAAATATGGAGGGTGAGGCACGAACTCAGCATCAGTGGTTCCGGCCTTATCCTAAAAGGGTAGAGAATTGTGGTGCCCAAAGATCTACACCAACGGATGGTCACCCTGGCTCATCAAGGTCATCAGGGCACAGCCAAGACAAAGGCCAGGCTCCGGGCGAAGGTGTGGTTCCCCGGCATGGACAACATGGTTGATGAAGAAGTCAGGAAGTGCCACCCCTGCACCATCACCGGTGGAGACCCGGCTCCCGCGATCACGGAAGAACCTTGCTACACACCCTGGGCCAAAGCCAGTGTCGACTTTGGGAGCTTCCCGGATGGGCGACACACCTGGTTGTCATGGACTCCTTCTCCAAGTTCCCGGTGGTAGAACTGGTAAGGTCCACGGCGTTCACACACGTTCAACCGGCCCTAGAAAAGATCTCCGCCACCTTTGGACTGCCGGAGGAAGTAAAGTCGGACAACGGCCCCCCTTTCCAGGGTCAGGACTTCCACGACTTCCTAGAACGTCGAGCCATCTGACACTGCCGGATCACACCCCAATGGCCTCAAGCCAACGGCGAGGTCGGGCGGTTCATGAGGACCCTAAACAGAGCACTTCGAATCGGGGTGGATCAGCGACAAGATCCGGAGACATGTCTCCATCAATTCCTGCTCGCCTATCGGCAGACACCACACTCTACAATGGGGTGCGCCCCGGCCACACTCCTGTTGAAACGCTCACCGAGGGATCTCATCCCTGAAGACCCAAACTGGGCACCGCCAAGTCTAGATGTGGAGCGAACACAACAAAGGTGCAAAACCACCAACGAAAAAGCAACAGTAAGCCGAGGAGCCAGGATGCCCGCGGTGTGTGTAGGGTCCAGGGTGGTCCTCAAAGATCGCCACCCCAGCTGGAAGTTTCGCACACCCTACGAACCGGAGGTGTGGATTGTCACCAGAGTGGACTGCACCATGATCACGGCTCGGCGGGGCCGCCACACGGTGGTGCGGAACGTATCCTGGTTCAAAGAAGCCAAAGGTGCCCCGCACACCAACAGGGCGTCACCTGAGGAGGAGGAAGACAGCGTGGATGAGCACACAGGACATGTAGGAAGTCCGGGTGCGAGTCCGGCGTCGACACCTGGCCAGGATGCGGCAAATACACAGAGGGAGAGTCCTCGGGGCTCCCCGCGGGGTGGAGAGACGGAGGGATCCCCGGAGGACACCGCAGCCGACGCGGGCAAACTGCCCTCTCGCAGCCAACGATACCTGCTTCGTCATAACCCCCACACCCAGCCAGAAGCTCCGGGACGTTGTGTGCTAGAGCGCTGGTAGCGGATGAACTCGGCCATGTCGGCCACACTCTGATGCATGTTTAGTTAACACTTTTGTTGTAATGTTCCCGTCTTCTTTCTTTTCACATTTCCTGTTAATCTCCATCTAAAGGAAAGGAGGGATGTAGAGAGCCATCCGGCCTCTGCAAGACAATGTATCCTGTGCATCACCCGTCGTGACCGGGCTCGGTCCGAGTGGATAAATAAACGGGCCCCAGGTCGCACGTGACCTTCGGCCGACACATAATCCAGTGTGCGCGTGGTGTGTTCAGCGCGCACCAAGCAGGCCCCACCCGTACTGCATGCGACACCTCTACACCCGGATTGCAGATCCTTGTATATGAGGGCGGAAGGGTTGCCCAGCGCTTCATATGTTTATTGGTAGTCTGCTAATGCTTTCGTTTTCTGCACCCCCTCACCCTCCAAGAACCCCCCAGTGGAATAATCCCACACCGTACCAATCTCTAAGTGTAAAAAGCCGCTTTTTTAGGACTGGTTTGCAGTACTATTTGTTAACTTCAGTACAACTTTAACATAACTTCAACTTCATCAGTACATTAACATCCAACCAGTTCTCAGTGTGCCAACCTTTATCACCCCAAAACCTCCATACCCGACCTCATTCTTTCCCATCATTCACCATCCTCCTTGCGTTCCCCCAGTCTCTCTCACCTACCCTACCAACATCCTCCAAAGCAGCCTCCTCGTCCTGTTCCGAAGCCCCACACACCGTCTTCATCTCCCCCGTGCTCCCCTCCTCACCCCTCAGGGTTGGATCCAACTGCAGAGCCTTTTCTTATCTCCCCATTTCGGCCAGAAGAACGCTAGCCAAGGCTCTAATAATTAGTAGACTGGACTATGGTGATGCAGTACTGGCCACAGCCAATGCGACCCTTACGGACAAATTACAAGTAGTGCAAAACACGGCGGCCAGGCTTGTTTTCAACCTTCCGTTGGGCATCGCCTCGGCCCCTCTGTTGAAATCTTTACACTGGCTACCAGTCAGGCAAAGAAGCAGTTTTACAATTTGCTGCATTACTTACAACTGCTTAAGAGGTAAAGGTCCCAGCTATCTTCTGCAGAAACTCAAACGTTACTCCCCTACCTGAAATTTAAGGTCCATGGACAAAGTATTGTTGAGTGTACCCGTATTCGACTGACTAGATGAGGTGGGAGAGCCTTTTCTTACTTGGCTCTGTTTACTTTAACAGCTTATCTCTTCATTTCCGTCTCTGTACTGAATACCATAAATTCAGGAAAATGCTCAAATCATTTCTATTCTAACTGAATTCACTTACTGCCTGTGACTGTCTGCAGCACTGAGATATCCTTCGGGGTGAGTCGCTCGCTATATTAAGTCTAATTAACATAACATTCCTTACAACACGCTCACAGCATCTGTATTTCCAGCGGCCTATGCTCCGAATCTGGCTCCACTCCCACCCCAGGTGTGCCGCAGCAGTGGCTGTACCAATTCTAAAAGAATGTGTCCCATACCTGCTCGGAACCACCCCAATTTCCGAAAAGCCATACACAACACTGCCAGCAAATGAAAAGTTGTAATCCTCTTCCCCCCTTCGAGGTAAAATATCCTTTCCTGTCTGCACCCCGGCCACATCATAAACTTCCTCCACTCCCTCACTGCGCACACATCCTGCCTCCTGCCTTCGTGCAGCCACACCCTCTGCCCTTCCCTGCCTGATGTTAGCCCGAACATCTCACGGTAATCTCCTCTTGGAAAAGTTTTGAAAATGTGGTACCATTACCTTTAATCACCATTACTCTTGTTTCCGCTTTTATCTATTCTCAAGGTGATGAATCTTTGCCACCGTATTATGACCAAAAGAGCTCCTTCATAAACATGGGCAAATAATCAAATGCAAATAAATATTTTAGTCTATAATAAGAGCTGTGAGTAGTTTTAAAGGGATTTATTTTCCTATCAAAATGTAAGATTCTCTGACTCTTCATTGATTAGTCAGATATCAATCACGTTACAGAATTGATAATAGAAAAATAAAGTTAGTACAGAGCATATCATAAATTAGAATACAGCGCGTTCCATAAGGGAAGAATTCCTATTCTAAGAAAGTCAGGTGCAAATAATGTCAGTCAGAACTCATGAAGAGTTCAAGAATAAAAGCCAGAGTGAGTTTAGCATGAAGCTAAATCAATAATTAATAACTGCAACATCTCCAATAAAGAGAAATAAAGCATACAGCAAATAAGCCTTGGTAAAGCCAATTAATCAAAGCTTAAAGCTCGGGGCTTGTAACAAATAGCCTGCATCTAACCTGCACTCATCCCAGCTGATTCTGTCTCCGATTGTTCAGCTTTGTCTGAACCTGTCTGCCTTTCATCAGAGTCTGCCCCCCCACCACCTTTCTCTGAAGATCTCTAAAAAAAAGTCTGAAAGTCTGCAAAAATCCTACCAAAATTCCACATCATCCTCAGCTAGGAACACGTTTATAGTTCAGAAAAATGCTTCAAAACATGTGACACTGGTCTTCCTCCTCCATCCAATTGAAATACAGCATCCTCCAGAAAGACATCGACATCCCTCGGCTGTCTGCACACGTCATCCATCAGGCGAGTTCTTGAGACACATTTGAATCTTACTCTAAATGACTTCCTCTCCTGACTTTCTGTTAAAGAAACATTTATTTTAACTAAACAGAATGACATCAGCTCCAAAAAGAACTTATTATTTAGGCAGGAAACATTAAATACATTTTACAATAATACAGAAGAAAATGTGTGCTTTCCAGTTTACTCTACGCTATGAAATGAAAGAGGCTTTGTTTAACATCTGACAAATACGAAAAAAACAAGTTACAGGCTGTAAATTATATGAAGCTTCTTTCTTTCACGGAAACATTCCATTCTCATCTGAAGGACAGTGCTGAAGCTTCCAAAGCAAACTAAATCACAAGCTGTATTTCAGCGTTCTCTATACTTTAAAATGCTGTGTTCATTCTGTACAAATATATGCTACTATTGCAGGTTTAAAACAATTTTGCAAATTAAATCTACATTCTAAAGTGAGGTCAAACCTAAACTTAACACATTAAGGTCAACTATGAATTAAATGTGCGTGTTTTTACATGATTCATTATATGGAAAGCACCTGACTAAGGCCTCATGCTTTCATTTTTCCAGCACCAAATGTCTGCGTCTCACTTTTTTTAAATGCAGTTTTATGTCTGAAGCTCACGGTAGCTTTGTCATTAGTACTGCTTAAAACTATAGGAAATGTTTATGCTCTCACACTGAGCAGTCTTTGAACTTTGCAACCAGATCCTCAACTGCTCCTGTGCTAGACATACTTTGCCATATAATACACCTGACTTTTGCGCTGACCCCAACAGCTCTGACACTCTAAATGCGCCAAAAAACATCTACAGCATGCATAGCCTAAACATAGCAACCTTAAAAGATCATAACAACAAACCGGAAATACTTCCACAATACGTTGCAACAACTCAAACGTTATGGCCTCCCTAAACTTTGTCCTGAGCCCCATTCCTGCCCCCACCCCTTCAAAATTCTCCTCAAAATCTTGTCTTGTGCCGGATCACCGCCCCAGTACAGCCTGCCATATAAGGAAAGACCAGCCAACTTTCCTGATATGGTCATTGGAGATAAACCTTTGTCAATTAAATACAGAACAAAACTGATAACTCTCCTTTCTTTGCTTCGGAGCTCCTGAAGCATCATCTCCCACAACTTCCAGTCAAAAATCTTAAACTCCTTACATGCCAGCTGACAACTTTTCATTGTTGAGTCCACTAGCGACCTCTCCACTAGGCCAATCACTCTCACTCCCCCACGCCCAAATGTCGTGTGGTAGCTGCGTCTTCCTGTCCTCCACTCCCAGCACCAGCCTGCAGAATCTTTGCCACTGTTTGAAAGAGATAAGGAGTCCACTATATCATTGTTCACCCAGGACACGTTTCGCCCTGAAAACAATGATCAGCTGTAAACATCTCAATATGATCTGTCGCAACAATCGCAGCACCCTAAGGTCAATGGCCCCCTGCTTGATCACCTACTCCACCACGGTTATATTGTGTACATTAAACATCCGTGTTCTGTTGGCCAACTCTCCGACCTATACCACCAGGGCCACCAACAACGAAAAAAAATAAAGAAAGGCAGTGCTTCTCCCTTGTTTCGACCAATGCTCGGGGCATTTTTCAGTAAACCATCTCCCTTCCCAGTAAAGGCCAAATCCTTGTGTTCAAAAAGAATTGCACCTGCCAAACCTTTATCATCCAAAAACAACGTAGGCACACCATTGAAACCTCCAAAAACGCCCTCCAAATGCAGAGATCTGCTTGCATTGCTGATTAAATTCTCACCCTGTGGTGAGGCAAAACCACCCTGGACATCGCCATGCCCAGTCTTCTGCAAAAAGTCCTATTACCTCTCACCACTTTGCATGCAAAGTTCAAGAAACATAGAGGCTTCTGTATTTTCCACAACTCCAACCGACTCGAACCAATCACCTCATCCAAAAAGTGCTGTATCTCCCGTACATTGTTGAGCAGCAACAGCGTCACCACATCCAGTGTATCCAGTTCAATGCTCGGAAAAGTCAATACCATACTTGGGCCCTCAGTTTTCTCTGGGGCTAAAGGAATACCTACCTCCCTTGCCAAGTCTTCAAAGTGCTGCAACGCTCTTAGACACTCACCTGAGTTCCTCCTGCCAACAAACAATAAATTGTCCAAATAATGAGATACCTCCCTGTGTCCACTTCTCTTTGAAAAAACCCTCTGCAAGAAGTTGCTAAATGCCCCAAACAATGAGCAAGATATGGCACATTCCATGGGCAGTACCCTAGCCACATAGATCAGCCTGCCAGATGGAATGCCCAACAAAGGGAAATCTGCCGGATGAATAGGCAGCAGCCGCGAAGCAGATTTAATGTCACATTTTGTTAACTCCGCCCCTCGCCTGCACTGTCGCACCATTCGCACTGCATCATCCACCGAAGCATACACCACCTTTGTGTCTTCCGTTTCAATGAAATAAGCCATCCATTAGTTTTGCTCCTAAATATCCTTACTGGAGTGGAGGGCCTCTGCATGGTGGGTGAAATGAGAACACCCCCAGGTTTTCCTATGATACCCATCTGAGCATTGATCAAAGGAAGTGCCCCCCCCCCCAATATGCCCTAATATGCCAGTTTTAACTCCATCTGCGCCTCTCAAGTGCTCCCAAGGAATTTGGTAGCAAGGCCCGAGTGCCTCCCCCCAGCCTTCAAACCCAACGACGCACCCCCAACACCCCCCCCATGGTTGGAAATGTGATTTCCACCTACATTGACAAAGTAGATGCTGGCAGAACAATGGTTGCCTGGACCTCCCCAAACTTGTACTGCTGATCGGGATCAATGGCACCAGAGATAACACAAAATATATACATGTCTGCCTGAAGTGTGCACACATTTATTTAGCAAATCAAGAAAAGTCCAATATTACTATGAAAAAGCAGTAATAGCGGTGGGTATTTAATGCCAATCCCACACAATTTGCGTGACTGTCTAGGTTTTCTACATGCATGTGAGATAATGTGACAAAAAGCGAAACTCAGATTAGCATGTGCACAGCTTTCTCATGATAAGAAAGAAAAATAATCTTGGGAAAAAATTATATATATAAACTACCAGACACTGAATTAGTCATTTTAGAAATCCTCACTTAAAATACCAAACAGGAGAATCAGGTTGTATAGATCAGAAGAAGAAAGCTGAGCAGGGCTGAAGACGAAATGAGCATAATACGAAAACAAGAAGGCAGCTTCACGGTTCAGGACAGCGTTAGCTATTGTAGTGATTTTAAAGCAAACTTACATGCAGATTCTCGGTGGGCTTTGGGCTACAGCCGGCACCGCGAGTTCACTTGAATTTGTGCTTGGCCAGGTTATTCGCTAATCTGTAAGACTCTTCATTTGCTGTGGCAGGGATATGGCTGTTGACGGGTGACCCAGAATCACAAATTGGTTTCACTGATGCTCCCCATGAAATTTTGTACTAGGTTTCGCAAGGTTAATCCCTCTCCTCGACTGGACACTACTGACTAAACCTCAGGACTCAGCCTGTGGCCCCTGCTTCCCTTGTAACTGGGAAGTGTTCCTTAGAATAGGTCCAGGCCCATCTCTCGCTCTTCAGCGGCTCTTTCATCATGCTTGTCTCTCCAGGTGCAACATGACCTGTTCGGAAGGGCCCTATCCATCGCTTACCATCGCTCTGCTTCCCACAGCTTCAAGAACTGGCTCTGGACTGCTGAGCCACCTCATTCTGAGTTTTCTGTGATTTTCCAGGGGGGTCCATGCTACAAAGAAAGGATGTGCATCATTGTGAGGAATGGCCTGGCGCCCCCCTGCAAATAGGGGAGGGGCACCATTAGTCGCTTCTTGGGCAGGAGCCATGGTGGAGATTCCCTTGTCTGTTTCGCCACGAAGGAGGGCCGTGACATCATCAGGAGGTGCCCAGGACGGGAACATTTAAGGCATCGAGAGGTGAGGGATCAGCCTCTTTTCGCACCACCGCGCACCAGCATCCAGCTTACCGGATCACACAGGTCCCGGCGTTTTGCATTCTTCGGGGGCAATATCAAAGGTGAGCATGGTAGATGGAGGGGCACAGTGGGGGGAGACCATTCACGTAGCCACAGATACCGTTGCAGTGATGCATACAATAAAGTCGAAAATAACTTTGGTGTCTATGATGCAATTGGGAAGTGCACAAAGCATTTATTTCTTTATTTTCTCTTCGCTTCTATGATTGCGATAACCAGGAGGCACAACTCGCTAAGATGGCGGCAACATGGTCTTAGGAAGATGGAATGACATATCCAGAGGGGGTTTGGCCAGCCTGCGACAGTGGCGCAAAACACAGTAAGAACCTTTGGAAGACTATCAAGGTGCCAGCAGACATGGTGAAAGGCTCCTGGGTCATGCATTGATATGAAATGCAAATTGGCTTTATTTTTAGTAGGATATGTGAAGCTGGCTTAGTGACATGATGATCAGGGGCAGCATCGGGTCCTTTTTAGGTCTCGGCTAGGCAGCGCATGCGCTGTCTCGTTGAGAGATGGTGTATACAGTATAGTGGGGGAAGCTCCGCCCACTTTCCAGCCTTATTTTGGATTGGATTGAATCACAATTTCTGCATTCTGATTGGTGCTTTGCTTGTTATTCCCGCCTCCTGACGGGCATGTCGTCATTTTTATCCTTACGAGGCTATCGGCCCCTTTACTACAAAAACAGTTTTGATCCCCTGCCTCTCCCCGTTCCCTCCCGTAGTCCGTAACTTCTTACACCACAACCACCCCCCCCCCCCCCTCCCGTTCGTGCCTTCTTTTACGCCCGCACTTCCGTGTAAAATGCAATAGGGCTCGCGTAAATACAAGCCCTATTGCATTTTCAATGCTTGTTTGCCGTGTCATTGGTGAGTGAATTCGCACTCTTTGTCTCCCATGCGCGCGATGCCTTACATCGTGCGCATGCGAGACAAAGGGAGGCAGAGACAGCACAAGCAGCGAAGCAGGACGAGGCGAAGCGCTGCCGGGTTCCACTCATTCCTCCCCACCCACAGATCATCCGGCTGACTGATCCAACACGCTGCAGGCGATGCTGAGGTGTGTCAGTGCGGCTGCAAGTCCCGACTGGGAGAGCGCAAAGAGTGAGTGACACAGAAGGCACTCAGTCAGCGCTGCCCGCCCCCACAGCACACACACGCCTGCTCTGCTCCCTCCCCTCTGACCCCCCCACACCCAGCTCCCAAGACCGCAGCTAGGGCAGATAAGGGGCCTCCACGCCTAAGGAAGAGGAAAGTACACTCAATAATGCATGGACGCGCGTAATGGACGGGAGGAGGCGTGCAGAAAACCGCAGCAGCAGACAAGGACTGAGGCCTGATGATTAGCGCCAAGGAGGAGAGATGAGCGCTAGTGGAAAAGAGGAGCGTGAATGGTTATAGCCAGGACCCTGTGCGGAAGGAGGAGAGGCGTCAATGAGCGAGAGCAGCGCGTGGAAGGCAGAGGACCAAGATCTGAGCGCTTACAACAAGGATTAAGAGCTAGCCTCTGAGAACCAATGAGTGAGACCTGAAGGGCTAGCGCCAAGAAGCGACAACTTGTCACAGAGACCCAAGGAGTGAGAAGTGTGGGGTTACTACAACCGAGAAGCCAGAGCTGGGGTAGGAGAGGCATCCGGGAGAAGAGAGGAGTTCGCATCAAAGAGCGAAAAATGCGCCTTGGGAGCCCTGGACGGAGACCCGAGGAGCTAGAATTAAGGAACAAGCACTAATCCGTGAGCGTCGATGTGACGGAGTTTACGACTGACAGCTGAGCCAGATCAAAGAATAAATTTTCGCGTGGTAACTAAGTACAGCAAGCATAATTTAGTTCTTAGTGGAGGAGCTGACAAGGACACCACACACTTCCTGTCCACGGCGCGCCCCGGTCCTTCAGGGCGCTGTTTAACAACTGGCACCCAGGGTTAGATAGAGTAGGACAGAAAATGAGCTTGGACGCCAAAATAAAACTGGCACCCTTTAGCGAATCGGGTAGCTAAAAAAGTGTTCCACATCTGCAAATCCGGGAACTTTTGAACCTGTAAAGAAATACTGTATAATTGTTTTTCAAGATATGGGAGACTTGTATGCATTTGATGCAAGCACTGTTTTTGGCAATTTCAGGAAAATTAACAGTAAAAACCGGCCCAGCTGACCAGAAAGTATGCACAGATAGCCCCCCCCCAAAAAAAAACAGCCCACCGACTAACCTGTCAAACCTGCCCTTTAAGCGCTTCCAGATTGCCCTATGAGACTCCGACCCTTCACATACGGAAGACCCATCACTGGGGATTTCCTGGGCTGATGGAAGACAAGCAAATAATTCGGGACTTCGAGATTCTAAGGTCACTGGGGATGGAGTTTGAGTGATGACGTCACTCTGTCCCATTACTGGTGGAGAGCTCTGTCCACAAGGATGCCCTGGGGGCTTCCACCCAGCAGAGCTCTCACATTTCCCAGTTCCATGCCTGAGCAGTTCATCCAGTCCTGGTTTGCTTATGTACTTCCTGTGAATTGTAATCTTGTTGATTCAAGTATAAAACCAGGACTACAAGTCCCAGAATTCACATAAAAAACCTGGCCTGGGTGTGCTGTTCACTTTGGACTTGGAAAATGTGAGGGCTCTGCACACACCCTTTTACTGCGCCCCAAGGCAGGACGGGCCACCTCCTGGGGTAACACCCACTTGGCAAAGCTAGGAAGAGTTTTTTACAGAGACGGGATTAAAGTGTGACTTTGCTGATAGGCAGCTAGCTGTACTCTCCTGAGCAGGCCAAAGGACCCTCACAACATAATGTCTACTTCTGACGTGGGGGGGGGGGAATGGCGATTGATCTGTGCAAGACTTGGTAAGACACGGGGAATGGGGCTTGGCCTCTCACAGGTCTGAGCAATGGTACTTGGCAGGTATGTGGGCCAGGGTTGATCTGGGCCAGTTCTAGTCGATGACGAGCTTGTATTGGTGCTTGAATCGTGTCAGGTGTGGAGGCTGTGGGAATAAATTGTGCCTAGTTTGTGTAGCCAGACTCCTTCACATCACTTCTCTAACTTTATATGTTGTGAAATGCTTTTTCAGCATCAACTCTTCCCCAGTCTGGCATGTGATGTGACATATGCCACAGCGTGTCAGTCACATCTCCCACAGCCATACCATTCATTATGCAGCACTACAAAATGTTACTCCATTGTCCCCGCCTACCATCGTTGTTCATTTCTTAAGTTTCACCCTGCACAGCGCTTGCACTGTGCTTGTGAAATCTATTCTATTTAATATACCCTGAAAGAGACTTACATCCCGCCTTCACTTCTGATTGGTCCGTGTGCTTGCCAGTTTGCTTTCCTCAGTTACTATTGATATGACCACCAAAGTCCCTGATTTTATATTAAAAACAGAGCTTTGGACTATACCATTTCCCGCTGAAAGGCAATATTTCTCTCCATGTGTTCCCATACCTGGCGTGTCACGCAGTTTAGTGCTTACTTTCCCTCCATGTTAAAGAACAGTAGATGTTTCAGCACCTAGGCTAATGTGCTGCATAGCTAAATACATATAAGGTCCCAAAGGCGAGACCGATTGCATTGCAAATGCTTGTTCTTTGTTAGGAGGTGAGCAGGCTGACGGGGGCATAATTACGTTTTGGTGATATCCGCATCCTCTTAATTATCAAGCCAGGGAATTTTAGAGGGATGGGTGTCCAGCCTTGTATGCAATGGGCAGTCCTCTTCGATTCGAGTGGAGTGCGCTCAAAACCATCATCACATCAGTGTTTTTCTCCAAGCAGCGGGGTTCGAGAGCTCCATGAAACGTGGGTAGCTGCGTGCAGCCTTGTTGAGTATGGAGGCCCACCTTAATTAAGGTGGCACTCTGAGACCGTCGGCCGACTTTCAATGGAGAGAGCCTTAATATATTGGGACAGTACAACTAGCGGCATCCCTCTTGTGCATTCAAGGCCAATCACCCCAAGAAGCCTTTTCTTCGGCAGGGGGTAATATTGCATCAGTTCGCCCAGCACCACTCACCCCCCACCCCTTTGATCTGTGCTCATTCGTCTAGGGTATTTCTCATGCCTTGTCTCTTTCTTGCAAGGCGCTGGAAAAGATTTGTGTCCCTGTGTAGGCAGGAAGCCTGCAAGGAAATTAAAAAGGTGAAATGCAGCTGAATTCCCCTTTTTAGAGCGTAATTCTTTTGAAGATACACTTATATCACAGTGTGCGGCTAAAGCTTTCTTAGCTGCAGCCTACTTGGGAGGGATTAATACTCAATGCGGGTAGTTTAGCATTTCGCAGGTTCCAATCCCACGACTATCTCTTCACGTTACTGTGAGTAAACCTTTTCATTTCCCCACAACTGTCACCATGGACACTTGTTATATTTTATCTGATGTCTGAACCTGACATTACTAATTAATATGTAAAATCCCTGTACGTTCTCTAGACGGAATGCGCACTGGTTTAAATCCTATGCCTTCATAGGTTTGTATAAGAAACCATACAGCCTCATGGGTATTGCCGCAGGAGTAGTACCGCAGGGGTAGTACCGCAGGAGAAGTTCCCCAGGGGTATTAGTTCATGTACTCGTGAGTGCCTTTGTGAGTTCGCCCCTTCTATCTTAAGACAAGCAGTGATCGGAAGGGATCATACATGCTTTGCCCATCGCAGCAGCGACCTTGGGGTTGATGCCGTTTACCTGGGATGGACCAGCCCCTCGAATTCACCTCATTCCCTCTTACCAAACAAGAAGTTGACCTTTCATCCTGGTTTCGTAGTGGAATGGCGTAATGTTGCGTTTTGCCTTCTTTATAAAAGGAAAATACTGATCATTTGTGGTCGTTCTCAGATCAAGGAAGGGCACCATACTTGAATAACAATTGGTAAAATGCTCCTAATATTTGAGTTTAACATGCTAATTCATGCTGGCCAAGCTTAAGTGTATACTTAGGAGTACTTTAAACAGCTGAAGTACCCTTTGAATGGCACCTGCTTGTAGTTCTTGCTTTATCATTGTCATTCAAATGGTAAAAGTAACACGGGATTGCGGAGCTATGCAGCCTGCCCATACAATTATTCGGCCGTTGAAAAACTTCCGGCTTGGTCGGAACATTCATAACGTCACAGCATATTCCCTGATTATGATTAATCTGATAAAGATTATACTTTCTTTTATCCCTGGCTACTTCTTCATGTAGACTAAGCTATTGGTGATTTTAGTTTTGTTTTCTCATTTCAAAAGTTTGGCATTTCGTCCATCACAGGCACGTTTCTCTGGGTAATTCTGAAAGGATGACTTCCGGTTCAAGGCAGATGCATAGGAAGTCTTGTGTTTTCCTGTCACCGGTTCATCCTAGCGTTTATCTCTCAGACGCACTGTTGCCACGGGGCTGGGGAGTCCCTAACGGCCTCCTCTGCAGGTACTCTTAACCTGCCAGGACTTCACAGTCTAACAGGGGGCCTCGCTGTGTCAACTGGTGCCCTCTCAGGACTTAACATTTTTCGGGGCTCGCTTTTGCACGGATCTGAACAGGATGTTCATGCCAGACTCCCAAGCAATTACCTTGGGTTGCCTTGCTCTGCGGTTCTTGAGGGGGGTCTCCTTCCGAGCCCGGCTTTGGTTGCGGCTTCTGGGTCTCATGGCAGCAGCTGTGTTCACAGTGCTTTGGCCACAATTTCATCTCAGGTCTCTGTGGGTGCATCTGTTGGCCTGTTGGAATCCTTTGTCATGGAATCTGGGCTTTCTGGTTCCGGTATCTCCTTCCATCCTCCCAGCCCCGCGTTGGTGGACGATGTCACCCAATCCTTCCAGGGGGCTGGCATTGCAGCCCTCTCCTCTGGCAGTCCTGCCAGTGCTTTCAGGTGGGGGCGACGTTGGAGTTCGATTTGCTTCAGGGGCGTTGGTCTCTTCTGGAGGGGAGGCGCTCCTCCAATTGGTGGGAGTTGACAGCTGTCATGGGGTTCTGGAGTATGTTGTTGGGGCGGAATGTGGTGGTGCGTTCCGACAACATGGTGATGGTGGCCTACCTGAATCATCAAGGGGGGATCAGGTCCAGGTCTCTGATTGCAGTGGTGGGTCGCTTGTTTTGTTGGGCGGAGGGGCACCTGTTGTTTCTGGAGGCTGTTCACATCTGGGGGGTGGACAATGGGGTGGCGGATGACCTCAGTCGTTATTTCCCCCCTCCAAGGAATTGTCTCTGATTCTGGACTTTTTTCGGCTTGTGTGCAGGAGGTTTGGTCTTCCCTTTCTCGACTTATTTGCTTCCCGGCACAATGCTCAGTTTCCCTGGTTTTGTTCCAGAGTCCGTCAGAAGGAGGTGTGGGGGGGTGGATGCATGACCACTTCTTGGTCTTCTCGCCTGTTGTATGCCTTCCCGCCACTTGCTCTGATCCCCTGCTTTCTGGCTCACCTGGTGATGGAGTCTCGGGAGGTGGTTGTGGTGGAGCACTTTTGGCCTCATCGGTCTTGGTTCCCCACTCTGAGGCTCTTGGCGGTTCAGGGGCCATGGTTGCTCCCCTGCTTTCTGTGTCCCCTGCGGTCGGCTCCGTTGTTGCCTCTCCTGTGGCTATGGCTGTCGGTGTAGTGGTTGAGAGGCAGGGGTGGTGGTGTCTGAGTTTCCCCGAGCATTTAGCCATGGCTATTCAACAGTCTTGGAAGCCTTCGACCCTTAAGTCCTATGGGCGACAGTGGGGAATTTCCAGCGCTGGTGTCGGGCTCTGGAGTTGTCCCCCCCTGGAATGTTCCTTGCCGGAGGTGCTGCAGTTTCTCTGGGAGGGGTTTGAGAAGCATTTGGCTGCTTCCACCTTGAGGGCTCAGTGGGCTGCGATTAAGGCATTTTGTTCCCCTTGGGGACATTTATCTGATGTGGATTACTTGGTGTACCGGTTGCTGAGGAGTTTTTCTTTGGCCCGTCCTTTGATGCGGCCCTTGTTTCCCTTGTGGGATCATCCCTTGGTGTTATGTGCTCTGATGGCGGATCCCTTTGAGCCTTTGGCATGGACATCAAGTTTGTCACGTTGAAGGTGTTTTTTTTGGTGGCCTTTACTTCGGCCAGGCGTCTTGGAGTGTTGGGGGCTCTGATGGCTTGGGAGCCCTTCCTATCCTTTTCTGAGGATGGGGTGGTCCTCCGTTTGGATTCCACTTCTGTCCCAAAGGTGCCTTCGCAGTTCCATCATTCCCAGTAGTTGGTTTTACCTACTTTATGCTTGGATCAGGGGTCTGGGGATGATCTTCCTTGGTTGTTGCTGCATGTTAGCTGGGCTTTGCATCTCTATCTGGATCGGACTCCGGCCCTCACGGTTTCAGTGCATTCCTATCATTGCTTACGCAGCTTCAGGATATCTATACTGGCCCCCATTCACCCCCTTTTGGTGGAGCCTCGAACATAGGATTAGAAACACAAGTCTCTGATGTGTGACATGTGCCACAGTATGACAACATGTCATGGTTATCGTGCTCGTTTTATTTATATGTAAACATGCCAAATGTTTGTGTTTGCAAATAAAATAATATTCCATGTCCATAAAATAAATACAATTAGAAAATACATTTTTAACATACTAAAGTTGGTCTCAAGTTCAATACAAAAGGGCTGTAGATGTCAACTTGTGACCATTCGACTACCGGCCTTTCTGGGATGAATGAGGAGCTTGAAGTGCTTTTAGCAAAATCATTTCTTCTGGCATGTTCCTGTGAGTAAGCTGAAAGAAAAGGGGTGACCGAGGTAGGTGCTTCTGAGCTTACTTACTTTAAATACATTTAAGTCATTACTTTAAAGACATTTAAGTCATTAAATCAAAAAATAACATCCAGACATAGGTCTGGCACTGGAATCAAAAGCACGCCTTGAGGAGGTCTTCTAGTGCTTTACCAAAGCAATTTCATTCCTGCTAATGCAATCTTGTTTGTCACAAAGCCTAAAAGAGTTTCCTTTCTTTCTTTGCCCTCATAGTGTTTCTCCTATTAGCACTTTATAGGCATTAGTAAATAAAAATATAATAATTAAAGCTCAATCAATAGCCTGTCTTTGAACTGCTGACTAAGCAATTTAAATAGATTTCCCTTTCCCCAAAACGAGGAGCGCCTATTTTGGTTTTGACCTTTTTGGTTCCCTGCGACTCTCTTGACCTAATGCCAGTGATTTGTTTGGTCATTAAATTGGCAAAATCAGATGTGTTTTTCTAGCACCAGAACAGCTAATGATTAATTTCTTTTCACTCTTTTCCAGTGCTCAGTACAAGGTTACCATGGCTCTGCTTTTACAGCTGGATACTGTAGTCCCAATAAACAAAGAAAGAATATTTATTAGCCTCACTGTGTGCTACAAAATTTGATAAGAACATATTCTCAATTAATTAAAAAAAGTAAGCTAAAAATATATTCCGCAGGTTGGTTTAGCACCTTTGATAAAAGGGATTGCAAGCCAGCTCTTAACCCATTAGGTGAAGTAGCTCCCTATTTCTTGCATTCATTCAAAAGGACTTTTCATACAGTAACCCGGAGGTAGTCCTTTCTTAATTTCAAGGATTAGATTATTCCAACTATAGGCCTTAGGCTAATGCCATGTGACACTATTTTGTATCTCCTGTTATTGCCTCAGGTTGTTTTTGAAAACATTATATCAAGTTGGATTTTATGGCTGGGCCGAAGGCTCCAATCATGCTTTCTCCATCTTTACTACTTCAAATAGAAGCCAATTAAAAATACAGTAAATGCACACATGTAAACTACATTTCCCAAGAGGCTTTGAACCATGCCTTCTCAACAGTCCACCAATAGTGCATAGCCATAACCTACAAAACAATGAGGCACCATCTTGACTGCCTCTTTCTTTGCTGATACGTGCCTCTCCGTTTTGTGATATATGAGCTTTGGTGCTTTGTTACATATATATCACAAAAAAAGAAGGGGGGGACCTAGGAGCTAATAAAGGTCCAGTGTCCATTCCCCTAATGCCTACGTTTAAACCAACAAGAGGACACTGTTCCTATGGCAGGGTGCAAAAAGTCACCCATGCCCAAGGGTGCAAACAGTCACCCGAGCAATTAAACAAGAGTAAAGAAGGAAAGAAATCCTAGGTATAGGGGACCCACAGGTGAGGTGGAAAACCACTCTTTGTCCTTTGTTGCCCTCACACACCCCAAGGGGTGTCATGCTTCATCATCAGGCGGTTGCTCCTCGTAGGGCCGGCGCTGCAATTCCCTACGGGTCCCCCGAAGGGTCACTTTATCGGAGATCTTTTCAGGACTGCCGGATGGTGCATGAGGGTGTGTGGGGAGTGGGTCCAATGAGGGTAAGGAAAGTGCGTGCAAAGTGGTAAGAAAGTTAATAAAGGGTAAACATGCAGCGCAAATATAAGTAATGTACCCTTTGCAGTCAGAAAACTGCTGAATAAAAACATTGCCCCAAAGGCACACTATGCCCAGGTGGCAAAGGTCATAGGTCAACATGTTTCGCGACTGCGTCGCCTTAAAGGTCGTTGGCGCTTCTTCAGGACCAAAATAATCAAAATAGTGAAGTGCACGTGAAACAACATAAGTTAAGTTAAAATACCCTCTCCTTATCAGTCAGGGCGGGGCAGTAACCTGTATACCCTCACTGTGGCTACAGCTGCATGGTGGGAACCGCTCATGATCAGTACCTATGGAAGAAAAAACAAAATAGACCACAGGTGTGGGCATCAGTACAACTTGATGCTTCATAGTGTGCCACTGCTGCGTGCACATCGATTACATAAAAAAGTAAACAAACACACGAGACAAATCAATTGTAAGTACTCAATTGAGCCCTAGTCCTATGCGGCGTCATAGGCAGTGTAGGACGGGAACCTACTCTTTGCGTAAGCCATGTTCACTAGTAGATGCCACACTGGGGTAGCGGTCCCGCCGGGGTAATATAGCTAGGCTGCTAACACAAGAGAAAGTCAGTTGTCAAACAGTGCTTACCTAGCACTGCTAAGAAGGTCCCTCCGCTGGCAAGAGCAATGGACGCCCGCACATAGCCGGGCTGTAAAAACAAGAAAATGGACAAGAATACATAGTCACAAAACCAGAGCACAGATTGTACTGAGCGAATTGCTCACAATCCTCAATTACCTTCGTGAACAATCTACTTACAATTTCATACGGGTGCTACCTCCTCTACACCTACCCCGTCCATGCGTCTGCCGGTAGTACGCTGGAAATGGCAAGAGCGCGGTTCTAATAAGGTGTTGGGGTCAGGTGTCTGGGCGGTTTCCCTTTCCGGGATGTCCTCTAGGATTCCAACATAGGGTGCATGCGCGGGTGCAGGAGTAAAGTGCGCGTGTGCATACATGGGGAGAACTACTCCCCAGTACCTGCATACCGACTCTCTAATTAGCACTATGCTAATGGGGCAATTCTCAAGCTAAACACGCTGTCGCCAGGAATTCCCACAATAAAAAATGTCGGCAATGCATTGTTGGACTGGCTCGCGTTAAAAGAACCCAATGACTGCATACTAGTGAACCTTCCATGTAAATGCAGTCCTAATATTTCTGTTCCTGGGCAAATCCCCATACCGTATGAAATGAGAAGAGGGTCTGTATTGCAAGTGCCTGGTCAGGGAGAATTAGTAAAATAACTAAATCCTGTTGAATGGAAAACGTGAGAGGGGCTCAAGGGGGATTTATCTAGGGTTGAAACCTCTGCATGTCCTCGTGCCCCCCGCCCCATAGATCTCACTATCAAAAAAGTGGAGTAGTAGACCGGAACTACGCTGTAACGAGTATGTCAAGGCTGAGTCCGGAAACAACTCCCGCTGTCAGTGTAGTAATGCCTCGTGTGCCTGAGAGCAGAAAAAAGGCAAGAAAGCGATAGTCTGGTCCCTCGGCTGAACCGCCGTACACAGTCTATATCACAAAAAAAGAAGGGGGGGACCTAGGAGCTAATAAAGGTCCAGTGTCCATGCCCCTAATGCCTACGTTTAAACCAACAAGAGGACACTGTTCCTATGGCAGGGTGCAAAAAGTCACCCATGCCCAAGGGTGCAAACAGTCACCCGTGCAATTAAACAAGAGTAAAGAAGGAAAGAAATCCTAGGTATAGGGGACCCACAGGTGAGGTGGAAAACCACTCTTTGTCCTTTGTTGAACTCACACACCCCAAGGGGTGTCATGCTTCATCATCGGGCGGTTGCTCCTCGTAGGGCCGGCGCTGCAATTCCCTACGGGTCCCCCGAAGGGTCACTTTATCGGAGATCTTTTCAGGACTGCCGGATGTGTGAGGGCAACAAAGGACAAAGAGTGGCTTTCCACGTCACCTGTGGGTCCCCTATACCTAGGATTTCTTTCCTTCTTTACTCTTGTTTAATTGCACGGGTGACTGTTTGCACCCTTGGGCATGGGTGAGTTTTTGCACCCTGCCATAGGAACAGTGTCCTCTTGTTGGTTTAAGCTTTGTTACATATGCCATTGGGCTGTCGCGCTAGTAGCGCAGAATTGTTGTCACTCTAACTATGCTGTTGCCGGTTCACCCGAGCGCTCTGCGCTCCCCGTTTCACTCGGGACCACTGCTCGGTCCGTTTCACCCCCTTCCTTTACGGTGCGTATTGCGCCTGATCCACCCCCTTCTATTTGGTCTGTTCTTTTGTTTTCTTTCCCCCCTTGTTTTCAGACTCCCTTTGCGCTTACTGTGCAGCTGCGGTTTGGGCGGCAGCCCCTCCTGGGAGTGAGGATGCTCGTGTAGCCCAATTGGGATACAGGTTCGTACCTCTGGGAAGTTTGCCGGCGTGTCTTTCTCTCGCGCTCAGCAACTTCCCTAGAATCATTGCGCTGGTGCCGCCTCCCCCAGGCTGCAATAACAGGGGTGAAATATGTAGGCAATGAGAGATGTTGGTGCATTATGAGGATTTCCTGATTTAGGCGGTTTATTCTCCCTAATATGCCGTAATAATAATTTTTGGGACTGCTGTTTACCTCTAACCTTGTGGCTTGCTACCTGCTAAGCTCCCATAGACGCCCGGCATAACGGAGTTTTTTCAGGGCTGCAACAAATACTATCAGGATCTGTTTCTCCCCCTCTTTTACACACTCCTGACTGGGGACTTCACATTGCGAGGTTTATTCCTCTTTGCAGCCATGTCTGATTACGAGACTTTTGAGCAAGGCATGGGGGATTATAGGCCCAATGAAGATGAAGATTACTATTATGATGAGGGGCTTGATAAAGCCCTTACCTCGGCCCTCCAACCCATTTCAAAATATCTTGAGGAGCTTTCGGGACGCCCTGCTACCTCCTTTCCTACACTCACCCATGTGCTCCTCCCAGCCCCTCCTATCCATGAGACAGGGTCCACTTGGCCACATTCAGATGCCTATAATAAGTTGTCCCAAGGGGTTTTAGGTGAGATTACCTATAGTGCCAAGAAGCGCTTAAGTTCTCCCGCTCCTCTAACATCTCCCAACACTGATACAGATACCGACACTTCTTCCTCTCACCGGTTCCAAGCCACTAAACATCATAAGAAACGTAAAAGTCCTTCTCTCTACTGTCCCAGTTCCCTTCCTCCCTATACCCTTCATTTTTTAAAAGGAGGTCCGGTCCAGGCTCAGGGCAGAGTGCACTAGGCATGACCTTCCCCATAAAACAGAACTAATTCCTGACATTGACTCCACTATGCTTACCTTCCTTACGAAGTTCAACAAAGATCATAACAAGGGTATAGACAGAGCCCTGAGAGCTTGTCAGGATACATTGCTTGATATTTCAGGTCCCTGGATAAAAAGTCTAGAGTTGGCCCTCCACGCACAGGACAAGGCGCCCCATTCATCCAGAGGTACTTGCTGGATGGACCCAGATTGAGATCTGTCTGCTGGGCGAATGCCAACTGTGCCCTGGCCTATGAACAACGCAAATCAGTGCTGATGAGAACTGATCCCCAGTTAGTCAAATTGGCTACAGCTGAACCAGGCCCCCTGACTGAGGGGCAACTTCTGGGGACCGATTTGTCAAAGATATTGGCAAGTTTGTGAACACTTTCGCTTCACTAGACAAGGCCCAGTCTTCTCTGAAGAAGGTATTCAACCCTGTTTTTGGCCAGGCCAGTCATGCCAGAGGACTTTCGGCTGGCTGTTTCAACCCCCAAAGTCCTCAGCGAGGCTTCGTCTATTGACACAGAGTCTACGGGCAAGACCCCTTCGAGGCTAATCCTTTGCTCACAATTGGCCAAGATTTCGACATATTGTTGGGTGTTGGACACGGTTCTGGGCTACCGTATAGAACTTTCTGAGGTGCCTGTTCAAATCTCCCCTCCCCCACTCCTTTTTTCACATCAAGACATTAATTTCATCGACTCTGAAATTCAGGAACTGTTGTCGAAGCAGGCTATTGCACCAACCTTTCCACAGCCAACAGGTTTCTGCAGCAATTTGTTTTTAGTGAAGAAAAAAGGTAGAGGTCAGAGGCTGGATTTCAACCTCAGACAGTTCACCCCCTGGGCGGTTTACCAGCATTTCAAGATAGAGGGTATTTACCTCTTGCGGGATCTTCCCAGGAAAAGGATTGGATGGTGCATTTAGATCTCAAAGACGCCTACCTATCCATTCCTATTTTCCCTCCACACATACGTTACCTTCAATTCCAGTGGTGAAATCTGTGGTATGAGTACCTCTCCCTTCCCTTCGGACTCTAATCAGCCCCATGGGCATTCACGAAACTCATGAAGCCAGTGGTGGAACGGTTGAGAGAGATGGGTGTTCACATGATCATCTACCTAGACAACATGAATTTGATGGCACAAGACATGGATCAACTGACACACCCGTCTTGGGCAATGTCCCTGCTATAGTACTTGGGGTTCGTAATCAATTCCGAAAAATCTATGATGACTCCTTCACAACAGGTACAATTCTTGGGGCTTCAGGGGGACTCGGTCAGGGCCGTAGCTACGGGGAGCCCAGCGAGGCCAGGCCAGCCTATATTTATCTGTGGCTCCCTCAAACATTACATATATACTTGCTGTTTCTTGATGTGCCACAACAGCCACGTTATATTTATAATTTGGGCATGGGTTGGTGCAGTGACTACACTGCAGTCACGCACTTTTTCAAACTTTCCATTTAGGCCAGACCCGGGCCCCTAGAATGAAAATGAATTAACAAGAGCAAGGCAGTGAAGGGGCCGTGGGGCGTGCCCACCCTGACCCTTTTTAGACTCTGCCAGCCCACAATGAAATCATCATCGGAGCCAGGTGCAGCCAGAACACGTGTGACACGTAACACGTGTCACACGTGTCTTCAGCTCAGGAAGAGTTTCTGTTCAGAGTAGCCAGCATGGATCTCCAATCAGCTGCTAGTTGAAAGGCTTTCTACACCACCAGTGTCCAGACTCCAGGGGCCAACAGCTACAGGCAGTGAGGCATTTCCTCGGTGGGGAGTGGGGACTCGGAAGGTGGAATCAGCATCCAGACTTGTATCTGCTGCTCGCTCATCAAGTAAGTAAGGGCCATATGTAGGTAAAACTCAATTTGCGAGTTCTTAATAGCGATATTTACCAAATCGCTATTAAGAACTCGCAAAGTCCGATGTAGGTAATAATTCGTTAAAAAATAGCGAATCGGTAAAATGAAATACCAATTCCGATTTACCGATTAGCAAATAGCGATTATATATTACCGAATCGGTATTAACGAATCGGTATTTTAAGAAATCGCTAACTATTTAAACTGCCATTCCGGTGCATTCTGATAACATCACAAGCAGGAAGTGGCCTGACAACTGCTGCTACACTGTGGCTGAAGCTGTGGGAGAGGCAGGAGCAGACCTTACAACACAGGAGCTGCTTTGCAAGCATCTTGCAGACACACCAAACCAAAAATGGACAACCAGGAGAAGGAAAAGGAGGCAGGAGAGCGAAAAAGAAAGCACAAATTCAGCGAGAGGGAGCTGGAGGTGCTGATAGAGGAGGTGGCAAAGGACCACGACAAGCTCTTCGGCAAACATTCCCTGCACGTCCCAGAATCCCAAAAGAGGAAAATATGGCTGGTGATCCAGGAGAGGATAAATGCAATTGGCGTAACACAGCGCTCAATAGATGAACTAAAGAAGCGCTGGTATGACCTCAGAAAACGTGCCAAAGAGAGGGTGGCTGAAAGGCTCAAGCAAGCCACGCTGACAGGTGGTGGGACATCTACAGCGCCTGTACCAACTGCCCTGGAACTATTGGTGGAGTCCACCCTCCAGCCGGAGAGCGTGAGTGGGATTGGAGACGCAGACAGCTCAGCCAGAGCTGGCAACAGGCAAGGTAAGATGCATGCACAGCATGCTGTGCCCCCCACTCCCCAACCCCAATCCACAATCCCCAATGAGCCAGTATGATTCCCACTCCAGTACATGTTTTCCAAAAAACCAGCATTGCATTATGGGAGATGCAGTCAGAAGTAACACATATCATAACAGTCAGTCCACTGAACCCAAAGGCATGTGACACACATCAGTGATTAGCAAGCGGAGGACAGTCAGTTTGATTGGCAGTCATGAAATTTATTATTACGCCAATGCTGCCAGACAAGTGAGTAAATGTACATTCTGTCTCCACAGGCGAGGCAGCGCGCAAGTCTGCTGAAAGGGACACAGGAAAGGCACCCAGGAGAGCCAACACACAGGATGAGGAGGTCTTGTTGCCTGCTGAGCACACACCACCACCACCGTCACCAACACCACCAACACCACCATCACCAACACCACCATCACCAACACCACCATCACCAACGCCACCACCACCGAGAGCCAGGAGGCATACAGTGGCTAGCTTCCAGGAGATGGAGGGGTCAGAGGAGGATAGCATGGGAGGCCAACATTCCACGCTGGTAGAGGATGAGAACAGTGCAGGGACACAGTCCCCCACCGAGCGCGCCCACACAGGTGTCAGACGCCGCAGATCGAGGGTAGCCAGTCCTGTTGCACAGGGCGAGGAGTCCAGCGTATTCGAGGGTCTGGAGGGGAATATGCTGAAGGTACAGCGCCTGCAAGGCAAAGCCTTCAAATCAGTTCAACCGCAGATGGTGTACATGAACAGACACATGCTTGAAATTAAGGAGGGCATAAACAGCATGAACAACACTGTGGCTGAGGGCATGCGGGACATGTCAGAGGCTGTGAGGCTGCTGTGCAGCAAACTGGATGAAGATCGTGTGGCGAGGCGCAGGGACCGACAGAAATTGGACGGCTACACTAAGGCGGTGAACCGCCTCTCCACTGCCACCTCTGTTCTCAGCAGGCGCTCGGTGGCCATGCAGGAAGAGATGGCCCACTGCAGCCGTGACGTTGCAAGGGGGCTGGTCACAGTTACCAGTGCCCTGGAAGTGCTCCAGACCACCCAAATAGCCGCAACAGGTGCAGGGGATGGGGGGGACAGTGAGGAGGCAACTAGCCGCAGCAGCATCACACCCCCGATAACTGAGTCCGAATAACAGCAGGACAGACAAAAGAGGAGTCTCATTACTCGAAGGTTTGAGAAGTTTGGATCTCATAATTGCTAATGGGAGGCTAGGAAAAGATATTCCAGCAAATCACACTCATAAGGCGCCAACTGGGAAATCTATTATAGATTATTTAATTGTTTCTGCAGATTTTTCTGTAAACTTACAAATATGGAAGTCCTGGGAAATGTTTTCAGTGACCATATGTTGATCTGTTTTAAATTTGATTTTACTTGTGCTAAGGTAGGCCCCTGGAACTTCAAAGGAGACACAGTAGGGTTCAATGTAACAAATGGTAGAATTCATTGGAATACTCAAGCGACCGCTAAATTAAAAGCGTACTTATCGACTCTAATAAGAGATCAGCAGCATTTTATAACGGAGTGTGATTCTACCCAACCAGATTTACTCGAAGCCTTTTCCCATAATATAGGTTTCCTGGCTAAATCCTGTAAATTAACACAAGCTCCTGTTAAACGGAGATCATATTTTAACCCATTGCTTACTATAAATAGGGAAATAAATAAATTAGTGAGGGCCCAGTTCCTGAATTTTTTCGTGCGAGCGAAGTTCTTTAATAAACCTATTAAAGAGGAAAAGACAGAGGAAAAAACGCTCCCTAAGACAAATAAAGGAAGATGGAGCATGGATACATCTAAAAGAGGCAGCCTTAAAAAACGATTCCAAAAGGTATTGGGAAATAATTGCCGACTGCTGTGGCACTAGAGTGAAATCTCTCCCTATACCCATAAAAGAAGAGGAATGGAAACTTCACTTGCTAGAACTGTATTCTGCGAATCTTAATTCCTTTAGATTAACCACTGCGGCACCCGATCAGTCTAAAACCTTAGTATCCAATTATGTACATTCAATCAATGAAGTGGCCGGAGCTATTAAGAAAATGAGATCCTCAGGAGCAATGGGTCCTGATGAAATTCCCATGACGGTAATTAAAAAGGAGCCACTTTTGTGGGCTACTTATCTAGCTCCATTGTTTAATCTCTGCTACTCCCAGGGGAAGATACCACCATCTTGGTCTGGAAGCATTTTAATCCCTCTATATAAAAAGGGTCCCAGAACGCACCCAGGTAATTATCGGCAAATCGCCCTATTGGATGCCACGGGGAAAATATTTGCACGTAGTATCCTCGATCACCTTACGGAATGGGTGACGGAGAAGAAAGTCCTCCCCATAGAACAAGCAGGTTTTAGAAAAAATCATTCCACTCTAGATAATATCTCTATGCTGAAACTAATTGAGGAAAAATACACAATCTTTCGTAACTCAAATGTATACACGGCTTTCATAGACTTTTCAACAGCCTTCGATAAGGTGGATCGACCCCTATTATGGAGAAAATTGCAAAAAATGGGACTGCCCTTACCCCTGCTATCCTTAATTATTGCACTACATTCGCAAACTTGGTGCCAGATACTAATGGGTGGAAATCAAGGTTTATCAGATGTAATCCGTACAGAAAATGGTTTGAAACAAGGCTGCTTGTTAGCACCGTTGCTATTTTCTTTATATATAGCAGATCTACCCGATTGCTTTGTTCAAGCTGATGGAGATGCCCCAAAGATAAGTGGCCGGCCTTTGCATGTCTTTTGTATGCAGATGATATAGTAGTAATGGACTTAACCCCTATTGGATTGAATAGAAAGTTGATATCACTACAAAAATATACAGTTGGCCACTTTTTGAAAATAAATGTCTCTAAAAGTAAAATCTTAATTATGAAAAGTAACAAAAGTAGAAAATTATGTAACTTTAAGTGGCAAATTGGTCCTGAAATGCTGGAGGTGGTAGACTCATACCTTTATTTAGGGAAACTTTTAACAGGTAGTACAAAGAACAAACCTCATATTGAACATTGCATTTGTAAAGCTATGTCTCATGCCAATGGTTTGCGTATTTTTACAGCGCTATGGGCAGAAGACATTTTTTACATCTACTGATGGTTTTTAAGGCAAAAATTCCTCCAACCCTGCTCTATGCGATTGAATCAATCCCTGTTAAGGATTGGAGTTTTTAGATAGGATTGAAGGTCAGATACTACGCAAAATATGTAATTTTAACACGTTAGTTCCAACGGCAGCAATTAGACTGGAATTTGGCTTGATAAGCTCCTATATCCAAGGTTTATCCAGGGTTTTACGCTGGGGATATCAACAAAAAAATAGCGAGCCAGATTCATTAAGAGGTCTCATGTGTTATGAAATCTTCAATGTTAAGGCAGGTAATTACTCCTTTTATCGTGATTTCTCATTAGCACTAAAAATCTTTGGCATACATGAAGAATCAGTGGTCACACTTCCACCATTAGGATTCAAATCTCTCTTAAAGACCTTAAGTGGCAAAATCAGCTTTGATAGAGATACTAAATTTTGCAATTCTAAAGAGAGATTAAAACTAATAGCCAAGACAAACTCACCGAGAATTGCACAAAAATACTTATTTTGGAATTTGGAACACGGAACTCGACGTTTGCTCACTTTATGTCGTATGAATCTTTTACCTCTAAACGATTTAACAGCAAACTGGTCCCAGAATTTGAAAAATGGAAAAACTTGTAATTTGTGTAAGCTGAGCATTCAGACCTTGGACCATGTCTTGTTTGTCTGTCCAGCACTGGCTTCGAGCCGTCATCGTTGGCTTCGACCGATGTTTTTACAAAATTGTGTAAAAAATGTAGCATCAGCCCGAGACTATCTCTTTTGTCCAAAAATGAAGCAGTGTGTGTAAAACTTTTAATTATTTTAAGGAGTTTATGTTTATATTTTAAATCTTTTACATATTCTTTTAATTGGATGGTTAACCCCCCTGTTTGTCATCTTCTTACGAAGTATTAGTATTTCGTTTTTAGTTAAATTGTATTTTGCACATTGATTGGCTGCTATTTACTGCTATGTTGCACAATAGGGATATGTTGCGTTCGTTTCCCACTATGTACTTGTTGTTAACTACAAAACCTAATTGAAGTGGGACTTTGGATCTATTTTGCACATGAACTGGCTGCTACTAAATTGCTTTTTGCACAGGTTAGGATTTGTTTCGTTATTCCTTTTTCATGTTGCTAATTCCAAATTGAACTTTTAGCTGAAATTGAACTCTGGCCTTCTTTTTGCATATGAACTGGCTGCTACTCACTGCCCTTTGTACATTCTAGGATATGCTCTGCTACTTTAATCCTTATCCTGTTAATTCTAAATGCTATTTTCTGTCGAAATGGCTCTGTGCTTCTGCCCAAATCATTGAAAAATCTTCTCCAAGCACTGAGGTTTTGTATATTATTTTTTAACTTAAATATACCTGCTATTGACCAATACGGTTCTACAGTAGAGGTCTAGGGCTCTGTTTCTGTCGTGTGCTAAGTAGTTTTATTGTTGAATTTCTTAAGTATTTTGCGTACTGAGACAACTGACAATATTGACTGATGTTATTTGAAGGAATTTTAGCCTTGCTAACGCAGGTCTCTGATAATTTTATTATGGCCCGTGGATTGAGTTCTGTTATGTTTTTATTACTTGTAATAATATGCATGTACTTTTATGTGGACCTCTTAGGAGTTCCAAATCTTTAATAAAAAATAAAAATAAAAAAAGAGTCCAGGAGGCGCAGTGAAAGGCACAGAGCTGCCACAGGACAGACCGCCAGGGAGGACAGTGTGCCCAGGGAACACGGCAGTGCTGCGCGTGGGCGCAGAACATAATGACAGCCATCACCTGGCATTGTGAGATGGGTGATGTAACCCATTTCACCTTTTGAATGTTTAGTGAATATTGGCATGGCATGTTGAGGCCTTCATGGTGTGGCGGTGTTATGTGCTATTGCCTGAGTTAAGGTTAATAAAACACCATCACGCAATTACAGTTACTGGCTTTGTCTAATTACTTACTCAGAAATAGTTGCGTGTGATCTCAGCCCGTCTGTGTCTCCCATCTGGTGCTGCTGCCACACCTGCTGCGCTGTGCTCTGGCTGTGGACAATCTTCACCCTCATCCTCTGAGTCAGTTAGTTCCACTGCTGTTCCTTTCTTTGTGGCAAGGTTATGCAGCATGGCACATGTTGCTATTATTTTACAGCAGATGATAGGGCAGTACTGCCGTGCACCACCACTTTTGTGGAGGCAGCGGAACCTGCTTTTTAGGAGCCCAAATGTGCGCTCCACAACATTGCGCGTAGATCTATGTGCCACATTGAATCTCCTCTCACTTGGGGAAGATGGGTTGAGATATAGAGTCAGGATAAATGCCCGCACGGCATATGCACTATCACCTGAGTGAGAAAGGAAGAGTCATTAATAACAGTCACCAACACATTCATCCAAGGTATACATCAGGGTGTGTCACTTTGATTTACCTAGCAGGTATCCTTCCCCAAATTTGCCACCAGCCAGACGTGTGTAGATCCCACTGTTCCTGAATATGTAGGAGTCATGGGTGTTCCCTGGAAATTTGGCTACGATGTCGGTGATGATGTGGTCCGCATCACAAATTACCTGCACGTTGATAGAATGTGTAGATTTGCGGTTCCGATATATGTACTCTGTAGCTGCAGGTGGGCAGATTGGTATGTGTGTCCCATCAATGCACCCTATTACATGTGGGAACTGTGCCTTTTGATAAAAATCCATCTTGGTTTTATGCAGTTCCGCCTGTGTGCTGGGGAACCGTATGTAGTGGTGCATTCTTTGCATCATGGCATCCAGGAAAGCGTTGAAAAAACAGGACAGGCAACTCTGTGACACACCACCTACCACAGCTATCACCCCCTGGTAACTAACTGATGCAAGTAGGTGCAGGCTACAAAGCACCATGACATGTGGTGGTATAGCGTGCGCCCTTGGTGTCTGATGCTCCAGGAGTGGGTGCAGGTCCCGTATCAGGTCTAGGATGGTTTGGGGGTGAAGCCTGTACCTCTCATGGATTTCAGCCTCAGTCAGTTGGAATAATGTAATGCGCAGTCTGTACACGCGTTCCTCCCGTCTCCAGATCCTCAGTCTTGCTGCTTGCATCCGAAGCCGCCTTGCAATGACATAGAGGGCCGCCATTGTGTTCACACTGTTGCATTTAGGGGCTGTTTAAATGCAGTGCACCTGATTACCACCTGCTTTGAGTCAGTGGTAATTTGCGACTCCTAAATAACGAATATTTGAAAAATCGGTAATAACGATTTTTGGTACATTGATTTGCGATTTATTTTAAGGATTTCTTATTTAGCGATTCGCTATTTAGGGATTCGGTGGGTGCTAATCGCAAATTAAGGAATCGCTAACTGGTTTCCCTTACTTTTAGCGATTCCTTATTTTGCGATAGCGTTTGGCATTACCTACATTGTACATGGCTATTTACCGGTCGCAAACGCTGAAATTCTGCGAATTTCAGCGTTAGCGCTCGGTATTTGGCCACCTACATCTGGCCCTAAATGAATAAAAGGAGAAAGGTAATTATCGAAGAGTCGAACTGCTCTGCTTTGATTTCTCCCTGATAGTTTTCTACAGGCCTAGTTTTCCACACAAAACGAATGGCTAACAGACGGATTCTGGGCAAGCTGAGCTGTGGTGATCTTTCTTGCAACTATGTTGTGTTCCGGTGGGCGCTGTTCTTGCATTTTGCAAGTGTTTTTTATGTTCTTAAAGCATTTGCTGCCGCAGTCTTTTCCTCCAGCAATTCACAAGCAACTACAAAATGTCAAGATAAGGTTAACTTCTTGTTAATAATAATATGCCTGTTGCAAAGAATGTGTGCTGGAGTTTGCACAGGTTAGCCTGGAGCTTGCACAGGTTACCCAGTAGTTTGCACAGGTTAGCATGGAGTCTGCACAGGTGAGTCTAAAGTTTGCACAGGTTATCCAGGGGTTTGCACTGGTTAGTCTGCAGTTTGCACAGGTTATCCAGGAGTTTGTAAAGGTGAGCCTGGAGATTGAACAAGTTAGCCTGGGGCCTGGATTTTGCTCAGGTTAGTCTGTAGTTTGCACAGGTTATCCAGAAGCATGCACAGGTCAGCCTGGAGTTTGCACAGATTATCAAGGACTTTGCAGAGTTTATATAGGAGCTTGCAAGGATCAGCTGGGCATTTGCACAGGTTATCTTGGAGTTTGCACAGGTCAGCCTAGAGTTTGTACAGGTTATCCTCGAGTTTGCACAGATTAGCCTGGCACTTGTACAGGTTATCCGGACGTTTGCACAGGTTATCCAGGAGTTTACACAGGTTATTCTGGAGTTTGCACAGGTTAGCCTGGAGCTTGCACAGGTTATCCTGGAGTTTGCACAGGTTAGCCTGGAGCTTGCACATGTTATCCTGGAGTTTGCACAGGCTATCCGGGAGTTTGCACAGGTTAGCCAGGAGTTTGCACATGTTATCCTGGAGTTTGCACCGGTTATCCTGGAGCTTGCACAGATTATCCTGGAGCTTGCACAGGTTATCCTAGAGCTTGCACAGGTTATCCTGGAGTTTGCACATGTTATCCTGGAGCTTGCACAGGTTATCCTGGAGTTTGCACAGGTTATCCTGGAGTTTGCACAGGTTAGCCTGGAGCTGGCACAGGTTATCCTGGAGTTTGTACAGGTTATCCAGGAGTTTGCACAGGCTATCCTGGAGTTTGCACAGGTTAGCCTGGAGCTTGCACATGGTATCCTGGAGTTTGCACAGGTTATCCAGGAGTTTGCACAGGTTGTCCTGGAGTTTGTACAGGTTGTCCTGGAGTTTGTACAGGTTATCCAGGAGTTTGCACAGGTTATCCAGGAGTTTGCACAGGTTATCCTGGAGTTTGCACAGGTTATCCTGGAGTTTGTACAGGTTATCCAGGAGTTTGCACAGGTTATACTGGAGATCGCACATGTTAGCCGGTTAGCCTTGAGCTTGCACAGGTTAGCATGGAGTTTGGACAGGTTATCCAGGAGTTTGCACACGATATCCAGGAGTTTTTACAGGTTATCCAGGAGTTTGCACAGGATATCCAGGAGTTTGCACAGGATATCCAGGAGTTTGCACAGATTATCCAGGAGTTTGCACAGGATATCCAGGAGTTTGCACAGGTTATCCAGGAGTTTGCACAGGTTATCGAGGAGTTTGCACAGGTTATCCTGGAGACTGCACAGGTTATCCAGGAGTTTGCACAGGTTATCCTGGAGTTTGCACAGGTTATCCAGGAGTTTGTTCAGGTAAGTCTGGAATTTGCACAGATAAGTCTGGATATTGCACAGGTTAACCCGGAGTTTGCACAGGTTATCCTGGAGCTTGCACAGGTTAGGCTGGAGCTTGCACAGGTTAGTCTGGAGTTTGTATAGGTTGTCCTGGAGTTTGCACAGGTTATCCTGGAGTTTGCACAGGTTATCCTGGAGTTTGTACAGGTTATCCAGGAGTTTGCACAGGTTATACTGGAGATCGCACACGTTAGCCTTGAGCTTGCACAGGTTAGCATGGAGTTTGCACAGGTTATCCAGAAATTTGCACAGGTTATCGAGGAGTTTGCACAGGTTATCCTGGAGTGGGCACAGGTTATCCAGGAGTTTGCACAGGTTATCCAGGAGTTTGCACAGGTTATCCAGGAGTTTGCAAAGGTTATCCTGGAGTTTGCCCAGGTAAGTCTGGAGTTTGGACAGGTTATCCAGGAGTTTGCACACGATATCCAGGAGTTTTTACAGGTTATCCAGGAGTTTGCACAGGATACCCAGGAGTTTGCACAGGATATCCAGGAGTTTGCACAGGTTATCCAGGAGTTTGCACAGGATATCCAGGAGTTTGCACAGGTTATCCAGGAGTTTGCACAGGTTATCGAGGAGTTTGCACAGGTTATCCTGGAGACTGCACAGGTTATCCAGGAGTTTGCACAGGTTATCCTGGAGTTTGCACAGGTTATCCAGGAGTTTGTTCAGGTAAGTCTGAAATTTGCACAGATAATTCTGGATATTGCACAGGTTAACCCGGAGCTTGCACAGGTTATCCTGGAGCTTGCACAGGTTAGGCTGGAGCTTGCACAGGTTAGTCTGGAGTTTGTATAGGTTGTCCTGGAGTTTGCACAGGTTATCCTGGAGTTTGCACAGGTTATCCTGGAGTTTGTACAGGTTATCCAGGAGTTTGCACAGGTTATACTGGAGATCGCACACGTTAGCCTTGAGCTTGCACAGGTTATCCAGGAGTTTGCACAGGTTATCCAGGAGTTTGCAAAGGTTATCCTGGAGTTTGCACAGGTAAGTCTGGAGTTTCCGCAGGTAAGCCTGGATATTGCACAGGTTATCATGGAGCTTGCACAGGTTATCATGGAGCTTGCACAGGTTATCCAGGAGTTTGCACATGTTATCCAGGAGTTTGCACAGGTTATCCAGGAGTTTGCACAGGTTATCCTGGAGTTTGCACAGGTTATCCAGGAATTTGCAAAGGTTATCTTGGAGTTTGTCCAGGTTATCCAGGAGTTTGTACAGGTTATCCAGTTTTCACAGGTTATCCTGGAGATTGCACATGTTAGCCCGGTTAGCTTTGAGCTTGCACAGGTTAGCATGCAGTTTACACAGGTTATCCAGGAGTTTGCACAGGTTATCCAGGAGTTTGCACAGGTTATCCAGGGGTTTGCATAGGTTATCCAGGGGTTTGCATAGGTTATCCAGGGGTTTGCACAAGTTATCCAGGGGTTTGCACAGGTTATCCAGGGGTTTGCACAGGTTATCCAGGAGTTTGCACAGGTTATCCAGGAGTTTGCACAGGTTATCCAGGAGTTTGCACAAGTAAGTCTGGAGTTTGCACAGGTAAGTCTGGATATTGCACAGGTTAATCAGGAGTTTGAACAGGTTATCCTGGAGCTTGCACAGGTTAGTCTGGATTTTGCACATGTTATCCTGGAGTTTCCACAGGTTATCCAGGAGTTTGCAAAGGTTATCCTGGAGTTTGTCCAGGTTATCCAGGAGTTTGCACAGGTAAGTCTGGATATTACACAGGTTAACCAGGAGTTTGCACAGGTTGTCCTGGTGCTTGCACATGTTATCCTGGAGTTTGCACAGGTTATCCTGGAGTTTGCACATGTTATCCTGGAGTTTGCACATGTTATCCTGGAGTTTGCACAGGTTATCCAGGAGTTTGCACAGGGTATCCTGAAGTTTGCACAGGTTATCCTGGTTAGCCTGCAGCTTGCCTTGCTGCTGCAGTCTTTCACTGGCTCAGGTCACACTATAAGACCCAGGTTGCTAAGTAAAAGTTGGGATCTAGAAATGCCCAACAGAACATATTTGGGGTCCATCGGGATTTGCACTTGCAATATATTGTTTAGTTCTTGCACGATCCGTGTCCAGTAACGATATATTAGCTGGCAATCCCATAACGTATGAATGAAGGAGCCTCTTTCTGTGTTACATTGCAGACACTCCGGCGTCTCCGCCCTGCCCATCGCATGCAGTTTCACCCGGTCATAGTATACCTTATGTAGGATTTTGAACTGAACTAATCACAGTCTGAGCTTAATTGCCACCTCTCTGGGGTGCCAAATGCAAAAGAAACAATTGATGGACGGAATGCTGGACAATGCAAACATTCACCCCCAGTCACAAGGATCTGGGTTAAATCCATAATTCTTTTGCTCACCACACCACCCCAGTTTGGACCCAGCCGTATGCAAATCAGTCTTGACCCTGTTCCTTGTGGGAACAGTCCAGCCCGAACTGCCAAGCCAGGTCCTCCCTGGACCGGAAACAAGCATCCTAGGACCGGTTTCAGGGCATCACCCTTCTTCAGCCAGGCTAGCTTGAATCCAGTGGTGTAGTGAGCACGGGACCCACGTCTGGGCATGCCCTTCCCACTTAGGGCGACAAATGCAAAAGAAACAATTGATGGAGGGAATGCTGGACAATGCAAACATTCACCCCCAGTCACAAGGATCTGGGTTAAATCCATCATTCTTTTGCTCACCACACCACCCCAGTTTGGACCCAGCCATATGCAAATCAGTCTTGACCCTGTTCCTTGTGGGAACAGTCCAGCCCGAACTGCCAAGCCAGGTCCTCCCTGGACCGGAAACAAGCATCCTAGGACCGGTTTCAGGGCATCACCCTTCTTCAGCCAGGCTAGCTTGAATCCAGTGGTGTAGTGAGCACGGGACCCTCGTCTGGGCATACCCTTCCCACTTAGGGCGACAAATGCAAAAGAAACAATTGATGGACGGAATGCTGGACAATGCAAACATTCACCCCCAGTCACAAGGATCTGGGTTAAATCCATCATTCTTTTGCTCACCACACCACCCCAGTTTGGACCCAGCCATATGCAAATCAGTCTTGACCCTGTTCCTTGTGGGAACAGTCCAGCCCGAACTGCCAAGCCAGGTCCTCCCTGGACCGGAAACAAGCATCCTAGGACCGGTTTCAGGGCATCACCCTTCTTCAGCCAGGCTAGCTTGAATCCAGTGGTGTAGTGAGCACGGGACCCACGTCTGGGCATACCCTTCCCACTTAGGGCGACAAATGCAAAAGAAACAATTGATGGACGGAATGCTGGACAATGCAAACATTCACCCCCAGTCACAAGGATCTGGGTTAAATCCATCATTCTTTTGCTCACCACACCACCCCAGTTTGGACCCAGCCATATGCAAATCAGTCTTGACCCTGTTCCTTGTGGGAACAGTCCAGCCCTAACTGCCAAGCCAGGTCCTCCCTGGACCGGAAACAAGCGTCCTAGGACCGGTTTCAGCTCATCACCCTTCTTCAGCCAGGCTAGCTTGAATCCAGTGGTGTAGTGAGCACAGGACCCACGTCTGGGCATACCCTTCCCACTTAGGGCGACAAATGCAAAAGAAACAATTGATGGACGGAATGCTGGACAATGCAAACATTCACCCCCAGTCACAAGGATCTGGGTTAAATCCATCATTCTTTTGCTCACCACACCACCCCAGTTTGGACCCAGCCATATGCAAATCAGTCTTGACCCTGTTCCTTGTGGGAACAGTCCAGCCCGAACTGCCAAGCCAGGTCCTCCCTGGACCGGAAACAAGCATCCTAGGACCGGTTTCAGGGCATCACCCTTCTTCAGCCAGGCTAGCTTGAATCCAGTGGTGTAGTGAGCACGGGACCCACGTCTGGGCATACCCTTCCCACTTAGGGCGACAAATGCAAAAGAAACAATTGATGGACGGAATGCTGGACAATGCAAACATTCACCCCCAGTCACAAGGATCTGGGTTAAATCCATAATTCTTTTGCTCACCACACCACCCCAGTTTGGACCCAGCCGTATGCAAATCAGTCTTGACCCTGTTCCTTGTGGGAACAGTCCAGCCCGAACTGCCAAGCCAGGTCCTCCCTGGACCGGAAACAAGCATCCTAGGACCGGTTTCAGGGCATCACCCTTCTTCAGCCAGGCTAGCTTGAATCCAGTGGTGTAGTGAGCAAGGGACCCACGTCTGGGCATACCCTTCCCACTTAGGGCGACAAATGCAAAAGAAACAATTGATGGAGGGAATGCTGGACAATGCAAACATTCACCCCCAGTCACAAGGATCTGGGTTAAATCCATCATTCTTTTGCTCACCACACCACCCCAGTTTGGACCCAGCCATATGCAAATCAGTCTTGACCCTGTTCCTTGTGGGAACAGTCCAGCCCGAACTGCCAAGCCAGGTCCTCCCTGGACCGGAAACAAGCATCCTAGGACCGGTTTCAGGGCATCACCCTTCTTCAGCCAGGCTAGCTTGAATCCAGTGGTGTAGTGAGCACGGGACCCATGTCTGGGCATACCCTTCCCACTTAGGGCGACAAATGCAAAAGAAACAATTGATGGACGGAATGCTGGACAATGCAAACATTCACCCCCAGTCACAAGGATCTGGGTTAAATCCATCATTCTTTTGCTCACCACACCACCCCAGTTTGGACCCAGCCATATGCAAATCAGTCTTGACCCTGTTCCTTGTGGGAACAGTCCAGCCGAACTGCCAAGCCAGGTCCTCCCTGGACCGGAAACAAGCATCCTAGGACCGGTTTCAGGGCATCACCCTTCTTCAGCCAGGCTAGCTTGAATCCAGTGGTGTAGTGAGCACGGGACCCACGTCTGGGCATACCCTTCCCACTTAGGGCGACAAATGCAAAAGAAACAATTGATGGACGGAATGCTGGACAATGCAAACATTCACCCCCAGTCACAAGGATCTGGGTTAAATCCATCATTCTTTTGCTCACCACACTCACCCCAGTTTGGACCCAGCCATATGCAAATCAGTCTTGACCCTGTTCCTTGTGGGAACAGTCCAGCCCGAACTGCCAAGCCAGGTCCTCCCTGGACCGGAAACAAGCGTCCTAGGACCGGTTTCAGCTCATCACCCTTCTTCAGCCAGGCTAGCTTGAATCCAGTGGTGTAGTGAGCACAGGACCCACGTCTGGGCATACCCTTCCCACTTAGGGCGACAAATGCAAAAGAAACAATTGATGGACGGAATGCTGGACAATGCAAACATTCACCCCCAGTCACAAGGATCTGGGTTAAATCCATCATTCTTTTGCTCACCACACCACCCCAGTTTGGACCCAGCCATATGCAAATCAGTCTTGACCCTGTTCCTTGTGGGAACAGTCCAGCCCGAACTGCCAAGCCAGGTCCTCCCTGGACCGGAAACAAGCATCCTAGGACCGGTTTCAGGGCATCACCCTTCTTCAGCCAGGCTAGCTTGAATCCAGTGGTGTAGTGAGCACGGGACCCACGTCTGGGCATACCCTTCCCACTTAGGGCGACAAATGCAAAAGAAACAATTGATGGACGGAATGCTGGACAATGCAAACATTCACCCCCAGTCACAAGGATCTGGGTTAAATCCATCATTCTTTTGCTCACCACACCACCCCAGTTTGGACCCAGCCATATGCAAATCAGTCTTGACCCTGTTCCTTGTGGGAACAGTCCAGCCCGAACTGCCAAGCCAGGTCCTCCCTGGACCGGAAACAAGCATCCTAGGACCGGTTTCAGGGCATCACCCTTCTTCAGCCAGGTCTAAACTGGGGTGGCATGGTGAGCAAAAGAATGATGGATTTAACCCAGATCTCTTGACTGGGGGTGAATGTTTTGATTTGTTCTGCATTCCGTCCATCAATTGTGTGTCTTTTGGTTTCTCGCCCTAAGTGCGCCAGGTATGCCCAGACGTGGGTCCTGGGCTCACTGTGCCACTGGAATCAAGCTATCCTGGCTGAAGAGGGGTGAAACCCCGAAACCGGTCCTAGGATGCTTGTTTCCTGTCCAGGGAGGACCTGGCTTGGCAGTTCGGGCTGGACTGTTCCCATGAGGCACAGGGCCAAGACTGATTTGCATATGGCCAGGTCTAAACTGGGGTGGCATGGTGAGCAAAAGAATGATGGATTTAACCCAGATCTCTTGACTGGGGGTGAATGTTTTGATTTGTTCTGCATTCCGTCCATCAATTGTGTGTCTTTTGCTTTCTCGCCCTAAGTGCGCCAGGTATGCCCAGACGTGGGTCCTGGGCTCACTGTGCCACTGGAATCAAGCTATCCTGGCTGAAGAGAGGTGAAACCCCGAAACCGGTCCTAGGATGCTTGTTTCCGGTCCAGGAGGACCTGGCTTGGCAGTTCAGGCTGGACTGTTCCCATGAGACACAGGGTCAAGACTGATTTGCATATGGCCAGGTCTAAACTGGGGTGGCATGGTGAGCAAAAGAATGATGGATTTAACCCAGATCTCTTGACTGGGGTGAATGTTTTGATTTGTTCTGCATTCCGTCCATCAATTGTGTGTCTTTTGCTTTCTCGCCCTAAGTGCGCCAGGTATGCCCAGACGTGGGTCCTGGGCTTACTGTGCCACTGGAATCAAGCTATCCTGGCTGAAGAGGGTGAAACCCCGAAACCGGTCCTAGGATGCTTGTTTCCGGTCCAGGGAGGACCTGGCTTGGCAGTTCGGGCTGGACTGTTCCCATGAGGCACAGGGTCAAGACTGATTTGCATATGGCCAGGTCTAAACTGGGGTGGCATGGTGAGCAAAAGAATGATGGATTTAACCCAGATCTCTTGACTGGGGGTGAATGTTTTGATTTGTTCTGCATTCCGTCCATTAATTGTGTGTCTTTTGCTTTCTCGCCCTAAGTGCGCCAGGTATGCCCAGACGTGGGTCCTGGGCTCACTGTGCCACTGGAATCAAGCTATCCTGGCTGAAGAGGGGTGAAACCCCGAAACCGGTCCTAGGATGCTTGTTTCCGGTCCAGGGAGGACCTGGCTTGGCAGTTCGGGCTGGACTGTTCCCATGAGGCACAGGGTCAAGACTGATTTGCATATGGCCAGGTCTAAACTGGGGTGGCATGGTGAGCAAAAGAATGATGGATTTAACCCAGATCTCTTGACTGGGGGTGAATGTTTTGATTTGTTCTGCATTCCCTCCATCAATTGTGTGTCTTTGCTTTCTCGCCCTAAGTGCGCCAGGTATGCCCAGACGTGGGTCCTGGGCTCACTGTGCCACTGGAATCAAGCTATCCTGGCTGAAGAGGGGTGAAACCCCGAAACCGGTCCTAGGATGCTTGTTTCCGGTCCAGGAGGACCTGGCTTGGCAGTTCGGGCTGGACTGTTCCCATGAGGCACAGGGTCAAGACTGATTTGCATATAGCCAGGTCTAAACTGGGGTGGCATGGTGAGCAAAAGAATGATGGATTTAACCCAGATCTCTTGACTGGGGGTGAATGTTTTGATTTGTTCTGCATTCCGTCCATCAATTGTGTGTCTTTGCTTTCTCGCCCTAAGTGCGCCAGGTATGCCCAGACGTGGGTCCTGGGCTCACTGTGCCACTGGAATCAAGCTATCCTGGCTGAAGAGGGGTGAAACCCGAAACCGGTCCTAGGATGCTTGTTTCCGGTCCAGGGAGGACCTGGCTTGGCAGTTCGGGCTGGACTGTTCCCATGAGGCACAGGGTCAAGACTGATTTGCATATGGCCAGGTCTAAACTGGGGTGGCATGGTGAGCAAAAGAATGATGGATTTAACCCAGATCTCTTGACTGGGGGTGAATGTTTTGATTTGTTCTGCATTCCGTCCATCAATTGTGTGTCTTTTGACCTCTCTGGGGTGCATCAGGGCCATCTCCCAGTCTATATCTTCTAGTGGACCTATGCGATCTTCCAACTTGCCCCGGAGTGTCCTTAGTCTGTCAGGCATATTATTTATTAGAATTTTGTAGGTCCAGGAGACTGCTTTCTCCTGTATCTCTTCCTGTAATAGCCGACCCTCTAACGAGGCATATTCCGGGAGCTCCGCAATATCCGGTTTCTGCACCTGCCATGCATGTCGGAATTGAACATATTTGTAGTGCTGCGTATCCGTCAAACTATATTCCATTTGCAGGTCTGCAAACGTCATCGGTGCGCCCCGCCGTGTTATGTCTCCCTGGGTAGTATTGCCTATAGCGTCCCATCTCTTAAACCCTTGCAGTTTTGCAAGCTCAGGTAGCCGTCTACCCTCCCATAGTGGTGTAGATTTCGTTAGTCGTTTATCCCAGTGCATCTCTCGGTCAGCCTCCCTCCATGCCTTGATCACTCTCTGCGTTGCTGGTAGTAGGCTTCTTGTCCCTTGGCCCCCATAGATGTAGTGAAGATGTGAGCGTTTGTGAAATTGGAGTCTCTCTAGGGCGTATGTGGGGTGGTCCTGCGGCGCATGTCCCCATTCGTTGATAACCACCAGGTGTGCTGCTCTATAATATGCCCTGACATCCGGTAGAGCAATTCCCCCATTGTATTGGCTACGTTGCAGTGTTCGGAGCGCCACTCGGGGGTGTCCTCTGTCCCACAGCAAAGTGCGCAATTCGGAGTTTATTGTATTGAAGAGTGCCTCCGGTATTTTATAGTATGTATTTTGGAGAATATACAGTAACTTGGGCAAGGTGATCATTTTAAACATAGCCGCCCTACCGAGCAGTGTCAGGGGGAGGCGCCGCCATCGAACCACATCGTTCCGGAAGTTGAGAGGCAGCTTGCCACATTTACGGAGATGTAGAGTCCCAAATATTTAAAGCCTTCCTCCGCCACCGGGAGACACGCCGGTATAGACTGCATGTCAACGTGGCCTGCTATTGGGTAGATGACTGACTTTCCCCAGTTTATGTTATATCCCGCCTGCCTACCATATTCTTCGGTTACGTTCAAAATAATTGGGAGTGTCTTATCTGGGTTAGTTATATATAACAGAATGTCATCTGCGTAGAGTGAGATACGTTCATCTGGCAGCTGACCCGCGGGGTCCCGGAACCCTGTGAGGTCTGGGTGTGTTCTGATCAGGCATGCTAGGGGTTCTAGAACAAGCGAAAAAAGCAAGGGGGACAGCGGGCATCCCTGCCTAGTCCCCCGTCGGATGGGAAACTCAGCCGATTTAACGCCATTTACTCGTACTCTAGCACTGGGATTAGTGTATAGGATATCGACCCACGCCCGGACGTTGTGCCCGAAGCCCAATTTTAAGAGGACCCGCCTCATGAAGGGCCAGTGTACTGTGTCAAATGCCTTTTCGGCGTCGAGTGATAATAGCAGATGGGGGATCGCGCTTCCTGTAGTCACGTCTAGCCAGCTTGCTAGTCTACGGAGATTGAAGCACGTAGCGCGTTTGGGCATGAAGCCCGACTGGTCCTTGTGCACCAGGGATGCTATGACCGTCAAAAGGCGTGTGGCCAGTATAGAGGCCAATATCTTGGTTTCGACATTGAGGAGCGAAATTGGGCGGTAAGAGCCACAGCACTCCGGGGGCTTACCCGGTTTTGGTATGACGACAACTGTGGCTTGGCAGAGGTCTGGGGGAGTGCTCCCTCATCTTTTGCCGCTAGAGACAGGTTTAGGAGGTGTGGGGCCAGAATACTACTGTTTTGTTTGAAGAATTCCCCTGGGAGTCCGTTCGGCCCCGGGGTTTTCCCCGACTTCTGCTTAGCAATGGCAGCATTGACTACTTCTAAAGTAATATCTCATCCAGAGCCTCTGTGTCTTCCGTTTGCAAAGTGGGCATGTCTATCCCAGTGAGATAGTCGTCTATGTTGCTCTCGTCCATCGTCAAGCGGGCCGAGTACAGGTTGGCATAATAGTTCGCGAACGCAGCCACAATCGCGGGTGCCGTCGTATGTCATGTCCCCCCCTCATCAATTTGATCTATCCAGTTTGTTTCTCGGTCTTTCCGGCTCAACCATGCTAGCAGCCGTCCCGCTCTGTCCCCAGTTTCGTATAATCTGTGGCGAGTGGTCAGAATTTGTGTGCGAGCTTCTCCCTCCGCTAGGACCCGGAATTCCCTACGTGTGATCTCCAATTGTCTAAGCTTCTCCGCCTCGTTATCTGGGGACATTTCTTTTTCTCGTTCTAACAATTTACTCTCTAAGTCTCGTATTTGCAACGTTTCCTCTCTATGCTTACGGGCAATTACATCTTGCAGTCTCCCACTGAGCACTGCCTTGTAAGCCTCCCAGAGGGTGGTCTCTGAGGATACGGCCCCTTCATTATCTTGAAAAAATAATTTAGTCTCTACGGCAACGGTCTCTGCTACCTGTTCATCATGTAGCTCCCAAGCGTCCAATCTCCAGTCTGATTTGGGCCTATGCTCCCTACCCCCAACCTGCAACTGTAGTGGGGAGTGATCGGAGATGCCTCTTGCTAGATAGTCTGTGTCTATGATGACTTGGATTTCCCCCGCCGGTGCAAAAAGGTAGTCAAGCCAGGAAAAGGTCTTATGAGCCCCTGAGAAAAACGAGTAACTACGGTCAAAGGGATGGTGGCGGCGCCAGAGATCAGTCAGGCCTAAGGAGTGCACAAAGTCTGCCAGTGGGGTAGGTGCCCGGGTGCCCGCCACTGGATGGAACCTATCAACGAGGGGATTGATCACATTGTTGAAGTCGCCCCCTATTATATGGGTAGAAGAGTCTGAGTCTAGCAGTATCTGAGCCACAGCCTGTAGCATCTGGGGTTGCAAGCGTGGTGGGGCACAAACACTAATCAGTGTGAAGTCCCTCCGACCCCACGTGCCTCGGACCGCTGCGTATGTGCCCCCAGGGTCCACCCATGTTTTAACTACGTGGAAGGGTCGGGTTTTCCTAATTAGGACAGCTACTCCTCGGGCTCCGGGGGAGAATCCCGCATGCGCAAGTTATGTTATGTTAATTTGGTATTTATAAAGCGCACGGCTACTCCCAGGAGTGTCCCGGCGCTGAGCAAAAAAACACATAAAAGCCGCAAAAAAGACTCCCAAGGCAAAAACGGCAAAAAACAGATTAAAGTTGGAAAAGCCATGTTTTGAGCTTTTTTCTGAAGGTGAACAGGTCCTGAACCTGTCTAAGGGACAAAGGAAGGCTGTTCCATAGGCGGGAGGCGACCACTTGAAAAGATCGTCCTCCAACCCGGGAGAGCGAGACTTTAGGAACAGGAATCAGAAGCTGAGCCGAAGACCTCAGAGTCCGTTGGGGAGTGTAATGAGGAAATCTTTGTCTAAGGTAAGGGGCTCCAATTTGATGAAATGTCTTAAAGACCAAAATCATAGCTTTAAAATGAATTCTTTTCTGAACAGGGAGGCAATGCAAAGAGGACAGGAGAGGGGACGTATGAGTCCTGGGGCCTGCCAGAAAAATGGCCCTAGCAGCCATATTCTGGATCACCTGTAAACGAGCAAGTAAGTAGCCGGGTAGTCCCAAGTACAAAGAGTTGACATAGTCCAATCTCGAAATCACCAAAGCTTGGACAATGATTTTTCTGTGAGGGACAGAAAGCAGGGGAAGAAAGTTCCTCAACATTCTTAAAACCCCAAAACAAGTCCCGGCTACAGATTGGATCTGAGACTTCATAGAAAGCGTGGCGTCCAATCTGACTCCGAGATTCTTAACCATGGTCACAGACGAGCTGGGGGGGGGCGGTCATATCCTGCGGCCACCAGTTGTGCCATGCCTCACATGGGCGAGGGCCAAAAAAGATCATCTCAGACTTTTCAGGGTTACATTTCAGTTGATTATCTTTCAGCCATGAGAAAACCTCTGAGAGACAGGAGTTTATTGCATGACCATCAAACTCAGCACCCTTCTCACAAGTGAACAACAACTGTGTATCGTCCGCATACGATACGATCTTAGCTCCATGTTGTTCGGCAAGAAGGGCGATAGGGGCCATATATAGATTGAACAAGGTTGGGCTCAAAATGGAGCCCTGCGGGACCCCAACATTCATGGGAGGAATGGCGGCAGAAAAAGGGGGGGACCAAATGGTTTGAAGTGTAGTGTATGCCCCTCTTCCTAGGAATGCGCAACGTGTACCTCGGAGATGGGTCTCTTGTAGGAGGACTACGTCAGGCTTGAGCCGTTTAATGTATCTGTTCACTAATCCCCTCTTAATCTTACTTCCCAGGCCGTTAACATTCCATGTCAGCACGGTATATGGTATATCACACATCCCGTTTGTGGTTCGTGTGCTTCGCACAAGGAGTGTACCCTAGCCGTGCCGTCCCTGTCCAGGTGTAACTGATTCTGCAAAAGGAGATAACCTGCTGTGAATAACAATGAAAACTCTTTGAATCGAAAAACCCCAAAATCCCCTCTCATCCCACCCCAAACCCCCCACCCCACATCCTCACGTGCCCCATGTCTAACCCTCCAACCTTCAACATGAAAACAGACATAAGTGTCCACTGAGGAGTCTGTCGAACCCTCCCTTCACCCCCCCTAGTCTCTAAGTATTAAACAACCGAACAAAGGATATGGTCCTGGTCCAGGTAAATGGCACACACAGCCCCTCCTGGATGCAAATAGGTTCAAGGGGGGGAGCCTTCTTGCAGTTGGTGTAATGTCGGTTTGTGCTCCCTCTACGCCTCTGGTTCACATGTCTTCGCCACTTTTGTTTGGGTGCATTTGATCTTCAGTTACCAATTCTGGGGCTCTCGCCCCCTCCGCTCTGTGTATGCCCTGGAGCAGGGGGTGGTCTCCATCGGTATCCACCAGGGATTCTTGGTCGGACTGATCAGCATGCATGCTGTCCCCTTGGGTCGGACTTTTATTAGGGTCTTGGGGCCCCTCCGCCTCCTCTTCCGAGTGTCTCTCTCCGCGTCTATATGGGGTCCCAGGCCTCGCCATTCCCAGACGTTTCGGATTCCTCAAAGTAAGTCTCCGCCTCAGTTTTGGCTTCTGCGGCCTGGGCTCCCATCTTGGTTGCGAGTTTCCGGGCCGCGTCGTCGTGCTACTAAGTCCCGGCCGAGGCCTCGGACGCTCCTCAATCTACGCCCAGGCGTCCTCAGGTGTTTGGAAGAACTGGGTCGAACCTTGGAAGATTACCTTGAGCTTGGCAGGGAAGAGAAGCATGTACTGGATGCATAGAGCACGGAGTTTAACTTTCACAGAATCAAAGGACCTCCGCATCTTTTGTATCTCTCTCGAGTAGTCGGGGAATATCATAACTCTGGTGTTGGCTAGCTTGAGGTCCCCCCCTCTCCGTGCTTCCCTCAGGATTGTGTCTCGGTCTTGATAGTTCAGGAAGCACGCGATTAGTGGACGCGGGGGAGCCCCAGGCGGGGGTCTCGCGGCCGGCATCCTGTGCGCCCGTTCAATGAGAAAGCAGGTGGAAAAGGTAGCTCCTGGGAGGGTTTCTCGCAGCCGAGTCATCAAAAAGGCGATCGGGTCATTAGTCTCATGTCCTTCCGCTATTCCGATAAAGCGGAGATTGTTTCTCCGGGCTCTGTTTTCCGCATCGTCCACCTTCCACAGCACCTCCCTCATGGTGGTCTGGAGCTCCTTAATGTCGCCTGTGGATTTATGCGTCACGTCTTCCACCTCCGAAATCCGCGCCTCTGCTTGGTGACGCGTTCTGCGATATTGCGTACATCCTGCCGCAGGAGGGACACCTCCGTTCGTATCTCGGTCATTTTACCTTCGATGGCCTCCCTTGAGGCATAGATCGCCTGGAGGATGGCTGCATTGTCCGGGGCACTCGCCTGCGCTCCCTCAGGTTCTACCGGTGTCGGGAGTACCTTCGTGTACTTGTCCAGTTTTCCTTGCCTCTGTGTCTTGGCTTCTTTGTCCATTATGTGGTCGAGCAAGAGTTTGCCGCCAATCGTGCGTCGCCGGGCGAGCAGCGCCAACAGGAGAGCAATCAACTCGTCGTGGGGGGTAGATTATGAGAGGCAATGCAGGAGATTTAGCTCGCTGTACCCCCACTGAACGTAGCACGTGGTGGAGGTCCTCTTAAAAAAGGTCTTCCCCCCTCGGTGGGCAATGAAAGAGTCTCTTCGGCGGCCAGAGCAGGGCTCAGACAGGGCCGTCCGGCATGTATGGTTTTCCCTTATCTGCCAGGGACAGCCAGCCGCCGATGTCAGGATCTTAGACTTAAAAGGGTTGCTTGCCAGCGGTCTCCCTCCGGTGTGACCGGGAGAGACCCCGTGCCACCTTGTCCTGGTTGCGTCCAATCAGTGTTCCTGCTCAGACTGACGCCTAGCGTGGTGAGGCCAGAGGATATCGTCCCAGCGAAGGCGGAGGATAGCAGGCACCCCCACCCGGCCCGTTCCACTCGAGGAGCCCGCAGGCGGCCAGTTCGTGTTCCCCAGTAGATCAGATCCAGAATACTGTTATGCAGCTCCCCTGAGACCCTGTCCCTAGGGTACAGATCTTTGCGCTGCATCTACGGGGGGCCTCCGCCCGCCGCCGCTCTCTCAGCCGGTTCTCGCGGTGGCAAGTTCTATCAATCAGGGGAGATGGGTCACTGCAAGGCCCTCTCGGCCCATCCCCCGCGGCAGGCACCACTCCTTCTCCAACTCCCAGGCACTTGGTGTTGTGACTTGCCTGTACCAGTTACTAACGCGGCCCGGTCGTGCCGCCGAGAGCAAAGGGAAATCGCCACTATTTAGTGGGCCGCTTGCAGGAGCCAGTGCGTCCCGCGCCGCAGCAGGAAGGCCCCCAATATCGCACTCCAGGAGGGGGGGGTCAGGAGAAATTCCTCGCAGGCCGTGTTACCGGCAGGTGCCCCCACCACTTATCTCGGCGGGAGGAAGCCACAACGGTGTCCGCGTCCGCTCTCCGCCAGCAGCCAGGTTCCTCAGATCGGCATGCCCACAGCCCGGAGCCAGAGCTCCCAACAGTCCCCTCAGTGGGCCGGATCTGCGCGGAGATACTCCCTCAAGAAGGGACAGCAGCGGCACCCGCCTCCCCGGGGCCACGGGGCAGGCCGCAGGTCCCCGCAATGCAAGGGGTTAGGCAGGGGAGTCCTCACCCCACCACGCCGTCGGCGGTGTCTCCATACCTTAACCGCCGGGGGAGCGGGCACCTCGGCTTCACCGGTGCCGGCAGGGCACTCCCACACCTGCGCTCAACCGCCGCCGGTCACCGGAGGCAGAATGTCTTCTCTGCGCACTGCCGCTGCCTCGATGGGATGCCCCCCCCCACCGCCTCCGCAGGAGCGCCTCAGACTAGATCCGCTTCAGTATCGGGTCCGGGCAGCCATCTTAGCGGCCGGGACCCGACTCCCCGGCGAGCTCGGTTTCCGCCGTACAGGGTGCCACAGCAGCCGTGGAGGCAGTAGCTCCCATCGGGCCAGGGGTTGAGGCACCCTCAGTTTGCTGAACAATATTTCGTGCATGGCTAGGAGACAGGGTAAATCACAGGATTACAGTTGGGCGTGCGGAGCCCCGGCAAACGCGGCTAATCGGCCATGCCACTGGCCACGCCCCTATGCCTCAATGTTTGAGCACCCAGAGTCTATTGGTAAAGGGGATCACCAGAGGGTTTTGGATAGTTTCCAAAAGCACAAAGAATTGTCCAGGGAATTGCTTGAAGTATCTAAACCCTCTGTTTGGGATTACTGCCTTATACAAGTACCTCCCTCCATTGCCCCGTATCTTTTATATGTAAATAATGTGCACGAAAGGAATTTGTTAACTAGATTTAGGCTGGGGTCATTCCGATGGTTGATATGCTTCCCCCTGGGCCAGTATTCTTCTGAATCTATTACCACTTGCCCTTGTGATGAACATTCGTGCCAAACCATTTTACATTTTGTATTTTTCTGTCAATTTTATCTTCCATTTACTAGGAAATTTTTAATACCACTTTTGCGCGGGCACAAATTTTCTAAGTGTAAAGCGGCTCTGTTTTTCCTCCAGCAACTCAATGATCGTGATGTTTGTTTTGCCGTTGCGAGTTTTTTGAAGTGCACTTTAGCAAAGAGAAGGAGCATGCTGTTTTAATATTAATGCACTTTATTAATTTTTGTATATATTGTATTTGTTTTGCTGCTAAAGCGTTTACTGCTGCTGCTAACTGGTTTATATGACTGATTTTAACATTTAATGCCATTGGATACTAATTGATGCTATTTTTGGATCTAGTCTATTTGCACCGTCACTTTAGTTACGATGAAATTACTGTTTTTGTCTGTGGTCGTACTTATTTTAAATGGAAAATGTGATTGTAACTTTCTGTGATGTGTTTGATCTTAATGATGTTTGTTATTATGTGCATCTTTTATAACCTGTCTTCGGAAGGTCGAATAAAGAAAGAATTGATTGACGCATCGGTCAAAAACTTGTCGCATTGAAACAGGATATGATGTCATGGGCCTGCCTTGCAGCAAACCAGGAAGTACAAAGTTCCTTTCACTTTCTCTTTTTCACTGTCTTCTTGTCTGTGCTTGGTGTAGGAGGGTAGATTGGATTGCTGCTGAGTTTGGTCTTGTGTGAAAGTTGTTTCTCTGTCTGTGCATTGTCTATTATGTCCATATTGTGTCTGAATTGTTGTGTAGTTGTATATTGTGTAGTTTTGTGTTGTTTATTAAGGAGTGTTTGTCTATATAGGGGTATTTGTTCATAGTTATAGGGGGAAGGGTTGTTACATTTTAGAGTTTGCAGTTATTTTAGTTAGGGTGTTTGGTGCTGTGTTTCCAAGATGTCGGCAGGTCCAGGAACCTGCCTGAGCAGGGGTTTGGGGGCCTACTGTGGCTCATTGTACACTATCTCCCCAATATGATTAAGAGCGGAAGCAGGGTACTCCGGGAGTACCCAACCCAGGAGAGGAAGACATGGTGGGAGAAGGTGCGTTTTCAAATGCAGTGGCTCTTTGGTCTGGATAGGAACCTGAGGCAATATAAACATCGCTGGGCAGACATCATTAACCGCGGTCAGGATCTCCTGGACCACCTGGGCCTGGAAGTATCTGGAATAGTAGGTAGGTTGACTAACACAATGACCTTTTGGGTTATTCATGTTGGCAAACTAAGATGTTCACATTAATCATTAGTAAGTGTCGTGTGGAATATTTAAATAGAGCATGAAGAAATCCTAAAGCAATTAAGAGTATACTTCAAAATATATGTGGCACATGGCTACAGGGAAAACATAATGTAAATAAACCATGTCATGCAGTGCAGTAGTGGCACACCCGTGCACAGGTGGAACTAAGGGCCCCATTCATGAAAAGTTTTGAATTACATTTTCCGACAGACTTGTGGCTGCGTTTCTTGTGCCCTCATTGCAACACCTTAGATGCACTGAATTTTGCGTACTGATCTCCAGGGGCCTCATACTTGATAACTTGATGTACGAATCTTGTGTGCTCGCCTACAACATGGACAAAAGTGCAGGAATGCACCATTTACATTAAATATTGTGCATTCTTGCCCTTTTCCCCAGCGCCCTTGCACATGAGCTGCTTTGCTCCAATGCACGCCCAATTGATCCATACTGCAATGGTGTCCTTTTGGTGCAAAATCTACATAAACATCATATATCCACTTACTATGTGTGCCGTGGAATGCAGCAGACATTGAGCAAAAAAAGGGAAACTTTGACAAATTTGGGCTCGTTGCGCATCAATAACACTACCCAGGAGGCTGCATTAGGTTTGGATGCATACCCATATATACCATTTCTCATACAGCTGGGAGTGTGCCAGTTTCCATGGTTGTTGTATTGGAGCACCCACAGCAACACACATGGTACGCCCCTTTCACACAGTGCCCCGTGTGAAAGGGGCACACAATTACAAGGGCATGAAAAGTCACTTCATGTTGCTTTGCTTGGCCTTGTCAACATGTGCCCCTCTCACAACACTGAATAAATGGGGCATTCCATGGGTGTTACAGTGGTTGGTACGGCGCAGCAACCACTGAAGCTGACACACTCCCAGATCATAGAGAAAATGTATATCTGGGAATGTTTCAAAATCCAATGCAACCCCAGGGGTGGCGTTAGGGAGGTCCAATGAGGATAAATGTTTGAATTCATCCACTTAAAAATTTTTCAATGTGTGCTGCATTCTGCAGCACAGATAGCTGGAGGATAGTGGATGATTAGTTTGATTATTGGCAGGAAGGTGTCCCTTCCTGCACAAAATCAATCATCACCACCATGCAGACACACTTGCACCATGGTGCAAGGGTGCCTGTCTTTGGGTCTGACATCTCAATGGATCACCACTGCACATGTGACCACATGTGTGTGACATATCTCATGAAAGAGGGTGCTTCCTATGTAAAGCAAATATCCGGGGCATTGTGCCAGTATTTAGAGCTTTATGTAACTCACTGTCATTACCTTGTGAAGATGCCACTAACCCTCATGCCACACCATTTACTGATCAATGTGACATACTTTTTGTCTCGTAGGTGGTCCACATCCATACACACGTGAAGAGGTGGAGAGCTTCCGGGATCCAAATGCCACTGGTGAGTGTCATCTCAATGAAATCATTGCCTGTTTGCTTACAATTTCTCCACATACATGCTTGGCTCTGAGACATGCCAGAAGCATCAGCATCTCATGCAGCATGGTTGCATCTCACATGGACATGGAAGACCAAAGGAGGTCCTAGTACAATGTGCACATGCATGACTACATTCATCTGGACCACATCAATGATGTGTTGACGCAGGGCAGTGCAGAAAGTTTCCTTGTTGCGCTGGCCTATGTCCAAACCTCATAAATGAAGCCCACATTGCCTGTGACAGATATCTTGGATAATCAATGATACATGAAAATAGTAGAACCAGAAATAGATGATGTAGCCAGTTACTTACTGAACAGAAATTGTGGACCAAAACACATATTTTTCAGGAGACGTGTTTTGTTTCATATCACACATGACTGACACCTATCCACAGACATGCTTCTGCAGATGTGATTTAGACAGGTGCTAAGAGGTCCCCTGAGAACTCTGTGTTGTCACGTGGATACATTCGACATGTCAACCACAAGGATTACAATACCTTGCCTGAACCCTATTACCGTTTTCATCTTCTTGAAGAACTGTTAGCATGTCCCACATTCAACCCACTCACATATAATATTGTATGTCAATCCTGACATACATATGTAACTCAGCCCATTTACAGAGTATGGCCAGCAATTGACTGAACTTAACATGTGTGCATCTTCAAGCTCACATTAGTCAGTTGCTTCCGTATATAGATGCCATATCAACCGCAGTTATGTGGCATGGGTGACATTACACTTGTCAGCTAACATGGTCACAGAGAGCCTATGCAAATATTTGTGACCAAACACAATTTTCAATCTTTTGCGTTCAACACTTTTACTTGTCTGCTCATAAGATGTCACTGTTCTGAATCCCCTATTCATTGACCAGATCATCACTCTGGGTATTGAAAAATGTTGTCACCAGAGCTGTACTGACAAAACACATTCAATCAAAATAACATGCTTCACCTAGGCAAACACCTTTTTCCCCGGAGTCATATGCTGCACTGGCTATGTCGTATGTTTTTTCCACTTGGCATTACCACAAAGACAAGCACTGTTCCTGCCTGCTTTACACCAAAAGAGCATAAATGCAACATATCAATGTGACTGAGTGGATCACCGCCATTTCAACAGGCACCATCACACACTGGTCTGCCATGTACCAGCACCTGAGCTCTTGTACCATGGTGCAAGGGGGTTTGCATTGGCAATTAACAGATGTGTGTGCATCTGTGTTTGGTGGTTGGACAGAAATGCCCCAAATGTTCTTGACATGATGCGTCACAGACCTTTTTCATGATGCAGAGCTGCACAGTCAGATTCATTGTGGCACTGTCCACCCCAAAAAATTCAGGCAACACTCACAGTCTACATGGGGGCTCACGCATAATCTCCTTGCCACGCAGCTGTGTCACTTTTAGCCACATTCCATTTGCGCCGGAGCAAGCTCAAGATTTCACACTCAGCACTAAGCCAATATTTGTTGTCTAACTGCTGTCTTCTCAATATCAATCACTTTATTTCATATTTCAGACAGGCAAGGGCGGGCAATCGGTGTAGCTGGTGGCATTATCTGCAACATCCATGGCTTTTTGTCACTGCCCCTGAGTCTCAACACATTTTAGCTCTGAGGAAGGCCCAAAAACTTGTGCATCCCCAGGAGAGGCATAAAGGAGGTACAACAATGAGTCTCCAATACATTCCTTATTCAGTGGGTGCTGAAAAATGCAGCACACATGGAAAAAGGGAAAATGTGGAGTAGTGGAGGTATTTATCATCATTGTGCGTCAATAATGTCTTCTCTGGGGAGGCACACGTTTTTGGCCCTACATGAGAGTTGATATGTGTTGTGACTCAAGGACAGTGACAATAAGACATGTGCCTCATTTATGAGGCCCCTTGCGCCGGTTGAACGTAATTTTTTGTGACGTTCCGTGGGACAGGTGCCTGCTCCGTTTTCACGAGGCACCATTACGACAAAAATGAGGCTTGTTTCTGGCTCGTAAATATGGAGCAGGCTCCTGTGCCATGGAACGTCACAAACAGTGACCTTCCAGATGCGCAAGAGGACTCATAAGTGAGGCCCTGGATGATCAGAGATGCTAAAACTAAATTGCTCTGTTGTGAATGTGTACAAGTACTAATGTGTAAGTGTCGACTGATGTATATGTCATCCCTCTATTACAGCCAACATGACCCCAGATGAGGCAGTACAGGATCCGGCTGGACAGAGACCGTCACATTCACAATGTTGCACGTTTTTTCCGCCAAATGGACAGACAGTATGAAAGGGCCAATGCAGCAGGGAGCTGGAGATCACCCCCTCCACCTCAATCATCCAAAAGAGGCACGCAAAAACAAGCCAGTGTCGTCTAGACCAGATACTCAACCTGGACCAGTGGCAGGAGCATCAACTTCCCCACAAACAGGACTATCCTCACCTTCACTGCCTGGACCCTCTACTGACCAAACATCTTGACCTTCCACTGCTTCCCTATCTGGATCTTCCTCTGCTCCACCCTCTGGCCCCTCCACTGCTCCCCTACCTGGACCTTCTTCTGCTCCACCCTCTGGCCCCTCCACTGCTCCCCTACCTGGACCTTCATCTGCTCCACCCTCTGGCCCCTCCACTGCTCCCCTACCTGGACCTTCCTCAGCCCCACTCTGTGGCCCCTCCACTGCTCCCCCACCTTGATATGCTGCTGCCCCCTCTGACATTCTTCTACCTCAACTCAACGGTGGAAACACTTGAAAAGGGCCAGCAGGACTTGAACCTCAAGCTGGCAGTGTTCAGTTGCAGCTGGCCGCCCCATTGAAGATGGTGTCATCTTTACAGGATACTGTGAGACAGGTGGACCAGAGGTTGTAGCTCCCCCCCTCCACCATGACCTCAATCTTTGCTGCTTGTATTTCCAAATTTTGTGTCTATATATATATTCTGTTACTGTAGGTTTTTGAGAAATTTTGTCTTAGTTTAGTGATAGTGTACTAGCTGTTAGTATAGTTTTAGTGTTTCATATTAGTAGTAGGATAAGTAGGTAAGTTATAAGTAATGGGTGGGGGGTTGATGTTTAGTGTGTGTTTTAAATATTTTAATGAAACAAACTTTTTAAAAAACACAAACAATATATCTTTGTTTAGCATTCTATGTTTAGTTAGTCTGTGTTTAGATATAGTGTATGTGAGTCTCACATCAAATTGTTGCAAAAAGGGGGTGGGGGAGTTCAATGTTTTAGCAGTCTGTTGTGATACATCTGTATAGTAGTGTAAGGTATAGTTCTTTAGGAGAAGTTTAGATGTTAGGATGTTAGTGTAGATAAGTTAGATTAGGGTAGTGTAGCATTTGTATTTTAGGTATTTATAGTGTTGTAGTTCTTAGATTAGCTTTGGTATGTTTTTACAGTTTTTACAATAAACCAGTATTCAATTTTCAAAAACTGCTTACTTGTTGTAGACCTTGTAAGTGGTGACATCTGCTTAGGTGGGGTCATACACATGCTCTGTTCAGACAGTCAAGTTGGTGCATAGGTCGGTCAATAGGGTGAAAGTACAAGCAGTCAGACTGCCTCATTGGCAAGCAGAACTGTACTAGTGTCAGGAGAACAGTATCTGTAACCCGGATGAAAAGTATGGTAAGACACATTGGGGCATATTCTCAAGGAACTAACGCTGAGTTAACAGCACTTTATCACAGCCAAAGTCGCGATAAAATTATTGCCCCATTCACAAGCTGGTGCAAACAGCCGATATCACCAGTTTACCTGCGATAGCAGCCGCAAAAAAGATAGCCACAAATGAGCCCGGCAACTATCGCTAATGAGATGCAGAGTAGGCGTTCCCGAGCAAAAAGCAGCGACAACACCACAACGCAACATTCTCAACGACCAGCCACATCGGCGATGAGAACACAAAACAGGTGATACGGCGCGTTAGCAGCAGGAAATTAACACCTGCTCTGACCTGGTGCAAAGTCGGACGACAACCTGCACCAGAAAAGGGAGCCCAGCCCACAGCCACACCTGAAGAACAACAGAAGCCATGGAGCTACTCATCATGCAGCTCGGAGCCCCAACAGGGCCACAACACCCACCGCCACCCCCCCCCCCCGGACCCCCTTGCCACCCCCCAGAGGCAGCGCAGACAAAGACAGCGGACCTTCAGGAAACGCACCAGCCTCACAGACTTAACCCCAGAGAATGTCACTGCCCACTACAGACTCAAAAGGTCAACCATCCTCCGCATCCTGAACATCATTGCCCACAGGCTGACGGTACCAACACAGAGGCCAACCAACATCCCACCTCAGACAAAGCTGCTGGCTGTGCTGCACATGTTGGCCTCTGGGACATTCCAACCACCAACCGCCAGAGTCAGAGAAGTCTCACAGCGAGCCCTATCCAAGTTCCTCAAACCTGTCCTGGATGCCATCATCAGCCTGGTACCCCAGTACCTATACTTCCCCCACACTGCACAGGAACAGTTGGAGACCAAGCAAGGCTTCTACGCCATAGCTGGATTCCCGCACGTGTTGGGGGCAATTGACTGCACACATGTCCTACTTGTGCCCCCTGCCAACACTGCATAAAATTACCGCAACAGAAAGCACACGCATTCCATCAATGTGCAGGCAATAGTGGACCACAGTGGACTCTTCACCAATGTCGTCGCCAACTACCCAGGCAGTGTGCATGATTCATACATCTTCCGACAGTCCATCATCAACCGGCGCTTCCAGGCTGGCACTTTCGGAAATGCAGTGCTCGTTGGTAAGTACCAAATGAACACACCGCACACCTCAACTCCACAATCATGCAACTCACAACTCTGGGAATGCACACATTACAAACTCACATACAACATGTCCACCCACCATACACGACAGCACAACGTACTGCGGTAACCTGGGCTAGCCATGTACATGAGCCATCAACGGCATGGCACCTCAGCCACACAATAGCAGTATGTGGGGAGAGGTGGGAACCAGGCATGTGCGATGGAGGCAAGTGATCCATGAATGCGAATGCACACAATGCCAAGTGTGGCGTGGAAGTGCTGGACAGACTGCAGTATGCAGCCCACAGACATATCCATGTTGACAAATACTGCTGATGGTGGTAGTGTCGTGGACAGTGGGCGCAACCATGTCACCCCAGCAAGTGGGGAAGATCTCGGAAATGTAGCTTGTTACGTCCCCCCTGTAAGCGTGTGCGGAGTGGGCTTGCCCGGCGTACGCCAGGCTAGCTTAGGGGTGTGAATAAAAAGTACGTAGCCCTGGGCGGGGTTCTCTTCCGGAATGGCCAACGTGGCTGCCAGGGCGGCGCCTCTCACCCCGCCACGAGGCCGACGCCGTGTGCGGCGGTGCCTGCGATCCTGTGCGCCTGCCGCAGCCCGGGCCAATGGTCCCCGAACCAGTCTCGTCCGCCCCTGCGCATCCAGGCCTCACTGCTCACCTGCCGACACCGGCATGTCTCCAAGAGGGCCCACCACGTGCAGGTGCTAGCTCCAAGCCAGAGGCCCGCGACCTTGGCAGCCTCCTCAGACCATCACGGCCTCCGCGAGCAAGGCTCGCAGTACTCCTTTCACGTTGACGTACTCCACCGGCATACACAGCGGTCAAGTAGGTCACACATTTGGAACTGAGTCTTGATCACACAATGGCAGAGTACATATTTATGGCATCGTTTATATCCCTATACTCCCTTCGATGTGGTGCCACCAACTCTGTGCATAGCATTCCGACCACACGTGTCTGTGGGCCCTTGTGGACTTCTGCCTTCGGCCTAGCGGTCCAGCAGGCCTCACACCAATCCAATACAGTCCGTAACAGGCAGGACACGGCATCGTCACAGGGTGCACACCCGCTCAGCTCTGGTGCCTCCACCTCCGTCAACCATGAATCTCCTCCACATGCCATTTCAACGAGTAGGACACAAAATTGGAACTGAGTCTTGATTTGTTCATTGCAGAGTTCATATCATTGTACAGGCCTCATCGCAGACTGCATCCCCTTCCAGCTCTGGTGCCACTGACTCTGTGCCACGGGAGTCATGGACACTCTCTGGTTGAACTTTGGTGGCGTCTGAGTCTATGGCCTGGGGGTTGTCATCATCATCATGTAGCTGATGCCGACATTGTGGGAAAAAGGAGACTGTAGCAATCTACTCCTCCATATTGCCTGTTTCTGCTTGCTTCTGCCCTCTGCAGCATGCCCTGGATGGACACCTTCCACTGTCCCCCGTGCCACTCCGCGACATTCTCCTTGGACATCAACGAGGACCCGCTCAGCGCACATGGCCCTACCTCAGTGCATCGCAAGTCACCGTCCCATGGCGGTGTGCCTGTGCCGGCCGCTGAGCATCCGGGGCCAGCGACTCTGTGCAGCTCAAGTCATGGACCCTCGCTGTTTGTACTTTGAAATCCTGATTGTCTGATCACTGTTGTAGTTGTTGCCAGCACCAACCAACCCCTGAGGGGTGGCTTACACTACTCAACACCCATCCAGCACAGGCGTCACTGGACGTGTGACCCTGGCAATAAAAGGTGCCGGGTGCACGTGCCCGTAGCCAGTTCCACAAATTATCTCAGTGTGTCCGTGTGGTCATTCTGTATGCATGTGGGCCCCGGGCCATACCACATTACATTGTGCTGTGTACAGCGTGTGCAACCTTGTCACCACAGGCAGTGGGGTGGACCTGGGACATGTAGCTGTGTCGGACCCCCCTGTGAGCATGAGGGAGTGGACCGGCGTACGGCAGTACGGCGTAGGGGTGTGGTCATTCAACACGTGGCTCTGGGCGTGGTTAAGTTTAGGCCTTGCCAAGGAAGTAACTAATGCGTGTGTCTCAAGTGTAGTGTCGGCGCCACCCGTCACGCAATATACAATGTTGCTATGTAGCATGCCCCCGGAGTACGGGCTCGGCCGAGGGGTAAATGAGGGTGCGCAAGCCCGCTCGGGGTCAGGGATCAGACATGCCAACTGTTGTGTGTGTCACTATTTCCGAAGCATAAGCCAAAGGTCTACCCTCAACCGCATGGCGAGTTCAGCCAGGCATGCACTCTACATCTGTGTCCGCCCTGTCCTTACCATAGGCCTACACACATGTCGTCCACCTTCAGTGCACGACATCACTGTGTCGTTGTCAGGCTTGTGGACATGCACAGACAGGCATGACAATAGTGTGCCTTAGGGGTGCAAGTGATGCAACTGTGCTGCGCACACTAGTGAATGGGCTCGGGGGGAGGGAGGAGCAGCAGTGAGGCTACGTAATACACATTGATGCCGCTCATGTGCAACAAGCAGTACATGTCATGCAGGAATCACAAAGTCACACATATCACACACCAATGAACCACTGAGCCTGCCAACACATCATGCAGAACCAACTATTGACTCATGTCTCTCTGCACTGTCACAGGTGACCAAGGATATGCACTCTGCGCTAGGATGATGACACCCCTCCGAGCCCCGAACACACAGGCCCAGAGGCAGTACAATGCGGCCCACAAACGCACCCAGGGCATCGTGGAATGCACATTTGGCGTGTTGAAGTCACGTTTCAGGTGCCTGGACGTCACAGGTGGGAGGCTCCTGTACAGCCCAGACATCGTGTGCAAGATGATCGTTGCATGTTGTGTGTTGCACAACATATGTGTACGCAGCAAGGCCCCATGGATACAAGTGCCAGATGCAACGGACGATGATGATGAGGATGAGGCAGGTGGACCACTGCAGCCGCAGCAGGAATTGCCCGTAGGAACACCATCATTGACAATTTCTTCACATGAGCACGTCACATTGTGACAGTCCTTGGCAATCATGGGACAGTACAAAATGACCACAGGTACAGCATGTGCAAATAAATGCATTCAAAATACACATTCCCTGAGTGCATGTCACTCATCTGTACAGGCACATCACTCAGACAAGTGTGAGTGCGACATGTATTGCTTACAATTTTATGATTTGTTCATGGATGGTGGGTGTGTCACCTCTGTGCAGAGGTGCTGTTTAGGGTGGCCCGTATTTGGACTGCCAGTTCTGTGTGTCGCAGTTAGTAGGGAATCCCACTCTTAGGCGTTTCACATGTGTCCAAAATCATTCCATTTTGGCTGCCATTTGTGCCCTACAGGTGACAACAGGGCTCCTTTTGGGGTCAGATATGTACCACCATGATGCAGGGATGCCCCGTGTGGCTCAAGTCCCACAACATGGGCAACATGTACGTAAGCGGGAGTCACTGCCCCTACATTCGTCCTCGCTTTCATGGTGGATTGTTCATGGTCATGACACGTCTGTGTGCAGGAGGTGTTGCTTGTCCCTCTGCAATGTGTAGGGGAGATGCGGTTTCAGTGTGTGTTTCATGCATGTTTCAGCATTGGTGCAGTTTACATGCAGACTGCATGTCAATGTACATTGTGACTGTGAGGAGTTGCCTATTTGATGCGGGACAATGGTCATTTGTTCTACGTCACGGATGTGTGGTTGTGCTCGTACATTGTCATCTCACCGTTTTTTTACTCTGCTTTCATGGTGCATTTTACCGCATGACGCGTGGGAATTGACAGCCCTTCGCTGGTTTTCGCTGATTTTTGTATCGCGATTGGCCTCATCGCTACTTTTTTCGCGTTCGTGTTTCGCGGTTTTTCGGCGTCGCCTTGATTTTAACACGTTAATTTGACGCGTTATCGTGGGACTATCGCATGGGGCCGCCATGTTGTGAATACCACGTTAACACGGAGTTGTTTTCCCGCGATAGACTGCGATGTGAAGGGTTGCGTTAAGGTAATTTTGCGGTAGTTATCACACGTTCTTGAGAATATGCCCCATTGAGTAGACCATAGGAATGCACCCTTCCTGAGTTTACAAGGCCTTTGACATCTATGGTCCGTTACTCTGCATTAGTCTGTGTGATGGCTGTTCAAATGGTGATATTGTGGGTGTGTGCAAGCTACATCCATGTACCGTTACACATCTCCAGAATCTCAAAGTGCCTTAACCGCTTCCATGCTCATGACGAGACCAGCTCGTCATGAGTCACAGTGGAGCTGTGCTTATGACGAGCTGGTCTCGTCATAACGGCTGGGCGCCGCCCACGCGGTATTAATTCCCCGCCTGTGCAGGGTTGTGACGAGGCCAGCTCGTCATGAGCACAGCTCCACTGTGACTCATGACGAGCTGGTCTCGTCATGGGCACTGCGCTCACCCCCCCCCCAGCACCCGTGGGGGAATTACCACAGCAGAGAAGGGGTTAATCATGATAAGGTATCAGGTTCCCACATCTCTCCATGAAATGTGTTATGTAGGTCAAGAAATAATAGGCTGCCTATTGGTAGCCTATCTCTCACACTTTCATATGTGTTCTGCATAATGAATACCACCATGTCAGTGGTTTTCAGACTAAGTGGCTAAATTACGAGCCCATTGTGCCGCTGCAGCGTCCCTTTGGATATGTTGGAAAGTGACGTACCTGCAACGTAAGGAGCTGGTACACGAGACCCTCAATGTAGTGTAATATCTGGAACTTGTCCTTCCCTACACAAACACTATTGCCTCTGCAACACATGCCCCCTTGCCACATGGTGCTAGGCTCTCAGAGAAGGAATATAGCATTTTTGTGTACGACAGCTCATGGATCTGAACACAGGAATGTTTCATATCATGTGACTGATATGCATTCATGCACTTTTCATTAGATTTTAGACCTTTCTGACAAAAATGCAGTTTGCTTGCTATGCATCTATTCCTCTTAGTTTGATACCATGTATGTATTCATTAGATTTGTTAAACCAGGTTCAGACATATGCCCAATGACCAGTAAATAGTGAGCCTGACTGGTGATTGGACACACAACCCAGGGCAGCTCAGATGGTTATTTTGCTGGGTATGTTTAGTACGTGTAGAACATATTAGATCTGTGCTAATGCCTCATCAATGGGATTTTTTGACGTAGGGCAGCGCAGCAAGACTTGCTGCTGCGCTGCCCTACAGCAGAAGAAAAGGGCAGGAATCTATCAGATACGCCACATTTCTGTCCTTTTCCCCTGCGCCGGCGCACAATGGGCTGCAGTGCGCCTACGCAGGCACCTTTGCACCAAGGTACAAGGCTGCCTGCGTTGCGTGGATGAATATTTTTATTCAGGAAAGGAAACCTTCCCACACAGAAACAATCACATGCTGCAGAATGCAGCACAAAGAGAAAGAGGAAAAACAAGGCGGTTAAGAGATGTTTCTCCTTGTTGTGCCTCCCTTACGCCTCCCCTGTGGAGGCGTAACTTATTGGCGCCGGCTCAGATTTACAATTTCTCATAAATCTGGGGACGTGTTGAAAAGCCATGGATGTTGCTGGGAACACCACCACCACCACCCATGGAACTCCCCTCTCAAGCAGTATTCTGTGTGAAAGAGGCACATATTAATGAGGCCATGAAAAAACCATGTAACGTGGCTTTACGTGGCCTTTTAGATATGCCAATGGCACATTGCACCACCGGAACGTCAATAATGATGGACGTTCCAGCGGCGCAAGAGTCCCAGTAGGGCCTCATACATGAGGCTCCTGTTGAGAAATATAGGATGGGGTTGCAAGCACACTGGTCGCAAGCACGTACCCACTTTACAAAGGAGCAAACTGAAATTCCAACACTATCTTTCACATTCTGACGTGCCTTTGATATCAGCCACCTGGACATCAGTCACATATGTACATACCATTGAGATGTATACTTTATTTGTTTTTAAGATATAGCCACAAACTTTGAATTTTGCAGATGATTATGGATTATTGTGTGAATTGATCTACTCTTGCACTGTGTTTTTAATTATGAAAATTAAGAACTCTCTGCTTTGATGTGTTTTAAAATAAAACATTTGATATGATTATGTCTGTAGTTGTGTAGTGGCACACGATTTGTGAAAGAATATTCTCCACCTTGTTTGTAGCGGAGTGAGAGTGTTGTCTGATTGCTTGAGGCATGAGAATTGGGTAAGCATTAAGGTGCACATGCATCAAACCCCAAAAATGCGATTCCTTTTTTGCGATAAATAAGGAATCGCAAAAAAAATCCGCTAAATGGAATGCATCATTATAATCGCTATTAAATAGCGATTCGCAATAAATCGCAAAAAAGGGACCGAGAACACAATTGCGAGTCGCAAACACATGAAATCGGAAAAAAAAGCGATCTATTGTATTTGTGAAATCGCTAATACCGAAATCGCTAATACAGAAATCGCAAAAAACGGATCGCACTGGAAGCAGACTGATGACATCACAACCAGGAAGTCATCCAGTCCATGCTTCATTCAGTGCCCTGAGGAGCTCAGAGGAGGAGGCAGAGACCTGAAGCTGACACTCTGCATCCAGCTACTGTTCCCAGACACAGGATGGAAAAAAATGATGCAGGGAAGGTGCCACGCCTAGGAAGAGGAAGCTGAAGTTCTCTGAGAGGGAACTTGAACACCTTATTGAAGGTGTCAGCAGTAGTCACGACAAACTGTTTGGGAAATTGTCCCTGAAGGTGCCAGAGGCTGTGAAGCGCAAAATATGGCTGCGCATAAAGGAAAAAGTTAATGCTGTGGGAGTCACACACCGCAGCATTGAGAAACTGAAGAAAAAGTGGTATGACCTGAGGAAACGCGCAAAGGAGCGCATAGCAGAAAGGGTGAAGGAAGCAGCTGGCACAGGAGGGGGTCTATCGAATGCACCCGCAAACACAGCCCTGGAGGACCTTGTTGAGGGGACAATCGAGCCTGAGGCAGTCGTCGGAGTGACACAATTGGACACATCCGGCACAGCAGGAACTTCACAAGGTAAGATGCATGCAAGCGCTAATCCTCTGCGTACTGTATAACCGTGCACAATCCCCCAGGCAAATCACAGTGTACAGGTAAAACCCCATGCCACGTATTACCTCATACACAAAATGCATCATGGAAGTTGTAGTCATGTCAGTCAAGTGGTCATTCAAAAGCTAACATGGTTAATTAAACATACCAATACTGCATGCCAGCCAGTGTGTTTAAGTCAGTGATATATTTTGAAATAAGTATGCCAAATGATAAACAGAATCAGGATAATACAAGACTAACACTGCACTGTTCCACATCACAGATGCAGCGGAGGCAGACTCCGACGATAGTGACCAGCTCGTCATCTCAGAAACACCTGCAGAGACGGATGCAGAGACTCCTGTGGTCCCAGAAAACACACCACCACCACCACCAAAACGCAGGGCACATGTACCCTCACTGGTAGAAATGGAATCCGATCAGACTCCAGCACCCACTACATCACCCAGCCAGCCACGTGTCCCTTCACCAACTACAACACCGGCACAGCTCCAAACAGGACGACGGCGCAGGTCCAGGGCCCGTATTGCGGCACATGATGAGCAGGTCCCAAATGTATATGGCGGCGTGGAGTCTCAGATGATACGTGTGCAGCGCCTGCACGGGAGACACATGGGCACAATAAATATTCAGATGACAAAGCTGGCCAAAAACATAAGCACAATGCCAGGCAATGTGCGCGAACTAACATCAGTGGTTGCTGAGGGGAATCGCCAGACAAACTTGAGCTTACAGGAGCTCACCCGTGCAGTGCTTGCAGGACAACGCATGAAGCGGAGAAGGCATCACCAGAGCCTGATCCGCATGTCAGCGAATACCAGGGCCATCAACAAGCTCTATAATACCACTGCGATATTGGCACGGTGCTCCGTGTCAATGCAGATTGATCTAGGCCATTTCTGTGGGGATGTTGCCAGGTCCTTAGGACAAGTCACCACTGCTGTAGAACACATCCAGTCCGGGACTGTGAGTGCCATCCACCTGGAAGAGGAGGAGGGGAGTGAGGAGGCCTCTAGCCTGAGTAGCCTATCGGTGCCAGTGACCACTAACAGGAGGCGCAGTTCGCGCAGCTCAACATCCACGGGAGCACGTCAGGGTGATGGTGCAGAGGCAGGCGACAGGAGGCTGGGGGTACGTGGCAAGAGGCGCTAGCCAGGCATATACTCCTTTTTGGCCATGGTGGGGTAACCATGGTCAATTTCTACTTGTGATTGCCCTTCAGTGCTGAGTACAGTTTTATTTTGACTTTATAGACCAATGCAATCACCTTCCAAAATTCCTAACTGCACGTCTCAAGTTTGACATGTGCTCATGTTAATAAATATTTACGTACAGCATTTGTTTGTCATGGCTCATTCTTACCTACCTCAAAAATGATGTTGTGTGATGTGTGCACGTCTCCTCTGACCCTCTGCAGTGTTTGCCACATGCGCCTGTCGGTGTTGTGCCGGTGGTTGCCCGTCACCATCCGAGTCACTGTTGTCCATCTCAATGGTAATGCCCCTTCTGGTGGCAATGTTGTGCAGCATTGCACATACAGCAACAATCCTGCAGAAGGTTTCGGGGCTATATTGCAATGCACCACCAGTCTTATGGAGGATGCGGAAACGACTTTTCAGTATGCCGAATGTCCGTTCTACCACATTCCTTGTGCTTATGTGTGACGCGTTGTACCTCTGTTCCTGTGGTGTGGCTGGGATGAGGTATGGTGTCAGGATATATTCGCGCAGGGCATATGCGCTGTCACCTACAGGGTGGAAGGCAAAGGTTAGCCACAGTAATGCTATTACATTTTGTTACATGATGTAGCAACTAGATATATGTATGTACCAAGTAGGTGTCCTTCGCCACATTCACCCCTGAGCAGATGCCTGTGGATGCCACTGTGGCGGAATATATATGAGTCATGTGTGCTCCCTGGAAACTGTGCCACGATGTCCGTTATTATATGCTTCGCATTGCACACGACCTGCATATTGATGGAGTGGTACGACTTCCTGTTCCGGAAGATGTACTCGTTGGCTGCTGGTGGACAGATGGGGACATGCGTGCAGTCAATGCATCCGATAACATGTGGAAAATGTGCCACCTGGTAGAACTCCAGTTTAGTCTGGGTCAACTCCTGTGGGGTTGTGGGGAAGGTGATTTGAGTGTGTATCATTGTCAACATGGCGTCAAGGAATTTTCGGAAGAAGCGTGAGAGTGCGCTTTGGGATACACCTCCGGCCACAGCTACTACCCCCTGAAAACTGCCTGACGCTAGTAGGTGCAGGCTGCATAGGACCTGTACGTGTGCAGGGATGGCATTGGTCCTACGGGTCTGGTGCTGCAGCAGGGGTTCCAAATCTGCAATGAGGCGCATTATCATTGCACGGTTCAACCGGTACTTATCATATATTTCGTCCTCATTTTGGCCCAGCAATGTTATGCGCACTCGGAATACCCTCTCCTGTATCCTCCTCCTGCGCTGGGCTGCTGCATTGATCCTCATCCTCCTTGCCAGCACATAGAGTGCTGCCATTGTGAAAGGCTTACGGGGTCTCCTGAGGCATTTTTCAAGGGTTCCGAATTGTTAGCACCTGTTGTTTTTTGTTTGTTTTTTACTTTACCTCCTGGTTGAGATTCCCCTTATTCTGCTCTTGCTAAATAGCGTTTTTCATTGAATTCGCTATTTGCGATTTTTGATGCATTGCTTTGTGACTCTTTATTTGCTCATCGCTATTTGCGGGTGCAATTGTATGTTTCGCTATTTTGGTTTCACTATTTTGCTAACCGCTAAATTTGCGAGGGCTTTTTTTGCGATTCTCTAGTTTTTTCGGTATTTAGGATGATGCATTGGAAAGTTCCGTTTTGCGTGCGCTAACGGCCTATTTTGCATTTTCGCAATTTTTGCCAGTGCAATTATGCTTGATGCATGTGCCAGTATGTGATTAGTGGTTCACCAAAAGAAAAACGTATGTTTTTGTGCTGAATACGGAACCCCATTCCTTTGGCTAATAAGGGGTCCTTCTCTGTTCATTTGTTTGCCTAGTACAACCAGGGTGGTTGGAGATGCATTTGTGGTCTGCATTGAACCCATTTGCTTTAACGCCTATACAGATTAATATTTGGTATTTTGTAGATTATCAATTTGAAGCTACATGGACTCTTTTAAAACTTCTGGGTTCTCTGAGGACCAATTTAATTAAATTATTAACCAAAATACACGAGGACGTAATAAAATTACAACAAACCCCTTAAATAATGATCAATGGGTTCAGATTTTTAATTTGAAGAAAAAACTGACTAGAACTGAGTTGCATGCTGAATTTCTAATAGAATACCTAAAAGCAGGGGTGTTCCCGATAGGGCTCCAAATTAGAAATGAGGCGGGATTATTTACTGAGAACAATTTTTTTTTAGAAACATGGACGTTAACAGCAAACTGTTGTAGCAGGGACTGGATAATTTTAGTCATACCATTGTGAGGTCAATGATTGTAGCATAGCAAACATTCAACTATGTATGTCACCTGGAAGCTCAAGCTTCCGATCTGAATAGCTTGTACCATTTACACATTCTATTAAATTTTTCAACTGGTTGTCATGCCAACATAAAACATCATGTGATATCTTCGGCACTCAATTCATGGGCAAAGTAGCACCATGCATGCGGAACATGAAATGTGTTTTTATTGAGACAAGAAACCAAGGAGCAAGGTACAACTGGCAGGACAAAAAGCAAGAAGCATGTACAGTGAGGATGAGGAGGTCCAGGCACAGTCCAGGGGAAATACATGTCATGGGACTTATAGGGGAGAGGAATATTTCAGTGTGGAGGAATGCACAATTGCCATCATCCATTTACATCACAGATACAGTCCACAGATATTTGAGAGATAAACTTGGGATAAGAAAAAGGAGGACAGTTACAGTTTTGGTGTACACTGGCATGACGAGTAGCACAGGAGAATGGAGATTTTGCCATGTAGCAACAGGAAATGCTAACGGGACGTTTTACTGACTACAGGAGTAACATCGACAACTTCTTCCTCTAATGCATGTGTTGGCCTCAGCTGATGGTGTTTTTGAGGGTCAAACGAGGCATACACACATCAGGGGCTGAAGATGTGGAAGGCAGGTTTCCGGCAGCATTTCCCTGTGCCAACAGGTAAGGAAGCAATGCACTGAGCAGGACTTGCTGGTTTGCCAGCACCGCAGCTACATCATATTGGTAGGCAGCTAAGGTGGTGAGGTATGAATCCTGCTTCCGCTCCATGGAATCAAGAATGGTCTGGATAGCCCCCAGCCTGTTGGAGACCTCAATGGTGCCACTTGTGCTGGGCATTTGCTCGTGCCTCTGCTGCATGACAAAGGCTATGCCATCCAGGGCCCGGTACAAGCCACCGAGCGGAGAGTCGGTGCCTCTTCCATGCTCTGCACTGCCAGAATGTGAGCTGAGACAACGACGGACTCCCTCTAGGGTGGCTGCCATGGTCTCCATCCCTGTCCGCACCTCCTGTACCAACTGACTCTGCACTTCAACGACACGCTGTTCAAAGACATTTGGCGTGTCCTGTGAGTCTGGAGGTTCAGGTGTTGTGGGAGGTGGTGTATGATGGGTTCCAGACAGGTCATGTGGATCCCCTGCAATGCAGCTTGACCTTCTTGTGACCCGAGAGGGTGTTTGAATAGATTGGGACAGTTCCTGGGGATGTCTTGGTCCAGGCTTGGCTCACTGTCACCCTCCACATGATCCTCTTCCAAGACAGGTTGCTGCTCAGGAGTAGGTGTTGCATGCTCTGAAATGTGACACAATGTAGGTTGATGCTCATGTTTGACAGCTGTTCTCAAGAGTCTACATTTTTTGATTTCATGTCATCATTTTGTAACTTGAAATGTAGGTCAACAGAGCAAAGTTCATGCAACACAGCATAGAAAGTAAATTTCAGGTCATGAAAGCACCATATCCAAATAGTTTTTGACATTTGGTATCCTCTACCATAGCACATGCCCTGACAGGCCCGCCCTCGAGCAGCGCATGCACCCTTGCACCGCGGTGCAAGGGTGCATGCCCTGACAGGCCTGCCCTTGAGCAGCGCATGCACCCTTGCACCGCGGTGCAAGGGTGCATGCCCTGACAGGCCTGCCCTCGAGCAGCGCATGCACCCTTGCACCGCGGTGCAAGGGTGCATGCCCTTACAGGCCTGGCCTCGAGCAGCGCATGCACCCTTGCACCGCGGTGCAAGGGTGCATGCCCTGACAGGCCCGCCCTCGAGCAGCGCATGCACCCTTGCACCGCGGTGCAAGGGTGCATGCCCTGACAGGCCCGCCCTCGAGCAGCGCATGCACCCTTGCACCGCGGTGCAAGGGTGCATGCCCTGACAGGCCCGCCCTCGAGCAGCGCATGCACCCTTGCACCGCGGTGCAAGGGTGCATGCCCTGACAGGCCTGCCCTTGAGCAGCGCATGCACCCTTGCACCGCGGTGCAAGGGTGCATGCCTTGATGGGCTGATTGTTATTGGGTAGGAAGGGGCACCTTCCAGCACTGAAGCAAGCCCAAGAGGCAATATACACTGTCTATGTGTGTTACACAAATCAGCACACATTGTAGGAGGAATGAACAAGTAGAAATGTTTACATTTCTCATCATTGCACCTCTCAAAGCCACCCCTGGTGTGGTATTAGGATGTGACCTATTTCCAGGTTTATAAGATCGAAAAAAAATTAGTAATGCTTCAGATTCATAGACACATTTACAAGCCCCTTGCGCCGCCAATACAACCCTTTTACACATATTGAGATTGATGCACTGGTGGCGCAAGGGGCTTGTAAAGAAGGCCAACAAAGTTTTTTTTGGGGGGGGGGGCACACACAGCAACACACATAGAAATTCACCATCACACAATATGCAACTTGAAAGTGTCACCTGTTTACAAGCCCATGAAAAAGTACACAAATTCTCTTTACATAGACTTGTGAAAATGCCACAGAAAAATGCACCACTGGATAATGTCCGAATTGACCTACCAGCAGCACATTGGTAACACTGGGCCTTGAAAAGACTAAGGGCCATAGTATGTCGGCCCCTTGTGCCTGTGATACTTCACTATTGACATGGACATTAATGACATACCAGCCACACAAGGGCCTTGTGATGAAGCCACATACTTTGCTACGGCTCCCTCATTTTCACATGAGCTTGTGTGAACTGTCAATTGAGAAATGTGACCAGGTACAGGACTTCTCTCCAGACACTGTTGACATCCATATCCAACACAGCTTGACATGTTCCATGGTACAACAAGACAGAATCAGTGAGAATGTCAGTAGATGCAGGAGCATCAGCGATGCTGATCCTCTTAGATTTGTCGGCGGCCTTCGACACGGTTGCTCACCACATTCTTCTGGACAGACTCAAACAAGTAGGCCTGCAGGGGGCAGTTCTTGTGTGGATTCGGGCCTACCTCACAGACCGCTCTCAAAGAGTTTTTCTCCAACCGCATCAATCGGATCCCAAGCCATTACGGTGCGGTGTGCCATAACGTTCTGCCCTTAGCCCTCTGCTTTTTCAATCAATCAATCAGGGGTTAGTAAGCGCACTACTCACCCGTGAGGGTCTCAAGGCGCTGGGGGCGGGGGGGGGTCCGCATATCTGCTTAGCCGAAGAGCCAGGTCTTGAGGGTCTTTCTGAAGGTGCTCTGGGAGGGGGTGCGTCTGATGTCCGCCGGGAGCTCGTTCCAGGTCTTGGCTGCAATGTGAGAGAAGGATCTTCCGCCGGCCCTGGCTCTGTGGATGCGCGGGGTTTCGGCTAGTGCACGGTTGGAGGATCGGAGGTTTCTTTTGGGTACGTGGAAGTTGATTCTGTCGTTGTGGTATTTGGGTCCGATGTTGTGTAGGCATTTGTAGGGGTGGATGAGGATTTTGAAGGTGACTCTTTTCTCCACGGGGAGCCAGTGGAGCCTTCGTAGGTGTTTGCTGATGTGTTCGTACTGGGGGATGCCGAGGACGAGTCTGGTGGCGGTGTTTTTAACACCTATATGGGGCCACTTTTCACTCTCATTCACAGGATTATGGTGGCCAGTTGAACTGGACTCTTCTCCAATTCCAGCAAATTCTGCAAGGAATTTGGGTATTAAGTGGGACTCTGACCTATCCTTTGTAAAGCAAGTCCGGCACATCTCTTCGTCCTGCTTCAGGAAACTAAGAAGCTCAAGGAAATTCCTACACCTCCTACCGGAAGAAAGCCGCAGGGTCGTAGTCCATGCTACTGTGACCTCTCAGGTGTACTATGCGAACACTTTGTACCTTGGGCTACCTTCATATCTGATCCAGACTTCAGATGGTACAAAATTCGGCAGCGAGACTCATCCGACAGGTGCCGTTCCGTCACCACATCTCCCCGAATATTAGGCAACTAGACTGGCTCCCAGTTGCAAAAAGGATTGAGTTCAAGTCCTTGGCCCTAGCCTATCGTGCCCTATATAACAAAGGACCTAGGTATCTCAGACATAGGCTTATACCAACCTAAACGTACACTAAGATCAAACTCACAGCACCTGCTTTGTGTACCTCGCTATGCTAAGTCCCGAATGGGAGGAAGATCCTTTACAGTGAGGACCATCAGGCTATGGAATTCCTTGCCATCGCATATGCGTTTGGTGGAAACAGAATTTGAGTTCAGGCAGATCTTGAAGACCTGGCTCTTTAGCCAGAGATAGCTCTTGCCCAGTTTCCCTATCTGATCTCCGCTTAGCGCCAGGACACCTCTGCTTGAGGTAGCTGTTGCGCTTTACAAATGCCACTATTATTATTATGCATGGACATAACCAGACACTTACATGGCACCCGATGTTAGTTGGCTGTGGTTAGAGTAGCTTCCAGAGTTGAAAGGGGAATGAAAATGTAACATTTATCATAGCCTGCTTTTACACACAGAATGAGTCTAGTTTGAATCATCTATTTGTCTGGGCTCACACAGTTTGGTCAAGCTGTTAAGCTGGGATTGATCCCAGATTTTCAAGTTTCCTACTTTACAATTCAGCCACTAAGGGAGTAACTCTTTCTGACTTCAAAGGCTAGTACTTTGGCCTTAATGCTTTGAGATGTGATACGTGTGGGTAACAGGAAGACTCCACATTTTAGTATTAGCCGTTTTTCACAGCACAAACGTTACCCATCGACAAGAAAATGCTTCAGAACAGACACAGACTGGCTTGCACTTTTTTTAGTTTTGGTACAGGGCAGTTTCCAGGATGCTGAATAGAGGCAAGGATTTGAACCTGGCTCCGATTTGTGCATGGTCAGTAGATGTAGGAACTGGGCCGCTTAGTCTTCTATTCGACTCTCTTTGGGCTCTACTCAATATTATCATCACAAGCAGACCATAAATATCGCCTTCAAACCCATTACCTCAAAAAATCTTTAAAGATATCCTTTGCACAATCTGTGCACTGGAGGAAGTTAAACTCCACATGTCCCTGGAACTAGGTGCATTCCCATCTGAGATGAGACCCCCCTAATTTATACCGTTCCTCAAAATGAAAAACATCAACCCCTCCGACCCAACCAACTACAGATCGGTATCTAAAGACACTTTCCTAGGAAAAATATTTGAAAGATTACTGCTTACTCAAATTTCAGAATTTACAGAAGAAAATTACTTTGTCAGAGCAACACTCCAGCTTCACACTAGGCAGAGGCACAGAATCAGTCATCATGTCCATTTTGGATAACCTAAAACTCAAAGTGGGAACAGAGTGGCCGACCTGTTTCTTCTGGACACATTAGTTGCATTTTCAACTGTCCAAGAATACTTGAAAATGTTCTAAAATGGATTGCTTTTTACCCTATAGACAGAAAACGTGTGCTATACCTAACACATTTCACATTAGCTCATCAAACCCAACACTGGGGTCCTTCAGTGTCCATCATATCTCCTTTTTTAAGCATCTGCCAATCCCCCTACCAGACCTGAAACAATTATTGAACCTCGTTTGACGAATGCCTTTGTGCATAAATGAGTAACCAAAGATAGCGATGGAAAACAATATCAGCATACTGATATATGGTCCAAGTAACTCAAGACCCCTCCAACAATATCAAGAGAAGTCAGAAGCCTAGGGGTAACCACGCATTAAAATCTGTCATTTCCACCACATGTCAACAAAATCACAAAGGTCGTCTTGAAGCACAATAAACTTGCTGTGTCACATCTGTCCATACATTGGATGCTAAGAAAAGTACTAGGCTATCCTTATACTTGAACTATTGAAGCTTGACTTTTCCAACAATCTATACTTTGGAACACCTAGTTTTATCATAGACAATATACAACCAAACAAAAGTGCTACCACAAGACTCCTTCTCTGCCATCACTGAAGAGAATGCATGTCTCCAGTCCTCCATCAGTCTACTGGCTACCTGTAACTGGAAGAGCAATGTTCAAGGCACTATGCATTGTTCACAGAGTCTCCAAAGGAAAGGACAATCATACCTGCAAGTTAAAATCAAGCAATGCAAACAAAGCAGGACGCTGCGCTCCAAGCTTGCACTATGGTTGATCATATCTATAAGAATCCATGGGAGGCACTTCTTTCTAAGTACAAGCTCTTGTGCTACGGAACTCACTACCAGCCAATATTTAAAAATATTCAGGAGTATTTACACTTAAAATACCAGTTGAAAACATGGCTATTTCCAAGATAACTACATCATCCCACAACCCTGGGACAGAGGTCAGAATGATTATAGCGCCTTCAGTTAAAATCTACACTTTGCAGCCAACAGACCTGGAACAGCCCAACCAACACACCGCATTATGTATCTAGGTAAATTAAGAAGAGCTAACCTACGGCTATGCTGGGTATTATAAAATCTTAATTTAGTCATAAGACTTCTGGTCCACACTAACACTAATACCATAGAATACACAGCGGTCGGTGGGGAACTGCAGCTCATACAGGCTGCACTATAACTCTGTTATACTGCTTAGTTCTCTTACACTCACGTAAGACATATCTACCACATGTCTTGTCCATCACCCAGTACTCTACCAGCCAATAAGCCAGCCACCACCAACACAGTAAGCATGGAATAACTGAAGAGATCTGCCACATACTGCTGGCAATTCAGGGGACTCTGATCTAGTCCACCGCTGAAGGTACCAACTACCTACATACTAAAACTGTTATTAACTTTTGACAATGACATTCAGGTATGGCATGACATTAGGTGCAGCTCAGCGTATCTTCCCAAAACTTCTCTGTCCAGCCTGCTCTCGACCATTAACGCTAAACAAAATATCAGGTTTTACAATACGGGAGAGTAACCACTCAAGCAGACTGTGATTCTGAGAAATAATATAAAGAGACCTGCAGAACTTCTTAAATACGCCAGTTTACTGAAAACTATGTACTGTGTGTCTATCTCTTGCACCTGTTCATCCACCATACTGCTAAATGATGCATTCCATAACATGATAACCTCGCCTCGGTGGTCATCATGCTAGACATGGAGGCCATTTTCCTATAAGACAAGAAACGATGGCATCCTTACAACCACACAACTTACACAGTGTAACTTGCCACCCATGAAGGTAAGTGCTTCTGTGCCATGCATAGAGGTATTACACACTGCATAGACACTGCAATACAAATAAATACAATGCGGAAGAACCCTTGGTCACTATAGTTTTGCATGTAGATTGGGATTGCTCACCACCTCTCTTAAGCAATCTTAACATAAATGAATGACGTACAATTCCAAACACATAGTATTTCAAAGGTGCAGAAGGACCAAAACCATAGAGACTACTATTCTCTGTACACTGTGACCCATTGGGCCCCAAAAGCTGAGATGTTCTTCAAACACCATGGACAGAGTTCAGCTGCAACCAGCTCTCCATATGATATTATCCACTAAACTTTGGTGTCTCTGAAAAGCTTATCATGGCTGCAAAGTCCATTCCCAGCACCAGTAGCTCCCTTGTTAAAACATGAGGCCTGATTAAGAGTCTGGCGGTGCCCCGCCCCACACCGCCAAACCTCACTGTCGCACGCTTGACAGATTATAAGTAAATTTTTTGTCTGGCGGGTCGGCGGCGTGGCGTCCCTAGGGCTAATAAGTGAGCCACAGAACTGCACTGCTGCGGGACTGCCAGTGCATGTTCCTCCACAGCAAGGACTGAGCAGACCATGCTATGTAGGGACAGGGGTGCATGCACACAGGGGGGCACATGCATGCACCCCATGCACAAGGGCAAAGAAGGGGCCCATTAGGGCCCCCTTTCTTTTCTCACCACCAGCAGTTTCAATGAGTGAGAACCTCCATCAGACCGCTGGCGGTGAGGAAAGTTGTAATATGCTTGGCGGTGCCGCAGGGCACCACCAAGCATATTGCAGCCTCAAGACCACCTTGCCACCACCAGGGATTTCGGATCCCTGTCGGTTACGGCAGTGCTAGGGAGGTCCGATCGCTGTTGTTGTAAAACGGCTGTCCCCAACTGCCACCACATCCCCAGTGCAAGTTTGGTGCCAAACTCGTAATTAGGCCCATGGTCTTTGATGACTGTTTAGAGATGGTACTGGTCTCCACTCTTCAAGATTGTATGTTGACTCTTGTATCCTTTTAACTGTATTTTATAGCTTTGACTTTTGACCATTAATAAACCACAGTAAAACAACTACCTTTATGTGGGTGTGACAACTATTTTACCTTTGAGTGGCTTTTTTCTTTATTTCTTTCTCATCCTCAGCCACATGGGTTCCAGATTCCAAATCAGAGCTACTGAGAAAGTAGGACAAAGGGCAACCAATGATTGCACAGTTTGTCTTGCCCCAAGAGACAGAGACATTTATCATTATTGTCTGTAATAACAAGACACAAAGCTTTACAGACACTGTGATCCATATGGCAGTATTGACACACCTGCTAATGATTTCCTAAATATGACACTTTACTCTGTCAGTGCTGTGTAGTACGTGTTGTATCCATGGCCACTAATATTATGCAAATTTGCGGCCACTAAGCATAATTGTGGATTTGCCTCATCTGAAAATAAACCACCATCTGTTGCATAATCTTCAGAGTTCAGCAAAACAAAATATTTGTATCTTAAACAAATCATACATTGCAAAATACACAGTAGTATGCATTAAAGTGGAAAGCCCATTGCAAACTCGGACTAGTCACTTTTTTGTTGCTTATTTCTGTATTTGGGTATCAAGGTGTTACTAATGAGGTAAATCCTTTGTCCAGAAAAGGTTAACCTGAGCAAAAATTTCAAAATTTAGAGGCAACACAAACACAAATTGTGAAGCATTATGCCACATAATTTGCCTTTTCTGTACTCTCAATTTAGCCAACCCTGACAACACAATTTAGTTTTCCTGTGCTGCATAGTTCCTTGGACCTGCATATACCTCTGTCATTAGATTCTGAGTTTTGTTGCTAATCTCAGAAGTCATTTTAGCAGGGAAAACTAATCAGGGATCTTTTGCTGATGCATTTATAGAAGAAGACTTTTCACTGTTCATACAAGTGGAGTATCACAAAAAAATAACTAACAAACAAAACCATCTGTCACCAGAATCTAATATACAGAAAAATTCCAGAGCGCCTTATCCAGTAAATATTTTCTCGTCCAATATTGTAGAACATTTTACAGCATTAGCACTTAGTTAAATATATAAGGTATGTTTTATACACGAATCAAATGATCATGTCTTTTACAGATCACTAAGAAAGTTGGTAGATAATAAACCAGAAACTTGGCATTTGTACTTAGATGCAGTTATGTTTGAATTCAGGACCAAAAAATGAATTACTACAAAATACAATCCCTATTTCCTTATGTTTGACGAGAAGCAAGATACCCGTCAGAAATTCCTGAAGCAATTGAGGTTATTTCATTTCATTTCTTTTTAAATTATTTTATTTTATTAGATAACCTGGGTTTTAAATTAAATGTCGAACATATTTTTGCTGCAAACATTTTAAAGGCTTTTACTGAATACAATTAGACAATCTCTGCAATGTATATAGAATCAGTTATCTTAAGGAACTTTACTGGTGTATGCTTTAATATCTACTGTTAATTGTATGCTTTCAGCTCGATCAACAAGACATTGAGAAAGTGACAGCAAACTAAACTATTGCTGAATGCATAAAATCACAGGATAAAATATTAAATGTTGTAAGAAAGAATATTAAAAAAGTGGCAGAGAATGTTAAGGCAGAAAAAGAAAAGATTCGCCAAATTCTGCAGCTCTCTATAAAATCTGAAGACAAGGTAATACGAAGAAATAATCAGGTCTGAGCAGCGAATGGGAGGGAAATTAGACCCTTCTCTTCTTGGACTTTTCATAGTTGGAAACATTTCTGGTAAATTATTCCAAAAGTCAACTATGACCACCTACAGCCAATAAAAATTTAAAGAGAGCATTCCATCAAATGTGTTAAAGTGTGATATTGGAGGGATATAAAACCAATCAGATTCAACTTTGAAGAAAACCAATGGAGCACTTCAGATCCGTGTTCCAGACCCTTCTAAAGTTTTCTGTAATAAATCCAGTGACCTCAAGCAAGAAATCAGTGAAAAATCAACTTACCCTGCCAATTTGATGCCACTCAAAGTGCACCAGAAGGCAGCCAAAAACAGTGCAGAGGGTTTACTAAAATGCCAACACTTAAGAAAAGCTCAGATTCATGTTATCAATATCTATCCATATCAAAGGAGGCAATTCAACGTTATGAGCTGGAAAGCCAGGTAAATTTTCAATAGAAAAACCATTAAACAAGATTCAAGATTTCACATTGTTTAACATGGAGCACTTCCGATCCATGTTCCAGACCCTTCTAAAGTTTTCTGTAATAAATCCAGTGACCTCAAGCCAGAAATCAGTGAAAAATCAACTTACCCTGCAAATTTGATGCCACTCAAAGTGCACCTGAAGGCAACCACAAAGAACCTACCTCTTCAAATGTTAAATCCAATGACTACAAGCAAGAGAGCAGCCAAAAACAGTGCAGAGGGTTTACGAAAATGCCAACACTTAAGAAAAGCTCAGATTCAGGTTATCAATATCTATCCATATCAAAGGAGGCAATTCAAAATTTTGAGTGTAAGTTTATAAGATTTTAACTATTTTTGATTGTTTTATTTTCAATACTACTACTCTCAATCTATTTTTCGGGTATTAATGACGCATGTATAAAGGTCACAGGACACATATTAGTTTCAAAAATTGAAGATTACAAAATGTTTACTCCGACTTTGTTTGTCTTCAACCAAGCCAAGAGCTGGAAAGCCAGGTACATTTTCAATAGAAAAACCATTAAACAAGATTCAAGATTTCACATTGTTTAACATGGATGAGTTTATATTATATGCTGAAATTGATTACTAGTTTCTGGCTACACATGTACCTTTAATTAATGAGGAACTGATGAAATAACAGGTACACAGGATGTATGGTTATTACAATATTTTAAACTCTTCAACAAATGTGTCCTTTTATTATTTTCTTTACAAGTAAATTGTTTCTAAACATTGCTTTATGTCTGTGTGTACCTGAGCTATATGCAATAGAAGAATACCTTATGTATGTTGATGGAAAGGTTCTCAGGGTCTCTGTAAAAAAGAGGATAGTTAGACTCAGGGGTAGAAAAGTAGTAGTGTTGATGGTAGCTATAATTCAGAGCTCACAATACGCCAACAATCTCATCCTTAAAAGCTAAATGAGTTTTCTTGTGAAGTTTACCTAGCTCAACCTTGACTGCTTACCAGAAGAAGCAAGGTTTTAATTTGGCTGTTAGTATAAAGAGGCAAGTGTCCGTAGGTCGACCTTAAGCAAATGGGTGGAAAGTACAGGACAAACCCTTATGTAAGGTAGTCAAGGTGAAAATGTGCAAGGCCATATGTACAAGGCAGAGATTTTTTAGTGTAATCATTAGTTTGCCGGAAAGACAGTGGGGAGACCTTAACGCTGGAGTGCTGTGATCAGAACCCTTTAAATTAAACAATGAAATGGTAGTAAAACATTGTACTATTTCAATATATTTGAGGCTTTGGCTGATAGACCCACATAGGCTATGTTACAATTGTTGAAGTGTGTGAAGACCGCACTGTTTTGAGAGAAATATGATCTTGAGCAGTGATACTCAAAGTACGGCCTGCAGGCCACATGCAGCCCTCCTGACCTTTACATGTGGCCCCCTGGGCAGCAGCAGCACTGGGCTACTGTTTACACGACTCAGCACTAACATGGAAAAAAAATTAAATATACAGCAAGCACTTATTTAAAGGTTAAATACAGTTAGGGAAAGGAAGTAGCAAGGTTATTTGCAGATATGGAAAGAAAGTAGCAAGGCCCTTAACTTTAGGAACACTTTCGTAGGAACACCTTTATTTTTATAGACAGCCACTAGATATACATGCTTTGCTTCCCCTACACCCACTTTACACCCCCGCTGGCATCAGTGCGGCCCTCGGTCACACCGTAGACCAAACTATGCGGCACCTGGGAAAATGTTGGTGAGTACCCATGATCTTGAGTTTGTAGGAAGGGAAGTCATCAGAGGTGGAAATAATGGAGGGCAGGGTCATTGGAATAAAACGCTGTGAGGTTTGCAACAGATTTAAATGAGATTGGAGGGTGGCAGAGAGACTGGTGTCAGGTAGAGATCAGAAAATCTGGGTATTGTAATCATAAGAGAACAATATGTAGTTAAACATTTTGAGATTGTGTACACAACCTTAGTGCACAAATTGTGGTGAGAAAGACCCAGATAAGCATTACACAATGTTATATTAATAATATTGAATATTACACATGATCAACGCATTCCTGAAAGCTCGAAACAAAAGACACAATTATGTTTCAGTTCAAAAGGCATTCCCTATTGAAAGCTACACTATAACCCAAATTTGGAAGGGAAAGCCACCTTCCTTAAAAAAGGTTAGAACATCTAAGTGTTGTCACTAAGCGTGCAGCTAAATTGTGCACATTCCAAATGCGTATGATTAAAAGGTAGATTGATGGCTGTATATCTGTTTCCAGACTAAAAATGATGTCACTTTTCTGGAACCTGGAGGATGCTGTGCTTTTAAAATGTTCTTGCTATTATTAGCAGACATCACAATGCGTCTATTGCGTTCTTGTTTCCTAATGATTTTTTCTAGAGTGTGCCCTACTATGTGATTTTAAGAAGACATAATTGGCGATAGTTGTGAAATATTAAAACTCTTTCTATTCATGAAAAAATACCATACTTTCTGACTATCTGCTGATACATCTCTGTTCACATATACAAGCTGATAAACGTTTATGTTACACCTACAGGTACTATTCTTTTTATTTAATTGAAAAAAGAATGTATGTTCAAACCTTGACCAAGCAAACATTTGGGTACTGACATCAGCATTATGCTTTAGTGTGAATTCTGTAATATTTGTTGTTTTGACATTGCAAACTTTTTATCATGAACAGTTATAAATTATGCAATACAGAGTCTTGCATCCCTTAACACCTCTTGACACAATAAAAGAATTGAGTCGTCATGTTTTCAAAAAGTGATACAGGGTTATTTTAGGCAACAGCTTAGTCATCTCTGGAAAAGAATAGCTGAGGGTAAGCACAGTGAAACTTGTGAATGGGTAAATCTTTAAATATTTTTATAATTAATATCAGATCAGGCATTTTATGATATAAGATATCTTACATCATTGCTCAAAATTGTCACCACCATCCCACACACTCACTTACCAAGTCTTTGCTTCCAAGCATGAATGCCTTTGTCAACGATTTTTATCATATCTTCAGAAACATTGCTTTCAACACAAATACTGTACTTTTCTAATTAGCTTATTTTGTTTTCTTGATTGTAATGTAATTAAAGTTTTCTACAGCTTAAAGGCAGCTCTCTACTTTCCTTTCATTGATTGATCCACTACAGTTCAAATTGCTTTTGGGAGCTGTAAATGACGCTAATCATTGGACATTAGTGGTATGTTTTATAAATATTGTTGCAAAATATAATTCTTTTATTCATGGAGTGTTTCCATTGTGCTATACTACCACAGTTATAATTCATTAAAAATATATACATGTACACTTCCGGACTGGAAAAATACAGTTAAAGAGTTAGTTGTGGTTACAGACTGTAACTGAAAGAGCCATTAATTCTTCCATTACAACTCAACATCCGCCCCCCCAAGAAAACCATAATTCCCATTCTGAATGCAGTGCTAGCAACCTCCCCTTTGATGTGAATAATAGATGACCGAAATGGTCACACAATTAAGATACTTATCACATTACCATTAACATTATTAGCGATGCAACTATGGATGTAGTAGTCTTTTTGTTTGATTATGTGTTGTGATGTAGTATTATGCTGATCTGTTTATTATCGGCCTAACCATAAATGGGTGGGGGAATATCAGGGTGTTGAGGTTTTAGTTTGTAACCATATGTACACGTATTTAACAATAAACCATAACTTATATTTCATTTTGTTGGTCTCAGTGATAATTAGTTTTTTTTAAAAGGTTAAGATAGTTGCATTTAAATTGCCAACCTCCACTGCACATGGCCTTCATCCAAGCATGGTGGACCCTTTACTGTAGAGCCTTGTCCCCAAAACACACCTATTCCCTCCTGCACAAGGCATTTTGGTGTGAGCAGTGTAAGAGTGAGGCTTTTATTTAATTTTTTCTTTGGTTTTTACGGATCCTGTGATGAAGCATTAAAATCAGTCTTTGTACTATAATTTTGAGTGAGGTGGTAGCCTGTGGGATGCCACTACATGGATATCGCTGTCAACGATCACAATATCTTTAAGTTTTACCATTCCAAGACCACCCTATACATTGTTGAACAGTAGATATCATACAAAAATTAACTGATTTACATCCAACCAATCAAAACAATAGCTTTGAGTAAAGTTATAGTTTCATGACAAGTTCGGGTAATTCTATTCACCTTTTTTTGCTGTAACTAACTTTGCTATGAAAGTTAAAATGTAAAACATCTTTTTGACCTTGCCTTTTTGTTCTCTCCCAGATAGATATTCACGTTTTTTGTTTGGAACATTTTGTGTAGCCTTGTCAAAATTCCACCTAACCTACAAGCTAATACAAGATTGGCTTCTCAAGCTAAGGTTAGCATTTAACATAACTAGAGTGTTCACATGACACTTTGCAACTGGGCAGAGTGTAATATGACATTTATTGCCTTTATTAATGTAAGAGCCATGTCTCCTGAGATGTAATACTGTTCCTACTCTCCCTCTGCAATGATCTTGTTTAGCATATAGTACACAGCACATCTACATGTACGGTTTATGTTATAGACACATTTCCTTTTATTTGTTATAAACACAAGTAGAAAAGTATTAAAGTACTTAACCCACATTGCCTAGACCTTCTAACTATGAATGAAGACGTGAAGGTAAAGATCCTATAAGCTGTATGGTGGTAAAAACTGTGGGCACGATTCACAAAGGTGAAGTTAGGACAAAAGTCTAACCTTAAACCTCAAATGTAAGTTTAGGCCTAAAGTCTAACTTTACACCTTGAGTCTAACTTTACACCTGCAGCCCACATTTAGACCTGAATTTTAACTTAGTCCAGAAGTCTAACTTTACTACTTTTCAGGATTCACAAAGGTAAGTTACTACTAGTAAAGTTAGACCTTTGATTTAAGTTAGACTTTAGTTCTTCAGATCTAAACTTAGACTTCAAGTTTAAAGTTAGACTTTGGATCTAACTTTACCTTTGTGAAACATGTCCTGTGTGTGTATATATATATGAGTATTTGTGTTCACGATAACAAGGGCTAATCTAAAAACACTGCAATTTAATATGAATTCCCTTAAGAGTACTCCTCAGACCACACATATGATATACAAAATGTGAGCTGATAAGTGTTGGGTTCAAGATGCATTCATTTAATGAGACTCACAGTTAATCCTTTGCACAGTGAGTTCGGAACTTTTAAAATACTTTTTTTAACAGTGATTTGTTGATGTATATAGTTGTTTGATTTGAATATCATTTTATAAAACATTTATGTTTAGGCTATATATTCCCTGGAGAAGAGGTGTGAATACTTCAATTCTTTAGGAGAATTGGACACCTAGATCCAACACTGCAGAGATGTTACAAGGTAGTGTTTGATGAAAGTGCTTTCTAATGGCTACAAAGTGACGCATACTTGTGGGTTAATACTATATTTTCTTTTTTATGTAAATGGTTTTATTCTATTAGTAAATGAAACGTAGTCTAGCAGAAACATTATTTGATTAAATATGATTTGATCACATATTACTTGTGTTTGTGTGCAGTGCAAGCTGATAAGCAATCCTCGTATATATCGCTTGTGCTTATTCTTTAGAATGCTGACAAACATTACACTGTACAATTTTTATTGAGTCATAATTTTTGTGATGCTTTCATGTTTTGTGTCAACGTGCTAAGACAATAGTAGTAAACTGTGGGCTGAACTTGTTTGTCTGCCAGTGAAAACATAGGGCCGGACTTAGAGTATGGAGTCAGGTTAGTGGAGGAAATTAACTCCACCACCCAGGCAACACTATCTCCTACCATATTTATAGATTTTCACTGCCTCTACTTAGATCTTTGTGCCTTCACAAGAGACACTGTTATGGCTGCTTCTTTAAAGGCAGTTAGGGGCATATTTACAAGAAAGTGGCGGAGTGCAGGTTAGCTCCAAAATTGCTAACGCAGAGCTCCGTCACTTTAGAAAAGCAGACATGCGCTGTATTTACAATAAGGCACACCCCTGCGTTTCTCTATGCGCGGGCACTAAATGCAGCTGCCTGCGCCAACGCAGGCACCCTTGCACCACAGTGCCAGGGTGCCTGCGTTGAGGGAAGGATTGTTTTCTAGGAATGTGTCCCTTCCTGCACATAAACAATCAATAATGGCTATTTGTAACTCCTATGCGTGCTGCATTGTGCAGCACACATAGAACTTGCAAATCGTAATTTTTTTAATGATTGTTTATGTGCAGGAAGGGACACCTTCATTCATGGCAATTTTCTGTTTCTGTGTGCTGCACTATGCAGCACGCATAGAAACAGCAAAAACGAGGAGAAATAAAACATTTCTCCTTGTTTTGCCATGTTAAGACCAGGTTTTCCCTGGTCTTAATTTTGGCGCTGCCTCCTATTTACGGCACCCTAGTAAATAGGGGGCAGCGTCAAAATCAATGGGTTTTGCTTCGGAACGCCCACCACAACACCCATTGCCCACCCCTTTCATGGTAAGTGTAGTGTGAAAGGGGGCCTTATTTACACCGCAGCTTAAGCCACGTTAAGTGGCTTAACGCCGCCTTGTAAATAAAGCGAAGCCCCAATCGCCACAGGAACATCATAAAAAGTGACGTTCCTGTGTCGAAAGGGGTTTGCATGTACCCCTTAGTTTTCTGCATGGCCAGCAAGATTCAGATACCACGCAACACAAATTTAATTTTTATTGCAAAAAAATACCTTCAAAAGCAGGAGTTTGTTTTAGAAAAAAGAAAAACACTAATCACCCGGACACCCTGAATGTTTTCTCCTAGTGTATGGGGATTATTTTTCTTTTTGGGAAGACAAGAGTTTTCTATTGCTGTAAATAGGGTCGACCATCTAATGCGCCTCCACTGACAGCACCAGAGTCGGAAATACACTCTAAATAGAGCAAGTGGACTGTCATCTTGGCATAGAGGATACACTGCCGCATTTGTGGTAGAGTATATTCTAGATGAAACTCTTAATCAGACAAATAATCTGTTCTTCAACATTAACCATACATACTTGATATGAATTTCAAGAAATGTAATGAAAATATTTGAAGAAATTGAAGGCACTGATTTATATTGCAAATTTAGCAATCATACATTTCTTATAATGCTACTTTTAGTGTAATTTCCAGAACATTTATAACATAGTTCAAAGCTATTTCCACATAGATGTTTTTTAATTCACGGGTGGAATGATTACTTCTTGACATGGTAGGACCCATTTTCATCTGTATGAAATATGTGTGCCCTTACAAGCGATAACTTGATAGGTGCAACGGTTGCTTCTTTTATTTATGAGGAGGGAAGTTTTATGACATTTTCTTTTATATTTGCTCTTTCTGTAATGGAAGCATTTGTGGATAGTGTTACTGTCAAATTTGTTCCAACATATGAACATCATTTAAAGAAGCATAGCAAAGAAAACTTTGCTATGAAAGAATCTTCTTTTTTATCAGCCCTTCCAAATGGTAGTGGATCTACTGCCCAGTAGTACGATAATAGCCACTTAAGACTGTCAGTGAAAGACCTTGTGCTTAACACACATTGTGATTTTTTAAACTGGATATGTGTGCATCAGTTTATGTTTCCATGCATGTACCACCATGCATATTCCTTATGCCCACACATAGTTTCAGATAAAAACACAACCAAAGCAAGGTCTTGATGGATGGTTAACCAGAGTTTTCTATGTGAAGGTGCCCTTCACATGAAGGTTTTAGACAATTTTGAAAAGAAAATTCAGTAATGCTAGTAGTGAGCTCTAAATGTGGTTGAGCTTTATTGCCACCTTGGAAGTCATGGAAACTGTTCTACAAACTTGGGCTGCTTTACAACTGCCCCACATGTCCTATTAGCCAAGATGTCAAAATTAAATGTACTGGCATAATTCAAAATAATGTGTAAATCGCATTCAAAAAATTGTGATGGTGACCTTTGTGATATGTTTAAACACATTATTATAACCTGGTACAAAACTGTGTAAAATATGAAATTAAAATGAATGGTATTAAATAAAAGCCTTCTCACTCCATTATGAATATAAAGAAAAGCATGGTAATAAATATATTGCTTTTGCTTTCACGTTTGTTTATTGTTTGAAAGTGCATTCTTGAGAAAAAAAGGTTTAAATATCTCCAGATGGACTTGTTCTACTGTTGATCATGCAAAGCAGGCTGACAGCATTTCCTGTGGTGTTTTTGTGTGCAAGGTAATATACCATTATTGTTTTCATACTTGGATTGACTCGCTATAACTGTACTGAAATACATTAATTATGAGTCAGTCAAAATTAGTTCATATTGATACTTATAGTGGCACCTGATTATACATCTTTAGAGGCCTGAAACACTACTACGCACACATTTTAGATTGTTGCTATAGTTTGCATCCTTAGTAGCTTAGCGCTCCACTGAAACAGTTGTAAAGTCATTGGGGCATTTTATGTTACGTTTTCAGATTAACATTAAAATACATATTCTTTTTCTACTGCATCCTGAACTTTCAAACGACAAGGAAGGGGATGCATGATGCATCATTGTCGAAAACGATGTATAATCTAGTTATTAGAATTGTTAAGACAAATGATGAGTCACAAAGAGATCTAAAATCTGTCATTTTAAAGAACAGTAAGACAAAAGTAAATGAGCACATGCATTTGCATAGGACCTCAGGAGTATGGAAGATTCATAGGTACAGTAGAGGATCACAAGGTTACAAATCAGTTTGGCTTTCAGTTCCTTTATGGCGTCTTGTTTGTGTATCATTTACCATTAGGTAAGCAATCCATAAATGGCAATCCGGAATGAAGCTCTGTCCCTCCAAGCACTTAAGCAGAGCAAAAAGGGTAGAGAAGTTTTGTATGTAAAATTTAACACTTTCATTTGCTACTTCCGCAGCTGAGTATTGTCCCTCAAGTATACATTTACATACTTTTAAACTACATGTCTCATAACTCCATCTCACTGCCAAAGAAGCAAGGTACCAGGAAGGTTCTGCCAGAAATATAATCACATAAGTTTTTTACCATGGATGTCAATTACCCAACATTCTGTTGATACAAAAAGTGACAACACACACCATTTAAATGTAATGACCATCAATAGCCTCATATTTCGTGTTGAGATGTTTAATGAGGGCAAGTAGTGGGAAATGCAGAACTCCAGTTTTTTTAAAGTTCATAACTGATGGTTTCATGACCGCTGGTGCCAGGGAATGACTGGGTATGACGTATACCAGCTGAATACTCTGTTTAACATACACGCCTTTAAGAGATGTTGCAAGGTGTCATAAGCAGACTGTTTAAAGATTTCATAGTGTTAAATAGATTTGTTCGATTTTAATAATTAATTTTGGTAAAACAGAAGTACAAATTTGTAAAAATGTTCCATCCTGAATTGTGTCTTTTTTTCCCCCTACATTAGATTAATGATGATATTTTTAGCATGGCATATTCTCTCCCCCCAACATTCTCATTATGTATAAGTTGTGGTGGCTGTGCAAGACGCCATACCATTGACATCAAAGCTCAATATCTGACCTTGGGGATATTAATTACACCCCCATAATTGGTATAAAGTGGTTAATTAAGCAGTAGCACAAACTAAGAAATGTATCTGCAATTAAGATTTGAAAAACCCAAGACAATGTTAAAGTAAGACACATCAGAATGATAATTTCCTATGATTTCTGACAAATATAGTTAATATCATTATGCTAAATAAAATTATCTTGGGGAGCATTAAAATCTATTTCTATGTTACTTTGAGTCCCCTGTTGCTACAGCTTTAGAAGTCTTCTGATAAATAGGCATTACCTCAGAGAACAGTAATGAGTACAGTGATAGACACAGCTAGTACACAGCTAGTACTCCTGATACCATTTTTGTTAGCAGTTTGTCTGTTTACAGTATTTCTTTCTGTGTGGAATCTGCATAAATCTAACTGTTGTTTACAAACACATAGGAAGGCAAACAAATACAATACATTTGCCCTATTCTTTCCGGAGTAGATGCCATAGAATTAAATGATAGTTATGTAGCTTGTATGTGCATTTTCTGTGCCGCTTGTTAATTAGTACATTAATTGTACATTAAAATGCTAACATATTAATAAAGTAGCCCATATATGCAAAATGTAAGAAAAAATAGGAACCCACTTGTTTTCAAGACTAGCAACAACGCATTCAATATTTTTTTAAGGGAGATAGCAGATACTTTAATTAATGAGTCAGGTATTTGAGACCTTATAATATTTTAAAATAATGGATGGATTTATGTCATAAACTGATAACTTAAGGAAAAAACTATGAAGTAGCCTAAGATTTGTATTTTGCACTTCAGTAATTTGGTATAGTGCATTTGGTGTACATTCTTAGTTTGTGTACAGACTCAGGTAAACTCTCTGTGCAAGCATCTCATAAAGCAGATGCAGCATGCACTCAATGACTGGTATTTATTGATGCTCATCTGTTCAGATCAGGAATGGTTGGATTACAGCATATGTCCATACTTCACTTGTCAGAACAGAAAAATGTGCTTCTTTACCTGTGGCTGCTTGCATTTAATGTGATTTAAAAGAGCAATTGAAATACCTTTTGTTTAAAGTACTTGGAATTGGCTGATGTGTGGAATAAAGTGTTATGTAACTGGCAATAATTACTATTGTGAATCAGACAGCTATACACTAACAAAAATTATGAATTTTGATTGACTTCTAGATAGTCGACATACGCCTATGAGATTTAAATCTAGTATCTAACTCAAGACTCGTTACAATATGGAGGCACATATCATTACACTTTCTTCCAGTAACAGGTCCCTGTAAATATCAGAGCGTTCTAGCATAGAATTAGAGTCTTCACCTAGGGAATGTGCTAGAACTACAAGATATGTTGCTGAAAAAAAGACATTGTTAGAATTTTCAAGTGCAGAGGGATAAATACACAATTTGTTTCTCATTCATGCTGAAATAAATGATTGTCTGAAAAAATCCCATCCAGTGCGTTTGCTATTGTGTTTAAAGCATTCCCATTCTATCAGAATTGTGTATCCTTTTCACTTTGTTGTATAAAACCTATAATGAAGGCAATTACATGCATGCAGGTTCAAACTTCTACGTAACACGTAAATGAGAGAAGTTAAAAGAAAAATTCAATATCCAAAAAGCTACTTACTGGGAAGAACTCGCTATTCGTGCTGCTCAAATGGCTTCATTTTAAATATGGGATCTGTCTAAAAAGTTGCTTCTCGTTCCCCTAAAATATCTACTTTAATGTGTTTATATGGAAGATTCAGAAGACTTGTATGTTTACCTACATGTCAATATGTTAAAATTGAGATATTGAGCAGCAGAGAGGATGTCAAGTCTAAACAAAACTATGTGTAAAGATGATATTCTGCTTAAGTACGACTTTTGGTAAGTTTCACTTTAAAAAAAAATATATTGTGCCATAATAACTAAACCCCTTTGCTTACCCTTGCAAACAGCTGTTTTTATATCTTCATTAATCCCTCATATCTCACTTACTTCAGTCTGTCACACAGAAATTACTTTAAATTCGATAGATCCTACTATAGCAACATGGTGAGCATAGATTGCTAGCATTTTATTTGTATTAAAATCACGTGGAGAAGCTAGAATAGAACAATTGTGAATAAAGTGTAAGATTGGTACTGCAGCTGGACATTCAAGCTTCACTTTACTCACTTAAATAAAGAAGACATTTTTGAATTTATAAAAAATTTAGCCTTGTGTAGTTCTGAACCACAAACCATAATTCACATAACAAAATTATTGTAAAAAACATGTTTGTAGCATATGACTTTAGATACACAGGCTCTGCTAACTCCAGCCATCTAGTGCTGGGATTGGATGTCAGAAGTAGTTTTTGTTTGAAGAAGTCTTCTCAAGTCCCAAGGTACCCTGTGACTCCTCTGTTAATTTGTAATGCACATGGGCACCAACTCCATTATTAGATTGTTTTTCTCTGCCATCAAGCTCGGATGATTACTGACAGGGCTCTGGGGCTTAACATGTTAATCATTCCCTGCTTCAGCCCCTCGCTTAAAAAAATCCACTCATGTCATTGTGAAAGACTTCTTCTGCACCTCAGTTGGATTCACTTTATTTTTGAGGCTTTGGAGAGCATGAAAAACGACTGGGTCTCCGGTTCTTGGGGTGTTCATGCCTCTTTGGGGCGTCAGTACTTTATCCATTGTTGACTCCAGAGAATTAAGAGTTGTAGAGTGTGAACAGACACCCTTCAGGAAATGCCCTCAGTGCCACATCAAATATCCCTCGGCTGACCTCCACAGGGCTTGGAATCTCTACCTCTCTGTAGACCACAAATACACCAGGTGTGCCTTCTGCTTAGCCTTTCGGTCTGACACTCTACACACATGAGGATGCAGCTGCAGTCAGCAGATGATGCATCCAGCATCTTTGGCAAGGAAGAATCGTTTAACACTGAAGACATAAAAACACAAACACCAGCCCTTCTCCTTTAAATTTCTACTTGTCCTGCACTAGCTCCACCTACTATACCTCCACCATAATCACCTCCTCCCGGCTCTCTTCAAAGGTCTGCACAGTCTGTTTTGGACACTGGTAACTTCAGCTAATGTACTCTTACACACTATGAATGTCCATTCTACCTACATCCTACTACAGTAGAGGTGTGGCGCAGCGGCCAGAGCGGCTGACTCTGGAGCACAGGGCTTACGGTTCGATCCCCGGCACCAGCGGCAGCTCAACTCAGTCTCATGTGACTCTAGGCAATAGTTCATTTAATCTTCCCGACGTCCCCAAGCGCCTTGAAACCTTTAAGGGGGTGATATGTTTACGCTTTACAAATATGAACTATTATTAATATAATCCTACAGATGACCCATGGCATGATTATGATGGAAACTCACAGGGGATCCAGACCTGGAACAAGTCCCACTAAGGGCCTCTCCTACAGATGACAGTAGCTTATATTGGGTTGATACAAAAATCAGCATTATACCTGAAGGTAAACATGCACACCATGTAAGCGCCTGGAACGTAAATGGCGTAAGAGCTATCATACTTCAGATAAAGACAAGTATCTACAGCTGCGCAAGGAGTACCAAAGGCAGATTAGACTATCTCAGGCTCAATTCTTTGGGCTAAAGATAGATGAGGTGAAAAACTCCTCTTGTGAGATTTTCAGGATATTTAAATCACTCACATCATCAGAATCCGTGCCAGCAGTGAGGGCCCCAACCATCAGCAACTGCTATCAGATTGCTCATTTTTTCTCCCACAAAATATCCCACCTTATGCTTCTTTGCCGGAAAAAGCTAAGAACTACTGTTTCTCTGCTTTTAGAACATCACCTCTTCCCCTTCTAAAAGGCCCATTTAGCATTGAGAACATTTCAGTAGAAGAAACATGTTCTCTCGCTGCTAAAATTTAATCTGGATCCCCGCTTGACCCGGGCTCACCTGCAATTCTGGAACGCGGGCTTACCACCCATGCTCCAACATTAAGTAAACTGCTCAATCTATCTTTCAAAGCAGGTCAAGTACCCTCTGAATGGAAACACGTCATGGCGGTCCCCCTTCTCAAGAAGCCCTCGCTGGATCCTTAGAACGTTCGACCAATTTCGATGCTTCCATTTTTTGCTAAAGTTGCTGAAAAACAAGTAAATCTACAATTAATGAAGTTCATTGATGAGAAAGAACTCCTTCATGAGACTAAATCAGGTTTTAGGCCACAGTACAGTACCAAATCCGCCCTCCTACTAGTCTCCTAGATGCTACGTATTTTGGCGGATGAAGGTAAGACGGCTGCTCTAGTCATGCTAGACTTAAGTGCGGATTTAGACACCGTATCTCAGGGCCTAGAACGGCTATGGAAACCGGGTATAGAGGGGAGAGCCTTTTTATGGTTCACCGACTTTTTGCACAATCGCTCTTTCCAGGTGATTCAGAAGCCGCACACCTCGGAAATCATCTCCTTGGAGCAGGCAGTACCACAGGGGTCAGCTTTGAACTCCACCCTGTTTAACCTGTATCTCCATCCTTTGGCGAACGTGATCGAATGCCATGGGGTGAGGGTTGTGTCCTATGCTGACAACACTCAGCTGATCATCACACTGGTGCAAGATGACGGTAGTGCTGCAGCAAATTTCAAGTCCTGTCTGGTGGACCTTGCGGCGTGGATGGATTCCAGCTGCCTGAGACTGAATGCAGACAAGAAAGAGGTGCTGGTGATCGGGAAACAGCGCTCGAAATGGTCCTCCTTCTTGGTGGAATTGTGCCCCACTCAGATCCCTAAATTGAAAGTAAAAAATCTGGCCGTCACCTTAGATGCGTCGCTATCCTTTGCTAATCAGATTGCTGCCAAGGTTGGTACCTGTTTCGGAGTGCTAAAGACGTACTAAGGATTCTGGGGCTCCTACCAGAACCTGGTAAAAAAAACGGCAATACAGGCTCTGCTGGTATCCCACCTAGATTATTGTAATGTACTCTATTTGGGGGTCTCCAAGGACAGGCTGGGGATGCTTCAAAAGGTGCAAAATGCTGCAGCCCGTCTGCTACTAAAAATTCCAGAACAGTCCTCCATAAGCCCAGGACGTGCCCAACTACACTGGCTCCCTATCGAGCGCAGAGTCTCTTTTAAAGTGCTCTGTTTTGTGCATAGGGTATTTAATCAGAAAGGCCCATGGTACCTGTATCCTCTGATTCAAGCTTAAACTCCTAACAGACACCTTAGGTCCTATGGGGCTGCGCTGACTGCGATCCCTAGAGTTAACAGATTGCGCTTGGGGGGAGCTCCTTCAGACTCCTTTCTGCCAAACTCTGGAAGTCCATGCCACTGGACCTTAGAATGGAGCCATCAGAAGTGAGGTTCCAGAAAAATCTAAAGACCTGGTTATTCAGGCAAAGAACTTAGGGCTGATAGGCCCCTCCAGATGAACCTGACTTGACAAGACAACAGATTTGTAGTGCTGCAATCTCCAGCACGGGGACACTCCTTGAGAGTAACAAGGCGCTTTACAAAATACCTAACGTAACATAACGTACCAGAGAAAGACTTGAGAAAGATGACTTACTCGTTGAGAAACTTTCTAGATCAGAATGCTCAATGCAGACCCTCCTTGTGTTAAAAGGTAAGCTTAAGTCTACAACTGACACTTTCAGGGAGCAAGTCGAAACCCAGAAGTTACACCTTGAGTGGAAAAAAAGTTGAAACCATCTCACTCAAACCTTAGGTACATTAGGGGGACATGTTCCACCATACTTCCTTGTCATGTATACTGCCCATAAAAGGGCTGCTGCCCAGGCCACAGGCAATGCCTCAACGATTAAGGAGAGCAAGAAGACAGATGCTGCAGGCAAGAGGAAGGCAATGGGGGCCAAACCCATAGGTATTTTGTCATTTTTGTCATGGTATGATAGGGGCAGGTGGAAGGAAATGGAGGGTTTGTTTCAAAACATCCCTGAACAATTAAGCAGGAGAGGTGGGGGTCGCATCAGAGGGCAAAATCATTTCCAGTGCCACCGAAAGATGTGTACTGGATGCTGCCGGCAAATCGCTAGAGGGGTTAAAACCTCCATTATACTACACCATCACTCATGGTTTTGCATCTTGAGCTTTACAGCAGAGTTTCAACAACACCTCATCAATCTACCCTTTGATGGAGAGGATCTCCCTGGCCCACAGGTAAATGAGATTTTTAGTTGTGCCAGAAGCAGGTGTCTCACATCAACTACCTTCACTTTCATGTCTTTCACCGAGCCTTCAAATCCTTTTTTCCTGAACATTCAGGATAAGGTAGCATTAATAAAAAGAGGCAGCATGACCGGCATGTATCACTTACAGAAACAAGGTAGCACATCCACCACAGCTGTCAGCACTGGCGCCGATGATATGGCATTAGGCAATTCACCATCAGATACATCCCCTACCGGAATACATAGCAGGAGTCAGCAACAACTTTGTGAACCTGATGAGCAGGAAGCATCAACTAGTTTATGAGTGGGCACTCTACACAGAAGTCCTACTCACCTACTTTCAACATTGGAGATCCGCAAAAAACAGACCTTTTAACCACTCACAGAAATGCAAAATGCTAAAACTTCACCTCCATGTTTCCATTCCCACAGTCCATGGGCAATGCTCCATGGATAAACTGGTCAGGGATATTTGCCTATGCTTTTCCTCCTCTCCCACTTCTTCAGTACGTGGTAAGAAAGTTATGGAAAACATCCCCACCTTCATCCTGGAGGCAACCATGTGTGCCAGACAGTCATGGTTCTCAACCCCCCTCGAGATGTTTGTTACTCCTCATGAGAGGATCCCCAACAAGATGGGCATTCTCACTCAGGAACAAAGCACGATCAGACATCCAGACCCTGAACAATTCAATGTAGCAATTTGGTACCTGAGGTCTTAAGAGTTTGGTTACCGAAGTCTCCCACCAGAATGTACGGACAGCCTAAAAGAAGCAAGCTTGCAGACCCACTACTAGCGACTGCTATGCAGAAAATTGGAAAATGTTTGTCCACCACAATAATTATGATTATTTGGACCCCCTTAAAATAGTGGTCCAAAACATTTCTGTTATTTGCTTAACTTCTTCAAAAAATCATTAATTATCACATACTTCCATAAGCCAACAACTTGAGTCTATTGTCACATACATGTAAAGTAGGGAACATTCCTCACTTTCTGGAATTCCAGTCCTGAAAGCCTTCATGGAAGACCTTAAATGGGTTTGTAGTGTTGTTAAGTTGTGGGCGAGCCCACCTCTCCCAATTATACAGGGGAGAGATTTGCTGCGACCCCATAGATGTGACCACAATGGGCTGAACTGGCATACCCCAGTACAGCGTAAAGGGTGTGAATAAAAAGCCTGGGGCTCCGGGCGTGGCTCAGTTATCTGGCCACCAACTTAATACTGTGTCCTGCATTTATTTGTGTGCCCTGAGGTTAGGCCTACACCAACACCACACTGGCGACGAGAAGGCTACGCCCCCATGGCGTACCCTGCCACTTGCCCAATGCCACCGGAACAGCTGCCGCTCACGGCCGCCATCCCTGCTGTGTCACTGCCGCTCAGCTGTAAACCTCCACCTCCAGACGCCGTGCGGAAGATGCAAGTCGCAACCTACAAGTCACCGGAGGTGAGCGCCCTTCTGCCGCATCTGAGCAGCACCTGCTCCATCCTCCTGCCCTGTGCGGTGTCACTGCCTGAAACTGACGCAGCGCACCCTGCTGGAGCCAAAGTCGCACAGCAGCGAGAAGCTCAACGCCACTGCAACGGCCTCCATGTGGTGTGCCAGTCCCCTCACGACGCCCCAGCCAGTAGCTTCACGCGGTATGTCTGTCCCCTGCAGGCCGTGAACGCTCAGTCTACCACTGTGACACGCTGCTGCAAGGAGACCACCATACAGCCCTGCAACCCCACAGCTCATGTAGCTGGTTAGCCCACGACGCCCATAAGGACACAACCTACTCTGTCCAGAGCCTCCCCAGAAGACTCACATCTCTAAACACCCAGCCAGAGCCACTGCCACATCTCACAGCACCTGCGCACACTCCACTGGCTCCCCGTCGAGGCGAGAATCACCTTCAAGATGCTCACCCACGCACACAAGGCCCTCCACGGCACCGGACCAGCATACCTGAACAGCCGACTCAAATTCCACGCACCCCAAAGGACCCTACGATCAGCCCAGCTCTCCTACGCCGTGGTCCCCCGCATCAGAAAGACCAGATCGGGAGGCCGCTCCTTCTCCTTCCTCGCGGCCAAAGCATGGAACGCCCTTCCGCTCCACCTCAGACAGACAACATCGCTCCCCATCTTCGCAAGAAACCTCAAAACCTGGCTTTTCGACAGACCCCCTCCTTGATGGAATAGAGCCTGCACCCCCCCCCCCACCCCTAGCGCCTTTAGACCCTTACGGGTGAGTAGTCGCGCTTTAACAAACCCCTGATTGATTGATTGATTGACTGCAAGGTCGCGCAGGGTTACGGCCGATTCCGCTGCACGCCCAGGCCTGTACCACGGCCCCACCAGCCTCAAGTGCGCCCAGCCCTGCAGCAACACAGCGCTCTACCTAACCACCTACCACTGCGGCCTCCACCATCATGGCGTCAGTTCCGCCGCTGGAGCAGTTTACCATCACAGGCTCCTGTCCCAAGCAGCACGTTGGAAAGCATGGGTTGAACGCCTGGAGACTTACTATCGAGGCGGCAGAGATTCCCGTACCACGTAGATGCCCCATGCTCCTTCAGCTGGGGGGAACTGACATCCACAAGATCTCCAAGACAGTACGTGAGGCCGGACCCTTGAGAAATTACACCACCATGCGAGATGCTATCACAGCACACTTTGAACCCTACGGCAACCCTGACTATGAGCGGTTCCTCCTCCGCCAGGCACGACAGCTGCCGGACGAGTCGGTAGACGTCTTCTATCGGCGGCTGAGAGAACTGGCGAGCACCTGCACTCTCCCGAACGAAGATGACGAGGTCCGGGTGCAGTTCATCCAAGGATGCGCCTCATCCAAGTTGCGCGAACGCGTCCTGCAGGAGCATAACATGCCCATGAGAGACATCCTGACACTGGGGCGTTCTAAAGAGCTATGCAAGACCCGAGCGGCCCACATGGACGCCAACTCCTTAACGCCTATCAAGGAAGAACCCTCAACGCCATACACACGGAGACGCGCGGAAGCAGACCGAAGCTCACCAAACCACCCCCACACTCAGCCAAGCAAAACCCTCAGAGTCGCACATATGGGTGGTGCGGAGGTCCATACCCCCACAACGGAACCTGCCCTGCAAGTGGCAAAACCTGCAGTGCATGTGGTAAGCAGAACCACTTCTCCAAAGTCTATCGCTCCTCGCAAAGAAGACGGCCCAAAGGCCCACTGAAGCAAGTGCACGCAGTCGAACCGAACTCAGACGACTCATCCGGCAGTGACATGGATGAAGACGACATAGCCACTGTCCATGTCATGAAGACGTTGGATACGCTCGCGGCTACCAGGCAGACCGTGCCAATATGGAATATTGGAGTGCAAGACCACTCCGTCGCCGCGCTTATTGACACTGGAGCCACCATCAACCTTATGGCTGCAAACATCTACCACAGCCTACCCAACCCACCAGCACTCTGCAGCACCAACGTGCAGGTATACGCATTCGGCAACCGTTCACCGCTGAAGTTGTGTGGCGTCTTCCAAGTAGACCTCTCTCATGACGCTACCCACCAACGCACAAAGGTCTACGTGTCACAAGAAGGGTCAGGGTTCCTACTTAGCTGCTGCACTCCTCAAGACCTTAACCTGATCCAGTTCGCATTCGATGTGCACGCTCACGACCTAGACCGCCTGCTACAGGACTTCACACTATTGTTTGAGAGGATTAGATGTTTGAAAGGTCCAGCAATCCAGTTGCACATTGACAAATCAGTGGCTCCGATAGTCCTCAGGCACAGAAGAATCGCTTTCCATCTCTGGCCGAAGGTGGAAGCTGAACTCCGACTCCTAGAGAGGGCTGGCATCATCGAGCGGGTGCGAGGACCAAAACTGTGGGTGTCCCCCTTCATTTTAGCAAAAAAGGCCAAACAGCCTGCGTAGACATGAGAGTCCCAAACTTAGCGATTAAGCGGGAACGCCACCTCACACCGACAGTGGATGACATCATCGGTGAGCTGGCAGGATCCAAGTGGTTCTCCAAGATTGATCTCCGGTCTGGCTACCATCAAATACTACTGCACCCAGACTCCCACCCCATCACTAGCTTCTCGACTCATGCAGGGCTCTGGAGGTACACCAGCCTCAACTTCGGGATCTCCAGCGCTACTGAGGTCTTCCAGAATATTGTCAAAACCATCTCCATGGGCTGAAAGGAGTGCTCAACGTGAGCGACGACATCCTGGTGCACGCTTCCACGTTGGAAGAACACCTCCTTTGTCTCCAAGCCATCTTCTCCCGTCTCAGAGAAAGTGGGCTCACACTACACCTGGAGAAGTGCGACTTCCTATGGAAAGATATCAGCTTCTTCAGCTACCAATTCTCTGATAAGGGCATCGGCCCCGACCCCGACAAGGTGAAAGACATCCAAGAAGCACCTGCCCCAACCTCAGTGTCCGGAGTTTGCAGTTTCTTGGGCAAGGTAACCTACTGCGGACGGTTCATCAAGAATTTGTCAGACCTAACTGGCCCTCTCAGAGACCTGACCAAAGCCACCAGCCCGTGGATATGGGGACCCGAGCAGGAAGAAGCATTACAGCAAACCAAAGCTGCCCTGTCGGCAGATACCACACTGCTATACTTCGACCCCAGGAGAGAGTCACAGCTCGTAGTGGATGCCAGCCCCACCGGCCTAGGAGCAGTTCTAGTCCAGTGACAAGAGTGCAGAAAATGGGCTCCAGTGGCCTATGCCAGCCGGACCCTCACACTAACAGAACAACAATACTCACAGATCGAGAGGGAAGCAATCGCAATCCTGTGGGGCTGTCAATACGTCTACATATACCTGTACGGCCAGCCGACCACAAGCCCTTGATCCCGCTTTTTCAAGGCTCCTCATCACGCCCCTTGGACTATCTAGCGTCCCACAATGTCAAACACCTCCGGATAACCCAGCGATGGCCTCAGGCCAATGGCGAAGTGGAGCGCCTGATGAGAACCCTCAACAAAACGATCAAAATCGCTGTAGCAGAGAACTGCAACTTGGAGCAAGCCTTATACCAATTCTTACGAGAATACCGGCTCACCCCGCACTGCACCGCTGGCATCTCTCCGAGCAAGCTATGTTTTGGTCAGACAGTGATGGATGCCATCCCACATCACCCTGTGTGGGAAGAGATACCCAACCCCCCAAATAAATTGGACTCCCGGGGGACCCATAACAACGAGGAAGCCTCCCGGAAAAGACACGCTCGAGAACACTCGATCCTAGTGGGTAACCGTGTGTTGGTGCAAGACCGCCATCCCGGAGGGAAGTTCCGGTTACTGTTTGAACTAGACCTGTGGATAGTAGTGGAGGTCAAAGGCACCAAAGAAACTGCTCGAAGAGGCCAGGAGAGTGTAACCCGCAACATCTCTCAGTTCAAGAAAGTCCCAGAGGACAACACTGAGGATTTCCCGCCGGCTCGTCCGTCAAGAGAAGCAGCCACAACAAACTCTCCAGGTACCGGAGGAGAGTGCGAAAAACTCCCAGACGCAACAGCAGAAGACTTATGTGCAACGCCCTCCCTCAGCACCTCCCAAGGCTCGGAGTACGAGCTCCCCGCTGCCAGAGGTGAAAGTGCTGGAACCGGAAGCGGCAAAGATCTGCCAGTGTCCTCGCCAACACCCTCAATGCGAAACAGCCAAGTTCAGTATGCGTTGCTGTCACACCCGAAGCCTTCCTAGATGTACAAAGACTTTGTGTCCAGCTAACCCCAGATGACAGCCGAGCTGATTGCTGAAAGCGAGTGACGTGTGTCCGGCAACCAAGTACGAACGTTCCATGAGTATTATGTTAGAACGGACACTAGCCTGTGAACTTTAAGTTGTCAAATGTCCAGCGTTTATTTATTGAAATTTGTTTGGTTATTGCCATTTCCTGGTAAAGGAGGAATGTAGTTGTGGGCGAGCCCACCTCTCCCAATTATAAAGGGGAACGATTAGCTGCGACCCCATACACGTGACCACAATGGGCTGAACTGGCGTATGCCAGTTCAGCGTAAAGGGCGTGAATAAAAAGCCCAGGGCTCCGGGCGTGGCGCATTTATGCTAGCCAGAGTTTCACCTTCTCCCCTCTCATTCGAACCCCTGCATTACTGTGCTTTGAAGTTCCTCGCTTCTAGAGTAGCTTCCCTCACAGCTATTATCTCACTAAGGCATACAGGTGAGCTCTAGGTTCTCACTACTAAGCATTACTGTGTGGACACTTTCACCTATCAACAGGCTAAAGTTGGCCAAATGTTTTGAGACATTGTACCTTAAACTGACTAGCGACTGCTTTGGGCTGTACTGCTTTATAGGCTATAAAGAGAATGTATAATCATTCTGTCAGGAAACACAGCAGGGGAAAGCTGTGTGACATTTCTGATTGCCCGGTGACTGTTTTTCAGCAACCCCTGTTTTAAAGACATGCAGTCATAGTTTGTTAAAATCCCAGAAGTCTGTGAAAAATTACTCATTCTGTCAGGAAACACAACCTGATTCTGAAGACTTAAGTGGAATTCCCTTTCTTGAAGTGGGAAGGCTGCTGTGTGTTTTTGCATTACTCTTGTACTTCTCACAGGGCGCAGGGGAAGCATATGAGAACTTTCAAACCTAAGGTATTTCTCTTCATTTGACAGCTTAGCCTCTGCTACACATTTAAGAAGACAGGGAAAGTCCTACCAGCAAAGAGTGCAGAGCGAACTTAGATAAACAGGGGAAAGTCGAGTGACATTTCTAATAGACTGTTTTTGAGGACCCCTTATTTGAAAACATGCAGCCATGATTTTTGAGAATCCCAGAAGTCTGTCCATATCCAAATATTTATTTGTGCTTGTAGTGCTACTACCCAACTGCTTTGTGAGGCGACTGGATATCATATTTGGTTACTAGGCAGCACTTATTTCTTGTTTTCTCTAACATTGAAGTATAACAGTATGGCCAGTGGAAAACCTAATAGAAAGCCTTTGTTTACACAAGTAGTAGGGAATACTCTACCTTCGGGCACTTCTACTACTGTACCACAAGATACTGCTTCTATGGACCTTATTTTAAAAGAGATCTCTGTTGTGGTACAACGATTGGGATCTATGGATGTCAAAATCTCAGATCTCGCGACAGAAATGAAGTCAATAAGGATTGACCTAAACCCTTTTCATACCAAAGTGGAAACTCTAGATAAACGAACCACCCTTTTGGAAGTAAGATTAGATAATGCAGAGTGTTGGGGTCCAGATATCTGGCATTTAAAACAAAAAGTAATAGATTTGGAAGACAGGGCCCGAAGAAATAATGTTCGCTTTTATGGAATTCCAGAAAAAATGGAAATTAATAATGATGTGAAGAGCTTGCTACTAACCTTGATACCGCGGCTACTGAACATATCTTTTGAGCATCCCCTTGAGTTGCAGAGAGCTCACAGGATTCGGTCAAGAACTTCAACTTCAACCCTTGAATCTAGACCTAGACCAATAATTGCGTGTCTCCTGCGTCATGAATAGGTCCGTCAAATACTAATAGCTGCTCGTAAACATGGTCCTTATGACTTAGAAGGCCATAAAGTATTTATTGCTGCGGACTTCTCCACTGAAACCAATGCCAAACGAAAAGCGTTCCTGCAACTTAGGCCAAGACTTGGGCAATGGGATATTAAATATGGTCTTTTAGAACCTGCTACAATGTGGATCGCAATGGATGGGAAATCAAGAGATTACACAGAGCCTGAAGATCTGGTACGCTTCCTGGACAGTTTAGAGGACCATCACCTGGACTTAACACCGCCACCCCTGACCCAAACAACTATGAACAGTCAACTTCAATTACAGAATGATCCTCAAACCCACCGTACTGGTAGATTACACGTCCGTACATTTAAGAAACAGTCTGACAGAGATAAAGTGGTCCGCTGTGTAGAAGTACTCACACAGGAAAATACCAGAGACCAATCGAGATCACCTCTGAAGTCATCCACGTCTTTTGATAAAGTATCTGATGCTAAACCTTCCACTGTTGCTTCTTCCAGCTAGATGAGTATATATGCATGCTATGTATTAATATAATGTTATTACTGTTTTACTCCAGTTATTACCTCTGGATATGATTCATTTCCTTTTCTCCTACATTGTTGTTCAATACACCATGTACATCTCATACTGTATTTGTATATACAAATCTCCTAGATGGACTTTATAACTCCATGGCTTGGTTCTTTTCATAATCTGTTTACCACATGTGGTTTTCTTCCCTGCGGAGTCTGCGCCTCGCATTGAGGTTTAGACTCACTGACGAAAGATATACGTTGTTTGATCTGTAGTGTTCTTTTCTTTTCTAGCAGGTAGAACGGTGTACTTGCACCAATTGAAGTTTAGTATTAACAATATTTTGTGATCATATTTGGACATATTGGTTTCAGGTTAATTATACTTTTTGGGGGGTTTTTTCTCTCTCGCTTCAGTAATTTTCCATTACCATATTCCCACATCATTTATCAACCTTCCTTTTCCTTTTTACCCTCTTTGATACATTCTCACACAATACAAACATACTCTAACATTTCCAATCAGCATCATGACAACTAGTCCTATGCACATTGTGTCCATCAATGTCAATGGCTTTACTAATTACATTAAAAGGAAGAAAATTCTTTCCTATTTAGCCTCCAAACATACAGATATTGCTCTCATTCAAGAGACACATCTATCCGGTATAGAATCTGAAAAATTAAAACGAGATTGGGTAGGCCAGATTCTTTACAGCTGCAAACCTCCTTCTCATACGTCAGGAGATCCTATATCCCATACTATTACTAGAAAATGTGGTGTAGCCATTCTGATACGGAAATCAATACAATGTCAAATACTACAGTCCTGGTCAGATGAAGATGGTCAGTTTGTTTTAGCCAAGCTTAAAATCGGTAATAACATATTAGGAGTGGGGTCTATTTATGCCCCCGTTGGAAACAAAGCTCCTTTTTTCCTTCATCTAAACAGAATTATAACAGAGATGGGAATTTCCAAAATAGCTCTGGGGGGTGACTGGAATCTTGCCCTGGATGTGATCTTAGACAGAACGGGCCCCCTAGACACGACACATGGCAGAGATAGAGCGATACTGGGAGACATCCGTGAAGATCATGGGTTGACTGACATTTGGCGTTTACTACATCCTTCAGATAAGGGGTTTACATATCATTCTGCAGTACATGATTCCTACTCTAGAATAGACTATTTCCTTATTTCACATTCTATCATACCACATGTACTTGATTGTGATATTTTAGAAATTGCACTGTCAGACCATGCTCCTATCAGTCTACAGCTTGATTTGGGTCTGAAACGCCCTTGTAGGAAACCATGGCGTTTAAACATATCCCGATACAAACTACCGACAGAAAAATCACAATTACAATCACATTTGACTACTTATATGAAAGACAACAAAGGTTCAGTTTCTTCTCCACAAATTTTATGGGCAGCTGCAAAAGCCACCATTAGGGGGCAAATTATGAGAGATTCTGCCATAGCCAATAAACGTAGAACAGAACAACAGATTATTTTAGAAAATGATATCAAAACCCTGACACATGCTCATTTTACCAATTCAACCGAAGCTTCCAGATGTAGATTGGAAAAGGCTAAAATGGAGCTTAATACACTATATACTTAGAAAGCAGAATATATGTTATATAGACTTAAGGCTCGAAATTACGAACAAGGAGAAAAAGCTGGCCGTTTACTAGCGGCACGATTAAAACAGAGAGAAGCTGTGACAGCTATTCCAGCTATTTGTAACCCTGAAGGTAAGCTAATAACTGAGACTCAGGAAATAGCTAATACATTTGCAGATTATTATGAGAAGTTATATAGCTCAGAGGTTGATGATGATCACCACAAAGATCAGGAATTTTGTGATAAAATAACACTCCCCGCCTCAATGAACAGGATCGGCTCATACTGGCAGGCGAAATAACAAAAGATGAAATTGCCCAAGCAATCTCTAATCTTCCATACAATAAAGCACCAGGAGAAGATGGTTTTCCTGGGGAATTTTACCGTTGGGTAAAACCAGAAGCAATAGACGCCCTTTATGAGGCCTATAAAGAAGCAGAGGAAACTGGTAGCCTCTCCTCTCTCACAAATAAAGCTATCATAACGGTCCTTCCCAAACCTGAGAAAGATCCATTATACTGCAGTAACTATCATCCAATTTCCCTTCTGAATACAGATTCAAAGATATTAGCCACCATTCTCGCCAAAAGACTCAAACAAGTTATCGCTAAGCTCATACATAATTCTCAAGTGGGATTCATGCCAGGCAGAAACTCTCGTAACCATCTACGCACTTTGGCTCACATACTCTGGCTTTCCAAGGGTGCTGGAGAAGACAGAGTAGCCTTATCCTTAGATGCCGAGAAGGCCTTTGACCGTATTGAATGGAGCTACATGTTCCGTACACTACATAGGCTGGGGTTAGGCAATGAATATATCTCTAAGGTCAAATGGTTATATGAAACACCATCCGCACAAGTGAATTGTGGGGGTTTCCTTTCAAAATCTTTTTTAGTGCAAAGAGGAACCCGCCAAGGTTGCCCTTTATCGCCCCTTTTGTTCCTTCTTGCACTTGAACCGCTGGCTGCGGCAATAAGACAGTGTTCACAAATAGCAGGCATTCCTACACCCGCAGGGATCTCAAAAATACTTCTTTATGCAGATGAAAAATTGCTCACACTTACTGATCTGCCTACTTCACTCCCTAGACTCATGTCTACCATTTCTCGCTTCTCAATCATTTCTGGCTACAAAGTCAATTGGAATAAGAGTGAAGCTCTACCATTGTCCAGGGGTACAACGAAAGCAGCTATTTTGGGCTATAATTTTCAATGGAAAGTGGACCGCCTGAAGTATTTAGGTATTTACATCAACACAGGTTTAGAACGTATGATTCAAGATAACTTAGATCCACTTATTGCCAAAACGAAGTCAGAGTATGAAAAATGGTCCCATCTTAACTTGTCTTTTTGGGGTAGAGTACAGGCAGTGAAAATGATTATAGTGCCCCGTTTCACTTATGTTTTAGGTATGTTGCCTTTGACAGTTAAAATATCAATATTGCGAGATATTGACAAAGGTATTAAAACCTTTATTTAGGGATCCCTGAGACCTAGACTTAAAATCTCAAAATTGATTGCTCACAGGCGATATGGGGGTCTTAGTTTACCGTGTATTGAGCATTACTATACAGCCCTCCATTTATCTCAATTGGTTTATCTTTGGCCCAGACAGGATGATCCCCCACTATGGGTTCTCATTGAAAGACAAACTGTACAGGTAACTTCAGGTTTGCACATGTTTTACACTCATAAATCACCTGCTTTACAAACTCCCAACCCTATTATTCAATCTATGCTTAAGATTTGGATACATGCCCACAAATTCCTTAAGAGTAACCCAAGACTGCATGGAAAGGCCCCCATATGGCATAACGCTGATATTAGAATAGGTAAACAGACTATATCCTGGGATATATGGGAGAGAGCAGGTATTCTAACATTGGATCACTTACTCACTTTAGAAGGTGAGCTTAAAACCTTTGAAATGCTTCAGATAGAGTTTCAACTCCCTCCCTCCCAAGAGGGGAAATACTTACAACTAAAACAAGCCCTATTTCGTAGACTAGGACCGTTTCCTTGGATAGTTGAGGATTCCCCAGTGATACAATACTTAAAAATTGGGGGGAAATTCAAAGGCGCAGTCTCTGGATTTTATAATCTCATAGTACATAATTTACACTCATACCCATTACTAGCACAACTTCATTTCAAATGGCAAGGGTTAATTACTGTAGCTTATTCCGATGAGGAATAGGAGGATGTTATTATGAACATGGATAAGGGAATCAGAGAGGCCAGAATGAAATTTACTCTTTTCAAAATTCTTCATAACTGGTACTGGTCACCACAAAAACTCAAGTCAGCAGGTTTACTACACCAATCTACCAGTTGGAGGTGCCCACAGGAGGACTGCCATACACTACACATTTTATTCTGATGCCCAATTTTGAAGGAATATTGGTCTTCCATAACTGCCTCTCTACACAGAGCTATACAAGTGTCCATTCCTTTAACGGAAAAATTAGTTCTATTACATGATGTTACTGATCTCCCAAATCTCACAAACCATACAAGACGATTGATAGCTATAGCACTCACTGTAGGAAAAATTTGTATATTAAGACATTGGAGAACACCACAGTGCCCTACACATGATGAATGGCTTATTGAAATGCATAAAATAGCATCATATGAAAAACTCATTTATAGATTGCAGGACAATGTTGGAACTTTCATCCAAATTTGGAACCCCTTTCTAGCTAATAAAAATTCTATTTCTGGTAATATTTCAGATTTTTCTTCTAATTAGGAACTACAATAAGGGAATCACTTCTTTTTTCATTTCCTTATTAATTCATTACCATCATTATTTATATTCATGCTGTTGATGTTATCATTAGGACTGTTGATTCTTTAGCCAGTAACACTGTTTTTTTTTAATTAGGACTTACCGTTCACCTATTGGAAATTGTTGAGTTAGTGGGACTATCTTCACTTGAAATATTATATTTGTATGATATTATCGCTACTATCTTCCAACTATCTATAATACATGGTTTACTACATATTGTATACTATCTATATCATCTCCTCCCTAGTCCACCTTTCCTATTCCTTCCTTTCCAGGTTTTATGAGTACCTTAGCTATTGTATCTTTTGATATCTGTATTATCTTTTTATATTTAGAAATCTGAGAAGTTAACATTTCATAGTAATTTATTGTGTGGCCATAATTTGATTTGTTCATACTCCTTTTTTAATGTATTGTTTATAAACTGACATGTACTTCTCAATAAAAATATACCACAAAAAATATAAAGAGAATGTATAGCTACAATATCACATGCTACAAATGGAAAATGTTATTGGCCCTGTACGCATCTGTTCATAGTTTGTAATGCTGTAGATTCACATGTAACCACCCTCCTCCCCAGTGTCAGTGTGTAGTTGCGCATCTCTGTAATACTGCTTCGTTAGAAGCTAACATAAATGGCTGATGTTTGCAGAGCATGTGAATTCAAAGCCAAAAGTAAATATGACTGCATGAATACATTATTTGAATTGGCACTAATGCACGCTCATTGTTGTGATCCTGAAAACCAGACTTTTTTTAGAATGCATTTCAGTGGAACAAAATGTCAGAGGCTTGTGAACTCCAAAAAACACACATATACTTACTACTTCATCTAACCTTCATCCAAAGAACTGCCATGAACAATATACCATCAATGAAGAAATGTTGTGACTTTCACCCTAAATTTTAAGGATGTGATTTAGAAAAGCACTCATTTATAATGAGGACAGCACACCTAGGTAGCTTTGCATTATGACCTCTGACTACATCCAGGGCAATAGCTACCTGAATTTCCATCCCCTTTGGATAATATTGCTTAATTAGCATTTCTTGAGTGCTCCAGTGGTGGAGTTAACCTTCCGGCAGAGAACATTGATCAACTCCATCTAGCAATATTTAATAGGAGGCAACTGCTGCTGTAGATGTACTAAAGTTACCATGCAAAATTAGCATATCTCCGAATGCTTAATTCAAGCAGTAAACTTCTGGCCTACAGAACTGTATTGCTTGGTTTTTCCGAAATGGACTCCTAGTTCCACTTGAAAAGGTGATTACAATTATGCCAGCAGCTGGGAATGCCATTCGTAGTGCTGGTGGTGTAAATAAGGCTTCGGAGGTATAGGTTTACAAGCAACTCTGGACAAAGAAAGTGCATTAAATGGGTCTGGAGACTAAAATGAACCTATAATTTGAACATACTTCAAGATTTCCCACGGAATTTGTCTCAAACCATGCAGTAGAAAGTAGAAACCTTACAGAATGGCCTTCCTTGTCCAGGGAATACAATCTGGTAGCCGATGGATAGTAGATAAAGCAGCAGAGTAGTTTAATAAAAAAGAAAGGAGGGCACGTAGCCCGTTAGGACATTCATGAAAGTCATTAATCAGTCTGTTTAACAGACATCTTATAACTGCTAAAAAAAAAGTTTACAAAACTATTTAATTGTGTTGCATTTACTAAGGTACATTATGTTACATACCTTATAGATAAAACATTTAAATGTTGACATATCTATTGTACTAACGCCATGTATACAGTATAATTTTGTTTATGTAAGTGCACTGTTTAAGTGCTTCGGCACTTGACATTGAGTAATTCAAAGTGAGTTATTTTTGCAATGTCCAGAATTATAATATTTAATTGTTTTAAGGGTTTTTATTTGTACATATGCCCTAAGTGCTCTGAGCCATGTTTGTGCTGAACAGAGTTCGAAAATGGACAAAAGAGATGCTGTTGAAAAATGAGAAATAGATTTTGTATTTCAAGTTTTATTAGTCCTTAATAGAATTTGTTACAAAATTTCTCTTTAGGGTTTAACAACTTTTTTATTTTTATTTTATTATTATAGAAAGTACACACAACGTAATAAAACATTAAAAATTGCAGCTGGTGGATATATTAGGCTCCTTGACTTCATAAATACATGCAATATCCTGAACCGAACATCCATAAACTAATAAAATTGATATTAGACATTATTTCAACGCTTCTATTACACAATTCATCACAAATCAGACCACTCGATATCCTCATCATGAAACTCACCCCAGATTGCCTAAAAGGATCTTACTGCATAAGTTTGCTATTTTTGAATTTGTATGAAAAAGAGGTCTTAAATTTCATCAACCATTTCAGTAATCAAGAATTTTCCATTTTGCTGTATTTGAAGTATGTGCCAAAAACATGCCTCTAAAAATACATTTCTGTACCGCTTTAGAGGCTGTTCATGGCAAATCCACCACTCCTAATAATTAATTTTTGTAGTTTAATTTAAGGGGTACCACACTATTTTGACGTATGTAGGAATATACACTACCACTAAAATTCCAAGCAGTGGAAGCTCCACCATCTTTGCTGCCAGTCATTTATTTGTGAGCCGAATGCACTTCATTTCTGAAGGTGATAACTAATAATCAGTGGTGCAAAAACTAAGAGATTAGGGTCCATATTTAGGGTTTGGCTAGTCAAACAGTCATCAGACCTTGGCCAACTTGTCTTACTCTGCTAGGTCAGTACATGTTCATGTGCTGTAGCAAGTGACTGAGCTATCCAAGAAGTTTCTTAGCAAAGAAAAATCCACTAATTTCTCTGCTGTTGGAATTTCCACCAGTATGTGTTACCAATCTCCAGCGATTGAACGCTGACAACTCACCGGACCTGCTGGGAAAGAGGGCGTGGACCTGGGGAAGATGCGCCGAAGTCTACCGGGCGCTGCTGGCAGGGTGGCCGGAAGGATGACACAGCCGTAATACGACAACGTGGGTAAGGAACTACAGTTCTCAGAAACCTGTGCGGCGCGCGCGCGTGCACAGGAAATGACATCGCATCGTGGCTATGAAAGCCGCCACTCACGGAGGAAACAGCGTAGATTATTCCAGTTTGCGGGGAACTCTGAGGAAGTAGGAGTTGGAGATACAGGGTGTCCGGTGTGGTAAGGGTGTCTCTGACACCGCCTCCCCCATTCCTTTCCTGTGTGGCCGGTATATGGGGGCAAGCCGCTTTTCTGTCTCATAGCAAACCATTATTGAACTGCAAATATAATCCATGAACTTGTACCTTTGATTTACGACTCAAGTGTATGCCAAGAGTTTGTTATTTCCGGCATATCGTTCTGCAGCACAAAGACAGTATAATTAACCCTTCGTAGATACCAGGCGGTATTTTCTACGCTTTCTACAAACAATACCAAGTTCCTTTTTTGCATAAATGCAACTGCTGTTACTGATTTAACAGGGTGTTATGATGCCAATAATACACCTGAAGCAATACCCAGATTGAACAACCATTGCCATTTATATGTGTTAAATGTTGTGTGTTTTTGTTCGTATTTATAGCATGGGGTCAGTGAGAGGTAGCTGCTAGGTCTTATCCTTCCTCCCTTGTGATGTTAGGCATTACACCAACATTGGTGGGTACTACCTGGATGTGAAAGATTAACAATCGTTTTGGTTATCTACCTGTTAGCTTGGCATAATCATATTGTTTCTGTTCACAGTACTCTTTGAATGACAAAATGGAATACATACATTAAGGTTCTATAGAAGACGCTTTAGCCAACGGAAGTGCTCGATGAATCTCAATCGTCCTTCTTTAGGTTACTGCTGGATCTTGTTTTTCCTTTACAGGTATAAAGGGAAATAAGGAACCTATTAGTGACTGTAAATTCTGTTTCGATTGTTTCCTACAGTTAGTGTTATAATTAGGTTTTTCTTTCCACAGATCTCCCTCCCCGCTGTTCCCTTCCTTTCCTTCCCCCGATTGACCACCTTAATCTTCCGTGCTATAATGGCAGTTCGGAATTGAGGGTGTCAATAGGTGGACCCATTTGAGCAACGAACCGATCCTGAGAGGCCTCCGAGGGACATGTGACTGTATGTGTAAGCACTATAAAAATTTGCAAAAGTGTTTATACGTTGTTGCTGGTCACATATTTAGTCTTCATCACTATTCTTTGATGGTGTCATAGAGATAATGAACCACTAATTTCAAGCAGTACTCAAGGGTGCTGTTCTGCCACCCATTTTGGAAGAGTAATTCTACATCTTGTTGAGCAAAAAGAGGAGCGAAGTTCTTATGGTCCTAAGCCAGACTCAGAAAATGACCAGTGAACGCCAGAGGCAGTGAATGATTATGTTTAATCACTGGTGATGTTTCACTCATCATCTAAATTGGAACATATCTTTAGTAGCATAATAGTATGTAAATGGAACAGGCACTGTTGGAAACATCTCTTTCCAAATGTGACTTTCCTGAAAGGTTTATTGTGTGGGGTATACATTAGGAGGAGCCATTGAGTATTGTTCTTGTGGGGGGAAAATCCCTCACTCAATACAGGCCATGGCACAACACAGCCATTTCACCTTTCAAAATACCTTGGGGCTGATATGAGTCTTTACTATATATGTGTTCCAAGAAAAAAATAAACATTACTGAACAACAAAACTATGTTATATTAAGAAAACTGGGAACATTATTTAAGGAGCAATAGGTCTAACATAAGGTACACCTAGCACCATCTATTCTGAAGGATACTTCTGATTGCGGATTCCTCACCTTGTGAATACTTCCAGTGCCCAGACTAGATCTGGGGAATTTTTTCAGCAATTCCCTCACACATAAATAGGTGGTGTTGTGCAACTCTGCATCGGGTCTGTCCCACACATGAATTGAGGTTGGGGCCCCTATATACCTGCTACCTTTGTGTACTGGTGTCAGTTCCTTTTTTTTCTTTGCTTTCCAACGTGGATCCGGAACTTGCCCCCTCAAATTCTGTCAAACCTGACAGTTTATTTTTTGGCTTTTTCAAATTTTTTCCAATGTGCAAGGGACATATCTTCCCCTAAGATGATGGGGTATAAAACCCTGTAAGGATAGCCACAAACAAATATCAGTAGTAAACTCTCATAAGGTCGGTCTCTAACATTTGGGCTCCTCATACGAATTAGTGTTGTGTGATAAATGTGCTTGGATGATTCCGAAGGCCATGCACGACCGTGAAGCCAAGCTGTATGTCGTGGAGCAACACTGAAATGCTCGTAAGGCCCAATCCTGCTTGAAGAGCAGGATGTGAATGCACTGTCATTCCCGAAACCAAACCCACAAGCGCTTCTCAACCTGAGCGTCATCAGGTACGTTTTTTAAAAAAGCATAAGAAATGGAGGAATGGCTTCATCTCCTTATGCCACTGCCGTCACGAGGAGTGGCACATCCCTCACGGTACGTATAAGTTGCTTTCTAGGTCTTCAACCTTGGAACCAATCCTAGCTTTAACGCCTAGTCCTATACCCCACACAGCACCAGTCAACAGCGGGCCCGAGGGTCGATGCCACCAGCAACACCACTGATGCTGTAGGAGGAGCTGATAGTACTTTTGGACTCTGAATAGAATCTACCACAGGCTCCACCGAATTTTCACTAATATTGTTCCCTAGCTTATTCAGATTCAGAAATGCTTTCTCTAAACTGTGGCCTACAAGAAACAATTATAATGATTCTCATGTTTACGACAAAAAACCTGTACTTAGACCTAGTGGTCTTCACACTTCTCCAGGTACTACCCTCCACTCTCTCACCCCTGACCTATCCACATAGGAGTCAACCTCCTTTGCCATCGCTGTCCGTAGAGCAGCAGAAGTCCTAAAACTCCAATTGCCTGTCACTATGGCCACGACAAATGTTCTAACTGTAGCCAGGGCAGACCTCACAAGAAACTCTCCTGCCCTTTAATGAGGCTCTAACCGATACACTACTGCTCACCTGGGTGAAACCAGGATCTTGCCCACCAGCCAATAAGGAGATAGTTGGGAGACACAGGACTGCTCCACGAAACCCAGCCTTCCTCCTGCAGCATTAGACGCTGGAGAGGATGGTAGTTCAGGCCTCCACTGTCGGGTTTAATCTAAACCTGTTTCCCACCACAGAGTCGACAGACTCCAAATGGATGGAGACGCATGTCCTCCTCAGTCCAATCTCGCCCACAAACCTGTTAAATGCAGTTGCCTCCTAGCACTATATTCACATGCATTGTGGGGCATGGTGGATCAAATCCTGCCAGCAGTTCTATAAGACCTTTGAACAAACCTACGGCGAATTATACAGGAAGGTTATAAAGCAGCAAAATGAGTCATCAGCTCGGCCATGGACACCACCGAATGCTTGGTTAGGGCAGTCAGGATAAGTGAGGTGCTTTAGTGCCGCACTTGGATTTACTACCTGGGTTTTTCAAGTGACATAATAATCAAAATGGATGGAAATATTATCAACACAGAATCATTACATAAATGTTAACCTACTAAGTGCCACGGGCTGATTAGATCGGCCCACTGCTGAAACTGAACTGAAAGTGCTCAGGCCGATCTCATCGGCCCACAGCTCCGCCCTCTAGCAGGAGGAAATTCTGTCACTCATCTGTTTCTGGCAACATCCTCCACACTCACTAAACCCCTCCTCTGTCCCCTCCCAGAAGTCCTGTCCCTAAACCATTATTATTTTTGGCAGACGGAAGAAACATTTGTACCTGCTCATCTTATTTCTTCAAGGGTGCTTCATGAGACGCTCCTCCAGATTTGGCAGGCAGATCTGTACTTGAGATCGAAAGCCGGCGAGTATTGAAAAAGGAATTCTATGGCAGGACCGGAGGCTCAGATTATGCTTCTCAATTTCTTTACTACTCAAATAGCAGCCAATGAAAAAAAAGTAAACATTGTAAAACACTACATATCCCATGAGGCTTTGAACCACGCCTCCTTCATTAAACAATCAAACATGTCCATAGTATACAAAATAGCGAGGAACCATCTTGACTACCTCTTTCTTTGCTGCTCTGCAGTCAAGATAAGTGCCTTGGTATTTTGTGCATATTTATGTCATATTTGCTTCATAAGGATAATGTTTTTCTTGCTATAAGGTGTTTAATGTACTGTTTTCTTGCCTAGTGGGATCGCGCTCACGCGGCAGTAGCGCGCGTCATACTTGCTTTCCTTTCATTTCAGTGCGTGTTGCGCTTTCTCCATTATCAGGTTTATCCATTTTAATCTTTTAATCATGCCCGTTTTTTGATGCCGTGTCACTCGCAGCTGCGAGATTAGTAACAGTTTCAGCGCGGTCCTCGCGCTCACCGCAGGGGCTCGCCCCCCCCTCTGGGAGCGAGGCTCACGTAGAGGAGCCCGCTCCGGCTGCTCACGTCTGCCTCGGGAGCCTGCACGCGTCTGTGCACGCGTAGGCAGCCTCCCTTTACCACGCTGGGTGACGCCTCTCCCCGGGCTAGAAGAACAGGGGGAAAGCAGCAGGCAGTGATCGGCCGGTACCGGGATTTTGCTCACTTCCTCGCAGCGTTTCAGCTCAGTTTAACCCATTATTCACTCTGCCTACAGAGATTACTATAATAATTTTTGGAAACTCCTTGCTTTAAATAGGCAGGTAGGGTTAACACCCTCCACTAGTCCTATTTTACAGGGATTTGGTACCTTTTGGCCTTCACTGCTCCAGCATTTAGCTCCCTTTCGACGCCCTTTCTCACCAAAGAGTCAGGGTAGTAAAATTTGGCTTCCCTCTGGGGACTTCGAGTTTAATATATATATAGTATTGATGATGTCGGATTGTGAGGTCTATGAGGAGGAACTTGCTGCTTATGGTCCTCCAGAGGATGAGGATTATTTTTATGACGAGACTGTGGAGTCCCTTATTGAAAAGACTCTAGATAAAAAGCTGGATAAGGTTCTTTCCTCCGCCTTGTTGCCGATTTCATCCATCTGGATCAGCTAGCAGGTACCACCCATACCCCTCCTGCAGGTATTCCTAATCCCTCTCCTCTTCCCCCCTCCGAGCCCCCGGGCCTTCCTTGGCCCCATGTACAAATTTACTCCAAATTAAGGACCGCCAAGGAACATGACTATGACACACACCCTGTGACTCCTTCCCTGGTCCTAAACCCCTCCGACCCCATCCCGCTGACTGACACAGATACCGATACTGATTCCTCACATGAATCTCACCCTCGTAAACGAGCCAAGAAGAGCAAGCACTCCCTTTCCCCCATCCAACCTTCCCCTTTCACTTTTGATCCTTCCAGTATCGTCCACCCCCGCTCTTCTGATTGGGCCCCCGCCCCTGCAGTGGCGGAGTACATGCAAACTAATTTATGCAAGAGCTTCAACAAGGAGGTCTGGGCCCATTTAAGATCTGAATGCCCGTGACCAGATCTTGCGAATAAAACTGCATTGACACCCGAGATAGATACCTCCTTGCAGACCTTCTTGAAAAAGTATAAAAAGGACCCTAAAAAAGGCATAGATCGGGCCCTTCGGGCTTGTCAGGATAAGCTTTTGGATGTCTCAGGGCCTTTGGCTAAAATTTTAGAGCTAGCGCTTCAAGCGCAAGAGACTGGGGCCGCAATCCATCCGGAGGTCCTTGCAGGTTGGACCCAGAGGGCGATCTGTCTTCTCGGAAATGCAAATTGTGCCCTTTCCTCGGAGAGACGCAAGTCAATCCTCCTACGAATTGATCCGCAACTCGTGGAACTAGCCTCTGCTGTACCAGGTCCTCTGGCTGAAGGACAACTTTTTGGAGAACGATTTGTTAAAGACATTGCGAAATTTGTTAATACTTTTACTTCTCTTGACAAGTCGCAATCCTCCCTCAAGAGGGTGTTCCATCCCCTCTCTGGCAGGGCCGGTCATGGCAGGGGACGCTCGACCGGCCGATACGGTCACCAAAGTCCTCAGCGTGGCTTCGCACCTAGACGTAGGGGATACACCCAAGAACCGTACCAGGCCGGATTTTACCCCACTAGATCCAGGGGTTTCCGGGGCCGGTACAACAGGGGCATCAACAGAGGCTACAGGAACAATGATGCACAGTCCTCAGGTAATTCCACCTCTCCTTCCTATGATTCCTCTGGGGGGCAGACTAATGCATTTTCTGTACAATTGGACACAAATCACCTCAGATGCATTGATCATTCACACTGTTCAGGGGTATCAAATAGAGTTAATCGATGTTCCTTTTCAGGCAGTCCCCCCTACTCCTCTCCATTTTTCCCTATAAGAACAAGCTTTTATAAACTCAGAACTTCAAGAGCTTTTGGCAAAGCAGGCTATTGCTGTGGGATCCTTTATTCCCGAAGGTTTTTGCAGCACCGTCTTCTTGGTGCAAAAGAAGGGAGGAGGACAGAGGTTAGTGCTGAACCTCAGGGAGTTCAATCCTTTTGTTGTCTACAGACATGTTAAGATCGAAGGAATCCATCTCTTACGAGATTTATTGCTAGAAAAGGATTGGATGGTCCGCTTGGACCTAAAAGACGCTTACCTAACAGTCCCCATTTGCCCCTCCCATCAGAAATATCTCCAATTTCAGTGGAAAGAGCAATGGTTCCGTTATCTGTCCCTTCCCTTCGGCTTTCCTCAGCACCGTGGGTTTTTACCAAACTGCTGAAACCAGTGTCCACTCGCCTTCAAGAGATGGGCGTCCGCATGATCGTTTATCTCGACGTCATGATCCTTCTAGCACAGGGCCCCACACTGTTGTGCACTCACTTACAATGGACGATCTTTCTGTTACAAGAGATGGGTTTTGTGATCAACACCAAAAAATCCATGACGATCCCGTCCCAACAAGTAGAATTCCTAGGTTTTCAAATCGACTCGGTGTATGCCCAGTTGCTTCTCCCAGCGCCAAAGATCAAATCCATAAAAAGGGAGATTCGAACGACTGTCGAAGCAGATGGTCTATTTAAGGTCCCTGGCGAGGATTGTGGGTCTCCTTGGTCCTCGATTCAGGCTATCTTCCCAGGACCTCTCCATTACAGGGTGCTACAACGCCTCAAGATCCATTATCTACAGAAAAGGTTCTCGTACGATCTTCTGATCGCTCTGTCTCCAGACGTGCAAGAGGAGCTGCAGTGGTGGCTCACTCACATGGAGGCCTGGAATGGCAAGGCCATCTTCGGAGCCTCTCCCGACGTACTTGTCGAGTCGGATGCCAGTCGATGGGGCTGGGGCGCAAGATGCAGAGATTATGCCACTGGCGGTCAGTGACCCGCAGAAGAGTTAAAATTACACATCAACTGTCTAGAGTTGTTAGCCAGATCTTTTGCCATCAGATCAATCCCCACTGAAGAGTAATTGTTGCATCCTCCTGCGGATGGACAATGTGTCAGCGGTACGCTACATAAATCGCCTAGAAGGAACGAAATCTCGACTTTTGGCCAATATTGCAAGGGAGTTTTGGCACTTCTGCCTGGCACAGAAGAACAGGATTGTGGCAGAATACATTCCCGGCAAGAGCAATCAGGTGGCAGATTGGAACTCCAGGTTTCTGAGGGATTTCAGCGACTGGAGACTCCACCCTTCTGTGTTTCTAGAGATCATGGGTATTCGAGGCCCTAGCCTGATAGACCTCTTTGCGTCTCACCTCAATACTCAGCTTCCCCGCTTCTACAGCTGGAGACCGGATCCTATGGCACTGGGAATGGACGCATTTCTCCATCACTGGGGTTCCCAGAGCAATTATGCCTTTCCCCCCTTCGCGTTGATTCCGAGAGTAGCAGCTCAGGTCTGGCGACAGGCAACGTCATTAGTATTAGTCACACCGTTATGGAAGACACAATCGTGGTTTCCGACTCTATTGGAGTTGTCAGTGGACCTGCCATTCCAACTGCCTGTATTCCCGATGCTGCTCCAGGACCCAGTGGGCTCCCCACATCCTCTAATCCTCCAGAATCAGTTAACCCTCATGGTTTGGACGCTCTCCGGAGACATGAACGAATTGAGGGCCTTTCATCGGCGGCTGCCGAGTTTATACTGCAGGCTTGGGCTCCATCCATCCGCAAGCGATATTCTGCATCCTGGAAGCGATGGATGGGTTGGTGCCTTCAACGACAGGTGGATCCCGTGGGATCTGATTTGAAGGAAATACTAAATTTTTGTCTGAATGTGCTGAATCAGGTCTGTCTTATAGGTCTGTAAATAATTTCAGGTCGGCTTTATTGGGCGGACATAATCACATTGATGGAAAACCAGTGGGAATGCACCCGTTGGTGTGTAAGTTGTTAAAAGGCATCAGAGTCGCTCGTCTGCCACGACCCAGATACACTACGTTATGGGATGTATCAAAAGTTCTTTCTTTGTTAGAATCATGGCCGGACAATAAAGATTTGTCTTTAAAGCAATTATCTGCAAAACTCACTATGTTGTTGTGTCTTATTTCCTGCCGTAGAGTGTCTGATGTGCATGCTTTAGATTTGGCAGGAAGGGTTTTCTCTCCCCAAGGGGTTTCTTTCATCATCTCTATAAGAACGAAAACGATGTCTCGTTCGGTTGAGTATCCCGCTTTTCCTCATAATGAGAAATTATGTGTTTTGAAATGCTTAAAAATGTAGAAGAATGTACTTTACCTCACAGATCGGACCCTCTGGGTCAGTTACTCTTGGCAATCCAGAAACCGTTTCGCCCGGTCTCAGCGGCCACTCTGGCATGTTGGGTTAGGTGGGTGATGGCTGAAGCTGGTATAGATATTTCTGTGTATGGGGCGCATTCAACAAGAGGCGCTATGGCGTCTAAAGCTTTCATTATGGGGTCTCGTTTAGAAGACATTTTGAAGGCTGCAGATTGGTCTTCGGACTCAATGTTTAAAGTATTTTACTATAAACCTATTGCGCATGTTTCTTCTGTTGTGGTTGGTCAGCTTTGAACCAGCATAATCTGAGCCTCCGGTCCTGCCAGAGAATACAAAATTTTCCAGCATTCGGACAAGAATTTTAGATTCTATTAAGGACACGGAGGCGAGGATTATCCCACCCGTTGGGACAGGTAAGATTTCAACTGTCATGTTGTCTGATGATGCATAAGATATATGTTTTTTTCCACCCTGTGATACCAAAAGATTTTTGGTTCCGTATTTTCAAAAATTGTTTCTGATTTCAGGAACGGAGTCCAAACAGAGCTGAATCTGCAAATCCTCGTGACAAGGAAGTCTTCGCTCTTGGAGGATAGTTGTCTCGTCTGGGACCTGTTGGGAGTTGCTCTCCGTTGAGAGCCAGAACTGTTGCTTTTGTTTACTGAACACTTGAGACTGCTTATTGCAAAGAAAGAGGTAGTCAAGATGGTGCCTCGCTATTTTGTAAACTATGGACATGTTTGATTGGTTAATGAAGGCGGCGTGGTTCAAAGCCTCATGGGATATGTAGTGTTTTACAATGTTTACTGTTTTTTCATTGGCTGCTATTTGAGTAGTAAAGAAATTGAGAAGCATAATCCTCACCTCCGTGTCCTTAATAGAATCTAAAATTCTTGTCGCGAATGCTGGAAAATGTTCTATTCTTAATGACAGGCAGGGGTGGAGAAGGTAGGCGGGGACAACAGCATGATCTGCTTTTTTAAAAAATAATTTTTTGCAGTTTTCTATAGCGCGAACTCTACCCAAAGGTACTGGCGCGCTATACATGAACACCAGTTACATTACACAAGGACACATTCATTTCTTGGAAGGCACAGGGAAATTGTGATTTGCCCATTAGTCGACGCTGAGACTCGAACCCCAGCTCCAAAGTCGGCAGAGAGGGAAGCGCAGTGACGAACTGCAAGAAATTAAAGACTTGGGAAAGAACACCTCATTTTCATGCACCTAATGCTTTACACATTACACATTTACAAAGCGAATTCCGTAACAAAAGAAAAGTCACACTGGTTAGAGTGCACGGGTGACATTTATCGTGTTTGTATTTCAATAGTTGACAGATTAGCGGTCACAGATCACAAGGACCGATCATCACAAATCTCTGCTGTTCAGTGTTCCCCATCCTAACCCCACCTACTCAAATCCAAACAATGTTGGGAGGGGTCAGAGCAGCGGCAGTGTTTCTCTCCATGGGCAGCATCAAAGGCACCAGGAGCTGTCTGTAAACATGTCTTTTTAACCTTTGTTCTCATGTTTTTCGTGGTATGAAAACATTTCGGATGCCTGATGTTGCACAGATTTTCGTAATGCGATTAGAGTGCTGCCACACGTCACATTAATTTTTATATGCTAATGAATCTGCATTACATATATGACAAAAGGTGTGCTTGACTTGTATTATTGTGAACTAAGCTGGGATGAACGTCACAGCAGCCAGTCACTGCTTTCCATTCCTTTCTACAGGACATTTTGCTTCTCAGTCACGGGCAGCAGAGGATACACAGACTGCTCGGCAGCCATTGGTTAGTAAGATCTGCTCGTGCTGATGGGAGTCCCAGAAACAGTGCAGCGCGTGTCTCCTAGCCAGGCCTGACCGCATCATGACCTCTGACAGAGCCACTTCAAGTAATTGGATCACTTGACACAGGAGCTCGAGGAATAACAAGACCTGAGCAGGTTCAGCTGCCCATTCATCATTATCAGTAAGCAAGCGGTGTTTTACTTTTCAAGTAATTCAGTAGAATGTCTTTCTGCACTGTTTGTTCCGTCCGGCCATTAGACGGCAGACGCACTACTGCTGTGCAATTTCAATCTCTTTCACCATCTACTTTTTGCACTAACATTGGAATTTCTGATCACTTTGTAGGTGTTTGGTGTTAGCTGCAAAAACGTCTGGTGTAACTTGCTTTATCTAGCTTGCTGTTTTATTTTTCCCTAAACTTGAGGCCAATGAAGCCTCTATTCTCCAAGATTAGAGCACATGTGCAATTTAAAATGTAACATTGCCGTATCATTAAATGTTTAGGGTAAATTGAAAACACGCGCACAGTGAAGTTGTTGCTGCATTTTTGGATTGTAACGCTTGTTTATCATATGACACAAGGGAAATACCCACAGGTGTAGTATTTTCATGTCATTTAATGAATGTTTGATATAATTACTTTCACAAACGGTTAAACATGAGATAAAATATAAAACGTGGCAATGTTGTTATTCAACAAGGAATGTTTAATATAGTAGAAATCAATGTGCAGGGGTTTCCACATGTGTGGCATAATGCTGAGGTAGATGCAAGTGTACATTTGTCACTATATGGTCTGGTTGATGGGCATCAGATGTATACAGCAGTATCTTTTAAATCGAGGTTTTTTCTGTTTAAATTGTAGCCCTGATAAAGTCATAGGGTGTGACGCCCCATGCGACGAAACACATGTTGGCTAAAAGAGGCTGCCCAAGAGGCCAAAAATAAAACTCAACCACAAAAGAATATTTGATGTTTGAAGATTTAATATTGATTAACTGTTAGTTGTTTTGCATGTGCTTGAGGCTGTATAATGGTTTACTCAACCTAGTGGTTGAAATGGGGAAGTTGGGTGATCTTCCTGCATGTGGTTAAAGCACCGCAGCACATGACGTGGCTATATTAAAATAGTGTGCCCTATCAATCACCCTTTCTAGTAGCCATATAAACCTGTGACACCTGACCTTTCACTAAGAAAGTGCGGTTAGTACGTCGTCTGTACTGCAGGCCTCCCTCGTGAGCTGCTTATAACTCCATGTCTGTGCACTGCAACTGCTTAGTCCAAATCCTGAACAGTAGGGACATGTGAAGGACTGAAGACTTCTGTCCTGCTGGTATGCACATGGAATGGAGGGCTCCTTCGCTGACTTCTGGGTGCCTGTGCTGCCTGTAAACCTCTCTGGGGATTCAAGGCTTCTGTGCTGCCGGTACACATATAGTTGAGATGGCTACTTCACTGACCTCTGGGTGCCTGTGCTGCCTGTAACCATCTCCAGGAATTGAAGGATTCTGTACTGCTGGTACAAACATGGTCGAGAGGGCTCCTTCACTGACCTCTGGGTGCATTTGCTGCTTGTAAATCTCTCTGGGGATTATAGGCGTCTGTGCTGCTGGTACGCACATGGTCGAGAGGGCTCCTTCACTGACCTCTGGGCACCTGTGCTGCTTGTAACCCTCTATGGGGAATTATGACTTCTGTGCTGCTGATACCCACATGGTTGAGAGGGCACCTTCACTGACCTCACCAAACCAGGTGCTGTGTGTTTCCTGCATGGCCCATTGTAGTTTTCCCTATGTTAGCCTAATTGTGCACGTTGTAGGGCGCATTTTCCTTTGCACGCGTTACTATATAAACAAGCTTGCTTTTGTGCCACATCGTATTTTCAAACAGAACCTGCATTTGTTTTTGTGTTCTTTTCTTTTCCTTGGATTTAGTCTGCACACCACAGACAAGGTCAAACAACAACGTCCCTTGGTATTTTATCTGGTAAGGCACTAGCACCTAGACATAACACAGGAATGCAGCTGTTGTTTAAGCACACACATGCCTTGTCATACAGATGAGCACAGAGGTCCAAAAAAACACACATGGAGTGAGAGTTCAGACACATGGACACTGTGTCAACCTAAATGTAGAGCGTCCATCTGTGTATGCAAGGTACGCTGTCCTCATGATCATAAGAACCTGTTATTTTAACCATAGTATGTCTATTTAATAGCCATAAGAAAACCAGAAAAACTGGCAGAACAATACCTGTCACAATGGTGCAAAGCAAATGATAGATTACACTTATTAGTAGGAAATGTCGATTATACATCTGCAGTACTGGAATATTCTAGCCACATACCCCATAATACTCCATGTATCTGGAAGGAATTTTGTGCCTTGCTATGGGGCATTTTGTTGTTGGATTTTGGAGAGTGTCTAGCAGCACAGCTGGGATGTACATATGCATCTCTTGGGTGGGTTTATGACTGTTTTATAAGGTAATTTGGTGGTATTGAGCGGTGTGCTAACTTTCTTTAGTGCCATTATGGGGTTGTCTTAGATGCTGAGACTATGTGAGACACAATTTGAGGTTTTACAATAGACTTGTGATTGTGCCGTGTGGAGATTAGAGGGTATCTGTGTGCATTGTCAGGTTTTCTGAGGGGTGATTTGATTTCCCTCCTTGGCATTGTGAGGGTGTTTGTGGTACTGAAGGATATTAGAGGGACATTGTGAAGGTGATTGGAATGCATTTGAGGGTGTCCAGTTGAGTGAGTTTCTGTAGCATATGTAGCTGTCTGTGCCTTGGGCAGCTGGTAGGTGTATCTGGAGGAGTTATGCGCCTGTATGCATAGAATTTTGTTGCTGTCTATGGGCACTGTAAATGTGTCAGTGGGTATAGGAAGCATTTGCAGGGGCACTTTGATGATGTATTTTTGCATTGTGAGGGCGCATGGTGGAGTTGCCAGGACATTGGAAGGCATTTAGGGATATTTTAAGAGTATGTGTTTGGCATTACATTGGTATTTGGAGACAGTATGAGGGTGCTGGATGGTGGTGTGAAAGAGTCTGTGAGTGTGTCTGAGGGGTGTTCTGAACATGTTTTAGGTACTTTGTGAGGGTATCTGAGCACATTTCTAGGGTGTTAGCGGTCTCTTTTAGCTGTATAGTGTCTGTTGTGTAATCAGTGAAGAGGTTTCTATGCATGTCTGTGATTAACTGGCTTTTGGTGACCGTCTGGCCATATACTAAGTGTGTGCTTGAGCTTTGTGACTGTCCTAGGATGTATTATAAGGGTATCCCTTGGGCATTTTCATTGTGTTTATAGGCATTTTAACATTTAATTTGTGTTAGGATTGTGGACATATCCGGCTTTCTGCAAATGTGTGGTTGTCTCAGCATAATAGAAAGCAATGTCTGAAGTATTATGTTGAATGGATAGATAATATGTGAGTGCTAGACGTATGTATGTGAAAGGAAATGTGGAAAGGGTACTTACTAATCACTCCTATTTCACAGCTAATGCTATCTTCTCCAAGTAGGAAATTGTACTGCAATAAAAGATCCTAATTGTGCTAAAAGTTTGGATGAAGAGCTCTGCAGCAGAACTCTTATGTATCTGAAGTAAACTGCCAAGTAGGTACTGCAATCCTAGACCTGGACTCACCCTGGTAGCTTGGCACAGAGTAGTTAGGCTTAACCTAAGAGGCAATGTGTAAAGTATTTGTGCAACACTTGATTACACTGAGGTGCTTTTGTTGGCATCAGACCCACAGCACAACTCTGTATAGTTGGCTGGTTTTTCTTTTTTTTTTTAGGCTTTGTTTCGGGCCTCTGAGAGCTCAGGCTCCCACCCCATGAGGCCAGGAACATGTCTGGTGGTGGCAAACTTGCTATGACTAGTCAGAGACCACACCAGTGCTTGGTAGGTTTTCAGGGCACCAGTCAGGATTTAGAAAGACAAGATGTTTGGTTCCCATCTTCTTGGGGGTACAGTGAAGTCATCATGGAGCTAGGAGACCTGTAATGACATTTATCAAGCCCATGCTTTCTTTATGGCTTCCCTGGGCACTCACAATATCCAAGAATGGCTCAGATATTGCAGGGTCATGTTTACCCTTTATTTTCACCTTTGTAGATCGGACACCCACATCATCATCACTGTGCTACTTCCTAACCATTTGATAATTGTTCCGAGTTCTCACTCTATCATCCCTTTATGTCCTACCCCTGAGGGTCCTGCAAGCTGAAGATTTTGAGTCTGAAAACAGTTGTGCTTCAGCTACAGGTTCCACGCTGCCTTCATCCATCAATGTTCAGGTAAGTTGTGCATCAGAGTTTGTAGCCATGGATGTCTGAGACTGCCTGAAGGAGTCTTGACTTGTCAGGGTAATGCTGTGACTCAATATTTATAGACCCTCCCAGCCCAGTAGGGCCATTTCTCAAAGCCCTGGATGAGATAATCATCCCAAGAGCTCTACGCTTCTCTCACTTTATTCTGCTCGGGGATCTTAATATCCACGTCAACTGCTGGGAAGCAGGGGACACCCAGGAGTTTCTCAACTCTTTGAGTCTTACCCAGCTCCAACAATGGGTTAGCTCCCCCACTCATCGGGGTGGTCACCTTCTCGATCCTATCTGTTCTAACTTCCCTATCTCAGTTAAGGATCCCCTCCCTGTGCCTTGGTCTGACCGTTTTTTGATTTATTTCTCATGGCAAATCCATAGTAAACACATATTGGGTCCGCCCTGTCAAGGGCCCCAGGGGAAATCCTCCGTCAAAATTGACCCTTCTGCCTTCAGTCTTGCTCTTGCAGAGTCACGCCCAGCTCTCACCAATGACCTGACTGGAAACCTTGACAGTTTTACCAACTGGATCTCTCAGGCGGTAGAGCGATTGTCTCCTACGACTTGTCGTAGGCACACCAGGGATTCCCCTTCTAAACCTTGGTTCTCAACCACTCGTAAAACCCAGAAGCAACTGTGTAAAAAAACTCGAACGTAAACGGAGACAGGAGTATTACCCGATTGCTAGGATGGCCCTTAAAAAGGCTCAAAAGGCCTATTATGCATCGATCACTCAAGCAAAAAGCCTCTAATACGCTGAACGCATTGCCCTTTCTAACATTAATGCTGAGGACATTTTTAATATAGTTCAAAGATCCTCTCTCCCAGAGCGGAGGCTATTACCTATCCCGCCTCGTCTGCATGGTGTGAAGAACTCTCTAGCTTTTTCATCGACAAGATCCAAGCTCTCCAGGCTAATTTCGACGTCAGCAATAGTCTCTCAGCAGGGAACATGCCCCCTAACTGGCTGTCTCCACCTTTGCCATCTACATTGGTAGCCTTCACTGCCATCGCTCAGCCAGATTCTTTGGCGGTCCTCAAGTCTCTTAAATCTGGCTCACCAACAGACCCCTGCCCGGCTAGACTGCTGTCTATGGCAGTGGCGGCTGGTGACATTTCAAAGTGGTAGGGCGTAAAACCTGGGGATGAATTTTACGTAGCGAGCAAGTCCGGCCGACATAAGGGCGTTCAGCCCATGCATCATTTACCCAATCATCCCCCCATGAATTCATCCATGTTTCCATCATATACTGCATTCCTCTGTTCATGCATACATACATCCATTCTTCTAGACTCTCCCATTCACTCACCCACCCATCCATCCATGTATCCATTCACTAGAAAATCATCCATTCATTTGTCCATCATATGAAGCATTCATCCATTCATTCATGTATATATCCACTCATCCTTCTGGACACACTCTCCTGTAACTCTTCCGCCCTCCCATCCATCTATGTGTCCTTTCACCACTGGTGAATCACATGAGCTTCTAGCCATCCCCAGCAGATCTCTCATTCATCCATCCATGTATCCGTCCGTCCATTCATCCATCTTTCCACGCACCAATGTATGTAGCCTCAACTCATCTACACATGCTCCCCATCAAACCATCTATTCAGCCTACTATATCGAAATGATAGATGCTTCAAATTGTCTTGCCATACATCATCTTATTTTTTATGAGGTCACAAGAACTTGGCAGTTTGAAGAGCACTAATTGAAAACAACCCCTTTTATGAGGTGCAGACAGATAGTGAGACCATTCATTATTGGTTCACAAATCCCCTGTATGCACGCTATTCGTATGGAATAATTCTAAAAGAATACTTGAAATACTGTAATGGCTGTTGTAAATCAGGGAGCGTTACAAAAACAAAATTGTAAATAAGTGCAGCCAAAGTAGACATTATGTTCCCATACCAGTTGTACAGAACAAAAGCCCGTAACATACACAACACATTGGTTAACAAGGGGCACATTAAACTGGTTCCTCTTCTTATACCCAGAATATGTTAAACGTTGTCTGCAAGAGAAAGATCGACTGCGATTGAAGGCGGACTGCAAGACCTCGAGGAGATGAGCGCAGACATTTGAAGGGGGCTGTGGGGGCTCAACTGCTTGACGGACCCGGAAAGAGATTTCACAGTCACACAGAGGGCTCTGTTGAGTTGACTGCTGTTAGAGCCCCTTTGTGAAATGCTGCCGCACGGAGCGAGATTTGTGGCCTTGCCCTTTGCCACAGTCCTGCCACATGTGCAGACGCGGCTCGCGGGGGGGGGGTGCCGGGGGCCCGGGTAATTTTTCAAATAAAACAAAAATGAAAAATCCTACCTGACTGAGGAGGTCCGCCGTCCGCGCCGCCTCGGGTCCACCGTCCGACTCCGGTTTGGCCCTGCCTACAGCCCCTCTCAGCCAATCCTGGCGCCAGGATTGGTTTAGGGCACGGTTACCCCTCGCCCGCCTGCCCATTAGGAGACCGAGGTTTGAGCCTTTGCTCAACCCTCGCTCTCCTAATGGGCATGCGCAAGCCAGTGCACACACAAGTGCGCATGACTGGGTACGGCGCGAAAATTCTGTGCCCTTGCCCACTCATGCGCACTTGTGCTGCAGTGCTGCCTGCTGCCCCTGGTCCCTCTAACAATCATGTCAGTCAACATGACGCAGGACCGCCCACCCCCTTCAGAGTCTGAAGGGGGTGGGCGGTCCGACGTCATGCTGACTGACATGATTGTCAGTTCTCCCTCGGCTCTTTGAACTTAAGTAAACTGATTCAGTTTACTTAGGTTCAAAGACGCCGAGGTGAGGTTCTTTAATTTTGACCCCATCTTACAGTCACCGCCATTTTTGTGTTGCCTTTACACAGGCTGCTCGATGAGCGAAGTGTCTCTGCCCTTTTGGACTGCAACGTGTCAAAAAACCCCTCCGTCCTTGTCCTTAAACCAATCTCAGACACCAGCCGGCCTAACTAATCCTTGTCTGGACTACCTAATCCCCGTATCAACTATCTGTTAGCCTTTAGTATTCTCCTCTCGCCATATCTTATCTTCTGGCCTTCGCTATTCTCTCCCTGTGTTTTCCTACTTTGTAACCTTCCTCTTGAAGCATACAGATATGTCCTGCCATTGCAAACACCGAACTATGGGTACCAGTATTGATTAACTTTGGGGGCTGGATAACACACAACATGTAAGCAGAGAGCATTCTGGTGACACAATATCTTGTTTTCAAACTCTCCTGATTGGCTAAAAATTTGTGTGATGGGTGTATGTTTGTACAGATGTATTTCGACGATAAAAGCTTGTGAGCCACGGAGTCAAGTGGCAGTCTCCTGAGAACCTACTTGATGTACTTCTTGGACAACTGTGCTTAGCTGCAGCTAATAAACTTGGTTTTCTACGCCAACAGGGTATTCCGTGTCTCTGTGCAACAAGGCAGGTGAACCCGAAGATTTCAGGCGTGCCCTGCGCCGCCAGGCCCAAAGGCCCGGTTCTTCAATTGGCGCCCGAGCGTGGGGCGGCTTCAGAGGTAGCGGTTGAGCCCAAGGATCGTGAGGAGCCCCGCAGGAAAATTCCAGAGGAGGCGCCCCACACCAGCGACCCCTGTATGTCGAAGAGTGGGCCGATGGTCTTTTGAAGTGTGGCTTCTCCTTTCCCACGGCTGCTGGTGCCTGCTGCCCTGACTGCTGCCCTGCCTTGGTCCCTCTTTTGGTGATGACTGGTATTGCGAGACGTTAGACGGACCTCTGTTGGCGTGAAGAAGACATTTGTTAAGTACTGGTGGGTAGCTCCCACTCCTTTTTGTTTGTTTTTGGGTTCTTAGATTCGAAAATTGCAATTGTCGAAGCCAAGGGGTGAGTACGTTTGTGCTGTTTTGATTAGCCCCTTGTTGTTTGTAGGAAGCCAGTGAAATAACGATGCCTGGTTTCAGTAAGTTTAAAAAATGGTGTTGTTTTTGTTGCGATATGGACTCCCGACTGGAGGACTCTTGTCCAATTCCTCCGGCTGGAACTCCTACTTATGAGCTTTACTCTAAACATGGTATAGGCCCCATCACCTTTAATGAAATATGGGTCCGCTATACGAAGAAAGATGGTGTTTTACAGTGGCCACATAATGGTAGTTTTGAGCCTGATATTTTAGACAATTTAGAAGCTACTTTGTTTAAAAGAAAAGCCCGGCCGGCTATGTTTGACTCTTTTCGCCTTTGGCGCAAGGAAGCCAAACAGAAAGAAATTAAACAGGCAAAAAGAGATAAGAAAGAAAAAGATATCACTGTCATACAGGCTGCCCAACAGTTTAAAAATAATGAAATAGATCATGCGATAGAGATCTTAGATAGGCAACATCACATGGCGATTGACAAATGTTACCCAGTGCTGCCAACTTCTTCCCCAAATCGCGATGCTGATCCTGAGAAGGATCCTTTAATGTCTCACTTATTACGATCGCCCCCGCCCTATGTACAAGGCGCTAATGCACCCCCGCTTTTGTTACCCGTCCAACAACCTGTTATTCTCCCACCAGCTCCAGCTCCTGCACCTCCAACACAGCCCTTTGTGGCACTGCCACTCCCGCCATTTCCTTTGCCTTCAGCTCCCTTGTTTCCAGCTCCTCTGCCTCCGACTTCTTTGCCTCAGTCTTCTTTGCCTTCGACCTCCGCTCTACCTGTTGCCTCTTCTCCTGCTCCGTCTCATACATTATCTCCTGTTTTTCTGTCAACTTCCCCTTCTATCCGTCAGCGGATGGTTGAGACTGTTTCTGGTCTCTTTTCTCCTCTCTTTGGGTCAGTAAGTCTGACTCCTGTTCTTCCCCGTAGGCAGACCCGTAGTTTACTTCCTGACTCCCAAGAACGAGATACGTTCATGGGTCTTGCTCGCAGGTGGATCCTGAGTGATCTCGAATATACTGTTCGAGATATCATGGATACTTTTGAACAGTGGGATGCCCCTGTACAAAGATTCGTTTTCAATGCCATGTGTGAAATCCTAGGTCAGGAATGGGAGGCCACGGGATTGGGTTTAGCTCCCAAGGGTTTGCTGGATATTAGGATTGATTTTGATAAAGGAATTATTGTGGGTCCTGAGGTTGAGAATGCTATACGGACACTTATTACTTTTAGATCAATGTTCTTTTCCCGGTCTTTGTCTGAACCTGATCCTTCTGTTAGGCGCAAACTGAAACACTATCCTATGCGAGAGGTTCCCCCAGTATGGAGAGAAGAGGTTGCAGCCCAGGGTAATAATCCGCTTATACCGGCTCACTTCCAACGTATATGGGTACATGTACCTTGGAAGAGATCTGAGGTGCTGGCCCTTAAACAGTCTTTACCTGACCCCCGTAAAAACCCTGCTGGTTACTACAAGGAATTATCTCAGACTGTTGACGCTTGTATTATGAATTTGGCTGACATAGATATGTTAATGGGAAATGTTGTCCCACAACCATTGTGGGCTAGGATTCGGAAAGAGGACCACGCCCAAGAATTAGGAGGTGATTGGAATGCTATACTGGCTGCTGATGGGCTCCAAGTGGGTGGTGCTAAACCCGATAATTTAATTGCAGAACTTCCTGGTAGAATAATTACCTTAATGAAAACTATGATGCCCGCTCTGCGAGTCAATTGGGATAAGTTAGCTGCCTGTAAGCAGAAGAAGGATGAGAGTGTCTCTGACTTCTTCACTCGTTTTGAAGAAACGTTTCTTGATCACAGTGGTCAGGATATGAGCACAGAGGGGGGACAGCGATTGTTCGTAGATAAATTTGTATTTAATTTGCTTCCCGAGCTCTCTAATAAATTAAAGGATTCCGAAAGTTCATGGGCTGTTTCTTCTTCAGCCCAGATATTGGCTACTGCCCAATATTACGAAAATAGGGATAAGGAGGAGAAGGACAAATTGGATAAAAAGACTAAAGATTTAAAGACGAAGGCTCTTTTACAACAGGCTTATCCTCCTCGTCCTGCTCAGCGCCAGTTTCAGCCGACTCCCCAGTTTCAGAAGGTGTTTCAGAAACCTGAGCCTTTTGTTCCACGGCCTCCACTGGGTCCTAATCAATGTGCCTATTGTAAGGAAGAAGGTCACTTCAAGAATAATTGCCCGATATTATTGCAGCGTGCTGGTGGTACGCCTGGGCCGCGAGGCCGAGGTGGCTTCCAGTCAACACCTAGGGGAGGGGGCGAAGTACCATGTCCCAGGATCAACGTTCCTTTCCGCCGCAAAATTCCATGAATTATTTTGATCAGCAAAATACTCAGTCTGCCCATTATTATAATGACGATTATTATATGGAAGATGAGAATCAGGGTTTCTCTAGCTAGGACAGCCGTGGACAAAGTGAGGGAGTCAATTCAGTTCCAGTGGACCAAAATGGGCCTTATGTTGATGTCGTTGCGCTTGGTGTATCAGAACCATTTCTCTTGGATACTGGTGCAACGAAGAGTTCTATCATCCACTCTAAACTCCCTGGGGCACCTTTGTCTGGCTTAACAAATGTTTCTGTAGGATTTTCTGGCGCCCCGGTTCGTAACCCAGTTTCTTGTCTTTTACCTATCTCCATTGGCCCTTATGATTTGGAGGCTCCTCTTATTTTGACAACTGGTTGTGGTGAGAATTTGTTGGGGTTGGACTTGTTAAAGAGATTGTATGCGACACTGCATTGTTCTCCTTCTGGTGTACATCTTACTTTAGGCAAGAGATTAATTTCCCGACATATTTGTCTAGAGACCAACTCCCTTCTGAATTACGTTCCCTGCCTACTACTCTTTGGGCTACAGGCCCCAATGATGTTGGTCTCTTGCAGATTCCACCCTATGTTGTCACCCTCAAGTCCAATGTTAGGTTACCTCGCATTCCTCAGTATAGAATTTCGAGTGATGGTGAGAGAGCGCTGATGGCTATCATTTATGATTTGGTTGAGAAAGGTGTGGTTGAAGAGACTAGAGGAAATGTGTGCAATAGTCCTGTTCTGCCTGTCCTTAAACGTACTGACTCTTCCCAGCCACCGGTTTATCGTTTTGTAATCGATCTCCGGGAGGTCAACAAGATCGTTGTACCCCAGTTTCCTGTCGTCCCAGATATCACTGCTTTATTGACAATGATACCTGCCTCAGCTGCCTGGTTTTCGGTCATTGACCTTAAGAATGCTTTCTTTAGCATTCCCATTGCTGAGGAAAGTAGGGATATTTTTGGCTTCTCTTTGGGAGGCCGAAGCTTCCGGTTCAAGCGCGCACCTCAAGGCTATTGTGAAAGTCCCTCCATTTATAGTCAGGCTTTGAAAACTCAGCTCGATGCTTTCACTTTGCCTCCAGGTGCCACCCTTATTCAGTACGTAGATGATCTGCTAGTTGCTGCTGATTCTGAGGAAATTTGTAAACGAGTTACTGTTTCACTGTTGCATCACTTGTCTGACCTTCATCATAAGGTTTCACCCTCTAAATTACAATATTGTCGCCAAGAGGTTACCTACTTAGGTCATCTCTTGTCGAAGGAGGGACGGCGGTTGACCCCAGAAAGAATCCAATCAATTGCACAAATGTCTGTACCATGCACACAGAGAGAGGTGCGTGCCTTTTTAGGTATTACCTCTTACTGCAGACAATGGATTCCGAATTTTTCTTTGTTAGCAAAACCTTTGTTAGCACTTACCCTTAAAGATACCCCCAACCTCTTCCTTGGACAGAGGAATGCCAGAAAAGTTTTACTGATTTGCGTACTTCCTTGTGTTCTGCTCCTGTGTTGGGTACTCCGGATTACAGCAAACCTTTCACACTTTATGTGCACGAGAGAGAAGGTTGCGCGTTGTCAGTTTTGACACAACAATTTGGTGACAAACAACGCCCGTGTGCTTATTTTTCGGCTACGTTAGACCCTGTAGCTAAAGCATTACCTAGTTGTCTGAAAGCTACAGCAGCAGCAGCAGTTTCTATTCGCCAATCTGCTGGATTGGTGCTAGACAATACGCTTATTGTCATGGTGCCACATGCAGTGGATACACTTTTAAACAGGACAAAAACCCAGCATCTTACGAGCGCCCGTTTATCGGGGTATGAGCTGACGCTCTTGGCTAGTCACGTGCACATCAAGCGATGTAATACCCTAAATCCAGCTACATTGTTACCAATCCCAGTAGAGAAAGACATTCAAGAGCAACATGATTGTTTTCTCCGTACAGAGGAGGAGACAAAAGGTAGGATTGATTTAAAAGATACGCCGCTCCTGGACCCGGATGGGATCCTATGGGTGGATGGTTCGTGTTTTAAGCTCCCCAATGGTGAAACGACTGCAGCCTATGCTGTTACCACTTTGCATACGATTGTGGAGACAGCACGCATTAGGCAGAATTCAGCCCAAGCAGCTGAATTGATAGCTCTGACTAGAGCTTGTGTATTGGCCGAAGGGAAGAGAGTGAATGTGTTCACCGACAGCCAATATGCATTTGGGGTGGCCCACAGTTTTGGCCGCCTTTGGAGGGAAAGAGGATTCTTTACCTCACATGGTACTAAAATACAGCATGGTCAGTTAGTGAATGACCTTTTGGAATCACTTGCTTTACCCACTCAGATAGCAATTGTGAAGTGTAGTGCGCATAAAAGGGTCACTGATGATGTGGGTGAAGGAAACGCTTTTGCGGATCAGATAGCGAAAGAGACAGCGAGAGATGTGACGAGTCATATGTATGTTGCTGGACCTGCTAGATGGGTCAGTCAAGGAGGAATGTGTGAGGACACAATAGAAAGTGTGAAAATGATTCAGGAAGAGGCTACAGAGAAAGAATTGAGTAAGTGGAGAGATAGTACGGGAATGTTGGATGCGACAGGATGTTGGATAGAATTGTCAGAACACCAACGTTGGCTGTTACCAGACGCCTATGTACTTCCAGTAGTGACTATGGCGCATGGTCCAGCCCACATCAGTGCGAAAGGAATATGCAAGCTTTTGGCTCCGGTATGGCAGAATGCAGGGATTCCTAAATGTGCAGACAATCTTGTTAAACATTGCATTGTTTGTTTGATGCACAACCCAGGAAGAGGGACACCAACCCCAGCAGGCCATTTTGCTCCCCCAACGTATCCTTTTGAGGTAGTGCAGATAGACTACATTCATATGGAGAGATGCAGAAACCTAAAGTATGTCCTTGTGGTGGTATGTGCCTTTTCCAGATGGATAGAGGCCTACCCCTAAAGGATAATACTGCCTTGTCTACAGCTAAGGTCCTTCTGAAAGAATACTTCCCGAGGTTTGGTTTACCTCGAATTGTCTGGAGTGACAATGGAAGTGAATTCGTGGGTCAAATCATGCAGAAAGTATGTGCAGGTCTTGGGATTAAGCAAAAATTCCACGCGGCAAACCACCCTCAGTCAGCGGGTTTGGTAGAGTGCTATAATGGCACTCTCAAGCTTAAACTTGCAAAGATACAAGCCAGCACAGGTCTTGCCTGGCCCGACGCCTTACCTCTAGCCCTCTTGTCAACTCGAACAACTGTTCATTCTCGTGTGGGACTTAGCCCATATGAGATTGTGTTCGGACGCCCGGCTAATGTCTGGGGTGTCCCTAGACCCAAGAAGTACTCTGACATAGAATACCCAATGTTAATTGACTATTTGCATGACCTCACCACTAAATTGCGTGTTCTCCATCAGCAGGTACAAGACACCTTGCCACAGGCTTCCTCGGATCCTGGGCACACCCTCCAACCTGGCGACTGGGTGTGCCTTAAGAATTTTCAGAGGAAGAGGAATTTGGAGCCTCGCTGGCGGGAGCCAAGACAGGTCCTGCTGACGACACGTACAGCCGTAAAAGTCGTTGGGAAAAAGAACTGGATCCATGGTGTGCACTGCAAAAGGGTACCCTTGCCTTTGCCTTTTGATCAGTGGGTCCGCGAAGGTATAGGTGATTGTGAAGGAGAGAGAGTTCCCCGGTTTGTACCTTTTGGCGATGCACACCTAGAATGGACTCGGACTGAGAAAGAGGACGATGATGTTTTGCAAGAAGCTGTACCATCGCATCTCAGAATAGATACAACTGATCCAGAGACACTTTTTCAAGACCAGACTGTGCCAAACAAGGATAGATACAATCTGAGGCCTAGAGTGGCCAAAGACATTTGAAATTTATTTTTATTTTTCTCCCCTTCGTTCCTAAACTGCATTTTTTTTTTATTTCTTAGATTGCATTTTTGAATTTTTGAATTGTATATATTTTCTTCCTTATGTGATACTGGACTCATCCCATTTTTGCAGGGTCGTGGTAGGAGACTTGGTTTGTGACCTGAGTAGTGGCACTAGGTCTGCAGGACTTGCAGTGTCATAGGACGGCCAATAACCACAACTGAGCGAGATAGGAAGATTGCCACGAGCAACACTTTAGGGGATGACTTCCGGTGAATCAGAAATTGATAAAAAAAACAAAATGAAGGAAAAATATTGTAAATTACTATTTAATAGATGTGGCGTAGTATTATGTGTTTTAACTCTGTTATGTGTTTTATTAGCTTGTGTGGGTTGGGTTATTCACACTTTGCAGCCAGCATCTGTACCTATATCTACCTCTCAGCCCATACCTTTTCGCACTACTATTTCCCCACACCAATTCTATACGCTACCAGGGCATGAACAAATTAGGAGAATGGAATATCTCAACAATTCATTCATCCAGCTATTACACCAGCATCAATTAGTAATTAATACCACCGATTGTTGGGTTTGTGGACTTTTACCCCATAATACAGATAAAGGAATGCCATATTTAGTTCTACCCTTCTCCCTAAAAGGATCTGCTTGGGCTTACACCTCTATGTTTGCCAATGCCTATGAGAACCAACATCGACATCCTGTTGGTCCGTATAGGGATGGAATTGACGTTAGTCATAATTCACTAATAAAGGGAATAGTGGCTATGTCAAAACATTATAAAACATTTAGTGAATTCCCCACCGACGAGCGACAAGCATACATTGACTGGAATGTGACACATTATGTCACTAGCCTTACAGACAGAGCCAAAAGGAAAGGATCCCCACCTATATATACTGTACCCCACCAAGGTCACCTATGTCTCCAAGCCAATGGTCAAAATCCTAAGGCTCAATTGGGAAAGAGCACTTGTAATATTACATATATCTATACATCCCGAACGTCTCCACCATTGGTAGCATCTCAAGGAACATATTTCGTCTGCCATGACAGAGCCTATACATGGTTACCAGCCGATTTCTCAGGGACTTGTTATATGGCTTTTCTCCTCCCTCCAACATATTCAGCTCCTTCGGGACATCACAAGACAAGGTACGGCAGAGGGGTTATTGCTTTGGAGGACACAGCAGGACAGGAAGGAGGTGACTTCCTTAAAGGATTCCTCCCATTTTGGGGCCCTATGGCCAATAGTAGAAATATCAGACATCTCATTCGGGTAGTTGAGGCAACAATAAATGAAACTGTCGGAGCACTGAGTAATATCACTGCTGAGCTTCAGGCGGATCGCCTTATGACATTACAGAACAGAATGGTGTTAGACATCATTCTCGCAGATCGTGGTGGAGTCTGTACATTGATTGGATCGAGTTGTTGCATTTATATACCTGATAACGCCCCTACAGTATACCAGGCCATCTCTAAATTGCACCACATTGCTGAGTCCATCCACCAGGACGAAGGAAATTGGTCTCTGATGGGATGGTTTTGGGAACTACTGTCCACATGGGGATGGAAGGTATTGACCTTTGTTGGAGTAGTTTTGGCCATCATCTTCTCGTGTTGCCTTTGTTTACAATGTGGCCCCGCAATATGTGGTCTTTGTGCTATTATGTGTGTCCCAAGACCCATGCCACAGAAAACGGAGAATATGAAGATGAAGATGATGTTGCAGCAACAGCTTGACGACTTCATGACCATCGACATTGATTCAGATTAGCGTGAGTCTTTGTGTATTGCCTGCGTAATGGCAAAAGGAGGGTCTGAGGTTCTTTAATTTTGACCCCATCTTACAGTCACCGCCATTTTTGTGTTGCCTTTACACAGGCTGCTCGATGAGCGAAGTGTCTCTGCCCTTTTGGACTGCAACGTGTCAAAAACCCCCTCCGTCCTTGTCCTTAAACCAATCTCAGACACCAGCCGGCCTAACTAATCCTTGTCTGGACTACCTAATCCCCGTATCAACTATCTGTTAGCCTTTAGTATTCTCCTCTCGCCATATCTTATCTTCTGGCCTTCGCTATTCTCTCCCTGTGTTTTCCTACTTTGTAACCTTCCTCTTGAAGCATACAGATATGTCCTGCCATTGCAAACACCGAACTATGGGTACCAGTATTGATTAACTTTGGGGGCTGGATAACACACAACATGTAAGCAGAGAGCATTCTGGTGACACAATATCTTGTTTTCAAACTCTCCTGATTGGCTAAAAATGTGTGTGATGGGTGTATGTTTGTACAGATGTATTTCGACGATAAAAGCTTGTGAGCCACGGAGTCAAGTGGCAGTCTCCTGAGAACCTACTTGATGTACTTCTTGGACAACTGTGCTTAGCTGCAGCTAATAAACTTGGTTTTCTACGCCAACAGGGTATTCCGTGTCTCTGTGCAACAAGGCAGGTGAACCCGAAGATTTCAGGCGTGCCCTGCGCCGCCAGGCCCAAAGGCCCGGTTCTTCAATTGGCGCCCGAGCGTGGGGCGGCTTCAGAGGTAGCGGTTGAGCCCAAGGATCGTGAGGAGCCCCGCAGGAAAATTCCAGAGGAGGCGCCCCCACACCAAGCGACCCCTGTATGTCGAAGAGTGGGCCGATGGTCTTTTGAAGTGTGGCTTCTCCTTTCCCACGGCTGCTGGTGCCTGCTGCCCTGACTGCTGCCCTGCCTTGGTCCCTCTTTTGGTGATGACTGGTATTGCGAGACGTTAGACGGACCTCTGTTGGCGTGAAGAAGACATTTGTTAAGTACTGGTGGGTAGCTCCCACTCCTTTTTGTTTGTTTTTGGGTTCTTAGATTCGAAAATTGCAATTGTCGAAGCCAAGGGGTGAGTATGTTTGTGCTGTTTTGATTAGCCCCTTGTTGTTTGTAGGAAGCCAGTGAAATAACGATGCCTGGTTTCAGTAAGTTTAAAAAATGGTGTTGTTTTTGTTGCGATATGGACTCCCGACTGGAGGACTCTTGTCCAATTCCTCCGGCTGGAACTCCTACTTATGAGCTTTACTCTAAACTTGGTATAGGCCCCATCACCTTTAATGAAATATGGGTCCGCTATACGAAGAAAGATGGTGTTTTACAGTGGCCACATAATGGTAGTTTTGAGCCTGATATTTTAGACAATTTAGAAGCTACTTTGTTTAAAAGAAAAGCCCGGCCGGCTATGTTTGACTCTTTTCGCCTTTGGCGCAAGGAAGCCAAACAGAAAGAAATTAAACAGGCAAAAAGAGATAAGAAAGAAAAAGATATCACTGTCATACAGGCTGCCCAACAGTTTAAAAATAATGAAATAGATCATGCGATAGAGATCTTAGATAGGCAACATCACATGGCGATTGACAAATGTTACCCAGTGCTGCCAACTTCTTCCCCAAATCGCGATGCTGATCCTGAGAAGGATCCTTTAATGTCTCACTTATTACGATCGCCCCCGCCCTATGTACAAGGCGCTAATGCACCCCCGCTTTTGTTACCCGTCCAACAACCTGTTATTCTCCCACCAGCTCCAGCTCCTGCACCTCCAACACAGCCCTTTGTGGCACTGCCACTCCCGCCATTTCCTTTGCCTTCAGCTCCCTTGTTTCCAGCTCCTCTGCCTCCGACTTCTTTGCCTCAGTCTTCTTTGCCTTCGACCTCCGCTCTACCTGTTGCCTCTTCTCCTGCTCCGTCTCATACATTATCTCCTGTTTTTCTGTCAACTTCCCCTTCTATCCGTCAGCGGATGGTTGAGACTGTTTCTGGTCTCTTTTCTCCTCTCTTTGGGTCAGTAAGTCTGACTCCTGTTCTTCCCCGTAGGCAGACCCGTAGTTTACTTCCTGACTCCCAAGAACGAGATACGTTCATGGGTCTTGCTCGCAGGTGGATCCTGAGTGATCTCGAATATACTGTTCAAGATATCATGGATACTTTTGAACAGTGGGATGCCCCTGTACAAAGATTCGTTTTCAATGCCATGTGTGAAATCCTAGGTCAGGAATGGGAGGCCACGGGATTGGGTTTAGCTCCCAAGGGTTTGCTGGATATTAGGATTGATTTTGATAAAGGAATTATTGTGGGTCCTGAGGTTGAGAATGCTATACGGACACTTATTACTTTTAGATCAATGTTCTTTTCCCGGTCTTTGTCTGAACCTGATCCTTCTGTTAGGCGCAAACTGAAACACTATCCTATGCGAGAGGTTCCCCCAGTATGGAGAGAAGAGGTTGCAGCCCAGGGTAATAATCCGCTTATACCGGCTCACTTCCAACGTATATGGGTACATGTACCTTGGAAGAGATCTGAGGTGCTGGCCCTTAAACAGTCTTTACCTGACCCCCGTAAAAACCCTGCTGGTTACTACAAGGAATTATCTCAGACTGTTGACGCTTGTATTATGAATTTGGCTGACATAGATATGTTAATGGGAAATGTTGTCCCACAACCATTGTGGGCTAGGATTCGGAAAGAGGACCACGCCCAAGAATTAGGAGGTGATTGGAATGCTATACTGGCTGCTGATGGGCTCCAAGTGGGTGGTGCTAAACCCGATAATTTAATTGCAGAACTTCCTGGTAGAATAATTACCTTAATGAAAACTATGATGCCCGCTCTGCGAGTTAATTGGGATAAGTTAGCTGCCTGTAAGCAGAAGAAGGATGAGAGTGTCTCTGACTTCTTCACTCGTTTTGAAGAAACGTTTCTTGATCACAGTGGTCAGGATATGAGCACAGAGGGGGACAGCGATTGTTCGTAGATAAATTTGTATTTAATTTGCTTCCCGAGCTCTCTAATAAATTAAAGGATTCCGAAAGTTCATGGGCTGTTTCTTCTTCAGCCCAGATATTGGCTACTGCCCAATATTACGAAAATAGGGATAAGGAGGAGAAGGACAAATTGGATAAAAAGACTAAAGATTTAAAGACGAAGGCTCTTTTACAACAGGCTTATCCTCCTCGTCCTGCTCAGCGCCAGTTTCAGCCGACTCCCCAGTTTCAGAAGGTGTTTCAGAAACCTGAGCCTTTTGTTCCACGGCCTCCACTGGGTCCTAATCAATGTGCCTATTGTAAGGAAGAAGGTCACTTCAAGAATAATTGCCCGATATTATTGCAGCGTGCTGGTGGTACGCCTGGGCCGCGAGGCCGAGGTGGCTTCCAGTCAACACCTAGGGGAGGGGGCGAAGTACCATGTCCCAGGATCAACGTTCCTTTCCGCCGCAAAATTCCATGAATTATTTTGATCAGCAAAATGCTCAGTCTGCCCATTATTATAATGACGATTATTATATGGAAGATGAGAATCAGGGTTTCTCTAGCTAGGACAGACGTGGACAAAGTGAGGGAGTCAATTCAGTTCCAGTGGACCAAAATGGGCCTTATGTTGATGTCGTTGCGCTTGGTGTATCAGAACCATTTCTCTTGGATACTGGTGCAACGAAGAGTTCTATCATCCACTCTAAACTCCCTGGGGCACCTTTGTCTGGCTTAACAAATGTTTCTGTAGGATTTTCTGGCGCCCCGGTTCGTAACCCAGTTTCTTGTCTTTTACCTATCTCCATTGGCCCTTATGATTTGGAGGCTCCTCTTATTTTGACAACTGGTTGTGGTGAGAATTTGTTGGGGTTGGACTTGTTAAAGAGATTGTATGCGACACTGCATTGTTCTCCTTCTGGTGTACATCTTACTTTAGGCAAGAGATTAATTTCCCCGACATATTTGTCTAGAGACCAACTCCCTTCTGAATTACGTTCCCTGCCTACTACTCTTTGGGCTACAGGCCCCAATGATGTTGGTCTCTTGCAGATTCCACCCTATGTTGTCACCCTCAAGTCCAATGTTAGGTTACCTCGCATTCCTCAGTATAGAATTTCGAGTGATGGTGAGAGAGCGCTGATGGCTATCATTTATGATTTGGTTGAGAAAGGTGTGGTTGAAGAGACTAGAGGAAATGTGTGCAATAGTCCTGTTCTGCCTGTCCTTAAACGTACTGACTCTTCCCAGCCACCGGTTTATCGTTTTGTAATCGATCTCCGGGAGGTCAACAAGATCGCTGTACCCCAGTTTCCTGTCGTCCCAGATATCACTGCTTTATTGACAATGATACCTGCCTCAGCTGCCTGGTTTTCGGTCATTGACCTTAAGAATGCTTTCTTTAGCATTCCCATTGCTGAGGAAAGTAGGGATATTTTTGGCTTCTCTGTGGGAGGCCGAAGCTTCCGGTTCAAGCGCGCACCTCAAGGCTATTGTGAAAGTCCCTCCATTTATAGTCAGGCTTTGAAAACTCAGCTCGATGCTTTCACTTTGCCTCCAGGTGCCACCCTTATTCAGTACGTAGATGATCTGCTAGTTGCTGCTGATTCTGAGGAAATTTGTAAACGAGTTACTGTTTCATCACTTGTCTGACCTTCATCATAAGGTTTCACCCTCTAAATTACAATATTGTCGCCAAGAGGTTACCTACTTAGGTCATCTCTTGTCGAAGGAGGGACGGCGGTTGACCCCAGAAAGAATCCAATCAATTGCACAAATGTCTGTACCATGCACACAGAGAGAGGTGCGTGCCTTTTAGGTATTACCTCTTACTGCAGACAATGGATTCCGAATTTTTCTTTGTTAGCAAAACCTTTGTTAGCACTTACCCTTAAAGATACCCCCAACCTCTTCCTTGGACAGAGGAATGCCAGAAAAGTTTTACTGATTTGCGTACTTCCTTGTGTTCTGCTCCTGTGTTGGGTACTCCGGATTACAGCAAACCTTTCACACTTTATGTGCACGAGAGAGAAGGTTGCGCGTTGTCAGTTTTGACACAACAATTTGGTGACAAACAACGCCCGTGTGCTTATTTTTCGGCTACGTTAGACCCTGTAGCTAAAGCATTACCTAGTTGTCTGAAAGCTGCAGCAGCAGTTTCTATTCGCCAATCTGCTGGATTGGTGCTAGACAATACGCTTATTGTCATGGTGCCACATGCAGTGGATACACTTTTAAACAGGACAAAAACCCAGCATCTTACGAGCGCCCGTTTATCGGGGTATGAGCTGACGCTCTTGGCTAGTCACGTGCACATCAAGCGATGTAATACCCTAAATCCAGCTACATTGTTACCAATCCCAGTAGAGAAAGACATTCAAGAGCAACATGATTGTTTTCTCCGTACAGAGGAGGAGACAAAAGGTAGGATTGATTTAAAAGATACGCCGCTCCTGGACCCGGATGGGATCCTATGGGTGGATGGTTCCTGTTTTAAGCTCCCCAATGGTGAAACGACTGCAGCCTATGCTGTTACCACTTTGCATACGATTGTGGAGACAGCACGCATTAGGCAGAATTCAGCCCAAGCAGCTGAATTGATAGCTCTGACTAGAGCTTGTGTATTGGCCGAAGGGAAGAGAGTGAATGTGTTCACCGACAGCCAATATGCATTTGGGGTGGCCCACAGTTTTGGCCGCCTTTGGAGGGAAAGAGGATTCTTTACCTCACATGGTACTAAAATACAGCATGGTCAGTTAGTGAATGACCTTTTGGAATCACTTGCTTTACCCACTCAGACAGCAATTGTGAAGTGTAGTGCGCATAAAAGGGTCACTGATGATGTGGGTGAAGGAAACGCTTTGCGGATCAGATAGCGAAAGAGACAGCGAGAGATGTGACGAGTCATATGTATGTTGCTGGACCTGCTAGATGGGTCAGTCAAGGAGGAATGTGTGAGGACACAATAGAAAGTGTGAAAATGATTCAGGAAGAGGCTACAGAGAAAGAATTGAGTAAGTGGAGAGATAGTACGGGAATGTTGGATGCGACAGGATGTTGGATAGAATTGTCAGAACACCAACGTTGGCTGTTACCAGACGCCTATGTACTTCCAGTAGTGACTATGGCGCATGGTCCAGCTCACATCAGTGCGAAAGGAATATGCAAGCTTTTGGCTCCGGTATGGCAGAATGCAGGGATTCCTAAATGTGCAGACAATCTTGTTAAACATTGCATTGTTTGTTTGATGCACAACCCAGGAAGAGGGACACCAACCCCAGCAGGCCATTTTGCTCCCCCAACGTATCCTTTTGAGGTAGTGCAGATAGACTACATTCATATGGAGAGATGCAGAAACCTAAAGTATGTCCTTATGGTGGTATGTGCCTTTTCCAGATGGATAGAGGCCTACCCCCTAAAGGATAATACTGCCTTGTCTACAGCTAAGGTCCTTCTGAAAGAATACTTCCCGAGGTTTGGTTTACCTCGAATTGTCTGGAGTGACAATGGAAGTGAATTCGTGGGTCAAATCATGCAGAAAGTATGTGCAGGATTAAGCAAAAATTCCACGCGGCAAACCACCCTCAGTCAGCGGGTTTGGTAGAGTGCTATAATGGCACTCTCAAGCTTAAACTTGCAAAGATACAAGCCAGCACAGGTCTTGCCTGGCCCGACGCCTTACCTCTAGCCCTCTTGTCAACTCGAACAACTGTTCATTCTCGTGTGGGACTTAGCCCATATGAGATTGTGTTCGGACGCCCGGCTAATGTCTGGGGTGTCCCTAGACCCAAGAAGTACTCTGACATAGAATACCCAATGTTAATTGACTATTTGCATGACCTCACCACTAAATTGCGTGTTCTCCATCAGCAGGTACAAGACACCTTGCCACAGGCTTCCTCGGATCCTGGGCACACCCTCCAACCTGGCGACTGGGTGTGCCTTAAGAATTTTCAGAGGAAGAGGAATTTGGAGCCTCGCTGGCGGGAGCCAAGACAGGTCCTGCTGACGACACGTACAGCCGTAAAAGTCGTTGGGAAAAAGAACTGGATCCATGGTGTGCACTGCAAAAGGGTACCCTTGCCTTTGCCTTTTGATCAGTGGGTCCGCGAAGGTATAGGTGATTGTGAAGGAGAGAGAGTTCCCCGGTTTGTACCTTTTGGCGATGCACACCTAGAATGGACTCGGACTGAGAAAGAGGACGATGATGTTTTGCAAGAAGCTTTACCATCGCATCTCAGAATAGATACAACTGATCCAGAGACACTTTTTCAAGACCAGACTGTGCCAAACAAGGATAGATACAATCTGAGGCCTAGAGTGGCCAAAGACATTTGAAATTTATTTTTATTTTTTCTCCCCTTCGTTCCTAAACTGCATTTTTTTTTTATTTCTTAGATTGCATTTTTGAATTTTTGAATTGTATATATTTTCTTCCTTATGTGATACTGGACTCATCCCATTCTTGCAGGGTCGTGGTAGGAGACTTGGTTTGTGACCTGAGTAGTGGCACTAGGTCTGCAGGACTTGCAGTGTCATAGGACGGCCAATAACCACAACTGAGCGAGATAGGAAGATTGCCACGAGCAACACTTTAGGGGATGACTTCCGGTGAATCAGAAATTGATAAAAAAAACAAAATGAAGGAAAAATATGGTAAATTACTATTTAATAGATGTGGCGTAGTATTATGTGTTTTAACTCTGTTATGTGTTTTATTAGCTTGTGTGGGTTGGGTTATTCACACTTTGCAGCCAGCATCTGTACCTATATCTACCTCTCAGCCCATACCTTTTCGCACTACTATTTCCCCACACCAATTCTATACGCTACCAGGGCATGAACAAATTAGGAGAATGGAATATCTCAACAATTCATTCATCCAGCTATTACACCAGCATCAATTAGTAATTAATACCACCGATTGTTGGGTTTGTGGACTTTTACCCCATAATACAGATAAAGGAATGCCATATTTAGTTCTACCCTTCTCCCTAAAAGGATCTGCTTGGGCTTACACCTCTATGTTTGCCAATGCCTATGAGAACCAACATCGACATCCTGTTGGTCCGTATAGGGATGGAATTGACGTTAGTCATAATTCACTAATAAAGGGAATAGTTGCTATGTCAAAACATTATAAAACATTTAGTGAATTCCCCACCGACGAGCGACAAGCATACATTGACTGGAATGTGACACATTATGTCACTAGCCTTACAGACAGAGCCAAAAGGAAAGGATCCCCACCTATATATACTGTACCCCACCAAGGTCACCTATGTCTCCAAGCCAATGGTCAAAATCCTAAGGCTCAATTGGGAAAGAGCACTTGTAATATTACATATATCTATACATCCCGAACGTCTCCACCATTGGTAGCATCTCAAGGAACATATTTCGTCTGCCATGACAGAGCCTATACATGGTTACCAGCCGATTTCTCAGGGACTTGTTATATGGCTTTTCTCCTCCCTCCAACATATTCAGCTCCTTCGGGACATCACAAGACAAGGTACGGCAGAGGGGTTATTGCTTTGGAGGACACAGCAGGACAGGAAGGAGGTGACTTCCTTAAAGGATTCCTCCCATTTTGGGGCCCTATGGCCAATAGTAGAAATATCAGACATCTCATTCGGGTAGTTGAGGGAACAATAAATGAAACTGTCGGAGCACTGAGTAATATCACTGCTGAGCTTCAGGCGGATCGCCTTATGACATTACAGAACAGAATGGTGTTAGACATCATTCTCGCAGATCGTGGTGGAGTCTGTACATTGATTGGATCGAGTTGTTGCATTTATATACCTGATAACGCCCCTACAGTATACCAGGCCATCTCTAAATTGCACCACATTGCTGAGTCCATCCACCAGGACGAAGGAAATTGGTCTCTGATGGGATGGTTTTGGGAACTACTGTCCACATGGGAAAGTATTGACCTTTGTTGGAGTAGTTTTGGCCATCATCTTCTCGTGTTGCCTTTGTTTACAATGTGGCCCCGCAATATGTGGTCTTTGTGCTATTATGTGTGTCCCAAGACCCATGCCACAGAAAACGGAGAATATGAAGATGAAGATGATGTTGCAGCAACAGCTTGACGACTTCATGACCATCGACATTGATTCAGATTAGCGTGAGTCTTTGTGTATTGCCTGCGTAATGGCAAAAGGAGGGTCTGAGGTTCTTTAATTTTGACCCCATCTTACAGTCACCGCCATTTTTGTGTTGCCTTTACACAGGCTGCTCGATGAGCGAAGTGTCTCTGCCCTTTTGGACTGCAACGTGTCAAAAACCCCCTCCGTCCTTGTCCTTAAACCAATCTCAGACACCAGCCGGCCTAACTAATCCTTGTCTGGACTACCTAATCCCCGTATCAACTATCTGTTAGCCTTTAGTATTCTCCTCTCGCCATATCTTATCTTCTGGCCTTCGCTATTCTCTCCCTGTGTTTTCCTACTTTGTAACCTTCCTCTTGAAGCATACAGATATGTCCTGCCATTGCAAACACCGAACTATGGGTAACAGTATTGATTAACTTTGGGGGCTGGATAACACACAACATGTAAGCAGAGAGCATTCTGGTGACACAATATCTTGTTTTCAAACTCTCCTGATTGGCTAAAAATGTGTGTGATGGGTGTATGTTTGTACAGATGTATTTCGACGATAAAAGCTTGTGAGCCACGGAGTCAAGTGGCAGTCTCCTGAGAACCTACTTGATGTACTTCTTGGACAACTGTGCTTAGCTGCAGCTAATAAACTTGGTTTTCTACGCCAACAGGGTATTCCGTGTCTCTGTGCAACAAGGCAGGTGAACCCGAAGATTTCAGGCGTGCCCTGCGCCGCCAGGCCCAAAGGCCCGGTTCTTCAGAGGGAGCTGCGGGCGGGGGGGCTACGCCCCAACGCCCCAACGGACGCACCACCCCTGGTCTATGGCCGCAGAGATGATCAATCCTGTGTTAAACCGACTGATGCTGATGACACCCAGCACCTCTTCACATGGAAGAAAAATGACTCCTCCTCCTCCCTAGCTAAATCCTGTCTGTCAGCCATCTTTCATTGGCTTTCCACTGCCCAGTTAAAATGCAACGAGGAAAAAACTGAGATCCTTCTTTTTGGGAACTTCTATTCTCAGTTCTGGAAATCGCTTTGGCCAGAGGAATCTCCCATGCCGACCTCCGAGGGCCAACCCACGAAAAACTTAGGAACTTGGTTTGATGAGAAGTTGAACTTCTCTACTCAGATCAAGAAGCTTACAGGTCAGTGCTTTGGTGCACTGAAATCCCTAAAAAAGTTCCTCCCTCTTCTCCCTAGGTCAGCAAGGGAAACTGTTACCCGTGCACTGGTAACCTCATGCCTCGATTACGCCAATGCTGTGTATGTAGGCCTGCCCAGCTATCTTCTGAACAAACTGCAGATGGTACAGAATGCCGCTGCCAAAACTCTTCTCAATATTCCCATAAAGGCCAGCGTGAGACCACACTTGCGCGACCTACACTGGCTGCCTGTGATGGAGAGGGTAAAGTTTAAATCCCTTGTCCTGACACATTGAGCTCTCCATGGACACGGTCCTACTTACCTGAGAAAACGATTCAGGTTTTATGTCCCCACCTGTGTGCACTACAAATCCCATAAACATATCTAATATGATTGCTTGTGCCGGATTGTGTGTGTTGGTGTCTGGTGAGTGTGTGTCTGTTAGCATTCATGGGTGTCTGGAGTGTGAGGACTTCTGCAACAGGTGAATGTCTAATGTCTATTTTATGATGTGTGTAGGTGACCCAAAGATGGGTGTTGGAAAATGTACAATGAAAGAGTATCTGAAGGTATGGCTGTGTCCAATGGTGTGTATGCTTGTCTTATTGTATACAACTGCTCTCTAATCATGTTACATTGATATCAGATAGTGTATAGTTATGAGCAGGTGTGTCCAACTGTGTACTTAGGTGTCTGGCTGCATGCCTCAAAGCAGACACGGGTGAATAGAAGAACATGCAGGTTTCTGTAGGGTGTGTAGCATTAGGGTGTCAGGGACAAGCAAGACTATATCTGGGGGAAGCTTTAGCGAAGAGCTTCATCCAGTTTCACCACATCCCTCTTAACTGCATACCCATTTCATGCACAATCCACTCATACAGCATCCTACCACAGCCACTCATTCTGCTCAATAACTCACTTGTGCCACATACAATGGTCATACATGTGTATGTGGACATGTGGCGGTACAACAATGTGTCTTGTTCTGGTGACATGCATAGGTTTTTGAAAGAGTGAGTAAGTCTTTGGTAGCTTTTGTATGTGTGTGTCTACAATGGTTGTAGTGATTTCAGGTGTCTGTGGGTTAATGTGTAAATATTTAAGAAAGCCAGCGATGGTCTTCATGGACCTAAAAGTAGATGACCTCTGTTGCCTGACCATGGGTGTTTTGCATGAATATTTGAAGGTGGGTACCCACTGGTTATTTTCATGTGGTCTTAAGCTGCTACATTGATTGCCCAGTGGTTGCTTTGTCAAGTGCCAATTGCGTTTGGATAAAAGGCACTATAAAAAAAAAAATAGCAAAGAAATAAACTTGTGCCTGAGTGTATGTATGTGAGTATGTGACTGGGTGTCTCAATGTAAATTTCAGTGGCATTTATGTTTGTTTATGGTGCACTAGGGAGTTCCATGGGGTGCATGGGTGTCTTATAATGCCTCACTTAGAAGACGTAGGGGAACACATATTTTGGTAAGGCATAGATATGTTTTAGTGTGAATAAGAGTGACTACACCATCATTCTGTTTAGCATTTTTGATAAGTCGCACATCGCTAACTCAAAATAAAAAGTAACATATTTATATTCTGTCACTTAACAGTAGGCAGATTAACATTTAACGTACACAATAAATAAGTGATAGCCTCTTTCGCCAAGAAGGATAAATAAGCATTTCTACTTCAACACCTGACAAATACGTCATCTACAATCTACAAAACAACTGATGAACATAAAAGAAAACATTGGCAGGTCTAGAGAGCCTATCGAGCAAAGTGGACATTATCCGGGACATTCCTGCCTTCATTGAAGGTGCCCTTCTCATCCTGCTGTCAATGTAGCTGATTAGATTAGGACTCATTTTATGTTGCAGCACCACGTGTGCATTTGTCTGTGCGCCATATTCCTGTTTCCTGGCTTGCTTAATCCAAATAGGTCGAGCCTGTTAAGGGTAAAGGAAAGGCAGTGGTGTGTTTGTGTGTAGAGGGGAAGATGTTAGAAGAGTGTAACAAAGCTGTAACTCATTAAGAAGACCACCCCATCTGACTCCGGAAGGTAACCTGCAGCACGTAGCCAGTCCTCCATCTCGGTCCATACAAAGCTCTAAGTGAGGTTTAACCACTCCTGGGACATCCATAAGGCCCAGGTCTTTCCTATAGCTGTGCTCCAGTCCTGCAGACAAGTGTGAATCTGGCAAGAACAGTGATAAAGTGAATGGTTCTATTGTACATTATCACTAGTGCTCCATTCTTTCTTTCTTGCAGTTTGCCACTTTTCTGCTTGGGACACTAGATGAGTTGTATCTTCACAGAAGCATGTGGGGTAAAGAATGAAAGGTTGCCAATGCAAACTGCTCATGACTAGGCCTGGGTGGTGAACTCCGCTCAGTTTGCGGAGTTTTCTGCACTCTGCGATCCGCGGAGTGCAGAAAACTCCACTCCGCGTAGTGCAGCAGAGTTTTTCCCCCGCTCGCGCACGGTAAGTGCGCGAGCGCGAGCCGCCGCTCGGGTAGAATTTCTACCCGAGCGGCAGGAAGACCATCGCGAACAGCAGTTCGCAGTGTACTCCGCCACTTGCGGAACTCCGCTGAGTATTTTTGTCACTTCGTGGAGTTCCGCATAGCAAAACTCTGTGAACTACGCCCAGGCCTGCTCATGACTCCTTCTTGTGTAACTGGTTGTTGTGTGCGGTAGTCTCCATTCTTTGTCATTGACGTGACAAGAAATTAAAACGCATTTAAAATTGTGATCAATCAGAATTTAAGCTAACTGCGAAAGACCAAGCTCACAGATGCTCAACACCAGGAATTGGCCGAGCAGATGGTGACTGTTTTTGAAATGTACTGGGGGTGATGTGAGCTTTTCTGAGGGATGATTTTAAGTTCATTGTGAAGTTTGTCAGGTTGGGTGGTCTTTTGATTGTGTTTGAGGCATTCAGAGGGTGTCAGGTGGTGGTGCATGAGGCAATCTTGTGTACTTTGGGATTATTTGCTTGAGTGTTGTGTCTTACGGTTTTGAGGCAGTTGTAAATGCATCTATTGCAATTGTTAGCGTGCATGAGGCGTTGTAAAGGTCTGTGGTAATTTGATAATGTATTGCCTCACTTTGAGAACGTCTGTGTGCATTATGAGAGTATACGTTGGAATTGTGAGAAGGGAGCCTAGAGGCATTTTAGAGTTCTCGTAGTGCTGGTAGAGTGTTATTTTTGGGACACATGTGATAGGGTTTGGTGTTGTTAGGGTATCTGATGGCATATTGGCAGGTACAGACAGTTTCAAGGTAAGTCATGCACCACACCAATTAACCAGTTAATCCCCACAACTCTCATCTACCTATAGTGGCCTAAACAGCCTTACTGCTCTCTCTGTGTCTTTTACTCACTATTATTGTTTTCAATTTTCCACTCCTGGTCTCTCCTTAGAAATTCAGTTTTGGGCCTGACTCCTTAATATGTGTCTGTGAGCATTGGTATTTGACTGTAAGCATAGGTGATATACACTATGAAAAGTGTTCTTATCTAAAATCACGCTTTGGGTCATTACAGATGATTCCCAGCTGAAACTGCTTCACTTTGCATATTTTGGCTTATGATGCAGTGTTTCTTCTGTAGGTACAGCTCTGCCATCATGCATATAATTCAGGTAGGTTCTGTGTTACGAAATATGCATGGTGCATATGTGTTTGTGAATGTGGAAATGTAAATGTTACATAGGTGCCTTTTGTGGGTACGTGATATTGTGCATTGGTGTCTGATGGCCTACAAGGGTGTCTGATGGCCTACAAGGGTGTCTGATGGCCTGCAAGGGTGTCTGATGACCTGCACGATTGTCTGTTGGCATGCTTGGGTGTTTGAAAGTTGTTTCTTTGGGTTGAGAGGGTTAGAGGGTATGAATGGTTGTCTGTGGGGTATGTGATAGGACACATGAATACTGATAACTGGTGTACATGGGTGTCCAATCACATTTGATGATGTTTGAACATAGATACAGTACTAATTAATCATGTGTGTGGATATTTAATGATGTGTGAGAGTATCTGTTATATTATTTTTTCTTATGAATGTATGGGAGTAAATTATGGGCTATCTGGCATGCATTGATGCCTGATTATTGCGAGTGTGGGTGTCTGTTGGTATGCATGTGTGTCTATGTATGTATACATATATATGTGTATATATATATATATATATATATATATTCACTAAAAAACCAAAGGTTACAGGGATGTTATAATTAGGTTCAGATTTTACATGCACCATACCATAGAAATTCAGTTGTCATAGTTAGAGATATTTCAAGTAACTATAACTTGTGCCCTGAGGTAACTGTAACTCACACCCTTGCCATGCACAGTTTTCTCATCAACAATGCTACTGCAAATGTTACAGTAATTATCAATGATGTGATAGAAGTCATGAGTGATGTAATATCTTGTGAGGTTATGGGACTTCAGAATGTATAAGCATAACATGAGCATGGGGGTGCATCGGTTGCGTTGTAAATATGTCTGAGTGTATTGACAGTGTCTGGGAGAGAGGTGAGTTTGTGGGGAGTGATGAGTGACATCTAAGGCATTCAGGTTTTGTTTGATTTTACTGGAATGACTTCCAAGGATGTAACTCCTGCATTGCTCTGTGCTAATGATATGACAAGCTGCTCCCAACCAGACTTAAAAGTGATCTACTCTGCTCCAAAGTAATGCACCTGATATCTTCTTTTATTTGTTAGTTCTTACACTTAAAGGTGCCTAATAGGGGTACAGCCCCACATACCTCAGCAACAACATAAACTCCCACACACTTATCAGAAACCTCCACTCAGCCGCACTCCTACTCGCACAAACCATGCATAAACAGAAACACCTCTGGCAGTCATGTCTTCTTCCTCCCTCCTAAAACCTGGAATGATCTGCCCCTGCACATCAGAGCCACCTCCTTAGTTCTTGAGTTCCACAAGAAACTGAAGACCTGACTCTTCACCTAGCCCATACTCTGGCCTAAACATTTCCTGCTTCAGCACCAGGATACCCTTCCGGGATAACATGACATGACATAACATGGATATCTGATCCTGCATAGGCATCTGACATTGTGCCTCTTGCTACATTTTGGTGAACCTGAAGCAAGCACTGGTCTCTTGGTATCTTGCTGTAAGGGGTATGGTCAGGTGGGTTGTTAGTCTAGAAGGCAGGGTCATGTTCTGTGACTATCTTTTGATCTTAGCTTGGATAAACAATGGGCTTTGCCTTGCATGACCTTGCGGACAGTGCAGAGTAAATAGAACTGCTCCACTCTGCATACGAAATAGCAGTTGAACTTAGCAGAAAAGGATACAGAGAAGCATACTGTGTTGACTGACAAGTGGGTGGATAGAAACCAGTGGCAAGTCAGTCACGTTTGATGTGGGGGGTGAGAGAGGGCGACCTTTGTCTTTTTGGTAGTGATTTGATTGTCCTTGGTTTAGCACTACATGGTTTCACTAATACCAACCATGTTCTGCGTGAGAGTTTCTGATTAGATGCTTTGCCTCTGAAAGTGCTACTTACTATCCAACTCTGCATGGTAAGAGAGTGAGTGTGAAAGAAATGGATGGGTGTGATTTGGGGATGTGTGACTAGTAGTACTTAATATATTATGTTTTTTCTTCACATGGTGGAAACCGTACTCATGAGAACACTTTGATGATGTCTGTGATGGAGGTGAAGAAGATGAACAATCACGTCACGCTGGCAAGACTGTTGGATGTTGCCAAAGAAACATCATTCAGGTAAGTCAGTGACTAGAAGGTATATCAAATCTCTGGGCATCCTGGGAAGCATCTTGGTATACGCTCTAGGAATCCGGATCTATTCTTACTCTTTCAACAAGAGGAGCATAGGGTAAGGTAATAGGCACGGGATCAAAGGTCAGCAAAGGCTCAGGTGAGTACCAAAACTGCACCACCAGTGGCACAGGGGTGGCTGGGTGCAGGGGCCAAAGTTGAAGTTCGGCCCAATGCGTTTCAATGAAGACTAGGGGTGCCTCACTGCTTACAGATAAGTAGATCGGTTGCAGGAGCCAAGCTTTGGGGGTTAGCACAAGCATGGAGGGCCACAAAGCAGCACCAAACATACACTACCAGTGGCACAGAGACAGCTGGATGCAGGGTGCCAATTCAGCGCCAGTGACTAATGCTTCTCAATGGAGTTTCATCTGTTGGCAAACCGAGGGCAGGCGTCGCAACGTAGGTTGCAGGAGGGAGACCAAAGGCAGCAGATAGAAGCAGAGGTGTAGGGAGTCGTAGGGGCAGGAAAGATGCAACCGCAATGGATTTATGACCTTGAAAGACGTACAATAATGAAATTAGAGGTCAAAGGTTAACAGACTTGACCCCCCCCAACACAAATTAAACCAATGAAAATGCAAGTATTTATCAAGACAATTACAATAATGCAACACTAGTAAAACAAATTCCAAGGGTAGTGCAATAACGACCATGAAACACCTAAACAAGTATAATTAGAGGTCAAAGGTCAAAAAGCATAACCTTCTCCAACACAGTAACTAAATAGGAAGTAAGTACTCATCATGACAATTCCAATAATGCCTCACTTGTAACAAATGATCTAACAGTAATGTATTAATGACCATGAAACACTTATAACAGTGAAAATAGAGGTCAACGGTCAAACCACATGGGCCCACCAATTTAACTAAGAAAAATGTCAGTACTTATCATGACGATTCAAACGCTGCAACACTTGTAAAAAATGATCTAAGAATAATGGAATACACACCTTGAAACACTTCCAATAAATGCAAATAGATATCAAAGGTCAAATATTATGGCCTCTCCAAAAATGTGAACAAAGAAAAAAATTGTACTTTTCATGTCAAATCCAATAATACCACACTTGCTGGAATTGATCCAAGGGAAACAGAGTAAAAACTAAAAAAAAAATGTGTATTTAGAGGTCAAAGGTTAAGGTTTTTTAACCTCTTAAAATTTTTGACTAGTTGACCTGTGAGATCAGACAATGACTTTTCCAATGATACCTCACTTTGCATAAACAATGTCACTGTTGCAAAGATACATCCTTGGCACACTTTCAGGAGCTACCATTTAGGGTCAAAGGTCAAGGACAGTGACCTTCAAAAGACTATGCATGAAATCATATGCCACCTTTTAAGAAAATATGCATCACTACTGTGCATAAAAGTCAGAAAATTAATTTTGAGACGTTGAGCATATCTCCAATAACAAGTTTGAGATCATTATATGAAAAACATCAACAGACGAAACAGCATGTCGGCCATTTTGTGGTACGTAAAGTGCTGTCGAAGGAGAAGCAAAAATATGTATTTTTATGTCTTTACTAACAGTACTATCTGAAACATCCATTTTACTACAGTGAATCAATTTTGCTAGGCTTATACCTTTAGAGTCTGCATAAACACAAAAAAAAACGTATGTGCCTTATTTATTTATTTACTGATTTTATACAGCGCATAGCTGCCCCAGCAACGGGGCGTCCCAGCGCTACCCAAGTAAACGTTCAAGCAGATACAAACAAGTGCAAAAGGAATTACCCCGGAAAGAGCCAGGTCTTTATGGCTTTGCGAAACTCAAGATGGTTCTGAAGTCCTCTAATCGCAGAAGGAAGGGAATTCCAAAGTTTAGCCACCAACACCTTAAAAGAGCGGCCACCCGCTCTGGCTCTGTAAACACGAGGAATACAGACCAGCTTTTTATCCGCGGAACGAAGAAGTCGACTTGGGGTATAAGGCACTAACATGTTGGCTAGCACATTAGGAGCTTGATGATTCAAAATTTTGTGAGCAACTCAAAGAGTTTTAAACTGAATTCTTCTTTCCACCGGCAACCAGTGTAGCCTGGAAAGAGACCTGGACACGGAACATGATTTAGGAAGTGCCAGCAAAGTCCGGGCTGCCGCGTTTTGTATTCTCTGGAGCCGCAGAGTACAAGACTTGCTGGCACCCAAATATAAAGAGTTTCCATAGTCCAGTCTGGACAGAATCGTGGCCTGTAAGATGGTCTGACGAACAGTGGGATCAAAGAAACCCAACAGAGGTTTCAGACCTCTCAGCAGCCCGAAGCAGGTCCCTGCGACTGACTTGGATTGGGTATCAAAGGACAGACTTCTATCAATCCAGAAGCCCAGATTCCTGACCGCCTCCTTTGGTATAGGAGCTGGTTTAAGTTCAACCGGCCACCACTGTTCAGACCACAAATCACTGTCTCTCCCCAGTAAAAGAATTTCTGACTTGCTTGCATTTAACTGCAAGCAGTTAGCTGTCATCCAATTGGCAATTGCCAGCATATCATCCTTGAATTTAACAAGATTAGATTTACATTTCTTGGAAAAAGTAATAACCAATTGGGTGTCATCAGCGTATGACACCAATGACAGCCCCCTGCTCCTAGCTACCACCGCCAGCGGTTGTACATAGATATTAAAAAGCAAGGGGCTCAGGATCGAGCCCTGAGGCACCCCGTATTTAATAGCATAATCCTGAGAATGGAAGGGTGGCACAGTGACCTGGAAGGTTCTACCCTCCAAAAATGAGCGAAACCAAGTCAGAGCCAAGCCCCCGATCCCAATCTCCTCAAGCCTACACAATAATATCTCATGTGATACCGTGTCGACCGCGGCACTTGGGTCAAGAAGAATCAAGGCCGCCGAACTTCCCTCATCCAGACTCCCACGGATTTCTTCGGTCACCGCCAACAGAGCAGATTCAGTACTGTGGCGGGACCTGAAACCGTTTTGTGAGGCATCCAGAATTTCATTTTGTTCTACAAACTTTGTAAGAATGGTATTTACATGAGATTCTGTGGCTTTAGCTAGAAAAGGGAGCTGAGAAATAGGGCGATAATTTCCCGGATCAGCCGGTTCCAAAGATGGTTTCTTAAGAAGAGGGATAACTTGAGCATGTTTCCAAGCTGATGGTAGAGACGCTGAGGACAGAGACAAATTGATCACTTCTTGGGCCACTGGTGAGATGACATTAAGCAATTGGCGAAACAGAGCTGATCTCAGAGGGTCAACTGAGGAACCAGATTTAATCTTCCCACATAGAGATTCAGTCTCTGAAAGGGATAGTAGAGGGAAGGAACAAAGTGTATTACTTCCCCTGTTAAATCCTTTGTCTTCAAAGCGTTCCTCCCTGTCAAGGTTGGCAGTTGGAGTAAAGCTTTTATAGATTTTATCTACCTTATGCACAAAATATCTGGCCAGCTCATCACATTGAGTGTTAGAAGTGATGGGGGAGTCAGCTTTCAAGTCAGTATGACAAATAGCCATAACAGAACACAAAAAACAAAAAGAAAATCAAAATCTGTCTTTTTACCTGGTGAGCAAACAGAATAATAATTTTTCTGTGTATCTGCTTTTGGAAAACACTTTTTAATTACATTTTTTAATGCAGTTTTACACTTATCATTTTCAGTCACTTGGCGGCCATCTTGAATTGTGTCAAATGACTTCAGGGTGTAATATAAATGCATGTTTTATATATAAATTGATAGTACAAATGGTACTAAAAACACAAATATATAGTTTCTCAACATTATAACCATAATTACACAAACTACAGCATGTTAAAACAAAGCACTCCAAAAAGTAATTAAATGGCTTGGCACTGAAGGATTTTCAATGGGCACTAATAGGGTTAAAGTATAAGTGACACTAATAAACTGTAGAGAAGAACTAGAGGGGTGTCACTCTATGACACATCATATCTGTGTAGTTGCTTCCTGACACAGCGTGGTTATTTTCTTCTCTTCAGCCAGTAGTACTCAGTAGCCTCTTTGTTCCTCAGGTCAACCTATTTACAGACACATTGAGTAGACTTGAAAAAGGGGGTGTAACCTTTAGCCAGTCTCCCCCATTTTGATGTATGTGAGGCAGTATAGAGCTCCGGAGAAATCAAGATTTTAACTTCAGTACAGGAATTAGGAGCAGTTTCGCATAACAGTATGGAAACCTTTTGTACACATAATTTGATGTACCTATCCAACAGGCTCACAGATAGTTGCTCCAGTTTAACTTGTATTCTGCCATTAGGTTTGTAGAAAATCTTTCCATAGTTCATTACATTAGAGGTAAATCAACGTATGTAGTTTAGAAAACCACACTCGTTTTACACAGCTTTATCAAGTATGTTTATCGGTTAGTTGCCATGCTTTCTGCAAATAAGATTAGCTCCATTCTAATTATTAATACGGGTGAATCTTTGATCCAAGTCTATTTCAGAGTCCAATTTCTTGAAGCCTTTTTAGTTATCCATTGCATCCAATTTCAAGCCTTGCTCTGTGAGTCTTACACAGCCTAGACCGAAGGCAAGCTATCGCGCGGAACCGGAAAGTACTACTCACATGTAGCATGCATTCTCTTAACACATAGACTACATTTGATTAACAACCAGTTGCCAAAATGCCTGATTTAGCTCTGGATAGCTAAGAAATAAAACAGACATAAAAATTCTGAGTAAGTTTGCCAATGAGGGATGCCACGTCTCAACAGCTTCTAACGAAGATATCAACAGTTGGCATGGAAAGGTTGCCTGCATATCTTGTGCCCATTGGAAATTATTTTTCAAGTCAATTTACATTTGGAGTAGAAGTAATAGTATTTTTCCATGTAGTTATTCTTCTGTGGGAAATTTCCAGCACAGAGAGAGAGAGAGAGAAGAGAGAGAGTGCTTTATTCCTTGAATTCCCATTTTAAAAGTCCGTGAACACTATTAAAATTTAAGGATGTATCCGTTAAACAAATAAATGTTTCATTCTGTTTTTTTCTTTTCAGATTGCTTGTGATGTTTGCAAACTGTAGCTCCACTTGACCTGCATTGATAAACTTCAAGTGCCAGTAGATGAAAATAATTTACCTTTCCTGCTCTACAGATGTTACAACAAAGCCCAGAATGCTTTATAACAAGAGAAGATTAAATATGTTTAGGTTTGAAAAACAAATAACAGAATATGAGATTGTATGCAAGTTATAAAAAAAATGACAATATTTATTTTGTTTTACTCTACAAACAACAGAATATGTGAAATTGAAGATCTTGTAAAAAATTAATAATATATATTTTGCTTTGTAGAAAGTAAACCAGTGTGAATTTGTATATGCTATAAAAATTATTTATGAATTTATATTCCTTTGTACTTTTGATAGCACAATGAGTGACTTTGTATTTAAGAAAATAATGATATATTTTGCTTTTTCCAACAGACACTGCTGTGTGATTTTGCATATGTTATAGCAAATATATTTATTTTACTTTGTACAGCAGATTCAAGAACTTGTGATTGAGTGTGTATGTTATGAATATTAATTAATACATTTAGACTTTATTTAGTACTAACCTGTGATTTTTGTCTGTGTTGTGTGTATGTATGCATGCAGTAAATGTGTAGCGCAAAAGTAGCCCAAAGGCAGTAGTGCAGAGTATAAGATCAAAGGCAAAATACAGTCAACAAATGAAGGGAGCTTGGTTCTGAAAAAGGGGAGTTGATTTTTGTTGTGATGTAGTGCAATATTAAAAAGGGGTTTCTTCTGCCCTTCCCCAAATTGAAGCAGGGTTACTAAGGATATCGAAAGGTTATCAAGCAGTTGAGGGAAGGGAAGGACTTGATGAGTTGTGGAACTCTGGGAATATGCAGCATGCGTTGTTGTTTCTCAGCAGAGTTCTGGAGAGAGAACATAAGGATTAAAAAGTGATTGAAAATGCAAATCACAGTAACATATTGCATAGTGAAACATGTCACACAATTGGGTTAAGTATCTTAGATTGATCCAGGATGGACAGTGTTGAGACCAGATGCTGAACAAGACATCACTGCTGATCCCAGGAATGACAGGGTGGGAAACCCTTCGAGCAGCAGCATCCAGGTGGCAAGCAAACAACTGTAATATTGTGCATTTACATGTTCTTACTTTAACTTATCTCTGTACTGCATTTTGTGTATGTTTGAAGGTGCACCATGGTGATAGAACCTGGTGTACTGATCCCACTGTTGATCTTGGTCAGTTGCATCTAATACTGGCTGCTGGATGGATGGGATTATTAATACTGCATTAAACCTATTCTACATTTCAACTACTTGGAGACTCCTTCTCTTCATTTAACCCTGAACTTTATACTGGCGACGAGGAGTGGATCTCAACCCATGCAAGAAATTAATCACAACATTTTCAACTGTTCTTAAACTTTTCTTCAACATGGAATTGTGAATTGGATAAAGACCTCTTCATTTCAAATCTTTTGTGATGTGAGTACACTCTCCTTACCTTTGACATTATAAGTTTTACTTACATTAGAGCATTCGCCGCACGTCTCACCCGTAAGACTATAAGCTTTAAATTAATTTTTGTGGTTGGGAGACTTCGGTGCGGGCTCTCTTTTATCATAAAAATATTCTGTGTAAGGAGAGTGCTGCTGTTTGAAATTATAACCCTGGTGATAACTCATGGACATTTTTCATTAATTAGTGAGTTACCACCTTCCTTAACCGTAATAAGCGCTAATTGGATTGCCTTTCATCTCTGAAGTTATGGAGCGTCTGTGTGAATGCCTTTAATTTCTGAGGCTATTGGATACTCCTGGTGCCCTCATTTTGTCTCTGCTGCAGAGTGGTAACTGCTGGAGCCATAAAAAATTTTTTTTTACCGTTTCTGCTTCTGTTAGACGCTTTGATGTCACAGTTTTACAAAAGACATTAGCGTCTTTGTGACATTGATGCTCGTTTTAAGTTACAGAATTACTTGAAGCATTTGCACGTTTCTGCCTGTCATAGCAGTTTTTAACAGGGAATCTGCTTTGGTTTGACGCTTTGCAATCACAGTTCTACAAAAACCTTTAGCGTTTCTGACATTGTTAGGCGCTTTAAAATCACCGTTTGACAGAAGGCATTAGCGTGTTTCTGCTATGAAAAGACGTTTTTTAAGTTACAGAATTGAAAAGTGGTAGTGCGTTTCTGTTGGTGAAAGATGTTTTGAACAGTGAAGCTGCATCCATTGAATTGCAACCGACTTCACCAATGTCTCTGGTTTCTCTCGTGCTTCATTACCTGGTATCCTGGACACAGGAGTGTTCGATTCTTCTCAGCTGCGTCCATCGTCAAGATCTTCCTACTGATTACTTCATCGCGCCACGTTACGCACGTTACGTTGCGTATGTAGTGTGACGGACATTTTGTCTTCATTAGGGATTTACAACGAGCGCTTCTCATGGGGCTGAATTTCGCGGTATGATTATTTATGTGGGGTTCCCCTCAACACAGAGTGTCAACACATTCAAGTAGGTGTCCGTTTTTACAGTTTTGTCATTTGACGCTTGCAAGACTCTTTTGTTTTTCAGCGCTTGGATTTTAATTTGAGCACAAGTTTAATGCAACACTGCCATCTTGTGGTTTTCTTCATTAACGCCTGGATACATCAACCTCTCCACAACAATTGAGGTTTTTTTTTTTCTTTAACAATTTTGATCTTCCGTTTTCTCTCTCAGGTGAACTGTCAATATTGATTTTAGGAAAAACAATTATTCCTTTGAAACCTTACTGCATCTTGTTCTCTATGTATGTTAGTAGGTTATTGTAGTGCATAATTCCAGCTTATTTTTCTAAAGTTTTCTTTAGACACGTTTTCAACACAAACTAAGTCCCACTTAGCCTTTGGTCAATTATGTATCCTTTTACATCTGAGGAGGGAGTGCCATCATGCAGAATGTGGCAACTCCTCCATTTTTTCTTTCTTCACCAGGTGACCCACCAATTAAATGGCAGAAGTGGAAGAAAGTGTTTGAGAGATATTCCAAAGTGTGTGGCACTAATCTTAGTGCTGAAAGGAGAACTGCTCTTCTTCTTCACTGTCTCGGCTCTGAGGGTCAGGAGGTGTTTGATCATTTACCAGATGTAAATGATCAAACATTAAATGAATACGAGCAGTGTATTTTAAAACTTGATAAACACTATTTGCCGAAGGTCAGTACCATACTCGAACAATATCATTTTGGTAGGAGGACACAAGATGATGGGGAGTCTGTTGAGAACTATGTCACTGCACTAAGGAAGTTGGCGTCCTCATGTAAGTTTGGAGGTCTTCTTGATGAAAGAATAAGGGACCAATTTATGTTGGGGTGTAATGTAGAGAAGGTAAGAAGTGATTTGTGGCAGAAGGATGAACCTTCTCTTGAGGAGGTAATAACTATTGCCAAGCAAATTGAGCATTCTTTGAAGTGTGTAGATATAATTTCTAAACGTGAGAACATAGAAAACAGGATCCATTTGGTAAAAACCAGTACAAAGGAAAGAGAGTTTAAAAATAAAAATAGTTTTGCAAGACCGCAGAAGAAAACTGTGAGAGATGTAAAGCTTAAATGTTATAGATGTGGAAGTGAAAATCACTTAGCGAATGATAAAAAATGCCCAGGTCTTAAGTCCACATGTTCTAATTGCAAAAAGATGGAACATTTTACTTCGGTCTGCAAAGTCAAGCAGATAACAGCAATACTGATAGTGATGATGATTCGGAGTTTTATTGTGGTCAAATTGTATCTCAAGTCTCTGACAATCACAAGAAGGGTCCGTTGGATGATATAAATGTGGAAGGTGAGTCTACTAGAGTGCTGTTTGATTCAGGAGCGAAAATTACCATAATATCAAAACAATTTTTTATGAATAAACTTGCTAATGACGTAAAACTGCTTAAAGCTGACATCAAGCCTTACGCCTCTGGGGGGAACCCATAAAATTGTTGGGTTATTTCTCAGGCTTGATAGAGAATAAAAGCAGATTTGCTTCGGGAAAAATATATGTCTCACATAAAGGTGACAGCATTCTTAGTTGGTTTCACCAGAGAGACCTTGGTGTAATGTTAGACCCAAACAGTGATCCCCCAATTATTTTGAAAGAGAATTTTTATGTTAATGATGTGTTGGCGCAAAATGTTGACTGTGACTTTACCACACTTCTTAAGAGTGAATTTCCCAACGTGTTTAAAGATGAATTAGGTTGTTTACGTGGTTATGCTCATAAAATAAGGTTAATTCCTGAAGCCATACCCGTAGCTGGTAAGGTGCGTAGCGTGCCTTTATCGGTGAGGGATGAAATGAAAGGGGAACTGGAGAAACTGAAAAAAGAGGGCATAATTGAGGAGGTAGAAGGCACTAGGGGGTTGGCGCCAGAGGTAGCCGCACGCAAATCCAATGGAAGCCTTCGTTTATGCATCGACTTGAGGGAATTAAACAAACAAGTTATTATAGATAAGTATCCGCTTCCAAAAATCTCAGATATGTTGATGCTCTTACAAGGGGCCAATGTTTTTTCGACTGTAGACTTGAAGTCTGCTTATCATCAGATAAAACTAGATGATGCGTCCAAAGACTTGACTGCGTTCATCACACCCTTTGGCACTTACAGATTCATCAGGTTGCCTTTTGGACTGGTGTCAGCGGCATCTGTGTTTCAGAGAGCGTTGGAAAGGGTACTGAAAGGTGTCGTGGGGGTGAAAATATACCAAGACGATGTGCTTGTCTTTGGGAAGAATGTTGAAGAACATGATGCTATACTCAGAGAAGTTTTTAAGAGGTTTCAGGAATATAACTTAACAGTGAGAATTGACAAATGTAAGTTCAAAAGGTCATCGATAGATTACCTTGGACACACCATCTCTGGTCAAGGTGTCCAACCCAAGGCAGAACTAGTTGATACCATTCAAAATTTAGTGTCCCCTTCCAACAAAGAGGAACTCATGAAATTTCTTGGGATGCCTGAGTATTATAGCAAATTTATGAAAATTTTTGCTGAAATGTGTGTGAATATGCGCAAATTATTGTGTAAGGGTGTAGATTTCATTTGGTCAGATATTTGTGAGAAGGAATTTAATATGATTAAGGCAATGCTAAAGAAAACTCCCAAGTTGAAAAGTTTTGATCCCACCAAAGGTGCAGTGCTCATCACTGATGCCAGCATTAAGGGTTTGGGGGCCGTGTTGCAACAGAAAGAAGGGGCCACAGAGAATGTAATCCTATTTCTCTCGCGAAGTCTTAGGGGTGCAGAACTGCGCTACTCTGTCATCGAAAGAGCGGCCCTGGCTGTCCACTGGGCCATTAAGAAATTAAAAAATCTTCTGTGGGGATTGAAATTCGAAGTACGAACTGACCACAAGCCTTTATGTCAGGTGTTCAATAAAAAAGGGATTGATGCTATTTCTGGGAGAATTTCCAAGTGGGTAGTAGCTCTTCAGGGTTACAATTTTAAGGTTGAATACTTACCAGGTGCTAAGAACAATGTTGCAGATACACTATCAAGGTTGGTGGTCCTAAGTGATGATACATCCAATTCCAAAGAAGATGAACAGAATGAATGGGTCTGTGCCATTGAGAGTGGGGGAATGAAGGAAAGCAGATGGCGCGATGAGTGTGCCGCTGACAAAGAATTTCTTGAGCTTAGTTCTTTGCTTGAGAAAGGATGGAATCAGAAGGTGAGGGGTGAGTGTGAAAACTATTGGTTAGTAAAGGATGAGCTTTCGGTGTGTGATGGTCTTATCTTTAGAGGGACCAGATTGATTCCTCCTACTGCTCTTCGTAAAGAACTTCTTGATATTGCTCATGAAGGACATCAGGGGATGTCTAAGACGAAGGAGAGGCTTAGGCTTACCTATTGGTGGCCGGGCATGGATTTGCAAGTTGAACGTCTTTTAAGGGACTGCATACCGTGTTGCATGAGTGAGAAATGTCAGAAGCCTAGAGTGCAGCCCATGGTCATTAGGGAACGTCCCAAGAGGCCATGGGAGGAGTTAGCCTTTGATATATTGGGGCCCATTAGAGGGAATGGTTGTGAAAGTTATGTTTTTGTGTTGATCGATTTGCATTCAAGATGGCCAGAAGTAAAAATCACAAGAGGTATCGATACTAAGCAAGTTATAGGGTTTCTCAGGGAAGTCTTTGGTAGAGAAGGTTTACCGGGAACCATACTTACTGATAATGGGACTCAATTGGTTTCCAATGAAATGGAGGAGTTTTTGTTGAGGTGTTCCATTAAACATAAGAGGTGTGCACTATATCACCCAGAGAGTAATGGTATGGTGGAGCGCTTCAACCGTGTTTTGAAGGAAACCATTGATTTGGCCAAACAGAATTGCTTAAATTGGAAAGAGGAGGTTATCAGAAAGGTAGAAGTTTACAGAGTCTCTCCTCATGCTATTACAGGTCGCACCCCATTTGAGTTACTCAAAGGTAGATGTGCCAACACATTGGTTGCTCCTTTTTGGATCAATGATACTGAATCCAGAAGAGGTGTGAAAGCCTCCGGTATTAATTGGAGATTAAAAGAGAGTGAAAGAATAAAGGCACGCAAGGTGAACTATGATCAAAGAAAAGCTGTGAAGGTTACTCCTGTCAAGGTAGGTGATTTGGTTATGATCAGAGCTCCTTTTGGCAGGAAAACCTCCAGTTTGTTTAAAAAACCTCATAGGGTAATCAAAGTCTTAAGAAATGCAATTAAAACTGAAGGCTCACGCATTTGGAATTTAAACAGAGTGGTCATCATCAAAAACAGCAAAGTAAAGGCTAGTGAGGGAGCTTCTTCCTCTCATATGTCTCCTACAAGTTCTGCAGAGGAGAATAACAATATTCCCAGAGACAAAAGGATTACTAGATTACCTTTGAAATTTGATGATTATCTTATGTAATAAGTTTTCTTGTCCTGTTGTTGTATATAGGGGGAAGGTGTGTAATATTGTGCATATACATGTTCTTACTTTAACTTATCTCTGTACTGCATTTTGTGTATGTTTGAAGGTGCACCATGGTGATAGAACCTGGTGTACTGATCCCACTGTTGATCTTGGTCAGTTGCATCTAATACTGGCTGCTGGATGGATGGGATTTCTAATACTGCATTAAACCTATTCTACATTTCAACTACTTGGAGACTCCTTTTCTTCATTTAACCCTGAACCTTACAACAACATACAAAGATCAAAGAGACCGGAAGGCACTGGAAAAGAGTACAACTTACAAAGGGGAAACAGAAGAAAAATAAGCATTGGCATAGCCAATAGGTCTCGCCTTTGGGACGTGTTATTAGTTTTGCAGAATTGGATGCTTCTATAAGTAATATTTTGACATTTTTATTCTTTATGGGAAACAAGCACCAAATTGTAGCAGTTGACTAGTGCCAACGCCTGCCCTGGCTTTACCTCCTTAAAGAAAGGGATGCGCTTGACATTGAAGATGGGGGTGGTGATGTTGCTAACACTACTGACGGGGGGAACAGAGGCTGCTCGGGCCCTCAGCCTCCTCTTCCTGTAGCTCGAGGGGCTGGAGATCATCCCTGAAATTGGTTATATCCAGGGGGCCTGGGGGAGGCGTGAGGGAGGGAGATAAGGAGCGAAAGGGGCGGGTGGGAAATGTGGGGTGAAGTTTAAGGGGTGGCAAGGTGAGGGGGAAGAGGAAAGGAAGGGAGAAAGTGATTTGGTAAAGAAAGGGGATGGGGAAGAGTATAAAAAAAAAGCAAACGTTTTCAGAGACAGGCGGGATAGAGAAGGGACGGCATGGCACGAGTTATTAAATAATGGTGAAAGGTACCAAATTACTATAAATAACAGGCAGTGAGGGGGGGTGGCAGAGCCCCCTGATCATAGGCTGTGCTCTGTGCCTGCTTACATGGAAGTGCTAAGAAACGGCTTGGAGCCGGAGGCGCTTCCTTCACAGCCCGGGACTGGCGCTTGTTTTTTTAACCCTTGCGTGGTTTTATGAAAATCGTTTGAACTTTTTAAAGGTTTCTAATTGTTTTGGGTTTGCTACTTTTGCAACTGCTTAGATCCTTTTTTTTTAATCAATACTATTTAATAAGGTGATCTTATATCGTATATACTTCGCAGAAACGACGGTGCACGATTCTCCCGCGCAATACCAATGTATCTGGAAAAGCTAGGCTTTGTAGATAAAAATTCAGCTTAGGTTTTCCTACATGGCCGGGTTTGATTACTGTAAAAAAATATCAGGCTAAGCTGTCAAAATCTTATTGTTCCGAAGACAAAAGAGTTGGATAAAGGCAGACTGGAAAACCTTTTGAAAAGTGAACATTGGGAACTTAGCCTGCCAAAAAATAAAAACAATGTGCACGAACTCGCCTAGAGTGCCTTGAAGACAGATCCGTGTGTTAGGTGCGGCCCAGCTTGCCTCGGGAGTGAGGGAGACCGTTTTAGTTTTATTCCCAGGGGCTGGTCCGTGTGTTGAGTCTGCCCCGCTGGGGATGTTGGTCCTTAGCGCCGTAAGTGGTGGTGAGCAGGAAGCGGCACTTGTTTGTGCAAGGGATGGAGCACTGCGAGAGCTGGCCGATGCCTCGGAAGACGACTGAGGTACACAAACAAGTGATGGAGCACTGTGAGAGCTGGCCGATGCCTCGTGAGACGTGGTCCGGGGTGCAGTGACTTCAGCAAGTTTGGAGTCAGTCGGGCTACTCCCTGCCACAGCCCACATTGTCCATACCTGTAAACAGAAAAAGTGCCGCACGACGGACATGTTTAAATTAAGTGAAGTGAACACGATGGGCGCATAAGCACTGTACTAGGCAGTAACGGGCGGGACGCAGAGCCCCTTGATGATAGGCTGTGCTCTGAAGCTGCAGACGGCTTGTAGCCTGAGGCACTTTCTTCACAGCTCACACGTACCTGCAAACAGAAGAATCGCATCACGGCAGACATGTTTAGATTAAAAGAAAGATTTAGATGGTCGTTGTAGCAGCAGCAGCCTGCATTCTTTTACCAACACGGCGCACGCTGAGCTTCATGAAACATAAAGCATGGCGGCCGTAAAGCGGGCGATGCTGCGTATAAAAAAAACATACGGGCGCTAATAATAAATAAATGAAGGCGCGCGGTGAGCGCTGCTCGATGCTGTGTTGGGGGTGGGTGGGGTCTGCTTTTGAGGCAAGCCAAGACAAGACAAGCGCGGCAGCGAAAGTGAAAGCGACCGCGCTCTGTTTAATGACCCACGACGAGGAATGCAGCTGGCACCCTGCGTGCCGCTGCTCGCTCCTGACAGCTGGAGGCCGTGGGAGTGAACATTTACAGAAAAGGTGGGACATGCACCCGCCTTTGGCCAATTGCGTGCTTTCATTTTTGAAAGCCACACCCAAATAGAATGTGTGGAAGTTGAAAAACCACACGGACAAGTTTGGAGAAAGTCTGGAGTGATTCCAAGAGGCCTCCCCATCAGCGCATGCGCGCTGCGCTAGGCTCGACCTAAACAGTAAAGGTGTTGGGAAACAAGGTCTGGTGGATCAACTCTAAGGGTAACCAATGCAACTTTGAACCACAGAAAGGCACATTCAAAATGCTCTAGTGACACAGAAGTGGAATTCAGCCACGCTGAATTTAGCAATCTAATGTTTTTCACAGATGTCATTGCCCAGTCTTCCAGAGATATTAGTCTATTACCTGTCTAAATCACATGATAATGATTTACTCAGGGAATGTGGGGCGTTGCTCGATGCCACAAGATGGCGAATGTCTGTTAAATCTTCTTGTGAAGTGGACCCGGGGATCCGACATCATTCGCGATGCACTGGGAAAGTCCAGAACCTCTATGCTTGAGCGGATGATGGCTCTGATTGGTGGTAATCAGGGAAGCCCACTTGGCAACCATCACACAACTGAGTGGAGAGCGAAGGAGGTCAGATGGAATAAACCGCAAACAACGGATTACATTGATTAACTGTATAGGAACCATTGAGTTCCAAGAAAACTACAATAGACAGCCTGCAAAGATCGCCAGTGAGGCCCTGTCGTCAAATGCCTCCTTGGCTGTAGGCATGTGCCTGGGCATTGCTGCGGATGCCCACTGTACTTGGGAGGACCTGTCCTGAACCAGGCCACAACACTGAATTGCATATAAAGATACCTCTGTGACTTGAGCCTCCCGAGGGCGAGCCTGTCAAATGGTATATATTTTGAGCTATGGTTCCCCCACAGGGAACCTCTTTCAGGAAATTCTACGTCTTGGCAAGGTCAAATCTCACCCCCCACCCCCGCCCCTGCTCACCACTCTCTCCTTCATGCTGAGGCCCTTGAGGCCACTGGTGCTCTATGCTGGGACCCCAGTACCGACTAGTAAACATGTTAACTGTTTGAGCAGCCAGATGCTAGTCTGCAACCATGGGTCTGGGAGTTGGGTTGTTTGTAGTGTGTTCTTTATTGAGCCTAAACTCCAGTACATAATGCGGCATGCCTGTAGACCACCCACACACCTACCTCCTCCTTTGACTACACCTTTATCCCTGCCCAGATAATTCACATGGACAAATTGGCACTTCTAACTTAGAACATCCATGGCATGAGCATTGCACCACTCAGTATACCAATACATTAAACAGTAGGGTATCCAAGTGACTTTTTTTTGCAAGAAAATCACCTAGCCAAGGGAGAAGATCTAGGATTCTGAAACGATGGTGGGACAAATGTTTTCGTACTAGTTACTCGAGCTATGCAAGGGGGGCACTCATTTGGGTCCAACCTACAGTTCACTTCCGTAGCACTGCTGTTCAAATTGAACCACAGGGGCATTATGTATTTGTGGCGGGAATGTTGGATGGTAGGGTTGTGCTGTTAGGGACTGTATACTTAACCAAATGTGGCGCAAACAATTGCTACTGAACAAGGTGGTCCCATCTGCCGTGGATTAATTGAGGAGATTTTAACTGTGTCGTGTCGCTGATCCTTTACGGGACGGATCTTATTTCCCTCTCCCCTACTCCCCACAGTGCGCCTTGCAACATATCTATCACACTGGCTTACCCAGTTATCCCTTACTGACAGCTGGTGAAACATCCATTCAGCCACACAGGAAAACTCTTTTTACCTCTCCTGCTCCCATACATGACCTGCATCCAAGACTAGACTGCACCCTCTGTACACCACTACACAACTCCAATTAAAGGACGCGGAGTACCTAAGAAAGACTTTGTCAGATCATAACCCACTTCTAATATGACTTACATGGGAATGGTACGCTCCACCTGTGCCCACCTGGCTTATGTAATACAAGCACACTACCTTCAGGGCTCAGGGTACACTCCGCTGTGACTAAAACCAAGTAGAGGCCTACTTCCAAGGCACTGAACAGCGACTATACTGATGTGCAGAATTAACTGAGGCGAGAGACCGACATGCTCAGTTGCTTGAATCACTATCATTTATTGACTATATGGCGTATCAAGCTGCATACAGAGGGCCACATGCCATGGTGCTTCTTGGCGTGGCTTCTCCGGCGAGACAAAGATATTGAACAGATAACTGCCATTAAATAAAAGGCAATTTCAACTGGTCAATGGCTAAAGGGTAGCCCATGAAACATAGGAGACATGAGTTATTACAGCAATGCATGAGCCATAATATTTGGTATTCCCCTGGTAAACGATGTTGGAAAGCAACTTGCTGTTTGGCATAGGAATACAGTGCTCACCCATCCAACATAAGACCATGTCAAATTGAATCCTGGTAAGTTCTAACCCAAGAAACATAGGTAATACCAAATATTATAGGCCGTATAGGCCATTATATTTGGTATCGCCTAAGGGAACTGGATGTAAAATCTTGTGGAATGATGTAAAAAATTTTTAAAGATACGGTACTCTGCTATCAAATAAAAGACAACTTCAACTGGTCGATGGCTAAAGCATAACCCATGAAACGTAGGGGATACGAGATATTATAGCAATACGCGAGCCATAATATTTGGTATACCGATAGTAAACGATGTTGGAAAGCAAAAGGAAGGGAGCTATTTGGCATAAAAACTGTGCTCACCCAACCAACATAAAGCCATCTCCAATTGAATCCTGGTAAGTTCTAACTCGAGAAACACAGGGGATACCAAATATTATAGCCAATATATAGCATTATATTTGATATTCCCTAAGGGAACCAGATGTAAAATCTTGTGGAATGATGTAAAAAATGTGAAAAGATACTGTAGTCTGCTATCAAATAAAATGCAACTTCAACTGGTCACTGCCTAAAGGGTAACCAATGAAACGGAGGGTATACAAGATATTACAACAATGCCTGAGCTCTAATATATGGTATCCCCATAGGAAGAGGTGTTGAAAAACTCAAGGAAGGGTTCCTGTTGGAAGAAAAATACTGTGCTCACCCAGCAAACATAAGACCATGTCAAATGGTATCCTGGTAAGTTTTAACCCTAAAAACCAAGGGATACTAAATATTATAGCCTGTATAGCCCATTATATATTCGGTAGCCCCAAAATGAACCAGATGTAAAGCGTGTCAAATGCATTCAAAAGTACTAAAAGATGCTGTAATCTGCTTTCATATAAAAGGCAATTTCAACTTGTGAATTGTTAAAAGGTAAACCTTGAAAGCAAAGCATGAGCCATAATATTTGGTATCCACATAGAAAGAAACTTCAGAAAAATATTGCCGAAAATCACTCTGTTCACCCTGCCAACAAAAGGCCATGTCAAATTGTGTCCCGGTAAGCTTTAACCCTAATAACATAGCATGTCAAATTCTATGCCAGTAAGAGTTAACACTTGGTACGTAGGGGCTACCAAATATAGCCAGGATGGGCCATTATTTTTGGTACACTGTTCACTTAGCTTATATGGCCACATCGTGTTATCTACCAATTTTGAATTCACAGTGCTATAGTGCAAGGCAAGTGTGTGTTGTAACCAGTGACAAACCAGACTAGCTGCTGTTAACTAACACGGAACCATAAACAAACCAAATAGCATCTAACACCGAAATCCAGCAACAGATCTAGGCTGAGGATTTTTTCTAATTTGATTTCTTTGATTTGAAAATGTTTCCCTCAAATTTGTCATGCACTTCTCTTGGCTCCTCAAGAAGTACTCTAGTACATTGGTGCATGCAACGATGCACATGTGTACTATTGTACCTGATTGTAGCTATTCTGTGTTTGACTGAGGCTTGTGCTGCAGGTGCCTGGGAAGTACTGATTCTCTTCGAGTTGTGGACTATTGCGCTGTTGATGCCCACACAGCATATTTAGTGTCCTTCTCATTTGACCACATAAACACTGTGCTTGCTATTCATTTTTCAGCTAGACAGTCAATCTTAAAAGAGAAACTACAAGTCCCAGAATGCGACATGGTGCAAATTAAATATCACATGACATACAGCTACTTGATGGATCGAGTTACACTAGGAAAAAAATATCATTTGCTTATGTTTGCTATTTTGGAACAGTCAAGAGCTGGTAGGTAAAAACAAATTTGTGTAAAATGCTCAGTCCTCATTTGTAACAATCATGCCTCTGTTTCCTTTAATAAGTATTGAAACATTAAACACTTTTAAATGATTTATTCACATGCTTTCTGTTTTAGGCTTCTATGTCAAAAGAAAACATAGTGAATTGTTTGCATTTGTTTTGTAGGTCTCGCCTTGACAGCGTGTGTGCTGTGAATTTCAGATCTTTCGTTTTCTAAGAGTGGGCTTAGAGCCTACTCATTGCTTACCATTTGTTGGCTTCATTGTCACCCTCATTTATATACTTTTTATTGGTAAGATGCCATAGGCTTCCTTTTTGCATGTTTGTCCCTCCACTCAAGCATGCACACATTACTTGTGTCCTTCCACAGCTCATGGTTTTTAAGCATTACTTTTTCTTTGTGTTTAAGCACTCTACCAGAGTTTGTCTTGCTCAGCTGGCTCCCTCATGTACTTTTCCCCCTCAGGGTCCCTTCCTCACCCATGTGGCATACCCACACTCCCTCTCTCCACTGTTGTCTATGTTGTTGCTTGCACCACCCATTCAACTTCCTTTTGTTGTTGCCCGTGTTTTTGCTTGCAATGCTCACCGTCCCTCCTTCCGTTGTTGTCCATGTTGTAGCTTCCTCCTCCCACCCTCCTTCCTTACTTGAATTGTTGCTTGCTTTCTCCCACCCTCCCTCCTTCCATTGTCGTACATGTTAATGCTTGCTTCTACCTGCCCATCCTACTTCCATCGATCCACTTGTTGCTTACCCCCTAGCACTCCCTCCTTCTGTTGTTGCTTGCAACATCCACCCTCCATCTTTATTCCATTGTTGCCTATGTTGTTGCTTGCTTCCACCCACCCTACCTTCTTCTGTTGTTGCACTACTAATTGTTGCTTTCCCCCCACCAACTCTCCTTTCTTCTGTTGTGTCCTGTGTAGTTGCTTTCAACACCGCCCCTCTTTCAGTAGTTGCCCGTGTTGTTGCTTACCTTTAACTACGCTGCCTCCTGTTGTTGCTTGCAACTCCATCCACCCTCGCTCTTTCTGTTGTATCTTGTGTTATTGCTTTCCCCACTCACCCTCCTTGGATGTTGCCTTTATTGTTCTGTACCTTAAGTTGTTGTCCGTGGTGTTGACAGTGTTGGCTTGCACCAAACCAAGTGTTGTTTTTGTGCTTGCTCTGAGCCCCTCCCTTCCACCACCCATTGTCCGTGTTGCCCCCCTGACTCACCCATTTAACCACCCACACATGTTGCCTCCATAGCAGCTTATGTGCTGCTTATGTGTGGCAATTCCATGTTTTAAGTGTACTTATGAGCGACATTCAACGACCAAATATGTGACACTTTATTGTGAGTAAAACAAATAAATCTTGAAACCACTGGTAAGTACCTCAAATGGAAGGTCACAATCACAATCGCCCTCCACTGTAAAAACGTGAGAAACTCCTGTACCGTCCACCTCTTACCAGGGCCGCTCTGACACTTGAAGCTGCTTGCCGTACCATGGACAAATTATGACATTACTGTCTCCAAAAAGTGTAGAATTGCAGCAGCGGCTTGTGGAGGGAGTGCTGCGGGGCGGTGGGGCAGGGGAGGAGCAGGGTGGGGGGTAGTAAACTACGGCATACGGCTGAAGAGAGGTAAGTAAACAAATAAATAAATAAAACGAATTTCATTGCGCGCGCTGCATTGCCAAATGCGATGCAGCGCGCGCAACGAAATTCGTTTTATTTATTTATTTGTTTACTTACCTCTGTTCAGCCGTATGCTGTAGTTTACTACCCCCCACCCTGCTCCTCCCCCGCCCCGCCCCACCCCACCGCACCGCAGCACTCCCTCCACGAGCCGCTACTGTAGAATTGCCATCCCATGATGTAACTAGGCTACATAAACACATCTTTTATCACAACTTAAAAATTAGATTTGAAATCTCCTTTTCTCATTGTTTTAGAGAACCACAATATGACATACAAACATGATCACCCCAAACAGCACAGTGACAGACAGCTCACTTTGTCTTTCTCTTAATGGTTGTTGTACTTGCAACTTTCCAACTCTCTCTGCTGGTCCTCTGTGGGCTGACGCTCATGCTATACCTGTTCCTGTGTGTAGACTCACACTAGCTACCTTTTGACACTCAACTAGTGCAGAGATGCTGCTCCCTAGTCTGCCGTTGTGGAGTAAGAGTAGGTGGAGACCTTGTGCTCTCTCTCTCATGGGCATACACGGTGGTGTAGGACAGTGGTCCTGCCATTCGAGGACCCGGATAAACTCACACTACATCCTCTGGCCAGGTGTGGCCAGAGGCTTTAAATAAAGGGGAGTGAACCACTCGGGGTTCACTCCAAGACCTAGAGAGTACATGTGTACAGTGTTAGGGTCAGGGAATGGGGCCTACACATTAGAAACCCCAGCACTGCAGTATGAAGCGCTTTATAAAAAGAAGCCATTTTATTGCAGGAGAAGGAAGTCTAATGCCAAATGATAACTAGTAAAAGTGCACTTTTCACTCCTCGGCCTACACCATTTACGAACGTGTCGTATGGCTGAGGTTCAAAGATCTGAGCAGACATTTGTGTAGAACTATGAAAGATTTATTCTCGCCCTTGGTAAATACAAAACGCAGTGATTAAATACATGGACAACAGCGATGAACCCGGCGGCACTATGGGGTGCATACTTGTCTCGGAATGTGCTCACTTTTTCAACTTTAAAAAAAAAAAAAAAATCAGTCGTGATAAAAGCTCTCTGTGGTTAACTGAAGTTCATGGAAAAATACTCTTGAATGAATGTAATTTGTAACCCAGAAGTACCTTATTGGAAGATTGTTTAAAACTCAATAAAGTCTGTTTTAAAAAAAAAAAAGCTCTCTGTGGTTTTCGCAGGAAGAGAAATAATATAAACTGAAAAGACAGTTTGTGATGTTAGACTCCCAGGTGCCCACTGTGGGGTTGAATGTATAGGGTTGCGTGTAAAGCACGTGCGTCTGGCAAATGATTTTATTATCACATCCCCTCGGGGGCTGAGAACTCTTAGGGCCTCATCAGGGAGATATAAGGTCTGGGGTCTGCTCTCTCAGCAGAATGATCTTCGGAAGGGGTGCAGAAGGCCCTACCGGGACATGAACCCCACCCACCCACAAGAGCGGCTGCCGGGTCCTCGTTCAATTAGATGTCACAGAATGTGGTTTGAAAGGGGAGACAAGGAGACCAAGGGGAGAAAAGGGGTGTGGAGGGTGCAGGGCAGCTAGATGGAGAGAGAAAGGAAAGGATATACAAGAGCGGTGGGGAGGGCAAAGAGCAGCCAGACGGAGAGAGAAAGGCTAGGCAAGAGTGGAAAGTGAGGTACGGATGGTGTGGAGCAAGTAGAGAGAGAGAAAGGATAGATGAGAGGGAAGTGTGGTGTGGAAGGAGCTGAGCAGCTAGACGGAGAGAGAAAGGAAAGGCTAGATGAGAGAAGTGAAGAAGGGATGGTGGAAGGATGGAGGGGGAGAGGAAAGGAAGGAAGTATAGACAGAATGAAGAGAGTTGAAAGGAGGAGAAAGGGGAATGAAGGAGAGAAGGGCAAAATAAATATTTGAGTGCAAAAAAGTTTTTGGGAGCGCCTATGAAAATAATGAACACGTCCTTGTGTAATGTAACTGGTGCTCATGTAAAGCGTGTCAATACCTTGGGGTCGTGTTTGTGCTATACAAAACTGCAAAACAAAAACAAAAAAAGAACGGTTTTGAAAATTGATAATAGTGTGTTTAAGATGGCATGGTAGTGCTGGCCCTGCTGCTCCTATGGCTCGGGCTGCACTGGTTGGTATGTCTGGGCAGTGGTAACGTGGTGCGTGCGGGGTCTCAGCATCGGTTCTCCCTTGTATTTATTATTCACCCAAACAATGCTGTGTGTGTTTGAAAAAAAATAATGCTGTCAGCGTTGCAAGTTGCTTTTTGAGCAATGGCAATAAAAGCAACCAGTGTGTTTTTCAATTTAAAACACCTTGTGCTTACAAACATCAGCTGTGCGCATAGCTGAAGTTAGTTTCTGGTCAAAGAGCGCTGAAAGTTGAGCTTTAAACATTCTCCAGGGGTCGGGAGAGGGGCTTGGAAGAAGGTCCATGCTACATTGAATGCAGCACAAATGCGATCATCACATACAGACTGACCTTGTATATCCCTGAACTCTTCCTCAAACAAGGGCAGCGTCCTGCGAGTGGTGTGTGCGGCCGCCACAGCGAAAGTTAAAGTGCGCATGCCGCGCTGAAAATAAAAAAACGGAGTGGGCGCCACTTCCAAAGCAGCGTCCCGCGTACGATGTGCGTGTACTAAAAATAAAAATCAGCGATCTCAAAGGGGTGGTGGGGGTGGGCAAAGATGGCACAGCGAGAGAAGCGTAATGTAAATAAAACAAAAGAGTACAAGCAGCGTGCGTGTCACTGCTCGTTCTGCGGCAATACTCCATGGGAGTTAACTTGTGAAAAAAGGTGAGATATGCACCAACCATTAGCCATTTTCAGGCTATCATTTCTGAATGACAGAGGCAACAGCCAATCCAAAGCGGTGGAGGGAGTCGAACCCCATAAAGTACATACAACAGATCACCTGACAGCTTGCGCTGTCTAGGCTCGACCTAAAAAAGCATAAGGCCATTAAAGATAAACATATGCAGAAAGCCTGGTGTGTTCTTTTTAAAATATAAGCAGGATTGTAGAAGCCTATATTTGAGCTTATGGTCACAGGTTCAAATCCTGATGTGTTGACTGAGCCTTTTATCCTTGTGAGGTCGACAAAAAAGCACTATTAGGCAGTATTAAATATGCTTTATTCGGCCAAAGATGCCCATGAGTGAAAGTATGCTTTATAAATACAGATGATATACACAGTGCTGGCAAGGTTTGGATGGTAATTGGTATGTTTAAATGTCGATATTTATAGGATGACAAACAGTGTTACAGAATAAAAGCAAAATGCACACACAAGGCCAATAAAAACAAATACATGCATGAAGCCTGGTGTCTTTTTTTTAAACATAAGCAAAAATGTGATAATGCTGAAATATAAAGCATGGTGTATATTTTTTTTAATATAATTGTTCTACATGGCAGCGTGTATCAGGTAAAGTATTGTGATTTAAAACAATGTTTCCTAAAACTAATACAATAGTGAAAACTAAAATACAACAGACATGAAATATGCGTTATATAATGCAAGATATAAAACATAGATGCCGTGTATTTTGTTTAAAATATTAGCAACTATGGAATTCTAGTAACAAATACAGCATGATATGTTCCTTTTACAACACGTAATAGCAAACTTTGGTGGCTTAGTGGAGTAATGCGTCCATTGTACGGCCTGTGTTTGACCTTATGGGCCCAGGATAAAATCTTGACATGTTGACTGAGCCTTTTATCCTTCTAAAGTTCGATAAAATTAGTGATTCAAATCCCGACAGGTTCAACGAGACTTTTATCCTTATAAGGTCGATAAAATTAGTGATTCAAATCCCGACAGGTTAAACGAGACTTTTATCCTTAAAGGTCGATAAAATTAGTGGTTCAAATTTCGACATGTTGAATGAGCCTGTTATCCTTCTGAGGTTGAAGCAATGAGTACTGTTGGGTAATATAAATAGCTTTTATTTAGGCTAATATGCCCAATCAATAAGAATTATATAAACAGTGCTGCTAAGATTACTAATTTAATTTGTTGTTTAAATTGCCGATATTTTTGGATTGTGAAAGGGTAATATTTGCTCCTTATTGTTGGGGGTGATTGTATGAACGAGAGGCATACTGCATCGATAGTGTTACAGCGTGGGAACAGAGTGTTGTGGAAGCCTGGTGGTGGTGTTGTTTTTGTCGGAGGTGGAAGGGTTGTATGGTGGAGTTTGCCTTGTGGCCTGTTTTGGGGCATGAAGGGATGCAGCGGCTGTGTTGAGCTCGCTCCTGGCATTGGGGGTTTGGGTGGGGGTTGGGCGTGCTAGGGTATGTGATATAAAAGGTATGGGCTTTGAATGTGCAGCCTGGGGGTTTTTAAATTAGTGGCCTAGATGGGCAAGAGATGAATGGGCAGCACAGCAGTTTACCTGGAGTGCGGGTGCAATGGTGGGAATGGCCGGTGTAATGGTGACAAGCACACATACGTGGTGATGGACCTTGACAACATTGTTGCATTATCTAAGGGCTACATTTGTTCCTTATTTTGGGGGTGCTTGTATGAAAGAGAGGCATGCCGCATTGATGGTGTTCCAGCATGGAAAGGGGTGTGTTTATTTGCTGGTGCGGGTAGAGGGCCCGGGCTAGGCAAGTACCAGTAATGAGGAACGCATAAAGCATAAATATAAATAAATATTAATATATAAAGCGGTGTATTTGTTTATGCGTTATATAATGAAAAAATATCAAACTTCGATGCTGTGTATTTTGTTAAAAAAAATAACAAATATGGAACTCTAGTAACAAATACAACATAATATACTCCTTTTCCAACTCGTAATAGCAGGGTTTGGTGGCTTAGTGGAGTAATGCGTCCACTGTAAGGTCTTGTATTTGACCTTATGGTCACTGGTCCAAATCCCGACATGTTGACTGGGCCTTTTATCCTTATAAGATCGATAAAATGAATGATTCACATTTCGACCTGTTGAATGAGCGTGTTATCCTCCTTAGGTTGATACAATAAGTACTGTTGGGTAATATTAAATATGTTTTATTTAGGCTAATATGCCCACAGATAAATATACGTTTTATAAATACAAATTTTATCAACAGAGCAGCTAATATTACAAACTCAATTTGTTGTTTAGATTGGCGATATTTTTGGATTGTGCAAGGGTAATATTTGCTCCTTATTAACAGGATGGCTGTATGAAAGGGAGGCATGCTGCATTGATAGTGTTGCAGAGTGGGAACGCAGTGTTGTGGAAGCCTGGTGCTGGTGTTGTATTTCTCGGGTGAGGGGGGTGGAAGGGTTGTTATGGTGGAGTTTGCCTTGTGGCCTGTTTTGGGGCATACAAAGAGGTAGCAGCTGCATTGGGCTAGCTCGTGTCATTGGGGAGCTGGGTAGAGGTTTAAAGGTTCTAGTATACGTGCTATTAAAGGTATAGGCGTGTGCAACCTGGGGGTTTTTAAATTAGCGCCTAGATGCGCTGGAGACGAATGGGCAGCACAGCAGTATGCCTGGAGTGCAGGTGCCACGGTTGGAAATGGCCGCAGTGTATTGGTTTTAAATATCTATATAAATGCGGCTGCAGTTATATATAGAGCCAAATAACAAAGTAGTAAAAATGTAGTGTTGGTGATATATATATATATATATAGCAAGTGTTATTTTTATTTTATTTTACAAAAATACAGACGTAAAAACATAAAAAACGCAAAATATTCCCAAATGTTGTGCGTTTTACGGAGTGAGTTTACGGTTAAAAAACTAGGCTCCACCTAATGAGAAAATATTTGCAGCAAGTAGTAAACACCAGAATTGTTTGATGTTATCGCTGTGTTTAGCGAATGCTAAAACATGAAATTAAATATACACATAAAGTCAGAAATGCAGCTGTAGGGTAGGGATTTCTTTTATATTAATTTACATAAAGTGACTAAAGGTGAACAACATTCCGTGTTTAAACCCATAAAAAGATTCAGCGGCTACGTTTGGCAGTTGCTGCTATGAAGAGGGGGCTGAGTGTGGGGTTTGCTCCTGGCACTAAAATACGCTACAAACGCATACACAGCATAGCGGCATGCCTAAAGTGTGGGTGGCATAATAACAGATGTACAGTGTAATAACAAGCACACTCGCGCACCAACCGACTTAGCAGAACACTGTTACACAATAAAAGGTAAATAAATGTTCGCACAAGGCCAGCAAAAAAAAAACCAAGCATTCGCAATGCAATCGGTCTCGCATTGGTGAAAGTTGGAGGAGTTGGCGTTGTAAACAATATTGTTTTTTACTTATGTTACTTATGTTTTTAGGTTTAACCTGCACAGCGCTAGCTCCGTCCTTGTGAAATCTATAGTTTTTAATATAAACTTAAAAGGGGCTTACATTCTGCTCCCTCTCTTTCCTGGCTTTTCATTGGTTCCTGTACTTGCAACTTTCTTTGCCTCCATTTCTATTGGCTGTAGCATATTTTCCTGCATTTAGCAAATATTGTCCCTCATCTACTTTTCTTATCAGTTTCCTGTCACCAAATATTGTTAACATCCGCTTTGGTTGAACTCTTTCTTCATACAGTTTTGCCTCTTTCTGCTTTTTCCTCTTGCAGGAGATTTATATAGCGCCACTTATCACCGGGACAGATTAAGTGATTTGCCCAGAATCACAGGATGCTGCGCTGCTGAGACTCGAACCAGGATCCCCAGCTCTCGAGTCAGCAGCTCTGGCCGCTGGGCCACATCCTCTCCACTCTCGTGATACTTGTAAGAGAAATCTTTCCTTCGCCCCTGACGGTGATTGATAGAAACAGTTTATTATTCATTACATAGGTGAAACCAATGCATTAACAAGGTTTGTTTATATTGCACTCAATACTGTTCAGCCTCTTCTTAATCGCTATATTGTCACATAAAGGATTATAGCAGCATTGCAATATCTGCACAGAATCACACAGTTATGATTAAGCAGGGAGCTACAACCGCATACCTAAGTCCCCTACTTTCAATGTCTTAAATTTAACCACCTAACTGCTGCTCTTCCTATAGCATATCTACTTGGGAAACATGCTTACAGTTTTAAATGTCAAACAAGCATTGGTAATGCATTGGTTTCGCCTATGTTATGATTAAAGGACTGTTTTTATCAATCATCGCCCATGATGGAGGAAAGAGCTCCCTGACAAATAGCACAGGAGTGGAGAGGATGTGGCGCAGCGGCCAGAGCTGCTGACTCGAGAGCTGGGGATCCCGGTTTGAGTCTCCGCTCCGCAACATCCTGTGATTCTATGAAAATCACTGAATCGCTCTGGGTGATAAATTGCATTATAAATCTTCTGCAACTGTAAAAAGCAAAAAGGGGCAAAACTTTATGAAAAAAGAGTTCCAATGCGGATGTTAACAGTATTTTGGCTAAAGGAAACTGAAAAGAGAAGACGAGGAACAAGCATTGGTAAATGCAAGAAAATATGTTACCTCCAATAGAAATGGAGCAAAATTAAGTGGCACGCAAAGGAACCAATAAGAAGCCAGGAAAGAGAGGAGCCGGGATATAAGCCCCTTTTAAATTTATATTAAAAATAACAGATTTCTAAAGCACATCCCAAGGGCTGTGCAGGCGCAACCTAAAAAGCACAGGTATAAGCAATCCTGCATTAAGCACGCCGTCTGCTTAGAATATGTATTGTGCAGATTTTCGCTGTATTTGGCGTTCCTATGCAGTGGACACCTAGCCACAAGAGGGCGACATGTATATTATTTATTTTTTGAAGATCTGTATAGCGCAAACTTGGACCAATGGCGCTTTACTTGCGAGCCAGGTCAAATTAAATACATTTAAAGGCACACGGAGATTTAGTGATTTGCCCAGGATCACAAGATGCTGAGCCGAGGCTGAGACTCGAACCCTGCCCCCAGTTTCAAAGCCTGCACGTCTGGCAGTTAGGACACTTCTCTTTCCTCTGTGTGGTTACAAAGAGTACACAACAGCATTTACATATCTTAAAGATGTTGGATTAATTGGGCAAAGGATTAGGACTAGGGGGAGAGTGGAGGTGTCACTTTGTTTATATGTCTGTAAGGGGATAGATGTCTGGTGCTCAGAGGATCTGAGCTCGAGAGAACATACTGAACCTCAAGTTTAAATCCAGATTCCTAAGCAAACAGGATTCCCACAACATACCTGCATGGAGTCTGTTCCAAACCAACATTTACTTTCTGCCAGTTTAAGCAAGTGGCGCGAAGTAAAGCATTTCAAATGTCATTCTGGCTGTGGCACAAAGTCAGCGCAGGTCATCAAATGGGATTGGTTTCTCTTCTCTGAAATGCATTCTGTAGCCTCAGAATTGTCATGTGGGGGGCCAGAGGCATTAGTTACTACCTCCTCCTTCTTGACTGGTTGCAGGGTAAGTGAACATTTGTCTTGGTTAGTCTCTAGTTAAGTACACAAAGGAAAATTGGAAGGAGGGTGCTAGGGAAAGTTTTAAGACCAACACAGGATTACATCCCCAATACAGTACAATACAATAACAAGCAAAATCCTGGGGTCTGGAAGGAAAGCACACGAAGAAAAGGAGACACTGACAATATCACACAAATCTAACTGTGGGATAATCCCTTTTCAGGACGAAATCCCACACCCACCAAAGGTGGCATGCTTCATCATTTGGGATTCTCCTCTCAGAGGAAACGTAGTACCTCTGAGGGCTACAACCCCCTCTCTGAGAGGGAGGAGCACACAGATGTTTTGAGGTCTACTCTACATGGATTTACTAAATCCACAAAATGAGAGAAAGCCAAGTATGGGTGAGGACGCAGCGCCAAAGAAAACGTAACGTGAAGGAAGTGATGTTAAAACTAGCTAGAGAGAATACAATGCAACCTTTATTCCTATATCCTCACTGCCAGGATTAAAACCAGTGCACCTGCGGTATGGAATTAAACCGCATGTGTCAGACGAACTAGTGTGGCCAACATGTTTCAGCCATAACAACACATAATGTGTCAAGGCTTTCGTCAGGACCTAATTGATGCTGCTGCTAAGTGATGTGTTAAACAAAAGAAATTAGATACGGAACCCAAGGCACTTCCGGTTCCTGTTCCCAGAAAGGTGACTGTACCTAGTGAGAAAAGATATGGACACATATGTAATAATGTCAGTGGCTTTCAACAAAACATGATAAACATTCAAGAGGGATTAACAGAAATTCCTCCGCTTACAACATACACCCCAAGTGTGTATAGACAATGAGATAAACATCAACTCCTTACCCGTAACAACTGGGTAGAAGGCTTCACCTCACCCTGGCAACAGCTCAGGATAGGGGGCACCGCTCTATAATGAAGCAAATAGGGTGCAAGTGTCAATCAAAGCACTATTCGGGCGTGTATTAACGCTCGACAATTTGAAGAATGAGCAAACATGAGTCAAACAAGAAAGAGAGATCTATGTGAAAAACTCAGAGTTCATTAAAACTACATCTTAAAGTCTGCGTGTCAATACTAAATTACAAAAGCAGAAACAATACTGTTTGTGAATACAGTCACTTAGTCACCAATAATGATGGACAACTAAACGCTAGGATGTTTACAAAGATAACAATGGTCTTACTAATCGAACCCCTAGGCTAAAAGGGGGTTCTCAAGGGTAAAAACATTCTGTGCTTATCTTATGCCTCACACTCACCACCGGTGGAAGCCGGTCTCGAGTGCAGACACTGGGAGCAACAAAGGTCCAAGCTAACAAGGTTGCGGGAACTAAAAGTGCCAACATCAAGCATGTAGTCCCCCAACATTCACCTATCCGTCGGTACCCCAAAGTGGTACAGAGCCTGCGACCGGAGGTGAAGGACGCCAGTGAAGACGCGCCTTAAATACGGGATCTGTAAGGGTAAACTCTTAACCGGTGTGTATTCCGATAGAACTGGAAAACACAGCGCATGCGTGTGACAATGTCACACTAATCTGGCGCGCATGTGTGAAGCTGCCAGGGCCTGACGGGAAATGTAGTTAGAATCCAATGTTACCCACGCCGTGGCCAGACTCCTGTGTCTGTTCAAACCCACTGTCGTAAACACAGTTACACATAATGCCTTCAAAGCAAATACTATAAATAACGGCAAAACCCTAGCAGTGAAGATCGGGCTAAGACATAAAAAAACCCGACGTGCAATGATCACCGCTGCATGAATGAAAAATATTAATGGCACTGATACAGTGGTTATCTTAGCATGATAAGGTGGTTAATTTGTAAAAGATACCATAGTGAGTGCCTACTCTATTGCTCTTCTGGATGTGGCCAACTCACATAAATGGTGTCAGGTGACTTACACGGAACATAATTCCCTGTTATTCACGCATGAATGGAAAATGTTACCACTGCTGCTATAAGAGATGTAAATGAATGCATGATAGTGCAATTAAATAGATGGAGATACCATCGTAAGTGCCCGCTTTATTGTACATCTGAATATAGCAAACTCAAATCAACGGTGTAAAAAAACTTATAAAGCAACCCAGGGAATTTCATCATTTAAACCCATACTGTCACTCTAAAGCCTGTATACCCAACGTTGCTCTCGTCTAAAGAGGTATGTGGAGATGTCTGTAATGTGGGTAGGAATGTGCGGTTTTTCTAACACTGTCCATTTAAGATCTTCTGGGGAATGGTTGGTCATTAGAAAATGGTTTGTAAGTTTAGTGGCAGCTTTCTTACACCGGATGGTGCTCTTATGTTCTAAAATGCGGGTTTTCACCTTGCGGGTGGTCATGCCTGCGTATCGCAGAGAACACGGGCAGGTAATCATATACACCAGTTTATCACTGGTGCAATTAGTGTGCTGTAACTGCATCCATAGTTGTGGGGTCCCAATGTCGATGGAAACCGTGTGTTCTGTTTGTGGGCAAGCAGCGCACATGCCACAAGGGACATGACCTTTTACAGCAGGTAAACCCCAGAGCGTATTCTGGTCCTTTGATTTCCTGTTGAGTGGGCATGTGTGCACCAGTTGATCCTTGACATTCATACTCCGCTTGAAGGCAAACAGTGGTCGAGGTAAGTTGGTAGTTCCAATATTCAGCAGTTTCCAATTGTGGAGAATCCTCTTTTTGATTTTATTGGAGAAACTGCAGAAGGTGTTTACACATGTTAGCCTGGCGTTGGGTTCTTTCGGTCTACTGACTTCAATGAGCGCTTCCCTGTTGTTATTGGAAGCACGTTTCATTGAAGTTTTTATTAGTTTCCTCGGATAGTTCCTCGCCCCAAGTTGGAGAGCTAAATTCTGAGCGTGTTCTTGATATTTGGCAGTTGAGGAACAGTTCCTCTTGATCCTCAAGAACTGTCCGAAGGGAAGATTGTCCCGGAGAGCTTTAGGGTGATAGCTCTTGTATGATAACAGGGAGTTTTTGGCCATGGGTTTCCTAAAAAGTTCAGTGCCCAAACCACCACCCTCAGGAAAGATGCGAATATCCAAAAAGAGTAAGCTGATGTTGCTATATTCACAAGTGAATTTAAGGAAAACATTCCTGTTATTCAGCCACATCTGGAATTCATTGATGGTGATAGGAGTTTACCCTTACAGATCCCGTATTTAAGGCGCGTCTTCACTGGCGTCCTTCACCTCCGGTCGCAGGCTCTGTACCACTTTGGGGTACCGACGGATAGGTGAATGTTGGGGGACTACATGCTTGATGTTGGCACTTTTAGTTCCCGCAACCTTGTTAGCTTGGACCTTTGTTGCTCCCAGTGTCTGCACTCGAGACCGGCTTCCACCGGTGGTGAGTGTGAGGCATGGGATAAGCACAGAATGTTTTTACCCTTGAGAACCCCCTTTTAGCCTAGGGGTTCGATTAGTAAGACCATTGTTATCTTTGTAAACATCCTAGCGTTTAGTTGTCCATCATCATTGGTGACTAAGTGACTGTATTCACAAACAGTATTGTTTCTGCTTTTGTAATTTAGTATTGACACGCAGATTTTAAGATGTAGTTTTAATGAACTCGGAGTTTTTCACATAGATCTCTCTTTCTTGTTTGACTCATGTTTGCTCATTCTTCAAATTGTCGAGCGTTAATACACGCCCGAATAGTGCTTTGATTGACACTTGCACCCTATTTGATTCATTATAGAGCGGTGCCCCCTATCCTGAGCTGTTGCCAGGGTGAGGTGAAGCCTTCTACCCAGTTGTTACGGGTAAGGAGTTGATGTTTATCTCATTGTCTATACACACTTGGGGTGTATGTTGTAAGCAGAGGAATTTCTGTTAATCCCTCTTGAATGTTTATCATGTTTTGTTGAAAGCCACTGACATTATTACATGTGTCCATATCTTTTCTCACTAGGTACAGTCACCTTTCTGGGAACAGGAACGGGAAGTGCCTTGGGTTCCGTATCTAATTTCTTTTGTTTAACACATCACTTAGCAGCAGCATCAATTAGGTCCTGACGAAAGCCTTGACACATTATGTGTTGTTATGGCTGAAACATGTTGACCACACTAGTTCGTCTGACACATGCGGCTTAACTCCATACCGCAGGTGCACTGGTTTTAATCCTGGCAGTGAGGATATAGGAATAAAGGTTGCTTTGTATTCTCTATAGCTAGTTTTAACATCACTTCCTTCACGTTACGTTTTCTTTGGCGCTGCGCCCTCACCCATACTTGGCTTTCTCTCATTTTGTGGATTTAGTAAATCCATGTAGAGTAGACCTTAAAACATCCCTGTGCTCCTCCCTCTCAGAGAGGGGGTTGTAGACCTCAGAGGTACTAGGTTTCCTCTGAGAGGAGAATCCCAAATGATGAAGCATGCCACCTTTGGTGGGTGAGGAATTTCGTCCTGAAAAGGGATTATCCCACAGTTAGATCTGTGTGATATTGTCAGTGTCTCCTTTTCTTTGTGTGCTTTCCTTCCAGACCCCAGGATTTTGCTTGTTATTGTATAGTCTCTAGTTAAGCCTGGCATTCAGCCCTGGTTGCTGTACGCCATCCGTAGGAAATGATACGATTGTGTTTTTAAACAGTTGATATGGGATACAAAAAAGTGTGAGCCACTGAGCACACAAACAATCCAGGGAAAACAATATTATTCACTCCGTACGACCCCCTTGCTTTAAAGCTGTTCTGTTGTCAAATAGAAACATTTTTGTATATTTAGATTTTCAGTTGGGTACCATGAACAATAAGTTGTCACCCCAGAGAGTTTGAGGAAGGAGAGGTAACACATAGGTATAAGCCATGGAAGATCTTGTAAGCCACCACATATGGCTTTCTATGCCTTGAATGTCTGCAGTAACAGAAAACCCTTAAGATTGGAAATCAACATGCATTTATTCATGTTAGACAGATGTGAGAAGTGAGTTGTTTACATCATATAAAAGTGTTTTGTTGCGCCCTGTGTTTTAAGTATTGGGCTCAAAGCGTGAAGAGCAAGTCCAGCGCGACATAAACAATCTAGCACTTCCCAGGGAGTAATTGTGTGGTCAGATGTATGTGAGAAGGAACATTTCCAGAGTTCAATTGTTACTAGTTTGTGCTAAAATGACACAGTGAGGTGTTTCAGGTGAGTTCGTCGTTTCGGGGTTTTGAGTTTTACACACTCCTGGGCCAGAGACCATTTTCATTATAATGTTGCAGCTGGTTTTATTTATTTACTTATTTTTGGGGCATGCTATGAAGCCAACATGTAGGTGCTGGTTTACGTGCTCAAGACTTGGGAAATATTAGAATTTTATCCACACATGCCTTTTCTTTATCAGGACAAATTACCCCACTTGGCATTGTGGTTTTATTCTTTGTCTCATTCTAATAATGCTAGGTTTTAATAGAGGTTAAGTGATGAAACGTTAAATACATTTAATTAAGGAAAATATCTGCCATCATGTTCATGTTTCTGTGGTACTGGCTCTGAACCCCTGGTCTATGGTAAAACCTACCAAAACCAAGTTTGTACATTTTTTTTATTGTTGAGTAAAATCTAATTGTAGAGGCAGACATCATAATCTGACCAATCTGCAGATCTAGGAAAAATCGGTCTTTATGAACTGGGATCCCCAGCTCGAGTCAGCAGCTGTGGCTGCTGCGCCACATCCTCTCCACTCTTGTGATACTTGTAAGGGAGCTCTTTCTTTGGTCCCGGACAGTGATTGATAGAAACAGCTTATTATTCATTACATAGGCAAAACTGATGCATTACCAATGCTTGTTTTGTTTGTAGTGGAGTGGATATATGTTGTTTGTAGTGGAATTACGTGATTTGAATTGTTAGTTGAAGAATTATGTGGGGTGAAATTGTGCGGTGTGTAGTGTATTTGTGTGGTTGAATTATGTGGTATGGTGAATAGATAGGAGTAAGTGCTGTATAAAATAGATAGAAAGTAAGATTGAGCGGGATAGATAGTTTGTGTGCGACTTGGTGAATGGACTGTAGATGGAGTACGTTGGGAAGCACGCCGTCCCTGGTGACCAACCGCTCTGGGTTTACCCCTAGAAATGAATAGCCCCCATCCATTCTTTAAAAAGAACTGTAGTCTACAGTTCAGTGTATAATTTATTGATGCAAAATAAACCTTAAAATGAACCGTGAATAATATTGATAAATCCTGGGAGTTGTCCATTCAACTGAATTGTATGTCCAGAATTTGCACGCTCCCTGCGTGACCCCGCGACCACTAGTTTTCAAAAGTAAAACCAGTTTTATAAGCATTAGCTAAGCCAATAGGTCTCGGCAATGGCACGGTTCTGAGATTTTGGTGTTGTGGTTTTGGCACATAGGATCTCCAACAAACATTACACATTCTTGTGCATTTCACTGTAGAAATAGGAACCGTTATTAAACCAACAGCAGTCATCCATAGTAATCTAAAATTGGGATGTAAGTTTCCGATTCAATAAGGTCCTTAAACGGCCAATCCTTAAAAGTGCCGTGACAACGTGTCAGAACAATAACCCCCAAGTCCCAAAGGGTATGCATTACAGCCAAGACAAGGAAGGAGTGATCCAACATGGGAGCCTCAGCAAGAACATGCAAGCGAACGTCTTATAGCCAGGGCCACTGGAATTATGCGACAGGAGAGGGCCAGATTTTGCGCAAGGGTTGAGTAAATTACGCAGCAAGAAATTGCAAATTATGCGGAGTAAAGCAGCACAATTATTAATAGGATTACTTTTATTATTTTGTATTTTTTACACTTGTTAACACTGTCTGGGCATTGGGTGCACTTTGTTTGTGCCAGTTTAATGCCCAAAATATAGTAATAAGCACACAAAAGGTGACCAGTTAACGTTTGAAAAAGGCCTTCTACTGCCCTGTAACACGTGCTGCTGCGTTTTTAGTAACTTTAGAACAGTTTGAGCTAGAAACAATTTTTTGGGGTAAAATCCTGCAGATTATGCTTCATGTGACGAATTATGTGACAAATGCAGAAAATCTATAGTTATGTGAAAATCGCTGGGGCCACACAATCACATAATTCTAGTGGCCCTGCTTATAGCGCGAACCTGTAAACTGATGTAGCCACAATGAATGCATACACCATAGAAAGACTATGGTGTGTTTAAACAACAAGTGGCATTTCAAAACGTTAAACTGACAGTACTTTTTTCGGATACTCACAGAACTTTGTGACATCAGCCAAAATACTTCAAGACGATGGAGTGTGAGTTTGGGGTTCGGCAGCAGCAGCGTTACATGCATGATTATATATTACCTGCACTTGCCACATAATACACCCTCTGCACAACTGTGCTCACAGCTAAACTGAATCAAGTTACAAGTGCCAAATGTGGTACTGCACAGTGTCACACCCTGTGCAAAGAGTAACTGGTCACCTTTCAGTAGCTGAGAATGTCGCATAATTTCTAGTGGACCGCAATGGACAGGTACACGAATAGAAGAGACTAGGGGATAATGGTGTATGAGGAGGGAGATGAGAGAGGACTAACAGGAAGATGATGGACGGATAATTGAGGGAGAGGGAGTTATGGCAAGGAGAAGCACCTTGATAGACGATGTGGAGAAGAGAAAAAAGGGGAAAGAAAGCAGGGGCCTTTCACTACGATCTTAAGGCTAAAATATTTACCATTCCCACTATTCATCTAGTTACCAGGCCAATTAGATCACAAGGTGCCGGTCCTTTCACTCCCGGACCCCCAGTCACTGGAACCGATCATTAAATAATTACCGAGTCACAGGACTCAGCATGGCTCTCAGCAAAACACTCCACAATTTGCATTTGAATACAACTTTGTTAGACCTGGCACCATTGGCGTGGGTCTCCCTTCTTTTTTTCGCTGTTGTCTCCTCTGTTTTTGCTGGTGTTAGATGCTCTGGGCGCTGTGCCACTGCCCTTCAGTGCCACAGCGCGAATGCTCCCTGTGTAAATATGACATGTGAATTGGTATATCCATGATTGGCTTATTTGGTTTACCTGTTAGTCCCTAGTAGCGTGGCCTGTGTGTGCCCAGGGCTGGTAAACCAAATGCTGTTGGTGGGCCTGCAGCGCTGGTTTGCGCCACCCACAGAAGCAGCTTGTAAAGTGTGTCTCAGACCTGCCACTGCAGAGTCTGTGTGCAGTCCAGAACTGCCATCTTGGCTGTGAAGTGCACCCACTTCCCAGCCCCTGAACCTCCCCTTGGCATCATGTAAGTCACCCCTATGGCAGGGTGCATTGTATGTGTAAGGTAGGACATGCCTTGGTGTGTGTAGCATGTCCTGGTAGTGAATTACACCCAATTTCGTTTTTCACTACTGTAAGGCTACCTGTTCCCCATAGGCCAGAATGGGCAGTTTGACTATTACATTCTATAGTCCTAACTGACCCCAGGAACATGGTAGAAAAACGAATTTAGTATGCCTGAGCTCAGAATAATAAAATACATCTTTTAGTGAAGTTTATTTTTATATTCTGTGTTTGAAAATACCACTTTTAGAAAGTAGGTATTTTCTTGCCTAAGCCTTCCAGTGTGCTCTGCTGTTATGTGTATTGGCTGTCTGGTTTTGGAGGGACAGGGCAGGCTGAGTCAGACCTGGGTTGAATGAGAGATCTGCATTTAGAGTATGGGGAGGGGTGGCTCCTTGACCTGAATAGGGCTGTGCCTGGCAAGGTGAATGCTGACTCCACCTCCTACTGTGCGTCTGCTGGCAGACCCCCTCTTTCTGAAAGGAAGGATGCAGCCTGGTAAACAAAGTGCTCCAGGACTGAGCAGAACTGGTTCTGGCTGGGTTCAGTGACTTGTAGCTTTTGAGAACAAAGACTTTTGGGGTATAAATATCTGTGCTGAAACCCCTACAAATCGTATTGCTCCTGGAAATCAAGACGAACCTCTGTCCGTGTAACTGAAGGAATCTGCAGGAGGTGACTATCCCTGTGCTTGTGTGCTGTTTCTTGGATTGGCCTGCAGTGGTTACCATTGGACTTGGAAGAAGAGGGAAAAGGACTTTGAGAGAACTTTTATTTATCTTGCTAAAGCAATCACCCAAGGGCTAGGAGAGAGCTAGCCTCCTGTTGAAGTCTCAGGCACATCAGACTTCACCACCAGCCTCCTGATTCCTCCCAGCGAGGATTTCTATCTGTAGGTGAGGCTCCTGTGAGTTCCAGGGCCTCTAGTTCTACTACAGAGAAGAGAGTGCTGAAACCGTCGCATTGCACGTTTGCGAGCCGCCGCAGCCGAGAGCGCCCGAAAAACCATTGCGCTGCTGCCGCTGAGTGCTCGCAACCAAAGATCATCGCATCAAGATCATCGCTTCACGACATCGCAGCACGGACGCCGGGCGTCCGCCGTTTTCATCGCATCGCATCCGGATCGTCGCTCCCTTGCGGAGCGCCCCTTTCTTCGCATCGCAAACTGATCGCACACGCAACAGGATCGTCGCATCGTCTCCTCCCTCGCAGCAAGGAGTCATCGCATCAACGGCCTAGCGTGCAGAAGTTTGTCGCATCGTCTCCGCACGCATCAGCAGATCGGCGCATCATCCTCCCTTGCGGCAAGGATTTATCGCATCGCCGGCCTCGCGTGCAGAAAATCATCGCTACATCTTCTTTGCGACACTTTGTTGGTTTTGCTACGAAATCCAGGTACTTTGTAAGTAAAAGGGTCATAGAGACCACTGCTTTGAACTGAACTCCTCTTTGCACACTTGGAACTATTTTTGCAGCATTTCAAGAGTAATCCTATTTTTCAGTATTGTGGCTTTTTATCGTTATTGGTCTTGTGTTAAGTCTATATATAAAGATACTTATTTTTTTATAACTACTTGTGTGGTGTCCCTTTGTAGTGTTCGTTACTGTGTATGGTCATAAATGCTTCACACACTGCCTCTGAGATAAGCCTAGCTGCTCGTGCTACGTTACCACAGGGTTGAGCAGGGGTTATCAAAGGGTGTAGCCCTCTTACTCTGACTTAGGAAGAAGGGTCCCTACTTGGACAGTGGCCAGCCATTGCCAACTAGAGACCCCCATTTCTAACATTGGTGGCAGCGGTGGGATTCGAACCCACGCCTCCGAAGAGACTGGAGGACAGGGAGAGAGATAGGCGGCATAATATGGAGATGGCTAAGCTTAAAATGGATGGTCAGAGGGACCTAGAGACCAAGAAATTAGAATTTGAGATTATGAAAATGTAACTTGAGCATGAGAGAATATTGAGGGAGTTGGAGATTAAAGCAAAGAGTGTAGAGATCTCCCCCTCTGGTGGCAGCATACCTATAGTGCATACTGAGAGTAGAGTGTATATACCCAAGGAGGTTATTAAGGATTTCCACAAAAGTGAAGATATTGGGCAATGGTTTGCAGCTTATGAATTAGCCATGGTGTCCCACCGGGTCCCTGAGAAGGATTGGGGAGCGGGGTTGTGGGGACGCTTTGTGAGTGAGGGGAGGGATACCTTGTTGGACCTGCCCCCAGAAAGTAGGATGGTTTATGGACACATGAAGGAAGCTTTGATGACCCGCTATGGTTTGACCCCTGAGATGTATAGGCAGAGGTTTAGGACCTGCAAGAAGCTAGAGGGTACCACGTGGGTTAAATATGTGTCTTTTTTTTGCAGAGCAATGGAACGCTGGGTAAAAGGTAGTAGAGTGGAAACTTTTGAGCAGCTTTATGATTTGATTGCATGGGAGCATTTATCTAGTAACTGTTTTCCTGAGCTGCGCCAGCACCTGATTGTTTGCAAGCTGACTAACCCTAGGAAGCTTGCTGAGGAGGCGGACCGCTGGGTGAGCACCCAGGTTCGCAAGGGTCCAGTGGGAGACTTCGCCAAAGGTGGGCAGGGTCCCCAGCAGAGAAGTGGGGGGGACAGGGGTAAACCGAGGGAGTTCCAATGAGGGCCCCAAAGTAATTCCCAAGGGAACCAAGCAGTGGTGTCCCAGCCTCCCCAAGAGAAGAAGCCAGTGCCCCCGACAGGTAGGCCTGTTCAGAGGGGGCCCCTTACTTGTTATAAGTGTGGTCAAGTGGGCCACAGATACTATGATCCCCAGTGTCCTCAGAGGGATACTAGCGCACGACCCCGTGCACCACCCCGCCAGCTTGCTAGTGTAGCCCTGGGGGGGGAGGAGATGGGTGCCCAAGAGGGGTGGGATCCCGTAGAGTTAACCCTTGTCTCATTAGGAGACTTTGAGATGGTCCCTAAACCTGCACTGCCTGATAACACCAAAAAGTACAGGCAGTGGGTGACCATCAATGGCCATAGGGTGGAGGCTCTAAGAGACACAGGAGCCAGTGTAACTGCTGTCAGCTCCCGGTTGGTGTCCAAAGAGCAGGTTGTCCCCCATGCATTCTACCCAGTAGTGTCCGCAGACAACTCAGAGAGCCAATGTGAGGTGGCTCAGGTTCCCTTTGAGTGGGGGGTGGGTCTCAGGAACTCTTCAGGTGGCTGTGAGGCCCGCCATGCCTGTAGACTGTCTGTTGGGCAATGATTTAGAGAACTCCCCGTGGGCTACGGTGGAGAGGAGATCTCACTTGGAGATGTTGGGTCTGCCTGAGTGGGCGTGTGCTACCACTCGGTCCATGGCAGCCAAGGAGGGTGTTGAGAAGGACCTGGAGCCTGAGAGTATGGCCCAGATCCCTGCCTTAGAGAGAAGGGGCAGGGGGCGCGGGAAGCCGGCCCCCTTGGTTCCCACAGCCCAGGAGGGAGCAGACCCTGAGGGGGATGCCCTGGAGCCTACCGGGGAGCAGATCACCGAACTGGGGGACCTGCCTGAGCTGACCCATTGGCAGCAGGAAGGGGGGCCCCACCAGGGAGGAATTTTGTGAGCAGCAAATAGTTTGCCCTTCTCTTGAGGGTATGCGGCATCAGGCTGCAGCCCAGGCAGCAGGTGACATGTCTGGTTCACATCTGATTTATTGGGAGAACAGTCTCCTGTATAGCGAGCCTAAGGCTGCTGAGCCGGGGTCAGCCCATGTGCTGGTGGTACCCGAGTGCTTCAGAGCCTTCCTACTGGGGATGGCTCATGACATTCCATTGGCAGGACATCTGGGGCAGACCAAGACCTTTGAGAGGCTGGCCGCCCACTTTTATTGGCCCCAGATGCGCAAGAGCTCCGACACTTATTGCAGAACATGTGAGACTTGCCAGGCAAGTGGGAAGAGTGGGGGGAAGATCAAGGCCCCACTCCAGCCCTTTCCAGTTGTTAGTACCCCATTCGAGCGAGTGGGCATTGACATTGTGGGGCCTCTGGACCCCAAGACAGCCATGGGCAACAGGTTCATCCTGGTCTTGGTGGACCATGCCACCCGGTACCCTGAATCCATCCCGCTCAGGACAGTGACGGCCCCCATGGTGGGATGTGCACTGATGGGGATTTTCTCCCGTGTGGGGTTCCCCAGAGAGGTGGTGTCTGACAGGGGGACCAACTTCATCTCCCAGTACATGAAGTCTCTGTGGAAGGAGTGTAGGGTAACTTATAAGTTCACCACTCCTTACCACCCCCAAGGTAATGGTCTGGTTGAAAGGTTCAACCGGACCTTGAAGGGCATGATCATGGGCCTAGAAGAGCCCCTGAGGCGTAAGTGGGTCGTCCTCTTGCCATGCCTGTTGTTTGCCTACCGTGAGGTGCCACAGAAGTCCTTAGGGTTCAGTCCCTTTGAACTGCTCTATGGCCATCCGGTAAGAGGGCCTCTGAGTCTGGTCAAAGAAGGCTGGGAGCAATCTCCCAGGAAACCTCCCCAAGATGTATTTAGCTACATGTTGGCCTTCAGGAACCAGACTCGGCGTTTCAGAAAAATTGCTGAGGCAAATCTGGAAGCCAGCCAGGAGGAAATGAAACGTTGGCACGACCAGAATGCCACTCTGGTCGAGTTTCAACCTGGTCAGAAGGTTTGGGTACTGGCCCCAGTGGAGCCTTGTGCGCTCCAAGATAAGTGGACCGGTACATTTGAGGTGGTGTAGCGCAAAAGTCCAGTTACCTACTTGGTAGACTTTCAATCTCCCAGGAACCCCTTGCGGGTCCTGCATGTGAACCGCCTGAAGCCCCACTTTGAGAGGTCTGAAGTGGGCATGCTTCTTGCCACAGATGCTGGGATGGAGGAGGAGAGTGAGCCTCTTCCTGACCTCCTGTGTGCAGAAGAGAAGGATGGGTCAGTGGAGGGTGTGGTTCTCTCCACCACACTGACCCCTGAGCAGCAGAGAGATTGTCACCAACTGTTGGGGCCATTTTCTGATTTGTTTTCCCTGGTGCCTGGTGTCACTGATTGGTGCGTCCATGAGGTAGACACCGGGGACAGTCCTCCTGTCAAGCACAAGGCTTACAGAGTGACTGACAGGGTCAGGGCCTACATTAAGGAGGAGATCTCCAAAATGTTTGCCCTAGGGGTGATTGAGTCCTCTAGCAGCCCTTGGTCCAGCCCCGTGGTCTTGGTACCAAAAGCTGCAGCGCCTGGTGCCAACCCTGAACTTAGGTTCTGTGTGGACTACCGAGGTCTCAATTCGGTCACGAAGACCGACGCGCACCCCATCCTCAGAGCTGATGAGCTCATAGATCGGTTAGGGGCTGCCCGGTACCTCAGCACGTTTGATCTGACGTCTGGGTACTGGCAGATCGCCTTAACTGATGGGGCAAAGGAGAGGTCAGCATTCTCCACACCAGATGGGCACTACCAGTTCCGTGTGATGCCCTTTGGGATGAAGAATGCCCCTGCCACTTTTCAGAGGTTGGTCAACCAGGTGTTGGTTGGGCTGGAGGATTTCAGTGCCGCCTACCTGGATGACATTGCAGTGTTTAGTTCCTCCTGGGAGGACCACTTGCGCCACCTCTGGGAAGTGTTGATGGCGCTGCGCAGAGCAGGCCTCACAATCAAGGCCAGTAAGTGCCAGATTGGGCAGGGTTCTGTGGTGTACTTGGGACACCAGGTTGGGAGTGGCCAGGTGGCGCCCCTGCAGCCCAAGATTGAAACCATCCTGGCTTGGGAGCCCCCAAGGACCCAGACCCAGGTGAGGGCCTTCTTAGGACTCACGGGTTACTACAGGAGGTTTGTCAAGGGGTATGGCAACATTGTTGCACCCTTGACTGAGCTGACTTCCAAGAAGCAGCCAAAGATTGTGAACTGGACTGACACCTGTCAGAAAGCTTTTGATGCCCTCAAGACTGCCATGTGTACAGCACCCGTACTCCAGGCGCCCAATTTTGCTAAGGAATTTATTGTCCAGACAGACGCTTCAGAGCATGGGGTGGGGGCCGTTCTGTCACAGATAAATGAGGAGGGACTAGACCAACCTGTAGCCTTCATCAGTAGGAGGTTACTTCCACGGGAACAGAGGTGGAGTGCAATTGAGCGTGAGGCATTTGCTGTGGTCTGGGCACTGAAGAAGCTGAGACCATACCTGTTTGGGACTCACTTCCGGGTTCAGACAGACCACAGGCCCCTCAGATGGTTGATGCAGATGAGGGTGAGAATCCCAAGTTGTTGAGGTGGTCCATTTCCCTACAGGGTATGGACTTCACGGTGGAACACCGCCCTGGTACAGAACACGCCAATGCTGATGGTCTGTCCAGATTTTTCCGCCTTAGTGATGAGAACTTCCAAGGGGATGGGTAGTTCTCCCCACATTTCAGCTGGAGGGGACACGTGTTAGACCTGGCACCATTGGCGTGGGTCTCCCTTCTTTTTTTCGCTGTTGTCTCCTCTGTTTTTGCTGGTGTTAGATGCTCTGGGTGCTGTGCCACTGCCCTTCAGTGCCACAGCGCGAATGCTCCCTGTGTAAATATGACATGTGAATTGGTATATCCATGATTGGCTTATTTGGTTTACCTGTTAGTCCCTAGTAGCGGGGCCTGTGTGTGCCCAGGGCTGGTAAACCAAATGCTGTTGGTGGGCCTGCAGCGTGGTTTGCGCCACCCACAGAAGCAGCTTGTAAAGTGTGTCTCAGACCTGCCACTGCAGAGTCTGTGTGCAGTCCAGAACTGCCATCTTGGCTGTGAAGTGCACCCACTTCCCAGCCCCTGAACCTCCCCTTGGCATCATGTAAGTCACCCCTATGGCAGGGTGCATTATATGTGTAAGGTAGGACATGCCTTGGTGTGTGTAGCATGTCCTGGTAGTGAATTACACCCAATTTCGTTTTTCACTACTGTAAGGCTACCTGTTCCCCATAGGCCAGAATGGGCAGTTTGACTATTACATTCTATAGTCCTAACTGACCCCAGGAACATGGTAGAAAAACGAATTTAGTATGCCTGAGCTCAGAATAATAAAATACATCTTTTAGTGAAGTTTATTTTTATATTCTGTGTTTGAAAATAACACTTTTAGAAAGTAGGTATTTTCTTGCCTAAGCCTTCCAGTATGCTCTGCTGTTATGTGTATTGGCTGTCTGGTTTTGGAGGGACAGGGCAGGCTGAGTCAGACCTGGGTTGAATAGAGAGATCTGCATTTAGAGTATGGGGAGGGGTGGCTCCTTGACCTGAATAGGGCTGTGCCTGGCAAGGTGAATGCTGGCTCCACCTCCTACTGTGCGTGTGCTGGCAGACCCCCTCTTTCTGAAAGGAAGGATGCAGCCTGGTAAACAAAGTGCTCCAGGACTGAGCAGAACTGGTTCTGGCTGGGTTCAGTGACTTGTAGCTTTTGAGAACAAAGACTTTTGGGGTATAAATATCTGTGCTGAAACCCCTACAAATCGTATTGCTCCTGGAAATCAAGACGAACCTCTGTCCATGTAACTGAAGGAATCTGCAGGAGGTGACTATCCCTGTGCTTGTGTGCTGTTTCTTGGATTGGCCTGCAGTGGTTACCATTGGACTTGGAAGAAGAGGGAAAAGGACTTTGAGAGAACTTTTATTTATCTTGCTGAAGCAATCACCCAAGGGCTAGGAGAGAGCTAGCCTCCTGTTGAAGTCTCAGGCACATCAGACTTCACCACCAGCCTCCTGATTCCTCCCAGCGAGGATTTCTATCTGCAGGTGAGGCTCCTGTGAGTTCCAGGGCCTCTAGTTCTACTACAGAGAAGAGAGTGCTGAAACCGTCGCTTCGCACGTTTGCGAGCCGCCGCAGCCGAGAGCGCCCGAAAAGTCATTGTGCTGCTGCCGCTGAGTGTTCGCAACAGAAAAACCATCGCATCGCACGTTTGCGAGCCGCTGCAGCCGAGAGTGCCCGAAAAACGATCGCGCTGCTGCCGCTGAGTGCTCGCAACCAAAGATCATCGCATCAAGATCATCGCTTCACGACATTGCAGCGCGGACGCCGGGCGTCCACCGTTTTCATCGCATCGCATCCGGATTGTCGCTCCCTCACGGAGCGCCCCTTTCTTCGCATCGCAACCTGATCGCACACGCAACAGGATCGTCGCATCGTCTCCTCCCTCGCGGCAAGGAGTCATCGCATCAACGGCCTAGCGTGCAGAAGTTTGTCGCATCGTCTCCGCACGCATCAGCAGATCGGCGCATCATCCTCCCTTGCGGCAAGGATTTATTGCATCGCCGGCCTCGCGTGCAGAAAATCATCGCTACAGCTTCTTTGCGACACTTTGTTGGTTTTGCTACGAAATCCAGGTACTTTGTAAGTAAAAGGGTCGCAGAGACCACTGCTTTGAACTGAACTCCTCTTTGCACACTTGGAACTATTTTTGCAGCATTTCAAGAGTAATCCTATTTTTCAGTATTGTGGCTTTTTATCGTTATTGGTCTTGTGTTAAGTCTATATATAAAGATACTTATTTTTTATAACTACTTGTGTGGTGTCCCTTTGTAGTGTTCCTCACTGTGTTACTGTGTATGGTCATAAATGCTTCACACACTGCCTCTGCGATAAGCCTAGCTGCTCGTGCTACGTTACCACAGGGTTGAGCAGGGGTTATCAAAGGGTGTAGCCCTCTTACTCTGACTTAGGAAGAAGGGTCCCTACTTGGACAGTGGCCAGCCATTGCCAACTAGAGACCCCCATTTCTAACAAACTTCAATAACGAGTTTTGGCCAAATTGACGAGTTGCGTCAGACATCGAGCCGGCCCTTAATCCTTTTGATTCCAGCGTCTCTACCCAGTCACTGGCCCTTAAAAAAATTATATGCCCTTCTAGCGCCCAGCAGTCATTCCTGTGAGAGTTAAGGCACGTCTCTGCTAGTGCCCAGAAGAAAATAGAATCCTATTCTTAGCCCTCGCAGCATCTTTTTCCAGTGTTTTTCCCAGAAGGCTTTTCAGAGCCTTATTGCGATACTGTGTAAAGATATTTTTCTGCCACAGGAGTAGAGATGCTTGAAAACAAGTGATGGATTTCCTTGAAACAGTAAGGTGCCTGCCAGTCATGCGTGCTGGACCATCAGTGTGCCAACGCCCGGGCCATGCTGACTGTTCTCCCTCGTCCTGCCCTTACAGCACTTCAGGAGCAGTCAACAACATGCTGACGTTGTGTATATAAAGACATGCTGTAATTTCAGATTAAGAACGAAATCTTAAAAAATAAACTTTAAGGATGCAGTGAGGAACTGTGCCCAGGTTGTAGTTTCCCTTTCTCGCACACTTATCCTGCTTTTTAATAAATATTTTTTGCTGTGAACCATATGTTCTTGCGTGTGATTGTTTCAGGGAAAAAGCCATGCACTTCTGTCCGAGCCCACTCTGCAAAAAAGTTCTGCCCAGATAGATGTGTGCTTCAAACCATGTCATTCCCGAACGTCCTGCGCCCTAGCTATGTTTTTGAAATTGCAAGACCCATCTTCCGAAAAGATATTTTCTCCTATTTTGTGTCTTGTAACATTATTCCTTTTTGTTTACTGTCCCCCGAAGGCCAGCAGGACATGCCAGCGCCAGGGGAAGGTCAAATATGAAAGCATTAACAGTGTGAGCTCGGGTCTCCCACACTCGCACGGAGCTGTGAACACTCACCTTCCGTTCACTCTCTGCAGCCCAGGCTTGGCCACCGATTACCCCTCCTTCCCCCTCTGTATGGAAATGTCACGTGTACACATTCAAATGGGTTCAATTTAAAAACAAGAAGATAAAGGCAGGCATGCAGCATGCGCGTACCTGCTCGCTCCCGAGGCAATACTCCATTGGAGTGAACTTACAAGAAAAAGTGGGACATGCACCCACCATTAGCAAGCTACGATTTTTAAACGATACAGACAAAGGTCAATCTAAAGTGTGGGAGGAGTCAGATCCCACAAAGTACAGACAACAGATCACCTAACAGCACAAACGCTGTTTAGGCTCGACCTAAAAATGCAAGTACATTACCAAATAAAGTCCATTTATTCTCACATCGGGTGAACGTGTTTTGTAGCCAAAGCGCATTCAGGCAAAAACAAACTAACAAAATGAACATAAAAGAACTGAAGCAGCCTGCGCGTCCCGCCTCGTTCCCGTGGCAATACTCCATGTGAGTTAACTTGTAAGGAACGGTGGGACATGCACCAACCATCAGTCAATAGCACACTTCCATTTTTAAATGACACACACAAAAGCCAATCCTAAGCAAAGGAGGAGTCTGACCCCACAAAGTAGATACAACAGATCGCCTTACAGTGCAAGCGCTGTTTAGGCTCAACCTAAAAATGACTAAGAATGTATCATATCTACTTTTTTTTACTTTCATTCATGCTGCACTCCAGCCATGCTGCTACACAACATTACTTAAAAACATAGACAAATAACTTTCTCACAGGCAAGACATATTGGCTTTGCCATTGCTTCTTTAATTGGCACAGGCACAGAAATATAATGCATGCTGGTGATATGCCAGTAAGGTGGCAGCCTTATTATTGTATGCATATAATGAAACAATCACTTTTTGTTGCACTTACAGTTCTAGTTACGTGTTTTGAAAACAGATTTGCAAATAGGTCATTATATGAAATCTGAAATGTTTTATTTCTCCATTTTCCTCTCCTGCTTTTTCTCATTGCCTTTTTTCTATCCATCACACTTAAATATTTCTCCTCTATTGGTGTGTTTTACCCTTCTAGGTTTTTAACCTCTGCCATTGTTTCCCTTCTTTGTCATTCTCTTCCCTCGTGTTTTATTGTACAATCTTATTCCATCTCTTCGAAAATGTATTCCATTCTTTCACTCCAACTCTGTGCATGCATTTATTTTTATTTCACATTTCTTTCTTTGTATTACTCAGAATTTGCTTCCTGTCTCTTCATGAGCAGCAGCGGCTGCAGTATTAGAGAAACATCAGGTAATTTATAGCTTGAGATGAGTTTAGTATCCCGTTAAATCATGTATCCCCTCACTCAGCTCGAAAAGAGATGACACAGAGCTTCTGTCTGATCATGCCCGGGCAGAGTTTATTCTCCAAAGACAGCCGAAAAACAGGGGATAGACGATCCCAAGGGGATTCCAGATATTACACAACACCGGTATAGATGTGTCTAGATTTGGGGCTCATTCAACCAAGGGTGCTATAGCGTCTAGAGCTTATTCTTTAAGATCCCACCCTGAGCAAGTGATGTGCAGGGTCAACTCACTACAAAAGCTTTTAATCACCACAATATTTGGTTTGCAGAATTGTTTGCCTGTCTTCAATAGAGTGAAATGTTGTGCTTGATTTGAACATAAAGTGTGTGATATTTACTGCATGTTTAAATCGATTGTAAATCTAAATAAATCCGTATTTGTAAAGCGCGAACTACTCACCCTTACGGGTCTCAAGGCGCTGGGGGCCGTTGTGGAAATTAAGTGAGCTATTGCCCAGAGTCACATGGTGCTGAGCTGAGCTGCCGCCGGAGCCGGGGATCGAACCGTGAACCCTGTGCTCCGAAGTCAGCTGCCCTGGCCGCTGCACCACACCTCTCCACACTGTACCCATCTGTTAGTAGTATATGGAGTCTTGGAATAAAAAAATATTATTCTACATTAACCCACACAGGCGAATGACATTTGGATATGTTCTCCTTTCTTTCTTCCTAACAAAATCTTTAGTTCTTTTTATTGAACTGCAGGTTTAGCTGAGCCATGCCAGTGTTAATCCTACATCTGTTGTCAAATTGCAAGTCCCACAACAATCTTTGCAGCGTCTAATCCACCAGCTACATTCTGATTTCTCCTGTCATTTGTTGTAGTATTTTAAAGTATATATCTTTAATCTTTGCAATCAAAAAACTGATTTCAAGTCCAAACCTCCTTAAGTTCGGATAGCTGCCACAAGATGGCAGTCTCTAAGTGCACTGTCTTTCAGTGCCAGCTATAGCAAACATAGAGCAATACCTAGTTACGTATTGAAGGTCAAATGGTTTCAAACTTTTATCTAGCTCACCAAGAAAATAAAACATTTTCTAGCTATTGTGTCTGGACCGCCGGCTCTGATTATGCTTGTTTGAAGCTGTCCCACAAAGAGGGAAGCAACATCCTTAATCGGTTTAAGTGGCCTCAGATGACCAGTCGGCCGCAATCGTAATATTCTCACCTGCCCTGTTGGCTAGGTTTGCACTATGCAAATACCACAAATATATACACACACACAAAGACTTTTCAGGACCCTATACCTGTACGACAACTATTAAACTGATTTTATTAAGAGTAGAAGGTGGAGCAATGTTATTAATAATTTATCATTCATACTTGTCAATTGCCTTTGTACTGGCTGCCTTTATTTAGGGTCATGCCTTCCTGTGTGCAGAAACATTGCACCGATTGTCGACGTTCACAACCTATCCACGTTTCTATCCTGCACATGTTCAGGAGCAGGCAGAAGGAGAGTGAAGGTTAATTGGTTTAGTAATTGTAGGAGAGTCAGGAAATAGCTAATTATAGAAAATAAAATCTTAATGTCGGAATTAAAAAATTGTTCATAACAATCAACTGTATTCCTTTACATGCTGTGCTATTTTATGTTATTTTGATGAAAGTGCTGTGAGCATCTGTGACATATATATCCTGCTTGCAGGCTTTTTGTGTGCATTCTTAAAACCAATGAGCTGAGTCAAGTATAGCAACCTGAAGGAACACTGGTGGCTGACCTACACTGGCCTTGCTATGTTGGAGATGATGTGCTAATGAAGTCACTCCAGACCTTGCTGGAAGGAGTATTACAAGTCTTTGCAACAATTGCCAGAAGTCGGCCTCTAGACAATGCAATTTTGAATGTTGGACTTTGATTGCAGGGGAAAAGCCTGAAACCTGCGCTTTGTACAACCATATACCTGCTGACTGCTCTTTACAAATGCCAATAAAAAAACAGAACAACCTGGAATGCCACTAGTCTCCCTTGGTGGAGAAGAAACAAACTCTTTCCCATTGATTGACGCCCCAAGCCACACATACAATCTTGCAACACAGTTTGGTAACTAGCAGCAACCTCGTCACATCATCTACAACTGTGATGTTCTTCCATCTAAACTCCACTGGGAAGCAAACTCTACCCTCAATAACTTCCCAAGCAGCGTAGTCAAAATCTGGGTTCCCCGTAAAAAATTTCCACTTGGAGAGTCTTTGTTGCAGGAACCTCAGGGCAGGGAAGTTCATGCCTTCCTAAGCATATACAGGTAATAATTCAACTTCCAGAATTAACATGTCTTTCAGAATGAAGACACTAACCAGGAAACAAGCATAAATCCTCAACCCCACACTCTGACATAAATAAGGGTGAAATGTGTGTAATTGCTGGTCCTCCTGCATCATGATACCTAAGATGTTTCAAACAACCAGAACTAATCCTACCTCAGCACAAAGTACCTTTCAGACTCTGGAACGCAAAGTGAAACAAGCATTTGCAATGCAATCGGCCTCGCCTTTGGGTCCTTATATGTATTTAGCTATGCAGCACATTAGCCTGGGTGCTGAAACATCTACTGTTCTTTAGCATGGAGGGAAAGTAAGCATCAAACTGCGTGACACGCCAGGTATGGGAACACAGGGAGAGAAATTTTGCCTTTTAGCGGGAAATGGTATAGTCCAAAGCTCTGTTTTTAATATAAAATCAGGCCCTTCGGTGGTCATATCACTGAAAATGCAAGATTTGAAAAAATATTATTGTCTACAGGTGCTCGTGGAAGACAATTTCTATGGACTGGAATCTAGAGAATGCTAAAGTGATTCTGGTATTTCACTGACCTTTGCTGCTCGTTTTCTATTAAGAAAAAGTTAAATAGAGGCAGTTGCCAGAAATATTAAACAATAGCAGTGCCTAGAGGACTATGAATGAGTAATTACCACTGAGAACAGAGACACAGCTGCAGCACTGCCTAGAGAACTCAGAATGTGTGAATATCCAACGGGACCAGAGTAGCAGCTAGCAGCATTGTCTGGAAGACTTAGAATGAGGAATTACCACTGTGATCAGAAGCACAGCTGCAGCACTGCCTAGAAGACTTATAATGAGGAATTATCGATGGGACCAGATAAGCAGCTAGCAGTACTGCCTAGAAGACAAAGAATGAGGAATTACCAATGGGACCAGAGAAGCAGCTGCAGCACTCTGTAGAGAACTCAGAATGAGGAATTACCATTGTGTCCAGAGACACAGCTGCAGTACTGCCCAGAGGACTTAGAATGAGGAATTACCGACCCGACCAGAGTAGCAACTAGCAGCACTGCCTACAGCACTTACAATGAGGAATTACCCCTGGGACCAGAGAGGCAGCTAGCAGCACTGTCTCAAAGGACTTAGATTTAGGAATTACCACTGGGACTAGAGAAGGAGCTGCAGCACTGTCTATAGGACAAAGAATGAGGAATTAGCACTAGGACCATAGCCACAGCTGCAGGACTGCCTGAGAGGACTAAGAATGGGGAATTACCACTGGGATCAGAGACACAGCTGCCACATTTGTGACAGAAAAGAACAAGAATTACAGCTCTGTTTACAGAAACGGAGCAACAGAGCTCACAGCGAGTGAAAGATAATTAATGCTAAAAACTAAAGCTTATGTGAAAGGGAGCTAGCGAGTAAAGTCACATTTCTAACATTCTAACTTTGTGACTGCTCATCTTGATCTTCAGTAACCCAGACTCTGTAGATTATAAGTGGAAGCTAAGGTGCGAAAGGGAGAACACACGGAGAAACAGTGGGTGTTAGGGGAAAGCAGTAACACTGGTCAGCTGCTCACGTTTGCAACATTTCCAGCACACCAGGCAGGCAATCGGAAAAAATAGTGCGTGAAGCAAACTGAAATGGACAGAAGCGAAATGAGCCCTGTAACGGGGCCAGTCACTATGAGAGGGGACGACAGACCAAAAGGAGTGACAATTGGGCACGATTTACCATTTAAAAGTAAGGAATTTAGAAAGGCACCCTGAACAACCAATGAATGACAAGCGAAGGGCCGGCTTGAAGTCTATGTACTGAATACACTGTGCCTCACAGCGCATGCAATCTGCTAGTCTCGACCTAAAAACGCTTCAAAGATCTGGCCTTTAAAGTTTTAAAGCAAACAGTCAGCTTTTCAATTTGTCTGAGACTGGAAGACAATATAAATACTATACATGTACAACAACTTATTCCACATAGAATGTAGAATGATGCACAGAGAAGGAGTCTGAGAGCATCTTTTAAAAGGAAGAGAGACAGCTGAAGGAGAGTATCTGAGGTGTTTGTTGGATTAAACCTCATTACTTGAGTCTCTCAACTTGGTACCATGGTGTTCAGGGCTTTAAGTGGAATCAAAAAACTGTGGGCTCTCTCACAGGGGCATGGCTGATGCAATTAAGGACATGGCTTAAAAACATATAAACTCCCCGAGTGGTATTTTGCTACTCCTGTCATTACATCCAGCTATATACTACAACACGTAACATTACACCTACAACAAGTCAGGATTATTGGCTTTTGTCAATGGTTAGTTGCATAAGATAAATAAGCAACAACTATGGCTTTGTTGTGTATAATATTGAAAAGGCTTCAGTTGTGAAATGATGAGACTGTGAACGAACTAAAACAAGTCTCTTCGAAGTTACATCAAAGGCTTTGAGCAGTGGTGCTGCAATAATGGCAAGCCCGATAGGGACCCGTCTCAGCACATGCTTTTAAGAACTGCCGTGCTGAGCACCAGCAGGAGACCCAGCCCACTTAAAGCACTGATGGTGTTTCTAAAATTGAGTTACATCTTTGCAGTTACTGCCGATAAACCTTTGGCGAGTCAGACTCTCACATTGTCTTATTTCAGATGTGAGTATGTCATCCTGCTCTAACATTTTTCACCATGAACGTTTATAATAGGAAAAGTGAAAATATGAGCTCCAAAATGCACAAAAAAGACTAAGCCCAAATGTACTATCAGGTATCAACACCTGAGCTGCCATAACCGTAAAGGGAGTGACCTTGATGTCTTGTGGGTTACACCACCGTTTTCAGGAAAGGGAACAATTATGAGACTGTAAATAATTAAATTGTGGGAAAGGGCTGTACACTCCTGGTGTGGGACAGTTTGAGGTTTGCCAGTCGGGCTAATTAGTCCGTGTTGTAGCTACTCTAAGGGTGAAAACATTTCTGAGTGTCTGGTTACATGGGTGCCGGAAACGTTAATTGCTGTGGTGTTTATGTTTGGGCGATGTGTTTTGATGTTAATGCACATTCTGCAAAGTACTTCAAAAGGTGTCTTTCAGTTGGGCAGTATTAGCGATACTCCAGATGAAACAAGTACTGACGCTTTAAAGCCACCGCCGCTGTTATAGCTTCAATGGGACAGACAGTGCCATATATTCTAGGGAGTAAGAATCGGGAGACGGCGGCTGCGGAGCGCCTACCCGACTTAAATGCAGGGAAAGGGGGCTGGCATTTCTAAGGAGCACAGCAATGTTATTGATAAGGCAAGCACTGCCAGCGGTTGAGCTGACGGCAGGTACATACACTGCGAATTCTCCATTGAAAGCACTGGAGAAAGGGACCGGGAGACAGCAGACTCTCTCCTCCTCCGGTTCAATCATGGATGGATCAGATGAATCTACTTAACAATAAACCCATCATTGTCGACAGCGCAAAATCCCTTGGTGTCATACTCGACAAAAAACTCAATCTACTCTCCCACATCAATTCCATTACAAAGTCTGCTCGATACCAACTGCGCTTTCTCTGGGGGATTCGACGCTTCTTCCCAGAGCAAGACCGAAAAACCCTGGTCCAATCGCTGGTTCTCTCTAGACTGGACTACTGCAATTCTCTTCTTACTGGCCTCCCCAAATTCCACCTGTCCCCCCTTAAATCTGTTCTCCATTCAGCAGCTCGTTTCATATATGGGACCAAAAGAAGCGACCACATCACACCCATTTTATCTTCCCTCCGTTGGCTTCCCATCGAGGCAAGATCTATCTACAAGACTGCCTGTATCACCCACAAAGCCTTGCACTCCTCCTCTCCTCGCTACTTGGCGAATAAACTGAAACTCTCTGGAGGCTCTAGACCATCACGTAATGCGGAAAATTTATTGCTTGAACCTCCCACTTTCAAAAAGGAAAGATCGATGGCCCAATCCTTTTCTGGCAACGCGGTGAGAATCTGGAACTCACTTCCGCCTCAGCTCCGGACCACCACCTCTTCCCGGTCCTTCAAAACTGACCTCAAATTTATTCTTCTTCAAAGACACTTCCAAATCTAATTCACGCCCTCTCTACTCCCTCAAGGAAGCTCTTCCACTATAGGAAATTCTGTACTCCATGCCTATAGAAGGGCCTTCCCAGTGTGTTCTGAGTGACTGCCACTTATTGCAGTATTATACCTCTATTTGTATTTTGTATCTTATGTATCATGCACACTTGTCACTTTTTCCTCTTGTAACGTATCATTTGCTTTTGTAACATGCCCACTTGTAATCTTCTCCTCATGTAACGTTACTGTTCCTATTGTGAAGCGCTCTGACACCTTCGGGTAAAGTCCGCGCTATATAAAAACGCATAAAACTCAAACAGCAGAAGCCTGCAGGGGCAGAGAGCCCCCTCCCCTGATGCTGGAACGTCCAGGGAGGGAGGGCGGGCGGGCAGAGGGGAGTGAAGCAACAGGGTGTCACGTGGCCCGTAAGGAATGCAAACAATGCAGTGACTCTTCCAGCTTCGTTCTGTAGAGTAGTGTGGAGCTAAAGTTATAAAAAAATAGAGTCTGAGCAGATAGTTGAAGAGCACAAACATGAGGCTTTTTATGAACCATCTATTTGGCGCAACTAAACTTTAATCGCACATGTATACGCATGTTTTAGGGGCGCGTCAAGGTTCAGAAACACACAACTTTGCTCCATCACTTGTTGCTAAATAAATGTAACGAAAGGATGCGTCGCAAACATGCAGCTAAAAGGCCATGGCGAAGAAAGAAACCTATTATACACGGCGATCAATTATCGTCCAGCGCCTCGTTATGAAGCAAAGCGTCGCTGGGTGCTTTAAGATGGCAAACGGCATAGCACTAAGGCCAAACTATCACTCTTTGTAGGGGGACCAGTTAGCACTACCCCTTAATCTTGCTCACGGAAGTGAGAGCGCATTTGTTAAATGGCTGTGCACGCGCCAGCCCAGGATCTATGTAAATGACAGGTCATTAACGGCATGTGAAGAGGTAAGCACGTGAAACCATTACATACCGTCGTTATTTATAGCCCGCGCGCACGCACCCGCCTGCGAGTAGGCGCAGAAGAATGCGCCGGGAGGACCGAGGGACGGAGAGAGTGCAAGACCGGGAGGGAGGGGACGAAAATTCCACAATCTACGAACGTCGCCGCGGCAGTGCTCACTCCTTACAAAGTTGATGTGATTTTTTATTCCCATGTGAGCCGGTGCTGCCAGACTGTCGAGCACAGACCTCGCAACATGCAGCCCTTTTACGGGCAGCACCTCAAGCGAATGCCAATCAAACCACGTCGCCTGTGCTAGTGACAGACAATTCGAACGTGCAGAATGCGGTTGCGTAGCATGATGGGCATGCGCACACACACCCGGGGGGAGGTGGGGGTGTAGCGCTTACAGACGGGGAGCTGGAAACGACAGAACACCAGCCAGGAAGAGAGCACGTCATCGCGTGCGCTCAGTTGTGATTAGACCCCCGCCAGAAGAAAGTGCGCGAGTAAAGGGGCCAGTAGCCTTGGAAGGTTACAAATGACGACATAATCGTCATGAGGAGGGACTAGCAAGCCTTAAACAAATCGGAAGGCAGCATTTACTGACCTAAGCCAATGAAAAAGATGGGCAGCGAGTGGGCGGAGCTTCCACGAAGCTTCCACACTAAAGTGTATACTGCATGTCTCGGAGAGACAGTGCAAGCACTGTCTAGGCGAGACCTAAAAAGAAACCTCCAAGTGGTGGGAAGCGGCATCTCTTAAAAAATATATTGAGGCAGACAGAATTCCACGGGGATTACGCATTCTAATCTTCCCACCAGGAGATACCACAAATCTGGACCATAATTAGACAACTCATTGATACAGCCGAATAAAGAATTTGACTAAGCGAAATTGGAGGTGGATAACCAGAGTCAAACTGGGGAGACTTAACAAAAAAGAATTACGAAATCCTTAACAACACAATAGACGAATTTGAAGAAGATCTCATCAAACGGAAAAATAGAAAATTGCGGAGAGATCAACTAGACTACCAATTTGGTAGAGTATACACCTTCGCCAAAAGATACGACACATCACCTAAAACAAGCAACAGTATAGACAACACAAGACCCCAACCAAGTCGCTCCTCCAGCTCAGATATAGAATCTCCGGCAGGGAGTACGGAAATCATCTCATCAGGATGCAAGGTAAATTTTTATGAGGAAGTTTTACGCTACAGACTGGGTATAAAAACAACAAACACCCAAAATATCACAACACCCGAGGGAGCAACATCCCAACGTTACACTCCGACACCAACAATGGGGGTTACCACCCGAGCAAGGAGAAAGGAAATGGAGAAAACACCAATGACATAGACAATCTGGTTATCAACCTTTCAAAAAACAACTTACCGATATTGAAGAGAGAGTCCTTAACAAAGGCTTATCATTCTGCCCAACGGCATCATGGAATCTGGTTCAGACTGAAATAGACATCTATCAAATTTACAAGGAAACTCAAGTAAAAGGCATTTTTTGTAGACAAACCTCCAAGACCAAGAACGCATACAATCACCACATTATCAGACCTTTCTATACAGGATCTTTCTAACATTGACCTACTGGAAAATCTGACAAGCTTCTACCATGATCCCAACTCTATAGCCAGAACATCTGAAGAATTAGGCATAAGCACTGATGCCACAGAATATAATTTGCTTGCTAAGAAGTCGACCTTTTGCCCACAACTCCCAGCAGGAAATAGCATTGATGCCTTGGATTTAGCTGTCTCTCATGACCTGGAGAAAGAATATGAAAGATACAGTAAAAAGAAAAAATACCTCCCACAAAACATCGGACAGGATGAAAGAAGAGCAATAAAAAATCTACAACATAAAGACCTGATCCTCAAGGAAGCCGACAAAGGAGGTAATATACTGTCATCCTTAACATCGACGACTATATTACAGAAGTGGCCAGACAACTAGAGGATCCCACATGTTACCAACAAATGTCACAAGATCCGACTATGGCAGTCCAGAATCAAATCAAGAACAAACTAGAAGAATGGTTTATAAGAGATCTACTAAGTGCAGAAGAAAAAGAATACTTACAGATTACATATCCGACTATGGCCACTTTTTATCTACTACCAAAAATACATAAAGGCATAACACCACCTCCTGGATGACCTATCATAGCAGGTATCAACTCACTGTGCTCTAGAATAGGGGAATTCATAGATAAAAAACTTCAACCCTTTATGAAGGACATTCCATCATTCCTACAAGATACTAAAGACACCCTCTCTAAACTTGAGAATATAACCTGGGAATCAGATTTCATCATGGTGACTATAGATATAGTCAACCTATACAATCCATAGAACATTAAGATGCATTAGATGCAGTCAAACGGACCTTGTGGACAAGCCTGGCCAACTTTTTAGAATCAAACAGTATGATACTTGAGATGTTGGAACACTGCTTGACCAATAACATCTTCAGCTTCAACCAGAAATTTTACAAGCAACTACGCGGAATTGCTATGGGAGCCAAATTTGCGCCCCCATATGCCTGCATCTTTATGAGTCATGTGGAAAAATTCTGGCTCTGGGACAGAAACTTTGCTTATTATATCTCGCATATAATCTTTTGGGGACGTTACATAGATGATATCTTATGTATCTGGCAAGGGGAGCAAGACCTTTTACAAAGCTTCCTACATCTCCTGGACGACAACCCATGGAAGATCAAAATGACACATACGTTCTCAAAATCAGAGGTGAACTTTCTGGATCTAACTCTATATATCCACAACAACAAACTACAAAGCAACATTTTCGGCAAAGAATCTGCAGTGAACTCCATGTTAGGAGCGGATAGTTGCCATCCAACACATAATATTGCCTACATACCCAAAGGGGAATTCCTGAGGCTTGTCCAGTTGCGTCTTGTACGCAACTGCAGTGAAGACGCAGTATTTATAACAAAAAGTCAAGAAACCATGATACGTTTAGCGAATCGAGGCTACAACAGTCAACATCTCAAAACCACCCTGGGAGAAGTCTCCAAAATGACTAGATCCACAATCTTGACGAAAAAAGTTACACCAAGCAAGAACAAAGATAAAATCCGGTTTATCACTGATTATCACAATGGCCAATACAATGTACGAAAGATACTGAAACATCATTGGCATTTACTACGTTACACACCAGGAATTAAAGAAAACCTACAAGAATTTCCAGAACTCTGCTCAGAGCGCCAAATTTGAGACAAATGATATGTAAATCAGAATTTGTTGACAAGCGGAAACAAAAAACTACCTTTCTAGAAAGACCAGCGGGCTTCCACACATGCCATAATTGTAACTCATGTAAACTGGGCAAGAATAATACCAAAGTCTTCTCAATAGGACATGGACCCCTTGTCAAGATGAGAGAATGGATAGACTGTAGTAGCAAATTTGTGATCTACGTCATTATGTGCCCTTGCAATCGCCCATATATAGGCAGCACAATGCGTCCATTAAAAACCAGGATCCAGGAGCACTACAGGAACATTCACAAATACACCTCTGGACACCCATTAACAGAACACTTTCACGAGAGACATCCCCATGACAAAACTTTTTCCTTCCTAGGCATAGAAATGATACACAAAAACAGACGTGGAGGAAACCGTGAACTCAAACTTCGAAGAAGAGAAAGCAAACTGATTCTGAAATGCAAAACTACCCACTTGGGACTCAACAAAGATGCAGAGTTACAATACTGGTTGGATCAAGATTAAGAACTACGTAAATATGTATCACAAGGGGAGACTGTTTACTAACCACATAGTCACCTATTCCTCAGCCACTGCATAATAGGTCCCAAAAAAAAGAAAAGCTTGGATTGTTATGGCCATTTAAAAAAAATACCAGGCTGGGGGAAACGCGCAAACACACTGATGAACATGTTTACGATATTAACTTACCCATGCTCTAGGCATGTAAGGCAATAGAATATTGTGTACAAAATATAGGGGCAGATTTACAAGCCCCTTGCGCCACCGATGCGTCACTTTTCGTGACGCATTGGTGTTTTTTTTTTATGCAAAATTTACAAGGTGACGCATCTACGGAGATGCGTCACGTAAACGGAGATGCGACGGAATGGAGCTGCGCGAGATTCGTCTGTGTCGCGTAAGTATTAAGATATGCAAGGTAGGCGTTCCCACTGAAAAACCAAGGCATTTCCGACGCAGGCATATTTACATCAATCCTCCGCGTCGATGCATCTAAAAAATGCATCACGCAAATGGGAAAAGGCGCTCACAAGCCTACGCGTCATAACCCCATGCGCAGGAAATGACGCAAGTACCACATAAATTGAAAAAAAGTGCAGCAGACCAGTTTTGAAGCAGAGCAAGCAACATGGACCTCCTAATCCTGCAGCTGGGAGTTGCACCAAGAAGACGACAACTACTCCCACAACAAATCCCACAACTTCACCCTCCACCATTACCACAAAGGCAGCGCAGGAGAAGGGAGCGCATCTACCGTCAAAGGACCACCCTCATTGGACTCCGGGATGAACAAGTCATTAAAATGTATCGCCTACGGAAAGCGTCTATTGTGACGCTGCTGCGGCAGATCACACCACAGCTACAGACTCCAAATGAAAGGGTCACCAACATCCCACGGCTGTCAAAGCTACTGGCGGTTTTACACATGTTGGCCTCCGTATCTTTTCAAACAACAGCAGCACAAGTGGCAGGGGTCTCACAGGCATCTTTCTCCGCCTTCCTTCCTTCTGTCTTGGATGCCATCATTCAGCTCACACCACAGCACATCCATTTCCCAAACACACACCAGCAGCAGATGGACATTAAACAAGGCTTCTATGCCATTGCTGGCTTCCCACATGTGCTTGGTGCAATGGACTGCACGCATGTTCAGCTTGTACCACCTGCAGCAACTTCACACCTATACCACAACCGAAAGCACACACACTCCATCAATGTCCAGGCCATTGTGGACCATCGGGGACTATACATGAATGTACTTGCCAAATACCCTGGGAGTGTGCATGATTCATATATATTCAGAAACAGCATCATCAATGACCGTTTCCAAAATGGACAATATGGCAATGGGCTCCTTGTAGGTAAGCAACAATTAATGTACATACAAATATACTCTGCAAAAATAGCTGGCACTCTGCCACATTACCTGCCCTTAGGTCAGAATGATGCAAGAAGTCAATGTGAAAATGCAGAACCACATATACACTACAACCACGTAACATACAGTCCAAAGCTGCATACACACATAGCAGCATAACCTAAAGTTCCAAGGGACACCAGATAGGAATGCATGCAAATATCCTACATAAAATGTTGTAGATCAATAAGTCACACTGTTGACATATGCACACATGGCATCTAACACAAATTAACTATTGAAAGGTGCAATGCATAGTAAGAAATGCATGGAAATAGCAAAACAATCCTAATATAATGGGCATAGGCATTTATGTGTATATAAGTGTACATATCAATTACACACAGGATGCATGTATTGGTGCACCATGTGACAAACGTACCTGTTCAGGGGCATGTCAAGCCTAATGAGTGACAATGCAGGGCCAAAGACATCAAACTATAACATCAACAAAATGTGTCGGACCACTATGCCAGGCTACGGACTCTCTTTTGCACAGAATAAACCTTAGTTGTACCCACATATTGAAATGTGCCCAGATGTGCAATGCACAATGTTTGAAAGTGTGCAACCAACCAAAACATTATGGGGAAGATTCACAAGGAAGTGCTGCAGCAAAGCAACGCAAGCCCTTAGGCAGTGCCAAGCTGCGGCACTTCCAAAGCACAGGAATGCAACATATTTATAATGATATGTTGCATGCCTGTGCTGTCCTCTGTGCTTGCGCAAAAACAGCTGCCATGAGCCGGCGCAGGCACACTTGCACCATGGTGGAAGGATGCCTGTGTCATGGGGAGATTGTTTTTGTGCACAAAGGGGAACCTTCCTGCCCAAAAATAATCACTACAGGCATTTCCCTCTTCCAATGTGTGCTGTAGAATGCAGCATGCATTGAAAGAGAAAGAACAAGGAGAAATGAAAGCATTTCTCCTCGTTGCGCCACGCTGCGCCACCCCTACTGTGGTGTAGCATTCAGACGCATTTCCAGATTTACGATTCCTACTAAATCTGGAAATGTGTCTTGTTCCATGTGTGTTGCGTGAGAACACCCACAGCAACACCCATGTAATCACCATCAACGGAAAGTGCTGCGTGTGAAGGAGCTGTATTAACAAGGACATGAAAAGCCACGCAGGGTGGCTTTTCCTGTCCCTGTAAATATGGGGCAATGAAATGCGCTGCCAGTGTGTCACAAAAAGTGACGTAATGTCAGGGCCATGGAAAGCTGAGCAGCAACTTCAAACACAACATGTAATTGACACCAACGTAATTCACCATTACAATCTTCACAAACTTGACGTACAACACATGCCATGTATACTGATGTCACCCTAAAGTAACACTTTCTACTTACTTTCCAATTACAGCTGATCAAGGATATGGTCTACAGATGTGGTTGATGACACCATTTGGAAATTCACAGACTGAACCACAAAAGGCATACAACCATGCCCTTTGCAGAACTCGCAACATCATAGAAAGAAGCTTTGGAATGCTCAAGTCCAGGTTCCGTTGCCTAGATTTATCAGGCGGAAGGCTACTCTATTCTCCAGAAACTGTGTGCAAGATGATAATGACATGTGCAATACTCCATACCATATGTGTCAAGACAAATGTGCGCTGGGATGAAGAGGAACAGCCCCCTGAACAGATGGATGATGGTGATGAAGCTGAAGCAGAAGGATGAGACATACGCCACACTGCAGCAGGGATAAGACGTCGCACACACATTGTCACACAATTCTTCTCATGATGTAGCAAATTTACGTTTGTAACAATATGCACTATATTCACAATAAAAAATTTAAGTAGGAGCATCAACTCTGTGTCCATTTGCTTTACAGGTCATATGATATAAATATATATGTGCAGATTAACATGAAACTGCCACTGCATGCCAGTGCAAGCACTTTGGCTGTGACGAGCTGTGGCACTCATGGAGCACAGGAATGCTACATCATCACAATGATATGTTGCATTGTTGTGTACTACCCTGCAATTGTGCACAAACAGCTGACATGCAGTGGTTCTGGCACACTTGCACCATGATCTAAGGATGTCTGTGTGGTGTGCCTGATATGCATAGCTGCCGAAAGTGGCACCGCACATCACTCATTAAAACACAGGGGCAAAATAAAAAGCACCTTGTGCCGCTGGTGTGTCAAGTTTTGACATGTGAAAAGTGGTGCACCACTCCCGCCATGGGGCTGAAAATAAGCCACATGGTTCGTCGCTGTGACATGGTAACAAATGTACTGCAGGTAGTGCCAACGATGCGTGATGCAATGTTAGCCACCTGCTGTGCAAGTGCAACTTAAAAGTACCACTAACAAACTAATCAAATTTCCATAAGAATATGTACACATATCCCATTATATACGTAAAAGTTGGTGACAGAAAACAACACAACTCAACATTAAATCATGCAACATGTTGAGAAGGAATACACACATGTACTATACGTGGCACATCCCTTGCACAACACCACATATATCCATCTATTCTGTAACAAATCTGGGTTGAGTCACTCAGACCACAGAAAAGTGTTGCATCCAACCGTAAAGTGTCGCACAGACCCAAGCGTAAAGCATCTTCAAATCTGCCTTCACCCACTCAGACCCCCTGAAACGTGTCGCACCCGACCGTAAAGTGTCGCAAAGTCCCAAGCGTAAAGCATCTACAAATCTGCCTTCACTCACTCAGACCCCCTGAAAAGTGTTGCACCCGACCGTAAAGTGTCGCAAATTCCCAAGCGTAAAGCATCTTCAAATCTGCCTCCACTCACTCAGCCCCCTAAAATGTGTTGCGTCCACCCGCAAAGTGTTGCAAACTATCAAAAACGGGTAGCATCTGAACAAAGCGCAACGCAAAGTCAAAACCGTTACGTTTTGTATTGACAAATGCATGTTAACGCATGATGCAAAACGCAACTAACAGGAAACACACGCAAAACAGAGAAACGTCACGCATGCAGATGTGAAATGAACTGCAATTGAGTCAAATACACGACGCATCGTCTGAAATATGACGCAAAACGTCAAAACATGTCGCATCTAAGCAGGAAATGATGCAATGATTCTAGAATGTCCTAAACCAGGAAGTACACAGTTACTTTCACTTTCTAGTATTATCTCTAGGTGTTTGCTTGGTGGAGGAGGCTGGTGTAGAATTGTGGAGCTCGAGAGTTGTCTTTTGCAGTGTGTTTTGTCAGTCCTCTGTGTAGTTTGAACTTTTCTTGGTCTGTCTTTTGTCACTTGTCAGTCTTGTGTGTGTCATAAATAGTTGTATTTTGGGGTGTGTGTTTATAGGGTAGTTAGTTGTAGGATTAATATACGGGTGGGGTAAATCATTTTTCTGTAGTTTATCTTTCTATAAGTTTCCTTTATAACTTTATTTAAGTTTCATTTTAAAAAAATACACAGACCTGAGCATGTCTGGCAGGTCCAAGAACATGACCAACAGGCAGTTTGGTGGCCTCATATGGCTGATTTTCCATTACTTGCCAAAGATGATCAGCACGGGGGGCCGGGTGAGCCAGGGCTACACATCAGCTGAGTGCAAGCAGAGGTGGGGCCTGGTCCAGCAACATCTTGGCAGGAGTTTCGACGTGCAACGCACACCCCACCAAATCAAGCAACGCTGGCAGGATGTCATCAACCGTGAGGCTGACTTGCTGGACCATCTTGGCCTGGATGTTGGTGGGCCAACAGGTAAGTAAATGTATATTAGTAGTCATATTGGTTTTGTTAGAGGTGCACAGCTATGCCATACATTACTATGTCCATAATTTCAGATAGATTCATTGGTGTTGCAATGGTGTTGGAGAAAATAAATACGACCTCAAGGAACAAAATTGCATGTTGTGTGGTCACAGACACATATGTTGTAACCAATATATATGATGTTGATTTAGAAATGGTATATTTTCACACACACAAGCACCAGTGCCAAAGGGGGATATATTAGTTGATGCTATAAACTTTGTGGCTGATCTGCAAGAAACTAACGCAGCGCGGTGCTGCAAGTCATTTTTCAGCGCAAAGCAGCATTATCTTCGAAGTGCAGGGATGCAACATATTTTCCACATTATGTCGTATCTCTGTGCTTACACCTGCGCTGGCACACAAACTGCTGCCATGTGCTGGCGCAGGCAACCTTGCACCAAGGTGCAAGGCTGCAAACTACTGCGTGTAAAGGTGGCATATTCACAAGGGCATGGAAAGTCACGCAGGCCGGTTTTTCAGGTCATTGGAAATATTGAGCATGACCTGGCACCACCTGTACGTCAACAAAAGTGAAGTACTGGTGGCACATGGGTTCAGGAAAATGGCCACGTTGCATTCAAGTGCTCAGAAAGTTACACAGTGTGGTGCAGACAAAGGGCTTGTGGTGCCTCACTGCTGCACACACTTGGAAATCAGGCCATATCCTGTGAAAATCTCATGATATACATAAGTCTGGATGTGTATGTAAGCATCAGGCATCAATCAACAAACCAACCAAGCATTGAAATTATAAGTGCGCTACTCACATGTGAGGGTCTGAATGCACGTGCAGTTGAAGAGTCAGGTCTTTACAGTTGCAATGATGGGTGCAGGGTGGGGTCTGCGCAAGATGATGATTGTTAGCTCATTGAATGTGGGTCAGAATTATGCGCACTTCCACTTGTCGTGGAAAAAGCCACTTTTTACGCAGGTGTTGATCGTAATCTTTTAATGCTGGAGTGATGGCTGCAGCAGCTTGGTGGAAGAGGATTGGGACAGGGGTCCATTTGTGATCATGAGTGGATGCCTCTCATGTTAGATGCGTTGTCTTTGGTGCCGATTGTTGTCCGCGATAAGATGGAGGGGTAGCTGGGGATGCATGAAGATTGTGTGGTTTCATAGACCTGTGTCTGGTATTGGAACTAGTCCTAGAGGCACATGACATCCATGTGGAAGTATGAGCAGAGCTTGTTGTAGTGGTCCTGGGAGGGGGAGATGTCTGTATTATCCATGCAAGTTTAAAAAAAATAACTGATGATGCTGAATTGTTACTTTGCATTTCTGGAGTTTGTGAGGATTGAGTGTGGGATTAAGTTGCTTATTTGTAAGTATGATGTGTGGGTGGAATTCTGATATGGTGTTCTTGCATTTGGATCCGTCTTCAGAGTATTTGCTGTTATTCTGCTTCTCCACAAGGCGTCTGCATGTGCGTCACGATTGATGTGGGATGTCCTGGAACCATGCTGCCTTCCTGTGCTGCTGTGTGTTGGTGTCAAATACTGGTGCAAGTTCATCTACACATTTTGAGAACCATCTGTGGGGTCCATTTTGAACAAAGTTTGTGTTGTGCAAGGTGTTGGTGGCATTTTGGTTTGTGGCTGATTATAGTTGCTCTATGTTAATCTTCTGTCAGTTCCTTTGTGGTGTGCATTTTGGTTTTTCGTATGCAGATGTTTTGTTGACGTGGAGGTGTACGTCGTGCTGGTCAGTCCATGGGGGTTACGTGGTCTGGCTGTAGTGGATGTGGTGATGTTCTGACCTGGCTTGTGGGTGGTGACAAGTTGTCACTGTCAGACGTTTTAAAGGTTGTCCTTGCAGTTGGCAAATCTGTTGTCACTGAGGTTCTCAAGATGTGAGTTGAGGTATGTTACAAGTATGTAGTACATGTATGCAACGGCATGTTGTGCAATAATGTTTGTGATGTAGGTGGTGTACACAGTTCAAGGACTGGATGGTCTGTAGCCAAGGGTCCCTCGCAGGGTTGTCCTTGGGCTGGCCTGGATCTGAAAGTGTAGGTGTTTGGTGTTGAGCGGGCTGTTGCTTGAGTATGTGATTCGGAGGTAGCTCTTAAGTGCAATGGCATGGCCTCATACAGGACGGTTGTTGCAGGCCCTTCCTCATATTTTTAAATTGTTTGGTGATGCAGTTGGCAATGTTGTTGGCAAAGGTGGCGTTTTCCATGGTTGCTGTGAGTAACGCTACATCTGGTGCAAGGTTGTCGATGATGATACAGATCTCCATGGCTAGTCTGTGCAGGGTGGACACTTTGAGGAGGATGCATTTCGGGGATCCCGAGTTGGTGCAGTTTGGTGTGTACGTAGTGTGTGTGCAGTTGGTGGTGAAGGCCTGGGGCAGTGTAGTCTGGATTACTGTCCATGGTTGTTGCTCTGTGTGTACAGGTAGTATTTTTGACATTTTCCACTGGTACAGTGCAAGGACATTTATCTGAGTCATAGCTGAGGGATTCTGGAGAACCATGACCTGTGGCGCTGGTTGTGTTTGGTTTTTTGACGGCTGCAGAGGGGTTTGGCTGTTGAGCAAATACTGTGCATGGCTGCTGTGTGGACAAGCATCAAACACCATCAAATTGTGAATGGTTTACGGATGCGCAGCTGGAACTCTGGAATCGTCATGGTGGAGGCACTTCGGGTGACTCAGCATCAGGAACGGAGGGGGAAGCAGGCAGCCAAAAGAAAAACAAGACATGTGCAAGAAACAATGCAAAAGTCACAGGCAAGGTCAAATCAGTATGCAATCAGGCAACAAGATAGAGTTTAACATGCTGCAAGCATGTAGAGAGTCGAAGAAGTATTGTGAGTCCGCACATCAAAAAACTGTGTACACATGTGCATGCACAGACAAATTTTTGGACCAGCCATCCTTACAGCATTGTGCAATTGTGTCTGCGTAAGGGCATGTGTGATGAATCTGTCGAAGCACATGCAAACTCACAGGGATGCTACACATGTTTGTTTCACACTCAGTGAACAGTGATGTGGAATTGATCCAGCATTTACAGTGTCCAGGTGTGGGTGACAAAACATTGCTGTACTTAATGTAAAAGGAGTTACATGGTCTGGTAATTACATGCATGTGTCACGCTAACTTATATTTTCTCCCTAGAATGTACATATGTCCGGAATTTAAACATGATTGTACATCTGTTCATGTTTCTTAGGTGGACCACTGCCATATACACCGGGTGAGGTCGACACATTTGAAGACACCAACGCTACCAGTGAGTATCAATCATCACTGATTGTGATAGTGGTGATGTGCAAGGATGGAAGCTTGACTCTGTATGTGGGCAACTATAGTATGATCACTACATCCAGCTGCAGTCTGAACTTTGCAAACGCTCTCAAAGTTCAAAGACCATAATGAAACATATTGTGAATGTTGTACTACGTGGAGACATGTGTGGACACATCAAAAGCCATGACAGTGTCAGACAGGCCTTCCCTCTATACACAAAGCAAAATGGAGTGCCCATTACCACTTGGACTAGAGTAGCAGAAGCCAAGTGGAGACAGCAGCATTAGATGGCTGATATATGGAGAGGAAGGCATGCTTAACACAGTCCTCACTACATGTGGGCAGTGGTGTTGTGCCCAATCGTTGGACAGGGCGATGTTCCTGGGTTGCAGTGTGGGTGCAAGGTCAGAGTCAGCTGGTCTAGGGAAGTACATGGGTTGCAATGCTTTTTCGCATAGATTCAATGTAATAACACAGAGAACAACCAACCACAAACTGGCCATGCTCAGTGTCCATCATTGTCATATGTCTCTTCACGACTTTGACATTTTAAGTGTGAACACGTTTAGTTTTGTGACTGATTTATGTCATCCACGCCTCAAATGTCTGATGTATCATACTAGGAATACATGATCAATGATGCACTTTCAAACAACATGCATAGACCATACTCATTTGTATGTAAATGAGCCATAGGAATGGCAGTATGCCTTATGTATTTGGATGGGGCAATCCTTGTGCTGTGTCAATAACAATATCAAATTGTAATATATACAAATGACCGGTGGATATGCCTTACGATCTGCACATCAATATGTCAGTGAGTCATGTAGTTAGCATTCAATTTGTAGCTCATCACATTTATCGGGGACTCCCATAGTGCTAGAATACCCACCCACCTTGGGTATAAATCCACTAGTCCTACAGCGTAGTCTAGATGAAACTATCTACCATATGCACCGAAGCACACCAAAGCAATGTCACTATTATCCTTAATTAGTCATATGTTGAAAAAGGCAGAAACAATCAGTACAGTTTCAAGGATGATGTTCCAATAAGTGATCCGCAGCTGTTGAAGTGTCCAGTCATTCACTTTTATTCCATAAAAGACAACAAATGGCAGCCAACGCGCGTTTCATCCTCCTGGACTTTCTCAAGGCTTCTCTCAGGAGTATACAGGCAGTTTTATTTGAATATACGGAGCAAGTCGTTTGGGAGACAGGAATCTCCCTCTAAGTTGATTATATGTCTAACAGCCTGGATTTGATATATTGAAGTATCACAGAGCCACGGTCAAATTCGCTGTCAGTACTTGACTTCCAAAAGAATTCCCAAAGATGATCGGATATGTAGATAAAAATCATTCAAAGGCGCTTGGACCATGATAACTCTGCGCAGCATTGTTGCGTTCCCGAATAACGTCAGGACTTCAGAGAAGCATTTCTGAAGTCCAGACACTTCAACAGCTGTGGATCACTCATTGGAACATCGTTCTTGAAACTGTACTGATTGATTGTCCCTTTTTCGCCATATGACTAATTAAGGATAATAGTGACATTGCTTTGGTGTGCTTTGGTGCATATGGTAGATAACAATATTAAATTGTGTCTTCACACAAGTGTGGCACATCCTGTAATCTGAAATTGCCTTCACAGTCATGACTCCGTAAGACTCATGTCATGATGCTGTAATGCATCGTTGGTCCTTTATCATGAGGACTAAGTCGCTGTGATCAAACAGTAGGTATGTTTTGTGTGTCGTAGATTGAACAATATACACAAAAACTAGAGTCAACACTTTTGAAGCTAGGTGCATGTTTGCTTGAAAAAAAAGCAGAGGTGCAGTTCACCCTGCTAGTACTACGTGGCAAGCTGCATGCCAGTCAACATGAGTAGTGTCATCAATTCTGAGGTTCATTGGTGTTGAGACAGCAAGCACATCTCTGTTTCTAATAAAGCAAATTGCTACTACAGTGCATTAGTCTGTGGAAGTGTGAAATGAATGGTCAAGCGGTATATATGTCTAGAGAAGATGTTCTTCATCCACGACACACTGTGACACTGTCTGATCTCAGCTGCCGTTGCAGATTAAGGATCACATGACTCCATGATTTGTACATGGGAGCCAGATAATGTGATGTTCATGAGGAAATTATCAAATGCCATGATGTCTGTTAACTGGTTAGTCATTTCTATGGCTCTTCATAAATTAATTAGTTTTTAAGTGTGAAAATGATTCACGTACAATCATGACATTCAGCAGACAGCACAGTGTGTGATGAACCAAATGAGTGGCAGGTATTGGGTTGTGTGGGCCCCACAGTCACCGGATGATTGGCCCTAATGTTGGAATCATCGCACATGATACCATGCATTTCCTAAAAACATTTGTCCGTCATGTACTGATTGACTGACATGTGTCCCTCTTTTCATACAGATAACATGAGTGCGGAAGAGGAACGGGTTTTACGCATACGGAAGACCCGATACCCGCATATATGCGAGGTAGCAAAGGGCTTCAGATGGACCTCCCGGCTGTATGACAAGCAGAAGGCAGCCAATACGTGGTTCACCAATGCCCCAGCCAAGAACGGCAAGACTGCCAGCCAGCATCCTGGAGCATCCAAAGCCCCAACCCCAGCCCCAGGAGCTGTCGGACCCCCCCCCCCTCCACGTCTGGACAGTTGTTTGGACATGCCATGGCAAGCCACGATGTGGACTATTTCAAAAAACGGATGGATGGTCTGGAGAAACAGATGGACAATATGTCTCAGAAAATGGACAGGATGCAGCAGGCCCTGGACCATCTCATCAGCCTGATCTGAGGGCTGATTGTATATAGTGTAGTATATATATTGTGTTTTATTTTTATAATTAAGATTCATTTTATTGTACATTTAGGATTATTAATATAGGTACCCATAGTTAGTTTAGTTAGGTTAGTTAGTTAGGTGTTCTTATTGATAACTTTATACTTTTTTATCATAGAGTATTTTATTAATATTTAGGGGTGGGTGGGTCATTTAGTATGTGTTTACATGTTTAAAAAAAAAAAATCTATTTGTGTTTTGCTACATTTCTAGTTAGTTTATGTATAGGATAAGTATGTCTATTGTGCATTGATGTGTTAAGGGGGGTGGGGGATGATGTTTAGTGGTCCCGCGTGAATCTTGTTTAGCTTAGGATAATTACGTTAAGTTAGGTAGGTTAGGCATAGTTAGTTTAGATAGGTTTTAATATTTTAGATTAGTTTTTAAGGTAATGTAGGCAGAGTGTTTAAGATTAATGTAGATTTCACTTCCAACTTTTTTTTATATAAAAATATTATTTCACAAGCTTGGACTATATTCTTTGATGGTCAGCATTTAGTATGTTGTATGTGTGAGTAAGTGGGCACATGGACTGTGAACACAGACTACTGTTTGAGTGCATCATATTTGTTCACTCTAGCAGGTTGGTGCTCCATGTATGAATATATGTACATGCTCATGCAACACCTGTGCTTCAACTTATTGGGGTACCCACTCTTGGGTCGTCACATACATATGGTTAGGATTCAAATCATGAGTCTTTGGACAACTTCTGCATGTGTATCTATCACGAATCTGTGTCAGCTATGCATGATGTTGGTATGTGTAAGTGAAATATGGGTTGTCTCATACACAGATGTACAGAATGTACGCACCACACATTATCTCTCTCGGTGTTGTCATAGCTATAACATGTTAATGGACAAGTAGTCATTGTGTTACGAGTGGCTAATTCATATGACTGGACAACCCAATGTCTGTATACAGGCAGAGATGAGTGAAAGGCTGGTGTATGAAGTACCCTGGTCAAACCTTCACCACATCTTGTTTGCTGGTAGGTTTAATTACTTAGGCTGTACCAGTCATATATTTTGACATAACATCATCAATGTTGGATGTGCAGATTCTAAATCCACTTGCGCTGCCAGTACGTGACTTTTTGTGACACACTGGCAGCGCTTTTCTCTGCCCCGTATTTACCTAGCCACCCTGCATGGACTTTCATGTCCTTGTAACTACAGCCACTTTACACACAGCTTTATTTGTGAATGGGGCGTTCCATGTGGGTTGCTGTGGGTGTTCACACCTCACAACCCTGGAAGTAGACACATTTCCAGCTTTACGAGGAATCATAAACCTGGCAATGCGTCAGTATGCTACGCCACACTAGGGGTGGCAGAGAAAGGCGCATTGAGGAGCAAGCTTTTAATTTCTCTACGTTTATGAAAGTTTGAAGGTGTGCTGCAGTCTACAGCACGCATTAATTTAGGCAAAAGCCAGTTGTGACCGTTTTTGTGTGGGGAGGTGCCCCTTCATGCACAACAAATAATCTCACCATGACGCAGGCATCCTTGCCCCATGCTGCAAGGGTGCATGCACAGGCGCAAGGCAGCTGTTTCAGCACCAGCGCAGGGGAGAGCACAGGAATGCAACATTTAATTGGATATGTGTGGCATTCCTGTGCTCAGAACGTTACACAGAGTGGCACAGTCAAAGGGCTTGTTGTGCTGTGGCACATTCATGAAAATCTGCACCTTAAATCTCCATATGACAGCATGTATTTTCACATTTGCAGTCATACTAACGGACATTGATCAAGTACTTACACACTCTTTCACGTGTGTCTGAATTTTACAACAAACATTATACCCAGTGATATTGTGGAATGGTACAAACCTGACACAAGGGCACATTGTTCTTGACACACAAGTAGTGAAGCAGCACCCGTTGACATGTTTGAGAGTGTTGAAACAAAGAGATTTTATTTGTACAGTAGCTTTGTGATGAATACATTGTTGTTGTCACAATGTATTGGACTTCAGTGATTGAGGAAAAAAAAGATGTGTGGCACAGGTGTTCACATTTTTATAATGATCTTGTCTGTCCGACATTGTTCTCATTAAAGTCAAATTTTTTTGGTTGTCATACGACACCTGTGACTTTATGTCATTTTAGTGACCAGTCTTCCTCCGGAACTGTGTTGCTGACTCATCCTCCTCCGAGTCGTCAGATTGTGGCTTTGTTCGTTCTGTAGCTGCAGGGTGTGTTGTCCCACTGCTACCACCAGCAGTGGCAGAGGAGGTGTGAGGGAACACATATTCAGGTGACATTAAGTTTGCCATTAGGGCATTCAACATCACTTGCTGATTTTTTACTACAGTCAGCAACTCCCCATGAAAGGCAGTCATAGTTGCCATGTAGAGGTCTTGCCGTTGCTGCATGATTCTCATCGATGTTTTGGAGGTGCTGGGCGACATCCCTGGTGGCACTTTGTGGTGGCATTTGTACATGCCTCTGACTCATTATATTTGAGATGTTAGCCAGAGATTGAGCAAGTCCTGATGTTTGGGTGTTGCTGGTTTGGTCTGTACCGATGTTTGCCAAATCAGGATTCAGGCTTCGCAGTATGGCTTGCAGGATGCCACCCATACTCTCCACAGCCACATGAGCCTCTCTGAGGAGTTCCCGCTGTAGAGCTACAGCGGTTCTTTGGACTCTACCTGTGTGTTCTCCCAGTCCGTGCTCATATTTGTAGTGGCAGATTCTGGTGGTGGTTGGGGTTCAGCTGGAGCAGCTACCACGCCGTTGTCACACTCTGGAGGTGGTGTAGGTGACCGTATAGAGGTAATTAGCTCCTCCAGTGTATCAGTGTCAATGGAGGGCAGGGTGTCGTCCATTTCCTCAAACAGATTGGTGTCACCCACCTGTTGTGATGTTGAAGCTGCATCCTCTGAAAAATAAGGTGCAAATCTGTTAGTTGTGCTTGCATGTTCAATTGTGGTGAGGTTTAGTAAGAGGCATTACATGTGGCTTATCAAAGCTGATCTCTGTGTCACATTCAAGCGACCTATGTCCTGATGCAGACTGATGCTCAAGACTCATTCCCACTTGCATGGACATTGCACCACTTATTGTTACAGTAGTGGTGCTGGCCATTGGTATTCATTGATACTGACCTGTGTACATACACTGCATTGGAAATGTTGCTCTTAGTGGTAGGTGCACTTTTTGGGCAACACTACAATGGCAATTGTAAATTGGTGTGTGATACCAGGGTGTTGGCCTCCTTTCAAGCCAAACATACTGCCAACCTAAAGATACGTGTCCATGCACATTTTGGCGACATTACGGCCCATAGGTACAGGAACTCACTCAAACTACCACAAACACTAGTTAGCGGAAGTCTGCGATGTGCCGGCCTATCGCCCACTAAGAACGCACTGTTAGTGATGTTATTACAATACGTTGTGACATGGCAAGATTTGCAGTTGGCTGCAAGGAAGACTGCCAGAAACACTGCTGTAAAACGATTAATAATTACACCGTTAGCAAGCAATGACTGACAAAAGGCACATTAGCGACAAATGAAATCAAATTAGTCAGCCCTATTTATTATGGCATCAACAGTGAAAAAAAGCCTATGAGTCAACCTACAATGATAACTAGGTAACTAACATTGTTTATCATGCAGAATGGATTAGCCTGGCCCCAGTACATCACAGATCAACAACTCCCCCAAGCCCACCAACAGCCATGATGACTATCCAGAGACCAAGGGAAAGGAGAAAATCTGGGCTACACTACTGAGTACATGCGCTTTGATGAGCAATACCAGTGTGCATCACATCTCATTGGGTACTCCTACTACACAATGGCATACAAACCCATCAAAGCACCAATGAGTTCCCGGCTCAGGGTGGCATTGGTGGCCTGCCATTTGTGAGCCGACCTGGGAATGCTGAGGTGCAGTGTAGTTGCAGGTTTGTGTTGTTAGCCATTGAGGCATTGGTGATCATCCTTACCTGGTGGTGTAGCCAGCCAGGTCGCATGGAGGCATGTTGCAGACTTGTGTGACAATACACCCTGGTCCCCCTTGTAGTTGTGAATGGTACCTGGCCTCCTGAGTAACTACGTTGGGAGGTACACATTGCATACCATGCACCAACAGTACACTGGGCTGCACAAAGGATATTGCCAATGGTGGCCAACGCATATCTACATCAGAGGCCAGAGGATGGGTCACTGGCCATACGCTGTGGAGGGTGTGGACCCTGAGATGATGCAAACTTATGTTGCAAAAGCACTCAAACTACACACATAAGGGATGCGTGTTGCATCTCCTTCATCGTGTGATTACCCAGCTGTCTTGGCAGTGAATGCTGTACCCAGGCTTGTGTAAGCCCACCTAGCTGAGGATCATGCTGGCTGAGTCACAGACTTTGTGAGGGTGCATCAGATAACACCACCGTGTGGATGTCCAAGTGAGTGGAAGGTGTGATGTGTAGTGGAGGATGCCCAGGGTATAGTGGTGCGCAGGGGTAGCACCTGTGAGTGAGGGACCCCCATTGGGGGATAATCCACTATGGTGCTGGAGCATTGGGCCCATGAATTTGAGCAGTGGTAGAAGGTGAAACAAATACCATGCAGGTCATTTTTCTATGTACTGATGCTATGTTTCCTTTCTGGGTGGGAGGGTGATTGGGGCTGCTCTACTCACAAGTAGGCCCAGGGCTCAGTGGTATGCCCACTAAAGTTCCCAATGTCTTTTTTTTTGTCCTCTCAGTTCGGCCAGAACAGTCATGTGCACTTCCCTGTTTGCAATGCAGCCAGCATTACAGCGTGCATGGAGAACATGCCCACCCCTCAAGCCCCTGACTGAAATCACTGTCCCTGCGCGCATGAGCAATCACAACACCACATTGCAGCCTTGTGATTGACTTAGGTGAGGGAGCCTGTCTGCTTCCTGCCCCTTGAAGCAGACTCAGGTGCAGAGATTACGCAGGACCAGGCCTTGTTGCACATTTCCATTTGTAATGTGATGTCAAACCCCGCTCACACACACCCCCCCCCAATCCATGCCCCCTCCAGTGCCTTCTCTGGTTTTTTCCACCTCCCAGCTGTCCAGTGCCCCCTACATCATTTCTCAATGCCAGACGCTGTGCAGCCATGCGCAGCAGGCAGACCAGTGGTAAACAAAATGAATCTCTTTTGTTGCAAGGCATACCATTACATAGCATTCCAATACGATGCATACCAAGAGGTCTCATATTACAACAGTGGTATACCAAAGGAATATCTTTGGTTGCAAGGCATACCATTACCTTGCATTCCAATAGCATGCATACCAAGAGGTCTCATATTACAACAGTGGAGAAAGAGCTGGATATGGTAGCATTGTAAATTACAGTTCCCACTGCAGTGAGTGCAACCCTAAAAGGAACACTTGTAACACATAACAAGCCAAGATGCCTGAGATTCATCTCAGACCCCCAAAACCACATTTGGTGCAGACGACACCCTAATTTATTTCTGACCCCCAAAGACACCCTATTTTCTCCCCCAAAAGACACCCTATTTTCATCTTTTTCCCCACAAAGACACCCTATTTTCATACTTTGCCCCCAAAAGACACCCAAATTGCAATGTTTAACCCAAAAGAAATCCAGTTTTGATTTTGTCAAAACAAATGACACTGTTGTTCATTATTTGTCCACGAGACAGCCTATATTTTAGATTTGATCACAAAGAAACTCCCTTACATTCTTATGTAACACCAGGACACATTACTTAAGTTGGAACTGATGAGACTCCATTACTTGCTTCTCAATGCATTGATATGACATGCAATGTTAAGTCAAAAGCGTGCCTGAGGTTACTTTGAATTGCCATTCCAATGTGATAACTGTGTTGTAATGTACATCTCCCATGACGGAGGCAAACCATGGATGAGACCATCTGCGGCCATTTGCCCCTGGACCACACTCACCAGCTAGGACCATTCCTCTCCTACACTCCTCCGCTGCAACACAAGCACCATCCTCGCCATCCACCCTGGACCCAACCAGACCTGCCATCTTGCAGGACTGTACACTTATCTTGCACCCTACGCAAGTCGAATCTCAAAACAAACCTTCTTCCACATCAACACACCAGTGCCTTGTGCCACCCAGCCAAACAACACTCCACACAACCAGCTCAACTCCATCCTCCACACATGCAGGCCCTACACATGCACACTGCAAAAATGTCGCACCACCTTGCTGCAAACTCTTCATATGTCACCTACTTCACAAACACATGCACCAACCTTAGTTCTGGGCCGGAAATCACCATCACCATCAGTGATGGCTACTTAATTACCCACAAGGCCCACCACGTCCATCAAGGAGGAGGCATTGCCATCTCCTACGAGAAAGGAAAACACTCCGACTAACCATGCACTTTAATGACGCAGCAGTGACCATGGTACTACACAACTTAAAAAGCTGGACCAGGCACAACAACATCCACTTTGGCACCTTCATTTGCAGGCCCCCCGGTGCATGAACACCCAGTCACCAATGCCATTGTAGCCATCATTGCACACCAGGCTCGCCCCCCCACCAACGACATTCCTACTTCGAGAACTCTAGTTCCACCTGGACTACACCAGTGACAAGAACACCACCGCCTCCTGGGTGAACTTGCTGACATCAAACTGAGGCAGCTATTGGCCACACCAAGCCACATTGCAGGAGACACAGACAAGCACATCTCCTCCACCAGTAGACAGATTCAACTACAGCCACACCACCAGATTCACCTGGACCAACCATCATTGTAAATGTCACATATTCACCATGCCCACCAGACACCACCACCATCATTGATCCACATCACAAAGGGATCCTGGTCATCTAATCAGTTATCATTGAGCCCCTTGGCCCCAGCACTCCGCCAACGCTTGCATACAATGACCCCGCTGCACATGTCCTCCACCCATTGATCGCAAACTGGACAAAAAACACTGGCAATCAATCAATCAATCAATCAATCAGGGGTTTGTTAAAGCGCGACTACTCACCCGTAAGGGTCTCAAGGCGCTGGGGGGGGGGGGTGCAGGTTCCATCCATCAAGGAGGGGGTCTGTCGAAAAGCCAGGTTTTGAGGTTTCTTGCGAAGACGGGGAGCGATGTTGTCTGTCTGAGGTGGAGCGGAATGGCGTTCCATGCTTTGGCCGCGAGGAAGGAGAAGGAGCGGCCTCCCGATCTGGTCTTTCTGGTGCGGGGGACCACGGCGTAGGAGAGCTGGGCTGATCGTAGGGTCCTTTGGGGTGCGTGGAATTTGAGTCGGCTGTTCAGGTATGCTGGTCCGGTGCCGTGGAGGGCCTTGTGTGCGTGGGTGAGCATCTTGAAGGTGATTCTCGCCTCGACAGGGAGCCAGTGGAGTGTGCGCAGGTGCTGGGAGATGTGGCAGTGTTTTGGCAGGTTGAGGACCAGTCTTGCGGCGGCGTTCTGGATGTTCTGTAGCTTGCGGGTGAGGTTTTTGTTTATTCCGGCGTAGAGTGCGTTGCCGTAGTCGAGTCTGCTGGTGACCAGGGCGTGAGTGACGGTCTTTCGGTGTTCGAGGGGGATCCATTCGAAGGTCTTACGAAGGAGGCGGAGGTTGTGGAAGCAGGAAGACGAGACAGAGTTGATCTGGCGGTCCATTTTGAGCTCGGAGTCCAGGATGATTCCCAGGTTGCGTGCGTGGTCCGTGGGGGTTGGCGGGTTTCCGAGGGCGGGGGCCACCAGGTGTCGCTCCAGGCATCGGGGTTTGGGCCCATGATGAGTACTTCTGTTTTGTTGGTGTTTAGTTGTAGGCAGCTGTTTTTCATCCATTTGGCGACGGCTTCCATGCCTTCTCGAAAGTTGCGTCTGGCGGTGTTGGGCTCGTTGGATAGGGAGAGGATGAGCTGGGTGTCGTCTGCGTATGACACGATGTTGAGTCCGTAGGTTCTGACGATGGAGGCGAGTGGAGCCATGTAGACGTTGAAGAGCGTCGGGCTGAGGGAGGAGCCCTGGGGGACTCCGCAGGTGGTAGGTGTGGGGTCCGAGAGGAAAGGGGGAGTCTGACCCGCTGCATCCTGCCGGAGAGGAAGGAGCGGATCCAGTCGAGGGCCTTGTCCTGGATTCCTGCGTCGTAGAGTCTGCGTATTAGGGTGCGGTGGGAGACTGTGTCGAACGCCGCTGATAGGTCGAGGAGGATGAGGGCTACTGTTTCTACTGGCACACCTCAAGGAAGACCAGGCAAGATGTAGCACCACGTTGCACTTTATTACTTAAGTTACGCATGTAGGCATATGCATGACCTTGTGAACATCTTTTATGAAGTCCTTGCACCGACGGGTCTTCACTTTGGAAATTCACAAAAGTGAGGTACCGGTGTTGCAAGGCCCTACATAAATGATGTCCAGTATGTCTGCTCCATCAGGGATGGACATGGCAGTGCTGTTTTGACATTTTCAATATGTGATTGACATATGTGTTTGACTTACATTGGGAATAGTTGTGATTGTGGACAAGTATAAGGACAACAAGATGCACACATCAGACTGTGGCACAGGGACATTTCTAGGTGCAATCACCACCAAGACCCATTACTGACATCTGTGCACTTATTGTGACTTACCCTTTGTCTGCTCTTCAGTTTCTCTGGCGGCACTGTCCTGTCCGGAGATTCCCGTTACAACTTCCTCTGGGATGACAGCTGCCACTCGCTCATCCAGGTCATCCAGGACCTCCTGGTCTGCTGGGCTGCCTCCTCCAGTTGGTGAGGCTGCCTTACGGTTTGCCGCAAGCTTTTCTTTTGTCCGGCGCTTACAGTCATGCCACCTTTTTTTGCAGTCGAGGACGGTCTTCTTGGACTGGCCCTCGCTGTTGATTTTCTGGACAATTTGCTGCCATATCGCCTCTTTTTCAGCAAGAGGCAGCTTGGAACTAACAAACAGCTGGTGCTGGTAGTTGGTGACCTCCGTCACCAGTATTTCATTTTCCTTGCGACTGAAGTTGGACTTATGTTTTCTTTTAGCCCCAGGGTCAGCCTGTGCATCAGGGCTTCTGCTAGCGGTGTTTGCCTGAGGGTCCTGGCTACTGGTGTGACCTTCCTGGTCCATTGTTAGGTCCTCTGTGGTCCACAAATGTCTTTTTTGGGATTTCCGTTGTTTCCCGGGTGCCTTTTGCCGCTTCCAGCAGTGTACGCTGTCACAGAGTCGTCGGAATGGCGTTGTGTGTCGCAAATAGGCCTTACGTGACTTTTTCTGCAGTTGTGTCAGGCTGACTTGCGGCAGTTTTGCGGCACCTACGTCAGTTTTTCTGACTCAGGTTACCGCGTTGCGCCACGGTCTGTCACCTTGTAGATTTGGCGCATCCGCGTTGACTTGCGTTGTCGCCGCGGCGATGCAAGATTTCTGGCGCATTGTTGCGTTGCGGCAGCGATGCGTCACTTTTTGAAATATGCCCCATGGTGCCTAATGTCCAATGCTTAGGTACGCTTGATAAAGAGAAATAATCACCTCTAGAGAGATAAATACAATACGTATTTTTCTTCTGCTAAGGCAGAATAGTTCAAAAAGAAAAGAAGGGCTTGTATTGTCATGACATTAAAAATATCAGGCCAGGGGACCCGCACTAACACCTTAGCGAAAATGATCACGATCTAGACTTCCCCATACTCATATAAGGAAATAGAATAATGCATGCAAAATATAGTACCAAATGTCTTATTTCAGGTACGTTTTACAAAGAGAACTCAATAACTATAGAAAGACTACATATAATCCGAAAGTTTAAACTTAAAAAAAAAAAAAATCATTCTACACTAGGCAGAAATAGGTAACAGATTCTTGATAAGGACGTAAAATGAATATTTTACATTCAGTATAAAAAGCGAATTGAACTCATTACACATGCATGGAGATACCTCAGTGAGATACATTCCAAGATGGCGCACACTGTAACAGTCATAATCAAGAACAATTCTCGCTATCCGGACATTAAGTTAAAACACGCTCTCTCCCCAAGAACACTGCTAGCAGCCGACAGAGTTAGACGATTACAGACATCTACGCGGTGAGTAGAACCGACCAGGGATCACTAAGCTTAATTTTAGTGCCAAATCCGAAAGGCTATTGTTACTAACTCCGTTGTTTTGAAACCCTCTTTAATCCTAGACCAAAAGAGGACAAAAACGGAAGACAGACGGATTGTATCTTGCACTGAGAGGTAGGAAGACTACATTACCCAATTCATGGGGAATAATAGACAATACTTGAAGGGAATAGCAACTAAAAGGCAATATACATGCTTCGTAACCTTAACTGCCTAAATTCTTTAATAATTACAACACTACATAAGGATAACCTTTCTACTGGAACCACAGATAACTAGGAATAAAAAACGTATTTATCTTTTACGGTAAGACATAAATAAGTTTACTCAAGGTAATAGGACAAACTTTTCACAAGTTCACTAATAGAAGAACGAGCAGCTCGCCAGGTGCAAAAGCGATAAGAAAAGCACCGTACTTGACTAAATTAAAGTTCCATTTTAAATTGTGTGAGTCACCACTTAAACTTTCTATCTAACCACCCTTTAGTAAGAACAGGTAAAGACATCCACTCGTAGACAGTATATGAAATATTGCAAAGGATTATTTATCATTAGTCTATTAGATAAAATCACCTAACCAGCATAGAGAAACTGGCATATCCAGAATGAGCTACTTAAACTACAAACACGCTTGCACTCTAAAGGTGATAGTTGGTGTAGGGTCGTAATAAAATAATAACAAAAATTACTACTAATCAACTTCCAAAACTCTTAGATCAAATTGTTCTTATGATATATTTCTCTTGTTTATTCCGTTATATGGTTATCGTTTTCCTCAACTACTTGACTTATGATCTACACACATTTGTATAAATCTAACGTTACTGCTGAATCTATGATGATTTGTTTTGTTTTTCTTTTTTCCAATAAAACGATTGGACTTATGAAAATGGCACCTTTTGATGATCTATGTGCACAAAACGCATACCTGTATGCTATTATATGTTATGGTTACACATGTTTCTTCCTTATCGTTTTCTGTATTTTTTCTGACTCCTTCTCTGAAACGTATGTTATTGTATGTTATGGTTACACATGTTTCTTCCTTATCGTTTTCCGTATTTTTTCTGACTCCTTCTCTGAAACGTATGTTATTGTATGTTATGGTTACACATGTTTCTTCTTTGTCGTTTTCTGTATTCTTTCTGACTCCCTTTCCCAAATGCTTTTCCTTTTCTTTTCATTTATCACTGCACTATCATAACAGCGGTGTATATTGGTTATTTTGGTGTTCACTTTGCGCTACTCGGGTTATATGGTATTGTTGAAATTAAACTTTGAATAATTTAGCCTTGAGAAAGCCCCGGCTGGCGGGCCACATGGGGCGAAACACGTGTTTGCTGACCTGTTGAGAAGTAGCTCTCTATGATCATATATTTAATTAAATATGCATGAAAAACACTAAACGGCGTCAAGCTTGTACAATACATTTTGGAAGACTTTACAATCCAGAATCGACTTTACTAAGTACTTTTACATGATATTACCTGTTGCTTAGGATTACTCTTACATGATACCTAATATGGCCTTCAAGCTCCCTCCATACATTCCTACTGCTTCCAAGATGCAAGGGCCTTTGCAAGTTCCACAGTTGAGACCTATGGAATAAAGCTGTCTGTAATATTCCAACAATTCTCGGTTGATTCTTCTGAAACCTCAGAGGGACATTTCTCACATGTCACGAGTGGATCAGGAGACACAGACATACAATTCATTATGCAGCCACTCTGACACACCATTGTGCGATTGGCTGTGTGAGTTCACCACCAAATCATACAATGAGAGGAGTCATGGTTACGGAATCACCATCAACCATTGAATAAAAGATTGACGATCACCAAAGGGTTTGTTGCCCCGACCATTACTTCAGTAGATCCAAGAACTCTGTTCTGGTGCTTCTCCTGCTTACTTGTCTAGTCTGGGCTTTAATACTTTATCATCGTCGTCATCATGAAGTCCTATAATGATGTTGACTGAAGCAGGCAGTGATGATGTTGACACAGGAAATACCGAAGCTCCAACAAGTCTTTCAAATGAAACTTTCCCAAAATAGCAGCAGTTCAGTTGGCAGCTCACTAGTCATCCAGCAAGCTTCTACTTCGTCCAGAACCAGATCGGCTAAACGGACTGGGATGGGTTTAGGTGATACCAATGAGCTTCAATACTAGATTCCCAAAAAGGCTTAATCCACACTCACCTCTGTGGAGTGCCACCCAAACTCCACGAGATGTCTTATTACGCACCCAGAGGCTGGGCTCAGACATAGGCTATAAATAAGTTGGCTGTGTGTAGCTCCGGGATGTAGAGTGCCATCCGGCCTCTACGGTACAATGATGCCCAATACAACCAGAGGGCCGTGCGCAGCCCAAAGGTTTTAATAAAAGCGGAGTGGAAGCTTGTGGTTCACTTGGCGACACCAGTAACACTGTGTGCACATGTCTGTTATTGCCAAGAGTTGTGGCCTATGCCACTGGGTGCATGCAGAGTTCACACTGGGGACGAGGCTGGTCTGTTATCCATGCATTCAGAAACGCACTCAGCCCGCAGGCGCACCACCATGATTTGCAGCGCCCATCACAGCCTGATTGCTGACGCACCGCGGCCCGGTGCAGCACTCTGTCAAGAGTGGGGGCCCACCTGTGAGTTGTGAAGATGTGCCTGCTCCTTCAAGGTTGGTGCCCTGTCCCCTTACCTCTGCTCCTGAGCACGACATCTCGGCCAGTGCGGCTCCTCCGCTAGCAAGCACTCTGTCTCTTTATACCACACCTCAGTTTGCCACGAAGTCACGGCGCCACCTAGCAGCCGCCTACAGTAGCGCAGTCCCAGGGCCTACACGTGGGCTCACTCACTGGCCCGCACCGGAGAAGAAGCACTGACCTGCAGTCACCAAGCATGCCTGATCAGCTGGGGTCCTTGCGAGTGGGCTTCTCTTTGCTCAAAGCACAATTGTGGGAGTTTCCTTGCAGCCCTGCCAAGGTGCAGTGTGACTGGTGCCTGATCACCTCCTCCCATGTTTTTCTGCCCAGCCCAGTCTGTGCTCAATGAGGCACTGTTGAAGCAGCAACTAAAGAAGGAATCCTGTGAGCTGTGAAAGGGAGTGTACACACTCCAGGGACCCACAGTGTCTGTAATCACACATACAACCATCAAGTGACTGTACCTATTGAGAATTAAACTTCACGATATATACCCAACGCCTCAGCCTTGCCTGCCCTAGCAACGTCACACACAGTAGTGCACAACAAGGGAATATGTCCACAGAGCCAGAAGACGCACCACCAACCACCTGCCCCTCAGCGAGGCGCACAAGCATCTGTAGCCCCACTGCCACCATTCAGGCAGCTGGTTGACCCACCGACAGCCGTGCTGAGATGGTGCCAGTGGATCAGTCACCTTAAACACTATTTTTGCACCTGTAAATCCAACGGTTCAATAAAAAGGTCCATGATGCTCATTGTAGGTGGAGCGGAACTGCGACCTATTTGAACATCTTCCCAACACTGGAGGGGATGATGATTTAGAAGCACTGGTGGCTGCCCCAAATAGATATTTTAACCCCTAACTCAATCCAGATTATGTGAGGTTCAACCTACGGCATTGGCGGCTCTCCGCTAAGGCAGAGGAGCGTCGTCCCACTGCTTTCAGTAGTGCAAATAAAGGAAAAATAAAATTATAATAACTCAATGTTATTAGCACTTTATTTTTTTCTGCTCCGCCAGCTTTGCGTGGCGGGTGGGGCTGCTCTGCTCACAGAGCAGGGGGGGGGAGTGTTGGGCACTCTGTATGTCTTGGGCCGGCCAAACAGTCATGCGCACTTTGCATGTTCTCCATCCAGGCTGTGGAGAACATGCCCAGGCTCCCAGTCCCCGTCTGAGCGCCAAAGCACGACGCTCAGACCAATCACAGCGCTGCATTGCAATGTTGTGATTGGCTTAGGGGAGCCTGGCTGCTTCCTGTTCCCACCAGACACAGAGAGACGACGAAGGAGAGACGTGGTGAGGAGGTACATTTATTTTTATTTTTTTCTTTCCCCCCTCCCACGCCCTCCGCCTTGCCACCCCCGATCCATGCCAGCCACCACTGAGCTATGGCTAGCTAGCCAGATGTAAAGCGAGTCTGTGGATGTATTCTTTGAGCGATTGCACAAACTGGCAAGCACCTGCACTGGCATTAATCAACCAGATGAAATCAGAGCACAGATAATCCAAGGCTGTTGATCATCCACCCTCTACAAATTAATCCTTCACCAGCCAGGCATCTCACACAACGAAATCCTAATCCTCAACAGGTCACATGAACTGGCAGATGCAAGAGCTGAAGGCATGGATGGTGCGCTAGCACAAAGTGCAACCCAGCTGCAACCACGTGAACCATAAAAATCAAAGAGGAGCAAGTTGATGCAATTCAGCAATACCCCACCCATCAGTGCACCATCGCCCCAGGGAGGCAGCCCGAAAGAGGGTGCAGGAACTGTGGCATGACACACCAAACACATGTCCAGCTCAAAGGAAATTCTGCTTGAAATGCGGCCGCACGAACCAATTTGCAAAAGTGTGTTGCAATGGGGCTCTGCCTAACAGCTGAGGACACCGAGGGTGAGGACTTCCCGCTTTTAGCCAGCTCTTCCTGCATGAATATGAAAGCAAGCGTCACTCGCAGTACCCAGAGCCCGTAAGCTGTTCTGGAGAAGACTACAGGGAAGTCGGGTACGCCTTCGGACCCGGCTCCCTTAGATATCATGGGGAGAGGCAGTTATATCTGCTCCAACGATCTTCCACAATCTTTTCATAGAGAGTGGATGTGCTCATGATGCATGGAAACAAGTGATCATTTGCCCACTGCTAAATAAACTTTCTCTCGATCCTGACAAGGTGGATAGTTACAGACCCATCTTGTTGCTTCTGGGGATTAGTAAAGTCCTGGAAAAACAGTTAAATGGTGTCCTCTCTGAGCTTTTGGACTCCAACAACTTACTGCACCAGATGCAGAACGGTGTTCAGTCTGGGTGTAGTACAGGGACATCTTTTGCTGGCCACAAAGGACCTCAAAAAAACTCTGGACCTGCGCTCCTTCTTTTAGACTTAAGCGCAGCTTTTGACACAGTCTCTCACTCGACTCTCTGTCAGAGGCTAAAAGAAATAGGAATTACAGGTATGGCACTAAAATGGCTAACCTTCTTTCTAGCTAACAGGAGGTTCCAAGTCAGTGAAAGACCCTTCCTATCAAAGACACATTGGCTAGAGTTTGGAGTGCCGCAGGGCTTGTCTCTTAGCCCTACACTCTTCATTGCGTATGTCTGGCCCTTATCAGACATTTATTTAATCCAAAGGGAGGGAAACAAGGGCAGTTATTTACTCAGGTCCAGCATACATGCCCAAAATTATATCTCTACAATGATGGTATGCAGTTCCTAATGTCTAAAGCAGGTGGTTGTGATCGATCAAGGGCTCCACATGGTGGTGTAGAGCGAGAAGTCAGGAGGAGAATCTCCTCCTTTCGGAAAAAGACCCTCACACACCCAGCCAGCTAGGTGTCTTGCTTCATCATCGGGTCTGCTCCTTATCGGGTCGGCGCTGCAATACCCGATTGGCACCCGAGATGGGGCCTTCTTGGCGGAGATCTTTATTCCTTATGCCGTAGGGTGTAGTGCGTGTGAGGGCCCTAGAACAGTGTAGGTGATAATGATGTGTAAGTAGGTGTAATTTAAAATAGGAAGTGATGGTCCACTCAAAACAATTTTAATGAAGTGTGGCCATCACCCTAATTAAAACCAAAAAGAAAACGCTTATCTTCACTCTGAAGTTGTGAGGTTATACGCTTATGACATGGCCCTGACCAAGACTGGAAGTAAAGAGGGTTAGAGTTACCCTGGATTAAGACCTAACTATGAACTCTCAGGCAAAGAAATCCGCAGGTACCTGCTTTGGCCCCCCTATGATTTCTTAGGAAGATGCTGAAATGGCTCCCTATAGACCTCCGGAGGATGGTGATCCAAGGCTTAGTACTGTCCTGCCTCAACTATGCCAACTCTCTCTATCTAGGAGGCCCCTTGTATTTTATCAGTAAGATGCAAGTCAGCCAGAATGCCGCGGCTCAGGCCCTGCTGGGCCTGTCCAAAATGCAATCAACACAGGCGGCTTTATCTCGTCTACATTGTCTCCCTATCAACAGAAGAAAAGAGTTCAAAGCCTTATGGCATTGCCGACAGGATAGGGCATTCATTTGGCCCAGATCCCCTTTAGCACCTTGTATCCCCATACAGCGCCCACAGAGAGCTGAGAACGAATAAACTTTTTTTTCTTGCCGTCCCTAGAATCAAGAGAGCTTGAGGTGGGGATCACTTATTCGTCTACTAGGACCCCAAACTTTGGAACTCCCTGCCCATTTATCTGAGAGCAATCAAAAACTTGCTAAGTTTTATGAAGCAATTGATAACGCACCACTTCACTTAAAGCACTACGTCCCTTACATGTCCTGTCAGCGCCGGGAAGCCCGTTCTGGGTAGCTGTACACTTTATAAGAGTTGTTTGATGAGGATGATGATGAAGACGATGTCGAAGACGAAGTCTTTACAATATCCTTGGCAGCCAGGGAGAACCACCGGAAAAGACCACTGCCAATGTGGAAGGTACACATCAGAAAAGCCGAAATCAGGCGCTTCTGAAAATGGAGCTGGGACAACAGGGGTAAAGTACTTCCAGAAGACTAGTTTTATGACGATGGCCAAGTGGAAGAGATCGATCATTCGGTCCAACGCTCACTTGATAAGGGTCTTTCTTCAGCCTATTACTAAGCGCCTTGAAGAACTTTCTGGTCATTCTTCTGCCCTCTCCCCTACCCCTTCCCCGTCCTCAGGCCCCTCTCATTTCCCTCCTGACCCAAATACTGATGCCCAATGCCCCATTCTGACACCATCTTCAAATTGTCACAGGGTGTTATGGAGGAACACTCCTATGGCGCCAAGACACCCCTGCGTTCTCAAACGCATGATTCCCCCCCAGAAACAGATTCTGATTCCTCTGCTTCTCCTCTGTCTGATGCCAGCAGACCTCCTCCCAAGAAGCGTAAATGTTATTCCTCTTCCCATCCAAGCTCCCTTCCCCAAACCCCCTTTACCTCTGAACCCACTGATATTGTTCACTCCAGATCCAAGAACTGGGTTCCAGCCCCAGCTGTGGAGGGATACATGCAGACACACCTTCGCAAGAGTTCGGAGAAGGAAGTACAGTCTAGACTTTGGGCGGAGTGGCCCAGGCCAGACCTTCCCCAGAAGACAGCGCAAACCCCAGATATCGATCCCAATATGCTGACCATTTTGAAAAAATGTGCCAGAGACCCCAAAAAAGGCATAGACAGGGCCCTCAGGGTGTGCCAAGACAAATTGTTAGATGTACCTGTGCCGTTGGCAAAGATCTTAGAGCTGGCTATCCACGCACAAGATACGGACACCCCTATTAATTCTAAAGTCTTAGCGGGGTGGAACCAGCGAGCGATCAGTTTGCTCAGTAACGCCAATAATGCTCTGGCCTCTGAACGGCTTAAGTCTGTACTCATGAGGATTGACTCTCAATTAGTGGAATTGGACATATCTGAAGCCAGCCCCCTTGCTGAAGGAAAACTGTTTGGCGGCAGGTTTGTCAAAGACATTGGCAACATTTTTAACACCTTCGCTTCATTGAATAAAGCCCAAACTTAATTGAAGAAAGTGTTCAATATCTATTTTGTATGGGCCAGCTGAGGACAACTGGTCGGCCATTACAATCCTCCAGGTCCTCAATGACGTTTCGGCCTTCGCCGCAGAAGGAAATGGCCAGATACCTATCAAGCGGACTTCCTCCCCTCCAGGTCCAGAGGTTTCCGAGGCTGCTGCAATTGAGGTGTCAACAGAGGCAGCCATTTTGCAGCCCCCAATCTACAGATAGCATTCCGTTGGAGAGCAGACTGTGTCACTTGATTCACAATTAAGCCAGAATTTCATCATATTATTGGGTTTTAGAAACTGTTCATGGTTACCCTATAGAACTTTCACAGGTACCTGTTCAACTATCCTCTTCTCCCCCTCTCCATTTTTCCCTACAAGACATCAGAATTATAGACTCAGCAATTCAATAACTATTTGCACAGCAGGCTATTGCCCCAGCTCTACCCCATTCCAAGGGTTTTTGCAGCAACGTATTTCTGGTACAGAAGAGGGGTGGAGGTCAGAGGCTTGTACTCAATCTCAGAGATTTTAATTAGAGGGTGGTTTACCGCCATTTCAAAATGGAAGGTATTCACCTCCTACGAGATCTACTCCAAGAGAAGGATTGGATGGTGCATCTGGATCTCAAAGATGCCTACCTCATGGTCGCAATCTTCCCTCTTCAGAGGCGTTTTCTTCAATTTCAGTGCCAGAGTCAGTGGTTTAGGTATATGTCCCTCCCCTTTGGGCTCTCTTCAGCCCCATGGGTGTTCACACAACTTTTTAATCCTGTGGTCGAACGTCTGAGGGAGATGGGGGTTCCGATGATTGTCTATTTGGATGACTTGATTCTGATGGCACAGGAAAGGGAAAACATTCTGACACATCTGTCCTGGACAACGACCTTACTTCAACAGTTGCCATTTATAATCAATACCAAAAATTCAATGACGATTCCGACTCAACAAATGGAATTTCTAGGATTTCAGATCGATTCGAACTAGGCCCAGTTGCTTCTGCAGCCCGCAAAGATAAAATCCATCAAACGAGAATTGAAGACAGCTCTGTGTAAACAGACGGTATATTTGAGATCCTTAGCTTGTACTGTGGGTCTGTTAGCTTCTTTTATTCAAGCGATTTTCCTGGGCCCATTATATTACAGAGCTCTGCAGTGGTTGAAAATCCACTATCTCCAAAAGGGTTTGAATTATGAATGTCAGGTTCCTATTTCTGATGAAGTTCAAGACAGATTCAACTGGAGGCTTCTTCACTTGGAAGCGTGGAAGGGCAGAGCTGACTGAAAATATGTCTTCAGTCAAAAGTGAATGAAGAACACCTCTCTGAACTTGGAAGGATCAACATTTCACACACACACACACACACACATTGTCCTCCTATAAAAGCAATTGCTAATGAACTGTTGAAAAATTGGTCGCTACCTTGAAAGAGAGTTGTGAAAATTAGTTCCATTGTGCTCCTAAAGTGCTTCGTAGGAAAATCTAGAGGCACGCGTCTTTGATGTATTAGCCCATCCCCCGAAGTTCAGGCATAGTTGCATCCGTGGTGTAGTGCTATAAGGAAAGCATAAAACAAAAGAAGCCTGACTTCTGGATAAGCACTATGATCCTCTTATCTGACTTGAGTATGTTCAAAACATCTGTGTGAGAACAGCCATGTCCTTACCGCTCTCCTGAAATCTGTCAGGAACGTAGGCTTTGGATTATGCTTCTCTTTCTTTACTTTTAGAAAATACAGCAGCCAATTAAATATTATTAAACTGAAAACTACACTTCCCATGCACCCCTGTAGTCCACTCTCTCCATCAATCACCGGGGTCATGTAACTGTATATATGTGAATGCCACCATAGTTCCTCCTATTTATTCTTATTACTTTAGCCTGTGATTACAACTGTTATTTGGTGTTGTACGATGTTTATTGGTATTTGGTGACGACAGGGTGGTCGGGGGCTGTGCCACCCGGTTGTCTGTTCCGTTGCCATGGCGGTAAGCCGATATGGTGTTCTCTATGCCGATCGGCTCCTCGCGCTACGCTTACAGAGGAACTGAGCTCCAGAAGTCCCAGTGAACACACGACGGGGTGAATAAGCGGAATAGAGGCTTTGCCTCAGGAGAGTTGGGTGACTCCCTCCACTGTAATAATATTTGGCAACAAACCAGGGCATTGAGCTGTCCTCTGTTGAGTGCCTCTGTGAGACTTTCTTCACCTTTACCAGGGCTACTCTCCCTCTTGAACCTCTTCCACCCCTCTAGTATTGCAGGATGGCATACTACGCCAATGAGGGTGAGGATTATTTGGAATATGCTGAAATCCCTTATGAACAGCATTTGGAAGAGCGCTCTGTGGAGGCACTTGGCACACAGGTGTAGGACTCTGTGAAGCGGGCCTTGCTAAAGGCTCTGCAGCCATTTACTCAGCCTTAGGCACGCACGGACGGCATGAGTTGGTAGGTCCTTCAGGGGGCGCTATTAAACAAGATATGGCTTTGCATGAGTCGGGCTTTGCCCGGGGTACTTCTTCCAAAGGCTCCTTGGCTGAGGTCCTTTTGCAAATGGTGCACTTAGTCCCACTTGACCACGAGTATGAAAGTACAGGTCCTTTTGAGCCAACCAGGTTCTCCAAGAGCTCCACCTTCACGGTGGAGGTGTCCTCTTACCCTTCGGATACAGAGACCCCCAAAGAGGATTCTGAACAGGCCACCAAACGCAAAACCCAACACATGGGGCCAGAAGTTCCCTTCAACAAAAATGTGGTTGTCGATCCTCGAGAGATTATACATCCCCGTTCTACAGAATGGGTGCCATGTGTAGAAGTTGCCCATTAAGTACAGGATAATCTGTGACAGGGCTTCGACCGGGAGGTGAACAATATGTTGCTGTTTAAGTGCCCACGCCCATCCCTCTTAGGCAAAGTGGCAGATACACCTGAACTTGATTCTAACATGGCCACATTTCTCAAAAAATTTGCCAAAGACCCCAAGAAGGGTCTCAATAGGACCTGGCGTGGATGCCAGGATAAACTCATAGACATTTCTGGTCTCCTTACCAAAATCTTGGACCTGTTGTACAAGCAAAGATAACCAACAATCTCAAGAGAGTTACCCTATGTAAAGAAAAGAGACAGGGTATGGAAACCAAGAACAGAAAAGAGCTCCCTTTTCAAGAGAATTAGTCAAAATTGCATCAATATGCCCATATCCACTAAGACGAGAATGGGTAACAATAAATTCTATCCTTCGTCGCAGCAAGTTAGTAAGGGCTCAGTGCGTAATAACGCTATGTCCCCTTAAGCCTAAACAAGGGTAGCATTAATGAGTGAACAAAAAGCGACAGGCAAACAACAGTATATGTCAAATATCCCAAAAATTAATTTCATAAACAGCCATTCTATTTGTTAAAAAAGACTGTGTCTTTTATATCTTTTATTATTTAAACAACTAGTACATAAGACATAATAAAATATATAAAAGACAGTCTTTTTTAACAAATAGAATGGCTGTTTATGAAATTAATTTTTGGGATATTTGACATATACTGTTGTTTGCCTGTAGCTTTTTGTTCACTCATTAATGCTACCCTTGTTTAGGCTTGAGAGGACATAGTGTTATCACGCACTGAGCCCTTACTAACTTGCTGCGACGAAGGATAACATTTATTGTAATCCATTCTCGTCTTAGTGGATATGGGCATATTGATGCAATTTTGACTAATTCTCTTGAAAAGGGAGCTCCTTTCTGTTCTTGGTACAAGCAAAGATAACCAGTCCCAGTTGGATCCTAGGGAGATCCAAAAATGGGCACACAGAGCGTTGTGTCTATTTGGTAATGCCAACTGCGCCATATCCACAGAAAAGCATAAATCGGTTCTCATGCGCATTGATCGCCAACTCGCTGACCTAGCCTCCACGGAGGCCGCCACACTAGCCACTGGCTTATTATTTGGCAACAGGTTCGTGAAGGACTTGGGGAACAAGGTCTCGACCTTTTCTGTTTTGGATAAAGCACAATCATCCTTGAAGAAGGTCTTCAACAGGGTCTTTTTGTCAGGGCCGGACGCTATTGAGGCTGAGCGCCAGGCTGTTGTTTCCACCAGGCCTTACATGGATTTGTACCTAGAGGTGGGGGGGGAGGGGTGGGGGGTGCACACCCACGCATTTCCAACTTCTACCTCACATGCATCAGGGGCAGCCGAGGATGTGCCCGTCATGGGGGATACAGAGGCTGAGACAACGCAGCAGATTCCTATTACACAGGTGAGCATTCTTTCTCAACTAGAGGTTAAGGTGGGGGGAAGGGTTCAACTGTTTTACCACAATTGGTAAATGATGTCACAATACCCATGGGTATTGCACACAGTTCCGGGTTTTCAACTGGAGTTTTACTCGTCCCCGAGTCAAGGGAGACATCCCTTCCTTCTCCATTTTTGCCCACACAGAGACCAATTTCATAAATGAAGAAATTTGCTCCCTGATAACCAGACTTCCCTGCACCCAAGAGTTTGCCTGTATGGTCTTTTTGGTTACCAATAAGGATCAGGGATTCCGATTGGTTCTCAACCTCAAGGAGTTCAATTCCTGGATTGTGTATTGCCACTTCAAGATGGAAGGCATACATTTGTTACAAGACCTTTTACAAGAAAGAGACTGGCTAGTACGGCTAGATCTTAAAGACGCGTATTTGGTGGTTCTCATTTTTGCTCAGTATCGAAGGTTTCTCCAATTCCAGTGGCATCATCAGTGGTACGATTTTACAGCCATGCCCTTTGGTCTGACCTCGGCTCCGTGGTGTTTCACCAAGATTCTTCGACAGGTTGTTCAGTAGCTTCGGGAGCGAAGAGTGCGACTGATCATATACCTGGACGATATTCTCGTCATGGCGCAAGAGAGACCATTCTCCTTAACCTGTCCTAGATGGGCCGACTCCTTCAGGATATGGAGGTTGTCCTCAACATGGAGAAATCAGTTATGATTCCATTGCAAATATTGAATGTTCTGGGCTTCCAATGTGGATTCGGTCCGAGCCCAACTCCTCTTACCCTTAAAGAAACGATTGCCTATCAAGAAGGAGTTGAAGAGAGCCCTTGCCTCTCCGACTATAAACTTGAGAACCCTGGCACGCCTAGTAGGGCTACTGGCTTCTTCCATTCAGGCCATTTTTCTGGGTTTCCTCCATTATCGGGCCCTTCAACGGATGAAGATTATATACCTCTGCATGGGTCTGACTTATTCACAGCAGATTTCCTTGTCAGAGGCGGTCAAGACGGAGATGTCTTGGGGGCAGGAGCATATGCATGCCTGGAACGGCAGGGCCATTTTTGCCTCAGTCCCGGAGGTGGCTATCAAGTCGGAAGCCAACCGCTGGGGATGGGCAGCCGGTTGCAGCTCCGAGATGGGGGCAAGTGGTCCCTAGAGGAACTCTCCCCCCGCATTAATGCCTAGAGTTACTGGAAAGCTCCTTTGCGATCCGTACTTTGGCAACACGCAAAACTAGTTGTTGTATTTTATTAAGGATGGACAATGTATCGGCTTTCCGATACATCAAACGACTGGGCGGGATGAAATCACGCCTTCTGGTGGAGATTGCCAAAGATTTTTGCCATTATTGCCTCCAGAAAAAGATATCAGTAACGGCGGAATACATCCCAGGCTGGATTGGAATTCCTGATTTCTCTGCGATTTCAGCAACAGGAGAATGCATCCACGTGTTTTTCGTCTCTTGAACCCGCGCCTGGGTCCCTGCACAGTGTATCTATTTGCCTCCCGACTCAATGCACAACTCCTGCTCTTTTACAGTTGGGAGGCCGGACCCTCGAGTGCTGAGCTCAGATGCTTTTCTCCAAAACTGGTCAATGGGTCTACTGTATGCTTTCCCACCATTTTCAATGATCCAGAGGGTGCTGTCACAGGTGAGCAGACAAGCAGGGGAATTGGTTCTGGTTATACCTTATCGGAAAGCCCAGTCGTGGTTTCCAGTGGCGATGGAGTTATCCTGTGCCCTTCCAATTTAATCGCAAACCCGCCCGCACCTTCAAGCAGATCCGGCGGGTCTTCATAATCCACTTGTGACTCAGGGCCTCTTGCGCCTCATGGTGTGGCAACTTTAAGGCGATGTTGGCAAATGCCAGGAGTTTTGCCTGATACACTGTTCTTCTTATCCTAATCTTTGGCTCCCTCTACCCACAAGCTTTATGAATCCACCAGGTGTCGCTGGGTTTCTTGGTGCGGTGAACGGGAGGTAGATCCAGTGGGATCTGGTATCCATATCATTGTGAATTTTCTGTCAGATCTTGCCATACACAGCTTAGTGTATAGGACGGTGAATAACTTCCATTCCGCCATTTCTGCGGGACAACCTCATCTGGATGGAAACCCCTGGGGGAACATCCTCTTGTGTGTAAAGTACTACTGGGAATAAGGATGGTACATCCCCCGCAACCAAAGTATTCTACTTTATGGGATGTAGATGTGGTTTTACGTTTTCTCAAAGCCTGGCCATATTAACGAAGACTTTTCGCGTATGAAATTGTCAACAAAACTTACCCTACTTCTGCGTCTAATTTCCTGCAGAAGGGTTTTGGATGTTCGAGCCTTGGATTTAGCAGGCAGAGTGTTTACTCCCTCAGGGGTGTCTTTTTCCATTTCTAAACGTACTAAAACTGACTCAAGATGCATTGTTTATCCTGCCTTTCCTCATCATCACAAGGTGTGTGTGGTTAAATGTTTGAAATGTTATGAGCAGCATACTCGTGAATTACAAACTGATTATGCTGGGCAGTTACTTATTTCATTGCAGAAACCTTTCCGCCCGGTCACTTCCGCAACTTTGGCTTGGTGGGTCAGGTGGATTTTGGCCGAAGCTGGGATTGATAGGTCCCGCTTTGGAGCACATTCTGAGCGTGGAGCTATGGCCGACAAAGCTTTTTTCACCGGTTCTCGTCTTGAGGACATTATGGCCACGGCAGACTGGTCCTCTGATTCCACTTTTAAAGTGTTTTACCATAAACCAGTAGTGGATGTTGCATCTAATATTGTGGCACAACTTTAAACTAGCATAATCCGAAGCGTCCATTCCTGACATAGAATAAAACATATTGTAGCTATTGCGTCAAGAATGTTCAGCTCTGTTAAGGACACGGAGCGAGGATTATCCCACCCATTGTCTGACTTATGTTATTACTGGTGTTGTTGGGATGTCATGTTTTTCTCGCCCTTGATGATTGATATATGATGAGTAGATACCGTACTGCTGTTGTTTTCTTTCCAGGTGAAGATACTAAGGCAACCTGAAGCGGCTTGACTGTTGGCATCAAGTGACGCTGGTTCATGGAGAAGAAGAATCCCCTTCGGCTGTTTTTATGGTTCACGCAACTGGCATAAGAGTTCTTACTCAATGATGGTTCGAGTTGGAGTTTGTTTAAATGGCTTTTGAAAGTTGTAGACAAAGATAGAGGAACTATGGTGGCATTCACATTTATATGGTTACCTGACCCCAGTGAGAGACAGAGGACTACAGGTGTTCATGGGAAGTGTAGTTTTCAGTTTATTAATGAAGAGAAGTATAATCCTCGCCTCCGAGGCCCTTAAAAGAATTGAACATTCTTGACGCGATAGATAGAAATTCTTTTATTCTAAGTTGTTATGGGTTGCCCTTATTTTTGCCAGGAGCAGGTTTCAGAGCTTGGCATCTATACAGAGAAGGAGGTACCATCAATATGTATTTTGTGAAAAAAGGGTCGGCGGGGCTGGAGTTGGCCCTATTTTGTGAGTATGATCATAGTTTTAGGTGGCCGAAGGCAGACCCAACGATCCATGGCCCAGTGGACAAATCAGAGAGTCTTAGAAGAGCTGCATGTGGCACAGGCAGACAGTGGAAAGCCTGCAGAGCTAATATACATGGTACGGTTTGCTTCTGCAGCCTAGCAGTGCATTATGCCACATTCTTTTCCATCCCATGTCTCGAAGCCCTACTTTGACATTTTTAGACAAAATTGTTTTAACATTTGAATTTGCCAGCAACCGACCACGTTCGCCACCGGATCATTGTCTCTTCTTTTTAGGTCTTGCTTAGGCAGCGCTTGCACTGTCTTGCTCGAGACATGCAGTATCTATCTGTGGGCTTTCACCATGCCACTTGCTTTTTATTCATGCGTTTGTGTGTCTTTTAAACTTCGTGTCTTTTGGGTGGTGAAACTGTTTGTTTGTGGGTAATGGCACTATTTTTGGTTGTTTTTTTTATACAAAAGGTAATTTTGTTGTTTCTGTATTGCACGTTTTGTTTCTTTTCTTTGTTGTTGGTCTTTACAAGAATGGCTTGAGAAAGTAAGAAAATGCAAGGCTTTGATAAAGAGAAAATGCTCTGTGTATGATTCCAGGCAGTTTATTATTATTGGCAAAACAATCAATATATTTTTATAAACATTCTCCCAGATATGTAGTTTGGCAAGAGGCAAATTTTTTACAAAGTGTAACATTTTTATTCAAAAATAATAACCCGTAAAGGACACTTTTCTACTGTAAAAAGTATCCTTAAAGCTTATAGGTAAAGATGCAAGGAGTGGTGCCTGGGGTTGAATCTCGCCCTCTGTTATGGCAACTACCAGCCCCGCATGCCACAACTCCCAGGCATGGCTCTCCTGTTCCCTTGAATGGCCGTGCACCTTATTAACGCACTAAATAGGCACTTTCGTAATTTACTACGTGTGCAGTTTAGGCATTACTCTTTACATTAACATGGACGCTCCATGTGCAAACCACAAGTATTAGATCTAGGCATGTCTGTGTGCAATACTCTGTCTCCTTGAACGATGAACGTGTGTTATTGTGCAGCATCACACCACACGCAGTGCCTCCTGCTTGTGCCAACACTGACAGAAATGTACAGTCACCACCTTCTGTTCACTGTACTCAGATAAGGCTTCCTTCTATTCCTGAATAAGCGCACAGTTGGTGGTGACTTACTCTCCTCTGACACTATTATTATGTATATGAGCACTACAATCCAGTCCTGTCTGTACACGCATCACCCCGGGCACCGCGTACACACATGGCACTTTATTACATGTAATAGATGGTTTTATTTTTTTCGCTCACTTTTCTGTGCTGATACTTCCTTGTTACCCTGCACACTAAATACCTAGAGGATCTCCTTGCACCATTGATTTGCACTTTGGCATTGTTATTTAGTCGGTGTGTTGACTTGTTTGCTGTCACTATTTGCATTTTTATGTAGCCTGAGGAGCAACCCTTATTTAAACCGACCAGGGTCAGACTGGGACACAAAATTGCCTTGGAAATCCCTCAAAAATGTTCCTTCTTAACAAACCACAATAGTTAAATTATTTAAAAACTATTTGCAAATCAGGCTATATTTGAAGTTATGTAGAAACGCTGTATGTGTACTTTGCAAGGTATAGGAGACTGGATGCGCTTGTGTTTTCTGCTGCAATGCTTGTGGCAATACAAGTTCATCTAAAAGTAAACAAGTTCTGCTGGGCCCTACAATACGCCCATAAAATGAAAAAAAGCTTCTAACACACTAACCTGTCTGACCACCCATTGCAATCACAAGTAACCGGTCTAGGTTCCTGCGCACTTTGATGACACCACATTTGCAGACAGACGTTAGCATTTGTTTTGTTGTGTTGAACATTCCCTCAAGCACTTGAGGTGCTGTCTCGTTGGAAGGCTTTTGTCCCCTATCCACACTATCTTTTCACAATATGGGTCCAGCAACATCACGTTTACCTCCCGACATAATTAAAATTATTATTAGAGCACTTCTCCTGAGCATTTTGGACAAGGGGACGCATCCCCCCATCAAAGGGCCCCGAAGACAGGTGTGGGCCGGAATGGACTGGTCAGGGTCAGCAGCTCAACGGTGTCCGCATCATTTGCATTTTTACAGGTTTTGTTTCTTGCAAGTGGCAACGATTGGTTGTCTGGGGGGCAGCAGGTTTGCCTGGGCAGTCAGCAGGGGTCAAACTTGCTGCCCTAATGGACACCTTGCTGCCTGCCTGCCTGCCCCTGACGACTGCTGTTGCCCTAGACTATGGAGGAGTTTCTTTTTGTCTGGATGGCCTAGTTGTTTTACTTGTCGCATGCTTCCCCTTAGGACTGCTCTTTTCCTCGTTGGACATTTTCCCTGTCTACCTGGGTTTGACCGGACGTTTGCCTCTGCCTTGGGATTAAAGTGGTGGTGACAGCAGTCCCCATTATTTGCAGGGGAATCCTTGCTCAGCAGATCCCATTGTCGGATTCCTCGGGTTCTTAAGGTTGCTGTCGCAAGGAAATGAGGTAAGGTGAGGTGGGCCCGGGAGAGCAGGCACCAGGCATAGTCTAACAATTGGGCTTTAGGGCAGGTGTGGAGAGACCTTGGCTTCTCCTACATGTAATAGGTTAGCGGTCCTGCTATCCTGGTGTTTCCGCCCGGATGTAATTGCACTACATCCTCTGGCCAGGGGTGGCCAGAGGGGACGAATAAAAGGGCCACTACCCCACAACTCACCGGCAACATTGCTGGGGTCAGCGCGGTGGCCGACTCTGCCCTGGTGCCACCGTACAAGTGAGGAGAACAACTCCATAGCGGTCAGCTCTCTCTACATCCAGCTGACGCAAGGTGGAGTGATGCAGCCGTGTGGCCTCCCTTGGTGGCTTGAACTCCTGCCGCGCTAAGCAGCGTGTGGCCTGACAAGTTCTCTAATCAGTGAGCGCACCGCCTGGAGGCCCAGGGAGCGCAGAGGTGGTGAGAAGGACGTGCAAGCAGGCAAGAAGAGGGAAAACCACGCCCAGCAGTCCCCAAGCACTCGGCTGAATCCAGGCACTCAGAGCCAGCCCAAAAAGCAGAGGCTGCAGCAAGTAAGGAGAGTAGTGACAGAGAAAAAAAGGAATTATGCAAGGGGAAAATCCATGACTGGGTGATACCGTAGAACAGAAGGAGACAGACATTAGCACAACAACAACAAAAAACAGATATTCAGCATCAGGGAAGCAACACAGCCTATCCAGGACACTCGACACACAGGCCACAAACCAAAAACTCAGAGGTACACTCAGCATGGGGGACAAAGACTAGCCCGACCAGCCAAACCCCATACAACACGCCCTCACAGGGGTGTTGCCACCAGTTAGTGAACTGGCTGACCCTGCAACAGCATCTCTGAGATGGAAAACATGGCTCGGGCGACTGGAGAACTACTTTATTGCCTCAAGGGAGACAGATGGCACTGTCAAAAGATCACTACTCCTCCACCACGCGGGGGAAGAAATCTACAAACAGTTCAAACACCTACCCCACACAGGACCAAACACAGACTACGACGGAGCCGTAAGAGCACTCAACACCCATTTTGATCCCCAGCTAAAACCCGACTTTGAAAGATTTATACTGTGCCAGGCTTGCCAACGAGAGGGGGAATCCATGGACACCTATGCCAGGCTAAGCAAGCTTGAGAGCACATGCACAGAAGACGATGAGCTGAAGGAAATCCGCGCTCAACTCATACAAGGATGCCGGAGCAAAACCTTGCGAAGCCTAATCCTATGCCAACTAAACATCAGCCTTGAAGACATCCTAATACTAGCATGATCACATGATCTGTCCACCGCCCAGGCCCACGAAATGGACCTAGCCATCACACAACTTCAAAAAAAGCACGCAAGCATCAAAATGGAACAGGTTGACGCAGTCCGGAACAAGAATCGAAGATACGGAACCAAAGGAGATTGGACCAAGCCCACTAAGATGAGATGTGGGTACTGCGACCGTGAAGAACACCCGGTAAATGAATGTCTGACGCAAGGCCGCACCTGCTCGAACTGCGGAATCCGGAACCACTTTGCGACAGTGTGCAGGAAGAAGCTTAGAAATAAAGGCCCCAGAGACAATCGACCGCAAACCAGGCTGGTGCAGCAACTATCTCTCACTCACCTGACACGCCAAGGCAACACCAAGCTGCCAGCAACACAAAGCCGCCACTTGGAATACCCAAAAGAAGCGGAAACCCTCCTCATCTCATTCACCAGGCAACTGAAGTGCCACAGGAGGCCACAGCCCACATGTGTCGTCCGACTAGCATGGTCCGAAGTGAAAGCAGTAATCGATACAGGGGCCTCTGTCAACATGATGGGAATACAACAGTACAACCGCCTGAGACCCAAACCCATTCTGGTACCATCCCACACCAACATATCTGCATATGGGAGTCAGACGCCACTACCTCTTCGCGGGCAGATGTCAGTGCCGGTGCAATACAAAGATCAGGAGGTGACCACCACCTTCCACGTTATTGACCAGGAAGCAGACACACTCAACAGCAGCCACACGGCAGAAGACCTTGGCCTTGTGTCCTTCGCCAAGAGAGTGAAGTCTCACAAAATCGACAAACTGCTAGACCAGCTTCCAGAATAGAGCTGCCTCAAACACCCGTCAATGAAGCTGCACATCGATCCATCAATCGCGTCGGTGGCGCTCCGACACCGCTGTTTCCCATTCCACCTACACCCCTGGTGGAAAAACAGCCCGAGACGTTGAGAAGGTCTCAGGACCCACGCTCCTGCATCAAGGGGGGAAAGACATCTACAGGACTGCCAAGTCGTTAAATGAGCCGGCTCTCAAAACACACCTCACACTAATTGGGGCCCTGTCAGCTCACTTTGAACCCATGGCGAACAAGATTATGAACGTTTTGTATTCCGTCAGGCGCGCCAACAGGCAGATGAGTTCATTGACACATTTCACGCTCGCCTCAAGGACTTAGCAAGCACCTGTGGGTTCAATGATGTGGAAGAAATAAGGGGGGCCACCATTAATATGTCAGCAGAACTCTACAAGGTGATGAAGCCAGCTCCAGTGCTGGGTGCCACGGCTATCAAAGTCTTCGAGTATGGACAAGACCAACCCCTGCTGATGCGCGGAAAATTCAAGGCGACAATCTCGTATGGCTCCAACACCATAAGGTCACAGATCTACGTGGCAGAAGATGGACAGGGCATGCTGCTAGGATGCCGTGCTTCAGAGGATCTCGGAGTTGTGACATTCGCTTTTGGGATTCACCAAGAGACGATACAACATATCTTAGCCGAATTTCCTGCCGTCTTCAACGGGACTGGGAGACTACGAGGGAAAGAAGTACATCTACATATTGATCCCATTGTTCAGCCAGTAGCATTACGCCACAGGCGTGTAGCTGTCCACCTGAGGCCATTGGTTGAAAAGGAACTCGCCAAACTGGAGTCTGCCGGGATCATTGAGAAGGTGACGGGACCCACCCCATGGGTATCACCCATCTTTGTCACTCGAAAGCCAAAGCAACCGGGGGAGGTGCGGATCTGTGTTGACATGAGATTATCCAATGCTGCAATAAAAAGGGAAAGACACCTCATCCCCACGATTGATGATCTTATTGGTGAATTGAGTGGAGCGTGCTGGTTCTCAAAGCTTGACCTTCGATCAGGATATCATCAGGTGGTGCTGGACAAAGAGTCACGTTACATCACGACTTTTTTCACCCACGTTGGCCTGAGGAGGTACACCCGCCTGAGCTTTGGAGTGTCGAGCACGGCGGAGGTATTTCAGAATGTGATTCATGAGTTGCTGATGGAACTTCCAGGGGTGGTGAACGTCAGTGAAGACATTCTCATTTACGCCAAAACGATTGCCGAACACAATGCCAGGCAGACACAAGTGCTTCAGAGGATCCAAGAATCTGGTCTCACCCTTGTTCGAGACAAGTGCAAATTCCTCAAACAGCAGCTCCAATTCTTTGACTGCGTATTCTCGGCCTCAGGTGTAACTCCAGACCCGGACAAAGTGCGCAGCATAAAAATGGTTCCTGCTCCGACCAGTGTTACCGAAGTACGAAGTTTCCTCAACATGGTCAACTACTGTGGCCGATTTATCCGGGATCTTACCACCCTCACCCAGCCTCTCAGGCAACTCACAAAAGGCTTTGTCCCCTGGACATGGGGTCACAAACACGACACTGCCTTTCAAGCGGTCAAGGATGCTCTGTCCGCCAACATGACCCTGGCTTTCTTAGACCCCCGGAAATTGACCATGGTTGCGGTTGATGCTGGTCCAAAGGGACTTGGAGCTGTGTTAGTGCAGCGGAGTCGTGCAGAAGAAGACTGGGTACCGGTGGCCTTCGCCTGTCGGTTGTTGACAGACACAGAGCAGCGATATTCCCAAATAGAAAAGGAAGCCATAGCCATCCACTGGGGATGTCGCCATTTCCACTTGATCGTATATGGACATCCATTCCTTCATCGTGGCAACCGACCACAAGCCGCTTCTCTCCCTGTTTGCTGGAACGGCCTCAAAGCCGCCCCCACGAATAGAAAAGTGGATGCTGCAGCTGCAGGAATACAATTGCCGCGTGGAGTACCATCCCGGAGCGCAGAACCCGGCTGACTACCTCTCCTGAGGCGGCTATCCCTGAAGAGGAGGATGATGCGGCGGACACAGAAGAATATGTCCGATATGTCACTGCCAGGTCATGCCCCATTCCGTTGTCCATGAAGGTGTTGGGGGAAGAAACCCAACGAGATGAGTGTCTCCAGCAAGCCATACTGATCCTGAAGCATGGCTGATGGCAAAGTGCGAGGAATGAGTGGAAAGTTCTCACCACCGAGGCTAAACGAATCATGGAGAGTCTCTATCACGTCAGACAGAGCTAAATGAAGATTCCACAGGGTGCCTACTCCGAGGTCATCGCCTTGTGATCCCTTCAGCCCTGACCGCCCAGGTAATCCAGCTGGTGCATGCCGGGCACCAGGGGATGGTGAAAAGTGTGGTTTGCTCTGATAGACGAGAAAGTACAGGAGGCGGTGAGATCCTGCCAATGGTGTCAGGCCACAGGTGAAAGCTGTCCACCAGCTGCAATAATCACTGAACCTCGACCAGATTGCCCCTGGGCCTGTGTCAGTTTGGATTTTGGGAGCCTTCCGGATGGGAGGCACACATTCGTACTGATCGATGACCACTCAAAATATCCTGAAGTGGAAATACTCCAGTCGTTGAGTGCGAGTGAGGTCATCCCAAAATTGGAGAAAGTGATGGCCACTCATGAGCTCATCCAAGAGATACGGACTGACAATGGCCCTCCGTTTCAGGGACATGAAATAGCCAACTATCTGTTGTCTCTCGGCATTTCCCACAAGAAGATAACCCCAAGGTGGCCCCAAGCGAATGGCGAGGCGGAAAGATTCATGTGCACCCTGAACAAAGTTATCCGCATCACTGATGACCGCTAACACTCCTTGGGGATAGCATCTTCTCGTTCCTCCGGGTATACAGACAAACGCCACATTCCACGACCAGAGTGGCTCCGGGGCACCTTTCCATGGGGCATGTGGTTGCTGACTCCATTCCCCATCATCCGATGTGGCGTCCGGAGTCCCTGAAAGAACCGCAAATTCAAGCACGACGCCAGCGCCAAAATGATCATGCCAGCCAGCGACGGAGATCTCGACAGCCTGACTTAAAAGTGGGTGCCCTAGTTCTCCTGCAGAATCGCGCTACCAACAGCAAGTTCTGTTTGCCATATGAAAAGGAGCCATGGGTCATCACACACTTGAACGGTACCCGAGTCACTGCTCAGAGGGGTGCGGAAACGGTCACGAGGAATGTGTCCTTCTTCAAGACTTTTCATCCTGCCCGGGATGTACCTCTAGAGGTGAAAAGGCCTGCACCCTGCGTGTCACTTGCGTGCAGCGCGACAGAGATACCCTGAAGTGCCTGCTGCCTGCACCACGGCAGAGACACAACAACTGTGACAGTAGGCCAAGCCACAAAAATTATCTTCCTTTCAGGAGACATGGACCAGGAACAGATTGATGTTCATAACATGGCTCAGGCACTAGCAGCAGATATTGCAGAGATATTGCAGAGAATCAGGATATAACCCAGCTGATACACAATTTACAGTTAGAAATGCACAGGTTACATACAGAGAATGAGGATTTGCGTAAAGAAGTGGTACGGTTTGAGCCCAGAGGGATTCCTTGGAACACCTCACCCAGTATGGAAGGTAAAAATCCTTTTGATTTTAGCACACGCAGAAAAATGTCAATTCCACCCCCTGTTAGTGAGGCCTCTAACCCGGTTCAAGTCACTGTTGATGTACCCTCTCCTGTTCCTTCATCTACTCTTGAATGGTTCACTGGAGACAGTTCGAAGTTCGTAGTATTAATCAGTCAGCGTCAGCTACATTTTTTATGTAAACCTCAATACTTTCTTAATGATTCAGCCAAAGTCGCATTTGTACTGTCATACCTTGGTGGGGTGGCTGCTAACTGGTCTATCCCTTTAACTGAAAATGATGATCCTATCTTATACAATTGGATGGCATTTAAGACAGCCATGACTCGTTTGTTTGCCAGACATTTATTTGTACAAGCAAGTGATAATGAGCTGTTAAATTTAAAACAGGGTACTAATGATTTATTAACCAATATGACAACATTTAACAGACTTTTAACAGAAACAAAGTGACCTGAAGAAAAAAGGACTTCTCGTTCTTATCGAGGGCTGAGAGAAGATTTAAAGGATGCTCTTTCCCACATAGTAGATTTGCCTGAGGACTATTCTGAGTTTGTTGATCTAGTAGTTAAATTGGACCATAGATTAGAAGAAAAAAAGGAGAACGTCCAAGATTAGATGCTCACTATTATCAGGGCAAGTCAGAACGAAAAGAGACAGAGCATAAGCTTACAGATGTAGAACCCATGTAGATAAGAGGAATTAAGGGTCCTTTAACAGTCTAAGAGAAAGAGCGTCGATGAAAATTGCATTTATGTTTATATTGTGGTAAAGCAGGTCATTTTGCCGGAGATTGTCCTAAAAAACTAAAAAGCAAAAAAATAGCAGTTATCTCCTCAGCTACAGCAGCGGACCCGGAAAACTAACATTCTCAACTGGTATCGCGATTGTCGAGTCGAGAGAAAGTGATCCCAAGATCTCCCAATATTTGGCAAACACTGTTGCTTTTGTCCCTAGTCATTCTACTATTCAAGTTACCGTAATACTTACCACTCAAAGACATGTGTTACCTATGTTAATTGACTCAGGTGCAACAGGTAATTTCTTTGACCCTAGTCTAGCTAGCTCATTAGGAATTCCTAAAGTACTAAAACCAGAACCGGAACCTGTGCGAGCCGTTGATGTGTCTGCATTATCCTCAGGACTTATTACTTATCAAACTATTCCTATCACCTTAGTGTGTTCAAATGCACATACTGAACAATTGACTTTTGACCTTATTGATACCCCAACCTTTGGAGTAATCTTAGGCGTCCCACGGTTAACCTCTCAAAATCCCAAAATTGATTGGGAACATAGAACTGGTCCTCTTGATGCTGGGCACTGTCGATCTCATTGCTATCATGATTCAGATATGGAATGGGTGGCACCTCTACATTGTGCTGTCACCTCAGATTCACTATCTCTTATTCCTTCTCAATTTTAGGATTTAAAGGATGTTTTCGATCCAATAAAAGCAACCACTTTGCTATCACATACAACCTATGATTGTCGAATAGATCTCATACCTGGGGTACCTTTGCCTTGCAGTACGATATATGCTTTAACAGAAGCAGAAACGCAATATCTCAAACAATATTTAGATGAGTTATTGGACATAGGTTTTATCAGACACTCAACTTCACCAGTTTCCTCGCCTCTTTTCTTCGTTCCAAAACGGGGAGGAGATTTAGGAGCATGCATAGACTATCACAGTTTAAAATAAAGCAACCATCAAGAATAAATATCCTTTACCTCTGATTCCAGCCATGTTAGACCAACTGAGACATTCTACCATTTACACCAAATTAGACCTACGAGGCGCTTATCATTTGATTCATATCAAAGAGGGTGACGAGTTGAAGACAGTCTTGTGAAAAAAGTTTGGTGTGTTTGCATACACCATCATGCCTTTTGGTTTGTGCAATGCCCTGGTGGCATTTTAATACTTCATTAATGAAGTACTATGAAAATTTCTAGATATTTGTGTGGTCGTTTATATTGACGACATTCTTATCTATTCAAAAAATGAAGAGGAGCACGTTCCCCAGGTCAGATCAGTTCTCCAGCGTTTACGTGAAAACCATTTATTCGCCAATTTGGAGAAATGTACATTCCATGCACACACCGTAGATTTTTTAGGGATATTGTTTATCTCCTAATGGTATTTCAATGAATCCAAGTAAAGTTGAAGCAATACTTAATTGGCCGGAGCCCCATTGTGTAACGGATATTCAACGTGTTTTGGGCTTTGCAAATGTTTACAGACAATGTATTCATATTTTTTCTGAGATAGTGGCCCCAATTACTCGATTACTGCGAAAAGGACAACCATTCTTGAGGTCAGCCATAACTGCTCAAGCTTTTCAAACCTTCAATCCGCTCCAATTTTGGGGCACCTTGACCCAGATCAACCATTTTATGTAGAAGCGGATGCTTCACAAGTAGTGGTGGGGGGTGTTTTATCTCAAAGAAACCCAGTCAATGGCCAATTACATCCAATTGCATATTATTCTAAAAAGATACTCCCAGATGAACAAAACTACACAGTAGCAGAAAGAGAACTTATCGCCATTAAATTAGTCTTTGAAGAATAGCAGCACTTTATCATGGGAGCTAAACACCCAGTAACTATTTTCACTGAACACAAAAACTTGCAGGTTTTTGATCAGTAAAAGCCTTGACTCCATGGCAAATGAGATGGCTTAATTTCTTTAGTAAATATGATTTTGTAATTACATATCGACCAAGCACAAAACAGGTTCAATATGATATTTTGTCCCACCTTGGACATGCATCCAACATCACCGAAGCTAAACAAATTAACATAACATCATTCCCTCTGAAAAAAGTCTAGCTGTAACAACTATAGAGGAACATTTTTGCATCAAGTTGGGAGCACAAAGCCATGAGGTTAATCTACAGGAATGGTTATCGCATGAAAATCACACCATACAGAATGGTTTACTTTATCATGACTCTTGTATTTTTTTACCTTCTCAGGAACTGAGGGAACAGATTTTGAGTTGGGTGCATGATTCCTCTTTGGCTGGTCATCCAGGAGTTCAAAAAACATTAGCCAGTTGTAAAAAGCAATTTTGGGTGAATTCCATGCATAAAGATATTGAAGTTTATATTGCTAAATGTCCAGTGTGTGCTAGACAGAAATCCTCTCATCAAGCACCAGCAGGCTTGCTACCACCCCTTCCAGTTCCAGCCACTCGATGGCATACCATCAGTATTGATTTCATACCAAATCTCCCTCCAGCTGGTGGATTCACTGCTATTGCTGTAATAGTAGATTTATTATCAAACATGGCCCTCTTCATTCCATTACCAAACATTCCCACTGCTACTGAATTCAGTGCTATTTTTCTACAACAAATAGTTCATCTTCATGGTTTGCCTTCTCAAATCATTTATGACCGAGGGAGTCAATTCACTTCACAATTCTGGAACGCATTATGTAATAGGGAATAGGGTTCTATTGTCTCCCTAGAGGAAATCCTGGATTTCAGGTGAGTGGCTCTGACACTGTGATACTGCAGCTCACATTTGTCATTTTGTCACTGAGGCCGCCGCAGTTCTCTCTCTTTCCTGTCCTTCTGTCTCTATCTAGCTCCTCCTCACCTGCTGAAAACTGTGACTTTAGGAAACGGGTCTTACCCTCTTTTTCCTCTCCTTTCCTTCATTTGTTCCCCTGTGAAATAGGACCAAAAGAGCTAAAAAAAATAAAAAACCACATTGCTGAAAATGTCCTTTTCTGATTTTTTCCAGTCTAAAGTGCAGCCTCGGTACAGAGAAAAAAAAGAAGACTTTTTATTTTCCAAATTCTGTCAACATAAATAAAACAAGACAAAGTGGCCAGATTGGTTTTATTCACACTAAAATACATTAGTGCCACAGTACAGAGTTTGCCAGTGAAGTGCTACTTTCGTTTTCTCGTCTTTCTTGCAACAGCATTGCTTTCCCCTTAGCTATGTGAGGCGTGTGCAGCTCTGGATCACACGCCAGAGAACGCAGAGAATGAAAGCTGTGAATGTGATGTCCCAGCATTTTGCAACTGAAAAAATAAATATTGCGGTCATCGTGCTCCTCTGCTGATTTCGCAATAATTTAGCGGATCGTGAAATGCTGAAGGGTCTGCATAATAAGTGCTCAGAGAAGCGCACAGGGCGTGCAGCTTCTGTGCAGTGGAAGAGCTATTACACCAACCACTCGTGGATCGGGTGAACTAGGTGCACCTCGGGTATACCCTGAAATTATTGGGGACAAGCGACATTACACACCCACCAACTGCATCAAAGTGAGTGGTACGGACGGTGGGGAAGAGCTTCAGGCTGGACAATGGTGTTTCCCCGTAACTCGAGGGAGACCCCCATGGGGAGAGGGGCTGGTTGCCAGGGGACGGAGGTATCAGGGAAAGGTGACAATGGCACATCCCTGGCGACACACACAGCGACCATACTACAGGCAATAAAGGAAACCAATAGATCCTTAGAGACTCAAATAACGGCAGTAGTGGGTGAAGTGGGACTTCTGAGAGACAACCACAGGAAACAGACTGGCCAGGTAAAGGAATCGGAAGACCAACTGGGTGCCACCCTGCCGCAAGTGAAAGACTTTACCAAGAAGTGTGCCGCCTTGGAGAAGGAGATGAAACAAATGGCAGATAGATTGGAGGATGCTGAGAGCAGATCCCACCTCCACAATGTAAAAATTGAAGGAGTACCGGAGAAATCAGAGGGGCTGAACATTGAATTATTTGAGGAGGAATGGTTGGATAAGACTGTCCTACAAGTGAAACCTTCTCGATTCTTTTCCATGGAATGGGCACACAGGATTCCGTCCTACCCACCACTGCCAGAGGCGAATCCTCGCCCTAACATAGCAAGACTGATGAACTTTACGGATAGGGATGTCATTATCCAAGCGGCGAGAAAACATGGCCCCTGGTCTATGGATGGCCACAAAGTACATTTATATTCAGACTATACGAACTTACTTCAGAGACAACGGGGAGCATTTGCACCTGTCAAAAAAGTACTACGCCAAATTGAACTCTGGTACTCATTTCTACCCCCAGTAAAGCTAAGAGTGGAACACAAAGGAAGGGCTCAATTCTTCCTAACTGCTCAAGACACCTGGTTGCGGCTTGAAAACCAGGGTCTATTGTTGGGCCCACCGCTGGAGGGTGGGGGAGTTGAGGGGGGAGGGAGGAGACGGAGGTTGAAAACCAGCGTCGTCCAGGCGAAAGAACAACAGGAGGAAAAGCAGCGTTTCCTACCCCACTAAGGCACAGATGAAAGCAGCGCAGGAACAAACAGTCAAGGAGCTGTAACAATGAATGGGAGTTCTATGCAACAATAGGAGGGTATCCCTCGTTTCAGAGGAAGAGGGCAGTGGTTCGTAGCAAACAGAAACAGAGCACAAGACGGAGGATGACCAGATGCTGCTGGAAACACCCATGTGAATCAAAGTGGTACCCCTTAGACCGTAGATTCATTTGTCATTCGTTTGAGGCCACATTTGAAATCCGGGTCTCATGGGCCTGTTCAAGTGCCCTTTTACCTTTTGGATGTTTTCCCTGTATCTCTTAACTCTTCCCATACACTAAGTACTGTTTATGATTAAAACTGAGTAACTATCTATGTTTTACTGGCAGACAAGATACACAAAAGATCCACAGACCATATTCAGTAATAGGCGGTATGCAACAATGAAATTTGTTCAATGTGGATCTTTCCATCAGACCACATTCTTTTAATCATCACTTGTTCAACAGAGAAAACAAAGAAAAGACACATGTATCCCACACAAAATACTGATGTGCACTTACGCTAACAATTATATGAAACACCCAGTATTGCAAACATTTTAAAATGATAAAACTTTACAGGACAAATACATTAATTTGCTGGTTTTATACAGTCTGATACTAAATCACATAGATAAGTGTCTAACATAAACATACTTTATACTAGTGTACTATCTCAACAGATAACTCTAGCATTCAAATTGCTATGGCTGTGTGGTAGTTCTTATTGTTAGTGGTCCTACGGGTCCTATGGGTACCTTCTGTGTGTGTTGGAGAGGTTTAATTTTCTCCTCAAATATCCCTTTGGTTCTTATTTACTTTATCCAAAGGGTCTTGCTCCCCTAACCATGTTATATGATGCTGAGGCATTTTGACCTTCTCTGTGGGCAAAATATTTTGTGGAAGGTCTTCCACAGGGCTGTATATGCTTCTTGGAGGGGGACACGTGCTAGATATATAAGATCTTCTAAGGTGTGGGTCTCCGAGTCATGCCCTACGATCTTACACTTGTTGGAGGGAGGCAGGATGCACTTTGTTTCAGCTCAGCCTTATTTTGTCTTCTTTAGGCTAATGCCTCGTCCAGAGAGTCTTGCTCTAGAATGAGAAATGGTGAGGGTTGTTGTTTAAGACTATTCCTGGTTTTGGCTCCCGGGTCTTGTTATGAGGAACACGCTTAATGGGGAGCATCTTATGTCCGGGCTTATTCTTTCACCGTATTGGTAACTACTATGAGGTCAGAACACCTGAGGTAATGATGGTTTTAATCGAACGCAAGGTCTGGTAAGAATGGAACTGGCTTCGGGGCAAGAGGGGCTCTGGGTGGTTCCAGAACTTTGCTTTTGGGAATGGAGACTACATACGGTGAGACATTGACGCATGGAATTCCTCGAACAGGAGGCCGACAGCCATGCCCCAGATACAATTGAACAAGTTTGCTGAGTTATTCTTTTGGTTTGGGTTTTATACATTCTATGACTTGGGGAGGTGGGGGGTTGTTAGTTCTACAACATGTACACGGTAGAGTAGGGTGGGGGGTACATTGAAGGGAGTTACACAACACCATGACACACCTGAGGTTGAGGGGAACCTCAACCATGTTGCCCATGGGGAGCCAGATCCTGTCAGGCAAGAGTAGAATGTATCAGCCATGACTCATACTCATTCAGTGACACTCTTATCATGGAATGTTAACGGCCTGAGCAATAAAGTAAAGAGGAGTTTGGTGCCAAGGGCCATTAATAGAACTAAACCTGAGATTGTGTACCTGCAGGAGACAAATTTGTAGTATAGGGACAGGGCAGTACAAACTGGCTGGATATACACAAATCACATCAGGCTTGCGGGGGTGGTGATCCTCCTTAGGAAAACACTCCCATTTCTTACACAGCGAACATGGACAGATCCACAAGGAAGACATACCGCAATCGCGGGAGAGCATGAGGGCGAGAAGGTAATGTTAGTAAACGTTCACACACCCCGAAACTTCAGACAGAAGTGCTGCGGAAAGCGGGGGCTATCCTTATGGAGGTCCCACCAGCGTTGGTGCTGTTGGGCAGAGATTTCAATCTTGCACTCGACACAACAAAGGACAGGATGAGCCCCAGGGCAGAGGGGGAAGCCACTGGAGGGAAGCTAGTGAGCTTCATGCAGGCAATGGGACTATTTGACGTACGGAGAACCCACCAGCCAGAGGTGAGGGGGTACTCTTTCTACTCTGGGGTGCAAAATATGCATTCCCGGCTCGACTATCGTTTCACCACAGGTGATTCACTCTCCAAATTTGGAGAAGCGAAATATCTAGCGAAATATCTAGTCTCAGTGATCATTCCCCTTTACTGGTAACACTAGCAACCAAGGCCCCAAATCCCAAAGTATCATGGACAATGGAAACATGGCGCCTTGCTAATAAACAGGAAGTTAAACGTCTAGATAAGGCATCTAAATACTACTTTGAGGAAAACAAAAACTCAGTCAGGAGCTCCGTAGTATTGTGGGAGGCATATAAGGCCACAATCAGAGGTGTCATCATCACTGGGGAGATAAGGGACAGACGGGAGAGACACGTTAGGTTAACCACTTTAGAGGGAGAGTTGTCACAGAGCGGGAATACATGCATGTTACTTGGGTAAACAGCCACACCATTATGCACGATGGTTACGGACCTAAATTACCCTTTGAGATTCCCATGGAATTCCAGTAGTATGTATTTCAAAGTCTCAGTAACATTCCAATGTCATCATGCATAATTTTTGTTGTGGATGACTTGCTTTTAGACTTGGCAATGCCATGAATTCCTGTATTATGTCTGTAAATATCTGCAGTAACATACAAGTGTTTTATTTTAATCGTTTTCTCTAAAACCAATTTAATTAAGGATGCAATCTGTTTTTTGTTCCTGACGTCGGCTGGCCTTGACGTCACCATCAAATTTACAGTATTATGCATTTAGTAGTCTCAGTAACATTGCAATGTTTTGTTTTAACTGCTTTCTTTAAAAGCTGATTCATTATTACTGACTTTCGTTACTGTTTGGGATTACAAGGAATTCCGGTATTATGTATTCAAATGTCTGAGTAACAGGCTAATGTCTTCCTTTAAATGTTTTGCTTATCAGGTATGATAACTGGGTTTGTGGAAGACCTTTTCTTTGACATTGCCAGGAAATTCAGTATTAAGCCAGTAACATACCAAGCCTTTCTTGAAAACATACTTTCATTATTTATAATGTCTATGTTTGTTGCCGACCTCCTTTAGCTTTGACTTTACTCTGGAAGTTCGGTATTGCATACATAAAAGTTATGCCAATGCTTTAAATGTTTTTGTTTTTTTAAACTGATTTGGTTAAGCACAATACCTGCATTGAGCTGACCTCCTTTAGCATGGACTACCACGAAACGCTGATATTCAGTACTCAAGAGCTGCAGTAACATGCCAATGCTTCTTTATAACTGCTCTCATCCTTCAAGAGTTAGATGCGGCCTAGTGGTTATGCCCTTAGATGGTCAACCTAAAGGGAAGGGCATGGGACACATTGTAATATGGTCATGAGTTTTGTTTAATGTTCGTTCCATTGTAGAGAAGTGGGAGGTGACACTGCATACCTTGACTTGATACAAACACAGTGATTCCCAAGGGACAGGTAATTTATCAGGAGAAAAGACAACGTCATGAACGGTCCTTGATACATATTGTTGTGTTAGTTGTGTCAGTCGATGCTACTTTGTTAAAGGCAGCAAGCAAGTTTGATTGCAGATCCTTCATATTTAACACAGACGAGGAGTTGCTGGTATTTTACATATGCAGTTTGGAAAGCAAACTTCAGGGCAATATACTTGTCTAATTCTATGTCAGTCCCCGGAGGCTTCCGATTATGCTTCTCTTAACTTTACTGACATTAACAGCAGCCAATAAAACTTGAAACCAGCATAACCCGGAAGGTCAACCCCCTCCATTGTATGCACCAATCACGTATGAGTCCCATACATAAATGTCTCTGTCTGATCTTCCTCTTCCTCTTTCTTTCCTGCTGCAGCAGCGAGCTAAGTACTTTTATTCTTTATGTTACTCGATTGATTTGGCTGATTGGTGTGTAGTTATCTGATTGTACACGCGTTGGTAATTGACGCGCTGTTAAGAGCGCTCCATAGTCGCGCTTCGGCGCATAATACGAGAACAATTGAGGCACTGTTTTTTGTTTGAATGTAATTGATGGCTACCACTTCCGATCGTGTTATTTTTCATTTGCAGGTGTTAGCGGCGCTGCGGCGCTCTCTGGGCACCATTGAAGTGGAGTGGGAGCGGGACAGACGCGCCAAGCGCGCTCGGGGAGCAGTCCTTTTTCATTGCCCATGACGTGCGCGCATGCGTGATCAACCGGTTTTTCGTCGAGTGCAACGAACGGCTCATCGCGCATCGGTGCACACAGCAGCTGCTCAATCCCCGGTCCCTAACGAACGCTTAACGGAGCGAATTCCGGTCAAGAGCTCTGCCTGAGGGGAGATTAAGGGGTGGCTCCCTCCACATGAAAGTGTTTTTCAAAAGACATTCTTAGTAGATGTACTTCTGTTAAGTAGGGAGAGTGTTTTGTTTAATAGGGACAGTTTAGGGAGTATAGATATTGAAGAAACACCCCTGGGTTTCTCACCCCCTGAAGCTCCACCAGACCTCCTACAACACGATGGCGTACTACGCCGAGGAGGAAGATCAGTGGGTAGAATTCAATGAGTATGCTGATTATGAGGAACCTTACGAACATCAAATGGAGGAGCAATTAGTGGAGGCCTTGGATACCCACGTCCAGGGTTCTGTAAACAGGGCGCTGATAAAGGCCTTGCAACCTTTTACCAAGCCCACAAAGAACTATGGCAAACGAAAATTTGGTGCCTCTCAAGGGGAGTCTTCAGGTCAGACCTCGGCGGAGGTTCTTGCACGAATGGCTCGTAATGTGATGAGAGACCATGGTTATGATGGTCCCCCTCACTCTGGTAACATGTCAATGACGACCACGGGGGCGGCGGAGTCTTCCCCGTCCGCACTGAACACATCCAATTCGGATCTGGAGTCAGATGCTCCAAAAAAGGCGACTAAGCGGAAACGCAAGTCCCATAAAGTAGAAGACAAACAAGTCCCTAAGAACTTATTGTTTGACCCCAAGAATTTGATGCATCCGAGATCCACCGAGTGGGTTCCCTGTGTGGAGGTGGTGCACTATGTGCAGGACAACCTGAGACAGGGTTTTGAGAAGGAAGTTAGAGCTACCTTGCGCTCTGAATGCCCCAGGCCCTCCCTACTGGGAAAAGTGGCGGATACACCGGAGCTAGATCCGAATATGGCCACCTTTATGAGAAAATTTGCTAAAGATCCTAAAAAAGGACTGGATCGTGCGTGGAGGGGGTGCCAGGACAAACTACTGGATGTTTCCGGGCCCCTAACCAAAATACTTGATGCGGCAGTCACCGCTAAAGACTCAAATACCCCGCTAGACCCCTCAAGGATTCTGGAATGGGCGCAAAGGGCCATGTGTTTCCTCGGAAACGCAAACTGTGCTCTGTCAACGGAGCGAAGGAGATCATTCCTCATGAGAATTGATCCTCAGCTTGCTGAGATGGAGACCACGGAACCAGGTACCCTGGCCAATGGCATGCTCTTCGGAGATAAGTTTGTAAAGGAGATGGGAAAGTACGTGGCCACGTTTTCCGCCCTGGATAAAGCGCAGGCAAACATCAAGAAGGTTTTCCACACTGGCCTTTTTAATAGGGCCGGACGCTTCAGGAGTCGAGCGACCGGCCGTGGTTTTAATCAGACCTCTCGAGGATTTGAACAACGTGAGCGAGGCGGAGCCCAGCGGTCCAATTTCTACCCTACCCGTAACCGGGGTGGCAGAGGTAGACAACACAGAGGAGGCTACAAGGGCCAAAACAACAAATCCGGACACACCTCTTACTCAGGTAAACTTAATGCATTCTGGGGACATCATGGTGGGAGGTCGGATTGCTTTGTTCCACCGCAGGTGGGAGAGTCTAACATACGACCCATGGATACTTCAGACGGTACGAGGGTTTCAAATAGAATTTTATGCCTCCCCTCGTCAAACACAAATTCCTGCGCCCCTACGTTTTTCCCACGTAGAGATGTCCTTCATAGACGAAGAGGTACAGTCTTTATTAAACAAAGGGGCAATCGTTCACACACTTTCACACCCTCAGGGTTTTGTAAGCACGATATTTCTGGTACCCAAGAAAGACCAAGGTTTCAGGCTGGTGCTCAACCTGAGAGAGTTCAACGCCTGGGTAGTGTATCGCCATTTCAAAATGGAAGGCATACATTTATTGAGGGACATTCGGTTAGAAAAGGATTGGATGGTGCGTCTGGATTTGAAGGACGCGTATCTGGCAGTACCCATTTTCCCTCCTCATCAGAGGTTCCTTCAGTTCCAGTGGAGAGACCAATGGTTCGAGTTTTCGGCCATGCCATTTGGGCTCTAGTCCGCCCCTTGGTGTTTCACCAAATTACTGAAACCCGTGGTTCAGTACCTTCGAGAAAGAGGGGTGAGACTCATAATCTATTTAGACGATATCTTGATTATGGCTCAGACTCCAGAAACAGTTCATCTTCATTTGACCTGGACGGTCCAACTCTTACAGGAGTTGGGATTCGTCATCAATGCGCAGAAGTCTATTCTGAGTCCAATACAATCGATGGAATTCCTGGGGTTTCAGGTGGATTCCATAGCATCGCAACTGTTGTTACCTCTCAAAAAGAGAATAGCTATCAAGAAGGAGTTGAGGAGAGCACTTGCCTCTCCGACTATATCCTTGAGGACATTGGCCCGTCTGGTGGGACTCTTAGCGGCATCAATTCAGGCAATATTTCCGGGGCCCTTACATTACAGAGCACTACAGAGGTTGAAGATTCTGCACTTACGCAAGGGCTTGAGTTATGCAGAACAAATCTTGATCTCCGCGGAGGCCCGGACAGAGATGGCTTGGTGGCTGGACCACATGGACGCATGGAATGGCAAGGCCATTTTTGCGGCAAGTCCGGAGATCGTCATAGAATCCGATGCCAGTCGATGGGGCTGGGGAGCCCGCTGCGGGGCAGTGGAGACTGGGGGCCGGTGGTCCCAGGAGGAATTGAAACTCCATATCAACTGTCTGGAGCTTCTTGCAGGCTCATTTGCGATTCGGACACTCTCACCGCAACGAGCGAGTTGTTGTATTCTACTGCGAATGGACAATGTGTCAGCAGTGAGATACATCAATCGACTGGGTGGCACCAGGTCGCGTCTTCTAGTGGAGATAGCCAAGGATTTTTGGCATTATTGCCTAGCACATCATATCTCTGTCACGGCAGAGCACATTCCGGGCTCGTCCAATGTCGTAGCAGACTGGAACTCCCGGTTCTTGAGGGATGCCAGCGATTGGAGGCTGCATCCCAGAGTATTCAGGGAACTGAACAACAAGTGGGGTCCATGTTCCATGGATCTGTTTGCGTCCAGCAGGCAGAAAGCGGAGGCGATATTGGTTTCACCATGTTGGAAAGCACAGGCTTGGTTTCCGGTGGCTCTAACCTTGTCGTGTGCTCCGCCAGTGCGTCTACGCTCGTTTCCCGAGATTCTGGCGGACCCTCTGGGTCTTCCTCACCCGTTGGTGGTGCAGGAACAATTGTCACTCATGGCTTGGAGACTTTCAGGCGACGGTGGCAAATGCCTGGAGTTTCACAGGAGACTCTGATTTTCTTATCCCAATCTTGGCACAAGCGGTACGAATCAGCTTGGCGTAGATGGGTTAGTTGGTGTGCTGAACGGCAGGGAGATCCCTTGGGATCCGGCATTCATATGATCGTTAATTTTCTTTCGGAGTTGGCAAAATCGGGCATGGCCTATCGGACAGTAAATAATTTTAGATCAGCGATTTCAGCGGGACATCCACATGTGAATGGTAAACCAGTGGGGGAACATCCCCTGGTGTGTAAAGTGATGAGGGGTATCAGATTGTTTCACCCTCCGAAACCCAAATACTCTTCTTTGTGGGACGTTAATGTAGTCTTACGTTTCCTCAGAAATTGGCCAGCTAATGAGGGCTTGTCACGTAAACAACTTTCAGCAAAACTTACGGTGTTGTTATGTCTTGTATCCTGCAGACGTGTTTCGGATGTGCGTGCATTGGATCTAGCAGGTAGAATATTTACTCCGTCGGGAGTGTCTTTCACAATTTCAAGAAGAACAAAAACGAATTCCAGGTGTATTTCTTATCTTGCGTTTCCACATCACAGCAAGTTATGTGTGGTACAATGTTTGAAATGTTATGAGGATTGTTCTAGGGAGTTCAGGAATGATGTCGCTGGGCAAATGTTGATTTCATTACAGAGACCTTTCCGCCCAGTCACTGCAGCAACTTTGGCCAGGTGGGTCACTTGGTTATTAAGTCAAGCAGGTGTTGATACCGCGATGTTTGGTGCACATTCTGTGAGAGGGGTGATGGCCTCTAAAGCTTTTTCTACTGGTTCCCGGTTGCAAGACATTATGACTGCTGTTGTAGTATGCTGTTCTGTAAAGGAGGGAGATGTTGTAGTATGCTGCTCAGCCTGGATGACTGTGTGTGAGAATGTTGGCGTGTGGAATCTTGGATTGCTTGAGTCAGTTGGTGACGGGCTGAGCAGCATAGAGGCTGCTCCTGGTGGGGCTCAATCCTTCATGGATTTAATCCAAAATAAATCTACATGAAAACTACTACGGCTGGACTTCTCTACTTATTTTCACATTTGGCGACGATTTGGAAAAGAACCTGCGTGTTCCACCTGAAGCTTACATCCTGAAGAAATTGAAAGGTAAAGAACCTTTTACAATTTCAAGCTACGCACTTAAAGCATACTGGCACCCCTGAGAGCCCCACCAGTGACCTCTACATCGGTCGCCCCATCTTCTCCGTGCCAGTCCCTGCTTTCTCCTACTCCTTTGGGACAGTGCTTCCCTCCTGTCAATTTGCGACAGAGCCTCCAGTCTCCCACAACGTTTATGTTCCAGTTCCTGCTCTTTTAAGTATGCTGTGTGCCTTCAGCTGTGTGCTAGTTTCCTGCACTTCTAGCCACCTGCGTTCTTACAGCTGTGTACCTGTTCCTGCTCCATTATGTCAGCTTTCTGCCTGCCTGCCTACATTCAACTTTACGTGTCAGCTCCCCTTGAACACTGATTTTATCCTTCCTGCTGCCTTGGAAGTGTTTTTCTTCAGCTTCAGTTCTATTGTGCCGTTTCCTCCTTCAACTGTTTAAGAACTGCAGTGTACATTCAGCCTGGGTTTGGTTCTATCAGGCATCTCTGCCTCTCGTTGCTGCCTGTTTCTTTCCTGACCTCCTGCTGATCGTGAGTGCCTTTACTGTCCTGCCGGTTCTGCTTTCCCCGCAGTGACATACCAACTTCTCAAGGAAAACTGAGTTTTGGCGCACTTTGCCAGTGTTTTTGTACATTTACAGTGTATACTTTGAACATTTCAGCTTTTGTCTTCGCTATGGCAGTTGAACAGCCGCTGCTTTTCATTTTAAAACTGGCACGAGTGGTGCACTGCGCACGCTCTCACAGTCTGTGTGCCTTCTTACCTGGCTCCAGCTCTCCGTCCTGTGGATCCTCTGTGATGTGTTTTCCTGCCAGCTACAACGTTTAGGAGCACCGTGATGCCGGGAGCCATCCGGCGCGGCGTCACTGTGCGTGCCGCCATTTTGAATTTGCCCCAAAATCTTTGCCAACCAGTTTGCCTTTGCCAACCACGTTTTTTCCGCCAAATTAGAGCTATCGTATCGTGAGGTTGTAGAAGTCCTTTTGCGCCTCCACCTGTTACAGCGTTCTTCTACCGACGCGTGCTCTGATTACGAAGACATCGGATCGTGGTTGTATTTCACTGCAGGTACTGTTTTAAACTTGCTGCCCTCCTGCGCTGAGCTTTTATTCAAGCCTTCTTTTCTGGGAATGACTCTGGATATGAAGCATTACTAATAGTGTTGCCTGCTGCACCACAAGGATTCACCCTGCTGCGCTACAAGGATTATTCAACCTGCTGTCAACCTGCAATTTGATTGGACATTTATTCTCCTTCATTTTTTTATTTATTTATTTAGTTCTACAGTTCTGGTCTTTTTACATGTTCACACGTGGTGTTTTACAACACACTTATTTCAGCTGTTCCTACGAAATGCATTCTACTGTGTGGTATCTGCCGCCACACCAAGTTCTGCTGTTTCTACTAAATACATTTCATCATCTGGTATCCTCCGCCACACCAAATTTTACTGTATACACCAAATTTTACTGTTTCATGTGGTGCGTCCCCACATCTGTTTCATGTGGTGCGTCCCCACATCTGCTTTACCTGTTGCGCATGTTGCATTCTTTCATGTGCTGTTTCCCCACATCTGCAGTTCCTGCTTGTTTCTTGGTTTCGTGTGATTCCTGCTTTTACGTGGCATATTTTCATGTGGTGTTTCCACGTCTGTTTTCACTTTGCATAATGTCATGTTTTGTGTCACCACATCTTCCGTTGCTACATTTTGCATTGTTCCGTGTGGTATCTTCCATCACACCTTTTCTACATATTACGTTGTACGTGTGGTATTTGCTCACACCTTTTCTATATATTACGTTGTACCGTGTGGTATGTTCCACCACACCTTGTTGTACATTCCTACATATTGCATTTTTTCCATGTGGTATTTTCCGCCATATCCAATGTTGTTTTTAGGTCTCGCCTGAGCCAGCGCTTAGCGCTGCTCTCGGCGAGAGTTTTAGTAAGCGGGTTTTGGAAGGTCAAACAGCAGTGGCTTTTGCTGGCGACCAGCTTGCGTTCACGATAGCGTGCACGCGCGCAACCGCCAGCTTTCAGCGCCCGATCAGGCGCCATCTGTCTTTCCTCTCACTTGATTGCTTTCACGCTCCTCCGCCCCTCCCCCGCCGCGTCGCGCTGCTTTCACTTTCGCGCGCGGCCAATGCTTGTTAATGTGGGTGATGCCTTTTTTTCTGTGCCCACTAAATTGTGTTTCTCTGTCTCTTTAGTTTATGCCCTTATTAAATCCTTGCTATGGCCCTTCCCAGGCTTTAAATGAATCTCTGTGCCTCTCTATGACCACTTTCTTCCTAAGACATGGCTCTCGCGCGCCATACAATGCCTTTATTTTCTTGTCATGCCCTCTCCCGACCAGTCAATAACTTAATTGGTATGTTAATGCCCCTTCCCTAAAGACATCGCCTTTATTTCCTTGACGGTGCCCCCTCCTCTCCAACTGTATTTTTATTTCTCTGTCGAATCCCACTCGTCCTCAAACAATGCCCTTACTTCCCTGTCGGTGCCCTCTGTCTCTCTAGACAGAGTCTTTGTGTGCCCCCTCCCTCCACAAAGTCTTTCTTTCTGTTAGTGCCCCCTCCTGCGAGACTATATCTTTATTTCTCTGGTGGTGCCCTCTCCTTACAGACAATGTCTAGTTGGTACCCCCCGCCCCCCAGACAGCGCTTTGTTTCCCTGTCGGGAAGCCTTCCCTTCAGCCGGTGTGTCTTGTCGGTACCCCTCCCTCCAGACAGCGCTTTGTTTCCCTGTCCCTGTCAGGAAGCCCTCCCTTCAGCCGGTGTCTTCGATACCCCCGCCTCTCTCCACACATCGTCTTGCCGGGTTCTCCCTCCTTTTCCAGGCCCTACCGTGCCGACTTCACGCGGCCAGTCCGAGCAGCCCCAGCTCCGCCTCCGCGATGAGCCCGGCACAAATGCTTTTAATCTGTTTTCAAAGCCCGCGTCCTCCGAATGCCCATTTAAGGCAGTATTCCTGCAGGGCCAGCTTTTGGGGAATGATTGAGAGTTACTTTCTGAAGGAATGCACTGGAGAGGCGGCCAGATCTCCAGACACGAGGGCTCTCTTCCCGACTCTCTAATCACCTCAGCACTTTACGTTTACGTGTCGGGGACCTGTCGTCGCAGCCCTCTTCACGCTTTCCTCTCAGAGGAAGCTCGTCGTTTCTTCCTTTGCTTCAAAACCGGGAAAAATTAAGAAATCTGTCCTGTGCACTTTTTTTTAAATTATTTTATTTTTATTATGTTCCTATGTTATAAATAAGAATCATCCACCAGCTGCCCTTGTCAAGCCCACAGTAGGTGTCACCACAAGGTGTTAAATAAACTTAAACAGGCAACAGAACTGACCAATAGGCGCTTTGTATTTAGAGTTAGGCATTATGTCCAAGCTCTTATCGTCCCTTTGGAGGTCTTTAGTGCTGTGAGTGTGAGCCATCAATCCCTGCGAATTTGGGAAGGGAAATCTCTTGTCCGTGTAGCTATAAATCACTGGTTTTGCTTTAAATGCTTTAGCAAAGAAAAGCAGTTTGCATTATTGTTGTAGTTCAATATAATTACTTGTTTTAAATGCGCTTCAAGTGCAGTATAATATTTCAAACAGGAAAGTATTTGAAGTAAAGTATCTACTTCTGTTTCTGGGTCGGTAATTTTAACTCCAGAAGCCGGTCATGTAGACACCATCACAGGCACACAATCACACACATAGGTGGGTGTGCCTCCATACTCGTACCGAGAGACGAGCCAGGAGTCTGGCGTGTCATTTAGAGCCAAACCATGATCTGAGCAGGCCTAATCATGTACGTCACACAATAAATGATGTGTTTTAGTTTGGCAAGACACACTATTAAACTATGTAAGAATTCCTTTTTGTATGAGGTTATTTCTATATCCGCCGCAATTGTTTCTGCTCCAAAATTTTCCAGCTAAGCAGACTAAAGTACAGGAATGTAGACTTGTGCCGAGGATCACACAGTTTGGTCACACTATCTGCAGTTCTATCACAAGATTTACAGAAATGGACGATGCCACGTTTCAGAAGTTGGCTGTATACAATACATTTGTAACCTGCATTCAGTAATTTCCATTAAACTGAAGTGCAAGGAATACAAAATGAATGATCGTGCATACCTGGTACTAAATAAGAAATATGCTTAGCAATAGAATATGATTCATTCACAAACCATTATCTGCAAACATAGTGACAGCTACTGCACGTACTTTGCTTGGCATTACCAGTACCCATGGTGTTACCTTAGACCCTCATTAAAAGTTTGATGGGTTTTGGTGTGGGCTACGAGGGTTCCAGAATCTGTGTCCATCCAGTATCCTTGCATCAAAATCTGGCAATTCTTAGATTCGTAATTGGTTTGGCCACATGGACCTGGCAATACTGGGTATTTGATTCCAGGACCAATCCACTGTAGATCAGGAGAGTGTTTATTTGGGGTGGTGGTGAGGGTAGTTAAAGGTGGGCGTCATGTGGTCAGACAAGGTCCATGTATGAGTAGCGTTAGACCGGGATGTGTTGTTTGCTCTTCCTCCCCCTGCAGCCGTTTCACCATGGTACGGAGTACCCCCTTTGAATGAACGATCCAAGGGCAATACCATCACTCTTATTCATGGCCTTAGTGAGTTGAGTTGGCTATCTCCTTCATCGCATCCAAGACATTGGTGGAGACTATTGGTGATAATGGGTTTTTTTGGATGACGTAGTGCCGTGATGTTTTTGGTTGTGGGTAACAACTGAACTTGTTTCCTGGACACTTCTTTTTGTAGGTAGACAAACATGTTGCTGGTGTTGGATAAAGACGGGCAACAAAACCACTTGTGAGCAACTGTTGGATCAAAAAGTGGAGTTACTTGGCAATTTCACAAAACTGTTTTTTTGAGAACCCTTGCTAAGTCGAATGTGATTAGATTTCCGGCGCATTTTTTTAATTGCTAAACCTTCTGGCCTTAAACTGTGGTATTGCATGGTGTGGCTTAAATGGTCACTTGCCACCTAAAAAACAAGCATTGGCATAGCCAATAGGTCTCGCCTTTGGGACCTTATAAGTGTTTAGCCATGCAACACTTGATGTTGTTGCACCAAGGATATTGTGCTGCATAACTAAATACTTATAAGGTCCCAAAGGCGAGACCTATTGGCTATGCCAATGCTTGTTTCATTTACTTTGCGTTCCTTGTGTGGTGCTTAACCACACCTTCCACCCCAACCTGTCATGGGGGAAGTTCCATGGTGTAGCTCACCTCTCCATTTACACCTCTTTCCTACCTCTGTGAGCTCAACACCTTTGTATTTGCTGTGTTCCGGGGACCTTTCCCCAATTATACTGCTTGTGTTATCGACAGCCATCTTTTCACTGTTCATTTCTGTGGCTGTCCTCCATCCATTTACTGTTCTCTTTATTTCATTGCTTCGTTCTCTCCTTCATTGCTTTGTTCTCTTCTTCACCTTGCTGCTGGTACCCTCGTACTTTCTTCGTGTTTTGCCTGGCCAGCTTTCATGATCCTTGTACTTGGGTTGGTTTGTTGCTTGTGGTGTTGGAGTGTGTGGGTTGTGTTTTTGGGAGAAAGGGGATGGCGCATGAGTGAGTCTTTTGTGCTTCCTGTCTTTCTTGTTACTCTCTTCCCACTTATACCTTTTCATCTGTATCTCCACCTTCTCAACTTCAATTTTTATGCCATGTTTCTATATTAATGTTTCATGCCATGTTTCAAGATGCTTTCGCCTTATTTATTTATTGTTAACTTTTATTATGCCTCCTGAGAGCTCCTTCCTTTTTATTGTAAAGAAGGGAGATGTTGTAGTATGCTGTTCTGTAAAGGAGGGAGATGTTGTAGTATGCTGCTCAGCCTGGATGACTGTGTGTGAGAATGTTGGCGTATGGAATCTTGGAGTGCTTGAGTCAGTTGGTGACGGGCTGAGCGGCATAGAGGCTGCTCCTGGTGGGGCTCAATCCTTCATGGATTTAATCCAAAATAAACCTACATGAAAACTACTACGGCTGGATTTCTCTACTTATTTTCAGAACTGCAGCAGATTGGTCCTCTGATTCAACATTTAAAACGTTTTATCATAAACCAATTGTTGATGTGGCCTCTACGGTGGTGGAACAACTTTAAACTGCATAATCAGAAGCCTCCATGGACTGACATAGAATAAAAAAAATTCTAGCTGACGCGACAAGAATTTTTAATTCTATTAAGGACACGGAGGCGAGGATTATCCCACCCAAGGCATAGGATGATGGCATATTATATGATAGATGGTTCATTTTATTGATTGTGATGTCATATACTGTCATGAAGTATGATGTTGAAGTTTCCCACCCGTTATTATTTGTGATTATATTAAAAATGTAGATAATAGAATGGCATATTACGATTACTAGTCTCTTTTCAGGAGATCAGGGTAAACAGACCTGAACAGTCAAAGATGAGGTGGTTGGTGATCAGCGTACGGAGCCTCTGGGGTTAAGCTTCAAGTGGCTGTCGAGGGCGCAGTTGGCGCCGTTCCGGTTTAACAGTCGTGTTTAAAAGGCTGAGGTTACAGGTTCTGCAAAGAAAGAGGAAGATCAGACAGAGACATTTATGTATGGGACTCATACGTGATTGGTGCATACAATGGAGGGGGTTGACCTTCCGGGTTATGCTGGTTTAAAGTTTTATTGGCTGCTGTTAATGTCAGTAAAGTAAAGAGAAGCATAATCCTCGCCTCCGTGTCCTTAATAGAATTGAAAATTCTTGTTGCGTCAGCTAGAATTTTTTTTATTGTTAATGATGTGTTTTCTGTGGGGGTCTAGGCTGCACAGCAGCTGGGATAAGAGCCTTGGTGAGCAGTTTTATTAAGCTTGATGAAAGGTTAGCAATTTCTCTCACCAAGTATTGTTGAAAGCTAAGTTCTTGTCTGGTGTTTTAGTGGCGCCTGAAAAAAGACCAGAGGTTGCCCTAGGCCATGCCTAACGTGCACAGTGACGACATTTGAGAAAGGGTGAAAATTCCATGGCAGGTTTGTCATAAAAACAGTATCCTGCCATTAGTCTGCCTCGTTTAAGTTAGAAATTACTTGATTTCAGGTTACAGGGGACTTGGAGCTGGGGCAGGCCTAGCACTAAGACTTTTTTCTTTTGCCAGGCAATCAATTCTGAGGATGGATGCGTTGGGTTTTCATGACATCACAGTTCCTTTTTGTGACTAGGGTTGGTGGGTGCGAGGTTCCTGAAAACATGGAGGAGGAATGCCTGGCACTTTAAGATGATATTACATTGTTTATATTTCAGAGCATGCACAAGATAACTAGAGACACTTTCTTCCTGGCTGCCCTCAGTGGGGGTGTGCACGCATGATGGGAGAAGAGAAGAATTCCATGAAAATCAAAGCCATCAAGACTCTACACGCGGCACTCCGTGGGCACAGCAACGGTGTAGTGACATTAGAGTTTTTGGCGTGTTTTGTTATGTTATGTTATGTTAGTGACATTTTTAAAGCGCGTCGATTACCCGGAGGTGTCCTGGCGCTAGCTAGATCTCCTATTGGCCGAAAGCGGGAGAAATGATTTATTGGGAAAAGAGCCAAGTTTTTAAGCCCTTCCTGAAGGACAACAGTTCTGTGGCATTTCTCAGGTGGAACGGCAAATCGTTCCAGGCTTTTGCCGCGCAATGAACAAAGCTTCTGCCACCCCACCGGGCTTTTTTTGTGCGTGGCACTAGGACCAACTTGGCCCCCTTTGATCGCAAAGTTCTTTCCGGGTTATACCATTGGAACTGCCGTTTTAAGTAGTCTGGCCCTGTACCTTGGAGTGCTTTAAAAACCATGCACAGAGCCTTGAAACGTACTCGACTCCTTACCGGAAGCCAGTGCAATTTTTTGATTTCCTTAGAAATATAGGAAAATCTCGACGTACCAGTGAGCAGTCTAGCCGCTGCATTCTGCAACAGTTGGAGTTTATTCAGGAATCTTTGTTGAACATTTAGGTAAAGACTGTTACAGTAGTCCAGCCTCGCCATTACAAGAGCCGTGACCACTGTTTGCCGACTCCCCGGAGGCAAAAACGGCAGTATTTTCTTAAGCATTCTCATCACATACATTGTTTTCGATGCCACTGAATTTACTTGGTGACCAAAGGTCAGACTCTCGTCCACTATTACGCCCAGGTTTTTAACCTTTTTTGAGGGAACAGGGAGAGTACCCATCGAGTCCGGCCACCAGTTTGGTGTCCAGAAATTGGTATTATTGCCAAACAATATAACCTCGGTTTTATCCGTATTAAGTTTTAGGCAGTTCTCTGCCATCCAACTTCTAACTGACAACATGCAGTCCTGGAAGCGTCCTTCAATTCCCACCTCTTTGCCTGGTACCAGAGATACCACAATTTGGGTATCATCCGCATAAGAGGTGAGACCAAATCCAAATGCGCTAATAATGGGGGCCAGAGAAGAAACGTACACATTAAAAAGCGTCGGACTGAGAGAGGACCCCTGTGGAACCCCACAGGGCAGTGCAAAAGGTTTAGACTGGTAATCTCCCAGAGCTACAATTTGTCCTCTATCAGCAAGAAAAGATCGTAAAAGATCCCAAGCTTTCCCACATGCCTTTAGACGGTCCATCAAAATGTCATGATGGACCGTGTCGAAGGCGGCGGACAGATCTAATAAAATCAGAGCTGCCCTGCCACCCTGATCAACGGTTTCCCTGATCTCCTCTGTGGCTTTAATGAGTGCGGACTCTGTACTGTGTCCCTCTCTAAAGCCATATTGAGAGGGATCCAGAGCTTGTGTCTCAGCTAAAAAGGTACTTAGTTGTCTGTTCATGATTTTTTCGATCAGTTTTGCTGGGAGTGGGAGCCTAGAAATAGGGCGAAAATTATTTGGATCCTTAGGGTCCAAGCTGGGCTTTTTTAGAAGGGGCAAAATAGAGGCCAATTTCCAACAAGTGTGAAAATGCCCTGTTGCAAACATACCATTAAATATAGATGATAATGATACCGCAATCGGGCCCGGGGCCAGTTTAACCACTGCAACCGGACATGGGTCATAGGGTGACCCTGAATTTGCAGCCCTAAGGCTCTTTTGAATATCATCAGGGAATACCGGCAAGAAATTTTCAAAAGTGGAGGTTGGAGCCCTCGCAAACTCGGATTCCTCCCTAGCCACATTCATCCCGTCTGTGCTTGCCCCACTAAAGGCCAAAAAGATAGACTCCACTTTGGACAGAAAGAAGTTGGCAATTTCTCCGCATAGTTCCTGACTTGGCTGAACTATGGCAGGCCTAGGTGAAGCCAGGATAGCAACTGTTCTAAACAACTCTTTTCCTGAATTCTTCGTTGCTTCAATACGAATTGCATACAATTTTTGTTTTGCAGCAAAGAGGAGTTGTTTATAATTCTGCAGGCTAAGTTTGTAAAGCTTTTTCTCTGATTCCTTATAGCTCCTCCTCCAACTCCGCTCAAGTCGTTTGCAAATGAGTTTTTGATTTCTTAACTCCTCTGTAAACCATGGAGCGGAGGGTTGTGATTTTTTGGGTCGGAGGGTTTTTACTGGAGCTATTATGTCACAGGCTTGCTCCAGCCATTCCGTATATATCAAACTAGCCTCCTCCACTCCCAACGGCAATTCAACTGCCGTGGAGGTAAGAAGCTCCTGCAAAGCTGTCCCCTCAATTTTGTTCCAGGCTCTAGTTCTTATATGTCCTTTTGGGCCTTGACCACTTGCGCGATACTCCGTCAGTGTTAACTCAAATTGGACGGCGGCATGATCGGACCACACGAGGGGTAAAAGACTCGTGAATTGAAGGCTCGGGTGATTGGAAAAAATACCATCCAAGGTATGTCCTGCCACATGGGTGGGACCAGCTACCCGCTGCTTCAGATCGGCGCTATGCATCAGATCATTCAAAATCACTGTGTCAGGTTCAGTAAGTGCTTCCAAATTAAAATTAAAATCTCCCATGATGCAGCTTTGGCTCAGGTTAGGAACAAGCGAAAGGTCAACTGGGACCCCCACCTGACATAATCGAGACAGTCCAAGTGGGCACTATTACAGGGCAAACCCTTTAATGCTGGAGGGGCAAAACGCTCAATCACCTACAACGAGACCAATCGGGGCTCTGAAAAAAAGCTTAACAAAGGATGGGGGCTCTAAATCTAACTAATCAAAGAACTGGAAGACGAATTGGCAGCTTTCTTGGCACATAAATGGAGCCCACTCAAACTTGCCTCTAGCGTGGTCGAACACTGTTCACCTCCAGCAATACAAACCCATAGGAGCCAAAGGTTACTATCTTAGATGGGCTCTCAGTGAGACGGACTGTAATCTGGGGCAAGTTTTAGTCTTTACTACATAAAGCAATAAAAAAGGATGATAATGTGGTGGAGGGTGTTGTGGCTGAGATAAAAAAGGGCAATAACATGGGGGTAAGAAAAGACAAACCCGTGAAAGTTTTAGTCAGGAAAATATAAGAAAAGGCGGCGACAGCAAACACAGACCAGATTAACAGGTGCCAATAATAGGACCAGTACCGGATCCATTGATTAAGTCATTAAGGACTGAATGATCCATCTACTGCAACGGTATTTTATCGCTGCCTACATTTTTAAATGGTGAGTCAACCAATCCAACCATCATAACCTGTGCAATATGCGAACAACTGCGTAGTTCTATCTTGTTCCACTCTCAATTAAGTTGCAAGCGGGCGGATCAGATAAGCCCTGACCTCCTAAGGGTATACTCATGCAATTCTATGTCCTCTTTAATGGGACTTCATTTATTAGATTTCAAGTAACTGTACAAGTTAATCTTTCCATTCGAGGCTAGGACATGAATGAATGACGCATGTCTCCTATGATTTCTTTGGAACCATGATGAGTCAATAATAATTTCAATTCCTCTCCCGGTGAGTCGCCTTCATTGGCGGCCTAAATAGGTGCTATTCAAATACCCCCACCCATCGACACACCACACTGACGTGTAAACGTTTTTCTACCCATACAGGCTGTTAGTAGGACACTCAATAGTCCTGAAGAAGACCCCCGTGATGTTTTCTAATTGACACATACATCCTGGGTCGAAACATCAATGCTTAGCAACATCACATCCAGAGTCACTACACCTTTGCAATCATTGTTAAGGATAACATAAGATGTAGATTGAACTATATATGTAATATTCAGACGGTTTGTCCAAATCATTCTTTGTACTGTCCCAATTTGTGCAGCAGTGATTTGTTGTAAATATCTATGTTACACCGCCACACTATATATCGTGTTTTTCGGTTTTTATATTTTTTGTCCTATGATATAACTGCACAACAGCCATATACTCCATGAATTAATGGATATAAAAAAAATTCTAACATATCAACTAAGTTCTCTTGTGTGGTGTGTCCCGACTAATCAGGAGTATTAACAATGCTTAATTGAGTAATTCGTGATTATTAACCTAGACACTAAGCAATTGTTTGACCCGACAGAACACATTGTAGTACTTACCAATAGTAACGCAGCACAATCTTCTAACCAGATGGGCCAATTGGTAATTATATCACTCATGGTCAGGGGCAGAAGCACCAAACTCATACTCAGTGGGTACCACGTGAGGGCAACAGCATGACACAACCCCAAAGAAGTGAAGGAGAAAGTGTGGAAAATGGAACTTATGAATATTTTTACACTTTAGAACATAAGGGGAGGAATGGATACAGATAAGAATAGAATTACAGAACTCTGTAGAAAGGAAAGAACGATGGTGAGGCCCAAGGAAAACATTACAAACTGTGTGGATGCTTTTGCGATGCTGACAGCCATCACAATCGAAAAATACCCAGAGCAGGGGCCAGCCATGGTGAGTTCCTGCTTAATGTTCTTACCCTCACACAAGACCTGTCCACGATGGATCTTATCCATTCCTCAGTACTTTAGCAGCCCCTAAACCAGTCATCACCAGCGGAACAGACATGGAATAACTGAAGTGGGCTGACACAAAGCCGGCCACCCGGAGGACTGCACTTTAGTCCAGCACTGCAGGTCCCAATTAGCTACATTCGATGCGTGCTGTTTTACATCTCACAACAGCACTCAGATTTGAGATGCTAGTAACAAAGTCCATACGAGCAGATCTTCCCGACCACTTCTTTCACCAAACATGCCTGCTCAGGACCATGAACTGCAAACAAAATATCAGACAGGACAACCCAGTGCAGTAACCATTTAAATAGATTATGATCATATCCCTCACCAAAATGGAAGATCTTCACTCAGTGTGATTCCAGTGTTTACAGCGGTATTCATTTACTATTAAAATATAGTATTTACTTAGTATGCATGAAGACTATGTAGTATGCCCACAAGCCGAAATATGCAAATGAGGGAATACTAGTTCTACTCAACTACCCTTCAAATACATGATGAACACTTCAATTGATTGCTAAAAGAAGACTAGTAGTATTCCAGAAGAATAGTATTTGAAGCTTAGTAGTATTCTGTTAGGGTTTATTTGCAGCTCTTGTGCTATTTCAAGAGCAAAATGAAGGCTAGTCTCATTGATTGTGACCACTGTTTGAAGACTAGTGGTATTCTTTGTGAGCAATATCTGAATACTAACGGCAATGATTGTGAAGACTCGAGTAAGACTAGCAGAATTTAAAGTGAATGTTAATTGAACACTATTGTGCTATTTCAAGAGCAAAATTAAGGCTCTCATTTATTGTGACCGCTAATTGAAGATTAGTGGTATCTTTGTGAGCAATATCTGAAGACTAATGGCAATGACTGTCTAGAGTTAAGTAAGACTAGCAGAATGCAAATTGAATGTTAATTGAACACTAGTCGCATTAATTCTGATTAATTTATAGCAATTTTATTCATTTGGTTGCTTGCACAAGGCTTCTTTTAATGATGGCTTTTGGACTAAATTTTATGTGTTACATATCTTGGGAGTCAATGATTCTAATACGCCTGTTACAAACTCATTAGTCATGCATTTAGTAAGCATTTTATAATTGTGGTATGTGACACCCTCGCACTGTTGCGCATGGGTGTCTGTGTTGGCGCTAGGCAGCTATTTGTAATGCCAGCGCAAGGGAAAACTTGGGGGTGCGCCGTGTTCTTGTAAATACGGCACATCCCTGCATTTTTGAAATGACGTGCTTGCTGCAAAATTTGCTGCAGCGCTGCGACCATTTCCTTGTACATATGCCCTTAGTTTCGCTTTCAGGCAGAGCCTGCAAGGCCCCTTTGGAGAATGGAAGGGGTTCCCCTCAGTGACACCTTCATCTGCAGAGAACTGTTCATCAGAGACAGGGGCGTAATGCAGGCCCTTACAATCCCTGCATTGCAGGGGCGCCCTAAATAGTCAGGAAGTCCCAAAACCTTTGGTGGGAGCCCTTTAAGCCGGGAGGGGGCGGGACGGGGGTCGCGGGCAGGGGGGAGGGGTCGCAGGCAGGGGGGGGTCGCAGGCAGGGGGGGGTCGTGGGGGAGGGGGTTAATTTAATTATTAATAACAAAATATTTAAACCTACCTTTTCACTGGCCGGGTCCCGCATCTTCAGGAAGCAGGCAGCCTTCCTCCCCTAAGCCAATCACAACGCGTTGTGATTGGTCGGGACGCCGCCCAGGAAGGGGCTTACGGGGAGGCCATGTTATCCATGTAGGCTGCATTGCAGCACTATAGAGTGCGCATGACTGGTTTGGGCGGCCCCAGAAGGCCTACCAAACAGTCATCGCCCTCAGAAGTGGGCAAACCACTCCTCCCCTGCCCTAGAGCAGACCCGCCCGCCCCCCAACCAAACCCTTCTGCTTTCTCGCAATGCGAGAAGCAGAAATATAAAATGGTAGTTATTACCATTTTATGTTTCTGCTTCTCGCACCGCGAGAAAACAGTGGGGGCGACGCTCCTCCGCCCTTGTGCAGGAGCCGCCCCTGTGATCTTGCCATCCACTCCCTGTGCATCCACTCACTCTCGCTTCACTTGACTCTTCTATTTCCATCTCATCCTTCTCTTGCTACCTCACCCTTCTCTCTCTTCCTCGCCTTTTCTCTGTCCCTTACCCACCTCTCAATCTTGCTCACCCTCCTCGGTCTTTCTGACTCGCTCTCCTTCTCTCCCTGTCACGACTTGCTCCCTGCATTCCCGTGTCCACCACCAGGGGGCTGAACTGGGGGACTTTCCAGTCTTCTAATAAACTTCCAGACCCTCCCCTGCATGCAAATCCTGACTTCCAGCCATTTGGACACTTATTGGGAATTGACATCCGTTCCCAATCCATGCCGGGTTTTGTGAAGCCAGCCTACTCATGCCTGAAAACTCCATTACCCAGGATTCCCTGCTCACTGCTTAGTCTCCACCCCTGCAGGCCAAGGATGGGTGGAGGAATTCAGCTCACCTGTGGCTGGCTGCTGCTAGCCTGCTCACACCTGCTGCATATGATTACTGTGAGCTCTTTTAAGCCCCAGCTCCCTTCAGCCCAGTGTTGGTCATTGTAAGCTGTTATCCGGTGAGACCAGTCCAGTGTTTCCTGACCTGCTGCTGTTTTCCTTGTTCCTGAATTAGCACTGCTTTCAGTGCTACCTTGACCCCTGAGCCTTAGTATTCCTTGTTCCTGAACTGCAGCAGTTTCCCTTCTCCTAAATCAGCACTGCTTATAGTGCTACCTTGTTTCCTGAGTTCCTGGGCTATAGCTAATCCTTGTTCCCTGATTCCTGGGCTATAGCTAATCCTTGTTCCCTGATTCCTGGGCTATAGCTAATCCTTGTTCCCTGATTCCTGGGCTATAGCTAATCCTTGTTCCCTGATTCCTGGGCTATAGCTACCTTGTTTCCTGAATTCCTGAGCTATAGCTATTCCTTGTACCTGAATTAGCACTGACTGCAGTGCTACCTTGTTTCCTGAATTCCTGAGCTATAGCTATTCCTTGTACCTGAATCAGCACGGACTGCAGTGCTACCTTGTTTCCTGAATTCCTGAGCTATAGCTATTCCTTGTACCTGAATTAGCACTGCCTGCAGTGCTACCTAGTATCCTGAGCTATAGTTAGTCTCTGTTCCTGTTCCTGGGCTTCAGCTATTTCTTGTGCCTGACTTGCACTGCTTGCAGTGCTCTCTTGACTCCTTGTTTCCTGAGCTGTAGCTGTTTCCCGAACCAGCACTACCTGCAGTGCTACCTTGACTCCTGTAGCTTTAGTATTCCCTGTTCCTGAACCAGCACTACCTGCAGTGCTACCTTGACTCCTGTAGCTTTAGTATTCCCTGTTCCTGATCTAGCACTGCCTGCAGTGCTACCTTGATTCCTGAGCCTTGACATTTCCTTGTTCTTGCCCCAGCACTGCATCCTATGCTACTTTGTTTTCTTGATTCCTGACCCTGCACTATTCTAGTATACCCTTGTAGCCTCCCTTTCTGTATATCCTTTTCCAGCCCCTGCCTTTCTTCCCATTTCCTTGGTTCCAGTTCTAGTTTGCTATCTTTCTATTCTGCTGTCTCGCTTCTGTTACCTTGTATGTTTGTTACCTGCTTTCTGCCAAGTGTGCCCTGTGATTTCCTTCCTTTCCTGTTAAGCACTCCTCCTTGCTAGCTCCTTGTCTATTGTGCTTGTGTTTAGTTCTACCCCTTTGCTGTTACTGCCTTGCGTGTTCCTGTTTGATCGCCAGGATCCGTAGGCACGGCTGACTACCTAGGTGGTGTTTCTTGTTCACTGTGAGTATTGTCTTTGAGTTACTGTTATAACATCACCATAGGTATAAGCTCCACAGACCCTGCCTTTGTAGACATATCCTATATGTGGGTATTTCCAGTCAGTATCTGTAACAGCAATTGTGGGTGAGGAACTTACTGAGCTTCAGTCTTACCGTGTGGAGCTCCCGAGTGCTTTACCCCACATCCCCTTTATTGTTAATGTTGTTTTATATTTAAGTGTATTGCACATCCGTCCTGGGTTTAGTGATTCTGAATGCTGAGCCGTCTCATGAGTGCCCTTCCTTTCTGAGTCTCACCCTTCTTGTTCACCTCTACAGGCTTCCCCTTTGGATCCCTTTTCTCCTCTGACTTCCAGTGTGATTCTGGGCAGCGCTGTACTCCTCTCTGTGTTTGTTTTCTACCCTGTTCCCAGTCCTTGCCCAAGTCCCTGACTGTGTTCCCCACATAGTCCCGGACAGTCCCTGACAGAATGACCAACCCACATTTCCAGGGTCACTTGTGAGGTTTCTTTGCGTTCAGTTAGCTACCTTTTTACTAAAACCCACCCTGTCAGTTCTTGCCAAGATGTTTAGCAACAGATCCAGAAAGTCTGCGTATGCTGACAGGAATCCATTGTCAAGGCAGTGCAGTTCTGTACACCCTATTAGAAAGTCCTTAAACTCTAGAGATCGATTCATGGAACAAAACAGACTTTTACGTGCTGAATATTATTCCCTGTGGTTGGCTGATCCTTCTATGTTAGATTTTCATTCCATCTGTGACCCTGATCTTCACCTGATGTCAGCCAGTGATCTACAGGATGAAAATGAATTTCTACAAACCTTGTTAGCAGCAGAAAGACACACCAGTGCATCAAGTAGGTTTGTGCAGGACAGTTCACCAGTGCCCACCAATGAGAGACATTTAGGGGCCGATTCCGATCTCGGCCGGTAGTGCTCCGAATCGGATTCGGCTTTACCGGATCCGATTCGGAGCCCTGTTTCCCGACCGAACCGTACGCGGGTCCGGCCGAGCGAGTACGATGCGAAATCGCCGACCGACTCGTCCGGGCGTCCCGACCGCTCCGACCGACTCGCTCCCGGCTCGAACCGCTCCGACCGACTCGCTCGGACTCGACTCGCACCGCGCAATGGAGACGTTTCCCGGCCGGGTAAGTACGATGCGCGCCGCGAGCAGTCCGACCGAGCCGCGCACTCCGGCTCGTAAGAGCTGTCGGAGCCGTACTTTGGGGGTCCGTGTCGGACCCCCTGTACGCGTAGCCGCGCGAGTCGCACACAGGGGGGACCCATGGGTCCCCCCTACCTATGCGTGTACGGCGCGAATCGCTTCGCCGCGTACCCGCTGTAGGGGGCGCCCTTGTCCGACTCGCACCCATTGAGTCAATGGGGGCCCGCGTACGTGTTGTATGACCGGCTCCCATTGACATCAATGGGAGTCCGACCGACTCGAGTCCGATAACATACGGACGCATCGTACTCGTTCGGTCGGACTGCACGGGTCCGATTCGGTCGGAAATCTCTCCGGGTCCGGCTCGGTCGGTGAAATTTCCGGCCCGAATCGGAATCGACCCCTTAGTGTCTACTTTACAGTTTGAGAATGTTCACCCTAGTCCTGAAACAATAAATCCTCTTATGAGAAATGGACATTTACGTTCAGAATATATTACTCATTGGCTTTCAAACACCTCTTTGCCAGATCCTGACTTGCTTTTCTGTTCTGATCCAGATTCAATGTCTGTGTCAGCATTGCAAAAAGAGAATGATACCATACTCAGCTTGCTGAATAAGAATTCTGGTTCTAGTATGTCTGCTCTCCATTTACACAAGGTTACCCAGTCCTGTAGTCTAGTAGATATCACAGTCCCGGATACTACAAGGACCTGTGAAGATGTCACTACTGACAACAGCAAATCTACTTTTCACAAGCTACTACCATTCCCAGAGCTTAAAGTCTATGAACCTTGTGTCACTCTGCCTTTAGCTTGTCTTCTTGCAGAGCCCGGGTCCTCAGCTGGCCCACCTACGGAACTTCAGCCTGCAGCCTTCTTGCCATCTGTGCCCGAGCCTGCAGCCTGCCTGCCATCTGTGCCCAAGCCTGCAGCCTGCCTGCCATCTGTGCCCGAGCCTGCAGCCTGCCTGCCATCTGTGCCCAAGCCTGCAGCCTGCCTGCCATCTGTGCCCGAGCCTGCAGCCTGCCTGTCATCTGTGCCCGCGCCTGCAGCATGCCTGCCATCTGAGCTCAAGCCAGCAGCATGCCTGTCATTAGTACCGGAGCCTCCAGACTGCCTGCATTCAGAGCACAAGCCCTCAGCTCACCTGCCTACTAAGTCAGAGTCTCCAGCCTGTCTGACTTCAGAGCCAGAACTTCCAGCCTATCTGAATTCAGAGCCAAGATTTCCAGCCTGTCTGACTTCCGAACCAGAGCTTCCAGGCTCCCTGCCTCCCGCAGCAGAGCTTCCAGGCTCCCTGCCTCCCGCACCAGAGCTTCCAGGCTCCCTGCCTCCCGCACCAGAGCTTCCAGGCTCCCTGCCTCCCGCACCAGAGCTTCCAGGCTCCCTGCCTTCCGCACCAGAGCTTCCAGGCTCCCTGCCTTCCGCACCAGAGCTTCCAGGCTCCCTGCCTTCCGCACCAGAGCTTCCAGGCTCCCTGCCTTCCGCACCAGAGCTTCCAGGCTCCCTGCCTTCCGCACCAGAGCTTCCAGGCTCCCTGCCTTCCGCACCAGAGCTTCCAGGCTCCCTGCCTCCAGGACCCGAGCTTCCAGGCTCCCTGCCTCCAGGACCCGAGCTTCCAGGCTCCCTGCCTTCCGCACCAGAGCTTCCAGGCTCCCTGCCTTCCGCACCAGAGCTTCCAGGCTCCCTGCCTTCCGCACCAGAGCTTCCAGGCTCCCTGCCTTCCGCACCAGAACCTGCAGAACCTCCGGGCTCCCTGCCTGCAGCACCAGAACCTCCGGGCTCCCTGCCTGCAGCACCAGAACCTCCGGGCTCCCTGCCTGCAGCACCAGAACCTCCGGGCTCCCTGCCTGCAGCACCAGAACCTCCGGGCTCCCTGCCTGCAGCACCAGAGCCTCCGGGCTCCCTGCCTGCAGCACCAGCGCCTCCGGGCTCCCTGCCTGCAGCACCAGAGCCTCCGGGCTCCCTGCCTGCAGCACCAGAGCCTCCGGGCTCCCTGCCTGCAGCACCAGAGCCTCCGGGCTCCCTGCCTTCAGCGCCAGAGCCTCCGGGCTCCCTGCCTTCAGCGCCAGAGCCTCCGGGCTCCCTGCCTTCAGCGCCAGAGCCTCCGGGCTCCCTGCCTTCAGCGCCAGAGCCTCCGGGCTCCCTGCCTTCAGCGCCAGAGCCTCCGGGCTCCCTGCCTTCAGCACTTGAGCCTCTATTTTTCCAACTTTTTGACCCTGTGCTTCCAGTTTGCCAGCCTTCAGAGTTCTCAATACATCCAGAGACTGAATCACCAGCATCAGAGACAAAACCTTCCAGAACGTCACCATTTTTCTGCAGTCCTCTGGCATCTTGCACTACATCTATGAGGGAAATGGACTTCCTTCTTAGGAGCCACGGCCTTGAATCCAGTTCCAGATTCCGGGAGAGGGTCTTTGGAGGGGGTGTACTGTCACGACTTGCTCCCTGCATTCCCGTGTCCACCACCAGGGGGCTGAACTGGGGGACTTTCCAGTCTTCTAATAAACTTCCAGACCCTCCCCTGCATGCAAATCCTGACTTCCAGCCATTTGGACACTTATTGGGAATTGACATCCGTTCCCAATCCATGCCGGGTTTTGTGAAGCCAGCCTACTCATGCCTGAAAACTCCATTACCCAGGATTCCCTGCTCACTGCTTAGTCTCCACCCCTGCAGGCCAAGGATGGGTGGAGGAATTCAGCTCACCTGTGGCTGGCTGCTGCTAGCCTGCTCACACCTGCTGCATATGATTACTGTGAGCTCTTTTAAGCCCCAGCTCCCTTCAGCCCAGTGTTGGTCATTGTAAGCTGTTATCCGGTGAGACCAGTCCAGTGTTTCCTGACCTGCTGCTGTTTTCCTTGTTCCTGAATTAGCACTGCTTTCAGTGCTACCTTGACCCCTGAGCCTTAGTATTCCTTGTTCCTGAACTGCAGCAGTTTCCCTTCTCCTAAATCAGCACTGCTTATAGTGCTACCTTGTTTCCTGAGTTCCTGGGCTATAGCTAATCCTTGTTCCCTGATTCCTGGGCTATAGCTAATCCTTGTTCCCTGATTCCTGGGCTATAGCTACCTTGTTTCCTGAATTCCTGAGCTATAGCTATTCCTTGTACCTGAATTAGCACTGACTGCAGTGCTACCTTGTTTCCTGAATTCCTGAGCTATAGCTATTCCTTGTACCTGAATCAGCACTGACTGCAGTGCTACCTTGTTTCCTGAATTCCTGAGCTATAGCTATTCCTTGTACCTGAATTAGCACTGCCTGCAGTGCTACCTAGTATCCTGAGCTATAGTTAGTCTCTGTTCCTGTTCCTGGGCTTCAGCTATTTCTTGTGCCTGACTTGCACTGCTTGCAGTGCTCTCTTGACTCCTTGTTTCCTGAGCTGTAGCTATTTCCTGTTTCCTGAACCAGCACTACCTGCAGTGCTACCTTGACTCCTGTAGCTTTAGTATTCCCTGTTCCTGAACCAGCACTACCTGCAGTGCTACCTTGACTCCTGTAGCTTTAGTATTCCCTGTTCCTGATCTAGCACTGCCTGCAGTGCTACCTTGATTCCTGAGCCTTGACATTTCCTTGTTCCTGACCTGCAGTGCTACTTTGACTCCTGAGCCTTTGCTCAATTCTTGCCCCAGCACTGCATCCTATGCTACTTTGTTTTCTTGATTCCTGACCCTGCACTATTCTAGTATACCCTTGTAGCCTCCCCTTCTGTATATCCTTTTCCAGTCCCTGCCTTTCTTCCCATTTCCTTGGTTCCAGTTCTAGTTTGCTATCTTTCTATTTCTGCTGTCTTGCTTCTGTTGCCTTGTATGTTTGTTGCCTGCTTTCTGCCAAGTGTGCCCTGTGATTTCCTTCCTTTCCTGTTAAGCACTCCTCCTTGCTAGCTCCTTGTCTATTGTGCTTGTGTTTAGTTCTACCCCTTTGCTGTTACTGCCTTGCGCGTTCCTGTTTGATCGCCAGGATCCGTGGGCACAGCTGACTACCTAGGTGGTGTTTCTTGTTCACTGTGAGTATTGTCTTTGAGTTACTGTTATAACATCACCATAGGTATAAGCTCCACAGACCCTGCCTTTGTAGACATATCCTATATGTGGGTATTTCCAGTCAGTATCTGTAACAGCAATTGTGGGTGAGGAACTTACTGAGCTTCAGTCTTACAGTGTGGAGCTCCTGAGTGCTTTACCCCACATCCCCTTTATTGTTAATGTTGTTTTATATTTAAGTGTATTGCACATCCGTCCTGGGTTTAGTGATTCTGAATGCTGAGCCGTCTCATGAGTGCCCTTCCTTTCTGAGTCTCACCCTCCTTGTTCACCTCTACAGGCTTCCCCTTTGGATCCCTTTTCTCCTCTGACTTCCAGTGTGATTCTGGGCAGCGCTGTACTCCTCTCTGTGTTTGTTTTCTACCCTGTTCCCAGTCCTTGCCCAAGTCCCTGACTGTGTTCCCCACATAGTCCCGGACAGTCCCTGACACTCCCTCACAGTCCTTTTTCTCACTATCCTCCCTCATACCTCAGCCTCCTCCTTATCACTCTCCCATCCCTCTGTCCACCTCTCCCTTCTCTCACTTACCAGTTTAGGACCCAAGGAGTAACAGCAGCACTATAATCGGGGTCACTGGAATTATGCAACACAGAAGGACCAAATTATGCAGTATGGTTGGCAAAATTATGCAGGCTAATATGTGTTAGTATTACTTTATTATTTAGTCACTTTTTACACATGTTAACACTGTCTAGAATGATTAGTAATAGGTTAAAATGCAAGTATCTGGATTAGCAGCTGAAAGGTGATGAATAAACCTTTGCGAAGGGCCTTCCACTGTGCAGGAATATGTCAGTGCTATTTTAGTCATTGTTGGTCAATTTAAAATAGCTCTTTGTGAAAATCAGCAAATTATGCAGCAGATGATGGATTATATGGCAAATATGAGACATCCATAACTAAGGGTAAATTGTTGAAGCTGCTGAACCGCATAATTCCAGTGGCCCTGATTATATGCAGTTCTGACTATTCATGTGACAAAATGAGAGAATAACTTGAGAGTGAATAAATGCACAGTCACTGGCGCCCCGAGGTGGAGTGTCTGGTCTTTAAGGTGCTTCTAATTATATTAGTGAGCTCTGCCTCCTGCAAGCACCTCGGGAGATGGAGCCTAGAGAGGATAGTTGCATCACATGGTACCGGCGCCGTCATGACATTGTTGCCAGTGCTTTCCTGTGCATAATAGACACTCGTACAACTCCTTCCCATTCTGTCTGAGTGTTATTTTAGTGAAACTTGACAACATTTTTGACTTAAGAGTCAAAACGTTGCTATTATCAGTATTTTCGGTTTTTTTTGTGCTTACTTTAGTGTCATAAACAGGGCCACATGAATTATTCAATTCTGCAGCTGCAGGGCTTTCCCCATATTAGTAGATGTGCTACGTTTGTCACATTACCCATCACCTGCTGCATAAGTTGCAGATTTTAACAATAGTTACTAGCTCAAACGGATCAAAGGTTACTAAAAATGCAATGGCACACTGCTGCGCAGTGGAAGGCCCTTCGCAAAAGCGGACTGGCCATCTCTCAGTTGCCTTTGTCGTGTTTTGGTGCTAAACTGGTTCTAACAAGGTCCTTTGCCAAAAGACAGTGTTAAATTATAACAATCTAAAAATAATGAAATAATACTTTCACATTTCCACCGGCCGCAAAATTCCAGTGGCCACTGTCATAAATTAGGACTAGCATCACAACAGAAATAAATCAAATAAACCACTACTAAGATATATATCCTGATTGCATGAACATTTTTACTTACCTTTCTTGCAGTTGCAAAATCCTTTACTCAATTTTTGCCATAAAACTGTTTTCTCTGTTAACTACTGAGTAACTGGAGCTTGCGCTCTCGCTGTAGTGGGGGTGTCTCAGGTACACATGCACAATAATAGCACTTGTGACCTCACCCCTGTCCCCAGGCACTTATAGCTGCCCATGGCATTGGTGTTTTACACGAAATATAAACTATTAGCTTTGATAGCGAGGCCGCAGGCTTGTGTTATTTTTTCATTAAGTAAGAGAACAAAAGATTGTTTTCTACTTGTGAATGAGCCTCGGTGGGCCACTGGGCTAATTTGGGAGGGCCTGGCCCACCCTCTAGAACCGGGCCTGTCTCTTTGTCTGCTTCTCTTTCACACACTCATCTCTCTCTCTCTCTTGTCTATCCGTGTCTGTCTCTCTCTTTCACAAACTCACCCTTGTCTCTCTTCTCTCTCAGCTCTGCCCTTTTTTCTCTCTCTCTGTTTCTTTTTTCTCTTGTTCTCTCTCCCTCTTTCTGCCTCTGTCTTACTCTTCTCGTTTGCCTTTCGCACTGCAGCCTCCTTCCTGCGTGTCTGTTTCTTGGCAGTCGGTGCGCTTTCCATAATTAAGAAAACTCGTTGCCTCTCTCCGCTTTATTTCCTTTTCCATACTCTTTCTTCCTTCTTTTACTCACCATTTGCCTCCTCCCTCACCTCTCTCTACATCCATTCTTTCTCACATTCATGTTTCTGTGTTTTAACCTATCGCTGCTCTCTTTACGTCTTCTTTCTTTCTCTCTTATCTCAGTCATTCTTGTTTTCACTTTCTATTTCAAAATATCTATCTACAAATATATGTATTCTCCCATTTCTTCTTCGCCATCAATTTCTGGCCTTCTCATTTAGAACAGGAATAGCGCCCGGAGTTCACTGGCTTCTATCTTACATACATATATATATAGTGCCCCGGGGGGACAACGGTCCGCACAGCCCCGCATGTCTGAGGTAATCTCTGCAAGAAAAGCCTGTCCAGTTGCTGTTAAACTATACAAATACCTGCCCTTTTCTTCAACAATAAAAACCGCTGGCTATAAACACATACCAGACATCCATTAAGTCAACAATAAGAAACTCTCAATGCGAGACGAAGAAAAAAGAAACACGTTCCAGGCAGGAGACAGGGTTACAAATATATGTGGCAACACGATAGCGTGTTGCACAAAATAAATACAGTCAGGCGACAGATGCCAGAGATTTACACCCGCAAGAGGACCGAGGAGACTTAAGAGAGGGTGTGCTGCTCCCTAACGTTTGGGAATGCAGAGTGCAGACAGCTGTCTCCTGTAAATATTTGGACATGTTTGACAGTGAATTGAAGTGTCCCTTGCACAGATTGCACCATAGCACCAAAGGGAGAGTATGCAGCATTGCCTCAATGACGTCTTTTCTGTGGGTCACCCAAATAGTGGGGATGTTACTACAGTACTGAGTGCATGTCATTCCTTGAGTTCTTAGGACTCTCCTTAGTGCTGCAGAATTCAAGTGGCCCTGTATATACTACAGCTGAATAGTAAATTCGACAGACTGGCTGCTTGGCTGTCTGTGTGGGGTTATTCTGTCCCTAGATATGTAGTGGCAGACTCTGAGGGCGAAGCGTTGGGGCCACCCGTGCAAGTCTATGGAAAGAACGCACAGTATTGTCGTGTGCTCTGCAATATATAGTTCAGGTCGGCGGTCGATCGATGGCTGTCTCTTTACAGCTGCTTATGCACAGACACCCGTGCACAATCTGGGGAGGCTGAAAGTTCAGTCACACCACTCACAAGCAACCTAGCCGGGAGCTGCACCTCGCGGGGCTACACCAGAACGGCGTTCCTGCTCTTTCATGCCTCAGTGTCTGCAGAGGTCAACCTCACCTACTGTCTCATTTTGTTCTCGAGGACAGAGTGCAGCAAACACCCTGTACTCCGGCAATGGCTGTATTTGAGACATAACTGTACCCTCAAACAGGCCACTGGCGGGGCATTTAAATCATCTGGCATCCCCTATGGAACTGTTCATATGAACTGGGCCCACCATTATTTTTGATGAACTGCCTGGGTCCTATGGATGCAACCATACTGAAGACCCTAGGCTTAAGTCCTGCAAGATTAAACTAGCATTTCAACCTTCTAGTGTCAATAAAGTGAGTAGCACTGAGATGGCAATATTAGCATAGGAATGTTATTGTTGCAAAGAATAATGGATTGAATGCTCTAAAATGACAGAGACACACAAACATTTCTTTTGTAACCACGGTGATACACGTTGTACTAATCGCAGTGTCTCAAAAGGAATCTTGTTAATGGCATCACCGCAAACCATAGAAGAGACATTCAGAGGTTTTATGTTGGTTGGCCCCACTTTATATTTCATCTTAACGCAATTTGAAATATCTGATCAGCCTTGGTTTTAGTTATAAAATTCACGTTGTATTATTTAAACAAAAAAACACAATTTATGATTTAAATAAAAATTGCGACGTGAGTCTTTCACGTTACAAGGGAACAGCTTTTCACACTTTTTCTTCTGAAACACACAGGTTTGTCCTGTTTGGAATTGGACACCAATACGATTGCATTTAATTCGCCGTTCAAAGACAGCCAGCGTGTTTGCATTCAGAAGCATTTGAATTCCGACTCTGTTCCTGCTTTCAGTCAGTAAGTCAAGTAATCCAATTCCTCTCCTCACTCCAAAGAAGCATATCCGCAGTGCGCGTCCGTGAAACACAAATATGGCTCACTGTGATAAATAAAGAAAAGAAATAAACAACTGCATTTGTGATCTTTTCTTTATTTATCACAGTGAACCATATTTGTGTTTTTACTCCGTGGACAGGGTGTGCCAAAAACTCTAAACCTGTTTGCTTTTCATTGACTTTATTTTAATTCCAAAGGCCGGCACCTACTTATGGCTGCTAATGATAGTCCAACATGTGATATTTTTCTGTGCTTGGGCAGTAGTTATCTTCGATAATTACTCATCATCGCTTCCTATTAATTCCAGGCACGTAGTTTGTTTATACAAAGTTCAGGGTGTTTAAGCACACTGCCTGACATAGCCTGCAGCTATGCCTTCTAGAGCCCGGCCCGTTGTCACATGTAATGTGAGCAGCAAAAGCAACATGTTCGTGCTGGAAAGACAAGCCATCCCCATGTTTCGCTTCTAACACCCCTTATAAGACATTACAGGTAGTTACAAAGATGCGGTCACAGGTGAAAAGCAGAGGCTTCTCGCACTCGGTGCCTCCTGCCCTCCGTGCACAAACTACTCGCCATAACGCTCAAGACATGAGAAACTCCAGCTCTCCTGGGCTTATCATAGTAGGCACGCAATGGCGGCCGCGCTGCATGGCAAAAGTGGGAGGGTGGAGGTCAGAGTGAGGAGGCGTGGGATTTGAGGGTAAAAGTGATATAAAAAAAAAAGTACCTCTCGCTGCCCCGATGCCCATGGACACAGCATAGAAATATTCTCCAGTTTCATGCTCTCCCTCCACCAAGTTTACCGCTCTTCATTTTCAATTGAAAACACTGCGCAGGCGCAGCAGAGCAAAGGAAACTTTGCAGCCCAAGTTGGACAAAATGGAGCCCAAAAATAGCCCAACTCACCTCTGCTCGACAGAACAAGCCCAACGCCCGTCAACAGAAGACCAAAAGAAGAAAGACGAAAGCCTGAAAGAACTGGAGTTCCACATAATGATGAAAATAGGTTACAAAAGTGAACGAGCACATCGAGGAGAAACATTTATTATCCTTTGTAAAGCAAACAGCTTTATATGTAGTTCAATTAATAACCTATTGCAGCATGAAAATTAAAATATGAATGTAAAATATTTAAATTAAATTGTCTGAAAAACGCAGAAACAACTTTTTAAAGCTCAAACAATTTACAGTAGTAATGTCAAAAGGTGACTAAGTTTCACAAGTTAGTTTGCATTTTTTTAGCTCCTAATTAAAATTGAAGTGCATTTTGGGGGTTGTAGTTCTAATTCACTTAACCAATTATTAAGCTAACAGTCTTATCCATGTCACTGTCATAGCTGCCAATGTTTTAGCTTGCTATGTGTGACATTTTCATAATTTTAGTGTAATTATGAGTGACATTCAACGATTATGAGTGACACTTCCGCACGAGCAAAATCAAGCAATAAAGACAAGGGAAACATATAAATATCACAAATTACCCCTATTTGAGCAACAAGAAACTCTAAGAAGACCTTAAAACTGCTGAAAAGTACCAGAAATAAAAGGGCGGTAACATCGCAGAAGGGCTTCATAGTGATAATATTGAAGAAAAAGAGCTTGTGAGGAAGTTTACCACAGCTGCATACCTCCGACCGCTGCACACTGACACTGCAGGGATGGCCTTGCAGCTGAGCAGTAACTCTCACACTACAGCTCTCGGCCCCTCTCAGGCCAGCTGTGCTCTCTGAGGTTCTTTCAGGGCTGCTAGCGCCATGACAGGCAGCCTCTTTGCTGTGTTGTCTCTCTCCCAACTCAGGTTAGGGATGCAGTCACAGCCCGCCTCTTCTCCTGAGAGGGACAAACGACGTGGCTGGAGGGCTTCACTGGTAAGGGTGAAATTCAAATCCCTCCGCCCCTGCCGGTCGATTAAGTCCAGATGGGCTGAAGGGGGCAGGTGCAGGTAGGGAAAACATCCTGCGCCGAGCCAGCGCCGCCAGCACAAACTCGCAGTACAGACCAACGTAAGTATTGTGCACGGCGGGCCTATGGGCAGGCGACAAGGGGAAAATGCAAAGTAATGGTTTTGTATAATACATTGCCACCACCTACAGTGAAAAGTGACGATGACCTGGCAAAACCATCTCTGCATGACGATTGCACAGGCCCAGTATCATGAGGATGAGGCATTCTTTAATCGTCAATCAGCGCTCCCTAAGGTAATGGCCCAGATTGGAAACGTGGCTAAACTGAATTTTGTACATACTGCAGTGTGACTGCTGCAGATCGCTCAGGTGTAACTTTTACTCTAAGGGGCTGAATTAAATTTGAAAGTCAAGGAGAAGATTAATACAGTGACACTTACTTTGTGTTAGCGAGCGCCTTGACGGTACGGACGAGGACAGCAGCGACGACTCCCCCTGGCACTGCCCCTCCCGGTCTGGGGCAGGCAGCGCTGCAGTCCAGGACACTGACCACCTCATCCAGCATTGCTCTTCATCACAGCTGCACTGGTACAGTGCAGGACGGCCAGGCTGCTGAATACCGCACCACCACTCTCCTGCGGCCGCCACAGTCCAGATCAGTGTGCAGCATGATTACGCCTAAGTGCGCGGGGCATGCTGCAGCGGGCGGTTACCCTCTCAAACTGCACAGCCAAAGAACTTAAACTGGGGTCCTCTCGCACCGCGGGCGGCCAGGCCCGCCTATTGTGGACTAGGAGAGCAAAATCCACACTGAAGACTCATGAGGTGACGTCATTACTGAAATTTAAATTGCTGTGGCATTGGGTGAAAAATTGTAGCCACTGCTCATGTTTGACGTGGGAAATAAAACAATCAATGGCTGCATTTAAGTGACGTGCTCCCGCCTTTCACACAAAGCGCCGCTCTAACTTCCTGCCTCTCCCTCCCTCCCCCAACAAAATACAGAACTGAATGGAAGAATGCTTTCTCCGTCCCCTCTCTAGTGAGCAGGGCACCGGATCCACAACCTGCTCGGCACAACAGCTCTATCCCCCTTGATCTCGGTCACACTGGCACTGTGCTTCCACTTCCTCTCCGATACAATGCAAGTAGATAAAAGAAACAGAAAAGGGACTGCACCAGGTGCACAGTGCAAGAATTAACTTGGCGGCCATCAAACATTTGCAAAGACAACCTGTCCCCAACTTATACTTACAACCTCTCTGCAGATGTGCACACCATCTTTAGAAGCCTTTTTATTTATTTTTGTTTGAGCCAACTATTGTAGAAGCAGGTGAGACACAGAACGCATTTAATTTGTGTTGAAAGTAAAACATTTAAGTGGAGTTTTATATAGCGCAAACTTGGCCGAAAGACATCAGAGCGCACTTTATGTGAGAACAAGATATTTTTACACTTGAGAGCCAGATGTTGCAAATTTTTTTAGGAACAGGAGGGTAAGTGAATTAATCAGGGGATGTTGAACAGAGTTCGGGATTCGAAACACGAAGTTGTTTCAACACTTCACTTATTCTTTTACTATAACTGTCACAATATTATTGTGGAACTGTGTATTCCTTTACTATAACAGCCACATATATTAGGGTTTTTTAAGAGTACCTAAAATGATTAGAGAAAAAAAAACCACAAACAGTTTGTAAACTTTATTACTAGATAGATGGTACATCTTTTTCAGAATAGCACTACATTTAAGGCTCTAATAATTAAAATTGATCCTAATAATAATGAAAATATATACACATGCATGCTTGTTTGTTAGTATTGTGATAGAATATTATTAACCTAGCCATACCATTCAGTTAAGCTTTCAACATACATCTTTTTAATATGTTAGTAGTAAGCACTTAATAGCTCATATTCATACAAATCTCTGCATACAAAATCATTCAATTCAGCATGCAACACTTGAATAGAACAATGTGATCAGTAGTCTGGTAATATTCATTACAGTCCTGTAGTATTCATATTCACTGATTTTTCTGCATTGTAAATGAAGACTATTTGATTAGCAAATAAGTATTTGAGAAGTATTCTGTTAGTGTTCAAGAAGTATCACTCGCATTCCAGTAGTCTTCATGCACTAGGCTTCACAAAAAGAATACTACTGAATACTAAAATTGACATAAAATAGTCTTCAAATGCTATAAAAAGACAGGTTAACCACTAAATATAGTATTCAACTTAGGTAAGGGTTACCACAAAAAGACCTGCACAGTTGTTCAAAGCTGCGCGCATACCGGCAAAACCATGAACGCATGATTGTCTCTCACACCTCTTCACCACATTGCGAGTCACTATGCCTCCTAACATAATATCTGCACCTCAGTGGTCATCACGCACAACATGGAAACACTCCTAACATAGGATCAAAAACAAAGACAACATACTGCTAGCCGCCATCACGTCTCCCCACTGCAAGAACCCCAAGCCTATGCCACCCCCTCACCACCACCACCACCATGATGATGTACACACACTAACTGGGGCTGTGGTTTTCATTGTCCCTCTGCTTTGGTGCTGCAATTAAAAGTGTTCAGAGCTGCCTGTGACGGTATGATTGGGAAAGAATCAGTCAGGTGTCAAATGCGGCACATGACAACTCTGCCAAGTACTGCCAGGCCTTTAAGATCTATATGTTGTATTTATTTATTGAATGCAGTATGTGTCTACATCTCAAGTTTGAATGTTTTACAGAGTACTTTCAGAAAAAAACACAATGTCTGATTATGAGTCAGGCAAAGGTGCTGCAGAAGAAACATCCACATCGGATTTTGAGGCCTATTTGGATGCAACATTTACCTCACAGGCAGATTCCCTGCCAGAGCCACCCAAGAAAAAAGAGCTTTGTGAAGTACAGACCAGAATTGGAACTTAAACACACCCCAACATCCGAAAGTGTTCAGAGGATGCGTACAAGGTCAAGTAGCTACATACATGCTAGGTACACGTAGGTACATCTAGTTAGGGTTGCATCATAGGAGTATGCATTATTACTGTCATGCATCTGTAGAAAAGATTTTTCTATTGTCCGCGGAAGAGAGTGGGATATCAAAACTCATGAGGCAAGATCACACCATAAGCAAATTGCCTCAGGCAGGGCGAAGATGGCAACAATTTTCGCATACTAGCAACCAAGCTACCAGCCAGAAGCAGTCAAAGCAAGTCATTGCTCACCTCATTGTAATGTAACATAAGCTGCATGCAATTCATGTGTTAGGAATCAGCGCACATCAGCTGTTCTCATGTCTTGTATTATTTGCCAACATCCACAGGGCCATACCATTAATCATGTAACCATTCCAAGGCCTGTCAATGGCACTATTGAGCTAAAATCATGACCTTGTAAATTATGTTGATTAGTACTGTTTTTATAATAGAACTATAATCATGACTCTTGTTATTGTGCTGTTTGCCACTGTTGCTTGTGGGAGAACTGTGACGCTGTTTTGCCTTTGCAAGTACTACCTGCAAGTGATTGTAGTTGTGGATCTGATCGTTCCCATTGTGTTTTCTTTTCTGGCATACATGCGCTGGACAAATGCGCGAATACGTGTTTATATTGGTTACCAGGAAACCAGGTACCTGACAACCACGTGCTCCCCGGACCTTCAGGGCACTTCAAACACGCGTTGCTGACACGTGCTAGGTTACGTGGATGGCAACGCCCAGGGACCGGCTATAAATAGCCGCGATTCCGTGACACAGCGTTTGACTTCGTTCTGGGCTCCTGATTGTGCCGGTTCCTCCTCTGGCAGCTCACGGTCTTACTTGACGCGTCAAGAGCCGGCTCCATCGCAGGATACAGGACTTCCTCTCCGCTTCAAGGGAGCTAAGTCCAGTGAATCTGGAATAACTAATTTGCAAGCCTGCGTGTTATGTTGTTTCTTCTAGGTACTTTTGTTTCTTTTGTTTCTCGTGCCTGCTTTTGAGTCGCCTTTCCTCAAGGCTAATTTGGAACCGAGTGAACTGATTGGCTTATGTTTTTTTTTACTGAAACAGAAGATTTAATTGAGACTGGAACAGAAGATTTACTTCATTAATGGTTGATTTAATTCATATATATATATGTATATGTTAAAAGTGCCAAAGGAGAAAGACACTTTATTTTAAAAGGGAAAGACTTTCCTGTTGGTGTTCTTTCAAGTATCAGTGCCTATCTTTTTCAGTAAACGGTATACGTTTCCTACTATACAGATTGCGCAAAGGTGAGGTGTTGTTCATATTGATAGATAATATTTATATTCTGAACACAGAAACTTCTTGCCACATGACATTTGTTATTTCTTTTTCTTGTTGCATCTAGTTCTGTTAAAAGTGTGATGATCTTTATTGAAACAAGTTTCTCCAAGAATTGGTATCACTACTCACACGAGACCCTTACTATTTAAGCAGGTGATTAGAATTAATAACAGAAAAAACTTAGAATGTTAGAGCCACTTGTTTAATTCATTGCGTAGTTCATATTTTGCTTTCCTTCATGAACAGATTGAAGTAGACAGTTCTGCATGTAAGATCCCGTCAGGTCCTGGTTTCAGAATACGGCTGTGTCTCTTCTCTCTGTGTTTTGTCTCTCATCCCAAACCCCTTCCCTCTTGGAATATTTGCCAGGATCACCGTTTCTCTAAGCAAGTGGTGCTGAGATATATTCTGAGGGGGTTGGGGCATTGTCATCGCCCCTGTCGATTACCTGCATTTCAGGTGAGTGGTAGACCATCATAACAGAAAGTCAAGCCACAAAATTTAACGTCGGCATGGGCGATGGATTCCTCAACTAATGATCTAGTAGCTTCAGGTCAAGTATCGGACCCTCCCACTATGCAGGATTTAACTAGAGTACTCGTAGAGTTACAGCGAGAAGTAGCATCGCTGAAACAAGAAAACTATATTTTAAAGACTGATTTACAGCGTTACAAACCGCGTGGGAATCCGTGGGAAGATAGTACAGTTAAACCCAAATCAATGGTTCAGCCTCCCCGTTTTAATTTTACAACAACAGCTACTGAGTCACCTGTAGTCCAACCCATTAATGTCTCTGTCACCGCTCCCACACCGGTTCCTTCAGCCCCCCCGGAACGTTTCTTTGGAGACCATACTAAATACGACATATTTATGAACCAATGCCAATTACATTTTTTATGTTGTCCAGCAGCCTTTCCCACTGACTGTCCTACTTGGGCAGAATAGCCGCAACATGGTCCATTCCATTTGTTGAGAGAGACGATCCATTGCTTCACGATTTTACGCGTTTTAAGTAAGCAATGCGAAAATTGTTTGCCAAACATCAGTTTATTCAAGCGAGCGATAACGAGCTCTTGAATTTGCGTCAGGGCAATAAGGATTTGTTAACGTACATTACATCCTTTAATTGTCTCATTGCTGAAACCGAGTGGCCTAATGAAAAAGAACGTCATTGTTTTACCGGGGCTTCGAGGCGAGCTTAAGGATATAATTGCTCAAATTGTTGATCTCCCTCCTGATTGTTCTGAATTCATCGATCTGGTGGTTCGCTTAGATCACCGTTTGGGTGAACTTAAGGGAAAAAAGAGTCGTAGTGATACAACTAGATTGCTTGAAATAAAACAGGAGAAAAAGGAAACCTCCCACTCTACGCCAGATACTGCAGAACCTATGCAAATAGGTAGTGTTCGAGGACCATTGTACAGAGACAAAAAGGATCGCAGACGCCGGTTAAAACTGTGTCTATATTGTGGAAAACCCGGACACTTTGCCCGAGACTGTTCCGTTAAACCCACCACACCGCGAAAAGTGGTTGGTTGTACTGACACGCTCTCATCTGATTCTGAACAGTCGGGAAACTTACCAGCCCGATAAGCAAAGAGACCTATTTACCGAGCATATCTGAATCAATGGTCTCTCCTCCCTATTTGGCTAATACTGTCTCCTCTATTCCCCGCCATTTAACTCTTATTGTTACTTTGATTTTAGCAGCTCAAACAAGAAAGGTGATTCCTATTCTATTGGATTAGGGAGATGCTGGAAATTTTTTAGATATAGGCTTAGCTAACACCTTGAATATCTCCACAGTAAAGAAAACTGTTCCCGAGCCCGTTCGAGCCGCGGATGGCTCTGAGTTGACTTTTGGCTTGATTCAATACCAAACACTTTCTTTGACTATGAGTTGCGCTGACGGTCATACTGAACAAATCCAATTTGATTTAATTGATACCCCAGTATTTGGAGTAATATTGGGAATACCTTGGCTCCAATTGCACAATCCAAAAATCGATTGGGTTAAAAGAACGGTCACCTTGGATTCCACTCATTGTTCTCAGTTTTGTTACCAACAGCTGCAACAACCTATTACACCCTTACATTGTGCCTCTATTATGGAGAGCACTGAAAAACAAAACCCTAGGTTACCACAACAATACGAAGACATTCATGATGTTTTCTCCGAAGTTCAGGCTACCCAACTGCCCCCTCATCGCTCATACGACTGTCAAATAGACCTGGTCCCCGGAGCCACCATGCCCTGCAGTCGTGTTTATGCTCTGTCTGAGCCGGAAACTCGATATCTACAAGAATATCTAGACGATTTATTGATGAAGGGTTTTATTCATCATTCCACCTCTCCTGTCAGTTCTCCTCTTTTTTTTGTTCCAAAAAAGAACAAGGAACTTTGTGCCTGCATCGCCTATCATGCAGTAAACAAGGTCACGGTAAAGAATAGATACCCTCTTCCGCTCATACCCGTCTTACTAGATCAAGTACATAATTCCACTGTTTACTAAGTTAGACCTGAGAGGTGCTTATCACCTCATCAGGGTAAAAGACGGGGATGAGTGGAAAACAGCATTCCAGACAAAATTTGGTTTGTTCGAGTATACCGTAGTGCCGTTCGGACTTTGCAAAGCTCCTGCAGCGTTTCAGTTTATAATAAACGAAGTCCTACAGGAGTTTCTAGACATCTGCGTTATCTGTTACATAGACAACATCCTGATTTATTCTTCCTCCACAGAGGAGCACATAGGGCATGTGAGAGCAGTGTTACAACGCCTGTGGGAACATCAGCTTTTCGTCAAATTGGACAAATGTGTCTTTCATGCCACCACCATCTACTTTTTGGGTTACGTTATCTCACCACATGGCATTGCCATGGACCAGTCAAAACTACAGGCTATTTTGGGATGGGACACTCCCAAATCTATTAAAGACATTCAAAGATTCCTGGGATTTGCCAATTTTTATCGGCATTTCATCCCTAACTTCTCTGCCATTGTTTCTCCCATTACTCAATTGCTGAAAAAGGGGATCCGCTTTCACTGGTCTAACGATGCAGAAAAGGCTTTCCAACATCTTAAAAAGGCTTTCACTGAAGCGCCTACTTTACACCATCCAGATTCAACTCAACCTTTCTACGTGGAGGCAGATGCTTCCCTGGTGGCAGTGGGAGCTATCTTGTCACAAAGAGATCCAGAGTCTGGTCATCTTCACCCAGTAGCATACTTTTCTAAAAGTCTTTTGCCTGCAGAACAGAATGACACTGTGGCAGAACGTGAGTTACTGGCCATTAAGTTAGCCTTTCAAGAATGGCGTCACCACCTATTGCGGGCTCGACACACGGTAACCATTTGTTCTGATCACCGCAACTTACAGTTCTACCAAAATGTTAAGGCCCTGACACCACATCAACTTCGTTGGCTTCTTTTCTTTAATGAATTTGATTTCATTATAACCTATGGACCTGGAAAAGAACAACAGAAAGCTGATACGTTGTCACACTTGAATTTTATTTCTCTTTTAAATTTTATGGGATGTTTATTGTAGGGGAGTCAAATTGTTTTTAAGGACTGCAGGGGGGCTTGGCCTGGTCTTAAGGCCGAGTTTTGATACACACTGGGGCAGCGGGGGCCGCCATCTTGGGGCTACTACTGGGTGCAGTCTAGTGTTCCACCATTATTACAGCATAAAGAACGAGGCTGGCCCGAGCGCGCAGCGTTATCACTCCTGAGGCTTGAGCCGGGAGATAGGAGGTAGTTTGCACTGACTGGCGAATTTTTGCACATTGCTTTTATTTCTCTTTTAAATTTTATGGGATGTTTATTGTAGGGGAGTCAAATTGTTTTTAAGGACTGCAGGGGGGCTTGGCCTGGTCTTAAGGCCGAGTTTTGATACACACCGGGGCAGCGGGGGCCGCCATCTTGGGGCTACTACTGGGTGCAGTCTAGTGTTCCACCATTATTACAGCATAAAGAACGAGGCTGGCCCGAGCGCGCAGCGGACGCGCGCAGCGGGCGCGCCGCCAGCGCGCCGAAGGCGCGCTAAAGGCAAGCCCGTCTGCGCCCGTCCGCGCTCGGCCAGGGCTCGGGGCCAGGAACCCTGCAAGTATGCCGCCAGGTAAAAACACCATTCTTCAATATTCTAAAAGAGGGCTTTTCGCTCTGAACCCTGGTGCCAACTGTTCAGAATGCGTTTGCCTCAAATTTGATGAGAAGCCGGCATTGGTTTCAAGGACTTGCCCAAATTGCCTCGCGACCCTCCCAATTATCCTTTATCAAGGTATTAGTATTGGAAAGGAGGCGAAAGATATGACAGTGGGCCCAGAAACGCCGGTTTTTAACTGTATTCTGTTAAATGCCAGATCTTTGATCAAGCATAGCCTTGAATGTGCCAGGCTTTTCGAGGACAGGGAAATTAAATTGGCATTTATTACCGAAACCTGGACGGATGAAGCATCAGGGCCAGACTTGGCGATAGCCACTCCGACCGGGTTTTCATGCCATACTTTGAACAGGCCACTCAGGAAAGGGGGTGGGCTGGCTGTAATTTACCCGAATTCTATGAAGACGCTCTTTCGGCCCGTCTCTTTCCCCGCTTGCGAGGCACTTTTTTTAGTCTCTGTCTAGTGCCGCATCACACTTTTAAAGGGGTCCTAGTTTATAGACCACCAGGGGCTAGGAGTGCCTTCAATGCCTCCATCAGCAATTTGCTGGAGGATAGCATTGGGAATGAGACCTATACTATACTTGGGGATTTTAATTTCCATCTTGAGGCTTCATTAGATCAAGATACTATGATCCTAACAGATGCAATGAAGAGCGTGGACCTCCAGCAGATTGTCACTGGCCCTACTCATGTGGCAGGACATACACTGGATGGGATCTTTTCTAATCATCCTGGCCTTCGGTTTACCAGGGCTTTGCCCCTGGTCTGGACTGACCATGCGGCCGTCCTATTTGAGATTGGTCTTAGGGACCAGTGCAGTAGCGGGGCCTGCAGTAAGAGGCAGGTACTGGGTAGAGCTTGGAACAAAGTGGATGGGGAAGTTTTCCAGGCTCTTCTTACGTCGACTGTTGTCCAAGGATTTGTAGGACCAGAGGAAGGGGCCTTGGCATATATGGACTGGCTGGGGAAAGCCTGTGATATCGTGGCCCCTGAAAGAACCCTTTTTCCCAGAAGAATTGCTCCCTCTGCCCCTTGGTTCACGGACGACTTGAGGCTGGAGAAAATCAAATGTAAAAAACTCGAACGGAGTTGGAGGAAAGAATATAGGGACACAGAAAAGAAGGTTTATAAAAACAGCCTTGCGACCTATAAACAACTCGTGTACCTGGCCAAGCAGAGGTTCTTTGTCAATCAAATTGACCTGGCAAAGAAGTCGACCAAAGAACTTTTTAGGACTGTCTCCCATTTGGCCTCGCCGCATCCAGCTAAGGTGCAGTCAAGTCAGGAACTTTGTGATGACCTGGCCGACTTCTTCCTAAACAAAGTGGAGAGCATTTTTTCAGTGTTTAATGTTCCATGTAAAGCTAGTTGGCCTGGAGCCAATGAAGATGGGGCTCTGCGCGCTCTGGATAAGTTTGACCCACCTTCAATGGAGAATATTCGTAATCTGCTCCTGGCAGTAAGGTCTGGGTCTCCTCAGGACCCTTGCCCGGTCGAAGTAACTAAACTAGCCATGGAACCTGTCATCTCTGTACTCCTGCCCATTTTTAATTCTATGATCGAAACTGGACACTTCCCTAAAGTTTGGAAGGTGGCCTCGATTTTACCCCTTCTGAAAAAGCCCAGTCTGGATCCCAAGGACCCTAACAGCTTTCGCCCAATTTCTAGGCTCCCCTTGCCTGCCAAAATTATAGAAAAGGCTTTGAATACACAACTTAGTGTCTTTCTTTGCGAGACTCAAGCTTTGGATCCCACCCAGTACGGGTTTAGAGTGGAACACAGCACAGAATCAGCCCTTATTAAAGCCACAGATGAGATCAGGAAGGCAGTGGATCAGGGGGCAAAGCCGCCTTGGTCCTTTTGGATCTCTCTGCGGCCTTTGATACGGTCCATCATGATCTTTTGATGGACCGGTTAAGGGCCTCCGGGGTTCGAGGGAAAGCCTGGAAACTTATTCAGTCATTTTTGACAGGGAGAGTACAAACTGTATCCTTGGGGGATTTTAAATCTAAACCCTTCATTTTACCTTGTGGAGTCCCTCAGGGCTCATCGTTGAGCCCCACGTTGTTTAATGTTTATGTCTCTTCGCTTGGACCCATCGTTAGGACGTTCGGGTTCGAGCTCACCTCCTATGCGGACGACACCCAAATTGTGGCGTCCTTGCTCCCAGGTCGGGAGACGGGCATAGATAGCCGCTTCCAACTCTGCATGAAATCGGTGGGCAGTTGGATGGAAGAAAACTGCCTCAAATTGAATGCAGGGAAGACGGAAGTGGTACTTTTCGGAAATGATGTCAACTTCTGGACCCCGACTTGGTGGCCATCATCTATGGGTCCCCTCCCTGCTCCCGTGAAGAAGGCAAAAAACTTGGGGGTGATAGTTGATGAGAATCTGAACTTTGCGGACCAAGTCAATGCTGTTGCCTCTTCCACAGCATTTGTAATCAGAACAGTAAAAAAAATATTACCATTCTTGCCACTCGACAGAAGGCAAACGGTGGTCTCTGCGCTAGTCCTGTCAAGGCTTGATTACTGTAATAGCCTCTACCTTAACATTATGGAACGCTCTATGAATAAATTACAGAGGCTTCAGAATGCCGCTGCAAGGCTACTCACCGGGACACCTAAGTTTGCCCCTATCTCCAACGAAATCAGAAAACTACATTGGCTCCCGGTGAGGAACCGTGTGCGTTTTAAATCCCTGTGCATGGTTTTCAAAGCACTTCAGGGAAGAGGACCAGCTTACCTACAACAACAGTTTAAGTGGTATTTACCAAATAGAAACTTACGGTCATCTGGGGCCAGGTTGGTCAAAGTTCCAGCCACAAAAAGGGTGAGGTGGGGCGACCGAGGCTTTATTGCGGGGGCAGCCAGGGCCTGGAATGATCTTCCAGTCTATCTCAGAAATACAACAGACCTGCTGGTCTTCAGGAGGGGCCTGAAGACATGGCTGTTTGACAAATAACCTTCTTTTTCTTGCTTTGGCTGGGGGAGTGGTAACTAGCGCCAGGACACCCTCGGGTAATCGAGCGCTTAATAAATATCCTTAACATAACATAACATAACCATAGTCCAGAGATAGATAAAGACCAAATAAAAACTATTATCCCAAAAAACAAAATTATCGCCATGTGTCCCACAACAGTTCCTATCCCAAATTCAGAAAGCACAAAACCAGGCCTCATTGTTACCTGAGCTGGTTAAAAAGGGAGATCTACTATATTATAATAATCGTTTATATGTTCCAACCCAGGAATTGCAGCAGACTGTCTTATCTTGGACTCATGACTCCGTTTTTGCAGGTCACCCTGGTGTTAAAAAGAATATTGATCTATGTCAACGAAATTTCTGGTGGCCTACGCTCATTAATGATGTTAAAGACTACGCCCAATCCTGTCCTGTTTGTGTACAATCTAAAAACCTGCATGTAGCACCAGCAGGTTATTTACAACCGATGCCCATACCACCTGCACCATGGCATACTTTAAGTATGGACTTTGTCACTGACCTCCCAGTGTCCAATGGTTACTCTATTATCTGGGTAGTCATCGATTACTTAACCAAGATGGCTCATTTTGTTCCTCTTAAACACATGCCTTCAGCCAAAGAATTTACTGATCTATTTGTACAACATGTGATCAAGGTACATGGAATATCAACTACAATTGTGTCCGATCGTGGCCCACAATTCGTCTCTAGGTTCTGGCGTAGCTTTTGCTCATCAATGAACATAGACGTCTGTCTGTCTTCTGCTTACCATCCACAAACAGATGGACAGACGGAACGCCTCAATCAGACAATGGAACAATTGTTACGTTGTTTTTCCTCCACTTGGACAACCGGATGGGATAAAACCTTGCCTTTGGTTGAATTTGTATATAATAATACGGTTCACTCGTCAACAGGGGTTTCTACCTTTTATTGTTTGTTAGGATATCATCCGAGAATGTTACCTATACCACAGAATGTGATCTCAGAAGCAGTCCCAGCAGTCTCTGTACATCATGCACATCTCCATAAAATACAAGAACAAGTACAATCACATTTAAAACAATACCAACAACAGATCAAGAAGCAGGCTGACAAACACTGGAGACCTACTCCAACAAATGCTGTAGGAGATAAGGTCTGGTTGTCTTCAAAGAATTTGCGTCTGCATGGTTCCCGTAAACTTCAACCCCGATTTTTAGGCCCCTTTTCTATTAAGAAAATCATTAATCCAGTCATGATGGAGCTTTCATTGCCCAGTGATTATCAGATTCATCCAGTATTTCACGTTTCTCTTTTACAACCCTATTCCATACATACACGGTCGGGTCCACCTCCTCCACCAGTAAAAGTAAATGGTTGATGGGAGTATGAGGTCGCTAAAGTTCTAGATTCCAAAAGAGAGCATGGTATTTTATACTATCTGTTAGCATGGAAAGGTTATGGAGCCGAAGAAAATTCCTGGGAACCAGCATCATCGGTCCATGCTCCTCGGTTAGTCAGACAATTAAGAGCCGGCTCCACCGCAGGATACAGGACTTCCTCTCCGCATCAAGGCGGCCAAGTCCAGTGAATCTGGAATAACTAATTTGCAAGCCTGCGTGTTATGCTGTTTCTTTTGGGTACTTTTGTTTCTCGTGCCTGCTTTTGAGTCGCCTTTCCGCCAGGCTAATTTGGAACCTAGTGAACTGATTGGCTTATGTATCTTTTTCCTGAAACAGAAGATTTAATTGAGACTGGAACAGAAGATTTACTTCATTAATGGTTGATTTAATTCATATATACATGTATATGTTAAAAGTGCCAAAGGAGAAAGACACTTTATTTTAAAAGGGAAAGACTTTCCTGTTGGTGTTCTTTCAAGTATCAGTGCCTATCTTTTTCAGTAAACGGTATACATTTGTGTGGTAATAGCTGGAATTGTATGATGTAACTGTGATGCTGTGGAACTGCACCACAGCTAAGATTCCAGGAAATAACCAGTAATAGGATTGTATTGCTGAAGGTTGCTGCATATCTTTTTATCTCCAATAAAAGTACTTCAAGAAACCATTTGGAGTTGCTGGTTTACTACAAATTATGGCGACGAGGATGGGATTATCATAGTAAGTGGTTCACGTGTAAGTCTATGGGTCAAGTCACTACTACTAATGTGACAAAAGTTCTTGAAGAAGTTTTTATGGAAGAGGGTGTACCAAAAATATTAGTAACTGACAATGGAGTTCAATTAGTTTCTTCTGAAATGGAGAAATTTCTATGTGGTTGTGGGATTAGACATGAGAAGGTAGCTCTGTTCCGTCCACAAGCTAATGGACTTGTGGAAAGGGTGAACTGCATAGTGATGGAATGTATTCAGCTTTCCTTAGCAAATGGTTTATCATGGAAGGATGAGTTGCGTAGAATGATGTGGGGTCACAGGATTACACCTCATTCGGTGACAGGTGTGTCTCCTTTTATTGCTTTGAAGGGAAGAGAGCCGGGTACCAAGGAGTCTCCTATGTGGTTACAAGAGAAGAATCAAGTATGGGTTGATAGAGAGAAGATGAGGGCAAGAGTTTTTGAAAATCAGTGGCGTAATAAGTTAAATTTTGACAGTAGAAAACGTGCTAAGGAGTTAATGTTCGAGGAAGGCGATTGGGTAGTGGTGAGAAGATTTGGTTTTGTGAAGAAAGGAGAGAGTAAGTTTTCGCAACCACATAAAGTCATTTCAGTTATGGGCTCAGTGGCTCAATTGGATGACGGTAAGAAGTGGAGCTTTGGGAATTTGTGTAAAGTATCTCATTTGTGAATTGTATTGTTCATTTATGAATTGTATTGCTGATTGTGTTTTCTTTCTTTCTTTTTAATAAGTTAAGTCGTTTATTATTATGCTTTGTATTTTTGCATGTTTCTCATGTTTTGAATTTCATAAGGGGGAAGATGTGTGGTCATAGCTGGAATTGTATGATGTAACTGTGATGCTGTGGAACTGCATCACAGCTAAGATTCCAGGAAATAACCAGTAATAGGATTGTATTGCTGAAGGTTGCTGCATATCTTTTTATCTCCAATAAAAGTACTTCAAGAAACCATTTGGAGTTGCTGGTTTACTACAAATTCCTAGTATACAGATTGCGCAAAGGTGAGGTGTTGTTCATATTGATAGATAATATTTATATTCTGAACACAGAAACTTCTTGCCACATGACATTTGTTATTTCTTTTTCTTGTTGCATCTAGTTCTGTTAAAAGTGTGATGATCTTTATTGAAACAAGTTTCTCCAAGAATTGGTATCACTACTCACACGAGACCCTTACTATTTAAGCAGGTGATTAGAATTAATAACAGAAAATACTTAGAATGTTAGAGCCACTTGTTTAATTCATTGCGTAGTTCATATTTTGCTTTCCTTCATGAACAGATTGAAGTAGACGGTTCTGCATGTAAGATCCCGTCAGGTCCTGGTGGCAGAATACGGCTGTGTCTCTTCTCGCTGTGTTTTGTCTCTCATCCCAAACCCCTCCCCTCTTGGAATATTTGCCAGGATCACTGTTTCTCTACGCAAGTGGTGCTGAGATATATTCTGAGCTGGTTGGGGCAATGTCATCGCCCCTGTCGACTACCTGGATTTCAGGTGAGTGGTAGACCATCATAACATCATGTACACTCTTCTTGCTTTGTCACATTCTTTTTAAGACTCCCCTGTTGATTATTCCAGACATCTTGCAATTTTCTATCACTCTCTTTAAATTTGCAGCAGTCTTTACCATGTCTGGCTGCCTTTAACAAGTTTTTGTGACTCTGTTGTTATCAAGAGCACATTATAATTGCTTACAAAAGCACTCATTTAAATTTGCAGCTCTAGGCCCCATTGTGTTAACTATTTTCTACACCAGTGGAGACTATCTCTGTGTGCTGCTTATACGTTTGTATTTTTTTTTTCCATTTTACGTCATAGCTGCAGAGGTGACCCAGGTGTACTCCGCTGTCAAGCATCATATCTCCTACCGCTCCCTGGATTGTGGCTTCAAGCTGTCCAAAGTCATTTATCCCGACTCATCCCTAGCCATGTAAGCATCCTGTGGCTGCACAAAGGCATCAAGCATCACAACAATGTGCTTGCACCTCTATCGTTGCTGCAAGCATTAAAAGACTTCCAAGATGGATATTTCTCAGTTTGCAGTAATGCCTCAAATGAAGGAAACATTAAACAATATCCACTTTTGGTGCTGTACTTTAATTTCACTTCCGGTGTGACCTACACTGTGCCAGATTTCTATAATGGTGCAGCTTAGACTGCTACTGCTACTGCACAGCAGATCACAACCAAATTAAAAGAGCATGGGTTGAAATTGGAGCACATCGCTGCATACTGTGGAGACAACGCAAGTTTCAACTATGGACGAGATCACTCCGTATTTCAGCTATTGAGGGGAGCAAATGAAGACATTCTGCCTGCAGACTGTCCTGCCCACATCCTACACAACTGTGCTAAACAAGCCATATTTGGACTTTCTAAGGATGTTAAATCCTTTATTCTAAAAGTCTACAACCATTTCTCTTCTTAAGCTAAACGACCGGTGGAGTTGAGAGGACTTTCTTCTTTTGTGGACAGAGAGTGGCTCTCTTTGTTTTGGCATGTCCCAACATAGTGGCTCACTTTGTTCGCAGCAATCGATCAAGTGTTGAAGTGCTGGGCAGCATTGAAATATTATTTCCTTTTCTCAGGAAAGAAAAGACAACCAGAGCTATATGGGATTTTCTACAGCTTGAAGGTGCGGAGGCCACCATGTCACAAGGCGAAGTTTACCTTTTCTTTGCTCACAACATTTCTATCATTTTCAGCATCTCTATTCTGCAGCGTGAGAAGAATGAGATGAGCGCCCCGGAGGTACCAGGCATCTTCAGGATATTGAGGAGCAACTTAAAGGATAGAATGGAAAATCAGTTCTTTGGCTTTCAAGTGCACAATTATTTAATGTCCCATGATTCAGAGCTCAGCACAAGCATGCAGGCAGATTACATAGAGAAAATGGCCTCCCCGTAGGCGCCCGGCTGGGCGATGTCCGCACCAATTACAACGCTGCCATTGCAGCGTTGTGATTGGCTTAGGGGAGGGGAGGGAGGCTGCCTGCTTCCCGTTCCGCATGAGAGCAGGAAAACGGGACCCGGGAAGGTAAGATTTTAAATAACTCGCCCCCTCCCCCCCACGACCCCTCCTCACCCCGCACCCCACATGCTGGCCACGTGTGCTTCAGGGTATAAAACAGGTTCACAGAAACACACAATGGGCATTCCTTGAATGATGAGTCTAATGCGCATTACCTGTAGGAAAGAATATGCAACACACTACAGGTAAAGAAGAAAATCTGTGGGGAAATGTAAGAAAAATATGAGGAAATGTGGAAGGCTTCCGAAAACACAACGGTGCCTGAAGGTCTGACTCCTCTGTGATCTGACCTTTGAAAATTGCAACAACATTTCGATCCAGCTTTTCGTTTGAACTAGTTTCTCCGAGACACACAAGGGGAGGAAGACTTGGGGGCTGTACAGGTTGTTTGTTTTAGAAGCTATTTCAAAAGCTTGCTTCTGTCAGGGACTGTCCGGGACTATGTGGGGAACACAGTCAGGGACTTGGGCAAGGACTGGGAACTGGGTAAAAAACGTACACAGAAAGAAGAGTACAGCGCTGCCCAGGATCATACAGGGAGTCAGAGAAGAAAAAGGGATCCAAAGGGGAAGCCTGTACAAGTGAACAAGATGGATAAGACTCAGAAAGGAAGGGTACTCACGAGGCAATTTAGCATTCAGAATAACTACACCCAGGACGAATGTGCAAGACATATATATGAAACAACATTAACAATAAAGGGGAGTGTGGGGTAAAGCACTCAGGAGCTCCACACGGTAAGACTGAAGCTCAGTAAGTTTCTCACCCACAATTGCTGTTACAGATACTGACTGCAAATACCCACATGTAGGATATGCATGCAAAGGCAGGGTCTGTGGAGCTTATACCTATGGTGATGTTATAAATGTAACTGAAAGACAATACTCACAGTGAACAAGAAATACCACCTAGGTAGTCAGCTGTGCCCACGGATCCTGGCGATCAAACAGGAACACGCAAGGCAGTAACAGCAAAGGGGTAGAACTAAACACAAGCAAAATAGACAAGGAGCTAGCAAGGAGTAGTGCTTAACAGGAAAGGAAGGAAATCACAGGGCACACGTGGCAGAAAGCAGGTAACAAACCTACAAGGCAACAGAAGCAAGACAGCAGAATAGAAAGACAGCAAATTAGAACTGGAACCAAGGAAATGGGAAGAAAGGCAGGGACTGGAAAGGGATATACAGAAGGGGAGGCTACAAGGGTATAATAGAACAGTGCACGTTCAGGAATCAAGAAAACAAAGTAGCATAGAAAGCAGTGCTGGGGCAGGAACAAGAATTGAGCTAAGGCTCAAGAGTCAAGGTAGCACGGCAGGCAGTGCTGGTTCAGGAACAGGGAATTACTAAAGCTTTAGGAGTCAAGGTAGCACTGCAGGCAGTGCTAGTTCAGGGAATAGCTACAGCTCAGGAAACAAGGAGTCAAGAGAGCACTGCAAGCAGTGCAAACCAGAAACAAGAAATAGCTGAAGCCCAGGAACAAAGAATAACTATAGCTCAGGAACTCAGGAAACAAGGCAGCACTGCAGGCAGTGCTAATTTAGGTACAAGGAATAGCTATAGCTCAGGAATCAAGGAACAAGGATTAACTATAGCTCAGGAATCAAGGATTATCAAAAGCTCAGGAAACAAGGTTCGGTCTCACCGGAAAACAGCTACAATGACCAACTTTGGCCTGAAGGGAGCTGAGGCTTAAAAGAGCTCACAGTAATCATATGCATCAGGTGTGAGCAGGCTAGCAGCAGCCAGCCACAGGTGATCTGAATTCCTCCACCCATCCTTGGCCCGCAGGGGTGGAGACGAAGCAGTGAGCAGGGAAATCTAGGTAATAGAGTTTCCAGCATGAGCAGACTGCCTTCCACAAAACCCGGCATGGATTGGGAACGGATGTCAATTCCTAAATGGTGTCCAAATGCCTGGAAGTAAGGATATGCATGCAGGAGAGTGTCTGGAAGCATATTAGAACACTGGAAAGCCCCACAATTCGGCCACCTGGTGGTGGGCACGAGAGCACAGGGAGTGAATCGTGACAGCTTCTACCAGTTACAGAGAGAATATTGCAAAGCATATTTCTAGAACTGTCTTTCTCAATTAATCATTTCAGTTGACGTAATATTGTTTTCCACCTTTGCAGTTCCGGACCAAAGAAAATTTTAAAAAGTGTTAGAGAAACATTACTTTCAAGACGTGCAGCGGCGCATCCGGGACTTTTTCTATCTGTATGAAAAATATGAGAGCATTTTATAGACAATTACAGAAATACTCCAGAAGAACTCTTTAAGAATTATGAAAACATACATTCAACCTGAGAACGTAAAAATGATTAGAAAAGGTCTATATAATACTTGAAGGAAGGGAGAAAATGAACAAGCTGGCAATGGCAAAATAATGCCTAAAACAGAAGCCAGTTTTGACCAAAAGGCAGAGAGGACGATCGAATCTGTATACTCGACAAAGCGAATTTGACTATAAAGAACTTCTCTGTGAAAAATACAAACAATGATAGTACTCTATTTGTTTGCATGTGACCGCAAAATGTTGGAAACCGGAATACTGTGCTCATACTTCCTATGTGCCGCTCTAACTGATGGTTTGATTCTGCAAGCACTGAAGCACTAGCGCTGGACATTCAGGACCATGGTTTCTATATTTTGGCCACTGATCATGTATTGTGTCACTGATTATCGGTGGATTATGTACTGATGTGTTTAATCACCCCTGGTTCTACTTAAAGAGATGATAGGATACTTCTTAAAGATGCCAGGCAGCAATAAATGGCCTGTGGTATGCTCATGCTGCAAGAGGAGTGGAGAGGAGAAATTGTAAAATGTTATATTGCCTGGGGGCCTGGAAATACTTCCATCGGAGCTGGTTATTTCATAAATTGAGTGATAAAACCACAAACAGGTACATTGCGCGATGAGATCTCATCACACAGCATAAGAATGAAATGGCCGAGTTACTGAACACTGCGAAGGTTTTGCTGCAGCAGGCATACCAGCAAAAGTGCAGTAATATATTCTGATATAATGTGAAAGTATTCCTAATTCAAGGTTAATGTCACGGGCAACCCTGTAGCGCTTTCAGATTGAACGGCGCCCCTTCTCCAACGACTCATGAATATTTCGGACGCCGTGTTAATATCCTTTAATTATAGCAATTATGTTTGCAGATTATGATGACTCCGAGCTGCACATAAGGACACAATTCACAACATAATCATGAAACCGTGCAAGTGCGCATGTCAGCCACACCAAGATGTCTCCGTTTCCTTTTCTGTTCCATTAAAAGATTTCTTTGATACACAAACGCAGTAACACACATACAAAGCCTTGGGCACCTGGAAAGTTTCCCGGACATCCTCAGGTAATTCTACGTTATTAGTTTCAGACCTATTGTCAGTCTTAAAATGGGCGCAGTCACTGCTGAAACTGCCAGGTGCACACACTGGCACCGTGCCACCTTTAGACAATAGCAGCCGGCACTAGGTAAACACATACGTTTTCCTGCATTGCAGAGTAAGTTGACTCCATGAGAAATTGATGGGTAGCTAACATGTTTTCTCCTGTTCTTTACACTTCGTATATCCTTTAAATTGCATTGTTTCATTATTTATTATCTGCTTCTGATGATATTTGTTCTCGTTATTGGCCGCATCATCGCCGGTAGAGTTATTTGCCTGCCCTGGTTCCCTACACAGTGAGAACAATACTATTTCTGGCATGCACCGGTTCCTTGTCTAAATATTTCTTTATGCGCATCGCCTGGTTAATGGGAACTGTGCCTCAGAGCGCCATCAACAAGGCGGAGACCACAGAGAGACATCGTCAGCTGCACTAAAGGGGGTCAAATGAGCACTGGAGAGAAGCCATGGAGGGAACCCAAGCCTGATGGATAATCCCCCCCAGGGAGCGACTGACCAGGCCTCCCCGGAAGCTGCATTCCACATCCTGTCCTTAAGGCCAGGCTTCATGTGTACAAGGAAGGTGCGTTTGAATGCACTGATGAGGGCGTGTGGAAGAGGTCCAATGACAGCAGTGTAAGATAGCCCTGCAGGCCGCACCCAATCAGAGTAATGAGTCAAAGGTCACCTCTTCCAACCTGCAAGGACTGATCAGAGGGTAAAAGCATCATATGTAGAAGGCAGGGTGCAACCTGGAGGACAAAGGCTTGTATCCCTCCGGCCGGGGTGAGCATGCTGAGGGCTGAGTTTGCCCGGCCGGGGGTCTGCTGTGCTTTCCTCCGGCTGGGCTGTGTTGCCGTGGCAACTGGCTATTCTGAATTCTTCCGGAGGAGCCAGGGGCTGTGGCTCAGAGGGGAGCTTGTGGAGCATTTGGTGCCGTTGGCCCCTCCGTTGCATGGGTTCGGTTCCTGCCACTGGTAAGGTGTCAGACGGTCATCTGTGACACAAGTCTCCGGCGGTATGGTGGGTTGTGGACTGGTTGAGACTCCTCAGGAGTATTTGCCAACGCCGGGCACTGATACTGCTTCTACTTACTTTCTATGTGAGAGAGCCAGCTTAATTTGTTGTTTCTTGCTGGATTATTTTACAAACTTCTTGGTACTGGCTCATTGTCCACATAGCAGGGCATGTGGGCTGGGAGCTGCTTTTTTGTGGGCCTTGTGCCTCTCTATCCCTGCTTGCAGTGCAGTGGGGTCAGGAGGCGAGATTTCAGCCCAAGTCTCATGGCGCTGACCGTCTAGCTCCGACAGTCTGCTCACTGTAATGCCAACAGGATTTTTGATACCTCTTCCTGGGGCGTCCATTTTGATATGCATGCAACAACTGTCTGCTCTATGTACCTATGTTATTATACGACATCTCTTTATTAATGTAATAACTGTACTTTCACAATTGCTTTATTAACTTTCCTGCTTTCTCAAATTTAATTGAAAATGCACCATTTGTCCACTCTTTCAGATTTTTCTCTGGGGAAGAACCCCCCCTCCCATCGAACCTCCCGTAGGTTGTTCGGGCTCGCTCGCTCGCCGCAGTGCAGTACAACAATAATTTTACGCCTCACCACTTTCAAATGTCACCAGCTGCCACTGCCAACTACTCCTCTCTAACAATAATCTCTGAACTGTCACATCCTCCCCCTGCTGAGGAGATTGCACTGACTTCCAGTAGAACAACGCTCCATTTTTAAGGCTGGCTGCCTTATTTTTAAGTCTCTTCAGACTGGTAGTCCTGGTTTTATCTCTGCTCGCATATACAAATACATCCCCTCTCTTAACCTGAGGTCTATGTACTCGAATCTTCTTACCATTCATACTTTTATGAAAAAGACTCTCGGAAGCTCCAGATTCTCTGTACTTGCTACCCGCATCTGGATCGCCCTCCCACCTGAAATCAGGTCTACCCTCCGCTACTCTGTGTTTAGAAAGCTCTTAAAGACCTGGCTTTTCAGGCAAGTATATGTGTAATGGTCAGTCGCGTGCTGTGCTTCAGTCACCTTAGCGCCATGAAACCGCTTGGTGAACGTGTGCTTTATACATAACTTGTACTTGACAGCCGTAAAGAAGCAATGTGGTCACAAAACACATATTGGCTGTTCTGATGGGAATATACTATTAAAAACTTTGGAGTTAAAATTAATGAATTAACTGAAATATTGTGATTCTCTTCCATAAAGAGACCTTTAAACTGAAGACTAACAAATAGTTACTTCTACCCATGCCAATCTCTCTGCAAAGTGTGTGCCCTGCCTCATTCTTTATATGACTAAATTCGCTCCCTTCAGGAAGCCTTGCTTAACAACTCTAAAATAAAGAAAAGCTAGTTTTTAGTATGCACAAATCACTGTAGCCCACAACATAACTGCTATAACCTAATTATAGTTGGTTAGTGCATCTTCCTTATTCTTGTTCTGTCCCTTGCTGCTCAGTCTATAATGATGTCATTTGGAATGTTGAGTGTGTGGGACTTGAGGAGATGTCAGTTGGAAGAGATGGGCTGAGCAGCAAGGAGGCTGCTCCTGGTGGGGCATTACATGGACTTTACCACCTTCCAGTTACCTTTATCTGAAGCTCTTACTTTATGAATAAACCTACAACTTGTTTCTACGTGACCTGTCTACGAGACAATCTTTCATTTTAACACTGGCGACGATTTGGAAGAACCTACGTGTATGTTACTTGTTACTTCAATGGATTATGGACTATGAAACTTAAAGGATTTACAAGTAAAAGGAACTTCAAGAGAACTTACATGCTGGTATTTGAGGAAACTGGTTTATAAGAACCTGCGTATTATTGAAGGAAAACTGTACTGGAACTAAGGATCTAACTAAAGAAATTGAAACTTATGAACTGGAACCCCAAAGAAAAGGTAATACTACGAAAACGCCCTGATCAGCCCCACCAGTGTCCTTTGTCAACAAGACAGCCTGCAATCTAGGGCGTTTGATTTTCTTTTACTGGTCTGCAAACAGTTACAGTGGCGATTACTGCCATCCTTCTGCCTTGGAAATGTTTCTCCTGCCCTGCTGTCCTTTCTACAGTCATGAGATTGGCAGTAGCAACTGGTGTTTGGGAAGCCTGTGAAGAGTGGTTACTAAAGTGAAGCTAACGATACTGTATTGTACTCCTCGGTACTCCAGAGGAAAGGGAGCCATGGGTTGTGGAGAAAATCAGCACCGCTGGACTGCTGCCACACTTGTTCAAGATGCAGAGGCTGGTGTTACTTTACTACTGGTGTAAGCATAGTATTTCGGATTGAGACTGCCTGTGATGCCTGTAGCTGGAACAAGTTTTCTTTAGCGGTATTTCCAACCACAAATTGTGTGACCCTGGGCACATTCGAGATCCAGCAACTTTGGGCAGTTTAACCGTTTACCTCTAGTTCAAAGTTAAAAGTATCGGCGCGTGCAACTTACCTTAGTCTTGGTGTTGCGCGTGGCTCCCGTGGGAACTTGGGTGACGTCGGTTGCAGTACGGAGCTCTTTGGCTGCTTATGGACGCATTCCAGTTTCGATGTGCCGTGAGCCATACGGTGTGACGTGGACGACGTGCCGCCATGTTTTGGTTGGCTGCCTCCGTTTTACTTCAATTTGCCAACCACGTCTTCAACGCAAGTGCGGCGTCTTCTACGTGCCTCTATGTTGGATTGCCTGCACCACACAAGCAGAGGGGCTATGGACTTTACTGTCTTCGTCATCTTGTGTTGACTATGGTTTTTACAAGCACCGTGGTTATAAAGGTTGGAAGCCTAAGCCAGCTGGTCAAGTTGGAGTTTCACGGTATTTCGCTGCTCGTTATTTCATCGTTTAACACTGGACGGATATTGTCAGATAAGTTCTGATGACTGGGTTTTTGTTAACAGCATATAATACCACTTTCTGGTTTTATGTGGTGTTGTTTTACACGTTGCCATTCCACATTTGTTTCACGCAGCTTAACAAATTTTGGCCAGCGATGTCTATCTTTTCTCTAAAGTGTGGACTGAAGTCGCAGTCCCAGCATGGTCTGTTTCAGTGCATTTGATCTGTACAACACATTTCAACCTATGTATTGTAATGTACAACACATTTCAACCTTTGTATTGTAATGTGGTTCGTTATTGATTTCCTGTTTCGTTTTCTGATGCTCAGAAGTTTGTATTGCATCTTAACTGTGAATGTCAATGTTACTTAATTCTGTTTAGGCTTACTGGAGCTGAGTTTTTGTTTTCAGTTTCACAGGGAGGTATATTCCCCTACAGGGAGTTGTGTTCCCTATTACGGTGTTTCTTCAGGGAGGTGTTCCCCCTATAGGGAGGTGTTTTCCCCTATTACAGTGTTCAGTGTGTCATTGGGAGGTGTATTCCTCTATAGGGAGGTGTTTTTCCCCTATTGCGGTGTTTTGAGTTTCATAGGGAGGTGTTTGAGTTTCATAGGGAGGTGTTTGAGTTTCATAGGGAGGTGCGTTTCCCCATCACAATATTCAGTGCGTCATTGGGAGGTGTATTCCCCTATAGGGAGGTGTTTTTCCCTATTACAGAGTCTTTGAGTTTCATAGGGAGGTATTTTCCCCTATTACAATGTTCAGTGTGCATTGGGAGGTGTATTCCCCCATAGGGAGGTGTTTTTCCCCTATTACGGTGTTTTGAGTTTCATATGGAGGTGTGTTTCCCCTATCACAATATTCAGTGCGTCATTGGGATGTGTATTCCCCTATAGGGAGGTGTTTTTCCCTATTACAGAGTTTTTGAGTTTCATAGGGAGGAATTTTCCCCTATTACAATGTTCAGTGTGCATTGGGAGGTGTATTCCCCCATAGGGAGGTGATTTTCCCTATTACAGAGCTTTTGAGTTTCGTAGGGAGGTATTTTCCCCTATTTCAGTGTTCAGTTACATTGGGAGGTGTATTTCCCTATAGGGAGGTGTTTTGAGTGTCATTGGGAGTGAGTTCGTGGGTAGTGAGTACCCAACTATTGAGTTTCCCTAAGGGAGGGGGATGGGGCATTCATTCATTCATTTGCTTTAGATATTTTTCTTGCATTCATTTGCCTACTTGCATTTGCTTATGGTGTTTTTTTCATGCATTCATTTATCTAATGTATTTTCCGGATTGAGTATTTTCTGATTGCATTATGTACATGGGACTTGAGGAGATGTCAGTTGGAAGAGATGGGCTGAGCAGCAAGGAGGCTGCTCCTGGTGGGGCATTACATGGACTTTACCACCTTCCAGTTACCTTTATCTGAAGCTCTTACTTTATGAATAAACCTACAACTTGTTTCTACGTGACCTGTCTACGAGACAATCTTTCATTTTAACAATAACCCACACCCTCAATATAAGTGTGTTATAAACAGTCATTGCACATACGCAACATACGTGCAGTATCCTCTAATCTGGCTTTCATAGGCTTTGGAAGTGCACTCTCCACACATCAACTGTATCATGCCTCATGTTAGAAACACCCCCAAAGGGTCTTGATCAGACATGCATATTAGCCTCAGGCACAAAACACAGTAACCAAATCATAGCACTGTTGGTGTGGCACTGCTGTACCATGTATGACATACACCATGGAACCATCCCCATAAATACAACCCTCCCTCATATGCACAACATTCCATCATATTTACCTACCTGGACTTTGGCAGTCCCCCCACCACCCCACCCCCCCCCAAAACCATTAGAAACTACAAAGAATTACCAACATTTGCCTTCACTCACAGCACTTCCAAATGGGGCACTGATTTATGTTTAAAAACATATTCACTGCAAATCGTACACAAACAATCAATAAATGGCTTCACAGGATTATACAAAAGGCTTCCTGTGCAATCATTTAAACAAGTGTGTCTCAAACCTCCTCGCTACTGTAAACAAGGACCCATAGTGACTTACTGTGAAAGTTTTTAATTTATCAGTGAAACTTGACTGATGTCTAGTTCTAGTGCAAGCCTGTGTTTTCAGTGCGCAGCGTGAATAATAATTTGCCATTTGTGAGCACCCCAGGCCCCCGACCAACACTAAAGCCATTTTTTTGGTCGTTTGCTTAAGATCTGTCCTCTTGTACCATCTCCTGTGCTGGCGCCATGGGGCAGCAGCTGCAATAACGTCAATATAGCACCGGCCATGCCATTGAACAACAACATGACTTCCCAACCCCTCCTCCTTTGTCACAGTGGGACCTCCCCCTCACCCCATTTTAGAGGGGATTAAAGGGGAGATAAGGAGATTAAAAGGGGATATTTTCATGTACTTAGCATCTTTGGGTGGTTGTTCCTGTACTGTGTTGTAGAATGTATGCAGAGCGCAAGAGTATATTTCAATCAGGTAGCATGCTACACCTTGGGAAAGTGTGTGATTGAAGGAGTGATGTTTTTATTTGAAGAGTTTTGGTGTTGCGAGTGACCATCTTTTCTTGAGGGACAGCACCTTGCAGTGTGATAGAGGTGGTGTTAGGTCATTGTAATTAGTTAGGACTAAAACATATAAGCAGCTACACCACCAGCTCAGCTGAAAAGAAAAAAAACACAAGCCTAGTAAGCCTCATTCTAAAATGCACAAGGCAGAGAGACACTATATGACAAGCTTGAGTGGTTCAGTGGGCTAATGTATCCACTCCAGAGATCGGATTTATCTCAAGGTCACAAGTTAAAGTCCCAGCGGATACACTCAGCCTTTCATCCTTCCAAGGGCAATGAATGAGAACCATTGAGGTGGGTAACAATAAACATTCCAAACTGTCACCACGGGTAAGAAACTCCTGAGGGGTGAATTTGCGGTTTCCAGATACAAATTTAATGTTATAAACACATCTTATGAACAGCAGAGCAAACATGCTTGGCAATGTGAGCCAAAACTACTGAATCTTTAAAAAAACAGATTCCACCCAGTTCTCCTGGGCCGAAAGAGGACAAATGTTTGAGCAGAGGTCACACCCCAAGCCTCTCTCATGCTCCTGAGGCTCCCAAAGGGTAGGCGAGTACCAATCACAGAAAACCCTGGTTGAATCATTGTTCAGACCTTTGCCAGTCTGGCACCTTACACTTGCAAGGGTGTGAAAAAAAGCGTTTAATAGGATTGATAGCACAAGAACGAATCGGCTGGCCTGAGTTACACTTCTGTTGTCACCCTTCCATGTCAGCCCTATACTCTTTCTAAGATTCCAGAGATCTTTGTTCTTTCTAGTCTTTCACAAAGAGGCCTTCTCCTGCCTTTCTAGAATTTCCTCCTAGAGAACCTTCACTTTCATTACAAGCACCACATTACACTGGCCCAGAATACCTCAACACTCAAAGCTGCTTCCACAAACCTTTCAGACACTCGTCCAAACTCCTACTTGCACAAATCCAGAGCATACGGAAAACCAGATCTGGGGGTCGAGACTTCTCCTACATCGCTACTAAAGCATGGAACAACCTGCTGCCACACATAAGAGCCTCCTCCTCACTTCTTGAAGTCAGTAAGAAGCTGAAGACATAGTTTTTTGAGTAGCTACCCCCCCCCCCCCAGGCCCTAGGTTTGACTAGACTCGCACCTACTCAGCGCCAGAATACCCTCCGGGTGACAGTGCATTCTACAAATCTGCATAACATCAACAGTAGGGAATGTCATTTCAGGGTAAAACAGAGACAATGTGGTCTCCCCCGCTCGCATTGTTTTAACTAGGATCGAAGGATAGGGTGGGCACAATGAAGTCGATTTAGATATGCCCCCAATAAAAAGGCCTAAGTTGTTGATGAAATGAGAGGCTGTTCCAGACTCACTTTTCATATTTACTGTAACAATAAGGTACATCTATTACATGCTGAAGCGCAGCAACTCGTGATTAGTACATCAAAGGCTGCAAGAGGTGGGTGCGGTGTGCCTTGGGGGTTTGTATACCTCACTTTCCTTTGTAAAAGGATCGTGATCTTGTGTGCAGGGGAAGAACATTTTTTTTTATCTTCACAGGCTTCTGATTTAAAGGGGTCATACAGTGAAGAAGAAAAAAGACAGTCTCAGTGTTTTCACTGGATTGGATCCCAAAACCATGCACAATAAGCATTGTTACACAATGTTGCTTTTTTTGCTGACCCATGCCCGAGTTTCGTGATGTGTTGTGGCATGAAAAGACAGTGCCAGTTCTTCAGTACCTTGGCACTTTTTCCACCTCAGGAGGACTGTCTAGAGTGATAACAAGTGCAAGAGTCTTCAAAGGCATTACTGCCCCCTAAGGGAGGGGAATGGGGCATTCATTCGCTTTAGATATTTTTCTTGCATTCATTTGCCTACTTGCATTTGCTTATGGTGTTTTTTTCATGCATTAATTTATCTAATGTATTTTCCGGATTGAGTATTTTCTGATTGCATTATGTACATGGGACTTGAGGAGATGTCAGTTGGAAGAGATGGGCTGAGCAGCAAGGAGGCTGCTCCTGGTGGGGCATTACATGGACTTTACCACCTTCCAGTTACCTTTATCTGAAGCTCTTACTTTATGAATAAACCTACAACTTGTTTCTACGTGACCTGTCTACGAGACAATCTTTCATTTTAACAATAACCCACACCCTCAATATAAGTGTGTTATAAACAGTCATTGCACATACGCAACATACGTGCAGTATCCTCTAATCTGGCTTTCATAGGCTTTGGAAGTGCACTCTCCACACATCAACTGTATCATGCCTCATGTTAGAAACACCCCCAAAGGGTCTTGATCAGACATGCATATTAGCCTCAGGCACAAAACACAGTAACCAAATCATAGCACTGTTGGTGTGGCACTGCTGTACCATGTATGACATACACCATGGAACCATCCCCATAAATACAACCCTCCCTCATATGCACAACATTCCATCATATTTACCTACCTGGACTTTGGCAGTCCCCCCCACCACCCCACCCCCCCCACAAAACCATTAGAAACTACAAAGAATTACCAACATTTGCCTTCACTCACAGCACTTCCAAATGGGGCACTGATTTATGTTTAAAAACATATTCACTGCAAATCGTACACAAACAATCAATAAATGGCTTCACAGGATTATACAAAAGGCTTCCTGTGCAATCATTTAAACAAGTGTGTCTCAAACCTCCTCGCTACTGTAAACAAGGACCCATAGTGACTTACTGTGAAAGTTTTTAATTTATCAGTGAAACTTGACTGATGTCTAGTTCTAGTGCAAGCCTGTGTTTTCAGTGCGCTGCGTGAATAATAATTTGCCATTTGTGAGCACCCCAGGCCCCCGACCAACAACAAAGCCATTTTTTTGGTCGTTTGCTTAAGATCTGTCCTCTTGTACCATCTCCTGTGCTGGCGCCATGGGGCAGCAGCTGCAAAAACGTCAATATAGCACCGGCCATGCCATTGAACAACAACATGACTTCCCAACCCCTCCTCCTTTGTCATAGTGGGACCTCCCCCTCACCCCATTTTAGAGGGGTTTAAAGGGGAGATAAGGAGATTAAAAGGGGATATTTTCACGTACTTAGCATCTTTGGGTGGTTGTTCCTGTACTGTGTTGTAGAATGTATGCAGAGCGCAAGAGTATATTTCAATCAGGTAGCATGCTACACCTTGGGAAAGTGTGTGATTGAAGGAGTGATGTTTTTATTTGAAGAGTTTTGGTGTTGCGAGTGACCATCTTTTCTTGAGGGACAGCACCTTGCAGTGTGATAGAGGTGGTGTTAGGTCATTGTAATTAGTTAGGACTAAAACATATAAGCAGCTACACCACCAGCTCAGCTGAAAAGAAAAAAACACAAGCCTAGTAAGCCTCATTCTAAAATGCACAAGGCAGAGAGACACTATATGACAAGCTTGAGTGGTTCAGTGGGCTAATGTATCCACTCCAGACATCGGATTTATCTCAAGGTCACAAGTTAAAGTCCCAGCGGATACACTCAGCCTTTCATCCTTCCAAGGGCAATGAATGAGAACCATTGAGGTGGGTAACAATAAACATTCCAAACTGTCACCACGGGTAAGAAACTCCTGAGGGGTGAATTTGCGGTTTCCAGATACAAATTTAATGTTATAAACACATCTTATGAACAGCAGAGCAAACATGCTTGGCAATGTGAGCCAAAACTACTGAATCTTTAAAAAAACAGATTCCACCCAGTTCTCCTGGGCCGAAAGAGGACAAATGTTTGAGCAGAGGTCACACCCCAAGCCTCTCTCATGCTCCTGAGGCTCCCAAAGGGCAGGCGAGTACCAATCACAGAAAACCCTGGTTGAATCATTGTTCAGACCTTTGCCAGTCTGGCACCTTACACTTGCAAGGGTGTGAAAAAAAGCGTTTAATAGGATTGATAGCACAAGAACGAATCGGCTGGCCTGAGTTACACTTCTGTTGTCACCCTTCCATGTCAGCCCTATACTCTTTCTAAGATCCCAGAGATCTTTGTTCTTTCTAGTCTTTCACAAAGAGGCCTTCTCCTGCCTTTCTAGAATTTCCTCCTAGAGAACCTTCACTTTCATTACAAGCACCACATTACACTGGCCCAGAATACCTCAACACTCAAAGCTGCTTCCACAAACCTTTCAGACACTCGTCCAAACTCCTACTTGCACAAATCCAGAGCATACGGAATACCAGATCTGGGGGTCGAGACTTCTCCTACATCGCTACTAAAGCATGGAACAACCTGCTGCACACACATAAGAGCCTCCTCCTCACTTCTTGGAGTCAGTAAGAAGCTGAAGACATAGTTTTTTGAGTAGCTACCCCCCCCCAGGCCCTAGGTTTGACTAGACTCGCACTTACTCAGCGCCAGAATACCCTCCGGGTGACAGTGCATTCTACAAATCTGCATAACATCAACAGTAGGGAATGTCATTTCAGGGTAAAACAGAGACAATGTGGTCTCCCCCGCTCGCATTGTTTTAACTAGGATCGAAGGATAGGGTGGGCACAATGAAGTCGATTTAGATATGCCCCCAATAAAAAGGCCTAAGTTGTTGATGAAATGAGAGGCTGTTCCAGACTCACTTTTCATATTTACTGTAACAATAAGGTAAATCTATTACATGCTGAAGCGCAGCAACTCGTGATTAGTACATCAAAGGCTGCAAGAGGTGGGTGCGGTGTGCCTTGGGGGTTTGTATACCTCACTTTCCTTTGTAAAAGGATCGGGATCTTGTGTGCAGGGGAAGAACATTTTTTTTTTATCTTCACAGGCTTCCGATTTAAAGGGGTCATACAGTGAAGAAGAAAAAAGACTGTCTGTGTTTTCACTGGATTGGATCCCAAAACCATGCACAATAAGCATTGTTACACAATGTTGCTTTTTTGCTGATCCATGCCCGAGTTTCATGATGTGTTGTGGCATGAAAAGACAGTGCCAGTTCTTCAGTACCTTGGCACTTTTTCCACCTCAGGAGGACTGTCTAGAGTGATAACAAGTGCAAGAGTCTTCAAAGGCATTACTGCAAGGGCCCCCTTGTACTCGTCCCCTTCATCACAAAGGCGCTAACTATCTTACTGCACAGAAAAAAAAGAACAGAGTAATACTGGTTTTACCTGCCCCACCCCCTCCCACTGGGGGATACTTAAGCAGTACTTACCCAGCATTCCTCCTATTCTTTTCTTTCTGTCTCCGACAGATTGAAGGAGACGAGGAGAAAGGGTTGCTCCTGCAGGGCTGGAGCTGATGTTGGTGATTGCACTGGCCAGCGCCTCGGCAGGGCTGGGATGCCGGCCGCCAGAAGAGCGCATCTCCCTGCCTGCGGAGAATGTGTGGAGACACGTTGGATGTCAGGCATTTCCTTTTTATTGAAGTTTGAGGCATGCAACGGAATCAATCATGGAGCAATGGCCCAGTCACATACGGGATCTTCCTATAGAAGCAGCCTGCCATGTCCGTGGTTCCGACACCTGACTTCCTGATCGATATGACACATACGTGCCGAGAGGGGAGTGCACGCATGTGTGGGCCGGTCTCAGCTTGCCCGATTCATTGAAATGTGAATGGGAGAGTCGTTAAAAACTGACATGCAGGGTGAGTACCACGTAGCAGCTGTGGATCATCATTGGCTACTTTTGAGGTGTTTCTGCATTATTCTTTACGGGGAAGCATGCACAAAAGAGGAGACTTGTGGAAACATACTCTTCTCCATCAGGACCTTTGTCTTCTCCTTGGAGGCTCAGGGAGAGTGGCAATGCTAGGACTAAAAGACTGATAAAGGAGACTTTGTAAGAGAAGGGGTCTGACAAAGTCAAGCAGAAGGATGCTTTACCTCTGAGGTCCTCTCAGTCCCACGGTTCGGAGGATGAGGGTCCTGGAGCTGAGGAACATAAGGGCAAGTACATTGCTAGGGAAATGTTGCCCGAGTTGATTGAGCATGTTAAGGCTAGTATGGGTTTCCCACAGGATGAGGTACCGGAGACATCAACAGGGTCTCTCTTATGCCAATTTCAGAGTGCGGCTCTTCTGGATGTTCCATCACATTCATACGTTTATGAGGTCTAAAGAGAGAATAGAAGGACATGGACAAAATTAAGTTTCCTAGATGTATGGCAAAGTTATGTGTGTCGCAGCATATGCAGGGGGATTTCCCGAATTCAATCCCTATTGATTCTTATGTGGCCAGTTTGGTAGGGAGAACATCTTTGGAAGAGGATGCAGTCATAAAAGATTCTGTGGACAAAAAGATTGATGCTGCTCTGTGTAAGGAGTATTCAGGCTCGTATCTGATTCTGAGGTCTGGGATATATAGGACCTATGTGGCCCAGTCTTTGATTTCAGACTTTAAGGCTCTGTTCAGATCGATGGATGAGGCACCTGATTGTTCAGGGTTATTGGAGCAAATTGAACGTAAGGTTGACTATATGTCTGACATCTTGATGTAGTAAGGGCCTCAGCATTGTCTGGTGGGGCTTGTGTGGCACCCCGCCGCAACTTGGAGTTAAAGGCATGGCATACTGACTCAGCCCAGAATGGTACACTCTCAGGTTACCTTTCCAGGGTCATCAGCTGTTTAGAGTGGAGCTGGTGGAAAAGCTCCACAAATTGTGTAAAGAAAAGAAACATTCCTCCTCCTTGAAACATATCTCCTCTGAGAAGTATCCTGCATAACCTAAGTCTCCATTTCGTCAGCCCTTTATGCAACAGTATCCCCATTCTCAGGGTCGGTTTCAGGCCCATCGGAGTAGAGACAAGAGAACCCAAATCTCCCCCAAAACCTCGCTCATTACTACATGATGGATGTCCAGGAGTAACCGGTAGGAGGTCTGATCCAGCAGTTTCTCAAGGTCTAGGAAACATCTACTTCTGAGGCCTGGCTGTTGGTTATCCTGTGAAAAGGGTACCAATCGAATTTTCAGATCTGCCTCATCCTTCTGGACTCCGTCCGACTCCATGGCCATCTCAGAAGGAGAAAAGGTCAGCTCTGGCTCATCTGATGTGCACCCTGGATCTTCGGGATGCATACTACCATATTGCGATTCATCCACAATTCCAGCAGTATCTGAGGTTTTGCGTCAAGGAGAAGCACTATCAGTTCAGGATAATGCCATACAGCCTCAAGTCAGCGGCCAGGTTCTTCACAAAGGAGGTGGCTCCTATTCATTGGCTGGGCATACACCTGTATCTGTACTTGGACGATTTGCTTCTCTGTGCTCCCTCAGAGAAGCAGCTTCTGCACAATTTAGCCTTGGTCTGCTTGATGATCCTGGACCATGGTTTTCTGCTCAACTGGGGAAGTGTCAGTTGGTGCCGTCCTGGGACCTGACATTTATAGGGCCAGGTTCTGTACAGATCTGAACAGGGTGTTCCTTTCTGCTCTCTTGAGGTCTCTAGCTTTAAGGGCAATGGGTTGCCTTGCCCTTTCAGTTCGTCAGCGGCTGAAACTCTGGGGGCACATGGTAACAGCTGTGTTTACAGCTCCTGGGGCCAGGTTTCATCTTCATCCCATGTGGTTTCTTCTTCATTCCTTTTGGAACCCAATGTCGGGGTACTTCAACTGTGTGAGACCACTGACTGCAGAGGTGATCGAGGTCCTGCGTTGTTAGACTCAGCAAGAGTCTCTCTCCAAGTGTATGGCTCTGCAGACGGATCCTCCATTGGTTCTCACAACGGATGCCAGTTCCATTGGTTGGGGGGGGGCACCCTTGGGGACATGTCACTGCAGGCACGGTGGTCTCTGCAGGAGGGCCGGCGCTCTTCCAATTGGCGAGAACTGATGGCTCTTTACAGAGCTGTGAGGGGGTTCAAGGTGGGTTGCAATCTGGTGGTCCGGTCCGACAAGGTTACCGTGGCCTACCTGAACCATCAGGGGGGGGAGATCTGATCCTGTTCCGTACATGCTGTGGCTACCCTGCTTTTCTAGTGGGGAGAGGTTTATTTGCAGTCTCTGGTGGCTGTCCATATCAGAGGTATGGACAATGGGGTGGGGGATTCTCTCAGCTGGCTCTTTCCTCCTTCCCAGGAGATATTGCTGACTAGGGCGCTCTTTCTTCAGCTGTGCGGGAGGTTTGGTGTGCCGTTTCTAGACCTCTTTGCTTCCCGGGCTCATGGTGCAAGTTCCCAGGTTTTGTTCTTGCAGCCCGCAGGAGTGGTTTGGGGGTGGAATTGTTGACACTTTCATGCCTGGATCAACTATTGTATGCTTTCCCTCCCTTTCTGCTCATTCCTAAATTCCTGGCCTGGTTGTTGGGGGAAGCCGAGTGGTGGAGGTAGTGCTTGTTCTGTTTTGGCTCCGCTGCTACTGGTTTCCCAGGCTCCAGTTTCTAGCAATTCAGGGTCCGTGGATGATTCATTGTTTTCCCTCTCCTCTCATCGCCCTTCCTGTCCCTGCTGAGGCTCTCAGTCTGGAAGTTGAGAGGATTGTAGAGTAAAGGACTCCCCATCATTTAGCTGTGGCTAACCAGCTTCCCCACAAACCTTCTACGTTGAAGCCTTATGTGTGTCATTGGGGTAGTTTTCAATGTTTGTGAACACCTCTCCTGCTGTCCCTGCTTGACTGTAATCTGAATGAGGTTCTGCAGTTTTTGTGGGAAGGTTTTGAGAAGAGGCTGACGGTTTCTACTCTGTGTGCACGATGTGGGGCAATTAAGGTGTTTAGGGCCCCTAGGCGAATTTGGCTGATATGAAAGACTTGGTGGCACGTTTGTTGCACAACCTTTCGACTGACCGCTCTCTGGTGAAACTCCTGTTTCCTTTGTGGGATTTGCCGTTGGTTTTAAAGGCACTGGTTCTACTCCCCTTGAAATTCGAGGCAGTGGATATTAAGTTAGTGACTTTCAAGATGGTGTTTCTTGTGGCAATAAGTTCTGCGCGATGCATTGGTGAGTTGGGGGCCTTGATGGCTACAGAACCTTTTTTGTCTATTTCGGGGATGTGTTGTTCTTCGATTGGATTCCTCTTACATGCCTCAGCTGGCATCCCAGTTTCACATGCATCAGGAGGTCATACTCCCAGCTCTGTCTGCTGAGCCGGGTTCTTCTGTGGATGACTAGTGGTATTTGTTGGACGCATAGAGGGCACTGTTGGTCTATCTGGGCAACACTAGGGCTTTTAGAAAGACTGACCCTTTGTTGGTTTCTTTTGCTGCTTCTTCTCAAGGGGAGGAGGCTTCTTCTTTGTCCCTCAGTAGGTGGCTTAAGCAGTTGATTTCTCTGGCTTACTCTTTTTCAGAATCTCTGCCTCCTGCTGGTGTCCACCCATGGGGTCGCTGCTACCTGGTCAGAGTTGAAAGGGGTGTCCACATCCGAGATTTGCAGGGCAGCTAAGTAGGCATCCTCCAATACCTTTGTGAAGCATTACAGGTAGCAAAACGTTTTTTGTGACGATAACATTTTTGGTATGGGAGTTTTAGTGCTGCTGTTTCAAGAATTGCCCTATTACCTGTGTGAATAAATCTTTGTGGGGTGCTGCAATTGTTGTCTTGGTATCCTTGTGTTATTTTGTTTTCTATGGGAATGGGGGGTTGATTAGCTTGGGTATTCTCACTTGTGATGAAGGGGACGAGGACAAGTGGGACCTGGAGGTAATATCCTATTTCTGACCGGTAATCGTAATTACTCCTGGTCCTGTTATCCTCGTCTCATTCATCACGCCCCTCCCTCCCTCCCGTCCTTTATATGGTGTGGGCTTGGTAGGTCATGAGGAATGTGGGGTAGGTACTGTTTACGTATCCACCAGTGGGAGGGGGTGGGGCAGTATGTACCTGGATTTCTCAGTTTTTTTTTCCTGTGTGGTGAGATTGTTAGCTTACTTGTGATGAATGGGACGAGGACAACAGAACCTGGAGGTATGAAGGTTACCAGTAAGTAATAGGACATTTCACAGCTATCTATAATGAAATATATATTGCAGAGGTATTGAGGAACTGATAAATCAAAATCAAACCTGCACACACACATTGGTCTCCCTTGTCACTGAATCACTCCTTTTCAGTCACACTAGGATCAGTTATTAGGCTACATCCTGATGAGCAATTTCATATACAAACTTGCCTAACTGACTAGAAGCCCTTAGGAAGGATGGGCCCCATTGATTCTCTGCAACAGCTGCTGCTTTATGTTAAGCCCACCTGCAGCAGTACACCAGAAAGAATGTACGGGTGCAATACAGGCCTGCATAATAAAGCCATGACCTTGTTGGGCGTGTATTCTGCTTCCCTGTGCTAATCATGTCAGCATTGATGGAGCACGATTCAGTGGCTTGAAATGTGCACACCCACACATACACACACACACACACACCCAGCTTAGCTTCGCTAAGGCCGTACTGATTGCTGCTAAACTTTGCTTTTAATCTCAATTCTCTTGGTAAAGTTAGTACTTGCCCGCCTGTCAGAGTGGGGGGCTATTCCCTCCCTTGCGTAGCATGGGTTCCATCTCTTTCCCTCTCTTTCTATCCTGATTGCCGTGATCATCTTCTGATTGGTCATTGAATGAGTAGATGTTGTTATGCTACACCCCCCCCCCATGTCGGCTGTGGGTTTCTATTCTGGTCAATATGGAAAGTGTGGGCAGTCAATAGTGTTGATGACTCCTTTCTCAGATAAAAAACATACAGTCATTTATGTGTCACAATACTGGAAGTTACAAAATAATGTGTCAAATTCTAAGCATTAATTTATAACATGTGATGCACCCCTCTGTTTATTTAATAATCATTTGGAAGTTCTAAAGAGCTACCAAACACATTGTGATTTTGTTTAATGAGTTTGCTGCTTTACATTCATATTTCTAAAGGAAAAATGCCAGACTTTGCTGCTTTTCCCAATTTTCTTATTGGCATAAACATATAAAAACAGACCAGACTGATAAAATATCACTTAGTTGTCAAGTGAGGGTTTTATATGGATACTCCTGATACAGCAATCATGCAGTGCAGACATGCAACGTGCATTTTACTAAAAGGGCTCTAGGCCCCGCCTGCTATCCCTCCCCCTTTAGACGGGATTCAGTTTACTGCATGCACAATGGAGGGACCCGCGAATGTGAAAGGCGCAGCCTAGTCTTCCCCCGGGACACTTCGTGATAGGAAATGGAGCCAGACAGGAGATAGGTAGGGACAGGGGCAGGGGCAGGTGTTAGGAAAAGTTTATAAGGAGTCAGGTGAGGCAGAGACAGCCTCTTCCTGACTCCTCCACATCACGGGTAGTGGTTTATTACAAGAGTTTTGAGGTGAGGCATTTGCGCAAGATGAGCGTGGGCACAGACAAAAGCAAGGCAATAAGGGGTCTCATGCACCTCGGGGAGGCATAGCAAGCCGACTTGCTCAGGTCTGGTGTCCTGCACCAGACCTGGGTCGGATTAAGCCGCCCGACTGTCATGGTCCCAGCCACTGCACGACCCTCTATGCCCTTATAATCTGGGTGGGCATTTCCTCTTTCCTTTCCCTTCCCCAGGTTGCATGCTTATTCTATGGAGTGGTTTACTGTTTGTGCCTTCCCTTGTGGCATAGTAGGAACTATTGGCCTTGGCAATCAATAGACTATAGTCAATAGTCTGCTTGTTAAAAATCCATTAGAGCGACAGTGACAGGTGCACCTATTAATCATATTCATGAGGAGAAACTATAAAGAATAATTGCTCTGCTCATGCTGACCGTTCCATGACCCCAGGACACCGCAACAGGTGCATTTGCTAATCAAACTCACGGGGAGTAACTGCCAATAATTAGCATGTATCAAGGCACACTGTACATTCCAGCAACCTTTTAGAAACACATGGCCAGCTTCTATTTAAAGTCAGCTGCACCTCGGTTTCCTGCTTGGCCTTTTTCATCTGCACTAATCTGCTTCCCTTTGCCGAGCCCCTTCCTCGCGCTGTTCCAGCCATCCTCCGTTCCCTGCTTCAGACTGCAGTTGCTCCCCGAATCTGTATTGCCCCAGTGGTCCCTCCAGCATCGGACATCCTCAAGGAAGAAAAAATACAACAAAATGAAGCAAGCTGGCATCAGGTATGTTTCTAAGAACTGTTCTCGTGTCTTGTGCTCTTGAGTTCAGTAGAAGTAAATTCTAGCAATAAAATTATCCTTTTTTGAAGTGCGCAATAAACTCTTACACAGACAGTGCTCGGTCAGGAGTAAACTTCCCTGGTGTTAAAACTCAGTGTACTCCAGGAGTGTAAGTTGGGCGAAAACCAGTTTAGCTCACGTAGTACGATTGGGGCACCTAGGTTTAGCGCTTGATGAGTGGGTGTTAAAAGATTTCTTGCACTGCTCTGGGGACACAACAGAATAACCACATTTTTCATCCAACCAGTAATTCATTAAGAATCCACGCTCCAACTTTTCACTGACACAAAGCCTTCAGCTGAGAAAGACAGAGATGTTTATTGGGGTAGGAACAAAAGACAGACGGACAATTTGGTGGGAGTGATACAACACCTACAATTACAAATGAATAGGTTAAAAACAGAAAATGCATCACTTAAAGATGAATTGCAAAGACATTAGACTCAGTTTACACAATGGAGGGATGCCAGACCTAAAGAATACCGCACGTACTGACCCCTTCTACATTTGGAGAACCCTTTCACAAGATCGCCTCCCTTTCCACAGATCAGAACTTACATGTAAAAGTCACTACACCAAGACCGGTGCATTTAGCACCCCCAGAACGCTTTCATGGTGACAATGCTAAATTTGCAGCCTTCATGAGTCATTTCCAGTTACATTTCCTATACAAACCACCGGTTTTCACGAATGATGCAGCCAAAGGAGCCTTTGTGATCTCTTATCTAGGGGGAGTTGCAGCCAATTGGTCTAGGTCTGTAGTAAGGAACCAGGAAACTGCAGGTGTCTTGAGTAGATTTATTCAAAGGTTACATGGAAGAGGAGCTGGCTTGGGAGCAGCCAGCTCCAACAAACACCAACTCAAGAATAATCAATGTACATTCCAAAGTAACTAAGCAGCAGGAGAACATTCTTAAAGGGACCAATACATTACAATACCAGCTAAACTATAACAAGAGAATTCATTAAATTAAAGTTTGTTTAAAGTTAAAGGGACAAAAGAGTTTTAAGAAACCTGCTGTGTGTATAGTTGACTCTGAGTCCTCTTCTGACTCTGAAGTAGTCTCTGTTGTTTGTGACTATACTGGTGGGAATGTCATTGAAGGTGATCCCAAATCCTGCGTTGACCCCGTTGTTGATATCACTGTAGGAAGCAAGTGTATCAAACTCTTAGTTGACTCTGGTGCCAAAATAACCATGATCACCAAAAAACTTTTTGATGAAACTTGGGTAGGTACTCAAACCTTTCTTCCCCCTGATCGCACACCTGTGTCATACGAAGGTCGGAAAATTGACCTTTTGGGTTTCTTTGAAGAGGAGTTGTGCTTTAAAGGTAGGAGAATAAAAGGGAAGATCTATGTTGCTGTTAAAGGGTTGAACATCCTAGGGTGGTTCCACCAAGGACTTTTCGGAATGATCATTAGACCTGGAACCAAAGAGCAAGTCCTTGTTGTTGGGTGTTCTGATGAGGTCCAAATACTTAAAGACAAGTTTCCTTCTGTTTTCAGCTCTGACTTAGGTAAAATTCAGGGTTTTAAACACAGAATCATAGTTAAAGAGGGGTCTTTACCCGTGAAACACAAACTCAGGGGTGTTCCCTATAGTGTCAGAGATGACTTGGAGAAGGAGTTATTGCAATTGTGTGAGAAAGGTGTTATAGAGCCAACCGAGTCCTCCCTTTGGCTTTCACCTTTGGTCGTTGCTAGGAAGAGGTGTGGTCAACTCAGGGTGTGTGTTGACTTAAGGTCCCTCAATAAGGAGATCTGGGTTGACTCACATCCCCTTCTGAAAATTAATGATCTGTTTGCATCTACCAAAGGTGCAAAATTCTTCACCAAACTAGACCTGACCAGCGCATATCACCAGGTTGAGTTGCATCCGGATTCCCGTCACCTCACTGCTTTTGTGTCCCCTCTAGGCACGTTTCAATATCGACGCATGCCTTTTGGCTTAGCATCGGCTGCGTCGGTATTTCAGAGGGTGATGTCGAACATCCTTAAGGGAGTTGACGGAGTCCTAGTTTTTCAAGACGATGTACTGATCTTTGCCAAGGATGTTTCTTCACATGACCTCATTTTACACAATGTGTTAGGTTTATTTCAGCAACATGGAGTTGTTTTAAAACTAGAAAAATGTAAATTCTTTTGTACCGAAGTAGAATACTTAGGTCATATTCTGACTCAAGATGGTGTTAAACCTAGACCTGGTCTCCTGGAGGCCATCACCAATGCTTCCACTCCCACTGATAAAACTGGAGTCAAATCTTTTTTGGGGCTTTGTGAATATTATTCAAGATTTATTCCCCATTATGCCACAATAGTCCGCCCCATCAGTAATCTCCTTAAAAAGGGGACTAGATTTGTTTGGAGCAATGAATGTGTGTCCGCGTTTGGGGAAGTCAAAAATCTCTTAAGAAAAAGTGCTGTACTCAAACCTTTTGACCCCAGTTTACCATGCTGTTTAACCGTTGATGCTAGTCAAGTGGGGTTAGGTGCTACCCTGACACAAGTGGAGGATGGAGTCGAGAAAACTATAGGGTTTGCATCTAGAGTACTGAGGTCACCTGAATTGCAATACTCAGTCATTGAGAAGGAATTGTTGGCCTGCTCATGGGCTATTGAAAAGTTTCGCCCATATGTGTGGGGAAAGCGTTTTTTACTTCAGACTGATCACAAGCCTCTTGTCAATATCTTGGGTGGTAGTCTGAGTAAATGTTGCACTCCCAGAATCATGCGAATGGTTACCAAGTTGTTGCAATATCAATTCGATATCAGACACATTTCTGGGGGTAAGAATGGGAGGGCAGACTTTCTTTCTCGTTTTCCTCCAACAGATTTTCAAGAGGATGAAGTTTTCTTTTCTGACCTCATTGAAGAGGATTGTGAGGATTGTCTGGTGGCAGGTGTGGACATTCCTGAGCTCAAGTTTTGTTCTGAGGATGAATGGAGAGTAGCATTTTCCAATGACTGTATACTCCAAGATGTGTGTAATCTTGTTAGGAGTGGGTGGCCAAGAGAAAAGGTTCTGCCTCCTTCACTTCAACCATTTTCTAAAATTGAGGACGAGATTTCTTTGGAAGATGGTATTTTGTTGCGTAATGACAAACTTATTCCTCCGCACTCATTCAGGAATGGGATTATTGTTAGAGCTCACGAAGGACATTTGGGTTCCTCTTTCACCAAGCGTCGTATTCGTGACACATTTTGGTGGCCAGGAATGGACTCAGATATTGACGAGTTTGTAATGGATTGTTGTATTTGCAGATCATCAGACAAGTCCCTTAAAATTTCTGTTCCCCCTCTTATGTCTGTTGAGTGTCCTGACCGTCCTTGGGCCAAACTTGGTGTAGATGTTATGGGACCTTATATGACACTCAATGGTAATTCAAGATTTATTTTGGTTTTGGTTGACTATGCATCCAAGTGGCCTGAGTACAAACTGGTTAGAGAAGCTGACACTAGAAGCATTATTGATTTTTTTAAGCGAGGTCTGGTCTAGAGAAGGTTTTCCTGAAATAATTGTTTCAGACAATGGGAAACAGTTCGTCAGTAAGGATTTTGAATCTTTCTTGTCTGTTTCTAGTGTAAAACATATAAAAAGTTCCCTTTATCACCCTCAAGGAAATGGACTTGTTGAAAGGATGAATCGAGTGATTGGGGACTGCGTGAAATGGGCTAAAGCCAGCAACCATGATGTAGTCAAATGCCTTAAGAGCATGATATGGTTCTACAGAACCACGCCACATTCATCCACCAAAGTGTCTCCCTTTGAATTGATGAGGGGAAGGAAGCCTAATACTTCCTTTCGTCCAGGGTGGATGTCTAAATGGATTAATGCTGAGTCAAATGTACAAGAATTGATGTCGATTGTTAAAGGTAATGTTTCTTTCACCCAAGCCAAGCAGAAAGAATGTTTTGACACTAGGAAAGGTTCAAAGACCTCTATCCTCAAAGTTGGGGACACGGTTAAGATCAAGAAGTCTATTCATGTTAATAAAGGTGAAAGCAGATTCGGTCCACCTTGAGGTAGATCTGGTAAATGCTTGAAGACAGACCTTCCTTCAAAACCTAAAGAATGTAAGAGTAAACATTTCTTTCTATCTGCGCTGAATCTAGCTGCACCTATGGCTCCTAAATAGGTTTCAAAGGCATCATGCCAAACCTCCCATCTGATTGCTGGTTCTCCAGGAGTGTCCAAAAATGGTGGAGGAGGATTGACTGACTGCAGGGTACACATGGTAAGTGTAAAAAAAATGAAAAGAAACGACAAAAATTGAAATGAGAATGTTGTGTATCGCAGTATGAAACACACAGCTAGAAATATAGATAAAAAAATATATACATAAGAAGATGTGAAACTCAATGTGAACTGTGCGTTGAAGAAAAATGGCGGATTGGTGTGTACATCACCGTGTGCAATACACAAGAGTAATGAAACAAGGTGTGTGTGTCACCGTAAAATGCACACAGAATAAATGATGAGCGTTGAAGTAAAATGGCGAATTGGTGTGTACATCACCGTGTGAAATACACAAGTAATGAAGCGAGGTGTGTGTGTCACCGTAAAATGCACACTGAATAAATGAGATGGTGTGTGTATCCCACGCAAACACACAATATGAAGAACACGAGCTGTGTGTACCAGCGATGTGAACTACATCCTTATAAAACAACAACTGTGTTTAATATATGTGGAGATAAGCTGTGCGCATCAGCGTTGAAATTTGCGGTCTGTGCGCGACATAAGCTGTAGCGTGGTAGCGTGGTTGCTAGGAAACGGGACACGCTTGGAACAACAACTGTGTTTAATATATGTGGAGATAAGCTGTGCGCATCAGCGTTGAAGATTGCGGTCTGTGCGCGACATCAGGTAGCGTGGTAGCGTGGTTGCTAGGAAACGGAACACGCTTGGAAGTACTGGCCGGTAGTGCAAGGAAAAACAAAGGCGTGTTGGCGGTCATGCGCAGACGTGGGCGCAGACGTCAAGGCATCGAGGCAGAAGGATAGAGTGTCTTCACGCACGCATAGGCGCCTGCACGCACGCAGTCAAAGACGTGCTGATGGTGACAAAGACAAGGAGAGAGCTCGCGCATGGATGGCAGCGCTCCACGAACAGAATCTCTTCTCTGGCAGCAAGGAACACAGAGGATGCCAGGTAACGGAATGCACAGTAGAGCGAGGCAGTAATTTAAAAGATGCGCAGGCAGAGCGTTATGGCGCTGCAGCGATAGAGTAAAAAAAAAAAAAAAAGCACAGGGCTTGAGACGAAGTCTTGAGCAGTAAAATGAAACAGTGAAGAAACACCACGGAGTAGTTGAAAGCAGACGTGGAGTAAAAGAAATAAAAACTCCCTACCGTTAGCTGGGTTGAACTTGTAGAGCGTACAAGTAGCTGTAGTTATCTGTTGTGGGCCAGCACGCAGGTCAGGGAGGGTGGAGTCACATGAGAAAAAGTAAGCTGGCTCAGAGTCTTTGTCAGAGGCTTGAGGCTGGAAGCTAGAGAAGTCTTGATTGTAGTTGGAACTCTCAAATAAGAAGAAACTTGCACGCTGGGTGGTCCATGTAACCAGGATCGTCGCCAATCAAATGTGGTAAGGAACCAGGAAACTGCAGGTGTCTTGAGTAGATTTATTCAAAGGTTACATGGAAGAGGAGCTGGCTTGGGAGCAGCCAGCTCCAACAGACACCAACTCAAGAATAATCAATGTACATTCCAAAGTAACTAAGCAGCAGGAGAACATTCTTAAAGGGACCAATACATTACAATACCAGATAAACTATAACAAGAGAATTCATTAAGCAGAGTAAACATTTTCTAACTAAACGGATTACTACAAGGTCCTTGGTAGAAAATAAGGATCCTATTCTGTATCATTTCCCTGCCTCTAAGGCAGCTATGATTAGACTTTTTGCAAGTCATGTGTTTATTAAATTCAGTGACAACCAATGGCTGAATCTACAGCAGGGTTCTAAAGATCTACTGACTGATGGGAATACATTCATCTGTCTGGTAGCAGAGGCCCGCTGGCCAGAAGAAAAGAGAACGTCTTTGTTTCATCGAGTTCTAAGGGACGATTTGAAAGACTCACTTTTAGATCTTCCTGATGATTGTACAGAATTTATTGACCTAGTGGTCAAATCAGATCATTGTTTAGGAGAACAAAAGGGAGACAAGTTTCATAATGATGCAAGAGTAGTCATCCTTAAAACCGAAAAATAAAAAAACTGAAAATAAAATCCCAGATGCAGTGCCACTGCAGATCGGAGGGATAAAAGGCCCTCTGTGTAATGAAGAAAAAGAACCCCTTCGTAGGTTGAATATATGGCATTATTGTGGCAAAGCTGGGCATTTTGCCCGGGAGAGCACAGGCAAACCCAAAAAGAGCAGGGCTGTGGCTAGTATAGAAGTTGCGGAGCAGGAACAGGAAAACTAGTACTCTCTGCGAGAAAAGAGATTGTCTCCTCGAAAGGGGCAATACAGATCTCACAAAACTTGACTAATGTTGGGACAGGAATTCCCCCTTACTTGACCCTTTGGGTAAGGTTAATTCTAACAGCACAACAAAGTCATATTCTGCCCAGGCTCATTGACTCTCAGGTTACTGGGGACTTCTCTGACCTGTCCTTGGCTGTTAAACTTGGTCTCACAAACATCCCAAAACAGGAACCCAAACCGGTGCGATCGTTAGAGGGTTCCAAATAGTTTTAAGATTAATTTGTTTCTAAACCGAGCCTCTAACCCTTGTTTGTGATAACGGGCACACCTAAAATTTCATCTTTTACTTAATCAATACCCCCACATTTGGTGTGATTATAGGAGTGCCTTAGTTGGAACATCAAAATCCAAAGATAGATTGGATACCCCATACAATTACCCTATATTCACCAATTGCATTACTACCTGCTATCATGAGGCTCAGGAATTTAGATCACCCTTACATTGTGCTCTTGTCCAGGTGACAAAATCACAGGAACTGCCCAAGGAGCATTGCGCTTTGCGGGACATTTTTGATCCTGTAAAAGCCACTCCACACAGAGCTTACAACTGTTGCATTGACCTCCTTCCCGGGGCCACTCTTCCCTGTAGCAGGGTCTACGCTTTAACTGAACCCGAGATGCAATATTCAAGGAAATATATAGATGAGTTATTGGTGATATGGTTTATACGTCTTTCAACCTCCCCTGTATCATCTCCTTCTTTCTTTGTGCCTGAGAAGTATGGAGCGTTAAGGGCTTGTGTGGACTACAGAGCAATAAACAAGGCCAACATTAAAAAACTGTAACCTCTCTCTTTCCAGTCATGCTTGAGCAAGTAAGGAAATCCAGCATCTATACTAAATTAGATATACATGGAGCCTACCATATAATCCGAGTAACAGGGGGACGAGTGGAAAAGCGCTTTCAGGACCAAATTTAGCCTGTTCGAATATAATGTAATGCCTTCGGGTCATGCAATGCCAGGTCAGCATTTCATTATTTCATCAACATGTTCTTCTGAGAGTTCCTGGATGTATGCACCATCGTCTATAACGAAGATATCCTGATATATTCTGACTCCAAACAAGAACAAATACAACATGTGCGCACTATTTTATAGCACCTCTGTAAAAATTCTTCATTTGTTAAACTGGAAAAGTGTTCCTTTCATGTACCGTTGGTAGAAATATTTGGCTATCACTTGTCAACTTCTGGGATCACAATGGATCCCAAGAAGATGGAGGTAATCATGGCTTGGCCAGCCCCTACAACTATCACAGAAGTCCAGCAAGAACTCAGGTTTGACAACTTTTATCGTTGATTCATTTCTCAGAAATACTGGCACCTATAACACAACTGTTGAGAAAAGTTCAATTCTTTAGCTCATCCCAAGGAGCTGATTGCGTGCTGAAAACTCAAAAATAAAAATTCACTACGGCATCCATTCTTCAGCATCCCAATCCAGTTCAATCTTTTTATGTGGAGGATGACGCCTCTCGGGTAGCTGTTGGAAGAGTGTTATCAGAAAAGATCACTAACACTGGCCACCTGCATCCTGTAGCTGTTTATTCCAGAGAGCTTCTTCCAGCAGAACAAAATTATACAGTAACAGAAAGAAAGCTTTTGGCTATCAAATTGGCATTTATGGAATGACAAAATTACTTCAAAAGGGCCAAACACACAGGTGTGATCTTTTCTGACCATAAAAATCTCCAATACTTCAGCTCAGTTAAAGCGCTCACTCCATGGGGGCGTGGCCAAGCCGTCGACTAGCATGGCCGCACGGAATTGAAGCTCCAGCGGCCGATGCCTACAATCTCGGCGAAAACGGCACCCGAGCCCGCTAATGCCTGTCCTGCTGCTGCGGCTATGAGCCTGAACCTGCGGAGCGCCTGATCGGCATCTTGGGTCGCGGCGAAGGAGCTGCCTCCGGCTCTCTACCCGAAGTGCGCAGCTGGGAAGGCTCTGCGTGGGCCCCATAGAGACAGGGTCTACGGGCGAGCCTGAGGCCGGAGTCGCTGGACTCCGCTGCCCCACTGCTGAATTCTGCGCTTCTCCTCCTCGCCGTCGCGAGACCCGAGGCCCTGCACTGCAGGGGACAGCCGCCAGCAACAACTACCTGGTGAGTGGGGGTACGGGGGGCCGCGTACCGGGCCTGTCTCTACGCCCGTCTCTGTCGACACGGCCCTCCCCGCAACGGAGGCCTGATTCCTCTTGTGGGCCTGTTGGTCTCCCCCCCTCCCCCCGCCATCTTCACGCCACCTTTCCCTGCGGATCTGCACTCCTTGGTGCTGGGAGCGCCGCAAGAAGCCCTGATTGCCGCCACAGTCCCAGAGGCAGGCCCACCCAGCAACGCCGCGTGCCGGCGGGTCGCACCCCGACCCCTCCGGGACTCCATCTGCGGCTTCTACGCATCGCGGGGTGGGTGGCGGGGAGCACCCCTTTTCCACTGCATTATAGGCCACTCCACACTGCCAGCCTATCTCCACCTTCAGCCACCTTCACAGGGCGTGAGGGGCCCCGGCAGCTATCTTGTCTTTACGGGCCATTTTGGACTCCAGCACGTGGGGTGGCATTGCCCGGTTGGGGCGGGGCCGGTCGCCCTGCGTTCCTTGCGAGGCCCATCTTCAGCGTCCTACACTGCTCCTGCCGTGAGTGGGGTGTGGGAGTGTACAGCCACGCCCGATTTGCTGCTTGTCCGGCTGCCCGTGTGTGGTCTCCTTCCCAGCCACAACATTTGTTGCCGAGGGGCCAGGAATGGGTCATGGGGACCCTAGACAACGGCGGCTTACATTCGAGAAGCCGGACACATCTGACCGGCCCCATCATCCTTCGGACCGCAACGGGGCCTCGGAGCAGGCCGGTCCTCCGCCAACGATGGATGGGACGTCGGCCATTATTGCGGAACTCCGAGCGGGGTTCTGAGGAATAGACGCCAGGCTAGACACCCTTACTTCACGGCTTGACAGAATGGGGGAGCGACTTGACAGTCACCATACTCGGATTGGGGAAGCAGAACAGAGGATTTCTGACCAGGAGGACAAATCCCGAGACATGATGAAACGCCTTGAATGGATGAAACGCTTGCTGAAATCGGTTGCCATCAAGAACGAGGATCTGGAGGCCAGATCACGCAGGAACAACGTTCGTATAGCGGGGCTGGTGGAAACTACAAACATGGGCCGTCCTGAGCCTTTTATCGAGGGGTTGCTCAAAGACCTGTTTGACGCCAAAACCTTCTCCAACACTTTTGTGGTGGAGCGAGCACACCGGTCTCTGGGCCCGCGCCCACAGCCGGGCGCTTCACCGCTTCCTATTGTAGCACGATTGCTTAACTACAGGGACCGTGACACAGTGCTCTGCCTTGCCCGCGAGAACTCCCCCATAAACTATCAAGGGGCAGTTCTGTCCTTCTATCCAGACCATACCGTGGTGGTCCAGGAGGCACGCCGCAAATTTCTGGAGGCTAAACGCCAACTCCGTGCCCTATACCTCAAATATGCCATGTTGTATCCTGCGAGGCTCCGAGTAATGGTGGACGGTAAGCCCCGATTTTTTGACAACGCCGCAGACATCCTGGCCTTCTGTAAACGTGTGGGTGAGGCTCGACGCAGTCTGGCAAGATCTTCTGGTCATTCCTCCCCTGAACGTCACCTGGCCGCTAGTGCGGAACTCTTTACCGCGGAGTGAGACCTGTCTGTTCTGTTTAACTTACCGATCTGTGTTCCAGAACTTTTTTAGTGCCCGTTCGAACACTAAATGATGATTGTTAGCTTTACCCTGGTACACTAACTCCGATTTGTTTCGTTACACGTCATGGGTCTGGGTATCATAGCGTGTTTAATGCAGTGAAAAGTAACTGTCTTTGACGGGCTCTTGTTTCTTTTTTCTTTTTAGGATATATTGCACTTGCCGTTTTTTAAATTTGTATTACTTGTTTTAATGCCATACTGTGCTGTTGTGGGCATCGGCTGTCCGAGGCGTTGCCCGCCCCTTAGGATGACTCCGATGTTATTATTTTTGGGGTTTTTCTTCTTCTTTTTGTTTTTCGGGTATTATGGGGGGGGGGTCCAATTCTCGGGGCCCTTGGGCTCAGGTGTGGGAGGAGGGTGGGCCTCAGGGGTTTGTGATATATGTTGGTGTTTTTATTGTTTTATTTGATTGGTATTTTGTATATTTTTCCTTCTGTGTATTCCCATCTAGGTTCCTGACACATTGTACATCCGGGTGGGGATGTAGGTACTGGCCTAGCAGATTTCAGTTGCTCATCCATTGGATATGACTGTGACACCGTCGGTGACTGTTAATTTTATTACATGGAATGTTAGGGGACTTAACAACCAGAGAAAATGTAAATTGGTCATGGCGTACCTAAAACGGCACGAGGTAAAAATAGCCTTCTTGCAGGAAACCCATCTCCCCCCACAGGGAACCCCTCCCTTTGCTTCCTCCTGGGGCTCCAACAGATTTTTTTCCAGTTACAGCACTTACTCCCGGGGAGTATGCACACTGATTCATAACTCTCTCCCGTTTACACACAGAGACACCGTAGCTGATCCACAAGGACGCTATTTGCTAGTATTGGGTACCCTTCTAGGACAAGCAGTCACTCTTTTGAACATTTATGCACCAAACATTGACGACCCGATTTATTTTGAGAACTTGCATACCCTACTGAATCGCTATGACTATGATGTCTTATTTGCGGGAGGCGACCTCAACCTCTGGCTTGACCATGCTCTTGACTCCTCCAACCCGCTTGCAACCCCCAAAGTGCGTTCTAGCGCTGTATTGAAGGCACCTCCAATTAGATGGTCCAAGAAAACTGCAACCACGGTTCATAGGCCCTTACTATATCAAGGAAATAATCAATCCTGTCACTGTGAAATTGCACTGACCCCCCACTATACTAGTCACCCGGTGTTCCATGTCTCCCTTATCAAATCTTATCACCCTTACACCCAGAAGACAATCCACCACCCCTAGTCCTGGTAAAAGGTCACTAAGAATATGAAGTTCGCCGCATCCTGGATTCGAAACACTCTTGATGCAAGTTATATTACTTGATTAACTGGAAATGTTATAATCCTTCAGAGCTATCATGGGAGCTTGCCTCTTCTGTTCATGCTCCCTACCTCACATGCACTTTGACGCCCTCAACCCTATTAAACTATGCCCGTTAGGGCGGCCCTTGGGGCGAGCGACTGTCATGGTCCAGCCACTGCACAACACTCTATGCCTTTATAATTTGGGTGGACATAGCAAAACCAAAGGGGATGATGGACGGAGTGTTGAACATTGCAAGCACTCACCCCCAGTCAACTGATCTGGGTTTAATACATCATCATTCTTTAGCTCACTCCGGCACCCTAGTTCAGACATGGCCATATGCAAATCAGTCTGATCCTGTGCCTCATGGGAACAGTCCAGCCCGAACTGCCAAGCCATGTCTTCCCTGGACTGGAAACAAGCATCCTGGGACCGGTTTCTGGGAAAGACTGAGCAAAGTGTTAATATAGCCCCTGGCGAGGACCACTGGAACTATGCGGCATGAGGCAGCCAAATTATGCGGCACGGTTGACTAAATTATGCGGCACAAAAAGGCAAATTTTGCAGCATACTGCTGCTCATTTAGTGATAGTATTACCTCATTATTTTGTCTCTTTTGCATTTGTTAACACTGTTTGGACATAAGTTGCATCTCATTAGTAGCGGTTTAACACTCACATTTAGCAATAAGCACCAGAAAGTTCCCTAGATGACAGAGGGTTATGCCTCCCCTTTTGACTTTGGGACTATACACGAGAGCGAGGGAAAGGAGGGGGGTTAGTCTGGTTTTGTTGTTTGTTTTTTTATCTTTTAGGTTCTGTTTTTAGGGTTATGTGGACAACTGCTTGCCTCACATAACCAATAATGCTCAGTTGTTACTATTATTGCTATCATCCTGAGATCCTGCTTACTTATTTGTGTTCAATTAGAGCCTGCAAAACATGTTTCTTGTTTGAGTATTTCCAGCATGCCGAACCCAAAGCGAATAACAAGTGATTCATCTGTATTGAATTTGAAATTCCTGTTTATTTTTTCATGTTTGCCTGAGCTTCAGCAGTGGAAAGTGATGTTCTGTATTAAACTGAGGCTCCTCCATTATACTGATTATGTAACTTTACCCCAAATCAATAAAGTTTATTGGACAAAAAAGCAACAGAAAGGTGACCATTCAACCTTTGCAAAGTGCCTTCCACTGCAAGTAACACATGCTGTTGCATTTTTGTATCTTTTGAACTGTTTGAGCTAGAAACTCAGGGCCTCATTTATGAAAAGTGTTGCATCGCTGCGGTAAAACAGCGATGCAACACTTTTCACTGCGCCCTCCTTGCGACACCATGGATGCGCCGTAGTTACTGTACGGTGCTCCATGTCGCAAGGAATGACAGATGCGTCAGTAATCCTGACATATCCGTCGGCGCAAAACTCACGCATTGCTGGAGTTGTGTCGTAAGCATGACGCAACTCCAGCAATGCATAGGGGAGGCCTATACATATTGCACTGTGTCACCCTTACACCTGCTATGAGGCAGGCGTAAGGTTTTGATGTAGTGGCGTCCTAGAAGTGGCTCAGTGGAATCTGATAGATTTCACTGCGCCACTTCTACGAGGCTTTTTTGGGGGAATGCCCACCCTGCATACATTATACCTGACGCAGGTATAATGTAGCGCAGGGGTTTGCAAAGTGATGCATTTGCCTAGATGCGTCACTTTGTAAATATGGCGCAACGCGGGGCCTTGTTTACGGCGCCGCTGCGTCACCAAAATTGACACAACGGCGGCGCGACAGTGTTGCAAGGGTTCTCATAAATAAGTCCCTCATGTTTTTATGTTAAAATTTGCAGATTATGCAGCAGATGATGGTTTGTGACAAATGCGTCAAATCCATAATTATGCAACAAAAGCTGCCATAGCACAATCACATAATTCCAGTGGCCCTGCCCTTGACTTAGAGGTCCGTGAACAGCACCCAGTAGAGAGAGTAGGCTATGCAGGTTGCCCTCTTAGCAGCTGATGAGATTCTAACCTAAAACAGGTGACACCTAAATTAATCACTGGCATCACTCTCCTGTCTTACGTTACTCACTGCCGCCCCTCCCGACCCCTCCTCTGAATGCAGTCCATCTTTGTAGCCATTAAAATCGTACTCGCTCTTTTTTTTTTAACTGTATATCTTTACATTGTTAACTTTTAGGAAAGCAAAGAGTAATTTATTTCAAATATATAATTTTATTTCCTGAATGAGGGACTACATGCAAGATGGCCAAAGGTATTTTATTACCAAAACATTAGAAAGCATGAGAACAGCATGGGAGCAAGGAGGTTTGAACTTTCTGAGATTTGTGTGGCAGAGAATTATTTGTGCTTCAAGCAGCATTGGTTTGAGGTTCAGAGTAAAGCCATTTTTGTTCCCGTTACCAAGGGTGGTTCCTCTCCGGGTCGGACTGGGAAAGAAAATCTGTTTACAAATTGAGGCTTTTAAGGACACGCTCTATAAGTGTTTTGCAAGTTATGGAGGACTGTAGGGATATGATCTTGCTGCCGGCAATAATTTTTAATATCGGGGAAATCAATAGTAAAAACCGGCCCACCACACCATAAAACAGGCCCAAAAACAGCCAACAGATTGGCTTAAACACTGGCCTGTCAGGCCAGCCCATTGGGCGCTTCCTAACTGCCTTATCAGCCAGTCCAACCCTAGTTGCTCTTGTAGATGCAGGTAGGTCTATGTCCATTTTATTGCAAAATGCAAGATCAGCCTTTGCTTGTGTAGCCATACATTATTAAGTTAAAAGCTCTAAGCAGGATGTGCAAGCAAATTGGTAATGTAATTAATAGCTGTGTGCCAGCTGTATGCCTGTTTGCAATGTTGATTGTGTATTATACAGCGATAGAAATATAAATGTAATGGTCTTTTGTTTGGACATTACACCCCATCTGAGAGCTGCTGTGTGTCTGTTTAACAATAAATATTATACTAAGGCCCAGATTCTCACAGGTTTAGCGTCGGGTTAGCGTTACTTTTTCAATGCTAACCTGACACTAAGCCTGTTATGGGATTTACAAACCAAAACAAATACATATTTGCATTGGTTTGTATGGAAAGGTAACGCAATGCAGTGCGAAATGCTGATTTGCATTGCTATGCGTTAAGGGGGTGTTATATGGGTGGTACATGGGCATTCCCATGCAACCGCCCATGCTATTTGACACTAAACCCAATTCACTAACATTAGTGGAAAGGGTTAAGCGCCACAAATTAACATCACTGAAAAGCAAGCGTTAAACAGATAAATGTTTACATTTCTCCTTGCTTTTCTGACTTTGCAGCACACATACAAGTAGGAAAAGCTTTTAGACACGTCTAGGCACAGTATTTTGTACAGGAAGGGTACCCTTCCTGTACAAAACCTATGCTAGACTCAGACACGCACCCTAACGCTATGGCGCTAAGGTGTGTGCCTGGCACACAGCTGCTTAAATCAGCGCTGGCGCTAGGGAGAGGGGAATATGGCACTCTCCTGCTCTCGCCCTGTCACGCAACACAGTGCATCCTCTTAGGGGGCTGCGCTGCATTCCGTGACTGCTTTGAGAATCTGGCCCTAAGAATGAGTTGGAAGACATCAGATGCTCAGTGTACCCAGCCTGTAGCACATGTGCTTGAGAAACAAACACGTTGCTACATATCAGTGGGTCTGGAATGTGTTTGTTTTTAATCTTAGCAAGACGTTAATTTATAGACTTTTCCAAGCTAAAAGTACAGTATCAAGCTTCACTGTGTAATGTAATGTTAGAACCATACCTCCTGCAACCCTTTGACCTCAACCATTTTTGTTTTATTGACCTAAAACTTATTTGTTAATTGGTATCTTAAGTAATATCACTTTTTATGATGTAATTACGGTAAAAGAGTGCTTAACGTTACTTCTGCTACTCCTGACATTTTGGCAAGGTCCTGTATTAAACAGTGCGAGTCGACAGCCAGTGAGATTCTTGAAACAACAATAACCTGAGAAACCTCCAACCATCCATAGTAAACAGAAGTGTTAGACTATATATATATGTTGAAAAGGAAACCACAATTTTGTGATTTTAGGAATCTTTAGAATTAATTGGGGTGTGTTGGAAGGTTTTTATTTTCAACAATCTTTACTGTAACCATGTTAGACCAAAGGCAGTACTTGAGGCCAAGTAGTGTTCGATCAGCTACAGTGACAGATAAGGTGGTTATTGTCTGTAAACTATGCCTATTTGGTCATGCATGAATGAAAACTGTGCTGGGACTATGTCCTGTTGCTCATTTATTCTATTAAGCTCAGTTCAAAGGCCTCGCGTATTTGCATATTAGAGGAAAGAGTTTGGCAAAGTAGAACTATGGCGATACAGATTAGTTTTTATTATTCACGTATTAGCAACCTTTAGGCTGATTCTAAGTACTATCAAATTTGGTAAAAATGGGAACAGAAGAAAGCATTGAAATAGTGATGACCCAAGAGCAGATCATTTAGCAAAATGGAGAGGCCTACATTGTATGGTGTTGTATGCCCACACCACTGTGCTGCTAAACGCTTGAAGGCTCATATGAAGGTTTTCTTTACAGCATTTAGTACCCAAATTGATCCAATGACAGAGACAAAGGAATAATGACAGGACATTGAGACACCAAATCTGTCAGTGGCTAGTCGCTGAGTCTGTGGTTGAAACTGTTGCTTATTGTTCATCTCTGAGTGCCAGAGACACTCTTTCCAATGGAATACCAGTTATTTGTTTTGTACAGCTCTGGCTTCATGTGGGACAGAACATCAGCCAAGGACTTGATGAAGCTGGACCATGTCTCAGCCTGTAGAGCCATGCACTGTCTCCCAGTTAAGGTTTGCACCCATATTTATAATCTAAATCTGTGTCTCCTTAATTATTCTAGGCCCTCATGGATGTTTAATTCCCTAACCCCAATTTCTTCCATAGAAATGCACCTTAATTTTCAAGTGATCTCATTAAATTGATCGAATTGCAGACACGAGTGTTTAATCATATAATATTGTACTGTAGCATTGTACAGCAAACGATAACCCTCAGGAGGCCCCAAAGAGTTTTCTGGATGTTTGAGTAAGCAAAGTTGTGGTAGTGCGGTATAAATGGCAGAGTGTTTGTTTGCACTGACCTAAATGTAGTAGGTTTGGTGTCATAAGTGAGGTTGAAGGTGTGCTCCAATGAGATGTAGTCAGTCTGTAGGAGCATTTATGCATGAAAGTGAATGTGAGTGAGAAATAGTACTTTGGGTTGCCTACACCTCCTGTTACATCCTGTCACCTGCACCTGATGGACCATTTGCTAGGGAGCAGTTAGCTTTGCTTTTTGGTGATCTTGACAATTGTTGATTACCCTTAATCATTCCAGGAGGGTTGACCAGAGCTTGAGATCTTCTGAAATTGAACAAGTAGTAGAGTTCTGTCATTTCCTCAATTGATTCCACACTGGTGGATCTTAAATATCCCATTGTTTAAGTCCAGAAACCACTAGAGGTGACAGACCAGCCTACAAATTAATTTAAATATGTTTTCCTCCCTTTGACGACTGAGAGGATAATTGGAATCAAATCAAAAGACACATTACGCACTTGGTAGCTTATACACAGCATTTGCTTGCGTAGGGATGTGCTGCGCGTCACCGCACGTAGCCTTAGCTGTGGTGCACAAACACCCTTCTTTGCCGCACACAGAGGAACAAAATTAGAGGGAACATTGAATTGGTTGTAGCGCTTGCAAAATCAGACGTGCTCCTTCGATTCAAGCTCAGAAACATTTTTTAATCACAGACTAAAGATAAAAGGTGATTGCATTTTCAAAAGACTTAACAATTGAGCGCTTAATTACTCATTTGAGAGCACAAACTCAAGGACACAAGAGGAACAAACTTGTTTAATCTTTCGTACACTGTTATTATTATTTTCCCTCATTAATCTTTTGTTTTAGCAACAGCAACATTTTGAGAAGAACGTTTATAGGCTATCAGGAGAAAATATTAAGGGGCATATATTGCTCTACAACAAGGGAATGGTATACATAGAATAATACAGAGAAAAGCATTATTGAGTGTTTAATGAATGTTTGTATTTTTTAGGACCATCCAACCCTAGTGAACAAGAAAGTTGGAAATAGAAAGAATCACACATTTAAAAATATGAAGTATTGTGAAATGTTTTAGGTAAAGAAATTTTTAGAGTTTTCAATGTGATATGGTGATTTCAATGTGATATAATAACTTGACAATAGTGCTTAGGGTGGATATTAACGTTTATCTCTTCTTTTTAGATAATTACCAAGCATAACCCTGCTTAGAATATAGCATCCACTATATGAAGACCTGGTCCAGTCCACGGTAGACTCTCCAGAAAGGTATTCCCCGAGGTTGCAAGGACCAGGACATCAACCATCTTTTTCTTTCTCTCTTTCCGTCCCATCCCCATTTCCCCCTGGTGTCTTACAGATAGATAGAGTATTATTTACATCTGCCTTTGTGTCAGTTCCAAGAGAGATTGGGGAACAGTCATCGTCAAGCAGAGCAACAGGAGTGCAGGTGAGTGTCTGAATATAACAGAAGACTAAGCCCAAAAAAATCTCTTCTTGCTCTCATTGACGACGAACTGAACGTGGAATTTTCAAGGGACCCCTCTCAACTAGCTGAGGTAATTCGGAATCTGCATCTAGAAATGCAAAACTTAAAACAGGAAAATCAAACCCTAAGGGAGGAATTATCAAAGAGTAGAACTGGTTTTACGCAGTGGAGAGACCCAAAGGCATCCGAGCCACGCCCCGTCTTAGCACCCCCTAAATATGGTTCCCCAACCTTTTCATTGCAGACACCTGTGGCGCAAAAGTATGATCCTTCAAGTGACAGTTGTAACCCCTAATCCTGTTCCTTTGGATAACCCCGAACATTTATGAGCCAGTGTCAATTGCACTTTCTTTGCAAACCTGAAATATTTCATACAGATTCATCCAAAACTGCTTTTATAATTTCTTACTTATAGGGTGTTGCTGCTAACTGAGCAATACCTCTCCTTGATAATAATGATCCTCTGCTAAGTAATTTTAATGCCTTCAAGGACACTATTGTAGAGAGCCACCCGGGCCCTCTACTACATTGTTGCAACCTTCACGCATCCCCACACCCCTTGGGGCGGGTTCGCCCCGAGGGGATAAATAAACAGCTGGGGGACCGCTCGGGGTCTTCCGGTCACGATAGTGAAAGTAGCTGTGTCGTGCTTTTCTGCGCGCTGCCGCGGCCTATATACCCCAGGCCTGCGCCGCGCTACATTGGCGACGAGGCCGGTCGCACCCCATGCGTGCCTACCTACTCACCCAGCTCCTGCCGAGTGCGTGCGGTGCCCGACCGCGCTGCCCTGCACTTTGCTGTTGCCGAGGGACATCCTGCTGGACCTCGCGGAGCCCACCCGCGCAGCTCCGCTCCGGCCGGCGACTGCTCGTCTCTGCCGCCCCGAGGCCTCTGCGGCCGCATCACCTACCCCGCTGCCTGAGCCTCTGCTTGTGCCCGCCCACGCGTCTCCCTGCCCAACAGGAGCGCGTTCAGCCGGCAGCGCTCGCTCAGGCAGCATGCTTCGTGGGGTAAGTGCCTGGTGCCCCCCCCGCGCAGAGCGCGTCCTGGAGAGGAGTCCGCCTACGTACCTGCTGCCTCCAGTGCTGTGTATCTGCCTGCAGGCCTGCCCAGCTCCCTGCACCTGCTCCTTGCAGGCAAGGCCCCGGGACTGTGCTGCCTCCTTCACTGCCTGCGCCGGCCCTGACGCGCACAATCCCGGCCCACTGCTGCTGCAGCTGGCATGCACAGGGATCCACGAGGTGACCGGAGGTCACGGGGAGGACGGTGGCAGTTGCCTGAGTACGCCTCACTGCAGGCCCACACCCCTGGAATCTGCTGTTTGGGGGAGGAAGACGCAAGGTGGAGGACTGACATAAGGAAAGGGCGGAGGTACAGTGCATCAGGGCACACGGACACCTGCGACACCCACATCCCGTTCCACCACGAAGAAGGAGCCAGAGGACACATCGCCTCACACGCGCACACGTGTAGCGGCAGAGCAGTTAGTGGCAAGTGGCCACAAGCGAACACGTGCACCCAGCCACCGAGGCTAATACGGAGGCCACACCCTCGCGCAAGCGCTCAAGAACACAGCTACCATGGGCAACCAGCCGGCAGCCGGTGCTGCTGCCCAGCAGGCGGGAACAAGTAACCCACGTGGGGAGGCCATTGCACCTTCCCCAGGACACTATCACACGGCGATTGCACCTCTGCCCCCCTTCAGCGAAACCTCAGACCCTGCCACAGCGGCGCCAAGATGGAAAGCGTGGGTTGGACGGCTCAACCACTACTTCAAGGGGACAAGGGAGACCGACGGCACCGTGAAACGGTCACTCCTCATTTACTATGGAGGCGTGGAAATATATGACCTCTTCGAGACGCTCCCCAACACGGGAGATGACGACTACTACGAAGCGGCAGTCACCGCGCTAAACCGGCATTTTGACCCCCAACTCAACCCCGATTTTGAGAAATTCAAGAGGGCATGGCAAATGGATTCAGAATCTGTTGATATGTTCTACGCACGGCTACGCCGGCTGGCCAGCACGTGCCCATTCACCGACCAACGGGAGGAGATATGAGACCAGATCATCCTGGGCTGCCGCTCAAAACTCCTGCGGAAACTAATCCTTCGGCAACCAGGAATCTCGCTGGACGAGATCCTGGTCCTGGCCCGCTCCCACGAGCTGTCGGACGTCAGGGCAGAAGAAATGGAAGCCGCCTTGCACACACCGGTTGCCGCCTCGCATGCGCCCAGGCAACCGCTGATCAAGAAGGAGCGGGTGGAAGCAATCCAGAGACGCCCCACCACGGCTCGCCAATCGCCCAGGCCGCCACCAGGTGGACCGTGTGGATACTGTGGTGAAGATCACCCCGCGACGGCCGTCTGCGGGGCGAAGGGGAAAACATGCTCCCGCTGTGGCAAGTTGAACCACTACGCCAAAGTGTGCCGAGGTGGGCGATTCAGACAAACATCGTCAAGACCCAGAAGCACGCCCCAACGGATTCGCCAGCTCTCTCTGGACGACCTGCCGCCAATAACGGAAGACCAAACACAGGAACGACGCCCAGTGTATGAGGATGAGGACGAGGAAGTGTTTGTGGTGTCGTACGTCAGCAGGACAGGCACTCGTCGAAGGCCACCTCCCATGTGCTCTGTCTCCGTCTAAGGCACTGATGTACAAGCCCTCATTGACACTGGTGCATCTGTCAATGTGATGGACTCAGAACAGTATGACCGCCTGTCACCGCGACCACCACTTGCACCGTCCACAGCCCGAATCTACACGTATGGAGGGACTGACCCGCTTCCTCTCCATGGCGTCATCCAGACCACCGTCGCCAGCGGAAGCTACTTCACCGAGGCGAGGTTCCACATCACCGAGGGTAAAAAGAGAACTCTACTCAGCTGCCACACGGCCGAGGACCTAGGACTTGTCTTCTTCGCCAACCAGATCCATGACTCCCACGCGGAAGCGATGCTGAAGGAGTTTCCGGCTCTCTTCAAAGGACTGGGGAAGCTCAAGGGCAAGAGGTTCAAGCTCCATATTGACCCTTCGGTACGACCTGTGGCCCTCAGGCACCGGCGGGTGCTCTTCAACCTACGCCCGCAAGTGGAGGAGGAGCTGAGGAAGCTCGAAGAGCTAGACGTAATCGAGAAGGTCTCTGGCCCCACTCCGTGGGTATCCCCGCTGGTCGTGGCGCCCAAACCCAAACAACCCGGAGCCATTCGGCTATGCGTTGACATGAGGCTGCCAAATACCGCGGTGAAAAGAGAACGTCACATCACCCCCACAATGGACGACATCGAGGCGGACCTAAACGGGGAGAAGTGGTTCTCCAAGCTAGACCTGAACGCCGGCTACCATCAGCTGGAGCTGGAGCCCGAGAGCAGGTATATCACCACCTTCTCGACGCACGTTGGCCTCCGAAGGTACAAGAGGCTCAGCTTCGGAGTATCGTCAGCCGCCGAGGTCTTCCAAAATGCCATCCGGGAAGCACTGTCGGGGCTGCAAGGGGTGATCAACCTCAGTGATGATATACTTGTGTTCTCAAACACGCTCGAGGAACACCACTCTCACCTCCGAGCCACTCTGAAGAGGCTGACAGACTGCGGGCTGACTCTGCACAAATCCAAGTGTTCGTTTTATCAGGAGAGCGTCGACTTCTTTGGATACACGTTCACCCGAGAAGGGCTCCTGGTGGACCCGAAGAAGGCCGAAGCCATCCGATCAGCCAGCACGCCTCGGAACCCCACCGAAGTGAGGAGTTTCCTCGGCATGGCCACGTACTGTGGGCGCTTCATCCACAATCTCGCAGCCATGTCAGCCACTACGGGTCCTTACACGCCACGATCACAAGTGGGAGTGGACGCTAGCGGCCAATAAAGCGTTCCAAGACATCAAGGCGGGGTTGTTGGACAAGACAGTAATGGCCTACTTCCACCCAAGACGACGAACGGAACTGGTCGTCGACGCCAGCCCGGTAGGCCTAGGAGCGGTCCTCCTTCAGGAACATGGCCCGGAAGTGTGGAAGCCGGTCGCCTACGCCAGTAAAGCTCTCACTGACACTGAGACCAGATACGCCCAAATCGAGAGGGAGGTGTTGGCTATCAAATGGGCGTGCCAACACTTCCACCTGTATCTGTGCGTCCAGGAGTTCCATGTCGTGACTGATCACAAACCGCTGCTCCCACTGTTTGCAGGCTCATCCCGGCTGGCGCCCCCGAGGATCGAACGATGGGCAGTGCAGCTGCAGGCATACAACTTCAAAGTGATCTATCGTCCAGGGGCCCACAACCCTGCCGACTATCTGTCTCGTCACCCGGAGTCCACAATGCCATCGGACCCATCGGTGGACGCCTGCAACACCGAAGCTTTCTTTAACATGGTGTCACGAGGGGCGTGTCCCACAGCCATGACCCTAGAAGAGATTGGCCGGGCCACCCAGGAAGACCACACTCTCTCCCGAGTGAGAGGAGCACTGGAGAACAACGGATGGGCCCATTTCATGGATGGAGCCCGCGTCCTCCGGCCGGAGGTCAGCCATGCCCGCCAACAACTATGGCAGGTCCGTAACGAACTCAGTGTGGGGGTAGAAGGAGTCATCTTGAGAGGGCACCTAATAGTGGTCCCAGAGGGCTTGCAGAAAAGGATCCTCACACTGGCACACGTCGGCCATCAGGGAATGGCGAAGACCAAGGCCAGGTTGCGAGACAAGGTCTGGTTCCCGGCGATGGACTCCATGGTGGAGGAGATGGTTCGACAGTGCCACGCATGTACAATCACCGGAGGAGACCCAGCGCCAGCACCCGTGATCACGGAGGAACCAAGCAAGACTCCCTGGACCCACCTCAGCCTGGACTTTGGGAGCTTCCCAGATGGACGTCACATGCTGGTCATGGTTGACTCGTTCTCGAAGTTCCCCATTGTCGAGGTGGTGTCGTCGACAGCCTTTCCCCAGGTGAAGAGGGTCCTGAACAGAACCTTCGCAATGATGGGACTACCGAAAGAGGTCAAATCCGACAACGGACCCCCGTTCCAGGGCCGAGAGTTTCAGGACTACCTCGAGAGTCAGGCGATTCGACATCGGAAGATCACCCCACTATGGCCCTAAGCAAACGGGGAAGTAGAACGCCTAATGAGGACACTGAACCGTGCATTGCGCATCGCAGTCGATAGTGGAGAAGACGCTGAAATAGCTCTCGACCAATTTCTTGGTGCGTATCGACAGACCCCTCATAGCACCACCAAGTGTGCTCCGGCCCATCTACTGTTCAAGAGGGCTCCTCAAGAGAGTATCCCGTCAGACCCGACGTGGGTGCCCGTGGAGCGGGATGATGCCGCCGTCCAAGCAAGGAGGGAGACAACGAATCGAAAGGCCAGCGAAGCCCGGAGAGCGCAAGAACCTCAGCTAAGAGTGGGAGACCGGGTGGTGATCAAAGACCGACACCCCGGGTGGAAGTTCCGGACGCCCTACGAGCCAGAAGTATGGATCGTGGTAGGTGTTCAAGAGACCATGGTCACTGCTCACAAGGGACAGCAATCCATAACGAGGAATGTGTCCAGTTTCAAGAAGACCGCTGAGAGGGCGCTGGATCAAGAAGCGTCTGACGATCAAGACTCTCTTCCAAGTTTCTCCCCTCCTTCCTCACCCAGCATGGGGAGTACCCCACCAGAAGTACCCCGGCAAGTCAGCCAGGGCTGTGCTGATCCTACACGACCGTCGAGTCAGGATCCCGCTGCCGAATTGTCTGGGAGTGTCCCGTCCAGCGTGTGGGCTGGTTACAGGGTCCGGAGCCAGAGGTATGGTCTCCGGCCGAATCCGGCGCCAAGTCAGCAACTGACAGACTTTGTATATACTTCTCCATGAACTGGGAGGACTTGATGGTCCAGAGCCGAAAGAAAGGAGGGATGTAGAGAGCCACCCGCGCCCTCTACTACATTGTTGCAACCTTCACGCATCCCCACACCCCTTGGGGTGGGCTCGCCCCGAGGGGATAAATAAACAGCCGGGGGACTGCTCGGGGTCTTCCGGTCACGATAGTGAAAGTAGCTGTGTCGTGCTTTTCTGCGCGCTGCCGCGGCCTAAATAACCCAGGCCTGCGCCGCGCTACAACTATGACACGTCTATTTGCACGATACGTATTCATTCAGTCTAGTGACAATGAGCTCCTAAATTTAAGTCAAGGAACTAAGGACCTTTTAACTTACATAACTACTTTTAATCGTCTCCTGTCTGAGACACATTGGCCAGAAGAACAACGTATGTCTCTTTTTTACAGAAGATTCTTTAGCTCACATTGTTGACCTTCCCAAAGATTATGGAGACTTTGTCGATTTAGTTGTAAAATTAGATTATAGGTTAGGCGAACGAAAGACCTCGTGGAGATCCCAGACCTATAATTGTAAAATCTGAACGAAAAGAAAAAGATGACAAACACAATGATCCAGAGCCCACGCAGATAGGTGGAATAAGGGGGCCACTATCTTTTGAGGAGAACATACTACGCTATAAAGGGAATCTGTGTTTATATTGCAGTTAAACCAAAAAAGAAAAAGATAATAGCAAACACAAACATAGACCAGTCAGAGTTGGGAAACTAATTTTCTCGAGGAAAATAGAGACCACCTCTTCAAGAAAATCAGGATCTGAGGTCTCAAGATATGTGCCTAACATAATAAATCGTGTACCTAAACACATGACTATTAGAATAACTGTTATCATTTCAGAGCAGCACAGACACAGTCTATCTATTTTATTGGATTCTGGCGCCACAGGCAATTTTTTTGATCTAACCCTGGCCAAGAAATTAGAAATCTCATACATTGCCGAACCTGAACCAGTAAGGGCAGTAGATGGTTCTGCCTTGTCCTCTGGTCTCATCCGTTATCACACACCACCTTTAACTTTAGTATGTGAAAATGGACATACCGAGCAGACAATCTTTGATTTAATTGACACTCCAACTTTTGGCGTGACTTTAGGCATACCCTGGTTGGAATTACACAACCCAAAAATCGATTGGGTTCAGAGAACAGTAAGTTTAGACTCAGCCTTCTGCAGAACGCATTGCTCTCAAGAGGCACAAGACCCTATCTATCCGTTACACTGTGCCAGTACTCAGGTCATTACTTCTTCATTGCCACAAGAATATAGTGACTATTCTGATGTTTTTGACCCTGTTCAAGCCACGCAACTCCCACCCCACAGGGTGTATGATTGCAGAATTGAGTTAATTGCAGGGGCTACATTACCATGTAGTAGGATTTACACTCTCACCAAGCCGGAGACTCAATACTTGAAGAAATATCTAGATGATTTACTGGAAATTGGCTTTATATGACATTCCACTTTTCCTATTTCATCGCCACTTTCTTTTGTGGCCAAGAAGTCCTGCGATCTCAGGGCTTGTATAGATTATCACGCAGTCAATTAAGCCACTATAAAAAAATCGCTATCCTTTACCACTTATTACTGTCCTCTTAGATCAAGTTAAAGGTTCCACCATGTACACTAAGTCAGATCTCCGAGGTGCATACCATCTGATACGCGTAAAGGAAGGCAATGAATGGAAAACCGCCTTCCGCACCAAATTCGGCCTTTTTGAATACACTGTCATGCCGTTCGGATTATGCAATGCTTCGGCGGCATTCCAATATTTTATAAATGAGGTTCTGCATGACCTTCTTGATATTTGCGTGATAGTCTACATTGATGATATACTCATCTTTTCAAAAGACGAACAAGAACATGTCCATTACGTACGAGCAGTGCTACAGAGACTTAGAGAGCACTCCCTATATGCCAAAATGGAGAAATGTGTTTTCCATGTCAAATCTGTGGAGTTTTTAGGATACTTCCTTTCTCCAAATGGGATTACCATGGATCCCAAAAAAGTTGAAGCTATCCTAACCTGGCCATCGCCAAATTCTGTGAAAGAGGTTCAGCGAGTCCTTGGTTTCGCGAATTTCTATAGGCGTTTTATTGCAATTTTTTTCAAAATTGTGACACCTATTACACAATTATTAAAAAAGGTCAGACATTTGTTTGGACTAAAGAATTGGAGGAAGCTTTCCAGGAGTTGAAGACCGCCTTTACAACAGCTCCTGTTCTCTCCTACCCAAATCTAGATCAACCATTTTTTGTTGAGGCGGACGCTTCACAAACTGTTATAGGAGGAGCCCTTATGCAAAAAGTTGCAAATACCTGACATTTACATCCTTTAGCCTGGGGGCGTGGCTAACCGCCGATCATGGCGGACGTCGTCTAGAGGAGCTCTGAGCCTGGGCAGCATTATTCTGCCGCATTGCCGATCACAGGGGCCCATCAGGGTCCGCCTGGGGGAGCAGAGCAACGGCGAGACGCGGCCAAGTGTGCAGTTTGGCCGGATGGCTGCCACCACCAGCGCAGAGAGAGATACTCGAAGTGGGGTCTAATCGGTGGCTGCTCCACATCAGCCGAGTGCGGCCGGAAACATCGGAGGGCCGAGTGGGCCCTGTTGCGTGATTATCGAGACCCTGCTGAAGATACAGAGGGGAGTAGTACCCCTGCTGCCCTACCACGACCTGCAATAGCAGGCGGAGAGAGGTGATACACTCCGTGGCCCCGGAGATAGCACCCGGCCACTGGTTTCTCGTGGCTCCCTCTGGGGACGGCCCCCGGAACTGGAACATCGCGGCATGCGGCCAGCGCCCTGCCCGGGGATTGTATCGCCTTTGGAGTAACGCGAGAAAAGCAGAGTGGGACTCCAGCGCCGGACTGCGCGAACGAGCTGACCTACTTCACAGAGACGGGAGGCCCGGTCCGCGGCCCATCGGGGCCTGGGCTTCCGACTGCGGAGTTAAGAACCCGGCCTCTAACGACGTCACGCAATGCTACTGGTGAGAGTGCCTGGGGCGGGGGACACAGCTCTAATTACCCCTGCACCTATCGCTGACCCCCCCAACTCTCTCGGGTGCAACACAGCTCCTTGGCTTGGGCGCGGGCTGAGAGAGCGCCGGCTGGAATGAGTAGGGGCACCGCTGCCTCTGACTGAGTTGGTCTTCCACCGACCATATTTCCGGGAGCCCGAGCTTTGTGGGAGTAGCGCGCCTGCCTGCCCAAGGACTCTGTGGGGAGGAGAAGACCGGGACCAGGCGGTGTGACAACAGAGAAATTATTGAGGCCCGCCATAGAACATGTGACACTGCGATATTAGTGCAACATCCTACGGGCCTCTGGTAGCTCAGGCAGCGGGGGTCGCCCTATCAGGAGCCAGTGACAGTGGCATCGCAACTGACTTTGTGCAGGGATCCAAAGTGGATCGCAGGGTCGGGGGTTCAATATGGCCCCACTCCCCCCCCAGAATATCGGGCAGGGCACGCTGACGGCAACAATCGGCCTGAACTTCCAAGTTGCCTCCGTCAGGGTCTGGGCATTGAGCGCCTGAAATTAGGAGTATTGTGGCTGACGGTGAGTCAGGTCTCTGGACATTTACAATATAGTGCACACACCGCCTGGGGGAGCCGAGGGGTCACACAGAGGAGTGCCTCGCGTCACCTTGTGGAAGCAGCCGAGACACCCGCCTTGACACAGCAGGCCTAGTCGACCATAGCTGAGGTACGGAAACGGGACAAGGTCGAGTTGCTACTCCCTTGATATTAGTGGTCGTAAGAGAGGAGTGTGTTGGGAAACATGGGGCGCCCCAAAGGGAAGCTGCTGGAGGCAGCCACCAGCAATACTCAACAAATGGAAGAGCCGGAACACACTGCGATCCCACCTTCACTCACCTGTATACCACCCACAAACGAGGAGACACCCTCGGACAAACTCGATCTAACACTGCAAGAGGTCAGGGAGTCCAGATAGGCCATAGAGCAACAGATCGGCACCTTCACAACCGGCTTCACGCTGCTCAAGGCGGATCACACTAAACTAGCAGACACGGTGAAGGCCAACAGTCTTGTTCTGGACGAGGTCCTACCTCAGCACAAGGAACACACGTTGCAAATTCAACAATTGCAGAAACAAGTCACAGGCCTGCAGGACAGAGAAGAGGATGCAGAAGGAAGGGCCAGACGAAACAACGTGCGCGTCATTAGGCTTCCGGGACGCAGCGAAGGCCCCAATGCTGCAAACTATATGGAACAGTGGTTCCGCGATCATGTGGCCCCTAACGACCTATCGGACTACTTTTGTGTGGAAAAGGCCCACAGGATACCTATGGGGAGACCCAAAGCGGAGGCTCCACCGCGACTGCTGATAGCCAGGATCCTAAACTATAGGGACCGCGACGTACTGCTCCAGAAAGCGCGGGAACAGGCCCAGATACGCTTTGAAAATTGCCGAATGTCGTTGTATCCTAATTATACCCTCATGGTCCAGCGACAAAGATCCTCCTTCTTGGCTGTAAAAAAGAAACTAAGGGCCATGAACCTTAAATAAGTGCTCTTATTTCCTGCCTGCCTGAAAATCATACATGACCAAAAGACATATTTTTTTGAGAGCCCATAAGATGTAAAAGAATGGATAGAAGTCATGGACCCGACCTCTCTACCTGGAGCTGCCTCCGAGAGTCTACCTAACAGCCCCAGGCGAACGCAGGGCAGGCGGTCGCGCCGCAATGTGAATTCAGCCCACAAACCACAGTCACACAGCCCAACACAGGAACAAGTGCAACGGAGTAAGGATATAGCCCTGGCGACAGTGACCACGTTCAGAGACTGTGCACTCCATACGGCCTCTGAATCCTCAGAAGGCAGCACGGTCCGATCGGATTCTGAGAGCAGCCTGGCTTTGTTTCCCACCGTGACGCCCCAGATGGCGGACGACTTACTGGAATGATGCAACACAAGAAAGACTATCCTGATCGCCCAGACAGACATTAAGCTTGTGGGATGAGACATGCAATGCAATAGCTTGACATATATCCTTTTATGTGATCTAAATGGCAATGTGATAGAATGTATATGAGCCCTGGGCTCAGCTGAGCTTATATATAAGTAGCTACTACACCATGAGTGGCGCGAGCGGCAACCCCCTATTTGCGAACGCACCATGTAAATGCAGCACAGTTATACAAGTTGTGTTTTTTGTTTGGACGGGTATAGTTCACCAACCGGGCCTTGTATTAGTAGTTCAGTGGGAGTTTTGGGGTTCTGGCACACAGCTGATGTCCTGCTCTAGATTGTGGCCTTTCTTTCACACCTGTGACACTATCTTCACCATCACTGTGCAGCACACATGCTTAGCTCCTACAACTTAATCACTTGGAATGTTCGGGGTCTAGGGTCAGTACAAAAGCGTCATAGGGTACACGCACAATTAATCAGGCGTAAAGCGCAGATAGTGTTCATGCAGGAATCACACCTCACAGAACCGGAAGCGGCGAACATGCGTAAGAAATGGAAGGGGCAAATCTTCACTACCAATTACTCTGCCTTTGCCAGGGGAACGACAACATGGATCAGACATGGGGTCCCGTTTATAGAACTAGAAAGGCGAACTGACGCGCAGGGTAGGTACATATTTCTACACGGGACACTCGATTGTACACACATTGTGCTGGGTAACATATACGCCCCAAACTTTGACCAGGATAAATTCTTCATAGGACTAAACCAGGTATTAATGGGGTGGGAAGTATACCTGTGGATCATAGGGGGTGATTGTAATGCGATCATGGACATTGGGCTCGATCGCTCACACCCTCCCCTACATGGAGCGGGAACCGTCTGACAAGCAGAGGCCCTGTGTAGATTGGTTGATGGGTGGGCACTGAGTGATGTGTGGAGACTGAGGTATTTGTCAAACAAACAGTATTCCTTTTACTCTCCAGTTCATCAACTACACACGAGAATTGACAGAATTCTCTGTTCACTAACAATAGCTACGCAAGTAACCCATACCACATACTTAGCTAAAACTTTCTCGGACCACAACCCTCTAGAAATTACCATCACTCGGGGCAGCATCCCCACCCCGGTACCCACATGGAAGCTCTGGCCCCAGATGTTAGAAGATGCTGTGTTCCGCACTACCCTGGCCAACACTATCACGCACTACTTTGCAGAGAATGGTGACACTGCATCTTCCATTTCAGTCGAATGGGACGCGTTTAAGGCAGTTATTCGGGGCACCGCAATCAGTGCTACAGTGGGTGTTAGGCAAGAAGTACGCAAAAATCTACAGGCGGTAGAGAACAAGATGAATGGGCTGGAATAGGAAGCCGCGAGGGATCCGGAAAAACAGGCTCCCCTGCAAGAGGCGCGTATCCAGCATGCAGAACTACTAGAGTCCCTTAGGATCATAGATTATATACTCAACTAAAACATACAGACGCAGACAAATCTGGGACACTTCTGGCCAGAATATTGAGAGTTAGCAAAATTACAACACCAAGGGGAGCCACAGTTATTACTCAGCAAGACATTAACAAAGCCTTTAGAATGTATTATGCTACACTCTACGACAAACCAGATCCAATAGACAACACTCACATAGACGCATTCCTAGACGGACTGCCCTACCCGCAGCTCACTGTAGAGTCTCAGGATGCACTGGCAGGTCCTATCACCAAAGCCGAAATAAAAGCAGCTATCAAGGGGCTCCCACGGAACAAAGCGCTGGGACTGGATGGCCTCCCGGCTGAGTTTTTCAATACTTATGTTGAGGTCTTAGTTCCCCAACTGGAGAACCTTTACAATAGGTCGTTAGAATTAGGCCACCTTCCCCCTACCACAACACAGGCATTAGTAGTCTCACTTCCCAAACCCGGGAGGGATAGGTCAGGCATGTCCGGGTACCGCCCATTATCTCTCCTGGCGACAGAGTACAAAATACTAAGCAAAATACTTGCGAACAGGCTCCTTCCTTATTTAAATAAGCTCATACATATAGATCAATGCAGGTTCCTACCAGCACGCAGCACGTCCTTAAACATCAGAAGGCTACACCACATCATGGCAACAACCCCTGAAAACTATGCAAACGTGGGCTGTGTCGCACTAGACCTAAAGCAAGCGTTTGACACACTCACGTGAGACTACATATTCAAAGCTATAGGGAAATTCGGATTGCCCCTGGGGTACCTTCTATAGCTATGTTTACTGTACGAGATCCCACCACGACAGTCCGCACGGGTGGACACATTTCACGCGAATATTCGGTATTCAGGGGCACGCGACAGGGAAGCCTCCTGTCGCCATTGTTATTCATTCTTGCGTTGGAGCCACTGGCACTTAAGCTACGCTTAGAGGCTAATCAACTCGGAATCCCGATTGCCAACTCCACACATCTGATATCTGCTTATGCGGATGACAATTATATATGCACGAGACCTCATGGGGATGCTGGACCCCACCCCTGACATTTTCTTTAGGTTTGAACAGATATCGGGTCTCGCCATTAATGCAGCAAAATCAAATGCCTTCTTTTTCCGAGAATGTGCCCGCCCAGAGGAGATTAACTTCGGGCCATACTCTCTCCCGGTGGCACAACACACTTTTAAATATCTTGGCATACACATATACGGGTCCCACACGGACATGCTAGAGGGTAACCTTACCAGGGCGATCAGGTCAATACGCTCGAGTCACCTTATGGACTACGCTACCCCTTTCTGCCATGGGCCGCGCGGCAGTGTCGAAAATGGTGGTCCTCCCCCGGCTTTTAGATTATTTTACTGACCTACCGATCATAGTACCTCCCGCTACTTTCAGTACCCTAGACACTTGTAGTATTGTTACATGATCTTTTATTCCCTATGTTTCTCTGCTCTAGCTGCTCAGCCTGTGTGTGTGTCTTCTGTATGGAATGTTGGTGAGTGGACCTTGAGTAGAATGCCTGGGTGACTGAATGAGGAGTGACAGTTGGTGAGAGGGGCTGAGCAGCTAGCAGGCTGCTCCTGGTGGGGCATTTATTTACCACCTACAGGCTGCCCTACAGGACTTATATACCTGTTAATGATGACCTACCTGTTGATAAGGACTTCCTGATGTTACCTGTGAATAAACCTACTTGGATTACAAGTTACAGCGTGTCATCATTACTACATTAATTTTGGCGACGAGTTGGAGACCTCCCCACGCTCTACAGTTGGTAAAGATGCCTTCTACAATGTGTTGGGAAGAAGCTACAATAGGGAGAAAACGACAGGCGCAGACAACACGAACAAGACGCAACAAGCTTGAGCCACAAGATGCAACCCAGAAACTTAAGGAGCCACAAAGTAAGGAGCCACAAAGGGAACATAAACAGCACGCAAAGCAGCCCCACCAGTGTCCATTTACATCGGACAGCCCAGCCCAAGTGTGCTGTGTTGTGTTCACCTGGCACTTATGGACAGAATGTGCGCATTCAAGAGATACTCCTATTAACATGCACCTGGAGAACTTTATGTTGTGTTTGCTGCGCGTCTCTTAAAGGTGTCTTTGGATTGAACTGCACACATCTAGATTTACATAGACATTTTATTGTGACTACTATGCCTGATGCAGTTATGGTGATGTGGAACATTGATGGCAAGATTTATCTACATGAAGTATGTTGCCTTGTTTAAAATTCATGGAACAGCTGAGGGTGCAAGACATTTAGGTGAGACATGTTTTTGTCTTTCATTGTTGGCTTGGCTGAGACCTTTTGTCTGCAGCGCTTCCCAACCGCCGTTTTCAACTTTTGAAAGTATTTTGGCACGAGCTCTAATCAGCGCGCGCGAGCTCACCTTCTCTGTGAAGACGCGCTGACTGCCTCTTGCCGCTTCTTCGTGAGATCTTTTGTGACGACATGCTGCTTCTGGATGCCTGCACGCGTGGACGCGCCGTGAGCCATTCGGCTCAGCGTCACGTACGCGCGGCCATCTTAGGGTTGGCAATGGTTCTTATCAATTGTTTGTGCTCTTCTCTTATTTTGCCAACCACGTCTTCATCACGGCAAAAGTGTTTTCAATAAAGCTTTTTGGGTGTCATCGGTTTCACAAGCATCGCGCTGCTTATAGACGTTGTTAAAGATGAATGTGCCTGAAGCCTTCCGGCGCGGTATCACTGTGCGAGCCGCCATCCTTTAGGAAGTTGCAGCATCGGATCTCCGGATTTCTCTGTATTCTGCAATATTCTTTGGAGCTCACTGGCCGAGTGAGTATACATCATTTTCCGGAGTAAGTGTTCAGGTTATTTTCAAGTAAAGGTATGTTTCCAGTCCTCAGTATTGTTCTGTTTTCCGGTACTGGCTTTGATCTCCAAGAACTCACGCTGCAAGAGGTGCCAGAAGGTGGATGTCTAATTTGTCTATTAATCCAAAGGACTGAGTTTTGAAGAGCCATGGACCATGTTTCTATTGAAGTAACTCTCTTCAACGTAAAGGTGTGATGTACTTTTGGTGGTATATCCGGTTTTGATGGCATAACATTCCTAAGGAATTCGTGTGAGACATCGCTCACAGGAGTTGTCTATCCCAGTTATAGACTGTTTTTTTTAATGTGTTTTATTGTGTTTCACTGACTTTGTTTACAAAGGCATATTTATATTACAGACTACATCTGGGGTGCACTAGTAGAGAGTGTGCCTTGTGTGCCGTCATTCACGCTATTCCGGCGAGAGATCGCTCACCAGCATGTTTGTATATGTTTTGCAAACTTCTCAGTATTTACTGCCTTCATGTATAGTGAGATATGTTTTGCTAATTATTGCTGATTTTGTAAAGTTTATTTCTTACAGTATTTATGTAGGAAGTGTTTGTGACATTGTGCCCTGACATGAGGGTGGGCTCTAAGGGTTGTGTTTCCTTTTTGACATGTTGCAAGGAGATTCTTCCCTTGCGTGCATAAGACACCTTGTGCTGCACGTTATTTGTTTGTTGCAAGGGTTTTGTTCCTTGTTTGAACATATGTTTTGGTTGCAGGGTTTTGGTTCCCTGTGTGCATAAGACACCTTGTGCCGCACATTATTTGTTTGTTGCAGGGGTGGGTTCCCTGTGTGCGTAAGACACCTTGTGCCGCACGTTATTTCCCCTGTGTGCGTAATACTACTTTTGTCGCACGTTTTGTTTGTGCAAGGTTTAGACCTTGTATGCCTCCTTACATGGAGAGCACATACATTATTTCAGGTTGTCCCTTGTAAATGGTGGGGGCAGGACATTGGGTTTTTAGTCCCTCTAGTCCACATGACTTGATTCTCCTCACGGAGAGCACATACGGTTGTCCCTTGTTAATGGTGGGGGCAGGACATTGGGTTTTAGTCCCTTTAGTTCTCATGACTTGTCTCTCTAAATGGAGAGCACGTACTTTACATTGTTGTCCCTTGGTTATGTTGGGGGCAGGATATTGGGTTTCAGTCCCTTTAGTCCACATGACATTTTGATTTATATTTATTTTCCGTATTTGAGGAGGGGGATGGGTACTGTATTCTGTATCCATCTTTCCTTCTTGTCTTTGGTTCCTTTCCCTCTCGTGGTGCGGTGTTCCCGTCATCTATGGGTCTGGGCTTTTGACTCTGTTTTTATAGTTAATTTCCACTTTATGATGTGGGCGTTGTTTCCTTCATCTTTGGGTTGTGGACTATTTATTACTGCTGTATTTTTATGTTTATAGTTTATGCATTGGTTTTGTTTATTCTTCTGTTCAAAAGGGAAGAGATATGTAGTATTCTTACATGATGTTTTATTCCCTATGTTTCTCTGCTCTAGCTGCTCAGCCTGTGTGTGTGTCTTCTGTATGGAATGTTGGTGAGTGGACCTTGAGTAGAATGCCTGGGTGACTGGATGAGGAGTGACAGTTGGTGAGAGGGGCTGAGCAGCTAGCAGGCTGCTCCTGGTGGGGCTGTTATTTACCACCTACAGGCTGCCCTACAGGACTTATATACCTGTTAATGATGACCTACCTGTTGAAAAGGACTTCCTGATGTTACCTGTGAATAAACCTACTTGGATTACAAGTTACAGCGTGTCATCATTACAACAACACTATACTCTCAGAACTTATATGGGGGGCCGGAAGGAGTAGAGTAAGCCTTAAAAAACTACAGCTAGAGACCAACAGAGGGGGGCTGGGAGTACCTGGACCGTAGAGCATATTATTATACGAGTCAGCTGCAATGGCTGTCCTACTGGACAGCTGGTCGCAACCTACACGAGATAGGCTACACATTGCGTGATATTGACCAAGGTACCCTACACACATTACTACTAACGCAATGTAAAATCCCCTCAAACGTGCCACCCCTGTTGCGCACGACCACTACTGTGCTGGAAGGCAGTGCTACAATACACGTCCCGATGCCCCCCCTATGCAGGGAACATCCCACTAGTAGGAATCCCAATTCTTAGTGGTAGGCTCACAAAGTGCCGGATAGGGGCCTAGCTGGATGAAGGAGTCGACACGGTAGGGGCCTTATTTAATAATGAAATTTTAATGGACCATGAGAACTTTGTGCTGGAAACAGGAGTACCAAATCATTTGTACCTGATACATGCCGCAATATTACAATATGTCAGGAAGCACTGGGCCCCCCAGAGAAACAAACCCCTGACTCACGAATTGGTTAAAGCCCTATATTACATGGGGCAGGGACGTTCCCTTATCAAATGGTTATATGTAGGAATACGGGCACATGCTGGGGTTCCGCTTACAGACTTACGAGCCAAATGGGTGGAGGATATTGAGCGGGAGTTCTCAGACAGGATATGGGCTGGAATACTGGAGTACCCCAAAAAAGTGACCCGAAACACAAAGTTCAAATTCATACAAAGCATGGTTCTCCATAGAGCCTATCTCACACCACGGCGACTGCAGCGGAAGTTCCCAAATGCGCAACATCACTGCCCTCGGTGCCAGTTGGACGAGGCAGACTTAACCCACATGTTATGGGCATGCCCCCAATTGAGAAGCTTCTGGGAGTCAATCCGGCTCCACATACTGACAGTTACACAGTTACACGTGGGGGACTCGGCAGAGGAGTGTCTTTTAGGCCTACGTAAATGCTCGACCAAACAGAAGGTGCAGCTCCGGCTCCTGGACCTCGCCCTGATCATTGCCAAGCGATCGATAACCATGCGATGGAAGTCAGCAAAACCCCCTACTGGATACACCTGGCAAAGTGAAATGCTCCGCTGGGGCGGGGCTGAGAGTCCCGCAATACGGCGGGAGGAGGCCAGAGGATTACGAAAAAACACGATATCCATGGAATGGGATATTATGCTAGAAGCCATCAAAGGTATAGACCTGGATCCCATAGCGAGAACCCCGAATGCACAGCAGTCCGTAGCATAGTTGTAATACACATACATTCAGTTTAAGACAGGTTAAGTTAAAGGCCACAATCACTAACGTTAAAGATTACTGATTGTTTGAACAGGACGCAATAATACACACACACACAGTAGAGGTTGCCAGAACGGGAGTGGGTGGGGGGAGGAGAGACGGGCGGGGCACGTTGGTTAACAGCTTTGCTAAACATTTGCAGAAAGCTTAATAAAGGAATAGTACTGGGCATATGCCTGATGAGCGTTGTCCGAGACTATGCTGCCAATGAAGATATAGCATGTATATACCACCACTGTATATTGTGACACGAATCATTAACACATGGTGTACTTGTATGGCTAGTCATACTGACTGTTTAATGGAAAATGAATAAAGTTTGTTTTAAAAAATACATCCTTTAGCCTATTATTCACGCAAACTGTTAAAAGCAGAACAAAATTACACTGTGGCTGAGCGTGAACTCCTTGCTATAAAAGACGCATTCTCAGAATGGAGGCACCATCTCTTAGGCACTAAACACACAATCACAATATTCACTGACTATAAGAATATACAATTCTTTACATCTGTTAAGGCCCTAACCCCCAGACAAATGAGATGGCTACATTTTTTTAGTGAGTTTGATTTTATTATAACTTATCGCCCGGGTCAAAAACAATTGCTGTCCGATACATTATCTAGGATTAATGAGAAAGACTCAAAAGAACAAGGTACTACTACACAAAGCATTATACCAACTGACAGAATAGTGGTCTTAACAAAAACTGACACTTTCCTGACAGACCTGAAAATTGCTTCTCAAAATATAGACAAAAAGAAATTGCTGCAAAAACCAAAGAACTCCATAATAGACGGATATTTTTATTACAATAACAAGTTATTTATTCCACAGGATTCACAAAGACAACAAATTTTAGTTTGGCATCATGACTCTAGTATTTCTGGACATCCAGGGACACAAAAAACTCTAGAGTTTTGTTCACACAATTTTTGGTGGAAAAATATCCAAAAGGACATGCAGGATTATATTAATAAATGCCCTGTTTGTGCTCGGAATAAGTCACAGCATATAGCACCTACCGGTCTGTTACATCCACTACCTATGCAAAACACACAAGATGATGGACGGAATGCTGCACACTGGCAAACATTCACCCCCAGTCACAGATCTGGGTTTAATCCATCGTTATTTTGCTTCACCACGCCACACCAGTTCAGACATAGCCATATGCAAATCAGTCCTGACCCTGTGCCTCATGGGAACAGTCCAGACCGAACTGCCAAGCCATGTCTTCCCCGGACCGGAATCAAGCATCCTAGGACCGGTTTCAGGCTATCAGCCTTCATCAGCCAGGATAGCTTGACTCCAGTGGCGTAGTGAGCATGGGACCCACGTCTGGGCATACCCCCCCCCCCACTTAGAGCAAAATGCAAAACACACAAGATGATGGACGGAATGCTGCACACTGGCAAACATTCACCCCCAGTCACAGCTCTGGGTTTAATCCATCGTTATTTTGCTTCACCACGCCACCCCAGTTCAGACATAGCCATATGCAAATCAGTCCTGACCCTGTGCCTCATGGGAACAGTCCAGACCGAACTGCCAAGCCATGTCTTCCCTGGACCGGAATCAAGCATCCTAGGACCGGTTTCAGGCTATCAGCCTTCATCAGCCAGTTCGGCAACACTGATTTGCATATGGCTATGTCTGAACTGGGGTGGCGTGGTGAAGCAAAATATCGATGGATTAAACCCAGATCTGTGACTGGGGGTGAATGTTTGCCAATGTGCAGCATTCCGTCCATCATCTTGTATGTTTTGCATTTTGCCCTAAGTGGGAAGGGTATGCCCAGATGTGGGTCCCGTGCTCACTACGCCACTGGAGTCAAGCTATCCTGGCTGATGAAGGCTGATAGCCTGAAACTGGTCCTAGGATGCTTGATTCCGGTCCAGGGAAGACATGGCTTGGCAGTTCGGTCTGGACTGTTCCCATGAGGCACAGGGTCAAGACTGATTTGCATATGGCTATGTCTGAACTGGGGTGGCGTGGTGAAGCAAAATAACAATGGATTAAACCCAGATCTGTGACTGGGGGTGAATGTTTGCCAATGTGCAGCATTCCGTCCATCATCTTGTGTGTTTTGCATTTTGCCCTAAGTGGGAAGGGTATGTCCAGACGTGGGTCCCGTACTCACTACGCCACTGGAGTCAAGCTATCCTGGCTGATGAAGGCTGATAGCCTGAAACCGGTCTTAGGATGCTTGATTCCGGTCCAGGGAAGACATGGCTTGGCAGTTCGGTCTGGACTGTTCCCATGAGGCACAGGGTCAAGACTGATTTGCATATGGCTATGTCTGAACTGGGGTGGCGTGGTGAAGCAAAATAACGATGGATTAAACCCAGATCTGCGACTGGGGTGAATGTTTGCCAATGTGCAGCATTCCGTCCATCATCTTGTGTGTTTTGCATTTTGCCCTAAGTGGGAAGGGTATGCCCAGACGTGGGTCCCGTGCTCACTATGCCACTGGAGTCAAGCTATCCTGGCTGATGAAGGCTGATAGCCTGAAACCGGTCCTAGGATGCTTGATTCCGGTCCAGGGAAGACATGGCTTGGCAGTTCGGTCTGGACTGTTCCCATGAGGCACAGGGTCAAGACTGATTTGCATATGGCTATGTCTGAACTGGGGTGGCGTGGTGAAGCAAAATAACGATGGATTAAACCCAGATCTGTGACTGGGGGTGAATGTTTGCCAATGTGCAGCATTCCGTCCATCATCTTGTGTGTTTTGCATTTTGCCCTAAGTGGGAAGGGTATGCCCAGATGTGGGTCCCGTGCTCACTACGCCACTGGAGTCAAGCTATCCTGGCTGATGAAGGCTGATAGCCTGAAACTGGTCCTAGGATGCTTGATTCCGGTCCAGGGAAGACATGGCTTGGCAGTTCGGTCTGGACTGTTCCCATGAGGCACAGGGTCAAGACTGATTTGCATATGGCTATGTCTGAACTGGGGTGGCGTGGTGAAGCAAAATAACGATGGATTAAACCCAGATCTGTGACTGGGGGTGAATGTTTGCCAATGTGCAGCATTCCGTCCATCATCTTGTGTGTTTTGCATTTTGCCCTAAGTGGGAAGGGTATGCCCAGACGTGGGTCCCGTGCTCACTACGCCACTGGAGTCAAGCTATCCTGGCTGATGAAGGCTGATAGCCTGAAACCGGTCCTAGGATGCTTGATTCCGGTCCAGGGAAGACATGGCTTGGCAGTTCGGTCTGGACTGTTCCCATGAGGCACAGGGTCAAGACTGATTTGCATATGGCTATGTCTGAACTGGGGTGGCGTGGTGAAGCAAAATAACGATGGATTAAACCCAGATCTGTGACTGGGGGTGAATGTTTGCCAATGTGCAGCATTCCGTCCATCATCTTGTGTGTTTTGCATTTTGCCCTAAGTGGGAAGGGTATGCCCAGACGTGGGTCCCGTGCTCACTACGCCACTGGAGTCAAGCTATCCTGGCTGATGAAGGCTGATAGCCTGAAACCGATCCTAGGATGCTTGATTCCGGTCCAGGGAAGACATGGCTTGGCAGTTCGGTCTGGATTGTTCCCATGAGGCACAGGGTCAAGACTGATTTGCATATGGCTATGTCTGAACTGGGGTGGCGAGGTGAAGCAAAATAACGATGGATTAAACCCAGATCTGTGACTGGGGGTGAATGTTTGCCAATGTGCAGCATTCCGTCCATCATCTTGTGTGTTTTGCATTTTGCCCTAAGTGGGAAGGGTATGTCCAGACGTGGGTCCCGCGCTCACTACGCCACTGGAGTCAAGCTATCCTGGCTGATGAAGGCTGATAGCCTGAAACCGGTCTTAGGATGCTTGATTCCGGTCCAGGGAAGACATGGCTTGGCAGTTCGGTCTGGACTGTTCCCATGAGGCACAGGGTCAAGACTGATTTGCATATGGCTATGTCTGAACTGGGGTGGCGTGGTGAAGCAAAATAACGATGGATTAAACCCAGATCTGCGACTGGGGGTGAATGTTTGCCAATGTGCAGCATTCCGTCCATCATCTTGTGTGTTTTGCATTTTGCCCTAAGTGGGAAGGGTATGCCCAGACGTGGATCCCGTGCTCACTATGCCACTGGAGTCAAGCTATCCTGGCTGATGAAGGCTGATAGCCTGAAACCGGTCCTAGGATGCTTGATTCCGGTCCAGGGAAGACATGGCTTGGCAGTTCGGTCTGGACTGTTCCCATGAGGCACAGGGTCAAAACTGATTTGCATATGGCTATGTCTGAACTGGGGTGGCGTGGTGAAGCAAAATAACGATGGATTAAACCCAGATCTGTGACTGGGGGTGAATGTTTGCCAATGTGCAGCATTCCGTCCATCATCTTGTGTGTTTTGCATTTTGCCCTAAGTGGGAAGGGTATGTCCAGACGTGGTCCCGTGCTCACTACGCCACTGGAGTCAAGCTATCCTGGCTGATGAAGGCTGATAGCCTGAAACCGGTCTTAGGATGCTTGATTCCGGTCCAGGGAAGACATGGCTTGGCAGTTCGGTCTGGACTGTTCCCATGAGGCACAGGGTCAAGACTGATTTGCATATGGCTATGTCTGAACTGGGGTGGCGTGGTGAAGCAAAATAACGATGGATTAAACCCAGATCTGCGACTGGGGGTGAATGTTTGCCAATGTGCAGCATTCCGTCCATCATCTTGTGTGTTTTGCATTTTGCCCTAAGTGGGAAGGGTATGCCCAGACGTGGGTCCCGTGCTCACTACGCCACTGGAGTCAAGCTATCCTGGCTGATGAAGGCTGATAGCCTGAAACCGGTCCTAGGATGCTTGATTCCGGTCCAGGGAAGACATGGCTTGGCAGTTCGGTCTGGACTGTTCCCATGAGGCACATGGTCAAGACTGATTTGCATATGGCTATGTCTGAACTGGGGTGGCGTGGTGAAGCAAAAATAACGATGGATTAAACCCAGATCTGTGACTGGGGGTGAATGTTTGCCAATGTGCAGCATTCCGTCCATCATCTTGTGTGTTTTGCATTGTGCCCTAAGTGGGAAGGGTATGCCCAGACGTGGGTCCCGTGCTCACTACGCCACTGGAGTCAAGCTATCCTGGCTGATGAAGGCTGATAGCCTGAAACCGGTCTTAGGATGCTTGATTCCGGTCCAGGGAAGACATGGCTTGGCAGTTCGGTCTGGACTGTTCCCATGAGGCACAGGGTCAAGACTGATTTGCATATGGCTATGTCTGAACTGGGGTGGCGTGGTGAAGCAAAATAACGATGGATTAAACCCAGATCTGCGACTGGGGGTGAATGTTTGCCAATGTGCAGCATTCCGTCCATCATCTTGTGTGTTTTGCATTTTGCCCTAAGTGGGAAGGGTATGCCCAGATGTGGGTCCCGTGCTCACTACGCCACTGGAGTCAAGCTATCCTGGCTGATGAAGGCTGATAGCCTGAAACCGGTTCTAGGATGCTTGATTCCGGTCCAGGGAAGACATGGCTTGGCAGTTCGGTCTGGACTGTTCCCATGAGGCACAGGGTCAAGACTGATTTGCATATGGCTATGTCTGAACTGGGGTGGCGTGGTGAAGCAAAATAACGATGGATTAAACCCAGATCTGTGACTGGGGGTGAATGTTTGCCAATGTGCAGCATTCCGTCCATCATCTTGTGTGTTTTGCATTTTGCCCTAAGTAGGAAGGGTATGCCCAGACGTGGGTCCCGTGCTCACTACGCCACTGGAGTCAAGCTATCCTGGCTGATGAAGGCTGATAGCCTGAAACCGGTCCTAAGATGCTTGATTCCGGTCCAGGGAAGAAATGGCTTGGCAGTTCGGTCTGGACTGTTCCCATGAGGCACAGGGTCAAGACTGATTTGCATATGGCTATGTCTGAACTGGGGTGGCGTGGTGAAGCAAAATAACGATGGATTAAACCCAGATCTGTGACTGGGGGTGAATGTTTGCCAATGTGCAGCATTCCGTCCATCATCTTGTGTGTTTTGCATTTTGCCCTAAGTGGGAAGGGTATGCCCAGACGTGGGTCCCGTGCTCACTATGCCACTGGAGTCAAGCTATCCTGGCTGATGAAGGCTGATAGCCTGAAACCGGTCCTAGGATGCTTGATTCCGGTCCAGGGAAGACATGGCTTGGCAGTTCGATCTGGACTGTTCCCATGAGGCACAGGGTCAAGACTGATTTGCATATGGCTATGTCTGAACTGGGGTGGCGTGGTGAAGCAAAATAACGATGGATTAAACCCAGATCTGTGACTGGGGGTGAATGTTAGCCAATGTGCAGCATTCCGTCCATCATCTTGTGTGTTTTGCATTTTGTCCTAAGTGGGAAGGGTATGCCCAGACGTGGGTCCCGTGCTCACTACGCCACTGGAGTCAAGCTATCCTGGCTGATGAAGGCTGATAGCCTGAAACCGGTCCTAGGATGCTTGATTCCGGTCCAGGGAAGACATGGCTTGGCAGTTCGGTCTGGACTGTTCCCATGAGGCACAGGGTCAAGACTGATTTCATATGGCTATGTCTGAACTGGGGTGGCGTGGTGAAGCAAAATAACGATGGATTAAACCCAGATCTGTGACTGGGGGTGAATGTTTGCCAATGTGCAGCATTCCGTCCATCATCTTGTGTGTTTTGCATTTTACCCTAAGTGGGAAGGGTATGCCCAGACGTGGGTCCCGTGCTCACTACGCCACTGGAGTCAAGCTATCCTGGCTGATGAAGGCTGATAGCCTGAAACCGGTCCTAGGATGCTTGATTCCGGTCCAGGGAAGACATGGCTTGGCAGTTCGGTCTGGCTGTTCCCATGAGGCACAGGGTCAAGACTGATTTGCATATGGCTATGTCTGAACTGGGGTGGCGAGGTGAAGCAAAATAACAATGGATTAAACCCAGATCTGTGACTGGGGGTGAATGTTTGCCAATGTGCAGCATTCCGTCCATCATCTTGTGTGTTTTGCATTTTGCCCTAAGTGGGAAGGGTATGCCCAGACGTGGGTCCCGTGCTCACTACGCCACTGGAGTCAAGCTATCCTGGCTGATGAAGGCTGATAGCCTGAAACCGGTCCTAGGATGCTTGATTCCGGTCCAGGGAAGACATGGCTTGGCAGTTCGGTCTGGACTGTTCCCATGAGGCACAGGGTCAAGACTGATTTGCATATGGCTATGTCTGAACTGGGGTGGCGTGGTGAAGCAAAATAACGATGGATTAAACCCAGATCTGTGACTGGGGTGAATGTTTGCCAATGTGCAGCATTCCATCCATCATCTTGTGTGTTTTGCATTTTGCCCTAAGTGGGAAGGGTATGCCCAGACGTGGGTCCCGTGCTCACTACGCCACGGGAGTCAAGCTATCCTGGCTGATGAAGGCTGATAGCCTGAAACCGGTCCTAGGATGCTTGATTCCGGTCCAGGGAAGACATGGCTTGGCAGTTCGGTCTGGACTGTTCCCATGAGGCACAGGGTCAAGACTGATTTGCATATGGCTATGTCTGAACTGGGGTGGCGTGGTGAAGCAAAATAACGATGGAGTAAACCCAGATCTGTGACTGGGGGTGAATGTTTGCCAATGTGCAGCATTCCGTCCATCATCTTGTGTGTTTTGCATTTTGCCCTAAGTGGGAAGGGTATGCCCAGACGTGGGTCCCGTGCTCACTACGCCACTGGAGTCAAGCTATCCTGGCTGATGAAGGCTGATAGCCTGAAACCGGTCCTAGGATGCTTGATTCCGGTCCAGGGAAGACATGGCTTGGCAGTTCGGTCTGGACTGTTCCCATGAGGCACAGGGTCAAGACTGATTTGCATATGGCTATGTCTGAACTTGGGTGGCGTGGTGAAGCAAAATAACGATGGATTAAACCCAGATCTGTGACTGGGGTGAATGTTTGCCAATGTGCAGCATTCCGTCCATCATCTTGTGTGTTTTGCATTTTGCCCTAAGTGGGAAGGGTATGCCCAGACGTGGGTCCCGCGCTCACTACGCCACTGGAGTCAAGCTATCCTGGCTGATGAAGGCTGATAGCCTGAAACCGGTCCTAGAATGCCTGATTCCGGTCCAGGGAAGATATGGCTTGGCAGTTCGGTCTGGACTGTTCCCATGAGGCACAGGGTCAAGACTGATTTGCATATGGCTATGTCTGAACTGGGGTGGCGTGGTGAAGCAAAGAACGATGGATTAAACCCAGATCTGTGACTGGGGGTGAATGTTTGCCAATGTGCAGCATTCCGTCCATCATCTTGTGTGTTTTGCATTTTGCCCTAAGTGGGAAGGGTATGCCCAGACGTGGGTCCCGTGCTCACTACGCCACTGGAGTCAAGCTATCCTGGCTGATGAAGGCTGATAGCCTGAAACCGGTCCTAGGATGCTTGATTCCGGTCCAGGAAGATATGGCTTGGCAGTTCGGTCTGGACTGTTCCCATGAGGCACAGGGTCAAGACTGATTTGCATATGGCTATGTCTGAACTGGGGTGGCGTGGTGAAGCAAAATAACGATGGATTAAACCCAGATCTGTGACTGGGGGTGAATGTTTGCCAATGTGCAGCATTCCGTCCATCATCTTGTGTGTTTTGCATTTTACCCTAAGTGGGAAGGGTATGCCCAGACGTGGGTCCCGTGCTCACTACGCCACTGGAGTCAAGCTATCCTGGCTGATGAAGGCTGATAGCCTGAAACCGGTCCTAGGATGCTTGATTCCGGTCCAGGGAAGACATGGCTTGGCAGTTCGATCTGGACTGTTCCCATGAGGCACAGGGTCAAGACTGATTTGCATATGGCTATGTCTGAACTGGGGTGGCGTGGTGAAGCAAAATAACGATGGATTAAACCCAGATCTGTGACTGGGGGTGAATGTTAGCCAATGTGCAGCATTCCGTCCATCATCTTGTGTGTTTTGCATTTTGTCCTAAGTGGGAAGGGTATGCCCAGACGTGGGTCCCGTGCTCACTACGCCACTGGAGTCAAGCTATCCTGGCTGATGAAGGCTGATAGCCTGAAACCGGTCCTAGGATGCTTGATTCCGGTCCAGGGAAGACATGGCTTGGCAGTTCGGTCTGGACTGTTCCCATGAGGCACAGGGTCAAGACTGATTTCATATGGCTATGTCTGAACTGGGGTGGCGTGGTGAAGCAAAATAACGATGGATTAAACCCAGATCTGTGACTGGGGGTGAATGTTTGCCAGTGTGCAGCATTCCGTCCATCATCTTGTGTGTTTTGCATTTTACCCTAAGTGGGAAGGGTATGCCCAGACGTGGGTCCCGTGCTCACTACGCCACTGGAGTCAAGCTATCCTGGCTGATGAAGGCTGATAGCCTGAAACCGGTCCTAGGATGCTTGATTCCGGTCCAGGGAAGACATGGCTTGGCAGTTCGGTCTGGCTGTTCCCATGAGGCACAGGGTCAAGACTGATTTGCATATGGCTATGTCTGAACTGGGGTGGCGAGGTGAAGCAAAATAACGATGGATTAAACCCAGATCTGTGACTGGGGGTGAATGTTTGCCAATGTGCAGCATTCCGTCCATCATCTTGTGTGTTTTGCATTTTGCCCTAAGTGGGAAGGGTATGCCCAGACGTGGGTCCCGCGCTCACTACGCCACTGGAGTCAAGCTATCCTGGCTGATGAAGGCTGATAGCCTGAAACCGGTCCTAGAATGCCTGATTCCGGTCCAGGGAAGATATGGCTTGGCAGTTCGGTCTGGACTGTTCCCATGAGGCACAGGGTCAAGACTGATTTGCATATGGCTATGTCTGAACAGGGGTGGCGTGGTGAAGCAAAGAACGATGGATTAAACCCAGATCTGTGACTGGGGGTGAATGTTTGCCAATGTGCAGCATTCCGTCCATCATCTTGTGTGTTTTGCATTTTGCCCTAAGTGGGAAGGGTATGCCCAGACGTGGGTCCCGTGCTCACTACGCCACTGGAGTCAAGCTATCCTGGCTGATGAAGGCTGATAGCCTGAAACCGGTCCTAGGATGCTTGATTCCGGTCCAGGGAAGATATGGCTTGGCAGTTCGGTCTGGACTGTTCCCATGAGGCACAGGGTCAAGACTGATTTGCATATGGCTATGTCTGAACTGGGGTGGCGTGGTGAAGCAAAATAACGATGGATTAAACCCAGATCTGTGACTGGGGGTGAATGTTTGCCAATGTGCAGCATTCCGTCCATCATCTTGTGTGTTTTGCATTTTGCCCTAAGTGGGAAGGGTATGCACAGACGTGGGTCCGGTGCTCACTATGCCACTGGAGTCAAGCTATCCTGGCTGATGAAGGCTGATAGCCTGAAACCGGTCCTAGGATGCTTGATTCCGGTCCAGGGAAGACATGGCTTGGCAGTTCAGTCTGGACTGTTCCCATGAGGCACAGGGTGAAGACTGATTTGCATATGGCTATGTCTGAACTGGGGTGGCGTGGTGAAGCAAAATAACGATGGATTAAACCCAGATCTGTGACTGGGGGTGAATGTTTGCCAATGTGCAGCATTCCGTCCATCATCTTGTGTGTTTTGCATTTTGCCCTAAGTGGGAAGGGTATGCCCAGACGTGGGTCCCGTGCTCACTACGCCACTGGAGTCAAGCTATCCTGGCTGATGAAGGCTGATAGCCTGAAACCGGTCCTAGGATACTTGATTCCGGTCCAGGGAAGACATGGCTTGGCAGTTCGGTCTGGACTGTTCCCATGAGGCACAGGGTCAAGACTGATTTGCATATGGCTATGTCTGAACTGGGGTGGCGTGGTGAAGCAAAATAACGATGGATTAAACCCAGATCTGTGACTGGGGGTGAATGTTTGCCAATGTGCAGCATTCCGTCCATCATCTTGTGTGTTTTGCATTTTACCCTAAGTGGGAAGGGTATGCCCAGACGTGGGTCCCGTGCACACTACGCCACTGGAGTCAAGCTATCCTGGCTGATGAAGGCTGATAGCCTGAAACCGGTCCTAGGATGCTTGATTCCGGTCCAGGGAAGACATGGCTTGGCAGTTCGGTCTGGACTGTTCCCATGAGGCACAGGGTCAAGACTGATTTGCATATGGCTATGTCTGAACTGGGGTGACGTGGTGAAGCAAAATAACGATGGATTAAACCCAGATCTGTGACTGGGGGTGAATGTTTGCCAATGTGCAGCATTCCGTCCATCATCTTGTGTGTTTTGCATTTTGCCCTAAGTGGGAAGGGTATGCCCAGATGTGGGTCCCGTGCTCACTACGCCACGGGAGTCAAGCTATCCTGGCTGATGAAGGCTGATAGCCTGAAACCGGTCCTAGGATGCTTGATTCCGGTCCAGGGAAGATATGGCTTGGCAGTTCGGTCTGGACTGTTCCCATGAGGCACAGGGTCAAGACTGATTTGCATATGGCTATGTCTGAACTGGGGTGGCGTGGTGAAGCAAAATAACGATGGATTAAACCCAGATCTGTGACTGGGGGTGAATGTTTGCCAATGTGCAGCATTCCGTCCATCATCTTGTGTGTTTTGCATTTTGCCCTAAGTGGGAAGGGTATGCCCAGACGTGGGTCCCGTGCTCACTACGCCACTGGAGTCAAGCCATCCTGGCTGATGAAGGCTGATAGCCTGAAACCGGTCCTAGGATACTTGATTCCGGTCCAGGGAAGACATGGCTTGGCAGTTCGGTCTGGACTGTTCCCATGAGGCACAGGGTCAAGACTGATTTGCATATGGCTATGTCTGAACTGGGGTGACGTGGTGAAGCAAAATAACGATGGATTAAACCCAGATCTGTGACTGGGGGTGAATGTTTGCCAATGTGCAGCATTCCGTCCATCATCTTGTGTGTTTTGCATTTTGCCCTAAGTGGGAAGGGTATGCCCAGACGTGGGTCCCGTGCTCACTACGCCACGGGAGTCAAGCTATCCTGGCTGATGAAGGCACATCATCTTGTGTGTTTTACATCCACTACCTATACCATCTACACCATGGCACACAATTAGTGTTGATTTTATTACAAATTTACCAAAATCTCACAATTTTACAACAATTCTGGTAGTTGTGGACTTACTTTCTAAAATGAGTCATTTTATCCCATTGAAGAAATTACCCACAGCAATCGAATTCAGTGATATCTTTATTCAAAATATCGTAAAATTACATGGTCTACCAAGCAAAATTATTTCCGACCAAGGTCCCCAATTTACTTCCAAGTTTTGGAAAACCTTATGTTCTCAGTTAGGTATAGAAGTAGCATTATCTTCAGCATTTCACCCTCAAACTGATGGACAAACCGAGAAAGTCAACGAATAATTAGAACAGCGCCTACGTTGTTTAACATCAACTCTGACTTCACAGTGGGACCAGACGCTTCCACTAGCTGAGTTTACATATAATAATAGTATTCATTCTGCAATAGAATGTTCCCCATTTTACTTTCTTACTGGTTTTCATCCACGTAGCATTCCTATTCAACCACCATCTAGGTATGATCCTATGCCATCCGTATCAGAAAGACTGGATCACTTACAACTTATTCAAAGAAAAGCTAGGGATAGTTTGGCAAAGCATAAATCCACCGCTAAGGTACAAGCAGACAAGCATCGAACACCTGAACCAACCTATAAAATTGGTGATTTGGTTTGGTTGTCCATCCGAAATATCCATTTAGACGGTCCAAAGAAATTATAATCAAGATATATAGGGCCATTCCCCATTAAACAAATCCTAAATTCGGTTTCCATGCAGTTACAATTACCGGATGAATATTCCATACATCCAGTTTTTCATGTGTCCTTGTTAAAACCATATCACCCCTTAACTCGAAATGATAACCCTCCACCCCCAGTCATTGTGAAGGACCACATAGAATTTGGAGTGCAACGAATTCTTGATGCCAAAAGAATGCAGGGCAAGTTGTATTACCTTATAGATTGGAAGGGTTACGATTCTTCAGAAAGATCCTGGGAACCTGCCTCCCATGTAAATGCACCTAGGTTGGTTCAGCGTTTTATATGCTCATGTACAGCGGCATTTGGGGGGAGAACTGTTATGGGTACAAACACTTTTGCTCATGCTCGCTTTCTAAAACCATGATGTAATCTGTGTCCCTCCTAGAACGTGAAATAAACACTGTTTATTGGTACCTTCGCTGATTATGTTTCACATTGCACACTTGAAATATTTATTTTCCCAATATTTCATACTGTAAGACATTGATGGCATGACTCAGCAAAACAGGTTTAGTATTGCATCCAAGGGTGCATGGAACATCATAGAGAAACATTCAGGACACGAGTATGCTAATTTGTGGCTCACCGTTGGCAGCATACACGTGTAAACTGTCAACACATGAGACATGAGATGCTGCTGCCTGTGCGAGCGGCAAAGGGTATTTAAGCCGCTCGCGCGTGTGAGCATTGCTTAGTCTCGTTTTGGATTCAGCGCTTATCTGACTTCTTCTGGATTCCTCGCGTCTGCAGTGTTCATCGCGGCATTCCAACATCCTTTCTTCCGGCTTCAGACGTGCTCCTTCGATTCAAGCTCAGAAAAAAAATGTAATCACAGACTAAAGATAAAAGGTGATTGCATTTTCAAAAGACTTAACAATTGAGCGCTTAATTACTCATTTGAGAGCACAAACTCAAGGACACAAGAGGAACAAACTTGTTTAATCTTTCGTCCACTGTTATTATTATTTTCCCTCATTAATATTTTGAGAAGAATGTTTATAGGCTCGTTTTTCAGGAGAAAATACTAAGGGGCATATATTGCTCTACAACAAGGGAATGGTATACATAGAATAATACAGAGAAAAGCATTAATGAGTGTTTAATGAATGTTTATATTTTTTAGGACAATCCAACAAATCCAACCCTAGTTAACAAGAAAGTTGGAAAAAAAAAAGAATCACACATTTAAAAATACGAAGTATTGTGAAATGTTTTAGGTAAAGACATTTTTAGAGTTTTCAATGTGATATAGTGATTTCAATGTGATATAATAACTTGACAATAGTGCTTAGAGTGGATATTAACGTTTATCTCTTCTTTTCAGATAATGACCAAGCATAACCCTGCTTAGAATATAGCATCCGCTATATGAAGACCTAGTCCAGTCCAAGGTAGAATCTCCAGAAAGGTATTCCCCGAGGTTGCAAGGACCAGGACATCAACCTGTCTTTTTTCTTTCTCTCTTTTCGTCCCATCCCCATTTCCCCCTGGGGTCTTCCAGATAGACAGAGTATTATTTACATCTGCCTTTCTGTCAGTTCCCAGAGAGATTGGGAAACAGTCGTCATCAAGCAGAGCAAAAGGAATGCAGGTGTGTGTCTGAATATAATAGCACCTCCCTATTTCAAATATCATTTGTAGTGGGTATGTTGCCATTTATCTGAAGTGTTTGTTTAAATTAAATCTCCTGAATGGAGATGGGTGTCTCCGCTTCACAGCTGTCAAAAGGAGAAGGGGGCCGATATTTACTGAACAGAGATTAGTGTCTCCGCTGTGCAACTGTCTATAGGAGAAGGGAGTTCCTGTGCTTTTCTTCATGAAGCCAAAGGAGAGCAGTGATTCCAGTCATTTTGTTCTCCAAACTCGTTGCTGGTGCATCGTGTCTACAGCTCCTTGCTACAAGCGAAGTCTATCAGTTACATTTAATGTAGAAGAACAACAGTATTAAAAAATGTGCTTGGGTAATTAAAAAACGAATAAGCAAATAAGAAGTCACTTGCCTGTTGTTCAAAAATAGAAATCTCACTAAGAGTAGTTGTTTTCCTTAATTCCTAAAAATAAAAGAGAGAAATAGAAGATATTATCTACTACGCTTGCACAGATTTTAAGAAATACATATACTACCGTAGAAGAGGGGCACTATCCTTATCCACTCTGGTCTGTCATCATACACATATGCAAATGCTTGGGATAAGATAAAATAATAGTTAGAAAAATCTGAATATATGTGTTATGTTCCATTTAGTCTACTTATGGCAACAACAAAATAGTGCATAGAGACTACAAAAGCCTGCCAGAAGAGTGGGAGTAAACAGCACGAAGGACGGAGACCAGAGAGAAACTGACAGTCTCTTCTTATCCCCATCCACTTTCCCCCCTTGGTATTCTCCAGCCAACTCGCATAAGTGATTTGGTGGACTGGATTGAGTGGGGCATTGGGAACTGTCATCATTCTGCTTCTGTGAAGGATTTCGGACTCCTGACAGAGTGAAGTGCCCATGTTGGTCATTCACCCGGGCAGAATGGCGGAGGGTTTAGATTTAAAAAGTTGGGAGGGGATTTAGAGGCAATCCAAAAAGAGTTAATGGCCGTCAGAGGCGAGAACAAAAACCTAAAACAAGGGTTAGAAATGTCTAGAAGAGAAACCTCAGACTTAGCCAATAAATTGAGTACTTCAGGAAGGAAGTTTTAGGTTCCCTCATTCTGGGGAGGAGGGTCAGGTTCAGCATCTAGTCAAGCATCTAGGATTCCCACACATGTCGTACATTCCTTGTCTCTTGTCATTCCATTGGTGCCTCCTGAACATTTTAGTGAAGACCCCAGGAAGGCGCATTTTTTTTTAACCCATTGTTCCTTGCATTTTATGTGCAGACCTTTGATTTTTTCAGATGCACAATCTCGAGTGGCTTTGATTCTATTGTACCTTAGTGGTGAAGCAGTATCCTTGTCTATGCTACATGTTCCTAGAGACGATCCAATTCTATATAATTTTGAGGACTTAAAAAAAACATGTCTTCAGATTTTTGATAGATGAAGGATTTCACAAGCCACAGATAATGAACTATTTGAGCTTAGGCAGGGATATACAGAGCTTTCCGCCTATCTCGCACAGATCAATAAATTGGTGGAAGAAACCAAGTGGCCAGACAGCAAAAGAGGAGCCGTCTTTTATAGGAGCTTAAAGGATGAGTTAATGGATCGAATGGCTCAGATACCAAATCGCCCAATGGATGTATTAGAATTAATAGATTTGGTTTTAGAGATTGATTATCGACTACATGAAAGAGGAGGAGAAAAGAAGAAGGAGTTCCGCTTTATTGTGTCAAGATATGACACAGCTAAAACAGAAAGTCCTAAAGGGTCAGATAATCAGAGTGGAATAGAGCCGATGCAGATAGGAACCATAATAGATCCCTTATCAAAAGAGGAAAAAGACAAAAGGAGGAAAAATAACCAATGTATGTATTGCGGAGCAAGAGGTCAGTTTGTAAAAGCAGATCTAAAAAAGTCTAAAAAGTCTCAGAAGGAAAACTTGCAGCACCATCAGTAGGAGGAGTTAGACTGATGAGTCTGACCCTGAAAACAACTCCAGAGACTTGTCAATTGGCTAATACCTTGCAGTCTTCATCTCCTCATTTAATATTAACAATGACACTTAAGTTTTGGGAAAACACCTTATCTGAAATTTACGTGATGATTGATTCTTCAGCTTTAGAAAAATGTTGTGCTTTGAAATTTGCTCAGAAGATAGGGCTAAAGGCTATAAGAAAGATAAAAAGTGAGACTGTTTGAGCTATGGATGGGACAAACTTGTCATCTGGTCCAATAGTTAGTCATACGGAACCAACTGAACTTATGTTTGTTGAAAGGCATAAGGAAATCATACAGTTCAATCTTATTGATGCCCCACAATTTCAGCTATCAGAGTTACCTTGGTTAACCAAGCACAATCCTACAATTGATTGGAGTGCTAGGACAATAATAATCAACCCGGAATTCTGTAAAGAGAATTGTTTTGGTAAGGAAGAGTCATGCCAAGAAAATGGGCCAGCCTTGTCATTGTGTTTTGGGGGGGCTTTGATATGTGTGATCCAAACTGAAGAGATTCCTTCAGAATATCAAGATTTCTCTGATATTTTAAATGAAACCGAAGCTGAGAGATTACCGCCCCATAGAAGTTATGACTGTAAAATAGAATTAGAATCAGGCTCAAATCCACCTTGTAGTCGAGTTTACACATGAACGGAGAAAGAGAATGAACATCTAAAAGAATATTTACTAAAGTACTTGGCTAATGGTTTTATTTGACCATCGCAGTCTCCTCTCCACTTTTTTCGTTGCAAAGAAAGAGGGTAATTTAAGAACTTGTATTGATTATAGAGCCATCAACAAAATCACTATGAAGAATCGATACCCTCGTACCTTAATCTCGGTGTTCCTAGATCAGGTAAAGGAGGCAAAAATATACACAAAACTAGACTTGAGAGGAGCATACCATTTGATGAGAATAAAGAAAGGAGATGAGTGGAAGACTGCGTTTAGAACCAAATATGGCTTATAAAAGTACCAGGTGAAGCCATATGGATCATGTAATGTACCCGCTGCTTTCCAGCATTTTATCAATGATGTGCTAAAGGAGTTTATAGACCAGTGCACAATAGTCTATATACACGACATACAGATATATTATGATTCCAAAGAAAATCACAGGAAACAAGTAAGAGCGGCCTAGCAAAAATTGAGAGAAAATAATCTGTAAGTGAAATTGGAGTGTGCCTTTAACACAAATTCAGTTGCCTTTTTTAGGATTTGTACTATCTCCTGCAGGGCTAACGATGGTTGAACAAAAGACTAAGGCAGTAGTGGATTGGACATATTCGAAGACAGTAAAAGAAGTTCAGAGCTTCATTAGCTTTACAAATTTTTATCAGAGATTCATCCAAGATTTTTCACAGAAGATCATTCTATTGACACGTCTACTAAAGAAAGGAGTTACCTTTCAGTGGTCTGAAGAAGTAGAGAAGGCCTCTGTTTCATTCGATGCACCAGACCTGCCGAACACCATCGACCACGACCCCTTGCCAGCCTGGGCCAGCGTGAACATCGATGACACCATCAAGACCATGAGCACAATACACTCCGGCTCCCCGTCAGACCCTTTCCTGCACCACATCTTCAACAAAGCCAGCAGCTCCATCGCACCCCACCTGTGCAACGTTATCAATCTCTCCTTCGAGACGCGACCTTCCCAGAGAGCTGGAAACACGCAGAGATCAACGCCCTACTCAAAAAACCCAAGGCGGACCCAGGAGACCTCAAGAACTTCCGGCCCATCTCTCTGCTTCCGTTCCCAGCCAAGGTAATCGAGAAGATCGTCAACAAACAGCTAACCCGATACCTCGAAGAAAACAGCATCCTGGACCCATCCCAATCAGGGTTCCGCAGCAACCACAGCACTGAGACTGCCCTCATCGCCGCCACCGACGACATCAGGACCCTGCTGGACAACGGTGAGACCGCAGCCCTCATCCTGCTGGACCTCTCCGCCGCCTCCGACACTGTCTGCCACCGCACTCTACGCGCACGCCTCCACGACGCAGGTATCCGAGACGAGGCCCTGGAATGGGCCACCTCCTTCCTCGCCGGCAGAACCCAGAGAGTCCGCCTCCCACCATTCCGATCCGAAGCCTCCGAGATCATCTGCGGCGTACCCCAGGGATCATCCCTCAGCCCAACACTGTTCAACATCTACATGGCCCCGCTCGCACGCATCGCCAGACAGCACGACCTCAACATAATCTCCTACGCCGACGACACTCAACTGATCCTCTCCCTCACCAAGGACCCCCTCGCCGCCAAATCCAACCTCCATGAAGGAATGAAGGCCGCCGCCGATTGGATGAAGATCAGCCGACTAAAGCTGAACACGGACAAGACAGAGGTCCTCATCCTCGGCTCCAACCCCTCAGCCTGGGACGACTCCTGGTGGCCAACGACACTGGGAGCAGCCCCGACACCCACCGACCACGCACGCAACCTGGGAGTCATCCTCGACTCAACGCTCTCCATGGCCAAGCAAATCAACGCAGTCTCCTCCTCCTGCTTCAACACCCTCCGCATGCTTCGCAAGATCTACAGGTGGATCCCGACAGATACAAGAAGAACAGTCACCCAGGCCCTCGTCAGTAGCAGACTTGACTATGGGAACGTCCTCTACGCGGGAGCCCCGGCCAAGCTCATCAAGCGACTGCAACGCATACAAAACGCCTCCGCACGCCTGATCCTCGACGTACCACGCCACAGCCACATCACCCCCCACCTGAGAAACCTGCACTGGCTCCCCGTCGACAGGAGAATCTCCTTCAAACTCCTCATCCACGCACACAAGGCACTCCACAAGACTGGCACAGCCTACCTCAACAGACGACTCTTCTTCTACGTCCCCAACCACCAGCTCCGCTCCGCCGACCTCTCCCTCGCCACCGTCCCTCGCATTCGAAGAACAACCACCGGCGGCAGATCCTTCTCCCACCTCGCCGCCAAGACCTGGAACACCCTTCCACTAAGCCTACGACAGACCCAAGACCTGCTGACCTTCAGGAGGCTACTCAAGACCTGGCTGTTCGACCAGTAGCAGCACCCCCCCCCCCTTTTTTTCTCCCCGGCGCCTTGAGACCCTCGCGGGTAAGTAGTGCGCTCGACAAATTCTGTGATTGATTGATTGATTTCATTAAAGAAAGATTTTACTACCTCTCTGATATTATTACATGCAGATCCGACTGAGCCATTCTACGTTGAAACAGATGCCTCTGACTCAGCTATAGGAGGGGTTCTGTCTCAGCGACATAAGAAGGCTGAACAATTACATCCAGTGGCTTATCAGTCAAGAAAACTTACTTTAGCTGAAGTAAATTATACCATCACTGAAAAGGAACTGCTAGCAATCAAAGATGCTTTTAAGTAATGCAGGCATTACCTCATGGGAGCTCAACACATGGTTACAGTATGCACTGAAGATCGAAATTTGAAGTTCCTAAAATCTGACAGAACACTAATATCCAGACAGTTTCGGTGGTCTCTGTATTTTGCAGCTTTTGACTTTGTCATTACCTATAAACCTGGAGTAAAAAACTTAAAGGCTGATGCCTTGTTCCGAACTGATCCTGAAACACCAAAACATGTTCTAGAGCCTCAAACAATACCTACCAAAAAGATAGTTGGAGCCACTCAAAAGAAAACCTTTGAAGAGCATATCAGCAAGTCTATGAACTTGAAAGCAATGGAAGAATGGATATCTGAGGATTGTAAGAGGAAAATTTGATATCATTTGCCCTATCAAGAAGATGCCCTATATTTACCGACTCGAACACTTCAAGAAAAAGCATAATTTCAGTGTCACGATAGTCCATTTGCAGGCCATAAGGGAATCTCTAAAACTAAAGATCTAGTAAAATGAAAATTTTGGTGGCCAAACATGACCAAAGATATTCAGGAATATGTAACCTCTTGTGAGATTTGTGCTCGGGGAAAAATCGCAGAGACAAGCCAAAAAGGATTTTTTACAACCATTACCCACTTTTTCTCACCCTTGGCATACTGTAAGCTTAGATCTCATTGTAGACTTACCCAGATGAAAGAACAGCGACAGCTGATTCAGGAGACCAAGAAGAGATGGGAGCACCTATGGAGGGACAGAGAGGCAGTGCTGGGCCAGGGCTACCTCGTTATGAGGGTGAGGGGTATATCTGGGGGCAGGATCTGGGGGATGGGCTTAAGGGGCAGGCAATGGGAGGGCGTTGATTCTGGGTACCGGACGAAGGTCCGAGTCCTCAGGAGATAATGCGGCTCGAGAGCAAGGTGGTGCTGTGGGCTAGTCAGGTGGGTGAAGGATCAGAGATGCCAGGAGGTGAGGCTGACAGGCGGTTGGTGATGCAGACGGGGCACACGATGGTCCCTAGACATTGGCCTGAAGAGGTGAGGGGTAAGCAGTGGCCTTCCCTACACTGAGGGCACAGTCTAGCAACACACACCAAGAGAGACATCCTGGGTTTGAAAGAGACTTATCTATGAGGAAGAGTGGTGACGTAGTGTCGCAGGCTGCGTGTGATGCGTAAGGAGGTGAGAATGATGTGGAGTTCGACTATGAGGACAACATTGATGAGTGGGTGGAAGATGAACTGCATGAAGAAGACAAGGTGGTGGTGGTGCTTGAGACATTACACCACTGGAAAGCAGGCCAGTGCGAGCAGCGGACATCGGGGATGTTGGCAGATTTCCATCAGGTAATAAAGAGTGATGGTCTGTGTGGGATGCCAATGAAAGAGGAAGGGAGCAAAGAACTGTAAATCGGTGGGTGTTGGGGATGGGGTCATTGAAGGTGTGGAAGTACAACCAAAAGCAGCACTGAAGATGCCAGCCATACCTAAGGCGGCTGAGGGTACGGAGGCAAGGATGAGAAGGCCAAGGAAGGAACAGGGTTCAGACAGAAGAGGCAAATGTGACAGACGTCACTGGGGGAAGACGAGTGCAAGGAAGGTAGGGGAAATAAGAAAAGGCTTTCCTACATGGGTTTGGCTATGCTCCTGAGAACACACATATCGAATAAAACAAAGAACTGAATATGGAAACATGAGTATGTGGGTGATTTTAAGTTACTACACAGACATTAAAGCTAAGGAAGGGTCAAAGGAGTAGGAATGGGAGCTGGCAAGGTGGCCCAGGGTGCCCATTAATATGGAGAACTGGACTTCAGCCTTTTAATCTATGTCAGTATCCATTGCGAAAAACATGCAGGCAGGGCTATTGCGCTATTCAAGTACATAGATATTATCCAGAAAGCACAAATGCATTTTGGCAGCTATGTGTGTCTCAGTTATGATGAGTTTAAGTTTATTTATTTTTGCATAGTTAACTAAAACCATTGCAATATTAACACTTAAAAGAATAAAAAAAATTAAATAGACATTCGATATGCTTTAATCCGCCTTAACTACCTTTTTAGTTCTTACAGTTGCTAAAGAAACATCTTTGTTAAAACCAGTTAAAAGCCAAAGGTAGAAAATTCATTGCAGTATAAAATCACAGTTAAATTATGTTTGTTAAGGAAAGTCATTAACTCGCTGGATGCTGTGATGTGCTGTCTCAGAATTTCTTTGCTATAGCCATGCTTGCCCATTTGTCACATCGTTCAAATTATCTCGACTTGTTGCAAGGTTTGTCCCTCTGCTACTGGCGGGCATCCTTAATGTGGTTCCGCTAAGGCCTTTTCCCGTCTGCTGGGCAGCTTGCGGCGACAGGCTTTATGGAGCATTTTTTGGTATTATTGGATTTTTTGTTCGGCCATCATCAGGAATTTTACCAATCTACAGTTTAGTTGGATGTTTACTGGGTTTAAGCAGGCCAGCACTGCTTGCCTCCTGGTGCGGATGCCTTTCTGTTTGAGAGGTTCTTTTAGGAGCTGTTGCCGCGCTTGGTGCAGTTCTTTGCATAAGCAAATTAAATGTAGAATGTCGCCATTATTGATGTTACACAGCCTGCAAGTATCTTGTCCTTTTGTCCTCAGCCATGGTGGTTGGTGGTAGATGCTGGGTGCATGGAAGGATCCCCAGTCTGTACCTTAGGAAGTTCATTTTTATGGCCCTAGGATAGCCCTGGTTAAAGTAGGGTTGTGGGGCGAGTGATTTGTAGGAGTTAAGCGTCATCCAGGCATGAGATCTGTTTTGAAGCTCGCCTTGTCCTCTACTAAGGAGATATGTTTTATGTTTTTCCAGACTAGTTTTTTAAAGTTGAGGTAGCCGAGTTGCGCATCCCAAAGTCCAGAAAGTTTGGTAGATTCCAAGGCTAACTGAAGGTAGCTTCTTGCCTGAGAGAACTCCCTGTGCTGTATGTCGTGCCACAGCAGATAGTTTAGCGTGTTTATAGTGTCACTTCTTATCTTATGCCAGCAGATGATGTACGCGCCATACCTGGCTAATACTTGTTGTTGAAGTGGAATTCAGGACACGAGTGAGTATTAACTCAGACAAGCCCTGGGGGGATGTGGATTCAGAATAGTGGATGCAATGGATGTCATCGACCCAGTCTCAGTCTCTACGCATACGGCAAGTAGTCTTCCAATTGAATAAGGGCCCTTTCAACCGCGTCCCACTCAACAGGGGGCGGGGTATGTGCCAAAACCAGCTGGTACCAATGTTGGGGCATGTGGGAATTTCAATAAAGGTTTCTGCTTGAGACACTCCTGCAAGTGCAAGAATGAGTGTGGGTGAAGACACCCAATTAATCAGTGCTTCATGCTGACCAGCCTCGCGGAGCAGTGAAGGCCACCCAGAGGGAGGGGACATCAGAATCCTCCTGAGGGATAGTGCTCCTATGCCAGTTAAGGTTGGAAGTTTGCTCCCTTGGCTTGTTGTGTGGAATGGGGTTTCAGGGAAGGTTTTCAGGTTGGTGACCAGGGCCCTAGGGGTCGTAGGTGGGCTAACAATTTGCGATCAGCCAAAGCAGTTCCGGAGGTAGTGGCAGCAAAATTGCAGAAGGAAGTTGAGGAAGGTAGGATCATAGGTCCATTCTATGTCTGGCCCCTAGAAGATTTGATCATATCCCTGATGGGGGTGGTGCCTAAGAAGGTAGAGGGGGAAATTCAGGATGATACACCACTTGTCATGGCTGGAGGAAACCTCTGTCAATGATTTTGTTGCCACAAAAGTGGTGTATGCGTTGGTTGATGATGCCATTCGGTTGGTGAGACAATGTGGACAAGGGGCAGAGCTGCCAAAGGGTGACATAAAATCTGCTTTTTGGCTTTTAGGCCTGCAGTTTGGGGGTGCCATTTACGTGGACAGAGCATTGCCCATGAGCTGTGCCAGTTCATGTGCTCTGTTTGAGGCTTTTAGCACCTTTTTGCAGTGTGTGTTTACTAAGAGCAATAGGCACCGTGAAGTATCCCATTACTTGGATGATTTTCTATTTGTTGGCAGAAGGGAGTCGCATGATTGTCATAGGGCTCTGAGACCTTCTGAGATATTAGCTGGGGAACTGGGTGTTCCACTGGCTCTGGAGAAGACCCTGATGCTAGTCTCGCAAAAATCAAAACTGGTCAAAGGTATCGTTCACATGAACGAAGGTGATGCTTCACTCATGTCATGGACTTGTCCTCCCCCCACAGACAGAAGGAATTGCTGTATTGCAGAGTTGTTACAAACTCTACCAATAACAAACATTAATTTATTGCCAGTAAAGCCATGATGCAGCGCAAGGAGGCTTTTTCCAATTTTTACCATCAGGGCCCAAATTAATACCTTGTAGTCCCCTTCACGCTGCGGGAGTTTAAAACAGTTACCAAATTTCTATTGTCTATAATGGTCCTCTCTCCCTCCGATGAATCTTGTATAGTTGACAGGGATTGGCAAACGATTGACAGAATTCTAACAATGAGGACCTTAATAAAGTAATAATTCATTCAATATAACCAAAATGAAATTAATAAAGACAGACTCTGATTACATATCAATATGCTTTTATCTAAATGAATGTGAATGCTCATGAAGCACAATACAGCTCGAATCTTAGGCCACCACACAAGTGAAAACAACATTATAGTAATTCATATAACATCCCAAAACCATGTCATGAGAGAGTGGATAGATGAAGAGACATAGGAGTAAAGAACATTTGCAAATTTAATGCAAGTTCAGAATATCATATGAATCAATAGCACAAAATGCTAGCAGCCCGAAAAGTTACTCTCCGGCTGGAAGAGTAAGCTGGGGCACCCTCAAGAATGTATGAGGAGCAAAGTCAAGGAGTCAGGATTCAGCAGAACAGTCAGCCAAATAAGTAAGGAAACAGCAACACAGCTCTCTCCTCTCACAAAGTCAGAATCTTTCTCTCCACCCTGCCATAACTATAAATTCTAACACTAGTAATTATACCCTAATTCCCTAAAGATCCAACCCCTCCATCTATCAAAAACCAAAAATCCTCAAATCCCATTGGACTAGGCCAGGGGGTGTCTGATCACTCCACTTCCAGTGTAACTAACTTTAACAGTTTCTTTGTCTTTAGAGAACTTTCGTCATCGTCCTTCAGCAGAGGAAATTCCGATAATCCTACCGCAGCTTGCACATTTCTCCAACTCGCTAATGTGCCAAACTCGTAGCACAAGTGTCCGCATACTCCGGTCGGCAAGGAAATTCAATTAATAACGTTCATTACTTCCTCTACACAGACTTGGCCATCCTCAGGAACTCACGAAGGACAAAATACATTCCTTTGCAGCCTACGTTTTAGACAGCAAATTAAACCTAAAAAGACTCTTGAGGCCTTCTCTGCAGAACAGTAAAATTTTCTCTAGGAAAAACAAATACACGTGATTATCATTGTCACTACAAAGCTTCACTATTAATGCTTCTTTGCATTTGTCTTCATAATATGTACATTTTCAAACAGTTAGTGAAAAGGAAAATATCATGTCTTGTTTAAACTTTTGGCGTCTATCATTATTTTCTTTGGCTGTTATTTCTGCATTAATCATTCACATTTGCGGCCTACTAGAAAAGCACTGAAAATACTGACTTCTTTCCAGCACGCATTTTTGCAATTTCATCTCCCTTTTTCAAGTTTTACACTGTTAATTTTTACACAATTTTGTTATTAATCCAAACAATGAGAAGTTTGATCCGAGCAGGTTTCATTTTGCAAAACCCTGCTCCATCAATCCCCCCTTTGATGGTGACTTAAGCATCATAAAAACCCAAAAATCTGATTGTCATCAGATTATACTACCTAGAAAGCAGTAGTTTTCTTCTGTTTCAACCTAACCCCATCTATGTCTTTTACTATTTCATAGTAATTTCCTCTTCTGTCTTCCAACTCTTATTTCTTTGCTCTTTCTCTTCCTTGCTCTTCGTTTAGTCTCTAGTGTTTGTTTCTTGCACTTACAACACTTATATAGTAATACCAGCGTTAATATCCCTGTAGCTACAGCAATTATTGGTGTTAGTATTCTTCCTTGCAAACTATTACTAAAAGCAGAAAACCAGTTACCTACTGAAGAGAAACCCTTAACAAGTTTCTCCCAAGCACCGTCAACCTTCAGTTTAGTTGAATCTTTCCGTAAACGCGTAATATTTGTAATATATCCCTCTAGGTTCTTACTTTTGTCAGGGATATATGTGCAACACTGTTGAATTTTCAACTTGCTACAGACTCCACCCTCTTTTGCAAATAATACGTCAAAAGCCAGCCGATTTTGTAAATTCATAGATCTCATAGCCACCATTTTTGTATCAATCTTTAAGAACCCACCAGCAGTGTCTGTTGATAAACTATCAAGCACCGTGGACAATTTTCTGATTTTATGTGAATTTAGGATCATTCCAACTGAGGGTATCAATGCTCCACAAATATCACCCATAATTTTTGCAGCACTAATTCTCTTTTTATTCCGTATTAGTCCACTCATCTTTTCATTGGTTCCATGACTTTTATCCATATGATAAATTTTTGGAAAGACAATTCCCATATAACAACACCCTTACCAACATGCAGGTAACCTATAATAGGCATTCTTACCACACACAATATATACCAGGGAAGACAGGATCTGTACCACCTTTAATTCCCCAACCCGCTGTGATCAGGCAGGTATGGTTACATTCACTAGAACCAATGAAGTAATTATTATAGTCAGTTTGTTTGTCTAAGTAATTAAAGTATTCCCCTATGGTGCTAATCCAGAGTCATTGCAGCATATGTCTCACCCTTTTTGTAATTACCTTCTGTAAAAGCCCAAGGAGTTATATGGGTCTTTTGCTCAGCAGCCTTTTTCTTAAAATTCTGTCTCCTATCTTCCACTAGATTTATGAATTCAATCTCTTCCTGTCGCAAACTACAGGTTAAATTATTACGATGTGCATACAAAGTATCTATCATTTTAGTAGTATGGAAAAATTCTCCAAAATATTCAGCATTTCTCCCACTACTCACCATATTCATATTCTTTCTAATAGGTACTTCAGAAAAGACTAAATCATAATTTGAAAAAAAATACTGTAAGCAACCTTTTTTATAGAACAGACTTGTTAATACACTACACGAGACTCCATATGTTAAAAGTAAGTGATGATAGGTCACCCCCACAGACACAGACGGCGGTAATCGCATACACACACGACAATCTCTTGCATCCATAGTATCCACATACTCATACAATAATTTAGTAAAGACATTTAATGAAAAATCATTAATGGAATTTTCTTGGTCTAATAAATTATCACCTGTTAATTTCTTAATGTTAGTTTGTAGATCTTCTTTAAGATTTTCCACATCTATTTTTTCACTCACCAAATTATTAGTAATATTATTTTTAATAGAATACATAAAATATGGCACAACAACAATTAATGTTAACCAAGCAAACATCATTTGTAAGACACTTATAAAGCAAGCATTAATACATCTCCGTGTAAGACTTTGATTTTGATATCCAGTCTCTTGACAATTTGCCCTTGCCATTTTCTAGAAAAATCAAAAACCAGAGAAAATTAAAAAATTTAAAGAAACTAGGATGTATAAGATGTATATAATGTAAACATGTGTAGTGTACCCAAGCACCTCTTTATGCCTTCTTGCTTCTCCCCTCTTTAAAAGAAAAAGCCTAATTTTTCTCTGCACTTTTCAGAACAGTTTTTTAGTCTTCTGCACCCCAATTTTTTGACACAGTTCATTTAGGGTGGCTCATAACAGTTTTTGTCACTTGATTCTGCAAGAGTCTTTTCCTTATAATGATCTGTAAAATCAACGGCTTCAGCCACCACATATGTCCATTCAGGTGCTGTGTACTTCTTGTTCGGAACTCTTGCTCTTTTTGTTCTTCGAACTGTATCTTCTTCTGAGTCACTTTGTTCTGTTTGGCTCAATACTTTTATTATTGTATTTGGAACCTTTTCATTCAGAGTGTATTTCAGTCTTTTCACTCCCTTTGGTCATATGTCTCCTTTTCTTACCTTTTTCACTTGCAGTCACCAGATTCAAGACTCAATTCGGAACTTCTTTTGTTTGCTTCCTTTCTCGTTATTGCTTTTCAATCAAAATCTCTTCTGCATCGGCATTGACAACAGTCTCACGAGACCCAGTAGCTGGTGCCCACTTTATACAACTCTGTTCAGACTCTCTTCGATTTTCAGTCTGATCTTGATTTCTTTGATCACTTTCATTTGTTTCTGCTCTTTCAAGTGGACTTGGGACTCTTCTTGTGTGACTTGCATGGATTCAACTTGGTAAGCCACTACATTTTGCGGCTGTCCTTGTCACCAATATCACTTGGTATGGCCCATGCCAACGTGGTTCCAAATACAACTCCCTCATGTGTTTCTTCACGAAGACCCATTCTCCAGGACTCAGGTCATGCACTTGTTCTTGCTGTGTTGTGGTTGCAACTTCTCCAACCTGATGAAACACAAAACGCACCACATCAGCTAATCCTTTGCAATAATCTAGCACTAGATCATCAGTTATATTCATCAGTTGATTTGCTGTCTCATTGCTCTGCCCATAATTACTTCATGAGGCGATAATCCAGTCTTTTATATCAGGGATACTTCTCATACTCATCTGAACTAAAGGTAAAGCATCTGGCCATTTTAGTGCTGTGGATGCACATACCTTTGAAAGTCTTGACTTAATTGTACCATTTATTTGCTCAACCACACCTGACGCTTCTGGTCGATAGGCACAATGTAATTTTTGCTCAATTTGTAATGCTGTACAAATCATCCAAATTATTTCATTATTAAAGTGTGTACCTCTATCAGCTTTCAAAGAGACTGGAAATCCAAATCGTGGAATTATCTCTCTCAGTAGCAATTTAGCAACAGTCAGACTATCATTTCGTCTTGTTGAGTAAGCTTCCACCCAACGACAGAACAGACAGACCACTACCAACACATATTTCAATCCATTACATGGAGGAAGTTCTATGAAGTCTGCCTAGAGTCAAGTAAATGGACCTGCTGCTTTTCCAATTTGTCCCCAACTGACAACAGTTTTTCTACCTGCATTTTGCTGCTGGCAGGTTATACACCTCTGGCAGAGACTTTCTGCAATGACCCTGAACTTTGGGTTTACCATGTCTGCTTCAATAACCTAATCATTGCGTCTCTCCCTACATGTGTTAGACCATGGTACATTCTTGATATTTGTGACAACAGGCTGTCTGGCATTATTGGTCTTCCATCAGTGTAAACCTACACAACATCTTCAGCCCTATGTGAACAACCTGCCTTGATCCAAATTTATTTTTCTTCCTCACTAGCTTCTTCCTGCAATTGCCTAATTTCTTCCCATGTCTCCACAGAAGAAAACATCAGATGACAATTTGTATCAGATTTCTGCGTATCTTTGTTATTCAAAATTGAATTTTGAGCACAAAATCGTGCAACTTGGTCCGAATATCGATTTCCATTTGATACATAATCATTTCCAGATTTGTGTGCTGAACATTTCACAACTTCAATTTCTTTGGGCAATTGTAGTGCAACTAACAATTTCCTAACGTAATTACCATTTCGTATTGGTGAACCAGACGATGTCAAAAATCCACGTTGCAACCACAATTGTTCAAAATCATGGACAACTCCAAAACCATATTGACTCTCAGTGAATATGGTTACTCTCAGATTTTTGCCAATTATGCATGGTCTGGTCAATGCGACTAGCTCAGAAATTTAAGCTGAACTTACTCCTTTCAAGCATGAAGCTTCCAGAACCATAGCCACAGTACAGACTGCATATGAAGCACACAAGGTACCTTTATCATCCCTTAAGCAAGATCCATCCACAAACATTACACAATCTGATTCAGACAATGGTGTGTCTTTTATATCAGGCCTTTGTTTTGTACACAGTTCTGTCACATCAGACAATCATGATCAGCTTCGTCCACCACTTCCTCACAACTTGGACATGTTAACAAAGTAGCTGGATTTAAATTTGTGCATCTTTTCACAGTCACGTTCTCAGCTCCCATAATCACTCTCTCATATCTTGTCAACTGAGTACTTGTAAGATGCTGTATGTAAGAATCTCACCTATATTTTCCGCAGGAACGCCAGGGATGTGAAGCAATGTCCACAACTTCTCCAAATCACCCTATGGCACCTGAAACTAAGCAAGGTGACAAATGGTAATCCGGGGAAGAAGGGAAACAAAACAAGGAAAAAAGGGGAAGAACTCCATGCAGTGATTCAGATAACCTCCGGACTCACCAGGATAAGATAAGAGACTGTAAATAGGAAAGAGTCAATACATAAGTGCAGGGATAAAAACATATGTCGACTTGCTTATTCTATATTTCTTTCCTTACCCTACCTTGGAATATCCCTTCTTCTGGAAAACAGGTAAAATATATAATGATGTGTACAGCTTGTGTCTGAAACTAAAAAAGAGAAGTGAGGTAAGTAAAGGACCAATGTGTATGGGAAGGCTGTATATGTAAAGGTATGTATATATGCCTACCTGGTCCCCCAGTATGCTCTTGAAAAATAATTGTCCTTACTCTCAGGTAATATAATCTAGTTGCTTTCTCTCCTAAATCCTACAAGGCTGAGCGGATCCCCACATCGCCGAGAGAGTTGGATCAGGTGAGTAACAACATGTAAACGTAAATAATATGTGGGTGCAATGCAATGGAAAAATAGCCAGAAACAATAATGCTTCTTATTGTCTCTATTTCTCTCCAGGAGGCATAAGACACACTGCGTCATCCAAAATTAAGAGGATGGCTAATGTCCCAACTAGGCTAAGGCTCGAGATCAGGTGAGAAGAAACGATAAATAAATAAAGCAGCGCAGAGCGCTGTTACCGCATTATTCAATACTGATGCAGTCTTTGTATTCTTTTTTCTTCATGCAGGCAATCAAGGAATGGAACACGAAGTGGAGACGCCAGGACAGCTGAACCGCCACGAGAAAACGCCGGGAGAACGCCGAGTCCGACGCAAGGAGCGCGACGACCCGGAAGAGCTTCAGGAACCAATGACTCGAACGCGAAGCGCAGCTGATCGGGGAAGGCCGGCTTTAGCTTGCTCGACCCGTCCCCGCGCATGCGCATTCAGATCGGCGGCCATCTTAGTAGTTTCTTGGCCGCCACGTAGCGCAATCCTGACACTGTATTCAAGTTCGAGTCAACAAAATCTCAACAGAATGTGGCACATACACTCTCAACAAATTTCCCATTACAATCGATTCACTCTGCTCCAAACTCACACAAGTAGCAGCAACTGCTTTCAAACATCACGGTAACGCTGCTGCCACTGAATCTAATGTTGCGGAAAAATATGCCACTGGACGATGTGCCGTTCCATGTATTTGCGTTAAAACTGAAAGTGCACAACTGTCTCTCTCGCAGCAAAACAAAGCAAAATCCTTGCTGTAATCTGGCATTCCTAATGCAGGTGCTCAACAAAGGCTGTCTCGCAACTCCAAATTATTTCATTATTAAAGTGTGTACCTCTATCAGTTTCCAAAGAGACTGGAAATCCAAATCGTGGAATTATTTCTCTCAGTAGCAATTTAGCAACAGTTAGACTATCATTTCGTCCTGAACTGCCCAATCCAACACCGCCCCCTTCATTGCGATCCTTCCCTAAGCTGAGTAAAGATGGCACACGTCTCCTCCTGAGTAACATTAAGTCTGGGTCTCCACTAGATCCCGCCCCTCCTCACATCCTATTCCAGGGGGGTGATCCTATATTGCACAACATGGCCGACCTCATCTCATTATCTCTAGAAAAAGTCCTATGCCCAAAGAATGGAAGCATGCTATAGTTAAGCCTCTGCTCAAGAAATCTCAATTGGACCCAACAATTATGTGAAGCTTCCGTCCCATTTCACTCCTACCCATCCTGGGTAAAACTTCTGAGAAACACGTCAATAGCTCCATCTCTCAGTTCTTGGAGGAAAATGACATCCTGCACCAGTCTCAGATGGAGTTTCCCCCGGAACACAGCACTGAGTCTGCACTGCTAGTGATCACCGAGAAACTAAAAATGATACTCGACCAAGGCAGAGCCGCCGCAATTTTGCTCTTAGACCTAAGTGCGGCTTTCGACACCGTAGACCACAAGATCCTAATTCAGAGGCTCAAAGAGATAGGGATTAAGGACAAAGCCAATCAACGGGTGGCCTCGCTTCTGAGGGAGAGATCGTTCCGGTGTATAGAAGCAGGCATCCTCTCTGTTAGACCTGTCAGCCCTAGGGTGGTCTTGCCCTGTTTTTTTCCCTTTTGCGCCTCATTTTTGCCACCGTATTTTTACTGGACCTAGGTCTCCGGGCGCCTTGCCACTGCTAGCCAGTGCTGAGGTGCAGGTGCTCTCTCACTCAAGATGGCTGCCACAGGCCCCTGCTACTGCAGAGGGGCCTTGCACACATACACAATAGTAGCCAGGGTCAGGCTGGGACATAGGGATACAGTATCCATTCCGTCCCCGCCTCTGGGCCACATAGCCAGACATGTAGAAGGTTCCAGAAACTTCCGGGCTGTGGGAGGAGTTATGTTTTGCCGCCTTTGGGAGGGTCACCTGACATAGGTATAAGAGGCTTGGAGGGAAATCTTTTAGTCAGTTGGGGCACCACTGATCCTGGGAGAACCTCTGCCGGAGTACAGGCTTTAGGGCCTAGGGGGGAGACCTACACTACTGCTGCTGACAAGGCTTAGGCCCTGCTGTAGTAAGTTAGCTGAAGAACGCCCACCACCCACTGACCTTGCCCAGTGTGAGGGGACCCAGGGAACCACCTTCAGCGTGCTGAGAAGAACATCAAGCACTCCCAGAACCACCAACTCATCCCCCCCCTCATAAGAAGAAACTTCTGACAAGAAACTTTTGACAAGAAACTTCTGATAAGAAACTTCTGACAAGAAACTCCTGACAAGAAACTCCTAAGAAGCAACCAATCTGAACCAGCCGCAAGAAACCTTAATTTGAGGAGGCCTGACCGTCCAGCAAGGCCTGAAACCTAAACTGCCACACTGGGGATCACCAGGTAAAGCGCCGTGCCCCGAAGCGCTAGACCTTCACCCCCTATCTATTCCTGCCTGCTGCTGGGCTGCCCCCAAGTACTTTTCCAGTCAGCCCTGCCCACAGGCTGCTGGTGCGCCCGCGTTCTGTCTCCACGAGGGTGAAACTGCCCCCCCTCAGGTCACTGACCTCATGAGGGAATCACCGCCGCCGCCGCGTGAGGAGAAGTGCTGCTGTGAGGAAGGCCCTCCTCGGGGCCGTGTGGTGAGGTGCGCCGTCCGCGCCCCCACCGAAGGAAGCGCTGTGGTGAGGGAGGCCCCTCGAGTGGATGTGGTGAGGTGCGCCGTCCGCGCCCTCACCGAAGCCTCTGAATTTCCAGCAGGACATCGCCGCCGGGCCCGGGGCCCCACCGCCGCCGTCGCGGCCGAAGAAATCACCGCCGCAGCCCAAGGGGGCCGCGTGAAGCAGCCGCGGCCTAGCGCGATCCGCGAGGCCTCCAGGCCCCGCCGACGCTGTTGCTGGGCAACCGGCCGCGCCCCCGGGAAGGCCGCGCAGCGATTGGGCGCCGGCTCCCGCCACGCCCCCCAGCGCCGACGGAGGCCGAGGAAGAGCTCCGGCCGTGCAGAGGGAGACGGGGAGCCGGCCGGAGAGGACTGCCGGCTCCCGCTCCCCTTCCCGAAGTCCCGCAAGGCCCGCAAAGTCACTCACCTGATCCCGGGGGCCGGAGGAGAGTGATACCGGCCCCCGCAACGACCCGTAATTCCGGCCAGAAGGCCGAGGTACCCCGACCGGGCCCCGCCCTCCAGAACACGGGCCGGGCCTGGAGATTGCCAGTCGCTAGGAAGCGCGACCAACGACCACGCATCAGGTGAGCCCAGGAGGCCCCTAGGGCCCACAGAAACGCCACTGGGGGCCCGGGGGCCACATTAACCCTTAGAGAAACCTGTGTAACTTTCCTCATGAGGCGAGGCCCCGGAGAGGAGTGGGCCTAGCCTGGAATTAACCCCTGAGGGACACAGAAGCCCCAGAATACAGGACATGTTGAGGGGTTCCCCACATTGTTTATTCATTTAATGCTGATGCCTATTGTAATTACTGCCTAGGCCTACGCTTATAACTGCAAAGTCTTTATCTAAGGGGGAAAGTGATTAATTGAATTGAGCTGAAGTGTACACCGCCAAGAGTTGAAGTGTTTTATGTTACAGGTGTACTGGAGTTGCGACGCCCACTGCACTGAATGTGGGTGCGCCTAGATTAATGCAGGCCTATTGAAATGTAACGTGAAAAGCCTTCTTTTAAGTAATTGAATATTCTTGAAGTGAACTGCATGTTTAGGCCCATGTTTTATTAACGCACCTTGTGATCATTATTGGTGCTACGTTTAGGAGATGATTCCTGCGGCCTCTTAGTGGCCTACAATGTTGATGAGCTATGATGCTTTATTAAGAATGTGCACCAGTTGAGTAATGCAATGATTTTAAATGTAGATCTGAATTAATCTGCCTCATCTGATGCTACCTTGATTTATATATAAAAGATCTTGATTTTAAATACACAAGCCTGGTGTGGTGTCATGTTATTGCGTTCGCATTTCTGAGTCAAAGTAAGAGTGTGCTGCACAACTGCCTTACACATTGCCTTCGCGTGCTTTCCCGCCTCGCGCCATGCTACCGTGGCGGACTCGGTAAACCCGGTTCCAACACTCTCACATATCTTTATGGCCCCCTGCGGAGTACCCCAGGGCTCGTCATTGAGCCCAACACTTTTCAACATTTATCTGAGTCCTCTAGCACACATGGTACAGGAATTTGGCCTATCAATTGTATCATACGCTGATGACACTCAGCTGGTGGACTCTGTGTCAGAATATCTGAACTCGAACCATTTGCAGCTAGTTCCATGCTTGGAAAAAATAGCAAAATGAATGGTCAACTGTAGCCTAAAACTGAACGGGGACAAAACGGAGCTTATGTTCCTAGGCAATGGCTCTGGGCCCCGGGTTGGGATCAGCTGGCCAGGGAATTGGGGCCCCCCCACTCCTAATACCACCATAAAAAACCTGGGGATGTGGTTAGACCAAAACCTATCCATGGAAACACAACCCAAGAAATTATCAGCTATCTGTTTTGGTATGCTACGGGTGATCCATAAAATCATTAACCTAATCCCAGAAAAAGCTAGAAAGACAGTGGTACAGGCCCTTGTGGTCTCGCGACTGGACAACGGCAACTCTCTGTACCAGGGCTCCCCAAATATGTTACAGAAAGGCTGCAGGTGGTCCAAAACGCTGCAGCCAGAATGCTTCTTAGGGTCCCCAGACACGAATCGGTGAGATCATCTCTGAAGAAGCTGCATTGGCTACCAATACAATCCAGGGTCAAATTCAAAGCCCTATGCATCGCCCACAAAGCCATGCAGGGGAGAGGTCCGGCCATGATACAATCCTTGGTCTCCCTATACGTCCCCAGCAGGCCCCTCAGGTCATCATCCGGTTTCCTTATGAACACCCCAAAGATAAGGAAATCAAGATGTGGTGGAAGAGCCTTTTCACAGCAAGTCCCAAAACTCTGAAATTCAATGACCTCAAAACTAAGACTTTTCAAAAATGGTGTTTCAGAAAAAAAACTCAAAACCTGGCTGTTTCCATGAGTCCTCACAATCTGACTGCTCATCTCGGCAGAGCTGGGAAGCCTTGGGGTAGCCAAGCGCTTTATGAATCCCATAAATAAACTCCACAAATGCCCTCATGCATTCTTCATCCAGTTCAATTGGATAAGTCACATCTATGTGTCAATCTCTGTAATGGCTTGGCTGTCAGTGAAAAGCCACTGATCCATTGTCTGCAGTATCCAACCATACCCAAGAACATTCGAACCTCTTTCTGCGTTCTGGGTGGATTTACTTGCAAGATCACAGTTATTCGATCTTGTGATACTTTCCTGACTCCTTTCTCAATTTTGTGGCCCAAATATAAAACTTCTTTTTGACAGAATTGCAGCTTTGCTGGTGACACTTTATACCCACCTACTGCCAAATGGTTCAGTAAAGCAATAATATCTGTCACACATGCTTCTCTAGTCCTTGATGCAACAAGCAAATCATCTTTATATTGCACCAAAACTGAGTCTTCTCGCATTACCAGTGACTCTAAGCACTTCTTCAAAATCTGATTGAAGATTGAGGGACTCTCTGTATTCCCTTGAGGAACTTGGCACCATGCCAAAAACACGATCTCCAAACCGGAACACAAACAAATATTGACTATCCGGATGTAAGGGTATCGAGAAAAATGCTTGGAACATTCAATCACAGTAAACCACTCCGCATCACAAGGAATCTGGTAAAGAATCACTGCAGGGTTTGGCACTATCAGGCAACAGGGTATCACTATTTTATTAATCTTCCTCAAATCTTGAACTATTCTGTATTTACCACTCGGTTTCTTAATTCCCATAATAGGTGAATTACAGGGACTCCCTAGTATTTCTCTCAAAATGCCTTGTTCAATCATTAATTCAATTACAGGTGTTACTCCTGCAATGGTCTCAGGACTCATTTTGTATTCTGGCAATTTTGGAAATTCTGCACCTAGTTTGACTGAAATCTGAATAGGATCAACTCCTTTCATTAATCCAATGTCTTTCCCTGAAAAATCCCACACATCAGTCAACACTGTGTCTCTCAGTTCAACAGGCAAATCCTTTGCTGTAAATAAAGGATACAAATCATTCACTTCTGTCCCTTGCCTCACCATCATCATTTTGAACCCCAGATCCTCATCCTGCGTATGAAATACTATACCATCTGGTGTACAATAGATGGTGCAATTCATTTTGCAAAGCAAATCTCTACCCAGCAGGTTAACTGGACTTGTATCACACACCACAAAACGATGCAAGTCTTGAAAATCTCCAATCTGTACCTTCATTGGTTTTGTCACTGGAGTTCTGATTGATTTGAAACACCTACGACTTGGATAGTATCTCTCGAGAGGGGTGTAGGTTAGGGATTTCCACAGTTCTCAAGGTGGAATGGGTAGCACCAGTGTCTACAAGGAATGTAATCACATTACCTTCGACTTCTCCATCCACAAAGGGACCACACTGTTCTACCTCTAGAGACGCGCCAAGCACACACTCCTCCTCCTCCCCCCTCAGGCACCGTCATTGAGATGTATCTGAATATCTCTCCTGGCATTGCAACCAGCATTGTGAAGCCATTTGCACATTTTGATTATTATTTGCTGATTCACCCGCATGAAAACCCACATTCGCACTGTATCTTTGAACCTGAGCATTCACATTTTCATTTGGCATCGGGGCTTGTGGTATTTGATCCTGTGTAACCATCTGTTGTGGTTGATTTCTGTTCACCTCAACTCGCATTTGTTGATTAAAATCCTGATTCATTTCATTATTCCCTAAGAAAGTCTTACACTCACGTTTCCAATGTCCCAATTTGCCACACGCATAACACGGAAATGTCTTTTTCATCTCTTCTTTATTACCTCTACCCCTACCTCTTCCTTGAGTAGAAACACCACCATTCACCATGACACCTCCCATGTTTGAAATTTGACCATTCTGAATATTCTGATTCTGACCCTTTCCTTAGAAACCTGTTCGAGAGAAGTCTACAAAGTCTGTGCTGCTTTCATCTGAGCCCACATTAATTTCTCTTTTAACTTCTTGTGTCTTGTCTCCATATCATCACTACAATACTTTGCATACCGCAGTATCTCATCTATGCTTTTGTTTTGCCAACAAATCAAATGCTGCTGAATCATATTACTAATCTCCGGTTTCAATCCAACCACAAACCTATATACAAAATGTCCCATATCTTTATCAGTTATGTTCTCAAAACCACTATACTGCTTAAATACCTGTAGAAGCGTTTCATAATATGCATGCACTGTTTGTTTCGTTTCCTGAGTTGTTCTATCTATTTTTACCCAATATGTTTCTTTTGGTGAAATCTTTCCCTTCAAATAGGCAATGACCTGAATATATTTTTTCATCACTTCATCTGATGGTGCTCCAGTCTTTGCATCTCTAGGATATTCTTCTTTTGGCCAATCTAACGCAATTTTACACTCTACCCACAAATCAGCTGGAACCACAATTTTTTTTTTTGGTTTACGGATTTTTATATAGCGCGAACTTGACTCGAAGGTATCAGTTATCAGAGCGCTTTACACAAGCACCAGTTGCGTTACATGAGGACACATTCATTTTTGTTATGCATAGGGAGATTAAGTGATTTGCCCACAATCACAGGATGTTGCGCGTCCTTGCTGAGACTCGAACCCGGTTCCCCAGATTTGAGGTCCACCGGCCTAGCCGTTAGGCCAACTCCTCTCCCCCAATGTCAAACAAACCATCTAAGTCCTTCCAGAAGACCTTTGAAACCTTTACAAACCTCTCTACTTGTTTGTACCACTCAACTGGTTTTTCTCTCAATCTGGGAAACACTTTTGTAAAAGACAGTTTATCCTGCCTTGACAAAGGAACGTGAACATATCGACCTCCTGGTACCTCTCTCATCGGATATATCATTTCAGTCATTATGATCAGATCTGTCAGGTAGTCAACTGGAGTACCACTAACCTGAATCTTTACCCAGTGGGGGCGATGTGTGAAGCTAATTCTCCAATTACCCTTCGTGATACCTCTCAAGAGCATACAGCAAAGAAAAGGGGAATGGGATAAAACAAGAAAAAGCTGCTAAAGCTAGCAAGAGAGGCTTCATCCGCAGCGTCCCTTCTAGTGTGGAAAAGTGCTCTCTGGAACGTCTCCCAGTTAAGTGTTTTCCCTGTAGCAGGATAGAAAAGAGAAATAACATTCATAAAGAAACAAACAAATAGCGCTGTAGTATTCTACTAACTCTCATAGTTAAGTACTCACATAAGCTGAAGAAGGAAACAAAAAGGTCACCATACATGCCACACGACTTGCAGTCCGTCATGATCTTGGCAGTGACATCCTGAAGAGAATGGATTATGAATAAACGAAACAACTTTCTTCAGTAGTGAATTCTGTAGCATTCACCCAATGAATCCATTTGAAAAGTAAATCTCATCTCTGGTTGCCCAGAGTTCTGCAATGCTTGAAATTCTGAGGAGGAATGAATTATCTCATGTGGAAGTCATACATCCGGATTACTGCTCTTGCTGTGGCCCCCTCCGTAGCGTAAATGAAGAAGCCCAATACTCTGCACTCCTCCCACCTTCCCTCTGTAGAAGGAATGGATTTACAGGCGGAGAGGTGCCTGCTTCTGGCGTTGGTATGGGAAAATACACAAGAGGGCTCTCGCGCACACACGCAATGTAAGAAGAAAATAAAACTACTCCTGCCGCTTCCTCGCAAACATGCAAGAAATAATTGAATGAGAAAACGTCTCCTGTCGCTTCCTGGCACACACGCGATGCAATGAAAATATAGAACAGCTTCTGCCGCTTCCTCGTAAACACGCAAGAAATAATTGAATGAGAAAACGGCTCCTGACGCTTCCTCGCACACACGCGATGCAATGAAAAGCACCACGGCTCCTGCCGCTTACTGGAAAAGGCTTTCCCAACGAGAGAAAATGCAGGCGAGTTACAAAGAACAGACGATAATGGATTGCTCGGCAGGGCAGCCCAGCAGGGGCTGATGTCCGGAGTTGCAGAGGTCTCTGAAAGAAATGAGCTTCCTGCTAATTTCCACAGTACGTGCTCAAGGGAAAGATAGCACACACATACTCTCGAAGCCTGTAATTGGGACGAGTGTCTCAGATAGGATTGAAGAGGCAAGCAGCCTGCTTGCTCCTGGGGTGTCAAGAAACTCTTACCTGAGTGCCAGAGTCTTCCACAGAAGCAGATGATAGCTCCTAAATCCCCTTCGCAGTTGCCAAGACTGAATGTATTGACATCCACGAGGGGAAAGGGGAATAGGGAGAGAAAGAGAGACAGCCTGAAGCTCAGGGACCACCGAACCTTCACTGTTCTGGAATCTTCTAAGAGGTAGTATGATTTGTCTTTCTCCTAGAACCAGGGAAGCGTTCTGACTGGACCTGCAGATGGGCGAGAGAGAATACTTAATAATTCTAAACACCTCCCTAAGCCACTCCACTAACCTCCCTCCAGAACTAAATTAATTACCTGAACTACATCATAGGCTAGCCCCTCTCTTGAAGCGCTGACAGGAATCAAATATTTCACACACACAATGTTATTGTTCTTTCAATAAGTCTTCACACGAAAAGAAGCATAGAGGGATGCTTCTTAATCTAAATAACAAGGCAAGTTAACTCTGGATACACGGGTTCAAATTAAAAGCGAGTCTCTGTCTTACTTCAATGCTGGTCTTCACAGAATTTTCCACAAAACCTTTAGAGGAACTCCTTACTTCTGACACACTGATCCAGACGAGATTCTGAGGGTTCAGACAAGATGAATTCTCTCAGGAGAAGGCAACAAAAACTGTTATGGAAATTCAGGAACGGAGTTCCCGGTGTGCACACCCTTCCGCGAAATGCGGGAAGAAAAACGGGGCTCAAATCAAATCAGAAACCTTACTTCTGACAGGCGCGAAGGAAGAACACTGTTCCCTGTCAAAAGCTTCAGTTGAAGTGCGCGGCTCACAGGGAGTTCGCGCTAGAGAATCACTTTGTCTCGAGCCTCTTGCAGGAAGACTAGAGCGCGCACTCTTAACTAGATGGCAGCCGCCATCTTGGATTTTCTCGGAGCCAGTCTGTGAAATCAAAAGGAGCAATCTTTGTAATAACAGCCTTGGGGACGCAATCTTCCTTGTCTCGAATGCCAAACAGATTTACTCCTTTTACGTCTTGGCAGTGAGATGAGGGCACTGGCAATCGAGTTCCTGACATGGGGGCATGAACAACACGCTGGTGAATAGGAAAATTGTCAAGCACCTTCCCCTTCCTGGGCAGGGCTTATATAGCCTGATTACAGCTGTGTCATTTTCCCTTCCTGATACACTGTTGCCAGGGTTTCTGGGAGTTGTAGTTTTCAGCGTTAAACAACATTTTCCCACCAGTCACACAGTTATACACAAGAGGGAGGCAAGAAGGAGCCTGTCCCAAGCTCGCGCATACTACCATGACAATTATTGTCTCTGTACCCGTCTCTCTCACTTTTAACATAGATAAAACCCCTTGATTTGCAACCATTTCTTCTTTCTTTTTAGCCCATCTACCTTTCCATCGTTCTAATTCACCCCATTGTCTCAATGTATTAATCACCTCTTTGATTTGCCAACGTTTTCCTGAAGCATTTAAACTCTCCAAATCCTTATTACTAAAATCCAATCTATATGTCTTCTGTAAAGCCATTGATTTTTCTATGTCAACACCATAGGTCTGTGCGACTTCAGCAAATCTCTCATATAGACTCTTCGCTCTCATTGTAATATTCTTACACAAAAACAATAACTCTTCTTCCTGATATTTACTCAATCTTTCAGGACTAATTGTACCTACAATAATTTCTTCCAAATCCGCTTTTAATCTACTCACATCCATACTCATTGACTTTATTAGAACACCATCCCTCTAAATCATTCATCGAACTCTTCTGGAGATGGCCCTATTGCATCTCTTGATGTAGGTATCATCCCTTTGTCATTCGGCACTAGTCTCCCTGGTTCTATTTGCACATTACGCTTTGGAGTTACTACTGTTCTTTCTGAAATATAAATCAATGATCCCTCTAAATCATTCATCCAACTCTTCTAGAGATGGCCCTATTGAACCTCCTGATGTAGGTGTCATCCCTTTCTCATTCGGCACTAGTCTCCATTGTTCTATTTGCATATTACGCTTTGGAGTTTCTACTGTTCTTTCTGAAATATCAATCAATGATCCTGTCTCACTTGCACCAGCACCACCATTAGTGCTATTATTATTAACAGGTACTGTCAATGCATTCACTTGTGAAATATTACGGGCCTCATTATACAATGGAACTATGAGACCAGTAGTCACAGGAACTGATAAAGCTTCTGCTTTCAAATTCAATTGAGTTATCTTTTTTGTCAAATCATCCTTCACCTGGCTCACTATATTTGTATTTTTCACTTGAGGAGGCTGTAGAACTTCTACCTGAATCAATGGAGCACTTGGTATAATTCTTCCTTGTTCTTCCTGATATGGTGGAGATCTATTTAGCAATAATTCGTCCAAAACCTCATCATTTTCATTAGGATCAGGACCTGTTTCTTTTTCTCTTTACATTTTCCTCCTTCCTGATCCTCTACTACAACAGGACATAAGCCCTCACTTACTGCTATCACATGTCTTCTCCACTTCTTCATTTGGGCATCTACTGACAGTATTTCTGTAGTTTTTCTCAGACCTGTCCCTATCTCTGTTATATGCCTCATGTTCCCATTCCTCAAGCGCTTCATACTGCATATGTCTAGGATTTGGACTCAACTCATTCATTTGATGTCTCAAATTTTCGAAAATCCTCATATTAAAAGTACCATACTCTGGAAACGCCATATTCCCATCACGCTCTGTATACTTCACCCAATTCTCCAGCCATGTACACGTGTGATATCCTCATTCTAAGGATATAAAAGAAGCAGGCGTACCCTCAGGTGGAACAGGTATTCCCTCTCTAATTGATATAGGCTCATCTTTCCTAAACAAAGTCTTCAACAATTTCAATAACTTCATTTTGTTTTATTTGCTACTCTAAAAACCAAGCAGAACAGAGAAAAACTCTCCCGTATTTCCACAAACACTATTTGTTCACACTGACCAATACCAGCGCGACTCACACCAAAGAACCAATAACAGCACAACACTCTTTCGTGACGATTCACACTAGCTGAACAATGCCAGCGCGGCTCTCTGTGTCGCCAATATAACTCATACGACTGACCCTCCTTTTGCAAAAATAATCGACAGTAATTACTTAAAAGATAAACAAGATTAGAACGACATATAAACAAACCTGCTTGTCTGCTCCACTAAAAGAAAGAATAGAATCAACCACTCGAAGAATTCTTTTGCTACCAGCAGAATATCGACCGCATTATTCCACCCTCAATCAAGTGAAAATTCTCAGGACTTCATCAGCTGCGCTTTCTAAAGGTACCCAAATAAATCTCCACTATACTAACTCCCTGTGCAATACTAACAACACAACTATTGTTTAATATCGCATCAACAGCAGACAACGCAAACCATTTTAAGACATGCCCCTTAGGCCGCTTCGGACCCGTCTCTCTTAAGGTCAACGACAGACCACAACATATAACAGGAATACGGAATATTAATAACCAAAATTATTAAATCTGTCCTAATCAATTGCCAATTTAATCAATATAACCAAAAACTGATGCAGCGGAAGGAGGCTTTTTCCAATTTTTACCATCAGGGCCCAAATTAATACCTTGTAGTCCCCTTCACGCTGCAGGAGTTTAAAATAGTTACCAAATTTCTATTGTCTATAATGGTCCTCTCTCCCTCCGATGAATATTGTATAGTTGACAGGGATTGGCAAAGGATTGACAGAATTCTAATAATGAGGACCTAAATAAAGAAATAATTCATTCAATATAACCAAAATGACATTAATAAAGACAGATTCTGACTACTTATCAATATGCTTTTATCTAAATGAATGTGAATGCTCATGAAGCACAATACAGCTCGAATCATAGGTCACCCACACAAGAGAAAACAACATTATAGTAATTCATAGAACATCCCAAAACCATGTCACGAGAGAGTGGCTAGGTGAAGAGACATAGGATTAAAGAACATTTGCAAATTTAATGCAAGTTCAGAATATCATATGAATCAATAGCACAAAATGCTAGCAGTCTGAAAAGTTACTCTCCCGCCGGAAGAGTAAGCTGGGGCACCCTCAAGAATGTATGAGGAGCAAAGTCAAGGAGTCAGGATTCAGCAGAACAGTCAGCCAAATAATTAAGGAAACAGCAACACAGTTCTCTGCTCACACAAAGTCAGAATCTTTCTCTCCATCCTGCCATAACTATAAATTCTAACACTAGTAATTATACCCTAATTCACTAAAGATCCAACCCCTCCATGTATCAAAACCCCAAAATCCTCAAATCCCATTGGACTAGGCCAGGGGGTGTCTGATCACTCCACTTCCAGTGTAACTAACTTCAACAGTTTCTTTGTCTTTAGAGAACTTTCGTCATCGTCCTTCAGCAGAGGAAACTCCGATAATCTCTACCGCTGCTTGCACATTTCTCCAACTCGCTATTGTATCAAACTCGCAGCACAAGTGTCCGCATACTCCGGTCGGCAAGGAAATTCAATTAATAACGTTCATTACTTCCTCTACACAGACTTGGCCATCCTCAGGAACTCACGAAGGACAAAATACATTCCTTTGCAGCCTACGTTTTAGACAGCAAATTAAACCTAAAAAGACTCCTGAGGCCTTCTCTGCTGTACAGTAAAATGTGCTCTAAGAAAAACAAATACACGTGATTATCATTGTCACTACAAAGCTTCACTATTAATGCTTTTTTGCATTTCTCTTCATGTTATATACATTTTCAAACAGTTAGTGAAAAGGAAAACATCATGTCTCTTTTAAACTTATGGCTTCTATCATTTTCTTTGGCTGTTATTTCTGCATTTATCATTCACATTTGCGGCCTACTAGAAAAGCACTGGAAATACTGATTTCTTTCCAGCACGCATTTTCGCAATTTCATCTCCCCCTTTTTTTAGTTTTACACTGTTCATTTTCAAACAATTTTGTTAATAATCCACACAATGAGAAGTTTGATCCGAGCAGGTTTTATTTTGCAAAACCCTGCTCCATCACAGCGTTAAATACAAACTCTAGCAATAACAAACATTAATTTATTGCCAGTAAAGCTATAGACGTATAGTACAATAATACATAGGTGCTTGAAGTGGGGTGCTGCAGCAACCCAAAAATAACCATGCTGGGATTCAGAGGGTGAATGAGATGCCTTTACATTTTGATTCTGTGTTTCACATTTGGTGTATGTTCAAAGAGGCCAAATGTCAGTCTATGTGGTCTGTCAATTAACGGTTTATTCTTTTTAACATGGAGACTGGTGTTTGTTTGTCTGACTGCAAATTAAGTGAGACGATTTTGTAAAGTGAACTATGTCACAATATTGCTGGGATATGAGGGGTGTGATACTAAAGCCTGTAGAATGTACATTTTATTTATTGCACAGCAACATTTAAATGACTAAATGAAATGTACAAAAAACTTAATACAAGTCAACATTCAGGAAGTACATTTTTTTTTTTTTTTAAGTATGATGAAAACAAAGATTTTAAAATAATCAAAACAATTCAAGGGACTTTACTTGGTGACGCACAAATGATACATAATGTGAAACTCAATTTCCACAACTGTATAGCTGTCTCCGGAAATATAGTGCCTATTTCAGTGGAAAAGGTACTGTCTGCAAATGACAGGGCGCTACCAAACCATGCTTTAGTAATATTGTGTGTTTGATAATGCACCCTGGGCTACATACCACACCGTATCACTCTCCTGCTGAATGGGTGTGGCTCATCTGCTACACTTATTCTTTGCATGTCACTTGGTTTTTTCACAATCCCTAGAACTGCAGTGACATAGCACTGACGGCAGCACCCCCACTCTGAAAATTCTTTCAGCACCACTCCTTGAGTGCAAATAAAGGGAACAAATACAACCATTTCCAGAATCATTGAGTTGTTAAATTACTACAGAGGACTACTTGAAGCATCTTTCAATGAAATAATCTTGGGATTAGTTTTCAAAAACTCTTATGTCCTTGCCCTGTGATGGATGAAAGGTTCTGTGTGGGTCTTGCCAGGTTCCTCACCTTTGACCCCCAAGTGACCAACAGCTTTTTGCAAGACAGGCTCAAACTATTGAACAACTTTGCCATAAATAGATAATTCCATCATATCGGCAAATCTTACTCGAATGGCTAGCTTTACAATAAATCTCCCCAAGGGTGAACGCATGCTGATATGAACTCCTGAAGTCAGTAACAATTCTCCTCTCCACTGAGTCGACATTAGTGCAACAAAGGACAGTGGAACTGCACCCACTGCACTATTGCCAGCGACACCCATGAGAACTAACTTTGAAACTTGGTTTGCGTTCATTAAAGCTAGTTCAAGAAGGATATACTTTGCTTAGCCTCATATAAAAGTGTAGCTTCCAACAGCAATGCATTCTGGGGCACATGGTTTTGCTTTCCCATAAAGGTGATGGGCTTCTCAGTCACAATGTGTTAGCAGTGTCGGCTCAAGGCAGATCTGCCTTTGCGCATCACACATACAGCCTATTCAGACATGCAAATATACTTACAATTTCACGAGAAAACATTCATTTATATGTTTAACACAGACTTTTTGTAAAGAGCTTACTCACTGGAAAAGGCATTCAAACAGATTTCGCCCTATAAAATAAGCGAACATCTGTAATCGGGCCGGTTTGATGATGAAATGAAATTCTGCATATCTTATCCAGAGATGTTGCACCTTTGAAAATGCTGGAGTTTACACATGTCGGTAGAGGGTCATAAGACACAAATTACAATTCAGCCTTATGTAATAAGGTGGGAGCTCTATTGGAAACAACTTATGTGAGGCTACTTTTTATTTGAGTAGGCAAGCTTTACAATATTAGCTCTGCCATTCTGATAAACCTAGACGTATGAACTAATGCAAATTATTCTACTTGCCTCACCCACACAAAAGTGTATTTCTTTAACACATAAAAAGTGTTTCACCTTAGTAGATATCTGATTACAGCACTGCACCAAGAGGCATACATTAAAAGGGAGAGTTTGTAAACATAAACTTAAAAAACCTTCCTATGGTCACAAGTGCACTTCACAACAAACCTAAAGTAGTTGTGCATTTCTTTTTCCAGGGATATTAAATGATTTGCCCTAGATCCAAACGATGCTGTTCCAAGGCAGGGTTTCGAACCTGGCTCCCCATGTTCTGGAGTCGGTTGCTCTAGCAACTAAGCCAGATCTCCTCCTGTAAAGGCTTGGCTCACTTGGGCTCGAGGTCCCAAGAGGAGGAACTCTAGCTGAACCAGAGGCTTCATAACTCCGTGCAACAGGAATAAGTTCGAGGTCGATAGAAACAGAACTAATTCATCCTGGACACATGCCTGGCGCCGCTTATCTGCCAACTGCCAGCTTGATTTCATTGCAGTTTACAGACACTATACTAACATACAGCAAACCACAGACCTGTAGGGACACAACCCAGGACATCGCATACTCTAATATATGAGGTCCAGCGTTTTATCATGGTTGCCACCCTCCAATATGAAATGGATGTTCTCCTATATGCCAAGAACTACCTTCAGTGTGCCATCACAAGCATTTTCCCACAGGTGCCCCTTATACCAAGAATTGCCTCCAGTGGGTCAGCACCAGCATTTATCCACCGGTAAAGCAGATGTCAAGAATCAGCTCTGGCATGCCAGTGTCAGTATTTTGCTATGGGTGTCCCATATGCCAGGTATTTCACTTCTAGTATGTCAGTCCAAGCATTGCCTCCAATATGCCAATTACTTTCTCAAATGTGTTATGCTAAGAATGTCCTTCGGTATTCCAGGGACAACGGCAGACTCTTAAGCACAACCCATACTCACTCATGCTCACTCACACCCACTAACACTTGTTCTCATTCTCACTCACTCTTCTCACTGATTCTCACTTGTTCTGTCACTTTCTCGCACTAACTGACTCACACTGACTCGCTTGCACTCACTCATACTCCTGTTTATTCTGGGGCTCTCATTTAGCGTGTGGTAAAAAAAATGTCCTGAGTGCTAACAGCAGAAATGTGACATGTGGCTAAGTCAATTTGCTTAGGTTTTCCTAGACGTTGAATTCTGCTTGGGCGATGTAGATTTTTCCCAGAAAGATCTATAGGGAAATTAGTAAAAATTATGTATTTTATAAAGCATGTTGGCCGGGTAAAATTCAAAACCAATGATTACATTTTATAGTGGACATGACACTCTATATGCTGTGGGTTTTAGAACTGATGAGAACGCATGGGCAGTGTAGTCGTAACGCCTGCTATTAAGAGTTTGTGTTGGAGGGACCAGTTTGCAAGACATTGCACATCATCCCAAATATTAAACATTCAATGTGTTGTAGTGTGTTAAATAATACTTAAAAGGGTGTATTATATTGATAGAACACACTGTCATTTCCTGGTGAATACCCTTTTTGTGCTTGCTCCTTAGTAACAGCTTGGTGCCTTCCTGAATCAGGCTTGTTCAATTGCAATTTGTACAGGACCTGCTTGATGTTGGATGCTAACAACATCTATTTTATTATTTAATATGCCACAGATTTATAGTAATTTTACCCAACTGATTGGACCTTTTTTTTGTCTTGGGAGAAAGGAAAAGTGGCATCAGCATTCAAACCTGTGACTTGCCAGTCACACATCCCAACATCAGGTGCATTAAACTACTACAGGCCTCATGTACCAAACATTTTTTACGTTCGCAAACGGGGCGATTCTCAGAATCGGTCCGTTTGCGAATGTAAAAAATGCTTTTCACATGTAACGAACCCTATTTTGCGATTCGGTAACAAAATGGGTTTGCGATTTGGTATTTGGAAGGGGCGTGTTTAGGGTGCCCCTTCCAAACACTGAATCGTAACGGTATGTATGAATGTTTTGTGACTGTGAATACAGCCGCAAAATATTCGCAGTGTACCACCAACTTCAAGTTGGTGGTAACCCATTCGCAAATGGGAAGGGGTCCCCAAAGGACCCCTTCCCCTTTTGGAATGGTGGCAAAAACTTTTTTAAGAGCAGGCAGTGGTCCCATGGACCACTGCCTGCTCTTAAAAAATGAAAACTTTTTATTTTTGTTTTTAAAAGCAACCCGTTTTCCCTTAAGCAATTAGGTAATCACTATTCTAAATCTTAATACATGTGGCCCCTAAGTATTTTTGAGGCCTGCTCCTTCCTTCGGTCTCACACATGCATATATTGTGCCAAGAGGGCAGAAGTCTTTCCATTGAACACTGTAGTCTTCTAATTCTATATCAAGGTGGTTTTGCACAGTTGTTTAGGACTGATTTGCATTGGACATTTTCATATTATGAGAACTTCCTGTGATTTGTTTGATGTTTAAACATTCTGGAAGTGTATTGCACGTTAATTCTACAGAAGGGCAGGCTACTTCTAGATGATGTCATTACAGAGTTTGGGGTAATTTAGAGGAAGAAACTGGGTGCTTAATTTGCATTTCTTGGCTTTTGTTGTTGCTTTATTGGAGAAAAGTACCGCCTTCTATTTTTCCCCCATTTGTTTGTAATGATCAAGTCATTGACATGGGAACCTCTGTATTTTATGTATATTTCACTAGACATCGTTATTCGCATACAACAGGATGGTGGACACCAGAGGGTTTGACCCACAAAATGTGGGACGGCAAAACAGGGGATTTTTTGACTCCTCGGTTAGCCACACAAGACCCTTTGACAGCATGTTCTGTGTTAGATGAAGAGCCTGACCTGCTATCCTCCAGCTATACGCCAGAAGGACATTCACCATTGATTGATTCTTGTTCTGTTACTTATGCAACCACTGGCACTCCAAAGGCTCCAGGTCTATGTCCGAAACAGTCAATGGGTTCATACATTTTATATATATATGAGAAAACATAGATGTCTTAAGTCAAAACCAGATGAGTTATACTACCAACGTTTACACTGTTCTTGGACACCGAAGACATCAGATATAGGTTTACGACAGTTCAAGAAGGTAACCCACCACGTCGCTTTCAACATGAATGACTGATAATCTATTGTCTATGGCTTGCCTACAGTGCTAAGCTTGAAGGTGCCTTATGGAAGAGGTTTGCACTCTTTGCCTGTACAGAAGTAGGAAGAGGATCTCATCATGCTGTGGGAAAATCTGTGTATCATTCTATTTTGTCAAGGGATGAAACACTAAGTGATTTTAGTTCTCATGCTTCCTCTCAGTATCATCACATAGAGAGTATGACAGCGGCAGCTAACTTCTCGTCTGTTTCTGAGGGGAAGTCTGTTGCCTTTACAAGTACGATCAAGAGCAACTGGGGGGAAAAAAAACTATTTTGGGGAACAGAAAATGACTTGTGCTGATAGTGGAATCAATACTGCATTGTGTCAAACAAGGTTCAGCTCTGAGAACACACACAGTGGACAACAATTACATCAAAGGAACCTGGGGAGAATGACAGCAATTTCCATGCTGCTTTGCGCCTAAGGCTAACGGCTGATGACTAAGTTCTTGCATGAAAATGTCCTTCCAATGCAGCCTACAGTAGGAAGATTCAGAATGAGATTATCTCTGCTTGCAACATTCTTATGAGAAATATAGTGCTGGAACGCGCAAACAATGCCAGATTTTTTGCCATTTTAGCAGATGGAACAACTGACAGTACCACTATAGAGCAACTTGTTCTAGTAATTCGTTTTATAGAAGATACATCTGTATATGAAGAAATCCATGGCTTCAAAAAGCTTCAGGATGAAGCATGGGTTGGAACTGGAAAGACAATTCTCACTTCTTTAGAAATATATGGTCTGAATGTTTATCGTATGAGTGGACAAACATATGATTATTGTGCTGCAATGAAAAGTGCGGTTAAAGGTGCACACGCAATAGATTTAGAGCATGTACCAAAGGCATTTTATGTACATTGTGGAAGTCATTTATTGAACTTTGTGATTGGACACTCATGTCATGTACATGACATTCCTAACTGTCTTTCAACACTTAGGTGTCGATTCCGATTTCGGCCGGAAAACGTACTACCCGACACGGACCCGTCATTTTTTCCGACCGAACCGCACACACGCCTTACAAATAGCGGAGTACGATGCGAACCTTGAAATTTACGACCGACTTGTCCGGAAAATATATTATACGTCCGAGTCAGCAGGAAAGGAGCCTGACGCAATAGACTCGTACACGCAAGATTCGATAGCCAAGCGTCAACCTACAGACACGTACGCGAACGACTCCATGTAGCCAAGCATCAACACGACCCGAAAGACTCGGACGACAACGATGCCACATAGCCAAGCATCAAAGCGACCCGACAGACTCGGACGACAACGATGCCACATAGCCAAGCATCAACACGACCCGACAGACTCGGACGCCAACGATGCCACATAGCCAAGCATCAACACGACCCGAAAGACTCGGACGCCAACGATGCCACATAGCCAAGCATCAACACGACCCGACAGACTCGGACGCCAACGATGCCACATAGCCAAGCATCAACACGACCCGACAGACTCGGACGCCAACGATGCCACATAGCCCAGTATGACTGGAACAGACTCGTCCAAAACAATTTACACAAGAACAAGCATCAAGTGCTGTCAAAACGACTTACAAAATGAGAAGAAAATAAAACAATGGAAACAGAAAGAGGACGTCCAAAAAACGCATTGTCATCTCCAAAAAACACATTTTCAATTAACAAGACACACCCTCAACACAACCTATATAAAGGAGCCAAAACTTCCCAACACCATTTGCTACTTCGACAGACATGCAAGCACACCACACCACTAGACAGACAACTCATCTACCTACCACAAACACACACATCTCATCCACCAAACAACCTCCACACAACTAGCACCAAAGAAACACACCTCCACTCACACACACTCACCCTCACCTTCACACACACACACATCTCCACCAACACCCATCACCATGCCCCCAAAGAAGAATCCACAGTTCTTAGCTGCTGAGTTGGAAGTGATGATAGATGAAATCATCAGAGTTGAGCCACAGTTATTTGGCAGCTTGGCCCAACAGACCTCCCAGTCCGAGAGAACCAAGATGTGGGAGAGGATTGTCAACAAGGTGAATGCCCATTCACCTACCTTGCGCACAAAGGAGGATATCCGGAACCGGTATTATGACGTTCGCAGGAGGGTAAAGAGGCTCATTGCCAGAGAACATGCCCTGAGCACCAAGACTGGCGGTGGACGTCATAAACCGGTGCATTTCACCACCTGGGAGGTGAAGGTGCGGGACCTCCTCCCAAAGGAGGCCATAACAGGACTAGCTGGAATCCCTGAACCTGGTGAGTACATGTACAAATAGTCTAAATTCACCCCAAATACACAGCCACAGACACCACAGCAACACATCTTGAATGTAACTTTGTACACACTGTCATGGAACCCTGGAACATGCTGGCCCATTTGTCCTGGGTGGGAGGAGGAGTGGAAGCAATGACTACTGCCACCAGCACACACTAGTCCCCCCCAGTCCCACAAGAACACACCTGTCACCATGCTGTCCCTGAGAGTGAATGCAAATGCCCTGTCAAGATGGCTGACACTGGCCACGGTGTGGGGAACACAAGGCCCTGTAGGCAGTCCTGTACAGCATGACTGCAGGCACCACTGTCAGACATCTTGAATGTAACTTTGTACACACTGTCATGGAACCCTGGAACATGCTGGCCCATTTGTCCTGGGTGGGAGGAGGAGTGGAAGCAATGACTACTGCCACCAGCACACACTAGTCCCCCCCCTGTCCCACAAGAACACACCTGTCACCATGCTGTCCCTGAGAGTGAATGCAAATGCCCTGTCAAGATGGCTGACACTGGCCACGGTGTGGGGAACACAAGGCCCTGTAGGCAGTCCTGTACAGCATGACTGCAGGCACCACTGTCAGACATCTTGAATGTAACTTTGTACACACTGTCATGGAACCCTGGAACATGCTGGCCCATTTGCCAGGGTGGGAGGAGGAGTAGAAGCAATGACTACTGCCACCAGCACACACTAGTCCCCCCCCCCAGCCCCACAAGAACACACCTGTCACTATGCTGTCCCTGAGAGTGAATGCAAATGCCCTGTCAAGATGGCTGACACTGGCCACGGTGTGGGGAACACAAGGCCCTGTAGGCAGTCCTGTGCAGCATGACTGCAGGCACCACTGTCAGACATCCTGAATGTAACTTTGTACACACTGTCATGGAACCCTGGAACATGCTGGCCCATTTGTCCTGGGTGGGAGGAGGAGTGGAAGCAATGACTACTGCCACCAGCACACACTAGTCCCCCCCCCCCAGTCCCACAAGAACACACCTGTCACTATGCTGTCCCTGAGAGTGAATGCAAATGCCCTGTCAAGATGGCTACACAGGGCCATCCTGTACGAAATCTGGAAATATCTCCTGCCAGTTCTTGGCCTACTCACACAACTACAGACCATAACCTTAACTGCACATTACACACACTGACAGGTATAGATCAGTCACATGTGCCCTCACTGTGCATGATACAAATAAGTGTGGAGGACAGGACACACTCTATTTAGCTGTAATGTAAACAATTCTTATATAGCGCATACTGTCACCCTACGGGTATCCTGGCGCTGTGACTGACAAAATCGACATTGGAGCCTGTGAACATCTTACCCAGGAAAACATTATTGGGAACTCAGCCAGACCCTACCTGGGAAACAGCCAGGTTTTTAGCTGCTTTCTAAATAGGGGCAAAGATTGGATTTGCCTAATGTCTAGAGGGAGTTCATTCCACAGCCGTGCGGCTGTTACACCGAATGCTCTACCCCCCGATTTCATTTTCTTAATTCTTGGGATGTTCGCTAAGTGTGCATTTGCTGACCGAAGGTCTCTTGTAGGAACATACCATAAGAATTTCCTCTGCAAGGGCTTAGGGCCCATTCCGTGCAATGCTCTGAACACGGTGCACAGGGATTTGAATTGTATCCTCTGGCAGATCGGCAGCCAGTGGAGATCTTTCAAGGCCAGAGAAAGTGAAGAACTACGCTGCCTGTTTAGAGCCAGCTTAGCTGCAATTGACTGAATCCTTTGTAGCTTTTGAAGTAGTGACTTTGAGCCCCCCAAATATAGTGAGTTGCAGTAGTCTAATCTGCTCAGGATTATACACCTCACAATTTGGGGTCTGATGGCAGTCGGTAGTAGCGGCAAAATTCTTCTCAGAGCTCTAAGCAGAGAGAAACATGTACCAACTACTTTGGTAACTTGTGATTCTAGCTGGAGATTATCATCCAGCAGAACTCCCAAGTTACGCACCGTTTTAGTTGGCACTACAGGTTTGTCTGTTGGTGTTATTTGGAGCTCTATGGCAAAAGGCCGGGCAATCCTGGACGTGGAGCAGTATACAATCTCCGTTTTTCCTCCATTAAATAGCTGTCACACCACATAACACAAAACACACACAGATAAACACACATCAGGGACAATGCCCACGGACAGTAGATGTGAGGTGTAATGCAAGACGGCTGACACTCTTGCGTTGTGTCATGTGCACAAGGCATTGTTGTGTGTAGCATTGTAATTCAACATCATTCAGCGGTCTCAGCATCCTTCAAAACTACCACCCTCACTGTCATTGCTCCTCTGACAATGATGAGTAAGCTGGTCTGTTTGCCATTGGAAAGTGGGGTAGAAGTCAACACAGCCTAACTCAAGCACTAAACACACTGTACCTCACAGCTCTGACCATGAAAAGGCAAAAGACCATCCCTGGGAAAGATCTCTCTGTCCATGGAGAACAAGTAGAATGTACATGAAGTGATCATGTGCAAAACTATGCAGCAACAAAATGCACCACATCAAGATATACACATGTGTGCAAAGTGATGACAAATATCAACATAAATATGACTACTCACATTGCATACGTTCACAAACAATGCAAAAACTACACACGCATAACAACAACCATGTTGGGACATAGCAGAACAGCACAATGCGAAACATCACACAAACTTGCTGTAGGCTCTGCGCAGGAGTACAAACTTATACTATTCACCATTACAAGTCCAGTGTGGGCGACATTAGGGAATGCTAGATCATACTATCATCGCATAATACAACTACTCATGTCAGTCACTCCCCTACTGCATGCCAATGTAATGAGCTGTGTTTCAAGGACTGCCATGTAACAATGCATTTGTCAGAAGAAACGCGTGGCTATTGCATACGAGGTTACACATGTGATGTCATTGAATGTTCACATCAACACATACATCCAAGCAAAATCATCTAATGATGACACATATTCAGCGAGTGAGTTTGCATGTCACCCCAGCAATGTCACTGTGAGAAACTCCACAAAGGCAAGCACAGATGCACAATTCCTGCCAAACATAAGATTAGTTACAGTATGTATGTCATAGTGAAAACCCTGATGTGTGAAATAACAACACACCTGGCTCATGCACAGTGTGACACTTGCCAAAAAATTAATACGAACAGTCAAGGATAACAATACATGCACATTGATGCACAGAGCTGGACATGCTCAGTAAAGCACATGTCTCCAAAATAACAATGTCCGATTACAAAAAATCTCAGTGTCTGTGACGATTGATGAGTAGAAATAAGAAGGAAACGCAACATTATCCACAACATCTTCACATTTGGCTGTGCATGACAACATAACATCTGAAAATACACTACTAACATTGTGTTTCTCTACTACCCACAGGCACTCCAGAACAGAGGGCATCATCTGGAGAAGATTCAGAGTCCACCAGCAGCTCCAGCACAACGTCGGACACTGAGACCTCCAGTGTGGATGACTCTCATACCTCCTCGGGCGATGGGAACCAACCTGGCACCTCCGGTGTGGGTCAGCATGTGGCACCAGTACGATCAGCAGCCCCAGCGACCACTCCTGCAACGCCCATTAACATCCAGACGCCCCGGATCCCCACAGACACACCCAGACAACAAAACCCTGGGAGCACAGCAAGACAGCCCAATCTGGATTTGGCAGGAAATACCAGCCCTGTCAACAATGAAGGAGGACAGGAGCTGTCAGTGCGTGCTACGCCAGGCAATGTCCGTGCGGGTAGGGAAAGGAGTGGTGTGAGGGTGCGTGGTGGGAGGACACGTCCCACAGCTGATGTCGGACAACAAGCTGACCCCGAGTTACAACGCATTTTCGATGTATATCGCGAATGCACCGGAGACTTAGGCCAGGTTGTCGGGATCCTCAGGGACATAAAACATCAGCAGGCTGCACATTTCGACTGGATGGACAACCATATGGACCGTGTGGACCAACACATGGACCGTATGGACCAACACATGGACCGTATGGAGTCCAACTGGTCGAAAATAGACAATCTCACTGCGGTGCATAGGGACATACTTACATGCCTACGCCAGATAACCACCAACATTACCCCACCTCCATGTGTGCACTCCACACCTGTTGCCTCTACATCGGCAACTGCCACAGGGAGGGATGAGGAGTCTGGCGTAGAGTCCCCTCCGCTGCAGCAGCCTGATGCTGAGGGTCCACCCCCAACAAAGAAGAGGAGGGGCCGTCCAAAGAAGGATGGCAAGTGAGAGACTGATGGACATGCATCCCCCCCGGAACCAAATAAATGCTCTGGATAACCTCCATTGTGTGCAAATCATTCACTTTGTTGACAGTCCCTGGACTCTCCCACATGGGATGGAGCATGTAAGTTGGACTAAATGCCAAATGGACTGTGGATTTCGCTCAGAAGGATTTTCATCTGACAACACTTCCAACTCCTCTATGAACTGTGGATAATAAATTTGGGAATGCAATCACCTTTACCTGTTAGATTTTTTCACATGCACATTAATAAATTCATATTCACACAATCCCTGTGTCATCTGTGAATTGTACACTGTACCCACTTATTAGCTCATGATCTGTATCACCTGGCACTGTCTCACACTGAGGTGCATGAGTTCTGTGGTAGTGATTCTTCTCATACAGAAGTATGCACGGCAAAATAGACCGTTGTCGAAGGATGGCTGGACATTAGTTGCACATCAGAACACACAATCCAATGACCCACTACCTCTGGTGTCTCATCATCTCACCAAAATATATGCAGAAGACACCCAATGATTCTACCACCCAGTAGCCAGCACCAACAACATCTCTGAAGCAAGGTAGCAATGCACACATTCACGCTCACTCACCCATGCTTGTCCACCAAATCATGAATCAGAGTGTGTGTAATGTTCAATAATTCACGTCTGAGAAAAACAATCTCTGACTGTTGTCCTACAATGCAGCATACGAGCTAGCCCCAGCAGCAGTAAACAGGATTCTCAAACAACATACAATTCCATAATCAAACATAATAATACAGGTGAAATGTGTTTACAACCTCAGTGTGGAAAGCACCACCCTCCCTGTGATGGTGACAGATTCTACAGACCATTGAAGAACTCTGTGGCAATACGGGTCAACCGTTCACCTCAGACAGTAGGAGTACTGGTCACAGCATATGCACAGCAAAGCGCTGGTGCGTATATGTAGATCTTCCATCTGTGTAGATAATTGCCCTGTGCGTCAATGTAATGCAAGTATTCCACTTATGTGTAACAAAGTGTAGCAGTTCATGGCGAAACTATCCGTGCTGACTAGTTCTACCATTACAAAGAGTCCTGTTTTTCAACCTTGTGGCGCAGCGCGTCAACAGTACCAAAATGATCTCATGTGGACTCAAAGGCATCATGCACTACAATCACAGAAAGAATGTGTGCTAAAATGTCACACACAAAGCTATCATGTCACCTTGGCTCTGGTAACTTTAGCATAATACAGCATGATCCTAGGGACCAGCTTACAATTCATCTACCGCCTCATGAAGAAATGTCACATGACACATACCAGAGATAGCCACGCAAGGTCAGCACAACACACATAGCACATTCAACATTAAACATTGCACACACTGTTGTCAAATAAAAACCATTGAACCGCACAAACAAAGACCATTGTCTAATGAAATGAACACCATTGCAGAAAAACATGATATGAACGGTTGTAGCATGTTTTTGCTACGGAGAAGGCAAACATCAATGTGTGTAACAGGTTTATTACACAGGCAGAAGCTCTGCTCAATACAAAAGCAAACTGATTACAGTTCCAAGTATCCAAATAAACCAAAGAAAAGACAAATCTGACCAAATAGATTGGCTGTCAGAGAGTACTGGTCCAAATTGAAAATCCATTATGGAACAGCGATGTGTGTACCCACACAACAGCCAAAGGAGCCTGTGAAGGAGAGACATAGTACAGTCTTAAATACAACTTGCCATGATGACATATCCAATCATTGACTCACTATTGTCCATTGTAAATTCTGACCAATTGCTAGGAGTGAATACAACAATGTAGTGGAGACCATCATAACTTAACATACACTGTACAACGGCAATGAGCCTGTAAATTAGCTGACCCACACACATATCACAACATACTGTCCTACATACACACATCACGCTTAGGAAAGGCATCATCAGACATATATGCATACTTACACTCAAGTAAAGAAGTTGTCAATGAGCTGTCTCCTGACATCCACCTCCTCTTCCTCCTCCTCCTCACTGGCAACGTTCTCCAGGCCTGGATCCTCCCATGAGGGAGGACGTTGGTCCCTGTCATCCTGAATGAGCGGTAGCTTATTCCTCACAGCCTTGTTGTGAAGCATGCAGCACACTATAATGATTTTGCACACCTTCTCTGGGGAATATTGAAGGGCACCTCCTGTCCGGTCAAGGCAGCGGAATCTGGTCTTCAGCAGCCCAAATGTGCGCTCAATCACACACCTGGTCCGCCCATGTGCCCCGTTGTAACGGACATCAGCAGGTGTGACCGGGTTCCTGAGTGGTGTCAGCAACCAGGGCATGTTTGGGTATCCAGAGTCTCCTAAAAGTATCAAATATGAAGGATCAGTTGAGCAACAACAGGGTACAACATGACAGACAATGATCACACAACTGACACTGACAACTTGACTCACCAACAAGCCAGGCACGCTCATTCATGAACTGGGACATCAGCTGGGGGATCCGACTCATCCTCATTATGTATGCGTCGTGTGCAGATCCCGGGAAACGCACACATACATGGGAGATGATCTGGTCCGCCAGACATACCACAAGGGCATTGATTGAATGAAAGTGTTTACGATTCCTGTAAACCTGTTCATGAGGTCGTGGTGCAACCAAACCCACATGTGTCCCATCAATCGATCCAATCACATGTGGAATGTGTCCCAGGGCATAAAAGTCATCCTTAATGGCACGGAACTGTGGCGGTGTGGGAAAATGTATGTACAGGTCGAGGAATCTCAACATGGCCTCACACACATCCCGGAGCACTCGACTGAACATCGTCTGGGACATCCCACCAGCATCAGACACAGTAAACTGGAACGAACCTGTGGCAAAAAAATGTAGTGCCGCCATCACCTTCACCTTGGGGGTCAGGGCAAAGGGATATGTGCGTCCAGGTAGCAAGTGTAGTGACATCTGGTCTGTCAATTCCGAAATTAATGCCCTTGTGAACCTGTATTTCCTCATGCACTCACGCTCCACCATGGTTTCAAGATCCGGGAGGGGTCTGTGGACATTTGGTGCCCTGAGGAACACATGACAAAGTATGTACACATATTACTATATGAATTAAACTTCAAGTAATACTGTATCAACAGATTGCGTGGCACTTACAATGATGACACAGTGAAGTCAGATGTCTGAGGTTGACCTAATCCAGAAATTACAGCAATGTGAGCATGAACATACACACAATTATTTCATGTATTACCAAATAATCCTGTGTAGTACTGTGACTACTCACTGTTCTCTGACACTCTCCATGTGATCAATTGTAACATGCACAACACACACACAATTAAGTATCAGCCATAGATACTTAGGTCAAATAGCACATGCATTGAATGTACACAGACATGGACAAGGTATTACAACCTAGCAACAACACTACATACAGACAGCTTGTCACCATGCACAACACTGTCATGGTCTGGACATTGTCATGATGTGATGTATGACCTACACAACACAATGATCCCCTGGGACAGTGGCCAAGCATAGGAGGATGATCTGTGAAGTGGTCACTCACACTAGTCATGTCCCTCACAAACACTGCTATAGTTGCACTGTAAGCTATGATCATAATGTGAGTAGTCTTGTCTATTGTGTCTGTCCCATTTGACATGTGCAGAACTCCATCCACACAGGGCATACAGCATGCCATTATTCATACATACATTGTCTGAGTTGATGAGTGGGCATTGCATGCATGTGTCTGCCACCTCCTGACCGAGCCGGACTGACAGATTGCATGCTTGATTCAATGCTGTTCGACGCGGGTGAGTTTTCAATACACGCGTCTGCCACCTCCTGACCGAGCCGGACTGACAGATTGCATGCTTGATTCAATGCTGTTCGACGCGGGTGAGTTTTCAATACACGCGTCTGCCACATCCTGACCGAGCCGGACTGACAGATTGCATGCTTGATTCAATGCTGTTCGACGCGGGTGAGTTTTCAATACACGCGTCTGCCACATCCTGACCGAGCCGGACGCACTGGTTGCCTGTTGGTCGTCATGGTGACAGACGCGCATTTTGCATCGTGCACGATTCGCGTACGTTACGATTCGGTTGACCTTTAGTACAAATGTATCAAAATCTAAACTGTCATGATGCAGGTATTTTGAAAGTTGCGGTAGGCGTGTCCGATGCGTCCTATCTCATGGATTGGACTAATTCATAGGATGCGAACGAGTCGGACCTATCGCTTTGTACGTATGGGACCGATTCTGCCTCTGCAGCACAATTATAAGGCTGTGTCTTGCCCTGAGAGCTCACTTGCCTGCACTGAATGCTCCATATAGACATCTCTGCTACCACTGCTCTGTCTCTATATCCTCTGGCTCCAAGGATGGCACGTACTGTGGAGAGGGCCCCAGCCTTCACAGAGGAGGAAAACCATGCCCTGCTGGACAGCCTCCTACCACAGTACAGCAAGCTGTATGGGAAACCAGGGGAGCAGGTGAGTGTGCAGTCCACATCCCCTCTCATTGTGCATCTTGTCTGACTAGCACTAATGGCTTTGTGTGAAGCATTGGCTAGCATGTTCACTCAGTAGTTGTCACACCCAAAGTGTGCAGGTACCTGCACTGAACAGGTACTGTGCTGTGAGAGTGCATTTAGAGGCGGTCATACTACCCAGGCAATGTTTCCATGTTGGTGATGCAGGACAAGTGTCCATCCACATAGTTGCACCACCTGTGTACATCAGATGCCCTTGTGAAAAGCACATGTTTTTCCAACTGTGTGATGCACAAACATGTTGGATGTGTGTTAATGGCCCTTTAACTTTGTCATCCTCACAGGTTGATGCCCATCAGAAACCGGAGATCTGGCTGACCATTGCCAGGGCAGTTCGATCTGTGGGGGTCCACAGGCGTCGCATCCGCAGCTGCCAGAAGAGGTGGCAGGACCTACGTGGCTGGAGCAGACGCATTGCTAGAGTCCTGCTGAAGCTGTCACCTCCTCACAGTAGGGGCGGACACCGGACCCTGACCCCCCACATGCGCCGGATTCTGCCAGTGGTCTTCCCTGACCTGGATGGGCTGTTAAAGGCCAGACAGCAGCAAGGAGGGGGTAAGTGCATGCCTTGTCTGTGAACTGTGTCTAACATGATCTTTGCATTCCTTCAGCCTGGTTACGCTACCACAGTTTGTCTGTCTGCTTGAACTAGAATCATGTCCATTATTTCTGTAATGGCCCTTCCTCATCTGATACACAGGTGTGTCCCTTTCAGTCAGTGACATGTCTCATGGGGCGGGGGCCTGCTGTTGTCCAAGGTTGATGTGGGGGAGCGCATCTGCTACCGGCAGTATGTATTAGCCTTCATGAGTGGGGAATTTATTGACATGTATCTGCACATTGACAGATATGTGACATGCACTCTGTGTGGGCCATACATATGTGTCCTAGTTGATGCTCTGCCTCGCCATATGTGTCTGGGGTGTTTTCCACAGACACATGCAGCATGTGTGACAATGTTGTGATCTCTGAAGTATGTCCATCATGTGTGTCACACATGCATGGACACATGCCTACTGTTCGGGCTAATCCCATGTTGCACATGGACCAGGTCAGGTATGTCTACTCCGGACATGGTGTACACTCAGTTCTCCTAATCATGTGTGTCAAAGTAAATTAAATGCATTGTGCAATGTGCAATCCGGTGTCAGCCTCTGTCTCATTGTGGAGTGGGCTAGCTTTTTGGACTCCTGGGGTGTCAATTATTTTTGGGTGGTCAGACAGCTGACATGTAGCTGTTGGATCTTCACGATGGGGTCAAACATCGGTGTGTAATCACTTGACTGTGCCTGATGGTGTATCCAAAATTTAAGTGCAGGCAGCTATACTTCATTGTCATCAGACTGTGATGTGATCATGTTGCCAGACTTGTGCTTGCTGTCACTCTACTGTGGCATATGTATGACGTGGGATCATCATTTGCCTTAACATGTGGGTAGCAGTGGGGCAACATGTGCACTTGACAGATGCAGGGCTTATATTCCCCACAACTACATGATTGAGATACAGTGCAGACTGTTGTTTTTGTGATGCACTGCCCCAGTGACAGAAGGCAGCAATGACTGATTACCCAGACTGCCCTGTAGCATGTTGTTTCATTTGCTATAGTGTATCCTGCAGTGATGGAAGTTGTCCTGCATGCACTCAATTGTGGCATCGTCCAGCAAGACATGAGCACCTCATGGTGTGTGGTGAAGGAAGCATATCCATATTACTGACAATTACTTTGGTCATCCCTTTACCTGACACATGTACAAACTCAGTGGCAGGAGATGGTATATGTGTGTACTGACACATTTCCATCACAAATCCTGCAGTTCAGGCAACTGTCTATGTGGTGCATGTGTGCACAAATGAGTAGTGTCTGGCTACATGCACCAGACTGATGTCTCCATGGACATGTAGGATATGAGGGGCATGGTTTGCTGGCAGACTGACGTGTGTTTTACGAATATGTGTCTGCACTTAAGAGTATTTACTGCAAATGATGCACAAACGTGCGCTGTCATGTGCTGTTCTGACTGTGATGTCTATACAGGTGACTGATGTTTCTCTGTTTACCCTGTTGATTTGCAGTTACATCTACGGACACTGGAGGAGACAGCTCCACGGACCATGAGGAGCCAGAGCGCCAGACAGGGTCCGCTGCGGAGGATTCGGAGGGACCCAGTGGAACGGAGGGTGAGGGGGGCCACACTGAGGAGACCTCGGCTACGTCCACCTCGGCTGAGGAACACGCCAGCTTCAGTGATGACTCCCTTGTGGAGGCGGGTGCCAGCAGCCCCCAGACAACACCTAGCAGGTCTGGCCCCGCCACCACCACCATCTCCACCCTCCCTTCTGCTCCCATTCCAGATGTCCGTGGAGGCTCCCGTGTAAGGGAGGATGTCTCTTTCGTGCCAGGCACCGCACCACCTGCCCCTGTCTCCCCTGCTGCCCTGAGTGTGGAGTCTGTGGACTTACTGAAGCAGCTCCATGTAGGTCAGACAGCGATGCTGAGTGTCCTCCATTGCCACACCAGTCTGTTGACACAACTGGTGTCCTTCATGGAGGGCATCTCATCAAACATGTCTGCCCTACATCGGACCATTCAGGCCATGGCCTCCACACAGACGGCAGCAGTGTCCCTCCTCCAACAGGCCCTCACCCCTGCCACATCCACAGTCACCACTCCCCTGCCTGTCCAACAGACACACACACCCGCACATGCACGCACCACATCAGGCAATGGCAGCACACAGACACGCAAGCCAAAGTCTAGATCCACAAGCACGCACACTCCGGGGACTGATGGCACACACACAGGGGATGGGTCACAGACACACATACAGGCATCCACAAGCACTCCGCATTCCTCAGATGCCTCTCCCTCCAAAACACCTTCCCTTGCCTCACCTACTGCCCCCACTTCTGAACAGCTCTTCCTCTGTGACCTTGGCCTCTTCCCCACAGACCCATCTGCTCCAACTTACAAGGGGAAGAGGAAGTCACCACGCACAGAGGGGAGTTCCCCTGCTAAACGGACACCCTCCCCCAGGCGCATGGACACTGAGGCCCCCACCCGCAAGTCTCCCAGGACCAGGAGGGGTAAGACACCACCAAAAGCACAGGCTTCCACCTCACACTCTCCATCCTGCAGCCCCCCGGACGCCAATACACAGGTCCTACGGCCATTCCCTGCACCAGGTTCACCCACACACCCATACCGCATAACCCAGGATGCTTAGGCCCTCCCCCCCTTCCACATGCACTTCCACCCCCGCCTCACATGCTCAGCCTGTTCCTGCCACTGGTGTGGAGACCGTGTCTCCCCCCTCTGTCCTGCCCACCTCATCTGAACCCCATTTCACTCCTCTTGATGTTGGCACTGCAGTAGGAGGAACATCCCACCCGTCTGATTTGGGCACTGCAGTTGAGAGCCCGTCCACCACATCTGTCCCGCACACAGCAGTGGTGCAGGTAAACCCCACATCTGACTTGTGCCCAGCAGTGGTGACGGCGCCCACTGTGTCAGACCCCTCCACTGCAGTTGCTGGCGTCACTCCTGCACCCACCACACCTCCCATGCCCCATTCTCCTGTCCCCTGATCCTGTCCCTGCGGTGCCTGGCCTGCCACTATGTATGCCCCTCCAAGGGGTGAGATGTCCCTGGTCCATAGCAGTGCAGGCAATACATGGATGACAAGTTTTCACCTGTTACCCTGGTTGGACTCTTTGATGGACTGGCCATTGGCCTTTTCGCATCGTGGCATGAACATTCATCTATATTTTATTGCTGAATAAAGCCATTGTTGTTATCCAGTGGTGTTGCATATTATGTACATGATGTTGATGATGTGTATCATGAACTTGCTATTGTAATGGTGTCTGTGTTTGTGCTACGGCACCACTGCACTGTTATGTCTTTTCCCGGCCATTGGCAGTATGTTTTTGGGAGGTTTTACCCTAGTGTCCCTGTGTCTCCTGGCTCATCAGCCTGCACATTCATCATGTTTGGTATCTCCCATTGCTGACATGGTATGGGACTTGGTCACCTAACATCTACAGTCTCCACAGGATTCCTTAGTGTGTGTGTCTGTTGGTGTTGATATGTGTGTATTCCTCATGGTGCTCACTTTGCACATTGTCTAACTGTGCACTGGAGTCATTGTCAAGGGTCATGGCCATTGCTTGTCTGCACATGGCAGAGGGTGTTCTTGTGATACACGCCAATATTTGCAAAACCAAATCTATGTTTGTATGTGACACAACCACTACATTGCCACAACATTGCTTGTGCAGTTTGGACACGGACTCATGCATGCTGTTTTGAAGATGCTGCTATTTTCATGTACACAATGACCTTTTGGTCACTGTGGTGATGGGGGTATATGTCCCCTTACCACAATGATCATTTGATGCTGGATTGGTGTACCCCACAATCACCTTTTGGTCACTGTAGTGATGGGGGGTTTAGACCCAATTACCACAATGAACAGTAGATGCAGGAATTTTCAACACCACAATCACCTTTTGGTCACTGTAGTGATGGGGGGTTTAGACCCCATTACCACAATGATCAGAAGATCCAGGAATTCTGATGCACACAATCAGCTTTTGGTCACTGTGGTGATGGGGGGTTTTGACCCCATTGCCACAGTGATCATTTGCAGCAGGATATTAGTGACACACATTAACATTTTGGGCACACATGTGTTGTGAGTCACATTGTATGTCCACTGCCACAATCTGTGTTGTGAGCATTTGTCACATACAAACATGCAATGTTGCAAAGATGGTAGAGGGGGTGGTTTGCTTAGTATCCCTATGTGTGTGTATCCTGGTGTTGATGGGCATCCTGCCCCCTATGAGTGGGGATGGTCATTCTGATAGGCATCCACCCCCTATGGGGTGGACATTACTGTGAGTGTTAGGCATCCACCCCCCTATGGGTGGGATATGCTGGGAGTGATAGGCATCCACCCCCCTATGGGGTGGACAATACTGTGAGTGTTAGGCATCCACCCCCCTATGGGGTGGACAATACTGTGAGTGATAGGCATCCACCCCCCTATGGGTTGGATATGCTGTGAGTGATAGGCATCCACCCCCCTATGGGGTGGACAATACTGTGAGTGATAGGCATCCACCCCCCTATGGGGTGGACAATAATGGGAGTGATAGGCATCCACCCCCCTATGGGTGGGATATGCTATTTGGGATAAGCATCCACCCCCCTATGGTGGTGTTTCCTTTCGTGTACTCGTGACATTTTGGTGTGTGGTAGGTGTCTAACTTACCTTCTGCGTCGTGCGCGTCGGTAACGATGGGCGTACAGTATAGGGAAGACATGCGCGATTGGATACATGGCTGCTCCGTCTTGTCCCCGTTGATCGTGTTCTGGCGCGACTCGGAGCTTTCATTCATACACATCGTCCGGATGCTGTGACGTGCTGGAGCCGGCACCCTGTGCGGCGCGTATTGGGGACGCATCGTACTTGCGTATCAGGAAATTGGTTAGGTTGCGCCTCTGTACGACTCGCTTTCCGTGTTTCCTGAGCCTGTTCGCTACTGACATAGTGCACGGATCGGAGCGGACGATTCGGTCGGAGATTTGCCTGTTATACGCATCGTACTTGCTAGTTTGTAGGAAAAAGCTCCGGATACGAGTCGGACGTCAGGTGAGCCTACGAATAGCATTGGGAAGGCACTTTTGGCGACATCGGAATCGACCCCATAAAGTGAAAATGTTTTACGAGAATCTGCAAAAAGGATGGCTGCTCTAAAGACAAAACGTGCTACTCTGCCACATACAAAAAAGAAACTGTTACTGCCAACAAGACCTCCATCTCCCAGCTACAGAGCAGAATCACTATACTGAGCTGAAACACTGGGCACTACCAGCCAGAAAATAGACTTGCAGTGAAAGGGGGTAGGAGCACACTGTCATCATGTCTCAGCGTCATTACCTCTAGGCACCTTGGTCGATGTAGTGCATCATTTTCAGTTCATAGCAAAGTTCATAGTAATAATAGGCTAATGCCTTAATTTGTTATCGCGTATCCCTAGACACGTGTTTCAGGATTCCTCCGTCATCAGTATGGAAAAGGTCGTAGGTTGCTGGACATGCTGCCGCTTAATTTTCACAGGCATAATTCCACTCAGGGCATGCAGGCGCTCCCATGCTCGTCAGCTTAGGAGGCTCGAGGGAGCCTTTTTAAACAGTGAAAGGGGGTAGGAGCACACTGTCATCATGTCTCAGCGTCATTACCTCTAGGCACCTTGGTCGATGTAGTGCATCATTTTCAGTTCACAGCAAAGTTCATAGTAATAATAGGCTAATGCCTTAATTTGTTATCGCGTATCCCTAGACACGTGTTTCAGGATTCCTCCGTCATCAGTAGGGAAAAGGTCGTAGGTTGCTGGACATGCTGCCGATTAATTTTCACAGGCATAATTCCACTCAGGGCATGCAGGCGCTCCCAATCTCTTCAGCTTAGGCGGCTCGAGGGAGCCTTTTTAAACAGTGAAAGGGGGTAGGAGCACACTGTCATCATGTCTCAGCGTCATTACCTCTAGGCACCTTGGTCGATGTAGTGCATCATTTTCAGTTCATAGCAAAGTTCATAGTAATAATAGGCTAATGCCTTAATTTGTTATCGCGTATCCCTAGACACGTGTTTCAGGATTCCTCCGTCATCAGTAGGGAAAAGGTCGTAGGTTGCTGGACATGCTGCCGCTTAATTTTCACAGGCATAATTCCACTCAGGGCATGCAGGCGCTCCCAAGCTCGTTAGCTTAGGCGGCTCGAGGGAGCCTTTTTAAACAGTGAAAGGGGGTAGGAGCACACTGTCATCATGTCTCAGCGTCATTACCTATACAGTATAGGGAAGACATGCGTGATTGGATACATGGCTGCTCCGTCTCGTCCCCGTTGATCGTGTTCTGGCGCGACTCGGAGCTTTCATTCATACGCATCGTCCGGATGCTGTGACGTGCTGGAGCCGGCACCCTGTGCGACGCGTATTGGGGACGCATCGTTCTTGCGTATCAGGAAATTGGTTAGGCTGCGCCTCTGTACGACTCGCTTTCCGTGTTTCCTGAGCCTGTTCGCTACTGACATAGTGCACGGATCGGAGCTGACGATTCGGTCGGAGATTTGCCTGTTATACGCATCGTACTTGCTAGTTTGTAGGAAAAAGCTCGGGATACGAGTCGGACGTCAGGTGAGCCTACGAATAGCATTGGGAAGGCACTTTTGGCGACATCGGAATCGACCCCATAAAGTGAAAATGTTTTACGAGAATCTGCAAAAAGGATGGCTGCTCTAAAGACAAAACGTGCTACTCTGCCACATACAAAAAGAAACTGTTACTGCCAACAAGACCTCCATCTCCCAGCTACAGAGCAGAATCACTATACTGAGCTGAAACACTGGGCACTACCAGCCAGAAAATAGACTTGCAGTGAAAGGGGGTAGGAGCACACTGTCATCATGTCTCAGCGTCATTACCTCTAGGCACCTTGGTCGATGTAGTGCATCATTTTCAGTTCATAGCAAAGTTCATAGTAATAATAGGCTAATGCCTTAATTTGTTATCGCGTATCCCTAGACACGTGTTTCAGGATTCCTCCGTCATCAGTAGGGAAAAGGTCGTAGGTTGCTGGACATGCTGCCGCTTAATTTTCACAGGCATAATTCCACTCAGGGCATGCAGGCGCTCCCAAGCTCGTCAGCTTAGGCGGCTCGAGGGAGCCTTTTTAAACAGTGAAAGGGGGTAGGAGCACACTGTCATCATGTCTCAGCGTCATTACCTCTAGGCACCTTGGTCGATGTAGTGCATCATTTTCAGTTCATAGCAAAGTTCATAGTGATAATAGGCTAATGCCTTAATTTGTTATCGCGTATCCCTAGACACGTGTTTCAGGATTCCTCCGTCATCAGTAGGGAAAAGGTCGTAGGTTGCTGGACATGCTGCCGATTAATTTTCACAGGCATAATTCCACTCAGGGCATGCAGGCGCTCCCAAGCTCGTCAGCTTAGGCGGCTCGAGGGAGCCTTTTTAAACAGTGAAAGGGGGTAGGAGCACACTGTCATCATGTCTCAGCGTCATTACCTCTAGGCACCTTGGTCGATGTAGTGCATCATTTTCAGTTCATAGCAAAGTTCATAGTAATAATAGGCTAATGCCTTAATTTGTTATCGCGTATCCCTAGACACGTGTTTCAGGATTCCTCCGTCATCAGTAGGGAAAAGGTCGTAGGTTGCTGGACATGCTGCCGCTTAATTTTCACAGGCATAATTCCACTCAGGGCATGCAGGCGCTCCCAAGCTCGTCAGCTTAGGCGGCTCGAGGGAGCCTTTTTAAACAGTGAAAGGGGGTAGGAGCACACTGTCATCATGTCTCAGGGTCATTACCTATACAGTATAGGGAAGACATGCGTGATTGGATACATGGCTGCTCCGTCTCGTCCCCGTTGATCGTGTTCTGGCGCGACTCGGAGCTTTCATTCATACGCATCGTCCGGATGCTGTGACGTGCTGGAGCCGGCATCCTGTGCGACGCGTATTGGGGACGCATCGTACTTGCGTATCAGGAAATTGGTTAGGCTGCGCCTCTGTACGACTCGCTTTCCGTGTTTCCTGAGCCTGTTCGCTACTGACATAGTGCACGGATCGGAGCGGACGATTCGGTCGGAGATTTGCCTGTTATACGCATCGTACTTGCTAGTTTGTAGGAAAAAGCTCCGGATACGAGTCGGACGTCAGGTGAGCCTACGAATAGCATTGGGAAGGCACTTTTGGCGACATCGGAATCGACCCCATAAAGTGAAAATGTTTTACGAGAATCTGCAAAAAGGATGGCTGCTCTAAAGACAAAACGTGCTACTCTGCCACATACAAAAAAGAAACTGTTACTACCAACAAGACCTCCATCTCCCAGCTACAGAGCAGAATCACTATACTGAGCTGAAACACTGGGCACTACCAGCCAGAAAATAGACTTGCGGCTACTAGAGACCTTTCCTGCCATAGAAAAATTTGTACGGCGAGTGGGTGGGACTCTCGGAAAGAAATACATTTCTCTACCCACTCCTGACTTCTACTGCTCGCACCACAAGACCTCGTCATGTAGACGTTTGGGAACGGAGTCTTGGGATGACTTAGTACAAAGCAGTTGCGCAAGGTTTCAGGAGATATACCTAGATATAGCCATTCAATGGGGATGAGAGACACACACTACAACGCCCTTTTCGACTACCCAAACAGATCTGATTTATGTTGGATTGGGGGTTGTGGATTACTAGGGGACTTCAAACATATTTGGTTAGATTGCCCCATCATTACACCATGCTGGTCTGAGATATTAGCCCAAATTAAGGAAGTCTTGGGACATCCCCTTCCGAACACTACAGGGTTTGCTCTCCTGGGGCTCCATAAAGAGAACCTCAAACACCAGACCTCTAGTGATCGCTCCATCCTGTGTCTATGCTTGGAAGCGGCTAGGACAGCCCTAGCTGAGGAATGTTCGCTGTTGCAATTGAATTCACGCCTCTGGCAGGCGCTAACCAATAAGATGATGGCTTACATGCTCCTAGAAAATCAGACATTTTTTAATACATTTTGGGCCCCTTGGTTCAATTTCTTTCCATGGTCTACCGTTAATAATTTGTCCTACATGCACTAAAGCGCTCCATCTCTTCCAGACCTGATATACTGCTATCTCTTCCAGCCATGCTAGTTAGGTATTTGGGGATTTTTGTGGGGAGGCGGAATTAAATGGGCAAATGGCTTGTAATGTATTCGTATAGAAATAAATAAAAAATCCCTTTTATCTTTAAGGGTCTTTAGTCCATTTTTTAGAGATGTGCCATTGCTCCAGATTCTTCTGGTCATCTAGTGTTCCTGGTACTGGTCCCAGTGGCCTTGTTTCTCCTATTCCTGATCCTCATAGCCCTTGTCCACTCCTGGTTTAGTTTTATCGTTCCCTTTTCTGATCCTTCGGTGCTGCTGTTTCTTATTCTTGGTCTTTCTAGTTCTGCTCTCCTCCTGAATCAATGCCCACTAGTCCTGATCCTCTTACGCTTTTCCCTCCTACGTCAGGTTTTTCTAAGCCTAACTCATCAGGACCTTGTCGCTCTACCCTTCCTAATCCTGGTGCATTGACCCTCTTCCTATTCTTGTTCCTGGCCCTCTAGCTCTTCCTAGTTCCTGTCCTTTTGATCCTGGTGCCCTGGTCCAAATGTCCGCAGTCCTAATCCCGATATTTCTGGTCCTCCAGGTCCTGTTCAATGCAGTTCTGAACCTCCTGGCCTTGGTCTTTCTAGTTCTCTTGGCTCTGTATTAAGTGGTCCTGGTCCTCCTTGGCGAGCCACTCTTGTTCCACTTTTGTTCCTGGCCATGATGATAATAGTTGCCCCCAGCAGAGTTCTCCTGGCTTTGTTCATCCTGGTCTTGGCCATCCTTTTCCTTCTCACCCTGGTCCTTTTTGCTCTTATCATCCTAGTCCCCTTGTTCCTGAGTCTACTATCCCTTGTCCTTCTGTCTATTGCTGGTTCTGATGCTTTCAGCCTTCTAGGTCCCGGTCCAGATCCTCATGACCATCCTCGTTTGCTCCCTTTGGTTGTCCTGATTTTGTTTGGTCTTTGTGCACCACTCTGTACTCTGAACCTGATATCCCAGGCCCTGTTCTTGGACCCACTGAACCGGGTACTTCTTGTCCACATAGTGCTGGTAGCCTTGGACCTCCTGGCCCCGTTCCTCCTCATTCTGGTCCATCAGGCCTTGCTCTGGCCCTCCTGGTGCCTATCTTTCTACTCCTGGCCTCACATTCCTTGCACTACCCCGGATATGAACATATCAAATAAACCACCAGCTTTCCCCTTCCCTTACATCAATTCAGACCTACTTCCCCACAGCCGCAGGCAGTTGTGCAATGATGCAGGAGCCGAGGTGAATTTGTGCAGAAAACTACAAAACTTAATCGGTTTGTCTTCAAAGCACGAGGTATAAAACAAGCCCTCTATTAAATGTCCATAAACATCCTGCTGTGCATTATCAGTACAGTAAAGTCATATCTTCAAATGAGATTAATCCTCAACTTTTCATGCACGGAAAGATCGAACTTTGAGACTCTATGCAATAAAACCCGGAATGTAGGCGAGTGACTCTTCAAGACTGATTGTGTTTGGGATCACCAGTGGAAACGCTGCTGCCATCAGGCACTGTCAAAAAGCTCTGATGCAGCAAATTGTGTATGAGAAATTTCCCAAAATCAGTAGTTGGTGTGTAAGGTTACTGCCAGACCTCATAGTAATTTTTATTTGATTTCAGAATGCAACAAAGAGGAAACAATTGCTTGTACCCCGAATATTTTTCCTCTGCAAATGTTGTCGATTATGGTACTCAAGAGTCGCCTCATGTCTTTTTCGCCACTGACTAAGAGGGTCTGAAGAGGCAGAGCTGACTCTGCAACTCAGCACCCTAATCCCAGAGTGAGGGGGAAAAATACAAACTGTGCATGGCTGATGACCAGCAGCCAACACTCAACTGATAAGCACAGTGGACGGTATTCAAAGTGCTAAAAATACAGTGTTCCATTAGAAAGTGTAGCTGAAAACTGTGACTTGCAGCTGTCTATCAGTGCAGTACGTCAACGCAAACAACCCAATAGAAGGCATTAAGTCACCCTTGGGACCTCATTATGAGGGGCCAGGAGTAATCTTCATTATGTCACCGCCCTCAAAATTGGCCTTTCTTAACAGCTATATTTCATACTTAAGTTGAGGTCTTTTGCTAAATGGAGCAGCGTTGTGATTATAGTCCGGGGCTTCTAATGTGCTGAGTTAGTAATAAAAGATAAAGCAATTACACCCACAGACAAGTAATTAAAAAATGTGATTATAGGGTTCTACAATGGTTTCATAAGGTGAACAGGGATCCAACGTCTGACTGTAGTCCCTGAGTCACCAAAGCAACCTCGATCTCTCTTTTAAACCCTTTCTACAAACAGCTTTAGGTGTCTGGTAGACTTCATATTATCAAATTTTTAGAAAGTACATCTAAGAAGTACTACAGAGACAGCCGTTTTGTCACTGCTAGTATGAGCTGTACATTGACGTTATGGCATTTCTTGGCTTGATTCGTTGTACCATTTGGTTTTGGTGCTGTTGCTAAAGTACTCATTTTGATTAACTGCAGAACCAACAAGATATGTAGGTTGTAATTCAGAGTTAGTGTGCGATCTTTGATATATTAATTTACTGACATGATGGCATTATTACTTTTATAAAGCGTTATTTGTTTAAGAATTGTGAACGGTTTGTCCTTATGGCAGGCTAAGGCTATTTACTAATCAACCTTGCAATATCATCTGTTTTACTTTGCTTTCATGATAAAATATTGTTGGTTTGCAGCTTTTAGCTCACAAAGTGATGAAGCACGCACACACAACCTTTCTTATGACTGAAGTGAAAATATTGGCCTATTATCAAAAGATTGCATAGTAAATAGTTTTGCTGTTAATACCTTTCATGTTCACCGCTTACTACGCAAATTTGTTCTTTTGACTCCTTGTGTTGGCCCTCTTCCTTGAGAATACAGCCCAACGCTGCTACTGCAATGTGTTCAACAAAGGCACCTACACCAAGCCTCCATATTATTGTAGGTCAAGAGGCGGTTTTACTTCTGTCTAGAACAGTTAAAAGCAAAGCCCAAGGATGCCTAACTATTACCAATCCCCTACCTACTAAAAAAAATTAAAATAAAGCTGACCTATTACCTTTCCAACTATAGGTTTTAGAAGAGCGACATCTGTTAGCTTTGCTAAAGGTTGTTCCTTCATTGTATACAGAAGCGTTCAAAAAGCTGCAAATGCAAAAAAAAATAGCAACCCACTGCTTCTGAACTTCTACAGGACTTTGGAAGGAAGAATGATGAGGAAAATCACAAAAGATGTGTGACTTGTATTCAGGCAGGACTAGCTTACAGGCTCAAAGTAGGAGTCTTTAACACCTTGGCAAATATTCTACCTGGACCCGTTGCACAGTGTGAATTTTCCAGCTGTTATGCAACAGAATTTAAAACCTGAGGAAAATGTATTTTTATACAGTATACCACAGCTTCTAAGTAATTACTTATATGCAAACCTTGTGCAACCAAAGATTCTTCAAAATGAGATTTATTTATATATATCTGTTTATAAATTCTATTAAGCGTGAAATTTAAACAGTGTTTTATATGAGCAGTGAGTATACGAATTTTACAGTGAAATATCTGACAAACTTAACGCATCACAAAAAAAATCAACAATTGAAAAAACATTCAAGAGTCATATCACATATAATACGCATCACAGACTATATTATCTAAAAGATTTGCTATTTTGTCATAGTTGAGAAAAGGTGTAAGCAGCCTTCTCAGCTGGTTTGTCTTCAGAAACAGGTTGTTTAATCCCCCCCCTGGTCAAAAGATAACCTAGTAAACAACATATCTGATTTCATCATCATGAACTCATTCAACGACTCTTCTTTTGTTGGGAAGCGAAGCTTGTGTTCCTTTATAGATAAGCTTCTGGTTCAGGACAGCTAGTTTGAAAGTAATTTTAACTTCAAGTAGTCACTGGATTTTTCACATACGTGGCCACATGTTCGGCCCTATGAATAAGTCTATGGTACCACAGATAGGGGGCTATTGTTTTTACTAGGATTGAGAGACAGCAGAGCACCCATAAATCATTGAGGGCAGCCACCATTTCTTACCATTATTTTAGAAGTACTTTACTGATGCAAAGACAACTTTGTGAAATATATATTGTTGGAAAAACATTAAGGTTTATTGATGAAGAACCTCTGAGGAACTAGGAGTAATGGTTTAGCTGTTTAAAGAACCAACCAACACTGCACCAAGGGACTAGTCCTGCACTTGGGATTGGCATGTTTAGCAGTTTATTTGTGTATTTGGACAGAAGACACACCAGAGTGGCACATCTCTACTACCTCACAGTGGAGTCCCAAATTGTGTTAACTGCAGGAATTGCAAAATAGGAACTCACTCTATAAAATGCCCTCACTCACGGGACTGAGAAAGGAAAAGTAAGCACAGTGGAACAAAAATAGCAGCAACCGGTCAGATGAAGTTATCTTTACATTTGAGAGTCTTGCCTTTGTAATGCAACATTTAATGTTTTTTTCTCTTTCATTTTAACTTTCAAAGTGACTTCCTTCAAAGTTATGTGGCGATGCTGTAGCACCTCCCACACCCATAGATTCAGTGCCACTGCTCTGTTGGAAACCTGAGCACTAGACCAGAATTATAATGTGGTGTCATTTACAGAACAGTTTGTGAAATAAATTGAATACTTAAAAGTAAATTCAATGCATTTCACAGCATGCTTCTTCAGGAAATAAAGTAAGAAGGAGAGCAATGGTACAGTTAGAACAATCGTATTTCTTGAGATCAGCTATAAACAGAACTCCAGTATAATAAAAACATGAGAATGTTCAAAACCCTTCTTTGATCAAAAAGCAGTCTATTCATCACCGGTATGAATACCACAAATATTTGACAGAAATTGAATCCTGTAAGTTCAGTGTTCGATATAATTGAAAATGTTTCATAGTCTAAGCCTTGCTACAATCCAAAAACTGACATGAGCCCTGGCAAAATCAGAAAAGATATTATCAGAGCTCCGATACGAGAATGCTAGCAGAATTTGTCAACTTACTGATTTCCAGAAGAACTAACTTTTCTTGCACACCTCTCACAATTTGTAATCTTATTCAACAAAGAATACTTCTGTTGCAAGACGACCTCCCTTGGTGTGTCCTCTAACCAAAGACACATGTATATGTTCCCTAATGACTGTGCTCATTGAGTGCAGTCCCGACGTACTGATTTGTATCAAAAAGTACAAGTAGATTTTTATGCACAGCAAGTAGATTTCTGAATTATCCCTTCACTTAGTAAAGTAGATTACATTTCGCATCTCTGAATTCCTGAAGGCACAATTGTAAAAACTTTTCAGAAATACACTACATTGCAAAGTGCCAAAATTATCTATATTTTCCTTCTGCAAATGAAATCTGGCCTTTGGATAAATCGAAAATGAAAGCAAGTTAACTTCATTTCTTAACAGACAATAATGGGATCGAATTAAGAGTGCTGATATTATAAACCTTGTACAACACAGAGGTTTGCAATATAATTTTCAAGCAAATTTGAGTATACTCTTTACAGCATTGTTTTTACTTTCTCTGTACAGGGGAAGTTACTATTCATTTGAAGACATGGTCATAATATTACAATAGGACCTGCTTTATCTGTAATCATATCATTCCATGAATATCACCAAGACGCAAACTTTGGTTTTTATTGCATATTTTTCTCTTGATTAGTCTGCATTGCTTTTTATGGAGACATAAAGCAACCACATTCACACAGCAGCATGGGAAGCAGGTGAGTCCAGAGAGCTTCTGTCTTCTTCATACCCCGCTACTTCCCTTCCAGCGTTACAGAAAAAACATGGATACTTCTTCAGGTTTTCTTTTACACTGAAATTAATTGGTCGTATGCTCACAGTGCTCAAAACGTATCAGCCACATCACATTGAGGAACTTTACGAGGGGCAAAGCTGTTTGTGATTGCCGAACATGTTGGAGAGATCTTCTTTTGATTATACCCAGTTTACTAGGTGAAAACCTTTAAAAGAAGGTTGCTGGAGGGCTGACATGTACATGAGTGCAGGGAATATTTCAGTTCCATAAAAGACTAAAAATATTTTTAACAAAAGTGATGTGCAGTTGCATGAGTGATCGCTATGAAGAAATATGTGAAGGTGTTTTTTGCAATTACATTGCTGGCCTGCTGAGGGCAGCAAGTGTCACTGCTAGGCCATCTACATGTTTTGCAAACGTTTTTTTCAGGAAAGGTTCTTTCTGTAGAAACAGAATTGGATTTCACAGTGAGAAAAGCTGGTGTCACTAAGGAGTGAAGCAGTGCTGAAGCAAAGGCTGGTCGATGATTTTGTATCTGATTACAGGAGTGGCCTTCAGGCTGGAACACACCGTCGTTGGACCGGTGCATGTTCCACTGGCAGTGGCGGCTCAGACTCATCCTGGAAGGCCTTCTGCAGAGCCCCTGGGATGAACCGCTTTAGCCGCCATCTTTTGATGCTCCCCACCAAGTAATAGATCACAGGGTTAAGGCTGCTGTTGATGCAGAAGCACAAGACAGCTATTGCAAAGCTTCGCCACGTGGCTTTCAGGAAGACAACCAGCTTGGCTGGAACAGTTAAGAGGAGAAAGGCAAGGACTGTGATGAAGAGGAGGATGTAGAGTTTCGGGAGCTGCTGACCTCTCTGTCTCCTGCAAATTTTGATGAGCATGGTCAGGCTGGAGAGAAGCATCAGGGGAATGCAAATTAGCACATCCAAGACACAGTGACCTATGAACATCCCCAAACACGCACGGTACGAGTACCCACAAAATAAATGCCACAACACAACAACAAAGCAAGACACAACCCAGACTGCTGCACAAACAGTCCGAGACTGGTGCTTGGGGCGGCGACGGCGGTACCAAACGGGGCACCAAAAGGACAGGCACCACTCCACACTCATGGCTGTAAGGAGGCATTGGCTGGTCAGGAATCCAAACATGTAGAGCGCCTGCAGGACTTCATAGGGCATGCGGCCTGTGCGCACTCCATGTAGACTCAGCACGAAAATCATAGCTACAATAGAAAAGGCAAAAAAAAAGACAAACTGAACAACAGCCAAGTTAAGGATGTAGACACTCAAAGGGTTTCTTTTGATCCGAAAACCCAAGAACCAGAGGACTGTCCCATTTGTGATCAGCCCAATTAGAGAGAAGACCACGTAGGAGCAGTAGATTGCCTTGGCAAATGGGAGTGGGTCCACATATTTCGAGTCTACTTCTGGTGGCTGGTCAGATTCAGGAGATGCTGTCATTCCGGCACTGCTCAAGGTGCTCACCAGAAGCTCCTCTATGCCGGGTGATGGTGCTCTCTCCAGCCTGTCAATATTGAGAGAAAAATGAGAGAGGTCAACACCCCAGTTCGGGAAACATCCTTAACAATCACGTCTTTACCACAAATGCCTTTACAACTAAGGTTTTACAATGAAACAAGACTGTTTTTACAACACAATTCTTTACCACGCGTATGTCTTTACAATTTCGTTGCAAAGTTATAAATGATAAAGGCATACTCGTGGTAAAAAATTTACATGTAAATGTAAGTATTTTTTAGGACAGTATTGTGTTTTTTACACATACATATATATTAAGGTTTAGAGTGAGTATGGGTTTTTCGGTGGCAAGGATAATTTTAGAGTTTAGGGCGGGTATGGGTTTTTGGGTGGCAAGGCCAATATTAGGGTTTAGGGTGGATATAGGTGTTTGGGTGGCAAGGGTAATATTCGGGTGTAGGGTGGGTATGGGTTTTTGGATGGCAAAACTGGTTTTAGCGCGGATAAGGGTTTTTGGGTGAAAAGGGTAATTTTAGGGTTTGTATGGGTTTTTGGGTGGCAAGGGTAATTTTTGGGCTTTGAGTGGGTATGGGGTTTTGGGTGGCAAGGGTAATTTTAGGGTTTACAGTGGGTATGGGGTTTTGGGTGGCAAGGGTAATTTTAGGGTTTAAGGTGGGTATAGGTTTTCGGGCTGCCAGGGTAATTCTAGGGTTTAGGGTGGGTGTGAGATTTTGGGAGGCCAGGGTAATTTTAGGGTTTAGGGAGGGTATGGGTTTTTGGGTGGCAAGGCTTATTTTAGGGTTTAGGTTGGGTATGGGTTTTTGGGTGGCAAGGGTAATTTTAGGGTTTACGGTGGGTGTGGGTTTTTGGGTGGCCAGGGTAATTTTAGGGTTTAGGGTGGGTATGGGTGTTAGGGTGGCAAGGGTGATTTTAGGGTGGGTATGGATTTTTGTGTGTCAATGGTAATTTTAGGGTTTAGGGGGTATGAGTGGCAAGGGTAATATAAGGGTTCAGGGTGGGTATGGGTTTTAGGTGGCGTGGGTATTTTTAGATTTTAGGGTTGTTATGGTTTTTAGGTGGTTTGGGTAATTTCTAGGGTTGAGGAATATAGATATATATATATATATATATATATACACACACACACACACACACACACACACACAGGATTTGTTTACGGCCTGCTCAGGTCGTGAGGCGCCCCGCTGCAGATCGAGCGGGTCCCGCAGCGCTAGGGAAATGAAGCGCTGAAGGAACGGCGTCTCTGTTGGTGGAACAAATAAAAAGGAAAGGGGGACAGCATCGGCTGTTTAAGCAACCCACTGTGGTTTCTGAATTATGCATTATAGGATTGACTGCACCCACTGGGGATAAGATCATTGTCGAACTCAAACTACCATGATGCAAAGTTGTACATACGCCCACAAGGCGTGAGATATAAAGTGGTGCAGGTGTGCCAGAAATGTTTGCTGCAGTCTCCCATGTCCAATGCCAGTGAGCAAGGGCTACTGAGAGCCCGAAACGCGTTTGGTGAAATCGGAGGATTTTAATGGACTAATGCTGTTTTAATGCTTGAAGAGTGATGCTGAAACCCTTTCAAGTCCGCTAATAAAGGGGAAGAAGTACGCTGTGAGTGGCGCCTCAATTTTGGAGCACCTTTCTTGTGGATTTGTTTACGGCCTGCTCAGGTCGTGAGGCGCCCCGCTGCAGATCGAGCGGGTCCCGCAGCGCTAGGGAAATGAAGCGCTGAAGGAACGGCGTCTCTGTTGGTGGAACAAATAAAAAGGAAAGGGGGACAGCATCGGCTGTTTAAGCAACCCACTGTGGTTTTCTGAATTATGCATTATAGGATTGACTGCACCCACTGGGGATAAGATCATTGTCGAACTCCAACTACCATGATGCAAAGTTGTACATACGCCCACAAGGCGTGAGATATAAAGTGGTGCAGGTGTGCCAGAAATGTTTGCTGCAGTCTCCCATGTCCAATGCCAGTGAGCAAGGGCTACTGAGAGCCCGAAACGCGTTTGGTGAAATCGGAGGATTTTAATGGACTAATGCTGTTTTAATGCTTGAAGAGTGATGCTGAAACCCTTTCAAGTCCGCTAATAAAGGGGAAGAAGTACGCTGTGAGTGGCGCCTCAATTTTGGAGCACCTTTCTTGTGGATATATATATATATATATATACATATACACACACACAGGATGTATGGGGTTTAGCCCTCCATTTCTAAAAAAGGATTTAGATATCTTTACCTTGAAGTTTAGATGGTAAGTAGTATTTAAAATACAAACACACACACAGGGTTAGAAATAATATTCGGTACGGAACCACGAGGTAAACTATTGTGATGTAAAGATAATAACGATGAGTTTACCACTATTTAACCTACTGCAATGTACCAACATGTGATTGAACAACTGACATCCCAAATACATATATATGTGTCATGGATTCCAGAGTTTACACCTTTTGCACGTAGGACACACATTCTCAGTTTGGTGTTGCCTCATGGACACCACGTGTGTCCTTTAGACATTTTCTTAAACCTACCCCATGCTAGACAGTAAAGTCCAGAATTGCCACCTGAATGAAGTTAAATTCACTCAGCCGCCCCTATGCTTTCACCAACAGATCGTTTATATCGTACATAGTGATACACAATAAACACAAAGTATATATATATATCTCAACAAAGGCACTTCAAGACGCGTTCACAGTCCACACATGAACAGAACACTGGGATTTATTTTTATTCAGGGATGTCAGTTTTGAGCACTTTACACAAGCGCTTGTACGGAAACTCTTCACTCATGAGAGCCTATCATTTTATGAGCAGCAATTATTGATTCTTAACTAATATAATTAACATGCAACTTTCACACCCAAGTGGATTCACTCATCATTATATTAAAATTAATTTGGCAATTATATATTCTTTCATGTTGCAAATCAAAAACACTGACCATGCAAAAGTTAACTATTTATTGAAACCTTTTAACAACAATTCCTTAGATGAAGGTTGCGCACAGCAACGCACGTGTACGTCCGCACAAAACAAGACCAAAGGTCGCTCTGTTCTTGCATTGTAACTAGTTTCTTTCATCTTAAAGACAACTTCAACAGTAGCACCAATAACATTCCAAAGGAAAAATCAAAGCTACATCAAAACTATTCAATTTCCTGAATCCCACTAATTAGGAAGATTGTATGCTAGTTTTTCTACATATTTGGAAATGTAAATTTGCTTCTGTTGTCTTATTTGATCTTATTAGAACTTGGTCTTCAGTCTGATTGTGCCCTGGCCGTGGATACACCCTGTGTACTGCTGGGGAAGAAGAGCTTGTCTGCTAGAAAAGCTGCGGTGATGGTTCTGAAGAAAGTTAAAAAGGACACCACAATCCTTAACCCCACCCTGGGGTGAGTAGGCAGATACCTACAAATGTCCCTTTAACAGATGTAGGTGCAGGGATCATTGACAGGTAGAGATTTTCTGCTTCAGTAGCAAAACAATACTGGAGGTGCGTTACAGTTTGCGTCATGGTTTTAGGATAGGGCATTACTGAGACTGTTTGTATAGTTTTCAATAACAATAAATACTATTCACTAATTACTCATTAGACATCCTATAATTTCAAACTAACATTTTAAAAACATTAATATTGTACACTATGATTTTATCATTTAGTGAGGCTCAACACAGAGTTCCGATGCAGGCACAATGCTGCAGTTACCGGTATAGTGGTGTGTACATAGAAGTGGTCCTTCTGTGTATAGGTGCTGCCCTAGCGAGAGGTAGCTTTTGTTGTGCTGCGCCATGCAATATGGAATGACACCAATCATCTGATTGTTATTAAAAATCAAGGGTTTGCCTTAAGTACCTAGGGACCTGGGGTGTATTGTATTTATCGAGGTTAGGAGTCACTAATCAGAAATCATATCGGAAAGTGTTTGTATAACATACTTTTAATATAATATCATAAAAGAAATATAATTTGAGCAAACATTGTGTTACGATTGAGAACAAGAACTTCAGTTATGACAACATGTAATTCTCAATTAAAAATACTTGAAATTGTAAATTGACGTACAGTGCAGGCTCCACATTTGTAGTGTTCCGTGGTAAAATATATAAATAATTAACAGATTGTAACCGAATTGAACAAGAAAAAAGAAAGCCAACAAAGTTAAGTAAGATATACAAAACTACACAGTAGAAAAGAACATACCAATACCACACTGACAATTTCTATACTAACGGAAATGACCTCTACAGTAAGCATACTCAGCCTTGGGGCCGTTCCAACAAACAAAAGAAATCTAACTTTTTCTGAAACATCAGAAGACTCCAGTGACTGTTTACATCCTCTAAAAGGAACAAATAGTGCTTCCATTTCAAAGGAGAGAAGCCAGGGGAGATCGGAAAGATGAGGGAGAAGAACAGGTCAGACATGGTACAACAATTCACGAGGGACAGAACAAACATGATACAAATATTATAAATGGGTGTAGGGTCAGGCGTCTAGGACCCTGTGATCGCTTCCGACTGAAGCTGTGATGACACAGCCAGCCGGAGACGGGGAGGAGGAGTTCTGGGAAAGAAAGGATAGCAGCCTCCTCCGTTGAGTGGCAGACGCAGTGACTGTCCGCATATCCTCCATCTGCACTGCAAGTGCAAGGTGCGTTCCACGCTTCCAGCTACCATGTACACTGACAGACGGCCGGCATATGACGCTGCCGCATTCCTGAAGTCACCGCCCCCTTTTGACTTGTCCAAAAAGGACATCATTGGTGCACGGAGGGCTGACTGGATCGAGAAGTTTGACAACCTCATTGAAGCCCTGGAAAAACCGAATGAAACCAAGGTAATTCGCAACCTCAAGAACCTCACAGGAGATGCCATCAATGAGGCCCTAAAAAAATACCTAAAGAAGAGGCCAACACATATCAGAAAGTGAAACAAACTCACCAAGAAATTAGATCCTGCCACCAATGTGGACTATGAATGTTACATGTTCAGCAAAGCTCGCCGGCAACCGAAAGTCAATGGACAACCTTGCCTAGAAAAACTCCTCAAGCACTGCCTGTTCAATGAATTTTTCAATGAGGAAGCCATGAGCCTCAGAACCATAGATGACTGCCAATCGGAAGCCTTCAGAAGATGAATGCTCAGAGAAACCCACACTCTTGCCAAGAGGCTAGTCGCAGCCAATGCAAAGGAGCACACTGACAAGCAACTTGCTGCTATGGAAGCAGTCGCGATTTCCAAAAAGACTGTAATAGCTATAGGGAGCAGTCACTGAACACGCAAAGACAAGCACAAGCCACTTCGTACGGAAGCTGCAAAATCATGCTGCAGGTGTGATTTGACATACCCTCATGATGGGAAGTGCCCAGCCCTTGGGCAGGTATGTGTTGTACTGCTGCTGCTCAGCCTGAGTGTCTGTGTGAGAGAATGTTGGTGAATGGAATGTTCGTGTGTGTGAGTGTCAGTTGGAGATGGGCTGAGCAGCAGTGAGGCTGCTCCTGGTGGGGTTCTCTTCCATATAACATCTACTTGAATAAAGAAACATGAAGATACTACCTGGAATGGACATTACTTTTATTACAACATATCTTGGCGACGATTTAAGAAGGAAGAACCTACGTGTGCCACCTTATTGGACTGAAACCTGTCAAGCTTGAAGTAAGTGAATTGAAACTGAAGAAATTGAAGAGGAACTTGATGAATCTGGCACCCAGAGCCCCACCAGTGACCACCCCATTGGTCGCCCACAACCCAAAGGTGCCAGTTCCAACATTTATGTGCCAGTTCCTGCTCTACTTTCCTGCTCCCTCTCCTGCTCCTTTGGGACAGTGGTCCCTGTTCTGCCACTTTCGGACAGTGTTTCCAGAAGTGCAGTTTCCCAGGAGAGCGTCCTGTTTTTACTGCCTCCTTGTCCTACTACTTGCCCGCCCTGCTGCCTTGGATGAGGTTTCCCTGATCTGCAATTTTGGGAGAGCGCCTCCCATAAGTGGAATTTCCCTGAGGAGTAACTAGTTCCAGCCTCCTTGTGTTCGGTTACTGCCACGTTACCCTGTGACCTTCATTCCTGCTTGTGCCTTTACCTCTGTGTGCCAGTTCTCATCGTATTTATTTCAACTGTGCCGGATCTCAGGTATTCTCTTTACTTGCCACTACCACGTTTTCCACATTCTGGTGTGTTTTAGAGAACTTTTGGACTCTTCCTGTGCTTCCCCTCTCAAGTGACCCAGTGACTTTCTGTGATGTGCTGTAGCCTTAAAGGACGTGACCTCCTGTTTCTGGTTTCTTTCTACACCCAGTCATGCTAGATCTAATTCAGCTGCATGCCCGTGACGGATGTAGCCTGCTGTTTCTGCTTCTGACTGCACCCAGTGGTTCTCCATTTGATCCAGCCTAGCGTCCCACAGCAATTGGATTATTGGCACCCCTTGTGAGCAAGTTTATTCGTTTGACATTGCAGTTACTGTTGGTCCGGTCACTTTTTGGGGGTATTTTGTCAATTTTGTGCTTGTTTTCTTTACCATGATAGTTTAACAGTTTTTGGGGGGGGAAAAAATTGCAAGAGCCATGCATAACGCGCTCACACACAGAGCGTGCTACTCACCTGGCTTCGCTGGTCGCGCGTTGCCGCAGTGTTCTCTCCATGACGTCCTTGCCTCTTTGTTCCTGGTTGCTGTTGCGGGACGCCCAGCTGCTACAACATGCCGTGAGCCATCCTGCACGGCGTCAATTACGTGCAGCCATCTTGGGATTGGCTACATCTTTCAAGCTCTGGTGAAATGTGCTACATGCTTTGCCAACCACGTTTTTTCGCTATTACGTGACAATAAAGTTCATTCAACCGTTGTCCTGCAACATGTTCTTCCCACATCAGGCTCTGCAGTTTTTCCCCTGAGCCTGCATCTTTGTTACGTGTTTCCCATTTCCAGTCCTGAGGAAGAGAAAGACTGTAAGTCCTGTCTTAACAGGAAGAATCAACATGGATGAAGGTACTGTGCTTTTTTTCTTTTGTTGTTCACTGCCTCTCGTACATGCTCCACGTCGAAGTCATCATTTCTACTTGCCATTTTCTACATGAGGAGCATTGTTTCAGAAGATTGACTCTACCGTCACGAATCTGTTATTTTGAACATTTGATTTTGAACATTTATTTATGCACTTCTGTTCTTTACTTCGTGCGTCATGTCACCCAGATGGAGTTCCATTTTTCTTTATTGTGTCGTGACTCTATGCAGTTTTATTTAATTACTTGCCTATTCTGCTGAAAGTTTTGCTTTACCACTAGTATATGTAGAGTGAATGGTACTTTCTTATTTTCTTTTCAGGGCATTGCAGTGTTTTCTCCCACTTTACGTGGTTATGGGTTAGTGTTGTTTAACCACCCATTGTAGTATGGATTCATTGTGTTTGCTTGAGACGGGTGTCTTTTCAAGTGCTTAGTATGCGTGTCTGCATGAGTCAGATTTGACATTCAGTTGTGCATTTACTTGAATTGAATTGAATTGAAAGGGCATTTGTATAGCGCATGGCTACCCGGAGGCCTCCCAGCGCTGGGCATGCCTAATCAGATGGTGATGAGGAGATTAGGGAAACAGAATAGTTTTCAATTGTTTTCGAAAGACCAGGTGGTTGTGTTCCATCCGGAGATGGAGCGGCAGTGCGTTCCACAGTTTGGTAGCATTAAGAGAGAAGAGACTACCACCGCTTCTGGCCCTCTTGACTCTGGGGACTGCTACAAGGTGGAGGTCGTCCGAATGGAGTTTCCTGTTAGCTTTGTATGGGTGAATCATGGATGAGATTAATGGGGGCCCTTTCCCCTGCAGTGACTTATGCACGATGCAGAGGGCTTTAAAATTTACTCTTTCCTTCACCGGCAACCAGTGAAGGGAGCGGATGGCAGGTTTGGCTGAGATGCGATTGGGTACACCCAGCAATAGTCTGGCTGCGCAGTTTTGGACCGTTTGGAGTTTGGTCGTGACTGCCATCGGGGCTCCCAGGTAAAGTGCATTTCCATAGTCAATCCTTGAGAGAATTAATGATTGAACTAGGATTTTCTTGGCTTGTGGAGGGAGGAGGGGAAGCACTTTCCTAGCCATTCTGAGCAGGCCAAAACAGGTGGCAACTGTCTTTCTAGCCTGCACCTTGAATGTCAGGTTCTGATCTAGCCAAATGCCTAGACTCTTTATTTCAGTTTTGGGAGCTGGGACTGGGCCCATGCATGCTGGCCACAAGGACTCCAGTGTCGCTTGGGTGGGGTTGCCCAGGATCATGACCTCGGTCTTATCCCCGTTGAGCTTCAGATGGGAAGCGCCCATCCACTTAGAGACCTCCGTTAGGCATGAATGAAGGGCCATAGACTGATGTGTTGCCTGGTTGAGAGCCACGACCAATTGAGTGTCGTCGGCGTAGGTTACCATTTGGATACCAAAAGGGGCAACAATTGCCGCCAAAGGGGCCATATATACATTAAAAAGAGTCGGGCTTAATGATGAGCCCCTGGGGACACCACATATCAGAGGCAGGGGTAGCGAGCTCACATCTCCTTCAAAGACCTGGAAGAGATGACCCTCTAGGAAGGAGCGCAGCCATTTCAAGGCCGTGGCAGCTATTCCTATTTTTTTGAGACGGTGAATAAGAATACGGTGGTTCACCGTATCAAATGCTGCGCTCAGATCGAGAAGGATGATGGCTGCAGAACCTCCGGTGTCCAGGATCTTTCTACTTTACTCTACCACGGCTAGTAGAGCGGTTTCCGTGCTCTGACGTGGGCGGAATTCGGTCTGGGAGGGGTGCAGTAGGCTACGGGATTCCAGGAAGTTGGAGAGAGTGTGGTTAACGTGTTTTTCGGTCACTTTGGCAATCCCAGGAAGAAGGGAGATGGGGCGGTAGTTGCCCAAATCCACCGGATCTAGATTGGGTTTCTTCAAGAGTGTCTTCACCATTGCCCTTTTCCAGTTAGGGGGTACTACTCCCGTGTTGAGGGAGGTATTGATCACATTTGCAACAATAGGGGCGATTATGTGTGCTACTTTTACCAGGATGTTCATGGGTGCGGGGTCCCTAGGTGAGCCACTTTTCACCAGAGAGATCAGAGTCAGAAGAGTTTCATGGCAGAGGGGGGGGGGGGGGGGAAGGACTCCAACAGGTGACTGGGGAAAGTATAGCATTGATCGTCCCGTTCATCCTCAACTTGGGGCAGTAGTTTGAGAATGTTGTGGATTTTGGTGCTAAAAAACTCTGCCTGTTTATTGCATCGTTGGCCTGAAGTGTCAGGGGCGACTTACCTTATATGCAGTTACTTTCCTTATGTGCATTTACCTTAGTCCTGTGTGGAGTCCCTTCCACACATCACAACCCAAATTTATGTTTGGGTGGAGTTTATTGTTGCTGATTGGAGTGATCTTTACTTGTTCTGGGTAGAGCTTTACATTTTAGGTCAATTGATGTGTGCTTGATTGGTTACGTGTAGACTGTTCTCTACACATCACACCCTAACTTTCTGTTGGGGGAAGAGTTTTGCGTGCCTACTTTATGTGCATTTACTTACGTGATTTCAGGTTGCTTCTTGCTTTGGTCTGCATTGCACTTTTACTCCCTTGGACGTCAAGGTTTCCTTTGCTAGATTTGGGTTTTTCCCTCGCACGTCAGGGTTTGCGTTGGGAGTCCTATTGGTTCTGTGTGAAGCCCCTTACACACATCACACCCCAATTTGTTGTTGGGGGAAGTTTGCTATAATTGTGCTTGTTACTATGTTCTGTGTGGAGATTTTCCATGCTTGCATATTATTTTTTTATTGGTTAGTTTTCTTTCACACTTTTATTGTTGGTTCTCTTGTGCTTCTCGTGTTTGCCTGGCCAGCTTGCACGACCCTAGTACTTAGGTTGGTCTGTAGTCTGTGGTGTGGGAGTGTTTGGGTTGCTTTGCGATAGAAAGGAGGATGGTGTGCATGAGTCATTGTACTTGTGTTATGTTTCTCCCTCCTTACTTCATTTTCTCCGCATGAATGTTCCATCTTTAATTTTTCATGCTATCCTTCAGAAAGTTGTCATCTTATTTATTTCTTGCAATGTTTCTATTGCCTTTTGAGAATTCCGTCTTTTCCATTACAAAGAAAGGGGATGTGTTATACTGCTGCTGCTCAGCCTGAGTGTGTGAGAGAATGTTGGTGAATGGAATGTTCGTGTGTGTGAGTGTGAGTTGGAGATGGGCTGAGCAGCAGTGAGGCTGCTCCTGGTGGGGTTCTCTTCCCTATAACATCTACTTGAATAAAGAAACATGAAGATACTACCTGGAATGGACATTACTTTATTACAACAGTATGCAAAGGCTGTAGTAAGGAAAACCATTTCAAATCTGTCTGCCGCTCGCAAACTAGGCACCAATTTTCCAACTGCAGCAGATGCAGGGACAAGCCAAGCGGTGAAAGCTGGTGCCATCGTAAATCAGGTGACAGACCTCCGCCATTAACTGCGGACTCTCACCACAGCGCCCAGAGGCCAGCTGCCCACCTCACGCTCCTCTCAATCCACTGCATCGGCAGTCAGTGATAGGGAGGAGGATGGCTACCTCATGATGATGTCTACACGCCACTCCGTGGCCCCGTGAGCCAGCGTAACCCTTGCACAGAATGGCCGCACGATGAACTTCATCATCAACAGTGTCAATGTCATCAGAGGGTAAGGCCTAGCTGACCTCCAAGGTTGTGTGCAACTGACTGAGACTCGATGAAAAATCTATCTGTGGGCAGAGGCCACACCAATATGCTGCATAGGGAAGTTCACAGCATCCCTCACCTACATGGGCCCGCCACTTCAACATCCGGGACTGTCCAGTGCCTGTTCCCAAAGTCCTCTGTCCACCCACTACCACCAGTTTGGGACTCATGCGTGTACACTCAAGAGACTTAGATTATCCACTAGGTGCATCTGCAAATGGCCACCCACAATTGTCCATTGTTCACCTGGATTTAAACGGACAGTCCAACCTTTCATAATCGACAGTGGGGAGTCCATCAATATGATGTTGTGGCCACACATCTTTGAAAGAGAAATTTAAGGATGTGTTCTCTGACAGAATTGGTTTGATTAAAATTTTTTCCCACACTATTAAGATTAAAGAAGGTGTTCAACCAGTCAAGCATAGGCTACGCAATGTACCTCACAGTGTTAGGACTGAACTTTCTGCTATGCTAAATAGCATGCAAAGTAATGGTATTATAGAGAAAGTAGATGCCACTCTTTGGCTTTCTCCGATTGTTTTGGCCAAGAAAAAAAATGGCGAATTACGTTTATGCATTGACTTGCGCTCCATTAATAATGCAATTTGGGTGGAAAACTTTCCATTACCCCGTATTGAGGATCTTATCACTGCAGTTGGCCAATACAAATGGTTTTCTAAACTGGATTTACGAGCTGCATACCATCAGGTGGAATTAGACGAATCTTCAAGACATCTCACAGCTTTCGTTACACCTGATGGTACATTCCAGGTCCGCAGGATGCCATTCGGGTTGGCGTCAGCTGCATCTGTATTTCAGAAAGTCATGAGTAATATGTTTAAAGATATTCCTAACGTAGTTGTATTTCAAGATGATATTTTGGTGCACACTTGTTCAAAAGAAGAACACAATGTTGTACTTGAACAGGTACTTACCACTTTACAAGATAATCACGTTACAGTCAGAGAAGACAAATGTATTTTTTCAGTTAATGAGATTGAGTATTTAGGACATGTACTGTCCAAAGACGGTGTCAAACCTAAGCCTAGTATTGTGGATGGTATTGTCAATGCACCTCATCCAATTGACAAAGATCAACTTCGTTCGTTCATTGGCTTTGTGAATTTTATTCCAAGTTCATAAAGAATTTCGCAAGCCTCACTGAATGTTTCAGAAGTCTTTTAAAGAAAAACTCTGATTTTATATGGACAGCCACTTGTCAGGACCATTTTCAACGCATCAAAGAGAGTATCCTTTCTGCTCCTGCTCTTCAAGCATACATGGAGGGGCGAGATACATTTATTACAGTAGATGCCAGTTCCTATGGCATGGGTGCCGTGTTATCACAAATGGCAGGCAACAATGAACTTACAATTGGTTTTGCTTCAAGATGGATGAAAGATGTTGAACTGAGATACTCAGTTATTGAGAAAGAATTGCTTGCTTGTGTTTGGGGGATTGAGAAATTCAAAACATACTTGTGGGGGAGAACATTTTGTCTAAGGACAGATCACAAGCCGTTAGTTGACATATTCTCTGGCAACAAGATCAAAAAGGCTACTGCTAGATTAGCTAGGTTAGCCACCAAGCTTTTAGAATTCAATTTCACTGTACAATACATAGCTGGAGGAAAGAATATCAAAGCTGACTTCTTGTCCAGACATCCTGTGCATGAGGATAAGTCTGAGTTAGAAGATGTTGAAGAATGTATAATTGAAAGCATTGATGATACTGTAATTTGTCCTGACATGGAAGAATGGTGTAAAGCATTAGAGAATGATGTTCTTCTTAAACAGGTTGTGGACTTTGTAGTAAAAGGTTGGCCTAAGGAAAGATCCATTGAGCCTGAGTTACAACCATTTTGTAAGGTTGCAAATGAATTATCCCTTGAAGGCAAACTTTTAGTCAGAGAAGGCAAATTAATTCCTCCCTTTTGTTTTCGACAAAGAATTCTTGAAACTGCGCATTCAGGTCATTTAGGTATGACTGCCACCAAACGCAGAATACGTAATTACTTTTGGTGGCCTTCTGTAGATCGTGATGTGGAAGCACTTGTTAATAGTTGTACCCAATGTTTGTACAGTGACAAACATTTGATTACGAACTCTCCATCTCCCAAACCCTCATTTTCTCCAAACAAAGTATGGCAAAAGGTTGCGATACATTTTCTTGGACCATTTCATGTACTCCCCAATTGTATGAAATATTTTGTAGTCCTAATTGATCACTTATCTAGGTGGGTGGAAGTCAGGGGTGTTTCTGAACCAAACACCAAATCTGTTATTCGATTTCTCCAAGATGTATTCAACAGAGAAGGCACCCCTGAGGAATTACTCTCAGATAATGGGGTTCAATTTACTGCACAACTTATGCAGGATTTTTTAACAAAAATGGGTATTAAACATCTACGCACACCATTATATTTTCCTCAAGGAAACGGCAAAGTTGAAAGATTCAACAGGGTGCTAGTCGAATGTATTCAGAGTGCTATTAAAGCTAAAGTAGATTGTGAGTCTGCTATCAGAGATGTGGTATGGGCGTATAGGACCACTCCTCACTCATTTTCGGGCTGTGTACCTTTTGAATTGATGAGAGGGAGGAAAGTGGTGTCCACTCTCAATCCTTTTTGGAAATTGACTTGTTTGGATAATGAATGTGATGTTACAAAAATTCTCTCATGGCTAAAACTCGCAGTGATGAAGCCAGTGTTAGCAGGTGTTATAAACTCGCTATGCCTGTTTCAAAAAAAGAAGTCAAACTTGTTGTTGGAGATCTGGTCCGGGTCAAGGATCCTTTGATGCTACAAAAAGGTAAATCAAAATTCAGGGATCCTGCACGTATAGTCACAATTAAAGGTAACAGTGCTAAATTAGACAATGGTCAATGGTGGAATTTTGGTCGTTTGGCCAGAACCAACTCTGTTCATGATCCAGTTGTAAATATTGGTCAGAGTTTTCCTGTTGTCAGAAGGAGTTCAAGATTTAGCAGGACTCATAGTAAATATATTCAGTAAGCATTTTATTTATTGTTTTCCCTTTGTGTTGTTTCCTGTTTTATCAAAAAGAGGGAGATATGTGGTGTCTGTGCTTCACATGCTAGTGCACTTACTTTATATAATATATGTTGGAATGTTACTTTGTGCTTGCTGTTGTATTATATGTATTACTTGCCATAGAATGTTCGGGCCAGGTATTGGAATGGCTCTACAGGCAGTTGGAGCTACCACCTTGAGCCCTCTACACATATGTACTTTTGTATCCTGTTGACTGCAATAAATCTACTCAAAGATTGAAGACTCCTGGTCTATGTGAGTTGCTGTACAACTTTATTGAAGAGAGCACACTTCAGATGTCGTTCAACGCTTTCACTGACCTTGACCCAGTCCGAAGCTTTCACAGTTGCCCATCAAAGTCTGCATGTGGGATGCATTCAAACCTCTTCACAGCCACGGCTCGTTCAAAGCGACCATAGCATACAGCACAAACTCCATTACAGCGCCTATCCATGTGCTGCAAGTTGTCCGGCGCTTACCTCCTCAGCGACGCCACAGCAGCTGCAATGGGTCTCATCTCCATCAACTACCACCTTGAGACAGACCCAGGCATCACTCCTCATTTCCCAGCTCTCTTCAGTGGCCTCAGCAAACTGAATGATGTCCATGTCCACCTTCACATCAATGAGTGTTCACCCACTGGCACAGAGACACAGGAGAATTGAGTTCCACCGGCAAGAGGCGGTGGAGAAAGAGCAGAAACCTCCTCAACCTCTATATTATTAAACCGTCCAAGGGCCACACTCCCTGGGCATCTCCTATCATTGTGGTCCACTGAAAAGGACACAAAAGGAGATGTCTGAAGCTGCGTTGACATGCACCAGTCGAACAAGGCAATAAAACGATAAACCCACCCTGATCAGCACTTTGCAGACATGACCACCCAGCTCAATAGAGCAAAGCTTTTCTCCATGCTTGAATTCAACAAAGGCTACCATCGATTAAACTGGAGCAACAGTGCTGCTATATCACAAATTTTGCCACACACCTGGGCCTTTTCCGCTACAAGAGAGTACATTTCGGTGTCTTGTCAGCTGCTGAAATCTTCCAAGAGGACATTCGCCGGGTCATTTAGCCAGTAACCAACTTGTTAAACAACAGTGACGATAAACTAGTCTTTGAGCCCACGTGCAAAGGGCATAATGTAGTGCTGAAAAAGATCTGCCACCTGCTATGTGAGGCTGGTCTCACTCTAAATGCTGACAAATGTGAGTTCCAAAGAACCAAACTGAAATTCTTTGGGCATCTGTTCTTGGAAGAAGGCATAACGCTTCATCCGGACATGCTCAATGCTCACAGCTGTAAGCCCATGCTCAGCTCTTTTTTATGCATGACTAGCTATTGTGTCAGATACATTTGAAATTATGCCATCAGTGCCCCAGTTTGTCACCCCACAAGGAAGGTGGTGGTCTTCCAGTGGTCCCCGGAATGCGAACGCAGTTTTCAACACGCAAAGGCTGCCCTCATCAAGGCCACTCTCAAGGCCTATTTCGCCCTTAAACTGTCCACAAAAGTGACTATCAATGCCAGTCTAGTGGGTCTCGAAGCCATCTTCGCACAACGCTCTAGAACCCCGGAGGCCCAGCGTCAAAGTGCCACCTATGCTAGCTGAAGCCTCTCCGACACCGAGACAGCCTATTCTCAACCTAAGAAGGAGAGCCCTGCAGTAGTGTGGGCTTGCGAATCTTTCCATGTCTCCCTTCATGGCAAATGGTTTACTATCATAATAGACTACCAGGCTCTCCTAATCATCATTGGGGACCCCAAAGCTAAAATGCCTCTCAGGAATGAACGGTAGGGAATATGCCTCCAGGAGTATGACTACACCATCGTTCACAAACCAGGAAAGCAACATAATCCAGCGGACTACTTTTACAGACAACCGCTGGACCCGAAGAAGCGGCACTTGCTGAGGAATACCTTCAATTCATAGTTAGCATGTGCGTGACCCTGCACTCTCTAATCTTCAAATAGCGGATGCCACAAAAGAAAATAGAAATCTAGCCCCTGTCATGGACCTCATCGACTGGCATGAGTGGAAGCACAGCAAAGAGTGTAGTGGTGACTCTGAGGAGATCAAAGCCTTCCACAATGTCAGGGAGGAATTAGCAGTTACACAAGAGGGGCTCATCCTCAGAGGATCAAGTATTGTGATCCCCAAGAACCTCTGCAAACAAGCCATTGACCTAGCGCTTTTAAGGACACCGGGGATAGTTGTCACGAAAAGGGCACTCCAAGACAGGCCATGGGTTCCAGGTTTAGACGCCATGGTAGAGACAGAACTGCGAAAGTGCCACCTGTGCATCTGTTTATCACTAGCCACACAGCAACTGCCTCTAGAGATGTCAGAGATACCGGGGAGTGTGTGGGAGAGGACAGAGGTTGACTTATTCAGCCCACTTGAGTCTGGGAAGTATCTTCTAGCGGTAGTAGACAATACTCCTACTTCCCACAAGTAAAAATGGTCTCATCAACTGGAGATGCCAAGGTTATCAGGACCCTCCACGTCATCTTTGCGACATGGGGATTCCCCAAAATCCTGAAGTCTGACAATGGAACCCCATTCACCAGTGGTGACTTCAGAGAATTTCTGAACCGCCTCGGAATTGAGCATCATCAGATAACCCCACTGTGGCCCCAAGTCAAAGGAATAGCAGAATGATTTATGGGCACCCTCAAGTGGACTATGCAGAGAACCACAGATGAAGGACTTGTGCTTCAGTAGGACCTCTGTCAAGTTCTGTTGGCTTATTTAACCACCCGTCACTAAACGACTGGGATAGAGTCCTGCCACACTCATGTTTGGCAGACTCATTCACATCAAATTGTCGCTATGGTCACATGAACGTCAGGTGAACCCAGACACGGTCAAGGCCACTGACCAGGAGAAAAAAGAGAGGATGAAAGCAAATGCGGACACAAAGCGGAAAGGATAAGAAACTTTTCCTGAATCCGGCGAATGGGGAGTGGTCAAGCAGAGACAACATAGGTAAACGGACAACCCTTATGACACTATGCCACTTCAGGTAACAGGAGTTGAATGGGGCATGGTCACGTCGTCTCGTTCCTGGGAAGTCCATCAGCCAGAACGCGTCACACTTGAAGGCCACAAACCCCTTGCAGAACAAAAAAGTCCCCCTTAGCACGACACCAAGCCCTGTGTGACCCAATGGTTAATGAACCAACTTGACCACTCAGTCAGTCAGAGATGTAACTGTCACGACGTACCTGGAAGTCCCATGACCGGCGAGGAGGATGACGATCAATTTCCCTCTTACGTGTCTCCTCTTCTTTATTTACAGTCCCCACCCGACCCGAGTATGCAAGTCCAACACTGTCCATTTAACGATGAGTACTTCCTGGATGCCCGGGCAGCCCATGTGACCTGGACACGAGAACCAACCAGGCGCCCTGCAGAGACCGCAACCGCCTTGATAGGCAGCCTGTCCCTCAATGACGTTGGCAACGACTGGAGACTGAAGAAGGACTCAGAGTACGACGCCCCAGAGAGCTGCAGGAACGGTTTGTCAGCCAAGGAAATCCCCGAGGACCAAGGAGAAGACCGTCGGGAGACTGACTACGGAGCAGACATCACCACGCAGCCAAGAAGGGAGTCGGCACTTTGAGCTGTCCCACCACGCTCCAGGAGGAGCGTGGCTGTCTAAGGTAAGTGCTCGCTTCAGCAGCTTACTTCGAGCCGGCACCGGGGGCCATAATACCTCTCAGGTTGAGAAGGGAGGGGACAACCCATAGTGCTGCGTACAGGAGGGTAACGGTAGAGCTCTGCAACAGGGAAGCTAGGTGGGCCCCCTACAACCCTCGCATATAGCGCAACACTGGTGGTGGTTTGAATGGGTGTTTTGTGAACCTCCCTTCACCCCCAAAGTCCCTACACCCCTCCAAACAATAGGACACATTCCTCACGAGGACATTCTCTTCTTTCCTTGAGGGTCACCCCTGACGGACGACATTCAAAAGGACCAGCCCTTGAGGACCATTATTCAAGAAGAAGGAGAAGAACTTTACCTGTGTACCCTTCTGTAAAATAAAACCCAATTTTCAAAGAGTTAAGAACCTCTCCTGTCGTTTCTCAAGTGCCACACGTGGTGGAGAATGCAGGCACTTGCTCCATAGACAGTCAATATGGAGAATATGGAGAACAATTAATACATAACCAGGAGAAGCTAGAATGGGCACTGGAGAGGCAGATGACATTCGCACAAGCAGATAGGGAGCTGTTTAAGGACTCCATGACCCGCCAGGTGGACTGTATTCAAAAAGTGGCCGATCAACTTCAATTGACGTCACAGTTATATACATGACCAGGAGCCCAGTCAGTAAGACCCAACGTGGTCCTACAAAAATACATCCCAAGCGAGGACCCGGATGCGTTTTTATTAAATTTCGAGAGAGCTGCCAGGGCCTCCGGATGGCAGGAACCGAAGTGGCCTTTTTTCTTGGCCCCTTTGTTAACAGGGGAGGCGCAAGCAGTTTATCAGGTTGCCAATTCTACCGGGAACACTCCCTATTATGAAATAAAGGACATCATATTGGACCACCTCGGTAAGGACCAGGAGGCCTATAGGGTGAAGTTTAGGAAAGAAAGAGGTGCTCCTGGGGACAATCCAAAGACGCTGTTTTACAAATTAAAGTCCCCTGCGGACAAGTGGCTCAAACCACAAGAAAACACCAAGGAGGAGATTAAGTCCCATATATATCTGGAGCAATATCTGGAGTCCCTCCCCTTTTCCACTCAACGCTGGCTGAGACAGCATACACACCTCACCGTGGAGCAAGCCGTGGAAATGGCTACCACCTATGCTAGAGCACAACCCCGTTCCCTCCCCTGGGACACCGAAAAAACCTACCGCCCTATAACGGGACCCCTTAGAACCGAAAAGAAACAACCTATACCGGAGCCACCGAGGGTTAGAGGACCTAGAGCTGAGGCCGTACCAACAAAAGGGCCTCAATGTTTTGACTGTGGGGGATGGGGGCACATAGCCCGATTTTGTCCCCACAAGAAAAACGGAGAAGAACCGATGGATGTCAGTTTCCTACCTAGGCCTGTCCTCTATACAGAAGAACTGGGATCCTGTTTCCATGTAAGTCTGTTGGTGAATGGGGACCACATAAAAACCCTGTTGGATTCCGGTTGTCGCCAGTCTGTTGTTCAAGCCTCCTTAATAAAACAGTCACAATTTCTGGTGGGGGAGAACGTACCCATACGTTGTGTCCATGGGGACGTAAAGACCTATCCTGTAGACCAGGTGCCTATTCACATACCAGGCAGAGAGACCATATTGACAAAATTAGGCGTCCTACCAAACCTCCCAGAAAAGCTAATCCTAGGACTAGACAGCCCAATGTTCCTGAATCTCCTTAGGGGAAAAGTAGTCCTCGGTGATGAACAAATACCAGGAGCAACAACCCTTATCACTCAAGCTGCATGGCTGACAGACAAAAGTTTTAGATATGCACAGACCCACGACCCCACCCTTCAAGTAGCCTGGACCCAAGCGAAAAGTAACCCCTCACCCTACATACCCTTTTTTCCACATTAAAAACGATCTCTTGTATAGAACAGGAAAATCTGGCAATCCCCCTCAGTTACTAGTGCCTCAAGCTTTTAGAGACCAGGTCCTATTCTTTGCACACACCCACTTGTTGGCTGGACACAGGGGAGCCCAGTAAACCACCCAAACCATCCTACAACAATTTTACTGGCCGGGTATATTTGCCCATGTGACCAAGTTCTGCCAAGAGTGTGATATATGCCAAAGGAAGAAGCCCTATAGACCCTCCCCTGTCCCCCTCCGATAATTGGGAAACCGTTCGAGAGAGTCGGAATGGACCTGATAGGTCCATTACCAAAGTCCAAGAGAGGTAACCTATACGCCTTGGTTGTGGTTGATTATGCGACCCGATATCCTGAGGCTTTTCCGTTAAGGGCCCCTACTACCACAAACATTAGCCATAAACTGGTTGAACTATTCTCCCGAGTAGGCTTCCCAAAGGAAATTTTAACGGATCAGGGTACCCCATTTGTCTCCCGCCTGATTAACCAAATATGCCTTGAGTATCTCACACATAAAGACCTCTGTTTACCATCCACAGACAGATGGCTTGTGTGAAAGATACAATGCCACACTCAAACTGACACTAAAAAAGATGCTAACAGTAGAGGGGAAAGACTGGGGTATGCTCCTTCCCCTAGCGCTCTGTCGTTCGAAGCCAAGTACAGAGCAGCCTGGGTTGCTCCCCATTTGTGCTCCTCTATGGGAGAAGGCCCCGCACATTATTAGACATGACAAAGGAGGCCTGGAAAAATGAGACACCTGATGAGACTAAGTCCTTCCTTGACTACACTCAGAGCTTACGGACTTGAATTCGCAAGCTGCGAGAGTTCGCAGATGCCAATCTCGAAAATGTACACGACTGGGTACTAGTGTTATTACCCTCCTCTCTGTCCAAAGCCCGACCCGAATGGTAGGGTCCCTATGAGATCATCAAAAAAATAGGTCTGACCACATATCTGCTACAAATCTTGCCCCAAAAAACCCAAATGTGCCATATCAATCTACTAAAAAACTGGCTAGGACCCCTCCACAAAGATAGCCACCTTGTAATCCCAAACCAGACAAAGTATACCTCCACTCTCGAGCAGCTAGTCATCAACGACTGTTTATTAGAAGCCCAGATGACTTCCCTACAAGACGTTCTAGCTCCCTTCTCCTCCCTATTTTCAGACCTTCCGGGGAAAACCACTCTAGTAGAACACTCTATCATCACCCCACCCGATAAGGTTGTAAAACAACTACCATATCGTATCGCGGCCACCAGACGCGAAGCCATAAAGACATAGATAGAAAAAATGCTGGAAATGAGTCATCAAACCCTCCTAAAGTAACTGGTCCTCCCAGATTGTTTTGGTACCAAAACCGGACGGATCAGTCCGGTTTTGTATTGACTTCAGGGCCGTTAACGCCATATCGAAGTTTGACTCTTACCCTCTCTCTCGAGTGGACGAGCTCATCGAGAACATACGGGAAGCCCAATACATCACTACCCTCAACCTCACGAAAGGCTACTGGCAGGTTCCCCTGCGACCACAAGACCAAGAGAAAACCGCATTTTCTACCCCAACCGGGTTATACGAATTTACGGTGTTACCCTTTGGCTTGCACAGCGCCCCCGCAACATTCCAGAGGCTCATGAATAAGGTACTTCATGGACATCAAGCCTATTCATTCGCCTATCTGGATGACATTGTGATTTATAGCCGCACATGGGACGATCACCTATCACATTGTCAGAGGGTCTTTCAGGCCCTTAAAACAGCAGGCCTGCAGGTGAATTCAAAAATATCCCGGGTGGGCTTTCAGAAGGTCAGGTATCTGGGTTACCTCCTAGGGAATGGGCTTATCGAACCACAACAAGAAAAGATAAAAGCTATCTCCGATTCCCCCTTTCCAACTACCAAAAGAGAGGTCAGGGCTTTCCTAGGTCTACTGGGTTACTATCGACGATTTATCCCCAGATATTCGGAATTAGCAACACCATTGACTGATCTTTTGAGGAAGCAGGTGAAACCTAAAGACCTTCTAAACCCCTCGTCCCAGGCCATACATGCATTCCGAGACCTGAAAAACGCCATCACCTCCAGTCCCATCCTGGTGTCGCCCCATTTTTCTGAACCATTCATTTTACAGACGGATGCCTCGGATCATGGATTGGGTGCAGTCTTATCACAGGTGTCTGCCGATGGTACCGAAAACCCTGTAATCTTCATCAGTCGCAAGCTCTTACCCCGTGAACAGAGCTACCCAGTGATTGAGAAGGAGTATCTCGCCATCAAATGGGCAGTCGATAAGTTGTGTTACTACTTGGAGGGCTCCCGTTTTGTCCTGTACACGGACCATGCTCCCCTGCAATGGATGAGCCACAACAAGGGGAACAATACTCGAGTTTTGTGTTGGTTTTTGTCCCTTCAACCCTTTTCTTTTGAGGTGAGGCATCGTAAGGGGGTCGATAACGGAAATGCAGACTTTCTTTCCCGTTGTCCTCTGCTCCCCAATCGGGATCAGTCTAGGGAAGGGGTGTGTCACAAAGTACCTGGAAGTCCCATGACCGGCGAGGAGGATGATGATCTATTTCCCTCTTACATGTCTCCGCTTCTTTATTTACAGTCCCCACCCGATACGAGTACGCAAGTCCAACACTGTCCCTTTAACGATGAGTACTTCCTGGATGCCCGGGCAACCCATGTGACCTGGACACGAGAACCAATCAGGAGCCCTGCAGAGACCGCGACCGCCTTGATAGGCAGCCTGTCCCTCAATGGCGTTGGCAACGACTGGAGACTGAAGCAGGACTCAGAGTACTACGCCCCAGAGAGCTGCAGGAACGGTTTGTCAGCTGAGGAAATCCCCGAGGACCGAGGAGAAGACCGTCGGGAGACTGTCTACGGAGCAGACATCACCACGCAGCCAAGAAGGGAGCCGGACCCCGTTCGGCACTACGAGCTGTCCTGCCACGCTCCAGGAGGAGCGTGGCTGTCTAAGGTACGTGCTCGCTTCGGCAGCTTACTTCGAGCCAGCGCCGGGGGCCATAATACCTCTCAGGTTGAGAAGGGAGGGGACAACCCATAGCACTGCGTACAGGAGGGTGCCTGTAGAGCTCTGCAACAGGGTAGCTAGGCGGGCCCCCTACAACCCTCGCATATAGCGCAACACTGGTGGTGGTTTGAATGGGTGTTTTGTGAACCTCACTTCACCCCCAAAGTCCCTACACCCCTCCAAACAATAGGACACATTCCTCACGAGGACATTCTCTTCTTTCCTTGAAGGTCACCCCTGACGGACAACATTCAAAAGGATCAGCCCCGGAGGACCATTATTCAAGAAGGAGAAGAACTTTACCTGTGTACCCTTTTGTAAAATAAAATCCAAGTTTCAAAGAGTTAAGAACCTCTTCTATCGTTTCTCAAGTGCCACAGTAACCAAGGCACGATGGCTTATTGAAGATTATCTAAAGTCAGTAAGAACAATGGGGTTCATGTTTAAATGGGGAGGGTGTAGAGTCGGGCATCTAGGACCCTGTGATCAGCTCAGACTGAAGCTGCGAGGATACAGCCGACGGGGGAGCAGGAATTCTGGGCAGGAAAGTAAGAAGTATTGCAGCAGGCGTGCGAGCAAGCACCCTGCTAGAGAGCATGCAAAATAAGGTGTTAACATATACGCCGTGCCGTGACTCCTTCCAGCCGACCACAACAATGGGGTCCCCACCTCAAGGATAGCAGACTCGCACATAATTTACATTTTCAATTTATCGAACATGTCATCCATCATAGTTGCCCTTCAAGTTGAGGACCATTTTATGTACCCACTAAATGCATCGATATTTTTGCACTTCAAACTGTACTGACATTTTTCAGAAAAACTGAGTTCCGGGCTTTCTTCAAAGACCATCCCACACCCAAATTGGATGAGACAGAAGTAAGACACCCCCGGGAACTACCGAGCCCACCCTTGACCTTTTTCTCTCCAATACCCCATACCTGTTGAGATCCTAACATTTGAAAGATTAATTCTCACAGAGAGCTTAGGGTTACAACAACAACACCTTTCACACCTCACAAAATGCCTCGCCTGAATTCCCTAGTAAATAGATCTACAGACAAAGAGGGGGGCATTAACTTACAAGACAAAGACAACTACAAACAAGAAATCTGTAGCCAGCTCTATAATAGTCAACATTATCTCAAATGTAGAAGATATCCTGCAAAAGAAATCCAAGATGAGATTCTTCAATCGACAACTGAAGCTAAAGAGGTTATTTTTGTAGACAGCAATGACAGTACCTATCTTAATGTAAAAAAAGAAAAATCCTAAAACTCTGGTTCTATACACTTCAGAAAATTCCCAAAATATGAATGCCTCACCTGTAGTCTCTGGTTACAGTTCTATTTTTGCAACTATTCGCCAATGTGTAGATTGACGGGATACATGTCATTCAAAATCGACTCAATACCAAACCACAACCTCATCAGGTACCAATGTCCTTCATTATTTCCCTCCTTTGCCGAGCCCTCAAAAAAAAAAAATTCTTATTCAATAATCAATTTTAACTACGAACCAAGGGGGGAGTAAGTGGGAAATTTTTCCTCCCAACTTTGCGATCCTCATGGACAAGTTGGAGTCGACTGTAGTTCTTTCACTGTTTAATCCATTTAGACACCATATCGTCCTTTGGAAGAGCTATACGCATGATGTCTTTTTAATCTGGGATCTCTTTCCTTAATCTCATTGTCAAATGGGACAATGAACATTTAGATATTACCTTTTTTTATAAACCCACTGAAAGAAACACTTTGCATGCATATTCCTGTTGCATATATTCTGAGATCACTCCGAGACTACCTACCTTGCGGCCAACTCCTACTGGCAAGGCGCAACTGCAAACAAAGGTGCTGAAGTACTGACCACCAAGTTATTAATGAGAAGCTAACCAAAACAAACAGTATCAGGCTCTCTTTGTAGCACTTGACAGTGTCCCAGGTATTCTCCTTTGAAACCTAAAGAAAGAAAATCTCTGAACCAAATAGTTTGTGCCACTCCGTTCTCTCCGGTTTCAAATTTTGTGACAAAATATGCCAATGCTTTTTTTTAATGCATTTTAACAGGAGGGGACCTTGAGCTTGACCCTCCAATGTTCACCTTCAAAAAAGGTACTAACCAAAAAAAAAAGGAACATCTTTTGGTCCGAGCCACCATCTATGAAAAAAAAAGTCAGCTACAGAATATCACTGACCTTTGGGGCATCCAACCAATAATAGGACACAACAAATGTGGGCACTGCCGTGTATGTCAACTTATGATTGAGAAGAAGGATTTCACTGACAAATTATTACTTAAATATTTTTCAAACTGTAACACACATCATGTTAGTCATGCCGTTTACTGCCCCTGTAAGCTCCTTTACCACAGCCAGATCACCCAGAAGATTAGATAGTAGCTGTTGTTGCCCGGCAGAGGAGACATTTCTTCATCATTTAAACAAGGAGGAGTTGAAATTGATTCTTAGAAAAGACACAGAATTCTGGCCTCAGTCTCCTGGAGGGCTGGCACACTTTATGTTTAGAATATTCTACTGATGAACTCTTATTCGTTTTTGCCACTGACGTTATTCAGTTCTGGAACTCTAATTATGTACAGACATGGTTGCATAATTATGACCTTTGTATTTATGTTCTGTATAAGTGCTTTGTATTCTTGCCTTCTTTGTCATGTTTGTTCCCTATTCTTTCCCTATTTTGACCTTTACTGTACCAGTTGTATTGTTTACACCCTTCTCAGATGGTTGCTCCCTATTCATTATTTCCCTCCTGTGCTGAGCCTTTAAAAAAACAAACACATTTTTTTATTCAATAATCAGTTCTAACTAAAGATTAAGGGGAAATTGAGGGGGCAATGTTTGCAGACTGTAGTTCTATCTTTATTTTAGCCGTATTGCCCTTAGGTAGAGATAAATTGATGAAGTCTTTTTAATCCCAGACATCTTTCCTTAATCTCATTGTCAAATTAGACAATGATCTTTTACATACCACCCTTTTTGGTACATGCGCTGAAAGAAGCACTTTGCATGCATATTCCTGTTGCATATATATTCCACGGTCACTCTGACACGCACTACCTTACAGCCAATTCCTCATGGTATGTCGCAGCTGCAAACAAAAAGTTGACTTATTCAAAATGCTAACTACTGACCACCAATTCATTAATGAGAAGCTAATCAAAACGTATTGCCAAGTGCTATGAAGAGAGCCTGATATGGTGTCCCAGGGATTCTCCTTTGACACCTAAACAAAGAAAATCTCTCAACCAAATAATTTACTCTGTTCTCTCCCGTTTTGAATTTTGTTTCAAAATATACCAATGCTTTTCTTATACATTTTAACAGCATGGGATCTTAAACTTGACCCTCCCATGTTCGCCTTCAAGAAAGGTAAAAAAATTAGAAAAAACATTTGGTCCAAGTCACCATCCCATCAAAAAAATCAACTACACAATATCACGCACCTTTTGGGCATTGACCACTAATGGGACACAACGAATGTGGCCACTGCAGTGTATGTCACCTTATGATTGAGATGAAGGATTTCATTCATGGCGGCAGTCGTCATGGCTACCACTGGCTGTTGTTCATTTAGAAATTCGAACATTAAATTCCAAATCCTGGCCTAATTATGGCCCCCCTGTTTGCCCATTTTGTTATCTGCAACTGTTGCGGACCTTGTGCAGTCCAGCAGGCTCCTGTGACCTTCTCACCTAGGCTCTAACAGGTAATTCAATATCTGGTTTCTGGGAAAATCCCGCATTCACAATTTTCTTGAGTTTAACAAGCATTCCTAATTACCCCAAGGTCCAGGTGTTCAGCGTTCCCTCTCCTTAAATGATTGTACCCCCAGCCAGTCACCTTTTCATCCCGGTCTCAACTCGACATCCAAGGCATTCCTTCTTCATAGATGTGGTGAGCTTATATATTTGTACCTTCCCATTTCTGAGGAGATTCTGCACCTCTGCTCTCCACCCCTTTTAATCTCTTTGTCCCTCCAGCAGCTCCAAATCTAAATTTTATCTCGGACTTCTGTTTTCATATTTTATTCCTTCTACTATGTTCTTGGGTTCGTTCTACTTTTAGTCCTTACGATGATCCTATATGGTTAAGGGATCAAAATGCATTGGACCTATTTAAGGACCACAATAGTCATACATTGTATTTATTACATTTCAGGACGTATTCACAACAACGGAATGCGATGCACACATATAATAGCTCATTATTTCCGTGTCACATTTTCTGAGCAAATTTGCTCTCGCTAGCACTTTTTTAAATCAACTTTAAGTTCACTCAAATATTATTTCTTTTGTGATATTTTGTTATTAAACCTTTGTTATACTAACATTTTCCGATATGATTTCTGATTATGGACCACTGTCCTTGATATAACTCTGCTATCGGTAAGATGGTCATTTAGGACTTGATGGATGTATCTATTAAATGAGTGGCGGTGTCAGAGCCTGGTACAGGTACAGGGCTTCAGCCCCCACACCACAGCACCTTCTGTTGTCCCAGGAAAGTTGCAAACCCCTTGGTGGTCTTCAATTCTACAGCGACTCTGTGTAGGGGTTTCCAGCTCACATTGCCTTTCCGTCTGTGATATCATCACTTCACCAGCAGAACATGTGAATATAGACAATATTGAGTGGCATACAACAGTGCTGTAAGGTACCTATGACTATTAATATTCCCAGAGTTGCTAGGACTTCCTCTGCCAATCCTATTATGAAAAGGCAATGGCATAAATTGGATCTGACTAAATTTGGTAGCTACATTCAATCTAATACTCCGCAAGTAGGTCTTAATATGGAGTTAGCACAGCCTAAGATGAAGGTGTGGCTCACTTCGGCCCTGGATGACTTAATACCCGCCCGTCCAGGCCTAGCGAAAAAGAGACCTCTCTGACCCCTGGTTCAATGACACATTGATCGCTGAAAACAAAGCGATGCAATGTGCTCGAATGAGCCGGGAGGAAGGCCTATGATGTTCTAGCTGAAAATCGATATATGACAGCAATGAAAACGTATCACAAGATGATTAGGAAGGCTTGTGTTGAGTTCTCTAATAAAACTAAAAATAGTAGTATGACCGGTGAGAGAATTATTTTCCCATTATTAACAGTTTAACTAAATCTGCAGTCCAAGTGGAGCCTGTGAAGGATTTTAACAATCACCCAATAAACTGGCAGACTATTTTCTAAAAAAGGTCAACCATATCTATTTACAGTTTGCGATTAGTTATAGATCTGAAGAACCTGTCCTTGGGAAGGGCAGAATTGAATGAGCTAGCCCTGCTTGATACTGTCGCCTTCTAGTCAATCAAGTTAAGCCACGCTTTTCTGATGATCCAATTAAATCGGACTACATCTTAAAACTCAAAGAATTTATTCTATCCACCTTTCAAGAATATACTTATCTTTTATTGACCTCAGCGATGGTACCCAGGGCATGGAAGCATGCCAAGGTAATTCCCCTTTTGAAAAAACCCTCCCCTTGAGGCGGTTCAACCAGAAAATGATCGTCCCACCTCCCTACTACCTTTTCTATCCAAAGTAGTGGAGAAACAGTAAATGGTCTCCTGACCAATTTCCTAGAGGAGAATCAATTCTTGGACATCTCCCAGAATGGTTTTAGAACTTCTCGTAGTACGGAATCTGCACTTCTGGTGGTGACGGAGATGCTACGTAGCGACGGAGATGCTACATAGTGCCGGAGATGCTACATAGCACCACAGCTAAAGACAGCTCATTTACACTTGATCTCTTAGCTCTAGGTGCTACCTTCTACACAGTACCACATAAGGTGCGTATAAGACAACTTCATGAAATTGGGGTACGTGGCAAGGCCTTAATGTGGTTCCCTTCTTTCTTAAGTGACAGATCCTTTCAAGTAATATTTCCCCACCCTTATCTTCACAGAGAACTCTGGAACATGGTGTTCCCTGAGGTGCTGCTCCGAGTCCCACCCTTTTTAATATTTATGTTAGGCCATTAGCGGAGGTGGTTAAATCCTTCATGAGCTCTCTGTTCTTTTAAGCTGTTAATACTGAACTTATCGTTGCTCTTTCAACAGATGCCTTTATGGTCATAGTCAACTTCCAAAAACGTATGCTTGCAGTTTAAAGTTGGATGAAAGACAATTGCTTAAGCTGAATTCCAGAAAAAGAGAGATACTTCTGTTGGGGAAACATACTCACACTTGGGGAGACCATTGGTGGCAGGAAGGACTTGGGCCAAATCCAAAACCTAAACTGTCCATAAAGAATATAGGCACGTGGTTTGAAGACACTCTCTCCGTTGAGAGCCAAGTACATGTTTCCGCCTTCTGAGAGGACTCAAACCTATCATTAGCTTCTTCCAGCCTCAGGTTAGGCAGATGATAACACAGTCTCTAATTATGTAACACTCGGAATATCTGTCGTAAAGAGGCTAAATATGGTACAGAACGCAGCCACCAGACTACTCTTCTCCCTAGTCCAAATTTTGTTTTGCCACTGGGCTCCTCAATAACTCCACTGGTTGCCTATAATGAAATGTACACAGTTCAAAGCCTTGTGCATTGCTCACAAGATCATAAATGTGCAAAGAACCTCCATTGTCTCGGGACTCATGGAACCATATTCGCCTAGCAGAGCCCTCCGCTCGACTGACTTGAATCTGGCCCTTATCACACAGATTGATAGAATGAGATCCGGCGTTCGCTCCTTTCGAGCTCTGGCTCCAGCCTTATGGAACAATTTGCCCCTACATTTAAGGAAGATGCAGAACCATTTGAGCATTAGGAAACAGCTAAAAATCTGGCTATTTGCAGTCTAGGCTCCTTGTTGCTTCTTATGTTGCGCTGCGTTTCCTTCTTTTTTGGTATGATCTTTGCTGTGTTCCCGTTCTAATGGTGTAGCGCTGGGAAGTACCATTGCTGGGGCAGCTATGTGTTTATAAATCCTTCTGACATAACATGCAGCGAGTGTTGGCAGGTTTGTTTATCGCTCTAATGGAGGATGTTGAGAGGTTAGGTAAGGTGCAAGGGGTATGAAAACCACTCCTTGCCTCTCCACTAGCCGCTTACAGCCTCCTATTTGCCACTCTGGACACAGAGGTAGGGCAAATGGTCCCAGTTTCTTCTCCCTGGGATAAAGAACGTAGAAAGAGAAAAGGCTACTTTCAAGCGACACAGAAAGTAGAGACTGACGCATCACAAACCTTGCTACCACAGTGTGGTGATGAGACAATTTGGATTTTAGCCAGAAAAGGACAGAGCCCAAGCCTTGGGAACAGTATGGTGGGTCACGTTTGAGACCATCACAACGGTCCCCATGGCCTCCAACCAGTGCACCTTGTGCAACACTGCTTTACAAACTTTAAACTTTATCCAACTGGGGTATGGGCTACGCACTGAAAATATCTCAATATTACTTTTAGTAAACAATGATATTGAATATAATAAAACTAGCAATAAATGTTGATATTGCCTTGAAGAATGGATCAGCAAAGAGCACTAGCTGAGCATCAACTAAACCTGTAAAAATTCAGGGTTTCACCTTTTTCTGATTGTTAGTGATATACTTGGAACCATCAATTCATGCCACATTTGAGGAAGTTTCGTTGCAACTTATTGCCCACTTGGGCTGGACTGTTTATTAACATGTTGCTCATTTGAACAATCACATTTGCCCACTTGGGCTTTATTGGAGTACAGTAGTGCGGCAATATGGAATCAATCATACTCAATGAATTGGCCCCACGTTTATGCTTGTATTTAACATTGTATTTACAATTTGGTACTTGTATATTTATATATTGTATACGGTCAAGATGGCCGCCGTAGTAGCTACGTTGAGTAGGGTAGTTCCTTTTTGTTTTCATGTCACCGCGATGACACCGATAAAGATTTATTGAATTTAAATACATAGAATTGACGCTTGATGCATTTGAAAGTATTTATTAGGTGTTGTTTTTCTGTAAATTGTTCAGAGAATCAATTTGAGTATAACAGTCGAAAATATTCCAATAAGATATTTAAAAATGACGATATTAATTGTTTGTTGTTTTTTATAATATTTATCTTTATTTGTTAGCATGACATTTGTTGCAACAGACCTGTATTTATGCTATGATGTTTTCCATGTTTTTCACATTGGTAAAAGGTTCACAGTATTTGGGTGCAGTCCGCTTTCTATGATTATGTGAATTAACTTTAAAATGGAAGCGAGACTTAGTTTGTTTGTTGACCGTGATGAAGGCGTAAGCCGAAACGCGTCGTTTTGCCATTAAACACTCTCTTTTGAGCTATTTGAAGTGTCTGGGTGTTTCCTACGCAGCAGCAGGAAGACTTGTTATATAATTGGGCTATCCGGCGACCCGACCCAGACCGCCCGTGTGACAGCCTGTTTTTTAAACCGGAACTGATGTTTGTATATATATATATATATATATATATATATATATATGTATTTAAATATGTATAACTATCCCATGATATTATGCTTTATTGTGCGTTTGTATTTGGGAATATATCCCAATATTTGGCCTGTAATAGCCAGATATTTGCTTGTTGGGTGTAGAATAGATATAAACCTATATGTAGTATTACCCTGCTTATTGATGGGTAATCTTGAAAGGGATACGCACATGGCCCTCTGTACTTGGTACAGATAAGCCTAGCCCATGTCTTTATGGGTGTGAGATAAACCGCATTCATCTTTGACATAGTGTATCTGGGTGCTATGTGTTATTTTTGTACGAGAGGATTAATCTACAAAAGTAACCTATCATTGCAACCTCATAGTTTGTAGTGGCTCAGTAGGTAACGCTGCACTTGTGCGCGTATTAGTACTTGTAGTCTGATGTTCTGTTATCCTATTGCATGTTGCCAATGGTATGCAGCAAAAGATAGTTTTTTGTATAATTTGTTTATAAATTTGCTGTGGCTCCTTGAACCAGTCGCCTGTGTGCATGTATTAATAGTTTCATGAAACCCCTGTTTATTTGTTGCATATGCAAAATGATTGTCAGGCGATTATGCTACCTAGTGACTGCGCTAACTGCTGCACTTGCAAATGTTAGTGCGTGTTTTAGGCACATGCACTGTACCTCTTTAAAAGCTAAATGCCCCTGTATTAAATTATCGTATGGGGCGGCTGTATTAATTTTAAATTGTTGCAATTTTTATCCTTGTTAGTGCGCTTTTTAGGCACATGGGTTGTGGATGCAATATGTTATATAGCATAGCCAATGAAGCAACTTATGTGCTTAGAGAAGATAAGCTTATTTTCTTTTCCTGTATTCTGGAGAGCAAAGTTCTGTTCTTTTTAATGTTGCTGGGACCATAAACCTGCCTTCCTGTGTCTTCTTAGAAGGCAGCTAAGGAATGAGCTTGTTGGAGATAAGCACCAGATTTATAGGGTCTTTGTGTTTGATCTGTAGGCCATTTTATGATCCTTACAGTCTCTAGTGTCCATCCTGTAAGGGAGTGGGGCACGAAGGAGGGGGTTTATGACCTTCCCGTCCACTTTGCAGAAACTTTGTAGATGTGAGCTGCATTTGGTGCTGTGTTAGAAGTGTTGTGCCCAGCTATTTAATGCCTGGGAAGGAAAGGGGGCTTTGTGTTGCAGCCATAACGTTATCTGATGGCTTAGCGAGTGTATTTTCTGTTGCAATGCAAAATATTTGGGACGTAGAACTTCCTGTAGGACTGCCTATTGTTTAAGAGATCCCTAGAATCTCCTTTTAAGTCAAAATACCCCCTTTTTGGTAACCTTTGTAAACATAGCGCTATCTGAGTCCTTAGCTATGTCAGGAACCAAGAGGAAGACGGGAATATTTCGTCTTCCAGAAACCCTGTGGTATATGGAAGAGGCACCTTATGAGCGTTGTCAACATAATACTAAAACTATGAAAGTACGTTTCAATAATCCAAACACCGTATACAAAGTGTGTAAACCGCACATTGACACACTTGCTGTAAGCGCAGTCTGGTAGACGTGCTTCTATTTTTCAGCTTGGTAAAAAAAACAACGGCTGTGCTGCGTTATTTAAACTTCTACGGTAGTACGTGGAGCAATACACCCGTGCTCTTGCTCATATATTACGTGGAGCATTTTACCCGTGCTTTTGCTCCTGTATTATATATTAAAGAGCAACTTCTTACCTTGTTTCAGGATGAAGCGTCAGCTCACTGTAGAAACTTCCCCCCAAATACCTGGAGACTGTGTTCTGCCAGCGACAATGTACTTGCCCTGGTGCATGAGGAAGAAAGTGAGCATAGGTAAACTGCTTTGCTCAAAGATTTCCCACTCATGCAACCTTCCTTGGTACCACCTCTCTCGTCGGAGTTTTTTGTGGGTTTTCTCCCTTGCTTGCGTCTGCTGCTGTAGTTTCTCAGAAGTCTTCAGTGCACCTCCAATCTCCATGGTGGAAAAAATAATCTGAGAGCTTGCACACACACAAAGGGGGTTGTAGCCTGACCAGGGGGATCAGGTTTCACAACCTCCCAACAGAAAAAGAAAAAAGAAAAAAAGAAAACAAAGCACTTCCCGACTCCAACCACTAGATGGCGGAATATGCACAGTATGTGAATCTAGAAGACGTCTATGCTGCAAAACTTCATTGTGTCCCCCATTGGAGTTGTAGCAAAAAAGGAAAGGGGAAACTGGAAAGTTGCACATCATACACCACCTGCATTACCCTCAGAGGAATACAGTCAAAGACTGATTTGATCTAAACTCTTGCTCAATTTCATATACCTCCTTCGATGAGGAATTGGAGGTAGTAGGTGTTATGTGCGCTAGGACCCTCGCAATTCTGAGCAGACACTACCCCAGAATTACGCAACCTAATGGGAGGTGTTAAGGTGTGGTTATTAAAGTTACGACACAATGCATGCAGTGTGTGATTGTATGTCGAGGGAAAAAAAACGTTAGTTACAAAGGTCAGTGTGCGGCTTATTCATTTGCATGCTCTCGGGCTGGGTATGATGTTAAAACTGGCGACTAGTAGGGAATACGTGTCCCGAAGAAACAAGACTGCTCTCCCTGAGAGTCTGCAAAGGTACAGCAAACTGCTCTTGTGTGCTAGGTGTGCCCGAAATCGATGCAAAGCATTTTGTGGCTGGTGTATGGGGAGTCAAAGCATTGTTCCAGCAAACACACAGCAGTCCAAAAAGTCAAAGGCCCTGCAGAGGAGCACATTCAAAAAGCCCGCCATAACCCACTGGCAAGGCTGAAAGAACAGATATTATGCTGCGTCATAACACAGAGCAATACGAAGCAAACGCTCAAGGCAGTGACAGCCAGGTACGAAATCAGAAACTGACTTACCAGCTCAAGCGATTAAAGCGCCATATGACCTCAAAATCTGGCAAGACGACCAGCGCCACACAAAGGTTACCAGTCCCACTGTACAACAAACGTTGCTCAGCACATACTCTCAATAGTATTGGAAGGAAGCACAAAGTATACTTCAAGCCAAGGAAGGAGAGTCTGGCTGTAGTCTGAGCCTGCAAACATTTTCATGTGTTTCTGTAAGGAAACGTTTCACCATCATCACAGATCATCAAGCATTACTCATCATCTGGGGAAACCCGAAAGCCAAGATGCCTCCACGCATTGAGAGGTGGGGGTTGTGACTGCAACAGTCTATGCGATAGTACACAGGCCAGGGGAAGATAAAAACCCTGTAGATTACTTTCCACAAGTGCCGCTACATCGACACAGTTTGACATCCACAGCAGATGAAGAGTATCTCAACTTCGTCGTACGGTCCAGCACATCAGCTTTATCCATTGAACAGATTATTGCTGCTACCAACGCAGATAAAAACATGCTCAATCTCAAAGACATTATTGCAACACATGCTTCTAAGAAAAGCATTCAACCCTTATGATGTTGAATTCCAAAAGTTCAAAAAAGTACAAGATGAGTTATCCATCACTCGAGGTCTCATATTGAGAGGCTCAAGATTCATCATACCTCAGAGCCTAAGACAGCAAGTCATTAAGCTGGCCTGTGAAGGGCATTGTAGCAACCAAAAGAGCTTGAAGAGACCGAGTGTGGTTCACTCGCCTAGATGAACAGGTTAAAAAAGAGCTGAAAACATGTCACCTTTGTAACTGTCTATCCCCAAGGTGACATAGCATCCATTGACAATGTCTGACCTTCCTGTGCATGCCTAGGAGAGAGATGCAGTTGACTTCTTTGGGCCTCTGGGAAATGGACATCATCTCATGGTAGTCATTGATGAATATTCGCATTCTCCTTTAGTGGACTTATCATCGACAACCCATGACAAAGTCATTGAGTGGCTTGATAACATTTTTGGAGCGTGGGGCATCCCCACTATTCTCAAATCTGACAATTTTCCCGCCTTTCAATTGCAAAGAAGTCAAGACATTTCTTGTTCGACTCAATGTTAAGCATCAAAAGAGTACACCTCTCTGGCCCCAAGCCAATGGCATTGTTGAATGATTTATGGGCATCCTCATGAGGGTAATTCAGCAAGCATCAATGGAGGGAATGGATCTAAACCAAGCCATCTGTCAGGCCCTTCATGCCTAACGAACAACTCTTCATTCCACCGCTGGTTAGAGACCTGCCACCTTGCTATTTGAGATAGCCATCAGAACCGAAGTACGACAGGTTCGAGTCACAGACACTTCTCAAAAGTGCAAAATTAAAACATAAGCAGATCAGCGTCGACGCACCCAGGAAACAGTCTTCGATAAAGGGGACTGGGTACTGGTCAAAAAGAAATGGTAGCCGAAAACAGACACTCCATTTGATGTTGACCCTCTTAGGGTTGTAACGTGCAAAGGACATATGCTGACAGCACATTGTCCCACAAAGTCCATTAGCCGGGACTTGTCACACTTCAAGCACCTGCCTCAATGTTCATCGGCTCCTGAGATTGCGAGGGAGGCAAACCCACCTGAATGTCCAGGTCAAACATCTGCACTCAGATCATCGGTAAATATTCAAGGCACCTCTCAGCTGCCCAATACCACTCGATCTGGCTGGCTAGTAAAAGTGGCTCTACGACTCATTGAGGAAATATGATGTTAATGTTATTTGTACTTTTTATTTAATAAAGAGGGAGCTGTAGTGTCTTAGGTGTTATGTGCGCTAAGACCCTAGTGGTTCAGGGCGGAACCTAACCCGGAATTATGTAACCTAATGGAAGGTGTTAAGGTGTGGTTATCAAAGGTATGAATCAATATGTGCAGTGTGTGATTGTATGTCAAGGAATAAAGATGCTAGTTACAGAGCTCCATGTGTGGTGTATTCATGTGCATGCTTCCAGGCTGGGCACAACTCTACAGTGAAGGCATCTGGGAAAGTAGCCCTTTTGGCAAAAGTGGATATAGAGTCAGCTTTCAGGCTACTGTCAGTCCACCCCAACAGCTTTCACCTCTTAAGATTCCAGTTTAACAACACATTTTAATATGAGAGATGCATGACCATGGATTGCTCGCTATTATGCACAATATTTGAAAAGTTCAATTCCTTCTTGGAGTGGGTAACAGATCAGGCTAAATCCCCAGGAGGAAAGGTCCACTACTTGGACAATTTTCTTTTTGTGGGTAAAAGCGACACCATAGACTGTAGTGCCACACTTGCTGCATTTTCAGCCTTGCGAGCAACCCTAGGGGTTCCTTTGGCCGAAGCAAGACAGACGGTTCCACAATGTGGTTGACATTCCTAAGAATCAAGCTTGATACCAAAGAAGGACTGTCCCAGCTGCCACAGGACAAGTTGAAGTCCATTCTATGAAGCCATTCAGGTGGTACTGTCGAATGAAAAGGCCACACTGAAGGCATTCATTTTGCAGCCTATGTTATTCCAGTGGGTAGAGTGTTTGTGAGGCACCTTTCTCGAGCACCTATGGGTACAACGCTGAAACACCATTATATCAGACTAGGTGCAGGCCTGAGGGAGGAGTTGCAAATATGGATGCCATTCTTAGCAACTTCAATGTGTCCTGTTTTGGCAGTCCCCATGGACACCCAGATAACACGCACAGCTGTTTTGGATGCCTTAGGTAGACAGGGCGTTGAAGCCCTGCTGGAAAGTGCTTGGTGTGCTAAAACAATGGGCCACTTCCTGGCATCACACAACAGACTTAAGAATGTAACAGTCCTGGAGCTTCTCTCCGTCTTAGTTGCCCTGTACATTTGGCCCACAGATTGTGTATCCGTAGGCTCATCATTTGGTCTAATCAATGCTTCGTCTGGAGCAATAGGCGCTATATAAATGCAATTACAACATAGCAGTAATACAAGAAATATATTAACAATCTGCATCATGTCCCATTGTCCTGGGCTTACTGATGAATCTAACCTTGCATAGCTTGCAGTTGAACTCACATATCAAGGTTACGCATGTGAAGGGTGTTAAAAACAAGACTGCTGATGCCCTCTCATTTCCAGATGGACAGATTCAGAACAGAGGAGCCAGAGGCAGACACTCACACCACCCTGTTCAACCGAGAACTGTGGATGTTGGTGTGGTGAAGAGGCTCAGGACATAGCGGAGATGACTGTCATTACCAGCAGTGTTATAAAAATGTTTTCGCACTGGTACTATAAATACCAACCGAGCCCTACAGCTTTGGTGAGGGTAGGGTTAAATTGTCAATCCTTTGGGCCAACGACATGGGGAAATCCAGTTTGAGTCACAGAACACCAGACAGCCATAGCTTACCACCACAGACTCCAAGGAATGCAGGATCACAGAATGTTTTCTACTGGGCAAGGGCTAGAACAGAGCCCAAGAAAGCAAACAACTGAACCCCCATTGAGCTTACCACGCTACAGCACATTTCAGATCATACGTAGGCAAAACACAGCTCCCAATAGGAGACCATCCTCTTCAAGGTGGCATTTGTCATTTTTTGGGGCATTTCTAACATCAGTCACTGGTTCGCTCAAATGAGGAAAGCAGTTCCTGAAACTTCGGTATAAATGACACTAGAACTAATAATCTTTGCATCAATTTTCTAGTACGCCAATCAAAAACTGCCCAACAAGGGAAGGGAAGTAACGCTAAACAGACCAGGACCGGATGACAGTTATTGCCCTGTAACACTGCTAGCTTCCTACCTGGATGTGTGGTGAAATGAGGATGGGTACTTGTTTATCCACAAGGATGGGTCCACGTTTATCATGTAGCAGTTCAAGAGTATACAAGCCATTGGACAGGCAAAGGATGAGCTTACTGGGCAAAAACAATTCTTGATCAATTCCATCTGGGTTGGGGCAGCAACTACAGCATTCAGAGAAGGCTTGTCAGAGGACAACATAGGAAAAATTGGAAGGTGGGAATCCTACTACTTTAAACGCTATATTTGTCCACAAGGGTAAGCTGTTTATCAGAAAAACTTTCATCTGGAACTCTATCAAGCATGTGTGTTAACCAAACTGATGTTTGACTTTGATAGGTTTAAAACACAAATGTATGTAGTTGAAGAATTTTGTTTGTTTTAATTGTTAAAGTTTGACAGGGACTTTCCCCTAACGTTGATCTTCACTGTGGGTTAAATTGGTAACAGTAAATCAAAACAAAAAAATCTGATTTGTTTTAACTTTCACCAGTTTACTTTCTTTATTTCCAGTTACCAAGAGGTTAACGGTGATGGGGCACTCGCTTGTATCCAGAGCATCTCAGCATGCCCCTAAGAGTGACAATGGAAAACATGATTTTGTCTGCTAAGAAGTACAGTGCCTGCGCAAGCCAGGCATACAGTGCGGCATGTTGAAGGGATTTATCAAGTTACACTTAGAACACTACCCAGAGCCTGATATTTTAGTAATGCCCCTGGATGGCAACAATTTCCCTGTTGAAGACAGGGTGCACAGCTGCAGAAGATGAGATGCTCCCTGGTAGTTTAGAACAGATTACTTGAGGCCACAGAGTAATTATGGTACGAGATCATCCCTGGACAGTATTGTCATGGGGCAAAATCACAAGTAAGAGAAGATGAGTCCAAAAGAAAGTTGAGTGGGGTCATGATTACATTCTTAACGGTGTGGGTTTGGGTTATGTGAGGCCTAGCCTTATTACCTTGAGGGCCCCAGGGTTGTAAACACACTTTGGAAGAGTAAAAGGCCGGAATTGGGCATTTTCTGGCCACAGAAGCCACTAGGAAGACATGGAAAAACTTACAAACTGATCTACAGCATCCGCAAGCTCAGCCGTCAGCCCGGGCAGAATGGGGGCACCCAGGAACCCAAGCCATACAATGAGTCATAGTGACATGGCTGAGAAATTAATGACAGAAGTGATGAGCCAAGGGATACATGTGGGCAGTGAATGTTTAGCTGTAAGGGTAGGTGCAGGAGGATAGCCCGGTTTAAAGTGTGAGTGAGTAAAGCATGCCGACTCGAAGTCGAAGGCCACCCAGAGCACCTGACTGCCTGAAGCACGGCTACCAGAGAGAACGGGCCCCAGCGTACCTGATTGCCTGAAGGCAAACGAAACAGGGTGTAAGCTTAAAGGTGACTGTTAAAGCACGGCCACCGGAAGTGTCTGCTCACCGGTGTGTCGATCTAAAACACAGCTTTGGCAAGTGGACAGCCACCCGACAAGCCTGACAGAATGAAGGTAAGGAAGCATGACTGGCATGCAATTATCATCACTGACGCACGACCACTGGAAGTGAAGCATCACTCAGTGTGCCTGATTGAATGAATGAGGCACAGCTACCAGAAGTGGACGGCCACCCTGCACGCCTGATTAACTGAAGGCATATGAAATTTGTCTGTGTGAAAACTAGGACCTGTTTCTGCTGGGTTTGTCATGAAAGATTAAGTGTGGCTACTATTCTGTCACAACTTCACGAGCAGCTGGTTTGCCTGACTGGGTGAAGAGTTTGATGGCACTAGTACAGTGGTCAGCTGGTAGGCAAGGAAGTGCCCAGCAAGGACCGTTCACAGAAAGGAAATACTAGAAAGCTATCTTTGATTTAAATGCTAAAGCAAAGTGAATTCGAGAGGATTGCTTGTAAGTGAAAGCAGCCAATAAACTGGTGCCTTTACTCTTCCCAAAAAGTGTGGTCTACTTTATTGGGGTGTGGGTGGGCAACTCCCTCATTGGTACTACAGTTACGCTTCCGTGCTTCCTGGTATCAGCGGTAGGGTACACACAAAAAGCAGCTAAGGATTGTCCAAAGTATAAAGCACTCGCTTGTGTAAAGGTTGGAGACCCTGAACGCGAGGCTGCAGTCACAAAATGGGAGATGCAGGCGGGCTGATAATGAGTATGCGAGGGCTTAGAGATGACGCCTTGTGTAACTATGTTCAGCGCGGCCACCCTTGAAATCCACTTACAGGCCTGAGCGCGAAGCGTGGTGCTAATAAAGCTGGAAGCCCAAAATTGGATGCACGAGCCCAAGAGCGGCCTGGCCTCTTGGGAGCTACTTGTGGCCTGGAGCTTTGGTGGTGAACTGAGGAGGTGCTTTTTAGGTCTCGCCTGAGCCAGCGCGCATGCGCTGCTCTGGCGAGACTTTTAGTAAGCGGGTTTTGGAAGTGCAAACAGTCTGTTTTGCTGGCGACTAGCCTGCGTTCACGAGAGCGTGCACGCGCGCCATCTGCTTGTCCTCCCCCTCCCTCACCAGAGAGCGCGTTTCCATTCCTCGCATCGCTTGCGAGGCGCCATCTGCCTTTCCTCCCCCTCCTCCCCCTCCCTCACCAGAGAGCGCGTTTCTTATTTACCATGTCCTTGTCATTGCTTCCTTTATTAATGCTTTCCTGTGTTTTTTTCACCCCTAGTTACCAATGACCATTAGCCATCTATTTTATTCACACTGATTGCAGCGATTTCTTAAAAATGCCTGCAAAAATAGTCCTGCAGCTTTTATTCACACTCATTGCAGCGATTGCTTAAAAATGCCTGCAAAAATAGTCCTGCAGCTTTTTGGGGTTTCTCGCCACTTTTGATACAAAGCATTTAATCGTATCTAAAAGCACTTAACTTCGAATACTGCATTTCCGAATTCGAAAAACGGGGCAGACAACAGGCGCCACTGGGCCACAAGCCACACAGAGCCATCCGGCTTAATTAATGGCTTCACATTTGCACTTGTAACAAGTAAACAGACCACTGGCGCCAAGAGAGCACAAGCCATTCCGAGACATCCCCCTTAAAGCCTCAAGTATTTCTACCACACTAACCAAACCTTGCGCAAGTTTCCACCTTAGCCGTTTGCACAAAGCGTGTGTGTTTGAAAGTTGTGTGCGCCCGGGCGTTTTGCTTAAGCAGCTAACAGTTATAATTTAAGGCAACACTTTTTCAGCCACAGTTAAACGAATGTCGTAGTGTAACCAGTCTGTGTGTGCTTGCTTTGTGTAGTGCCTCGTACTGCCCAGGGACCACTTGGGGTGAGTAAGCGGGGGACAATGGGTTTGCTTCCTATATTTATTCATGCTTTCCTGTGTTTTTCACCCCCTAGTTACCAATGACCAATGACCATTATCCATCTATTTTATTCACACTGATTGCAGCGATTGCTTAAAAATGCCTGCAAAAATAGCCCTGCAGCTTTTTAGGTCTCGGCCTGCACCAGCGCTTGCGCTGGTCTGGCCGAGAGTTTTAGTAAGCGGGTTTTGGAAGTGCAAACACTGGCTTTCGGCTGGCGACCAGCTTGAGTTCACGATGGCGTGCACGCGCAGCTGTCATCTGTTGTTTCCTATCTCTTCCTCATTTCCTCGTCATGGCTCATTAACTCTCTGGACTCTGATGTTTCAATCGCAGCAGCAGCTCACATTACCAACTGAGGGCCCTGGACTACAGTCACATGAAGAAAAAAACAGCGATTAGCATTGAAATGCAAGCTTTTTTTTGTCTAGTTAGAAATATTGCTTCGGTGGGTTGATTTCACCTTATATCGCTATTTGTTTTATATTGGGAGTCACAGCCTAATTACCAGTATTTTTGTCTCTCACTGTTTTTTTAAAAATATTTATTCGCGCAAAGCACAAAGCTATATTTAAGGTTACTTTTTCCGCGTCACTTCTTCACTCTATTTAAACTCCACACCCCCACTCTTATTGTCTCTCTCCTTCTCTCTCTCTCCCCTCTCTAATTCTCTCTCTACTTAATTAACTCTCCCCTCTCTATCTTTTTTAGCCTTTCATTCTCTCTCACCCCTTTATCTGTTTCTCTTTCAAACTCCTTCATTCACTCTCTCTCCCCTTCTTTCTCTCTCTCTATCCCGCTCCACTCTTTATTCTATGTACACCCTTTCTCTCTCTCTCTTTCTCTCTCACCACCCTCTCTAATTGGGCATTATATCTTCACTCTATCTCTCACTCGGCAACACCACAGCATCAGTCAGCGCAACCACAGCATCAATCAGAGCCAGCACAGCATCACTCAGCACCAACACAACACCACTCAGCACCACCACAGCATCACTCAGCACGACCACAGCATCTCTCAGCACCACCACAGCACCACTCAGCACCACCACACCACCACTCAACACCACCACAGCACCACTCAGCACCACCACAGCACCACTCAGCACCACCACAGCACCACTCAGCACCACCACAGCATCACTCAGCACCACCACAGCATAACTCAGCACCACCACAGCATCACTCAGCACCACCACAGCATCACTCAGCACCACCACAGCATCACTCAGCACCACCACAGCACCACTCAGCACCACCACAGCATCACTCAGCACCACAACAGCACCACTCAGCACCACCACAGCACCACTCAGCAACACCACAGCATCACTCAGCATCACCACAGCATCACTCAGCACCACCACACCACCATTCAGCACCACCACAGCATCACTCAGCACAGCACCACCACAGCATCACTCAGCACCACCACAGCACCACTCAGCACCACCACAGCATCACTCAGCATCACCACAGCCCCACTCAGCACCACCACAGCACAACCACAGCATCACTCGGCACCACCACAGCATCACTAAGCACCACCACAGCATCACTAAGCACCACCACAACACCACTCAGCACCACCACAGCATTACTCAGCAGCACCACAGCATCACTCTGCACCACCACAACATCACTCTGCACCACCACAGCATCACTCTGCACCACCACAGCATCACTCTGCACCACCACAGCATCACTCTGCACAACCACAGCATCACTCAGCACAGCACCACCACAGCATCACTCAGCACCACCACAGCACCACTCAGCACCACCACATCATCACTCGGCATCACCACAGCCCCACTCAGCACAACCACAGCACCACCACAGCATCACTCGGCACCACCACAGCATCACTAAGCACCACAACAGCATCACTAAGCACCACCACAACACCACTCAGCACCACCACAGCATTACTCAGCAGCACCACAGCATCACTCTGCACCACCACAGCATCACTCTGCACCACCACAGCATCACTCTGCACCACCACAGCATCACTCTGCACCACCACAGCATCACTCAGCACCACCACAGCATCACTCAGCACCACCACAGCACCACCTCAGCATCACTAAGCACCACCTCAACACCACTCAGCACCACCACAGCATCACTAAGCACCACCTCAACATCACTCAACACCACCTCAGCATCACTAAGCACCACCTCAACATTAGAATAGGCAGGAAGAAGTTGCCAACATTGCAACGACAAAATAAATGACAAGACCTTTCTTATGTTTATTCTTTTTAATTGGGTCATTCAGTTGTACATAATGTCGTCTTAGTTATATATAAAGTAACAAAAATGCTTATAAGTCTTTTTTATTATAACTTTTCAACATGCTGCACAGCAGCCACAATGCTCTTAAAAACATTGGCAAAACCAATAGCTCTGCCTAAACACTTATAAGGCCCCAAAGGCGAGACCTATTGGCTAATAGGTCTCGCCTTTGGGACCGTATATGTGTTTAACCAGGTGTCAGTTATGCAGCATAATTGTTGCATGGCTAAACACTTATAAGGTCCCAAAGGCGAGACCTATTGGCTATGCCAATGCTTGTTGGGAGTGCAGTGAGCCGGGCTGAGCCACGCTGAGCAGCATCAGTAGTGGGCCCCGCTTGGACATCACAGGAGGGCATACTACAGAGGCCCAAATGCAGCAAGCCAGCCTTGTGCACTGATTAACAGTTGAGGCATCAGGAGGTGGGTGATGGAGGTGCGCTGAATGTGATTGCCAACATGAAGGAGAAGGGTGGCACCATATCTCTGCGGAGGCGGCCCCCCATGTAATACTGAGTGCCCCGTCCTTGGAGGTCAGGAATACAGTTGGGCTGATCAAGCCCTGGAGACCAGGGGAGGCACGAGCAACCAAGCTACAATGGACAGCACAGCAGGTGTGGTGCAGCGGCCAGAGCGGCTGACTCAGGAGCGCATGTCCATAGGTTAAATCCCCGGCGCTGCCACTCAGCATCATGCGACTCTGGGCAATAGCTCACTTAATCTCCCCAACGGCCCCCAGTGCCTGGATACCCTTAGGGGTGATTAAGTCACGCTTTACAAATCTGGAATTATAATTATAAAGGATGAGTTGCTCCAACTATGCCCCCACGACTTCTTCAGACATACTCATCTAAAACACAGGGCGTACGACTTGGGATTTCATGCCTCGCATACTGCCAAGCACAGGGGAGGGAGGGGGCGGGAAATGCAATATATATGAAACCCAATCTCCCATACACAGTGTCCCATATCCACGCAGTCGAGAGCAACCAATAACTCATTTTGACGGGGTCTCACGAGGTCCAACCCCACCCTATAGCCAGTGTATGCATCCAATTTCGACCAAGATTCTTACCTTATTGATTTCCTTTAGAAACTAGCAGAAATAGCCCTGGGTGATATTGTTCTGACGGGGGACTTCAATTTGGTGTGGGATCCTCATCAGGAAAGGGGGCAGGAGGTCGGGCTGCCCACTCGGAGGCTTTCTTCAAAAGACTGAAAAGGGCACTGGCCGAGTTGGGCTTAAGGGGTGTGTGGTGGGAACAACACCCAACCCTAGCAGCTTTCGCCTTTTACTTCCATGTACACTGCAAACACTTATGGATCTACTACATACTGCTGAGAAATTCCCTAATAGGGTTGAACCGCAATGCGGATATTGGGCAGATCTGTGTCAGACCATGCGCCAATCACTGTCTAGCTAAACCTCGGGAGAGAAAGCCCAGGTAAAACTGGAAACTCCACCCATCCCTACATAAACACCCAGTCACCAAACATGAACTAGGAAAACAAATTGATGATTACTTTGAACATAATGAAGGAGGCGGAGGGAACTGCCACCTTTGGGAGAGAGGGAACACCTTCATAGCTGTTATCAGAGACCGCTTTATAGCTGTAGCTGCAGTACGCAAGCACCTCTGTACCTTGGAAGTGAGGAAAATAGAGGGTGAAATTCATGACTTGGAAGCAGAGAGCTATGGCACCGCTAGAGCCTTCTTGACAGCTACGAGTATATAATACAAGCAAGACAGAGATTTTGCTGCTCCATCTTAGAAATTGCTCGTACATTGCAGGATACAAAGTTGGCATCCCTCTTGCCAGATTCTTACAGTGTAAACTAGAGAGAGTAAGTAAGAGAAATCACAACCTCCTTGGGCACAAAGATAGTGGAACAGTCTGGGAAAGGTAGCTGAATTCAGCACTTACAGGAGACTTTTCTACAGGGAGCTCACCTTCCCATACTCACTAGCGAATGATTTTCCAAGGAGTTCAAGCAAGTCATTAAAACCCTATAGCCGAGTAAAACCAATTATACAAAATATCGGCTCCCAGGCTGATTCATAAACTTGCAGCTCCATTCAACCTCTGTGCCGCTGTAGGAGCAGTCACTCCGATGAGTAAAGCTTTTGTCACGCTGATAGACACTAAACATTGTGCTTTGAATCACCCAATACCCCTGCTGAATGCTGATGCAACACTCTATACCCGTCTTAATGACGTGCGCTCCACATTAATACACCCGGAACAGAGCGGTTTCATTCAGGGCTGACAGGCTCATGATAACATATGGGCGACTATTCACTTGGTCGAAAAGGTCACCCTCAAAAACATACCGGCTGTACTGCTCTCGCTTGATGCCGAGAATGCCTTTGACCAGGTGGGCTGGAATTTCCTGAGAACCGTGCTTCAGAAGTTGGGCATAGGCCCCACATTCTAACGGATGGCACTCTCCAACTATGACAACTCCTGTGCCAGGGTGACCCTTAGTGGGCACCTCTTTAGGCCTTTTCTTCTTTTCAGGCGAACGAGACAGGGTTGCCCCCTGTCGCCTCTCCTATTCGTCCTCTGTATAGAGCCCTTAGCATGCTTAATGCAACAGATCCCAACAGTTACAGGGATTATATTTGGACCACAGGAACTTAAGATTTCCCTTTATGTTGATGATGTCCTTCTGGCACTAGGTAATCTGCACACTTCACTCCCAGCCGTACTGACTATACTTGAAGACTTCCAACGAGCAGCTGGCTATAACGTTAATCTTGATAAATTAGAAATCCTGAATTTGACTCTTTAGACGGAGGAGGTGGCCGATTGGTCTCCTCGCTTTCCCTTTCGGTGGGCTAGGTACGCCATTAAATATCTCAAACGACTCACGTGCAAGGTCTCGGAGCTGTTCGAGGCCAATTACCCTTTATGTCTCTCGACTATTACCAAAGATCTATATTCCTGGGAGCCTAATGCTGTCCAGGTTTGGTAGAATTAATGCCATCAAAATGCATATACTTCTGTGTCTCTTATACTTATTTCAAACACTTCCAATAGGGCTTGAATCGTCATACCTAAAGCGCATCGAGCGCAAGCAAATTGATGGCCTTTAATTGGGGGGGTGGGGGGTGCAGGGGGGGTAGAGCTCCAGGACTCTCACAAAAATGTATGATTCAGCCTAGGAAGACAGGAGGACTGGGAACTCCTAGTATTCTCCATGATTACGCAACTGCGCAACTGCGATTGGAGGTGGTTTGTGCACCTTGCTCTCTGAGAAAAACTGTAGGCAGATAGACCACGCCATAGTTCGTAGATCCCTGTGAGATCTGGTGTAGTTGGAGAAACGTCACAGGCCTCCTAACGCTCATCTCAGTACCCCTCTTGAAACAGTGTTAAGAACATGGGATAAATATGTGACAGCGCAGGGCCTGGTGTCTCACCCGTCCCAGTATACATTTCAACCCGGCCTTCCTGCCCATTCTGGACGGCCACTCCTTCCTTCTCTGGCGACAGGGACGCTGTAAAATGATTGCTGACATGTTATGATTCCGCTACGCCTAAAACCTTCCAGCAATGTAGAGCAGCTTACAACCTTCCCAAATCAGAGCGACTGCGGTATTGGCAGATCTGGCACTGGGTCATGTATCCCAAACTTCACGCTGGAGCCGCTAGAGCCAAAACCACCTTTGAAGTCCAATTCCCCAAACTGATTGGCACATTGAGCACTATTTCGGCATTATATCAACTTCTCCTGGAACAGGAGACTCCACAGACATGGCAGCATAATATTGAATGGGAACGAGTACTCGGGATGTCTGAGCCTAAATTCTGGAATAAACTGCACAGGGACATACACGCCCCATCTGCCTCCATTCATGGAAGGGAAATACACTATAAAGTCTAGTTTGGCTGGCACCACAACCCCCTTAGATTGTACCAAATGTACCACAATACTTCGCCCAGGTGCTGGAGGGCCTGTGGTGCACTCGGCGAAGCGCTTCACATATGGTGAGATTGTCCATTAATTAGACCCTTCTAGGGAAAGGTTTCCGCAGTACTTCATAAGGTTTTGACTTTTTCCACCTGAGCTACTTCAGAGGTGATGCTCCTGGGCTTGAAACCCCCTATCCTGACTCGCTTGACTAAAGACGAATGGCACATGTGCCTATAGTGATTGAGCGCAGCAAAACTCAAAATACCACACCAATGGAAAAAGGCAGAAACACCACCTATTACACAATGGCACCAACATCTCTGGGCAACGCTGGCTATGGAGTGCCTAAAGAGCACTATCCTGGGGTCTCATTTAGCATTCAAACTGAAATGGACACCCTTGTTTGGGTGCTGGAGTGAGGGGACACCCAGCTTGGCCCTCCCCCCAATGTTGGAGGACGCTAGACCTATTTCAGGGAGAAGAGAGATCTCAGTCCTCAGTTGTACACTGTATTTGCAGGACAGCCATCGAAAGTTCAACGGCCTGCTCCTGAAGTTCTTCCCGCGGGCATCCATTGGCCTCAATGCCCAGAAATAAGTCACGGTATCCGGATTCGCTAGGGTGGGATGACTGTGGGTTGAAAGAGACCCATCTTCTGAGTTTTTGTAGTGTCCTATGTAAGGATGAGCTTAGGTTGAGATACCCTATGCCTACTGTTGTAGTGTGTGGGTGAGGGTTGTAAGATACCCAGTGTGTATCAATGGTAGATTATGTAGTATCCTGTTGCAAGTATGAGCTTCGGTTGTGTAATACCCTTTTAATACTGTATTTGTGTGTGTGGATGAAAGAGACCCTTTCATATGTTCACAAGATACCCTAAGTTGGGATGACTGGGGGTTGAAAGGTACCTGTTGCCTACTTTTTGGACTAGGGTCAGAATATACCCATTATGTTTATTATTTCTAAGAGGGGTAATGTGTTATATCTTGAATTAGGTATGATGCATTTTCTCCCTAGTTCCCTGCTGCTCAGTGAGTGAGAGTGTGAGTGTGTACCTACTCTACCTGCCTACAGAGGATCTTTCTTTGATTGAAACACGTGTCCCATGCCATCATTTAAACAAGTGTGTCTCAAACCTCCTCGCTATGTAAACTCTGACCTTTAGTGACTTACTGTGAGCGGTTTTAATTTATCAGCGAAACTTGACTGATGTCTAGTTCTGGTGCAAGCCTGTGTTTTCAGTGCTCTACTGATTGATTGCGTTTGGAGCACCCTGTGTCCCCCACAAGAACAAAGCCAGTTTGTGGCTGCTTGATGAAGTTCTCAGTCCTCTTGTACCCTCTCTTGTGGTGGCACCATGGGGCAGCAGCTGCAATGACCTCAATATAGCACTTGTCATGCCACAGGACAACATGACTTCCCAACCCCTGCTCCTTTCTTTCACAGTGGGACCTCAAAATCCCCTCCCACCCCACCACCCCCATCTCCTGGGCATGCAAAGCAGATGAAGTAATAGGAGCTAGATTTTAGAGGCTACCTTCGTACAAGCGGCATTTTACTTTATTAACTGTGAGATGAAAACAAGTGTGTGTACTTTTGTAGTAAAGAGAAAGTACAATAGATTGAAGCTGTTATTTCTGTGCTAGTGAGTGATAGAGAGCTTTGTGCAGAGACTCCACTGTTATCACCCCTTTGTTCCTTCCTGTTTTTTTTAACTCAAGTGATTAAAAATGCAGACATTTTCGTCTCCACCCTCCTTATCTTTCTTTGTGAAACATAAGTAATGGATGTGCAAAGTTTCTTTTTTTTTTCACTTGTAATGTTTTGCTAAGATGCCAATTTTTGTCCTTTGTGAAGCACATAAAGGGGGCCTTGGTTTAGTCACTGTCAAAATGTTACTCTGTATGGTAATGTAATTTACATTGCAAAAAACAAGAAAAGATTCACTCTCATTGAACTCAGCCAAGCTGGAATGTGTGCGAAGAATACAAGTTGTTTTTTTTTGTAACCTATGCAAAGATCTCTATATAAAACTTTACAAGGTTTGCACTTGGGGGTCATCTGTGTGAAAATCGTGGCTTTTGTGAATTCAGGATGTATGTGTCTTAGCTGAACGCACCCCATATAAAACAATGTTCTTTTCTGCGCCATGGTAAGGACAAATCCCAGCTAATGCGGGGGCATTAGGGTCAGGATAGTTAAATCCAGCTGAGGTCCTGGGTGCAACTATTGTTGCACAGCCATGCACAAAATCGTGCTTGCACCCCCACACCTTCCTGAATAGGTGGGGAACGGGGCAAGGCACGAAGAGATGGGCAGAGCAAGCCAAGGAAGCAGCGAGGGAAGAGGGGCCTGGCAGCAAAGGAAACAGCTTGCTGATTATTGGCTGGCAGCTTTCGAAGCAGCCAATCAGGGCTCCTGGTGACAGGAATGTAACAATGATTTGAAGTGGGTGCAACTCTGCATTAAGAAATATTTTTGTTTGTTGGTCCAACAAGAAGAAGAAAGGAGAATCTGGGGAGGAAGCACTACCCACCCAGCTTCATCAGGCCCTGTAGTAATGTGTTTGTGCAATATAGGGAAAGTCTATGTTCTGTGTTCATTGTCCTGTTTTGGATCCATAATGGTTTACGCCAGGTGACATGACTGGTACAAATTAAAGGTCCTCCACGAGGCGCGTGCGGGCAGTGGCGACTGACCTATATATCTGTCTGTGTGATCTATGTTCACTTTTCCGAATATGTCTTATGAGGTGACCGATCGGATCCTTGAAGGGGTTAAATCTGGCTCCCCTCTGGATCCTTGCCCCCTCAAGGTGCTTAAACTTGGTCGTGAAGCTATTGTCCCTCATTTGACGGATGTTTTCAATACTGCCATCTCAGAGGGGCTATTTCCCACTTTGTGGAAGACGGCCGTAGTGAAGCCTCTCTTGAAGAAACCTTCTCTGGATCCTGATGAATTGAAGAACTATCGCCCTATCTCCCTGCTTCCTGTTCCAGCTAAGATTTTTGAAACATATCTCAATTCCCATCTCAGTACCTATCTTAAGGATTTCCATTTACTGGATGGCTCGCAACATGGATTCAGAGGCCTTCATAGTACAGAGACTGCTTTGACAGCTGTATTTGACAATATTCGAGTTCAAGTGGATGCAGGTCATACCACCCTCCTTATTCTACTGGATCTCACCGCAGCCTTTGACACCCTGTCTCCCTGTAGACTGATTGATCGTCTCAGAGAGATAGGTGTTGGGGGTACTGCTTTGGGGCTTCTTGCTTCCTTTCTTAGCGAGCGGGCACAGATGGTTAAGCTTGGCCGTTTTTACTCATCCCCCAAACCTCTGTTGTGTGGTGTTCCTCAGGGCTCCTCCCTGAGCCCTACTCTTTTAATATCTATGTTGCCCCTCTTGCGAAGGTTGTGAGATCTTTTGGGCTGGAAGTATTGTCCTATGCGGACGACACCCAAATTATGGTGTCTATCTCGCATAACATAAAGGACTCGGCCCTTAATTTTAGGAACTGTATGCAGGCAGTATCCTCCTGGATGGCGGAGAATTTTTTAAAATTGAATGGAGAGAAGACGGAGGTCTTAGTCTTTGGGAGTAAGCAGGAGGTATGGTCCAGAGACTGGTGGCCGGATGCCCTTGGCGTCTGCCCCTCTCCGGTCTCCCATGGCAAAAACCTGGGGGTAATCGTGGATAACTCACTGTCCTTGAACCTTCAGGTTAGTAGGACAATTTCCACGTGCTTTGGGATCATCAGGATCCTACGGAAAATCTCCCACTATCTCTCCTTCGATGCACGTAAGCAGGTTGTCATTGCACTGGTTATATCCAGATTGGATTATTGCAATGCACTTTATCTGGGCATTAACAAGGGCCTGATACGACGTCTGCAGATGGTGCAGAATGCCGCTGCCAGGCTGGTGATGAATTTGTCTAAATATGATTCAGTCTCAGATGCCATTAGATTGCTGCATTGGCTGCCTGTGGACCGTAGGATCCTTTTCAAGACCCTGTGCATGACTCACAATGCTTATTATGGGTCAGGCCCTGAAGCGATTAAGTCCATTTTCCATCATTATGTTCCCAACAGGCGGCTCCGCTCTGCAGATAAGAATCTGCTTATGGTACAGAGATTTAAGAAGGTCACATGGGGTGGTCGAGCTTTCTCCACTGCTGCTGCTAAACTGTGGAACTCCCTCCCGGAACATCTCTCAAGTCAGGTGTCCTACTCTCTTTTCCGTAGGGCCTTAAAGACTTGGTTTTTCTCTCAGACCTCGGTATGAGCATGTCTTTCTGTCTGCATCCTTAGGTTCGTTTACAGCGCCTTGACGCCCTTGGGCTTAGTTCGCGCTTTACAAGTTTTATATTCATTCATTCATTCATTCATGTGTTGCCCTTGACACCACATTATGGCGACAAGGGATTTAAGATGGCCCACGCCACGTTGTTGACCGCTGGCCCCAATGGACAGGAGAGGAGGCTGAAGGATCACAATGAGCCACACCCGCCAGCATCCACCACGCTGGAGATCCAGAGTGCCGAAGGGCTGCGTGGAACCCTGCAGCGCACCGACATCCTTTCACCAGCCTGACATAGCAGCATCCAGGGTGTGAGAAACACAGAGCCGCAACATATCTCCCACTACGTGCAGAGAGGCACTAGGCAGAGATCAGCATCCACGGTGATGCCCATATCGCAGCAGGGGACGTATCCTCATACACCTGGGAAAAGCCACAGAAAAACTGTCAGTTTGCCTGGCCTCCCACACAGCGTGATTGCTGTGAGGTACTTGAAGACCAAATAGTGACTTGGGCATCTTCATCTGAGTGGGTCCAGCAGTGCATTGGGAAATTGGAAGTGCAGCAGAGAGCTCTCGTCCCAGGACGCAGGTGCAGGGACAAGGGATAAGGCGAGCCCCACCCACGCCAAACTGTCACTGGAGCAAAGTATCCTTCGCACTCCATGGAATCGATTCCTGCAACCAAACCTTTTGCTGTTGCAGGACCACCGTCAGCACAACATTTAAAGGGGAAGATGTGGGTTGAGTCTTTAAATGTTTTTTGCAACTGCAGTATTGGAATACAACAGGGAATGCTCCTACTACTTCACCTGACGGGGGGGGGCATATATAAGCGGTTGTGCAACCTACTATTCACATATGACACTCTTTAACAATCACTCTGAACCCTGGCAAACCTAGACTATGAACGTTTTCTCCTGCACCAGGAGCAGGAAGGCCCTGACGAATCAGTTGATGGCTTCTACCCCCCCGCGTGATGAAATGAAAGAGATAACGGTGCAATTCATGCTGCGCTGCACATCAGCTAAACAGTGTGAGCAGATACTGCAGGAACCCAACAATTTAATGCCGAACATTTTACCCGCAGGGCGCACCAAATAACAATTGAAGGCAAGGGTGTAACATATGGAAGTAGCCCTCCACCGGCCTATTTGGCTCAAACCGTCAACCAGGTCCCCAGAGCTGCAACTCTGCCCTAAGAAGGGAGCCAAAACCCACCTAACTGCGCAGATGTTGTCGAGGGTCCGGTGCTACTGGCAGGAAGTGTTCAGACTATGGGAGGATGAACCTCTATGCGAAAATGTGCCTGATATCCTGACCATAGCAAAACCCTCCAAAGGCGGCAGTAAATGTTGTTGCATCTTCGGTGGGTGACCCGAGGACTATGACATAGACGATGAAGAGGGAGAAGGCACTATATGTGGTGCCCACTGTTGACCCGTTCAGAACAAGTGCAAGATCCGCCCCCAAGTGATGAGTACTGGTAGGGGGCCGACCTGTGACTGCCATCACTGACACAGGGGTATCCATCAATGTTATGGCCCAAGACAAGACCATCATGCAAAGAACAATCCTAAGGCCTATTAATGTGAAGGTGCACGCCTACAGACATCCAAACCCTCTTCTGCTTGCTGGGGTGTTTATGGCAGACATAATGCACAATAACCTGACGACCCTGTTAAAGTATGACACCAAGGGGGGGGCTGGTATGTTGCTGAGCTGTTAAACAGCCGAAAACTTGCAAATAATTCACTTTACAGTCAATATGCATGCTACTGGGCTGGACTGTCTGCTAGAGGATTTCAAGACAACATCTGAAGGATCGGCTGTCTGAAAGGAAGGATTGTGAAGCTGTAGATCAACCCGTGCAACCAGTGGCACTGCGCCATCGGAAGAGAAGCTTTTCACCTGATGCTCAAGGTAATAGACTCCCAAGCTCAGAGAGCTGAAGCAAAAATGTAAACGCTTGGAGAGAAGCTGGAGAAAAGATTTCGCCATCGATAATAAAACTAAATATAGAGAAGCCACCAAAACATACAAGGCAGAAATTAGAAAGGCCCAATCCCTATATTACGAAAATAGGATTACCTTAGCCGCTAACTCCCCCGTGAAATCTTTCAGATTGCAAAGTCCCTTCTCAAACCCCCTCTCCATCTCTGCCCTCTACCGACATTTTAGGGCGGTGTAACAATCTGGCAAAATTCTTCTTAAAGAAAATCGAAGATATTTATTTGGCTTTCCCTACCCCACCACCTCTGAACACCCCCCTTTGGAGGACCATCTACTGAACGCCTGATCCCCCTTGAGGCAATCCCTCCCCTGGATATGAAATCCCTAAAAAATTATCTTAACCAATTGCCAGGAACAAGCAGATACAGTGAGCAGAACTTGGGGACACACTTGTTCAGGACTGGGGATGTGTGACTGAAGGTTGAAGGGTCTGGGCAGATGGAGAAGCGATAGTGTGGGAGGTTACCTTCAGCAGGGGGCTGACAAGTCTAACAGTAGTACTTTCATCCTGCAGGTGTGGTGGTGGAGTTCTGTGGTCAGAAATGAAGTGCAGTGGCACAAATTTTGTGTGTATATGTTGGAAGAAAAGGGGGTGCTGTGAGCCAGAAATGATGCGCATTGTCACATATTGTGTGTGCCTGTGTCAGAAAAATAGGGGATGATGATCAGAAATGATGTGCACTGGCACAGTTGTGTTTGCATACTCTAAACAAGCATTTGCAATGCAATAGGACTCGCATTTACGCGAGACCTATTGCATTGGAAACGGGAGCGCGGGCGGGGGAGTGCGGGCAGGCGAGAAGGCAGGAACGGGAGTGCGAGGGAGGTGGGTGGGGGGGCCTGAGAAGTCATGGACTGCGGGAGGAGGGGGGAGGGTAACGGGAAGAAAATAGTGTTCGGAGTAAAGGGGCCAGTAGCCATGGAAGGATACAAATGACTGACATGGCTGTCATGAGGACGGACTAACAAGCCTAAAACCAATTGGAAGGCAGCATTTAGGACCTAAGCCAATGAAAAAGGTGGGCGGAGAGTGGGCGGAGCTTCCACGAAGCTTCCACGCTATACTGAATACTGCATGCCTCGCAAAGCGAGCAGCGCATGCGCTGCAACGCTAGGCTCGACCTAAAAAGCAGGGGTGATGTTGTACAGAGATGAGGGGCATTGCCACATAGTGTGTAAGTGTGTGTTTATGTTGGATGGGAATGTCCATAACATGGTAAACAGCCGTGTACCCCTGTCCTGAGTGCCACACTGCACATGAACTGGTATCCTGACGTTGTTTTGCCCTGGCACCATGCATCCAGCAATGCAAGAGGATGACCACTCATGTAACTGTGAGACACCAGGTGCCGACATCATTGAAGCACGTGATACGATTTCCACTGAAAAAGGAGTTATCCCTATCTTTAATCTTTCCCACCACCAGCTAAATAGTAATGAAATATCCCTTTTGAGTAAAGGACTGTCCTATGTGATTACAGAAAGGACTGATTTCTTTAAAATACAGACAGAACTTCATAAATTGTTTAGAACACTGAGATTTAAATATTTTTTTCAGGACAAAGAGATTGGAAGCAACGGCCAGATATCCATTCTGCGCCCTAAATCATCATTTATACCTGCCAAAAATGTGATGCCCCAGAGATCCTTGCATTTGAAAAGTCTGTACTCGAGGACACCAATAATTTGAAAAAGGTTCAGACCTTTACTCCCTACAATATCTCTCTGCTTGAAGACAATCATTAGTCAGTCTTAAAAAGGAGGAATCCATCATTATTAAACCAGCAGATAAAGGTGGAGGTATCGTGATCCAGGAACGAACCCAGTATGAGGCGGAAATAACCAGACAATTGAATAATCCTCGCCATTACAAAAAAAACACTAGAATCCACTGGCAGAAATCAAGCAGCAGATACAGGAACTAACCACGAAAGGCCTAGAGGAAGGTTCTCTCTCTAAATTGGAATTTCTCAGCAAAAAATGCCCTAGAACCCCAGTCCTGTATACCCTGCACAAAATTCACAAAAATATTACCAAGCCACCAGGAAGGCCGATTTTGTCAGGCTGGGGATCAATTTTAGAACCAATTGGGGGATACATAAATGCTTTCAAGGAATTTGTCACTGTCCTTGACACATATGTTAGGGACAGCACATCCATGATCGACCTCATTGAAGGATCAGAATACAACTCTGGAGAAGATATTCTAGTAACGCTAGATATAGAATCTTTGTAGACAAATATATCACAAAATGAAAGCATTGAGGTGATAAAAAGAGCCCTTGACTCACGCCCTGCTCCATGTCGTGTTCCCACGGCATTTATCATGGGTCTCCTAGAAACTGCACTGACTACCAACTATTTCTCTTTCAACATCAACAAACGAGCTTTATTCGACTTTGCTAGTCATAAAAGCATTACAGATGAAAATTTTTAAAAACAAAGATAGAAAGTCAAAATCAAGCTAAAACATTTAGGTTAAAACGTTTTTGCAAATACGCAATCAAGGCTATCATTATGTCAGACATAACATACCATTGCAAAATTAAAACCATCAACTGCAAAGAAAAGAATCTCAAGATACTTGAGCGAAGTAACGGGCCTCTCATGTCCTAATATGCCCATTTCATCATGCTCAATTGCTCGCCCTGACTTAGTTGCAGCCTATGTGCCACGTCCACCTCAAAAATTTAGCCACTGGAATTGCGTACCCTAGTGATGGGTCAGAGCAAAGGATTCGCAGGGCAGTGCTATGTGATCTTGTGCCCAAATTCTTGCAAAGCTGGGCAAGCCAAGCTTTCCGCGTGCCAGCATAGGCTGGGCAAGCGAAGAGCACATGCGAATATGATTCTATATGTGTGACGCATGCATGACATTTGTTGTCCCCGGTGGGAGACCATTTAGATGAGAAACACTTCAAGGGCAGGGATCCAGATCTGAATTGAAAATAGAGTTTTCGATCCAAGGGCTTTTTTAATAATGTCCCAATAGGGTTCAAAACTCGGGGATGGCTTTATCTGAAGAAAGAGCCCCGAAAGTGAGGTTGGGTCATGACGCCTGAAATCTTCAGATGCAACCATTTCCCAATAAACTTCTTTGAGGCTATTTTTTGACAGGAACGTTGAGGTAGAAGGGTGGTCCCACAAGTGTGATAGACCCATTTTATTAATCAAACTTCTCAGATCCCGCAGCCACTTGATTTTATGAAAACAGTCCGAGTTAATAATACCCCTTGGGCCCTCTGTGTATGCTGCCAACTCCTGCGTACACCATAATCTACGCCAGAATAGAATTGGGCGTAGTCTAGCTAAATCTGACAAAGCTTTCCTGCCTAGGTCATTCCTTAAGGGCAGAGTAGGTGTACTCTGAGGCAAACTAGTGATCGTGCGTATAAACGCATTCTCGGCTGTAGTTAGCTGGGTCACATTCGTTAAGCCCCACAGCTCAGCCCCATAAAGGACGGAACTCACCACTTTGCTGTTGTAGATTTGGAGTACCGGGCTAAGGGGCTTTGTCAGAGAAGATTTAAATTCCTAAGGGTACCAGCTAACTGCTGATGCTTTAACGTCATAACTTCAAGGTGAGGCTTCCACCTCATGTCCTTTTGCAGCTTGATGCCCAGATAAACAAAGGCATCAACCTGCTCCAGGGGAAGCCCATCCATCATCATTTTCCCTCTGAACCATCTTATGTTGGTTAAATGCTATGAATTTTGTCTTAGCGGCATTGATTTTAAGACCCCTCAGCAGGCAGAACTCTTCATAGCGGTGGAAGGCACGCTGCAATCCACTTGGTGTTTTAGAGATTATCAGCGTGTTATCTGCAAACATTAGGATGGGAATTTTTCTTCCAGCTAGGGTAGGAGCATCGGTGTGGATGGCATCAAGGAAATTTGCGACTCCATTTATAAAGAGAGAAAACAGTGTGGGGGCTAACACACATCCTTGGCGGACACCCTTGCGCACAGGGAAGGGAACTGTCTTTTTTCCTGCCACACCCCAGCATATTTGAGCGTAATTATCCTCATGGAGGCGGGCAATCAGAGAGAGTAAGTCGAGTGGCATCCCCATCTCCTTCAAGACCTCCCACAATTTATTCCGTGAGACCAGATCGAAGGCGGATTTGAGATCGACAAAGGCAGCATACATGGTACCTTTGCCAAGAATTATAGTCCGCCAATAAATAAGAACAAATCGAAAGACCTGGCCAATTGTACTGATGCGGACCCTGAAGCCCGCCTGGAGGGGGGTGAGGATGTTATTTACCTCAATCCAAGCCTGGACCTTGGCCAAAACAAGCCTGGCCACCACTTTCTGTATGGAACCGATAAGGTTTATTGGCTTATAGTTACCAGGCACGGATTTATCTCCTTTTTTAGGTCTCGCATAGGCAGCGCATGCGCTGCCTCTACGAGGCATCAAGTAATCAGTATGTTGGGGTGAAGCTCCGCCTATTGCCTGTCATTTCTGTAGCTGCTTGCCATTAGTTTAACTTAGTCATTGCTCTTGTTAGCTGTTTTTTAATTGGCTGTTGATGCGATACTCACTTCCATTTAGACCGGAAGCAGCAGCGCCTAACTACTGTGTTCGTCCGCGGTCTAAGCGCAATTATACATCGTCCGCTTTTCGGTGTGCACTATATTCTTTTCGGCGGCCACGCGCGCTTTCACTTTCGATGCTGGCAGGATACTTGCGACTTCTCGCAGAGCACCATGCCAGGCTCTCTCGCAGCTGCCGTTTCCCACTCGTTAATCTCAGCAACTGCACGCCGTCCACGAACGCCATGGAAATGCTGCCGCTCTAGCCACTTTCGCCTCTATGGCATGGCTGACAGCGGTGGGCGGGCCTGAGGTGCTAGCGTCACCAGGAAGATGGCGACGTCCTTTGTTGTGGTGCGGACAGGAGCAGTGCGATGTTCGCTGAAGGCTGCGTGGGGCGCCGAGCGTCAGGTAATTGGCAGTAATATGTTTGCATGACCAGTAGCGACCACAGCCGATGCTTTCTGAAAGTCGGCCCCTGAGCAGGAGCAGCTCAAAGGGATTGGCCTCGCCTGTCTACTGCAGAGCACCCGGCATGTGCGCATTCCAGCCCCTGCCAACCTCCTTAATGCTGCTGCTGGCCTGATCCTCTACACTGGAGAGTGACTGCTCAGGCGCCTCTTTGCTGCTGCTGGACCGCTCCTCTCTGCTGTGCAGCTTGCGCTGCCTCCCCTTGAAGAGGCTGCCAGGCCTCTCCTCTATTCGACACAGCACCTAACTCACAGCCCCTACCGCCTCCCTTTGATGCTGCCACTAGGCTGCTCCTATATTCTATAGAATGTGTGGCGTGAGCAACCTGTAGCCCCTGCCACCTCCCTTTACTGCTGCCACGGGGCCACTCCGCTATTCTGGATAGCACCTGGTGATGAGCAGCTCGTAGCACTTGCTTGCTGGCCTTTGATGCTTCTACCAGGACTCATCTCTTTACTGCACAGCACTCCCTCCCTCCCTCCCCATTTCCCCCCCTCCTCCGGTGAGCAACTCACAATCTCTACCTTTCCTTGGCCGAGTCTCTCTAGCTCCTCGGTTCTTCTTGATCTTATGGTCTCTGTCTATGCCTCATAAAGCCTGCCTAATTATTCAGCACACTCCTCAAAAGCTTTCAGGTGCAGTTTACTTCAGAGTGATGTACGAAACTCCATATCCTCTCAGTCATAAAGCTTCCGCTCATCCTGCACTCCTTTGATCACCTCTTGCCAGCCCTTATTTTATTTTCTTGTCATTCTCTTCGTTCTGTACACACAGGAACACTTAACCCATCACATATTCATAATAAAAATGGAGTGAGTGGTTTTTCTGCACATGTCGAGAAATTTCAGAATAAATGCACATTTTTCGTTCTGGTGTTAATTGAAGTGGCATAATTAACCATGCAGTGAGAACCCTCACCCTCTGCGCTCCCTCTCATATCCTGCTCCTCCAGCCCGCCCTGTCCTCCCTTACCTTCTGCACCACTGCCCTCAACTCGTTCCCCCTCCCCTCCCTGTCCTCCCTCACCCTCTGCACTCCCTCCTTTATCCATCGAGCCACCAATCACTCCGTGCTCAGCTCTCCTCTCTCTGGAAAATAAACTTGATTCTCTCATCTATTCCATCTCCCAGCTTGTAGCGTCCATCTCACGTTTAAGCGCCAAGCTGTCCCCTGTCCCTAACACCCTCCCGAGGAGTTCCTTGCTCCCGTGCCCCAATAAAACCAACCACAGTCTGCCCTCTGCAGACATCACCAATTTATGGGCAGCCTCAAGACCACCAACGTCACTCCCCCTCCGCCTTCCTCTCCTAAGAATTTTACGCAGTTTCCTATTCAGATCATCTCCTCTGTCAGACCTCACCAACCTCCCTCTTGCCGGGCTCCCTCATTCAAGAATCTTATCCCTAGCTCCCTGAACAACCCTAACACCCCCATCACCAAAACATCTGCGTCAGAGCTGCACTGCTTGCTCCACAACTGCAGATCTGCAATCAAACACAAAGTGGAAATCTCTGACACTATCACACACCAAAATCTTGACATGTTCTTCCTCACTGAGACCTGGTTTAATGACTCCTCTCATACTCTGTTTGATCTGTTGGTACCCACTGACTATTCTATCCTCAGAAATGACAGGGCAGACAAAATTGGAGGAGGTGTCACTATCATCTTCAGAAACTCCCTTCAAATTAAAGCGTTTCCAACCACCCTCTTCCGTACATTCGAATGCCTTTCCCTAGAACTTCAAATACATCACGGCTCACCCTTTAGATTCCATGCCATCTACCACCCGCCTGGTTACTGCTCTTCCTTTGTGGAGGAACTGACTGACTTCATCAGTGACCAATTCTCTCAAAGTGATAGACAGATCTTCCTGGGTGACTTTAATCTCCACTGGGGCTCCTTGGAAGACTCGGCTGCCAACAAGCTTGCCTCCTTTCTCTCAGCCAATGATCTCCTCCAACATTGCTCGGAAACCACACATTCTAAGGGCTCTATTCTGGACCTTGTCATATCCAAAGCAGACCTGCTGACCACTGCTCCCCCGATCCATGTAGACTGGTCTGACCACCTCCTCATTCCCTTCCGTCTTCACCTATCGCACGTTATAACTCTCGGCCAACCTAAAAGAGCGACTACCTGGTTCCGTAACGCTAAGAACATTGATCTTGACACTTTTTGTGATTCCGCTATGCGGGCACTTCCTAGACTAGACCCTAGCGTGGATGTCAACGTTCTCACTTCTCAGTGCCTCTCAGTACTAGCAGTCGAAATCGACATTGTTGCTCCTCTCCAAAGCAAAAGGAAAAGACCCACCCCCTCAGCACCTTGGTTCAATAAAGCGCTCTACGATGAAAGGAAAAACCTTAGATTCCTGGAGAAGCATTGGAGAAAATCTCCTTCCACCTCCAATCTCTCTCTTTTACGCTCAGCAAGATCCAAATATCACAACCACATCTTCCTTGAAAAAGCATCACATTCCAGATCCCTCCTTGACTCAGCCAAAAACAGACCCAAAAAGCTTTTTGACCTCTTCAAAAACCCAACCTGTTCTCCCCCAACCATTAAGCCTGAGGATTCCTCAAAGAAAGCAGCAGATTTCGCTATATTCTTCGATGAAAAGGTCAAAGCACTGGTGGATCAGGTCGCCCACCCCCACCCTCCCCCATGGAGGAGCGGAAATCCTTCGTCACCTGGCAGAACTTTGACATCATCTCGGAAGATGACCTCCTCAAATGCATCCGCGAAACTAAACCCTCCAACCATTCCTCCGACCCCATCCCTAGCGACATCTCCATCGATTTCTACACCTATACTCTCTCTTACTGGACCAAGCTAGTCAATCTCTTCCTCAGTCAAGGCTCCCTCCCGGTTGCCCTCAAATCAGGTCAGGTCACCCCTCTTCTAAAAAAACCCGCTGCCGACGCAAACGACCTCAACAACTTCCGCCCTATCACCAACCTCCCTTTTCTTTCGAAAATCACCGAAAAATGTGTTGCGAAACAACTTTCCTCACATATTATGGACAATAACCTCCTCGACGTCTTCCAGTCGGGCTTCATCCAAAATTGCAGCACTGAAACAGCCCTGCTGCAAGTGATTGACGATGCGCTGCATATACTCGACGCTGGGGATTCATGTCTTCTGATTCTTCTAGACCTCTCTGCAGCCTTTGACACGGTTAATCATGGCACCCTCCTCAACACTCTTCAACAGAGAATGGGACTGGATGGCACAGTGCTCAAATGGTTTGCCTCTTTCCTCTCGGACAGATCCCAAAGGATCAAGATAGGGAACAGTCTTTCATCTCCTGTGGCCGTAGGTCAAGGCGTCCCTCAAGGTTTTATCCTGGCACCCACCTTGTTTAATCTCTACCTGGAACCTTTAGGGAACCTCCTAAGCAAATCTGGGATCCTTTACCAGCTGTATGCGGACGACACGCAAATCTACCTTAAGGTGTCCTCCGCACACGATCTCTCCCTACTCAATTCTACCCTCAACTCTATTCACAACTGGATGTCAGCCCACCAACTCATTCTGAATCCCGCCAAAACTGAATTCCTCCTCCTCTCTACCTCTCTCTCACCTCCTCCTGTTCAATCTTGGATGGATCAGCTGAACCTATTCAACAACAAACCCATCATTGTCGACAGAGCTAAATCCCTAGGTGTCATTCTTGACAAAAGACTCAACCTAATCTCCCACATCAACTCTATTGCTAAGAACGCACGGTACCAGCTGCGCCTTCTGTGGGGGATCCGTCGGTTCTTCCCGGAGAATGACTTAAAAACCTTGGTACAATCTCTGGTTCTCTCAAGACTGGATTATTGCAATTCTCTTCTGACTGGCCTACCCAAATCCCACCTCTCCCCTCTCAAATCCATCCTCCATTCAGCAGCTCGCTTCATTTCAGGGTCTAAACGAAGCGACCACATCACTCCTATCCTGTCCTCTCTTCGATGGCTTCCGATCGAGGCAAGATCTATTTACAAAACTGCCTGCATCACACACAAAGCCTTACACACGTCCTCCCTCGTTACCTGGCGAATAAATTGAAATTGTCCGGTGGCTCTCGCCCTTCTCGCAATGCGGAAAAGCTTCTGCTTGAGCCCCCGTCTTCAAAAGGGAAAGATCGATGGCTCAATCCTTCTCGGGCAATGCAGTGAGAATCTGGAACTCGCTTCCCCCACTGCTCCGTGCCACCTCCTCTACCCGGATCTTCAAAGCTGACCTCAAGTCTCTTCTCTTCCAAAGACACTTCCAGAACTAATACTTTCGTTCTCAGACCCCTCTAGGAAGTTCGCTCGTCAGTGTAAAGTTGTACTTTTGTCTGTTCATTCCTTATTTTGTGTGTTGTGTTGGTTTTTATGTGCGTGTTCCCCTCATTACAAGTCCCCTGTGAAGTCACGCCCTCTCTACTACCTCAAGGAAGCTTTTCCACTATAGGAAATTCTGTATTCCAAGCCTATAGAAGTGCCTTCCCAGTGTGTTTTGAGTTACTGCCACTTATTACAGTATTATGCCTTTAGTTGTATTTTGTACCCCATGTATCATGTATTTTGTACCCCCTGCTGTATTCACGCCCTCTCTACTACCTCAAGGAAGTTCTTCCACTATAGGAAATTCTGTACTCCAAGCCTATAGAAGTGCCTTCCCAGTGTGTTATGAGTGACTGCCACTTATTGCAGTATTATACCTCTATTTATATTTTGTACCCCATGTTTCATGCACACCTGTCACTTTGTCCTCTTGGAACTTATTCCTCTTTTTGTATTTGGTTTGTTTGTTTTTTGCACAATTGTCACTTTTCCTCATGCAATGTAACGCTTGCCTTTGTATTATGCTCATTTGTATCCTCCTCCTTATGTAATGTTGCTGTTCCTGTTGTGAAGCGCTCTGACACCCTCGGGTAAAGTCTGCGCTATATAAAAACGCATAAATAAATAAATAAATAAATAAACCTCCTCGATAGGATGACTGAGCCAGCAGAGCGCCAGATAAACTGAATGTTACCGTCGTACACAGTGTGACCACTTCAGATCAATGCCTCTTGCCTTTGTGGGACAGAAATCATAGCATCTAGTAAGGATACGTGCATAAAAGAAATCCATTCAGGCATGCTTTTGTTACCATGGTGGCTGCTCTGACACAGCCTGGCACCACCAGTATTATCTTTTGAAATGTAATACTTTCCCTTTACTCAATTACTTGTGGAAAACTCCAGCATGGGCAGAAACCAGCATCAAAGTACTCATGACCAGTATTCAGGTGAGAACAAGCATTTGCAATAGTTTAAGCTATTGGCATCGTAAATGACAATACCCTTTATTTATCTGTTTTCAAAACCAATACATAAATAAAAAACATTGGTATTTACAATGCCAATAGCTCTATCTTTCGCAAATGCAAGACCTATTGCATTGCAAATGCTTGTTTAACTAGTAGTCGCGTTTTCAGAGTGGTGGAGAAAGGGTGCTGGGCCTCCGACCAGCGCTCAGGAATTCCGGTGCGTAGGGCTTACAGGAGGTACCAGTAGGGCTTCTTGGCCCCCAAAGTCCCTCAGGAGTAAATTAGACTTCATCCCCCATCCCGTAGTCTGCCAGGAGGCGCGTTTGCAGAATGGTGGAGAAAGGGGGGCATGGCCTCTGAAGACATCTTAGCAATCCCACTGTGCGGGACTTACTGGAGGTAACAAGAGGGGTAGTTGGCCCCCAAGGACATCCTTGGGGGGCCAACTACCCCTCCTATTACCTCCAGTAAGTCCCAGAGAGCAGCATTGCTAAGTTCGAAGAGCAAGCCACACCCCTCTTCCCACCACTCTACAAACGCGCTCCCTGGCGCGCTCCTGGATGGGGATTGAAGTCCCCTTCGCTGCTGGGGTCCTTTAGGGGCCAACTAGCCTACCTCTTACCTCCAGTAAGCCCCACACAGTGGGATTGCTGAGAGGTGGACAAAGGCCACGCTCCCTTTCTCCACCACTCTGCAAACGCACCCCCTGGCGCGTTCTAAGTTGGGGGATTAAGTCCCCTTGAATACTGAGGGTCCCTGGGGCCCAACTAGCCCACCAGGTACCTCCAGTAAGCACCACACAGCTGGATTGCAGAGAGGTGGTCCAAGGCCACGCTGCAAGCATGGCTTCTGGCGCACTGCTGCTCAGAGGATGAAGTCCACTTGGGTCCTGACATCCTCAGGACACAAGAGGACCTCATCGCCCCACCAGCAGTGCACCAGAAGCCGCGTTGCAGAGAGGTGTAAAAAGGGGCCTGTCCTCGAACCACCTCTCTGCAACGCAGCTCTGTGGCGCTTACTGGAGGTACCTGGTTGGCTAGTTGGCCCCCAGGGACCCTCAGGATTGAAGGGGACTTAATCCTCTAATTTACAACATGCCAGGGGGCGCGTTTACACGCTTGTTATGTTAGGCCCGCCTCGTCCCTGCACCACTGTGCACATGTGCCCCCTGGCGCATTGTAAGTTGGGGGAGTAGGATAGACTCCCCACACACATATGGCAGCTCGGACGCAGCCACAGTACTCAATCGCATAACCATGCTGGAAATGAGTCAGGGCACGGATAAGCAGCGGGCCTCCCCCCCAGGCAGGGGCAGGACTACTGGTCCTTACCTGGAATGTTAATGGGCTGGACACAAAATCAAACATACAGTGGTTTTGCAATATCTCCGTAGACATAGTATTGATTTCAGAATCTCATCTTAAGGGTACAACCTGCAAAGCACTCGATAGGTTCGGATGTAAATTATCTGCACATGCAGGCTTCACCACGGGGTCGAGAGGGAATGGGAACCTGCTCCGGACGACTCTTCCCTTCACTTCACACAAATGCATAGTGGAATTCTATGTTTTCTTTGTAATGAAGTACTTGTCTTTTCTACAAAGAGAAGCACTGGGCGGGACATTGTTCTTTTTGTGCTGCTAGAGGGGACTGAATTGATTCCAGAGCCTGGATATCTCCACACTACTTCCCTGAGAAGCCTGAGACTGATCGCCTCAGTATTACTGAGAGTCAAGTGAAACGCGAAAATGGTTGTACTTAGCCCAACCTGCAGAGCGATGGTAAGACAGGTCCCGGGACAGAAATGGCTACAGGACTCACCCCCACAGCCAATAGCCCCTATCTGCCCTGTGGCCACCAGGACAGGGTCTGGTAGTCAGTCTGTCAAAACTGATTTATTTGGAAAGATGTCACATAAAATCTCATGCAATCACATGACAAGGTCTATCTTTAAAATGATACCAATTAGTTATCTGGGTGGTGTGAGGACAGGCGCCTCCTCCATAAGGCTAATTCGACACCACATTTTCCCTTGTCTTCCTCCATACATTTTAAGGGCTACCCGTGGACAGAGCATTTCTCAGTAGACAGTTTCAGTGCACGTTCCCCGTCGTATGCAGATTGATATACCTGCGCGTGCTTGACTCGCGCTTTCAAGGGTCAAAGCTATAGTACACACTAGTAATAGCTCTGTCTTGGACGCCTTTTGCTACTACTCCTTGTTTAGTCATAGTCCTTTTAATAAATTGAGGGCACAATTTATGAAAAGTGTTGCATGGCTGGGGGAAACCAGTGATGCAACACTTTTCAGTGCGCCCTCCTTGCGAAACCATGGATGTGCGGTATTTACTGTACAGCACTCCACGTCGTAAGGATTTACAGATACGCCAGGAATCCTGGGTGGGCTAAAATGTGGCACATTATTTACGCCACCGCTGGGTCACGAAAAGTGACGCAAGGGGTTCATAAATAAGCCCCTCAATGTGGTTCTCAAAGGAAGCTATGAACATCCTGTTAAGATTACTAAGGCGTATATGACTGCCTAGTTTACGAACGTTCATACAGCCGTTCTCTATCGTCCATGTGACACTAAAGTGCACCTAAGGCCCTTCTCCCTGCATAGTGTGGCACTGGCATGTGCGCAGAACCACTCTCCCTCCTCAGTGTGGCACTGATGTGTGCACAAGGCCCTTGTCCCTGCTCAGTGTGGCACTGATCTTTACACAGGGCGCTGCTCCCGCCTCTGTTTAACACTGATAGATGCACAAGGCCCTTGTCCCTGCTCAGTGTGGCACTGATCTTTACACAGGGCGCTGCTCCCGCCTCTGTTTAACACTGATAGATGCACAAGGCCCTTGTCCCTGTTCAGTGTGGCACCGATCTTTACACAGGGCGCTGCTCCCGCCTCTGTTTAACACTGATAGATGCACAAGGCCCTTGTCCCTGCTCAGTGTGGCACTGATCTTTACACAGGGCGCTGCTCCCGCCTCTGTTTAACACTGATAGATGCACAAGGCCCTTGTCCCTGCTCAGTGTGGCACTGATCTTTACACAGGGCGCTGCTCCCGCCTCTGTTTAACACTGATAGATGCACAAGGCCCTTGTCCCTGATCAGTGTGGCACTGATCTTTACACACAGCACTGCTCCCTCCTCTGTTTAACACTGATAGATGCACAAGGCCCTTGTCCCTGCTCAGTGTGGCACCGATCTTTACACAGGGCACTGCTCCCGACTCTGTTTAACACTGATAGATGCACAAGGCCCTTGTCCCTGCTCAGTGTGGCACCGATCTTTACACAGGGCGCTGCTCCCACCTCTGTTTAACACTGATAGATGCACAAGGCCCTTGTCCCTGCTCAGTGTGGCACCGATCTTTACACAGGGCGCTGCTCCCGCCTCTGTTTAACACTGATAGATGCACAAGGCCCTTGTCCCTGCTCAGTTTGGCACCGATCTTTACACAGGGCGCTGCTCCCGCCTCTGTTTAACACTGATAGATGCACAAGGCCCTTGTCCCTGCTCAGTGTGGCACTGATCTTTACACAGGGCGCTGCTCCCGCCTCTGTTTAACACTGATAGATGCACAAGGCCCTTGTCCCTGCTCAGTGTGGCACTGATCTTTACACACGGCGCTGCTCCCTCCTCTGTTTAACACTGATAGATGCACAAGGCCCTTGTCCCTGCTCAGTGTGGCACCGATCTTTACACAGGGCACTGCTCCCGCCTCTGTTTAACACTGATAGATGCACAAGGCCCTTGTCCCTGCTCAGTGTGGCACCGATCTTTACACAGGGCACTGCTCCCGCCTCTGTTTAACACTGATAGATGCACAAGGCCCTTGTCCCTGCTCACTGTGGCACCGATCTTTACACAGGGCACTGCTCCCTCCTCTGTTTAACACTGATAGATGCACAACGCCCTTGTCCCTGCTCACTGTGGCATGCACAATAACAGTCCATCTTCCTCAGAGTCGTTCTGAACTAGTAGAGGTTCTTTGGCCACAATAGCAAAAGTTGTGTAAACGTCCAGAAAAAGCTAGGCTTGGGTATAAAATGGAGAGTATAACACATATTCTACACCCAGGGCGACTGGAATAATGCGACCGGGAAGGGTAAATTATGTGGCACGGTCGAGTAAATTTGCAGCAAGAAAAGGCAAATTATGAGGCATTATGCTGCACATTTTGTAATAGTATTACTTCATGTTTTCATCTTTTTTTTAACTTGGTAACACTATGTGGGCATTTGTTGCACCCCATTAGTATACCAGTTTAACATCCAAACATAGCAATGTGCAACAGAAAGGTGATCAGTCCAGCTTTGCAAAGGGCCCTTCACTTCGCGGCAACACGTGTCGTCACATTTTTTTTAAACTTTTGAAACATTTGAGCTAGAAACATCTGACCCTTATTCAAGCTAAAAACACCCACAGACTTTCAAACACCCACGCATGCCAACGGGCAAACTTTATTATTATTATTAGCCACTTGTATTGCACTCAGCTACCCAGAAGGGTTTCCCGGCACAATCTTGCAGGGCTTCAGACACCCTTGCAGGCAGTCAGCCACCCATGCACAATATCACATGCCCACAAAAGGCACCTATACAACATGCACCGTTTCCACATTCCCAAGCACATTCACCGTGTATATTTACTAACACAGAACATACTTGAGTTAAATGCATGGTGGTAGAGCTCATCCTATGAAAATAAACAATGCATTATATGCCAAAATAGGCAAAGTGAAGCAGAATCAGCTTGGAATGATATGTATTGACATAAAGCGTGATTTTGGATACAACAACTTTTCATTGTGTATATAATACCTATGCTTACAGTCAGACACCAGTGTCCACAGACACATATTGATGAGCCAGGCCCCAAGCAAGAGTATTAGAAAAAGGGCGCAATGCATCATGAGAACTCTGCACATACTGTTTTGAGCCTTTTTGACTTAATTATGGAAAGGCTATAGGATCAACCGTGGCAAGAACTCCTCATCCTGAACAACAGAAATTGCAATACTACCCGTCACTCCTACCATTTGACAAATGCAAGCGTTCAGGAAGAACTAATCAGCAGACATATGCCAATAAGGCCGTAACTGTGTGAACTTTTGCAGGGTATTCTAACTGACTCTGATATGCAAAATACCAGAAACCGTTATGTACATATAAATTGCAAAATTGTAGAAATGCACCTAATCAAAAGAAGTTACGACTGCTGCCATTTTACAAAATATACTGGGAAAAACACTACTACATAACTGTTTCCCACTTCTGATAATATATATTGGAATCCTTTAATGGTTTGCATTGCTTTCCACTTGCTAACAGCCAGAAAATTAAGCAACATTGAAGAGAAATATTCAGAGGCGGAAAGCTGGCATCAAAAAGAGAAAACAATCTTCTGCACTTCAGTACGCTTAAAAAATACAAGGCTTTGTTACACAGCATTCACACTTTGGAATCCGTGTCTGAGCATTACACAGAACCTTAGATAGTTTCAAATAAATGCCCCAAGCACAAGATAAGAACTAAACACAGATTTGAAGCACATGAGCACTGGAATGGTCAAAGTTCAATTCCATAATTTTGAATTGAAAGGAAATTTTAAAAAACCCTAAAGGTAAAACTTCACCGGGTGTGAGTCGACTATTATTGCTAATTAAATTTACGCAAAAGATCTATAAATTTACCTGTAATATGATGAATGGCACAAGGTCTTCCCATTGCCTTCGCAGCTCGCGGTCACAACGGAATCAGCCACTGTACGATCCATCCACCATGCAGGCCCTCGCATCACAAGTCTCTCGTCCACAGAAGCCTAGACGACAATGCAGGAACCGGCTTCACAAGCCCTGCAGCTTCTTCAGAACCAGCTGGTATGCAACGCATCCTCAGCATCAGACTTCGCCTCGCTAGCCCCCTCATCGATAACCTCCGACACGATGACGCAGGACCTTTCATCACAGCTTTGCAGGTCTTCGGACCCGAAGCTGCGTGATGCAACTCCAGCTTGGACCTCTATCGCCTCGGCTGCATGACGCATCTTCAACACGGGACCCCCACAACCCTTCACAACCAGGATACAAGGTACTCTTGTTCAGCCAGCCTAATTTGGTTCCTATAGCTGAACCGCGCGCCATTGCGGTCGGCCTGAACTTGTGACTTTGTCCTGGTCTAGCGTGACCAGGTATCCACAATTGGCAAATGGTGCTTTTTGGCGCTATTTTCACTTAAATCTTTAAAATTGTATATCGCCGGTTTGGCGTGGGTCAGATCATGCGACTCATGATTAAACTCCTGCTTGTGCAAGGATTAGAATTCCATAAAGTCCAAGCCCGTCATTAAATTTTGACAGATCATACCTGCTGGAATTCAACAGAGGAAAGCAGTACAGAGTTAGCTGTGACACGTGGATTTCGTTGGAGTAAGTAACAAAACTCATAATAGGTTAAAATGATTGCACATGATAGATTCCAAACCCAGAATTGTATAGGGTGTGATGATTAGCACTCAGCACTCCATGGCAGTTGCAATCAGCAGGGGTCTAGTTATCAATGGTACAGAGGTGCGAGGAGCCTATTTTGCCACAGTTAGCAGTTTTCTTTCTTACTATCAAACCAGGTGATGGGAGACCCAGTTTCTTTGCTTGCGTAAGGGCCTAATGCAGCTTGCTGCACCACTAATAAACAGGGCTTAAATACATTTGATGGCAACTTGCGGTCAATAAAGAAACTATTAAATTCAAAAATGTTGTGTGACATGAATATTGCGTCTAAAATATCACCACTATGGAAATATTGAGTGACACAGTATAGGGAGATGATAAGACATGTCTGCAAACGATCATTCACCATCACAAGGCAAGGGGTCTGTTACTGGAAATACAGTAACAAATGTCTGAGTCTGAAAGGTGGGACACCCATCTCTTTTATTTGAAAAGTAAATCTCTGCCCACCCTCCAGCCAACCTGGTCATCAGGAATAATTGGGGGGGAGATACACCACTTATGTAAGCTGGAGCAGTCCTTCCCTCTTCGGAGGCCACATAAGAGTTCTGACTGTAACAAAGACCTAAAAAAGTGTACACCCCTGAAATCCAATGGGTCAGTCTGCCTCCACCCATGCTTGACCTGCTGACTTACAACTGGAAATCAGATCTGAAGAGTGTTTACTCTCTACAGCAGCCTGTGCCCCCAGAGTATTGCTTTCTGAGCAAAAGAATGGAAAGGCGCAGCTTGCTGGAAGCAGAACTGATAACACCCTCCATTTTCTTCACTTACAAACAATAATGCACATTTTAAAAAAATCAAGTAGTTAAACAATTTGCCTGCTGCCTCTTTTGTAAATTAAATACAGAAGAGATATCCAGAGAAACGTATAACAGGTGTCTGTCACCTTTTTTAGATTCCTTGTCCAGTTACGCCACTCAGAAAATCAGTATTCTTATATGGAGGCCTGAGTCAGTTCCTCAGTTCCCACGAAATGTTCTGGGATATGCATCGTTCTATTTACATTTACATTCAGAAATGTTCAGTGCTGCATGTTTGCAATAAGCATTTCTCTGCTAGAAAAACACATGGTTTTTACAAGCAAAGATATGGCTGTCAGGCATTCAGAGATCTACCCGAGCATCTAGTACAGAAAATGCATGCACACATAATCACAGGCCAGAGATGGGTAAATGCTGGAAAAAAACATAGCTTATACAGCCAAAGAATGCGAGAGGCTTGGAGGAAAGCTGTTAACTTGGACATAGCCTCACTCTCTCATATGCCAATCTCCTTAACTTTGGCGTGTTCAGTTTCCACACAGCCTGCACTAAACATGTTCCCAAGTTCATGCACATGTAGGTCATCTATTAGACGTTTTTTCTTTGGACTATAGTACAGCGCAGTAGTCAGCAAATAATAATTCAAAAGCGACTACAAGTACATGCTGCTACGCAAACTCTGACTATCTACAGATACTATAGTAAGAGAGCGGTCGGAGCTAGGGGAGTCTGAGGAGTCCAAGAAGCAGAGCGCTGTCGCCCCAGCATGATTGCAGAGAAAGTGCCTGCTGCAGGATAAATATTTCAGGATGTGGGTCGATCAATACAGGCCCAATAGGGAGAAAATATCATCCTTCACGGAGTGTTCCTCAGCCCTGAACACTGGCTGTCACTCATTCCCTTCCGGAGCAAGGCCTGTTGCTGGGCAAGCTAGTGAAGCCACGCCCTATATCTACGCAAGCCTCTCCAGGCTCTGGAACTTTGAAAAGTAGCAATATGCAGATTTCAAGAGGACTGTCAGAAGCTAGTGCAGAGTTATCGTGCTGAAAAAATAAGACACTGAGCAGGTGCCAGATGGGAACTTTACAAACTGTAAATAAATGCATCTTATTCTTAGATACAGTAATAAAAACAAATTTCCCATGGTTTTCCCAAATAAATAAACTAAAAACACCACTCACGTTTATACAGGAAATCCTTTATAGCTATGTGAGAGCTCCTTGATCTCCCCGGGCTGGTGCACTACTACTGAAAGCACGCTGCTCAGCGGCGCGTGCATAACAACATGTAGAACAAACAGAAGAGCTGCGCAGCCTCATTACTTATTTTCACACATTTTACAAATTGAATGCAAGAATTTAATGTGCAATTACACGCAGTCTGATTGACAACTTTCACGTTTACAGCTCAGAGTTCAGAGCTCAGAGCCAAAATCTTGCTTGCCAAACCTGAGTAGACTGCTGCCCAGATTTGTCATACTTGGCCTGTGAAGGGCAGTGGCCATCTCAGGAAAGGATTGGGGAATAGTGTAACTCTGCACAGAACCGGCTTTGTTGTGCAAACACAGCCACAACCGAGATAGCTGCCCTTTGCAAAACAGCTTCTACCCTTCTCCCGATCTCACACAAGTCCACTGGCTGTTCTTTTCACTCGACTCGGCAGTCTTATTGAACATCAGCGCGAAGCTGTCTGGTACGCACACTAATAACAAACATTTGCAATGCAATAGGTCTCGCATTTACGCAAGTTTAAGCTATTGGCATTGTAAATGACACTGCCTTTTATTTATGTTTTAAAAACGAAAACAAAAATAAAAGGCATTGTTATTTGTAATGTCAATAGCTCAAACGCGAGTAAATGTGAGACCTATTGCATTGCAAATGCTTGTTGTATATGGGAATTATCTCCGCCCCCCGCCAGGTAGCCGGGATGGGTGCTCCTTGCGCTATGGCGTTAGCAAGCAAGAGTATATATTTGGACCATTTTGGTCTATCATACATGAAAACGTCAGCTGGAATACAATCTAACCCTGGGGCTCTACCACTAGTTAGAGCGCTTAGGGCGCCGATAACTTCTACCTCACCAAATACCCTATCAGCGGAAAAAGGGTGGATCGGAAACGGAGGGTTATGGTCTGTTTCATCTTCAGCATATTGAATGGAAAAGTGGCTAACCCAAGCGTTGGGGTCAACATGATTTTCCGGTGGCTGGGCTAGTGATCCCCTACCCCATTTAACCACAATCCAAAACCATTTGGAGTTGTTACTGTCACAAGCACTTTTTAATTCTAGCCATCTATCCTCATCCCAAGTTTTTTGTTGGCACCATAGATTACATTCTTGTAGGTGGTCCTGGCAGCACGCACTCTGGCCACATCACCTGATTTGATTTCTTCGCCAAGGATTTTGCGGGCACCTCTACAGGCCTGATTATACCAATGGTCTTTTGGCATGATGACTTTCTCCCTGGCCTTACCCTGTTTTTGAAAATGCCCACAGATCTTCAAAAACAGTAGGTTGTGCAGCTGCGTGAGTTCATTAGCCGATTCATGGGAGAAATAACAGGCCTCCATCAGTCTAACTGCACTCTCAAGCTCACTACTTATAATAGATAGCGTTTCCGGACATGCTAAGATCCTAGGCCATTTAACTCTGCGCATGTTGTTTGAGACTACGAGATCACTAGTGATAGGTAAAATGACCGGCTGGGCTGGTACACTAAGGTCCTTGAATATGAACCGTGAGCAAAGTGGGTCATGGTCACTCTCTATGCGAGCCTGAACAGCCATGTCATCAAATGTATGCCATAAATTCAGACTCACTAAGATGTAGTCAATGCGGCTGGAATAGTAGCCATTATTAAAAGTGTTTGACCCTTGTCTTTCAGAAGGGGATCGACCACTTGCTGCCCTTAAGCCATGCTCCAAACAGAGAGCTTTTATTTGAATTACTACCTCTGTCCAGCGTTTGATCAGATGTAGTTCCGAGAATGGAACACCCCAGTGTTCATCCTCCTCCCTCGCTAAGTCATTGTCTTTACTATCAAGCGGTTTGAATGTTTTATTGAAATCCCCAGCAACTACAGCTCAGGCTTCCCCAGGGAGAGTGTCTAAAAGCCCACGTAAAACATTGATAGTTTCAGATCTCCGCCCCCCACTCAGACCTCTAGCATATACATTTACGATGGCACAGGTTCCATGTGGACCCAGCCCCACCATAATCGCAAGAATATCACAACATTCTGAGGGTATAATCTGGATTTTAAGACCTATATCTTGTTTAACCCAAATTGTGAGGCCCCCCAGCGGATGGCCCCTAGCACCCTGGGTGGCAGGAATATAGTAGTTTAAATAGCCGGGATGATGGAGCTGCTCTGTGGACCAGGTTTCCTGAAAGGCACATATGTCAAATTTTCCTATAAAATCATTCCAATCAGGAACTGCACTCCTGTTCCTTAGCCCACCGATATTCCATGATAAAATTGAAATGGTACACAACGTTTGGCCTATGTTAGAGTTCCTCAACCAGCTGGGGGGTGTAAGACCTGGATCATGGTTGGGCTGAGTCCAGGCACCATCAGGAGATCCTGCCTCTATTGGAGAATTATCTGCTAGAGGTGAGGTCCGATGCATACTATTACAATCTGGCGGTACGGCCAGAATGCTTTGCCCGGGGGGCGGAGAAAACCATCAGTCAATCTCGCTAAGCGTAGGCACAGTTTGTTGGGGAGCGACATAACAAATGAGGGTAGGTTCTCTAGACACGCCAGGGAGGCTATAGTTAAGTCGTACAGTCGTTTCAAAGAGATGTTGTGTCTGTCAATCATAAGCTATCAAATTCGCAGCCAAGTCATGATGTGTCATTTACAACGCAGTCAAAACACCGCAATACATTTACATCGCTGTTTTTAAAACGCAAGTCGTTACAACGACTTGCACTGGAGGGCGCTCTAGACTAAGGAATAGTGTAATTTACTATTCCAACACCTTCCCTACTGTACGTAGACTGGAGTTGGAATAGTAAATCACACTATTACTAAGTCCAGCGCCCTCCAGCGCAAGTCGTTGTAACAACTTGCGTTGTAAAAACAGCGATGTAATGTACCGCGATCTAAATGATCGCGTTGTATCATCATACATCCCAGGTGCAAAGGATGATGGTGATTGAAGTCCCCTGCCCTCTGGAACAAAGTGCTGGTGCAGGCGCTAGGCACTGATCCGCGCTGCGGGAGCCCGAGGCTGTTTTTGTACGAGCTTTGGCACCTCCAGGCGCAAAGGATGATGGTGATTGAAGTCCCCTGCCCTCGGGAACAAAGTGCTGGTGCAGGCGCTAGTCCGTGACGGCTCCCGCGCAGCAGGAGCCCAAGGTTGTTTTTGTAGGCGCGTTGGCGCCTCCAGGCGCAAAGGATGATGGTGATTGAAGTCCCCTGCCCTCGGGAACAAAGTGTTGGTGCAGGCGCTGGTCCGTGACGGCTCCCTCTCTTTTAATTCCACTTACTATCAACAATGTGCAGGCACATCCATGGGAGCAATTTTTTAGCCAAATCTAGCAAATTTGTACGTAGGAAACTTAGAGCAGACTTATATAAATACGAGAGTTAACCCATTCTATGAGAACATCAAATGCTGGAAGCGTTATATTGACTATGTCTTTTTGATCTGGAAAGGTACGGAGGATAGACAAACTGTTTATTACATATCTACACAGTTGTCAATCTGCTCTAACCTTTACTTACAACATCGATAAAGAAAAGATTGCCTTTCTAGATCTTGAGATTAAGAATAAAGAGAATGAACTTATTGTGGGTCTATACTTGAAGCCCACTGAAAGCAACACACTATCACAATACAAAAGTTTTCACTCTCGAGCATTAAAAGATGGACTTCTGCATAGGCTATGGCACATACTGGAGATGGAACGGATACAGGCCTTCCTCACAAACTCCGCATCGGGATTTGGGGAGATTTGGCGACCGATAGTGTCCCTTTTGTCCACCCAAGTCAACGAGATCACATGCCCAATATACCTCCGCCTCACAACACCTGCAGAGTCGAACAATGGTCCCTGAATCTGACTATCGAGCACGCTCTTACCACTTGTTCAAAGCGAGAATGGGCATGGGGCACACCAGTTCGTGGGAGGGTGGGGTGGGGGGGGACCTGTTGGAACACCGTTCAGCTATTGATGCGGCATGCGGCCTTTCTGGTCACAATGTGGTATATAGTTGATCTGGGGCATACCTCGCACAGTTATGGATCCGCCAATGTTTCGACCAGTTGAACGCAGCAGGCCCATCAAGGGTTGTAGGCGGCATGCTGTGTATTTCACCCATACAGGTAGCCCATAGTTTAGGAACTGTTATCTGCTTTCAGGATTTTGTAGTAGCCGGCCCGAAGGGTTGTAGGCAACGATGCATTGTATTATTATGTGATGTGTTCTGCTAATAATAAAAAATTATTTAATCCTAAAAGATGGACTTTCTCATGGCCAATTTTTGAGATTGCGTAGAAAATGCACTGAAAAGGAAGATTTATTTACAAAAAGGAAGCATACTTAGCAGCAAGCTAAGAAAAAGAGGCTATCTGAAAAGATTAGTAACAAGCATTGGCATAGCCAATAGGTATCGCCTTTGGGACCTTATAAGTGTTTAGCCATGCAACAATTGTGCTGCATAACTGACACCTGGTTAAACACATATACGGTCCCAAAGGCGAGACCTATTAGCCAATAGGTCTCGCCTTTGGGGCCTTATAAGTGTTTAGGCAGAGCTATTGGTTTTGCCAATGTTTTTAAGAGCATTGTGGCTGCTGTGCAGCATGTTGAAAAGTTATAATAAAAAAGACTTATAAGCATTTTTGTTACTTTATATATAACTAAGACGACATTATGTACAACTGAATGACCCAATTAAAAAAGAATAAACATAAGAAAGGTCTTGTCGTTTATTTTGTCGTTGCAATGTTGGCAACTTCTTCCTGCCTATTCTAATGTTGAGGTGGTGCTTAGTGATGCTGAGGTGGTGTTGAGTGATGTTGAGGTGGTGCTTAGTGATGCTGTGGTGGTGCTGAGTGGTGTTGAGGTGGTGCTTAGTGATGCTGAGGTGGTGCTGTGGTGGTGCTGAGTGATGCTGTGGTGGTGCTGAGTGATGCTGTGGTGGTGCTGAGTGATGCTGGGGTGGTGCTGTGGTGGTGCTGAGTGGTGGTGTGGTGGTGCTGTGGTGATGCTGAGTGATGCTGAGTGGTGCTGTGGTGGTGCTGTGATGCTGTGGTGGTGCTGAGTGATGCTGTGGTGGTGCTGAGTGGTGTTGTGGTGGTGCTTAGTGATGCTGTTGTGGTGCTTAGTGGTGCTGAGTGGTGGTGTGGTGGTGCTGAGTGGGGCTGTGGTGATGCTGAGTGATGCTGTGGTGGTGCTGAGTGGTGCTGTGGTGGTGCTGAGTGATGCTGTGGTGGTGCTGTGCTGGTGCTGAGTGATGCTGTGGTGGTGCTGAGTGGTGGTGTGGTGGTGCTGAGTGATGCTGTGGTGATGCTGAGTGATGCTGTGGTAGTGCTGAGTGATGCTGTGGTAGTGCTGAGTGATGCTGTGGTGGTGCTTAGTGATGCTGTTGTGGTACTTAGTGATGCTGTGGTGGTGCTGAGTGATGCTGTGGTGGTGCTGAGTGGTGCTGTGGTGGTGCTGAGTGATGCTGTGGTGATGCTGAGTGATGCTGTGGTGGTGCTGAGTGGTGCTGTGGTGGTGCTGAGTGATGCTGTGGTAGTGCTGAGTGATGCTGTGGTGCTGCTGAGTGATGCTGTGGTGGTGCTGAGTGATGCTGTGGTTGTGCTGTGGTTGTGCAGAGTGATGCTGTGGTTGTGCAGAGTGATGCTGTTGTGCTGCTGAGTAATGCTGTGGTGGTGCTGAGTGATGCTGTGGTGGTGCTGTGCTGGTGCTGAGTGATGATGTGGTGGTGGTGTGGTGGTGCTGAGTGGTGGTGCTGAGTGATGCTGTGGTGATGCTGAGTGATGCTGTGGTAGTGCTGAGTGGTGCTGTGGTGGTGCTGTGGTGGTGCTGAGTGATGCTGTGGTGGTGCTGAGTGATGCTGTGGTGGTGCTGAGTGATGCTGTGGTGCTGCTGAGTAATGCTGTGGTGGTGCTGAGTGGTGTTGTGGTGGTGCTTAGTGATGCTGTTGTGGTGCTTAGTGATGCTGTGGTGGTGCCGAGTGATGCTGTGGTGGTGCTGTGGTTGTGCTGTGGTGGTGCTGAGTGGGGCTGTGGTGATGCTGAGTGATGCTGTGGTGGTGCTGAGTGGTGCTGCTGAGTGATGCTGTGGTGGTGCTGAGTGGTGGTGTGGTGGTGCTGAGTGATGCTGTGGTGATGCTGAGTGATGCTGTGGTGGTGCTGAGTGGTGCTGTGGTGGTGCTGAGTGGTGCTGTGGTGGTGCTGAGTGGTGCTGTTGTGGTGATGTGGTGGTGCTGAGTGATGCTGTGGTGGTGCTGAGTGGTGCTGTGGTGGTGCTGAGTGATGCTGTGGTGGTGCTGAGTGATGCTGTGGTGGTGCTGAGTGATGCTGTGGTGGTGCTGAGTGATGCTGTGGTGGTGTTGAGTGGTGGTGTGGTGGTGCTGAGTGGTGCTGTGGTGGTGCTGAGAGATGCTGTGGTGGTGCTGAGTGGTGGTGCTGAGTGATGCTGTGGTGGTGCTGAGTGGTGTTGTGTTGGTGCTGAGTGATGCTGTGCTGGCTCTGATTGATGCTGTGGTTGCGCTGAGTGATGCTGTGGTGTTGCCGAGTGAGAGATAGAGTGAAGATATAATGCCCAATTAGAGAGGGTGGTGAGAGAGAAAGAGAGAGAGAGAAAGGGTGTACATAGAATAAAGAGTGGAGCGGGATAGAGAGAGAGAAAGAAGGGGAGAGAGAGTGAATGAAGGAGTTTGAAAGAGAAACAGATAAAGGGGTGAGAGAGAATGAAAGGCTAAAAAAGATAGAGAGGGGAGAGTTAATTAAGTAGAGAGTGAATTAGAGAGGGGAGAGAGAGAGGAGAGAGACAATAAGAGTGGGTGGTGTGGAGTTTAAATAGAGTGAAGAAGTGACGCGGAAAAAGTAACCTTAAATATAGCTTTGTGCTTTGCGCGAATAAATATAAAAAAAAAAAAACGTGAGAGACAAAAATACTGGTAATTAGGCTGTGACTCCCAATATAAAACAAATAGCGATATAAGGTGAAATCAACCCACCGAAGCAATATTTCTAACTAGACAAAAAAAAGCTTGCATTTCAATGTTAATCGCTGTTGTTTTTCATGTGACTGTAGTCCAGGGCCCTCAGTTGGTAATGTGAGCTGCTGCTGCGATTGAAACATCAGAGTCCAGAGAGTTAATGAGCCATGACGAGGAAATGAGGAAGAGATAGGAAACAACAGATGGCAGCTGCGCGTGCACGCCATCGTGAACTCAAGCTGGTCGCCAGCCGAAAGCCAGTGTTTGCACTTCCAAAACCCGCTTACTAAAACTCTCGGCCAGCGCAAGCGCTGGTGCAGGCCGAGACCTAAAAAGCTGCAGGGCTATTTTTGCAGGCATTTTTAAGCAATCGCTGCAATCAGTGTGAATAAAATAGATGGATAATGGTCATTGGTAACTAGGGGGTGAAAAACACAGGAAAGCATGAATAAATATAGGAAGCAAACCCATTGTCCCCCGCTTACTCACCCCAAGTGGTCCCTGGGCAGTACGAGGCACTACACAAAGCAAGCACACACAGACTGGTTACACTACGACATTCGTTTAACTTTGGCTGAAAAAGTGTTGCCTTAAATTATAACTGTTAGCTGCTTAAGCAAAACGCCCGTGCGCACACAACTTTCAAACACACACGCTTTGTGCAAACGGCTAAGGTGGAAACTTGCGCAAGGTTTGGATAGTGTGGTAGAAATACTTGAGGCTTTAAGGGGGATGTCTCGGAATGGCTACACGCTTTGTGCAAACGGCTAAGGTGAAAATTTTCTCAAACTACATTTTGCTTTCTGACAAATAGTTTGTGCACAGAGCGCCACAGACTGCCCCTTGTGTGCTCAGAGGAGTCCTAATGGCGTTGATAGAGGCTTAATAGAAGCGAGAAGGGTCTGCGCACTTCTAATTAAAAATAACAAAAAAGCAAGAAGGCCCAGTAGCAAAACGTCTGTGCAGGGATTTGTGTAAAGAGAGCTATGAGGTACTTTGTGAAAAAGTTGGCTTCACATACCTGTGTGCAGAAAGTGTGCTTTAAGGGCAGTGCGACCACTGAGGGCACTGACAGAGCAAGGTAGTGATTACCGGTGGGCAGAGCTGGCACTCCTCTTGCCCGTTATGGGGAGCCGCAGCGAGGTGACCGTGCTGGAACAAAGAAACATGGAGCAGCAAATGCCCAGGAAGGGGTCTCAGACCGGTAGAAAACGCCTTTTTTCTGTATAGCGCTTAAAGGCGGCAGCTTATGTGCCTAAATACTTCTACTTATTAGGACCGACTTCGCTCGCACACAATGGGATCAATGTCCTTGGCCTTGAGGGTGAATTAAAAATACAAGAAAATCGTAAAGGCTCCTGAATTCTAATGGAAGTAATTTTTGTGCAAAATGTTAAAAGGAGCCCACAGTAATACGTGCTTAAATTGTGACCATGTAAACAACCCAGTTTTGGATAGTGTGGTAGAAATACTTGATGTTTGGGGCTTGTGAAGCATAGAAACGTTGTTGGTTAAACCTTAACGTTAATTGCAGCAGAGTCCAAACATAAATTAAGGGGGATGTGTTGGAATGGCTTGTGCTTTCTTGGCGCCAGTGGTCTGTTTACTTGTATCACGTGCAAATGTTAAGCCATTAATTAAGCCGGATGGCTGTGTCTGGCTTGTGGCCCAGTGGCGCCTGTTGTCTGCCCTGTTTTTCGCATTTGAAAATGCAGTATTTGAAGCGAAGTGCTTTTAAATACGATTAAATGCTTTGTATTTGTTGCTCCCACCTGCAGTAGTTTCTCGACAAAATATGTCATTTTACTCCTGTGTCAGTGCCAGCTGCTTAAGCAAAACGCCCGTGCGCACACAACTTTCAAACACACACGCTTTGTGCAAACGTCTAAGGTGGAAACTTGCGCAAGGTTTGGATAGTGTGGTAGAAATACTTGAGGCTTTAAGGGGGATGTCTCGGAATGGCTTGTGCTCTCTTGGCGCCAGTGGTCTGTTTACTTGTTACAAGTGCAAATGTGAAGCCATTAATTAAGCCGGATGGCTCTGTGTGGCTTGTGGCCCAGTGGCGCCTGTTGTCTGCCCCGTTTTTCGAATTCGGAAATGCAGTATTCGAAGTTAAGTGCTTTTAGATACGATTAAATGCTTTGTATCAAAAGTGGCGAGAAACCCCAAAAAGCTGCAGGACTATTTTTGCAGGCATTTTTAAGCAATCGCTGCAATGAGTGTGAATAAAAGCTGCAGGACTATTTTTGCAGGCATTTTTAAGAAATCGCTGCAATCAGTGTGAATAAAATAGATGGCTAATGGTCATTGGTAACTATGGGGTGAAAAAACACAGGAAAGCATTAATAAAGGAAGCAATGACAAGGACATGGTAAATAAGAAACGCGCTCTCTGGTGAGGGAGGGGGAGGAGGGGGAGGAAAGGCAGATGGCGCCTCGCAAGCGATGCGAGGAATGGAAACGCGCTCTCTGGTGAGGGAGGGGGAGGACAAGCAGATGGCGCGCGTGCACGCTCTCGTGAACGCAGGCTAGTCGCCAGCAAAACAGACTGTTTGCACTTCCAAAACCCGCTTACTAAAAGTCTCGCCAGAGCAGCGCATGCGCGCTGGCTCAGGCGAGACCTAAAAACGTCTATGAAGAGGGCCTGGTATAGCCCACAAGAAGAAATACTAAAACTCAAACAAAGGACACCCTGCAACAAAAACATCAGTGTTACTACCTTCTGCCCACACAGTACACAAATCGTCAAAACCATCAAGTGGCATTGGCCCACACTAAACACCATGAAGATATTTAAAGAGCCACCAATGTTTTCTTACAAAAAAAAGGTCGAAATATCAGAGACTATTTGGTACATTCTGACACTAGTATTCACACACAGAATAGTACAAACCTCTGGGGATTACCATCCATCACAGGTCACTACAAATGTGGTGGTTGTATAGCTTGCCAATACACCACTAACACCAAAGAATGTGTGCATGGAGACATTAAGATGACCTTACAGGACCATACTAACTGCTCCACCTCTCCACGCCATTTACTGCACCTGGTGTCCTTGCAACCTAATATACAAAGGCCAGACATCACAACCTGTGAAGGCCCGCATAGGACAACATAGAAGTAGGATATGATGTCTGACAGAGAATGCCTCTTTAGTGCCGCACTATCAAGATAAAACTCACACAGCTGACGAACTGTGTCGGCAAGTCAATGAAAAGGCCAAAATTCCACAGAGGGGAGGGGACGTCTCCTTGATTTTACAAAGACTAGAATGCAAATGGATTGATAAATGTAACTCAATTCAACATGGTCTGAATAGTCATGAGGAATGGCGGAAGTTCATCAGTCTGCATTAACCATGTCCCGAGCTAGATAATTACCAAGTTGAGGTTGGAGATGTTCATCAGGCAATCTGGGTGAATCCCACTTCCCTATGTCATTAGTGGAGATATATATATATATATAATGAATTACTGTCAATTGTTGTTGCATGAGTAGTCTATGCTAGATGTCCCAATTGATCATGTATTCTTTTACAACTCTATGTATGCTGTCTCAATAGATCGATAAGATGAGGTGCCACGGACGAAATTCACAGTGATTACCCTGGAAATTGTCACCTTATAAACCCGAAATTTTTGTAACAGCACCAATATAACACGTCCTTCGATTGTTGCCCCTGCATGATTCCTTATGAATATATGATGTATCCGCCCGCACTTAGTCCCCGCGTGGACATGGGAGAATTAATTATTATAAATTAATAGAGGATTCTTGCCCGTACACCCCCCTCAAAGATGGCCGCTGTGGAATTCTAGTGACCAAGATGATAGATCCGGTTGATTACGTAACCACTTCCTGTCTATACGAGGCGTCCCGTTCAATGTATTCGATCAGTGCTTACAGCATCCTGACGGTTCTGCATGGAGCAGTGAATTCTCCGTCGCGTCACCGATTGGATTCTCTCCATCGGCTCGCTGATCGCAGAAAGTAAAGACCGTGATTATTTTACCGACGTAGTCCGCACATATCAATATCACTAATGTTTGCCATTATGCTGTCCCAGATTCACGATCATGAGACCTCGCCTTGACTGACCAACGGCGAGTGTCAACTTTAAGTACACTGCACCCTTGGGTCATTGAGCATAAATTCACCTTGGACATTTCTACTTTAATGGATAGGTTATTTTGGGTTGCAACCACAAGTAGCCTTCTTGGTGAGTTTCCATTACCCCCTAATAAGTAGCTTATTCCTTGACTGTAAGAACTATCTATTGAACCATCTTCATTAACTCTTTAGGTATTGATCCCAGTCTGGATACACAGATTAACAGGGTGGCTACATAGGATTGCCCCCTCTTGGACAGTCACCCTGCCACCATTGGATATCAGGGTCGGGACCTTGCTATCAAGCAGATACCTAAGCGCCTCGAGGTAAGTACCTCTGCAATTTAGTCCTCCAAGTAACCCACACACAATGCTATACTACCACTAATATCTACAAATTCCTTGCAGCCCTCAGGAATCCCCTGTGCTGAAGAGACCCTCATTCCCGCAGCTGGGTCGAAACGTCATCAACACTTAAAATGGATAGTCTTTAAAGCACTAGAAAAGAATATGGTCCTTGATCTGGCAAATTGAATCCGAATCAAAAGACATCCTTTTTCTCCAATACTCTTTCCTAAATACAGTCACTTTTGTTAGACTACAAGTTGGTTATGGTCACTCCACTGGGTTCACAAACGTCACAAGCTTTTTAATTGATATTAATGTACTGTATATATACTGGGTGTGTGTACATTGTTTTGGAATTCCCTGATAAAGATTTTTGTAATAATTAATAAACTTGCTACTCATTTCGGCTGAAGTGAGTACGACCAGCATACTTCTTGGGCTGCTTCTTTTTGGAAAGACACACATTTAATTGATTTAGGTATAGAAAGTGTATCAAATTCTATATTTACCTCTGTGATTTATGACTGAATTTTTGCAAAAGTATATACTAGCCAAAGTGTAATTTTCCTAGAATGAGTTCCTTGTGAACAATTGTTGCAAGCTATATACCATGCAAATCTAGCAGGCGCATAAGGGCCTAGGCCTGTCCCAGAACCTTCTCTGTGACCTGGAGGGGTGCGCACGCATGGACATAGGACTACAGTCAATGTCCGGTTTGAAATACAGAAATTGCTGGTGTAGCGTATCAAGATTTATGACTCTATAGCGTGACCATATGTTTTTTCTGTGTCCACAAGAGTGTCGTCTATTGGCCCCCGAGCCAGTAGGTGGATACAGCTTTCTGACCCCATAGAGGGACGTTGGGGACAGGGCTTCCCTGAGAAATTCAACGAGGGCTTTGTTAGCAGAGGACCGATGATAAGCACTTCCTGGGTAGATGGCAGGAACGAGGGGGGCGGGCAGCAGATCTGGTTGTTCGAAGTGAGAACTTTTCTAGGCAGGACCTGTCCTTTAGTCTGTCCCTGATTACTGCTTCAAGAAAGCTGATGACGGCCAGGCGCAGAGATAATCCCACCTCATTATGTCTTTGTTCAGATACCCCTGCTTGGAGCCAACATCACTGCTATCTGCTGTGGCAGCCATCACTTTGCACAAAGGCTGCCTCTGAGGAACAGTCAGAAAGTGACAAAGAGAACCAACCCAAACTCACCTTGTGAGTGGATGCGCACACGTCTACAAAACGTGCATAACAAGGAGATCCAGAGCACCCCACTTTAAAACACGGTCCAAGGGCTTCATGACCAAGGAACGGAAGACTAGCTGGTGTCTGCAGGAGAGCCAGTCTACGAGAGGAGCGGGGATATAACTGTAGTCTGCACTTTCTTGGGAGGGGTTGAGGGCCTCCCGAGAACCCACAAGCCTGCCTGCCTGCTGAGAGATGGAAGGAGGGTGCCTGACCTGGAGGAGGAGGTCAGGAAAACACCCTTTTCTGTATGGTCACCCCAGACTTGTTACCTTTTGCTGGGCCCTATATTGATGCTGGCTTTAGAAGCCTGTGCACTTTACCTCTAGTTACCAAGGGTAAAGTGCCTGTGCTCCGCCTTTGAACCTGCCTGTCCACAACCCCCAAACTGCAGCAATGGTATTACTCTACGCCAGTGACACTCAAAGCGCGGCACCCAGCTGAACAACTGCACTGGGCTGCTCTTTACGAGAGAGCATCAACATTCAGAAAGATTCTAAATAAACAGGGAAGCATTGTTTACCTGTTAATCGAAGCAAAAGAAAAGACGTAAATAAGGTGTCCTGCACCACTTAACTTTAGGAATATGTTCATTTTGCAACTAATGATTAAAAATGTAATAAAACATCTTCAACATTTTAAAAAGTGTATTTTATTAACACGCAGAAGCATTTCACTTTAGAGCATCAGATTATATCTGTGCATTCAACAACGTAGAAACACTCACGCCTCCTCCCACCATGGCCACAATGCCAATAGTGAACTAAGAGGCAAGTCAGTCGTCGTGAGGAACCCTCTGGGTGGTCTGGGTTCTTATTATGGGCATTTAGGAAATTGATTAAAACCTGGCTTTTCTCTACTCTTTAGTTTTCCTCTCTATAGCCTCCTGTCTGTCAGCGCTGGGACGCCCCGTTGTTGGGGCAGCCATGCGCTTTATAAGTTTGCTTAACATAACATTATACCCTGGACAACCTTATAGTTTATTAAATCAAACACAAGAAGTGTTGTACAGCGTATATCTTAACCATATGTATTTAAACGTACTCTTAAAATGTCATAATAAAGAAGAAGGAGGCAAAGTGAAATTAGAAAATTGCCCAGGATCACACAGTTTGGCCAAGTGAAGAAGCTGGGATTGATCCCAGGGTTTCTGCTTTCACATTGTGCAATTCTATTTCATTTTAACTCAATAATCAAGTTACTTCCTTTTTACACTTGACTCTCCCAGGCCATAGCAACCAGAAAAGGCTTACCCCAAGTTGATGTAGCAAGTAAGATACAACACAACAGAGAATTGCCAAATCTATTTTCTTCTAGAAACTAAAGGCCTAATTTAGAGGCCAGTATGGAATGAAAGCCTCAAAATACTCCATGATTCACAGTGCACACCATGTATATGATTTGCTTCCCCTACGCCCACCTTAACCCCCTCACACAGCCCCACTCCCACCGTGCTGGCATCAATGTGGCCTTCGGGCACACCCCAGACCATACTTTATGGCACCTGGGAAAATGCTTGTGAGTGCCCATGCTCCATGCTGTGTGATTAATTAATTTTTTTACCCCAAAGATAACCAAGGGGTTGGACAGTGCGTTATTGTGCCTGCTGGTTGACTGTAGAGGTCTGCACTTTATCCCAGAGAAGTCTGACTGCTCAGCCTCACAACCCCAAGTCACCTGTGAAAAGGTTTGTACGTGGCCCAGTTTGCAGAGCTGTAGTGGGAGGGGCCGCAGGACACCAGTGGAAGACGTCCTCAACACCACAATTGGGAACCAGTAGCCCTGGTCAGCGCGTGGCCCACAAACCAGGGGCTGGGGCAGTGGTGTTAGAAAAAGAGGTGGCCCTGTTGGTAGGGATGTGCTTTGGGACAGCTGGCTTTGTAAACCCGCCTACCCTGAAGCTAGAGGTGGACAAACCAACTAATTAACAGGGAGGGCCGAGCCAGAACCGAGCTTAGAGTCTGGCTCAGGTCTTAGAGCCCATGCACGAGCCGAGCCCTGAAAATATGTGTTAATCTTACAAGAAACATCACGATAAAGTCTCTTCAAAATTAAAAAAAAAGTGTACTTCTTTAAAATGTGGAAGCTTTGCCCTTAACAGGGCAAATTATTGCTCTTAACTGAGAAGGACTTATTAAAAGTGATAGTTTTGTACAACTGGAAGTCTTAACACGTATATCTCAAAGGGCTTTTATACACGATAACGAAGAAAAAAGACTTTTGGTAAAATAAAATATTTGCATAAGATCACACAATTGAAGCGAGGAAGCCGCGATTTATCCAGGTTTTTTAGTTTCATTTTGTATGAATCGGGAAATAATTGGGTATTTGTTTTTTCCTTATGTTAAGGCTTTGTGTTTTTTTACCTCTTAAAGCAGTTTGTAAATTATTGCGAACTCGAAAGCCATGCGTTTTACATGAGCGCCAGTTACATTACACAAGGTCACATGCATTATGTATGGGCGTGGAAAGATGAAGTGACGTGCCCAAGATCACAGGATATTGAGCCGGAGCCGACGCCGATACTCGGACCTGGTTCCCCACTTACAGAGTCTGTAGCTCTGGCGTAATGCCACATACTAGGTAGAGGGAAGGATGCAGGGAGAAGCAGCTCGAAAGCTCGGCTCGTTCTGGGCTCGAGGTTCCACCAGGACCTCGAGCTGAGCCAGAGCCAGGCTTCAGGTTGGAGCCTGGCTCGAGTTTTCACAGGCTCACCCACTTCTACCTGAAGGTGGTTAGTAAACGCACAGGTGAGGTACTGCGCCTTCAGTTGTACCTGGCTGGAAGAAATCCCAAAATAAATTAAGAAAGCAATTACCTAAAAAGGAAAAAAGGCGGAATTAATCAGAAACAGGAAAACGAGTGGAGAAGAGAGACAGGGAGATGCCGCAGCAGGAGGAGCACACAGAGAGAGTCCTATTCTCCTGGGGTAAATCACACCCCCTTGCTCCTGGGTGAGATGCTGTAAGCAGGACCCCCACCCTCCAGGGGATTTCTCACCCAGAGCTGAGAGTGTTCAACGGCCGGAGAGAAGCAAGGAGGGCTCAGCTGTTGCGTAACGAATGCCCTCCCACCCCCCACATCCATGTGCCCTACATAGTCACAGTCCGGAGGCTGAATGGTGGCTCGGAGTCTGTTCTGCTTACGGCCCCGGCTCAGAGCCCAGATGCCCAGTTGCCCCCGCCCTGGCACGTGCATGCCCCATGGGCACCTTCTGTGAGGAGCACCCTATAACCCGTGAATACAGCCCCCCATCCCGCGCACTTACTGTGGCAGGGAGCGCCTCTCCCGCAACTCTGCCCAGCCCATGCTGCCCGCCTCCGTGATGTGCCCAGGGTCTGCGTGCGAGGGGCGCCTGCCTGACAGTGAGTCAGGGGCAAAGCCGATATGAGCAGACACTTTCCCACAGCTGGACCTCTTCTCACGCCCACTCTCTGCTCAAGTCACTTCCTGCCCCTCTCCTCCCTCTGTCCAGATCTGTGCTCCCGCCCTTTGGGGCCCCCCTCTGCTGAGATCAGAGGGATGGGCAAGAACCCCTCCTCGCCCCGTCTCGGGGAGGGAAGGTCTGGTCCGGACCCAGCCTGGCCCTGTGGGAAGCTCCTGGGGAGAAGGGGCGCAGATCCACGTGCAGCCCCCACTCCAGGCCGGGTCTTGCAGTCTCTGGCTGGGTATGAGCTAGAAACAAACAGAGCTTGGAAGGATGCTCAGAGCACAGATGAGGCGGAGGACGCCCAGGAAAAGTTGTAAACACTGATGTTAGAGTGGCCCTTTATAGCACAGCACCGGTCCGGAGCCAGATCACCTCGGTGGGCACGCCCCGTGCTAGGCTTCAACATACCAAGAGCTGCCCCACTAGCTTTTTGGGGTGTTCGTAGGGGGGCTGGAAGGGGCATACCATAACGTCCGATGTGCCAGTCCGCCTGTATGAGTTCTGCTGAAGTAATAAAGGGATGCTCAGAGTAGCAATGTCATGTGCTGCTGAGAAGTGCTTGCATTGTTCTTCAGTTGCATTTATATAGCGCTTAGCAGACCTGGCGAGGCGCCGCAGCGCATTAGCAGATGGTTAGCATAGCACACCCTGGACTGCTTGGTTGTGATAGTACACAATCTCAGTGCGGAGTATGTGAGGAGTGTTCTGGGGTCGTGCAGGGTCCAGGGGGCTGCTCTTATGTGTTCTTGCTTGGATGCAGTGGTTGTGCCTGCTTGAGGGGCTCTTTATAGGGTCCACCCAGGAGTGCTTGGGGACCAGCCCACCCCGTGAACTGGATGTAAGTAGCCGTGATAGATGCTCTATATAATCCCCCTGGAGATACAGGTGCCTGGGTTCAGGGTTAATTTGTGCCGGTGCTCGATTCCAGTGCTTGTTCTTAGTGCGCCGTCCTACCTAGCAGCAGGTTCGTAGAAGCGTGCTCATGTCGGGTGATGGTCTGCCGTGGTGCCCAGACAGGGCACCGCCTCCCCCCCGGAGCCTAGTGCACACAGCCCAGGGCACCGCCTCCCCCCCGGAGCCTAGTGCACACAGCCCAGTGCACCACCTCCCCCGGTGCCATCACAGAGCACCACCTACCCCGGTGCCTAGTGCCAGACAGTGCACCACCTCCACTGGTGCCCACACAGAGCACCACCTCCCCGGTGCCCAGACAGTTTACCACCTCCCCCGATGCCCACACAGTGCACCACCTCCCCGGTGCTATCACAGAGCACCACCTCCCCGCTGCCAAGTGCACAGACAGTGCACCACCTCCCCGATGCCCACACGGTGCACCACCTGCCCCGGTGCCCAGTGCACAGACAGTGCACCACCTCCCCCGGTGCCCAGTGCACAGACAGTGCACCACCTCCCCCGGTGCCCAGTGCACAGACAGTGCACCACCTCCCCCGATGCCCACACAGTGCACCACCTCCCCCGCTGCCAAGTGCACAGACAGTGCACCACCTCCCCAGTGCCCACACAGTGCACCACCTCCCCAGTGTCAACACAGTGCACCGCCTCCCCAGTACCCACAGAGAGCACCACCTCCCCGGTGCCTAGTGCAGACAGTGCACCACCTCCCCTGTGCCCAGTGCATAGACAGTGCACCACCTCCCCCGGTGCCCAGTGCACAGACAGTGCACCACCTCCCCCGGTGCCCACACAGAGCACCACCTCACCCGGTGCCCACACAGAGCACCACCTCCCCCGCTGCCAAGTGCACAGACAGTGCACCACCTCCCCAGTGCCCACACAGTGCACCACCTCCCCAGTGCCAACACAGTGCACCGCCTCCCCAGTACCCACAGAGAGCACCACCTCCCCCGGTGCCTAGTGCAGACAGTGCACCACCTCCCCTGTGCCCAGTGCCTACACAGAGCACCACCTCCCCCGGTGCCCACACAGAGCACCACCTCCCACGGTGCCTAGTGCACAGACAGTGCACCACCTCCGCCGGTGCCCAGTGCAGACAGTGCACCACCTCCCCAGAGCACCACCTCCCCCGGTGCCCAGTGCACAGACAGGGCACCACCTCCCCCGGTGCCCAGTGCAGACAGTGCACCACCTCCCCCGGTGCCCACACAGAGCACCACCTCCCCCGCTGCCAAGTGCACAGACAGTGCACCACCTCCCCCGGTGCCTACACAGAGCACCACCTCCCCCGGTGCCCACACAGAGCACCACCTCCCACGGTGCCTAGTGCACCACCTCCGCCGGTGCCCAGTGCAGAGCACCACCTCCCCCTGTGCCCACAAAGAGCACCACCTCCCCCGGTGCCCAGTGCACCACCTCCCCTGGTGCCCAGTGCACAGACAGTGCACCACCTCCCCGGGTGCCCAGGAGACAGTGCACCTCCTCCCCCAGTGCACAGTGCATACACAGTGCACCACCTCCCCCGGTGCCCAGTGCAGACAGTGCACCACCTCCCCCGGTGCCCACACAGAGCACCACCTCCCCCAGTGCCCACAAAGAGCACCACCTCCCCCGGTGCCCAGTGCACAGACAGTGCACCACCTCCCCCGGTGCCATCACAGAGCACCACCTCCCCCGGTGCCCACACAGAGCACCACCTCCCCCGGTGCCCAGTGCAGACAGTGCACGACCTCCCCCGGTGCCCAGTGCAGACAGTGCACCTCCTCCCCCAGTGCACGGTGCATACACAGTGCACCACCTCCCCCGGTGCCCAGTGCACACAGTGCACCACCTCCCCCGGTGCCTAGTGGACAGAGTGCACCACATCCCCCGGTGCCTTGGGCATAGACAGTGCACCACCTCCCCCGGTGCCCACACAGAGCACCACCTCCCCCGGTGCCCACACAGTGCACCACCTCCCCCGGTGCCCAAACAGAGCACCACCTCCCCCAGTGCCCACAAAGAGCACCACCTCCCCCGGTGCCCAGTGCACAGACGGTGCACCACCTCCCCCGGTGCCATCACAGAGCACCACCTCCCCCGGTGCCCAGTGCAGACAGTGCACGACCTCCCCCGGTGCCCAGTGCAGACAGTGCACCTCCTCCCCCAGTGCACAGTGCATACACAGTGCACCACCTCCCCCGGTGCCCAGTGCAGACAGTGCACCACCTCCCCCGGTGCCTAGTGGACAGAGTGCACCACATCCCCCGGTGCCTTGGGCATAGACAGTGCACCACCTCCCCCGGTGCCCACACAGAGCACCACCTCCCCCGGTGCCCACACAGAGCACCACCTCCCCCGGTGCCCACACAGACCACCACCTCCCACGGTGCCTAGTGCACAGACAGAGCACCACCTCCCCCGGAGCCCACACAGAGCACCACCTCCCCCGGTGCCCAGTGCAGACAGTGCACCACCTCCCCCGGTGCCCAGTGCAGACAGTGCACCTCCTCCCCCAGTGCACAATGCATACACAGTGCACCACCTCCCCCGATGCCCAGTGCAGACAGTGCACCACCTCCCCCGGTGCCTAGTGGACAGAGTGCACCACATCCCCTGGTGTCCAGTGCATAGACAGTGCACCGCCTCCTCCCCGGAGCCTAGTGCACACAGCCCAGTGCACCACCTCCCCCGGTGCCCACTGCACAGACAGTGCACCACCTCCCCCGGTGCCATCACAGAGCACCACCTACCCTGGTGCCTAGTGCCAGACAGTGCACCACCTCCACTGGTGCCCACACAGAGCACCACCTCCCCCGGTGCCCAGACAGTTTACCACCTCCCCCGATGCCCACACAGTGCACCACCTCCCCCGGTGCTATCACAGAGCACCACCTCCCCCGCTGCCAAGTGCACAGACAGTGCACCACCTCCCCCGATGCCCACACGGTGCACCACCTGCCCCGGTGCCCAGTGCACAGACAGTGCACCACCTCCCCCGGTGCCCAGTGCACAGACAGTGCACCACCTCCTCCGATGCCCACACAGTGCACCACCTCCCCCGCTGCCAAGTGCACAGACAGTGCACCACCTCCCCAGTGCCCACACAGTGCACCACCTCCCCAGTGCCAACACAGTGCACCGCCTCCCCAGTACCCACAGAGAGCACCACCTCCCCCGGTGCCTAGTGCAGACAGTGCACCACCTCCCCTGTGCCCAGTGCATAGACAGTGCACCACCTCCCCCGGTGCCCAGTGCACAGACAGTGCACCACCTCCCCCGGTGCCCACACAGAGCACCACCTCACCCGGTGCCCACACAGAGCACCACCTCCCCCGCTGCCAAGTGCACAGACAGTGCACCACCTCACCCGTGCCTACACAGAGCACCACCTCCCCCGGTGCCCACACAGAGCACCACCTCCCACGGTGCCTAGTGCACAGACAGTGCACCACCTCCGCCGGTGCCCAGTGCAGACAGTGCACCACCTCCCCCGATGCCCACACAGAGCACCACCTCCCCCGGAGCCCACACAGAGCACCACCTCCCCCGGTGCCCAGTGCACAGACAGGGCACCACCTCCCCCGGTGCCCAGTGCAGACAGTGCACCACCTCCCCCGGTGCCCACACAGAGCACCACCTCCCCCAGTGCCCACAAAGAGCACCACCTCCCCCGGTGCCCAGTGCACAGACAGTGCACCACCTCCCCCGGTGCCCAGTGCACAGACAGTGCACCACCTCCCCCGGTGCCATCACAGAGCACCACCTCCCCCGGTGCCCACACAGAGCACCACCTCCCCCGGTGCCCAGTGCAGACAGTGCACAACCTCCCCCGGTGCCCAGTGCAGACAGTGCACCTCCTCCCCCAGTGCACAGTGCATACACAGTGCACCACCTCCCCCGGTGCCCAGTGCAGACAGTGCACCACCTCCCCCGGTGCTAAGGGCACAGCCAGTGCACCACCTCCCCCGGTGCCTAGTGGATAGAGTGCACCACATCCCCCGGTGCCTTGGGCATAGACAGTGCACCACCTCCCCCGGTGCCCACACAGAGCACCACCTCCCCCGGTGCCCACACAGAGCACCACCTCCCCCGGTGCCCACACAGACCACCACCTCCCACGGTGCCTAGTGCACAGACAGTGCACCACCTCCCCCGATGCCCACATAGAGCACCACCTCCCCCGGAGCCCACACAGAGCACCACCTCCCCCGGTGCCCAGTGCAGACAGTGCACCACCTCCCCCGGTGCCCAGTGCAGACAGTGCACCTCCTCCCCCAGTGCACAATGCATACACAGTGCACCACCTCCCCCGATGCCCAGTGCAGACAGTGCACCACCTCCCCCGGTGCCTAGTGGACAGAGTGCACCACATCCCCTGGTGTCCAGTGCATAGACAGTGCACCACCTCCCCCGGTGCCCAGTGCAGACAGTGCACCACCTCCTCCGGTGCCCACACAGAGCACCACCTCCCCCGCTGTCCAGTGCACAGACAGTGCACCACTCCCCCGGTGCCCACACAGAGCACCACCTCCCTCAGTGCCCACACAGAGCACCACCTCCCCCGGTGCACAGTGCACAGAGCCCAGTGCATCACCTCTACCTGTGCCCACTGCACAGACAGTGCACCACCTCCCCCGCTGCCCAGTGCACCACCTCCCCTGGTGCCTAGTGCACAGACAGTACACCAGCTACCCCATTGCCTAGTGCACAGACAGTGGACCACCTCCCCAGTGCCCACACAGTGCACCACCTCCCCCGCTGCCAAGTGCACAGACAGTGCACCACCTCCCCCGATGCCTAGTGTACATACAGTGCACCACCTCCCCGCAGCCCAGTGCACCACCTCCCCCGGGGCCTAGTGAATAGACAGTGCACCAACTCCCTCAGGGCCCACACTGAGCACCACCTCCCCCGGTGCCTAGTGCACAGAGCCCAGTGCACCACCTCTCCCTGTGCCCACTGCACAGACAGTGCACCACCTCCCCCGGTGCCTAGTGTACAGACAGTGCACCACCTCCCCCGCTGCCCAGTACACCACCTCCCCCGGTGCCTAGTGCACAGACAGTGCACCACCTCCCCCAGTGCCTAGTGCACAGACAGTGCACCACCTTCCCAGTGCCCACACAGTGCACCACCTCCCCCGCTGCCCAGTGCACAGACAGTGCACCACCTCCCCCGGAGCCCACACAGAGCACCACCTTCCCCGGTGCCTAGTGCACAGCCAGTGCACCACCTCCCCAGTGCCCACACAGTGCACCACCTCCCCCGATGCCCAGTGCACAGACAGTGCACCACCTCCCCCGGTGCCTAGTGCACAGACAGTGCACCACCTCCCTAGTGCCCACATAGTGCACCACCTCCCCCGCTGCCCAGTGCACAGACAGTGCACCACCTCCCCCGGTGCCTAGTGCCCACACAGTACACCACCTCCCCCACTGCCCAGTGCACAGACAGTGCACCACCTCCGCACGGCAAACCTCTGCTCTGACACAAGCCTCCAGAAATTTCAGTTAACAAAAAGTTAATTTCTTTAATATCTGCACCGGAAGCATTTCACTTTAGTGTACGAGACTGTCTAAGGCACTGAAGTGACACGCGTGAGCTACGTATTTTAAAGAAACACACTTTTCTTTTATCGATAGACTGGTGAATGGTATCACTGCATTCAGGGCACTAGTGGGGCGGTCCTGGCTGGTAAAAACTGACCTTGAAACCGGTCCCATCAGATCTTGTGTTCATCACGTCCTTAACTTTACAGACACATCCATGCAAGCGGAGCAGTCAGTCCCTGCTGACACTACAGGTCTTTTTACTTCACCTTTCATTCCGTAAGAGAACTGGATTTTTTCAGATGTCCTTTGCAGTTTTTTAAGCACAGGAGCATAGCGCACACTGTGAACTGAGTCACCTCTATGTGTCTGGGAGAAGTCAGAAGGTGGGGTGGGGGGGCAGAGGGGAAGGTATTCACAGCGGGGAACATAGAAAGCTCTGAAGCCTAGCCTGTAGGCACTGAGAGTTTCTTACATTGCCTGTGCGTGGGCATTACAGTATTTAGACTACAGGCACATTCAATCCCTGGCCTCTCTGCTGAGCGCTCAGAGTGATCGTCACTTATGCACAAACTATAATTGTGGAAAAGCGTGAGAAGGAAGCCATCACAGCTGTCAAAATATAAACAGCACCAGAGGAAAAGAAATGCTATCTTTGCAACTGGGTGGGTTGTGGGTGGAAAGGGTCAAGTGGAGAAGAAATGAGGCATGTGCAGGAGGAGAGAGTGAAACGACTGTGCCGAAAAGGAAAGATAATGTGAGACAGCCAAAGGGAAGAGTTCAGAATATATGGAGAGAAAGGGTATAAGAAAGTGTCTAACAGAGTAAGAGACTGTAGAGGAAACTTAAGTGAGGGGCAGCACAGGAGCGACTGAGACACACCGAAGACCCCCACCATTTCCACGGTCCTTATTAATATTTGTTTCAATTCTGACAGTATTATACTGAATTAATGTAGATATAAATTATTCACAGCAATATCAGTTGTCACTCATTTGTTAATTCTGAATATAGAATTTGACACCAAGTTAGGTGTGAGGCAAACAAAATATTAGGTACTAATACATTGCCAATTAAGAATGTAATACATATAGATGCTGGTCATCGAAAAGTGCCCCTGAGTGGGAGGCAGCATTACATTTTATATCAGACTGAAATCTAGTCAGTATAAACAGTAATAACTTGCATCGGGATCTACCATGCAACTTTATAATACAGATTTTGTTTTATAATTATTGATTATATCTTTGTGACGGGAGACATGTTAGAGGGCACTTGGTGTATGGAATTATTTAAATCAGCAATAGCCATCACAAGCCTCTAACATTCATGTATTTACTACTAGATGCATCCAATCCTTGTGCCACGACTGGAAAACCTTTCTACCAATCATCTTTGCAAAAGATCATTTAAAAACTAGCTTTAGCTTGGTCTCCAAAAACGTTCAAGAAGCAGGACGGTTCACACCATTAAAACACACACACACAAAAAAAATTATAGAAAAACTAGGAAAAGTGCTTATAGGAGATCAAACTGTCACCAATGCCAAAGCATGCTTGGAGAAACTGGAAGGAACTATCAAGCAGTTTAAACAAATAATTATTACTAAAAAGACAAAGAAACATCAAAAAGATATCAAGAATACAAAGGGGAACAAACTTATCCGTCCCTCAGAGAAGATGTTTTTCACCGAGGCCAGAGTGACAGGCCAGGTATACAGCACCTAGCATAGTCACATTTTCAGATAGAGACGATAATCAACAGACAAGTACAGGGCTCGAGTTAGCGAGCTACACTTAGCCATTCTTTTTTTAGGCAGAGGCCACAGGACAAACTCTGAGAGAATCAAGAGGTGGCAGAAGACAAGGATACTACATGAACCAATATACACCCAGTCAACGCCAACTCGCAACTAGTTCTACAAATGGTAGAACATGTAGAACAGTCAGAAATGGGTTAAACATTGGAATAGGATGAGATCTGTCTAATCAAGTATTGAGCCAGTAGAGTTACGGGTCCTGAAAGAAGAGCGATCATTTGTTCCCACACATAGAAATGAAGTCTTTCAACTCGGCTCAAATTATTTTGCTTTTTAAAATCATTTCAGCTTAAATTCTTTTTCGCCACGCATGAATCCGAGCACTCTCATGACGTTACTAGCCTGCCTTGTCATCCCCACATTCTTTCTTTCTTCTAACACCATGTCTAAAGAAAAATTGAGTTTTGAAAATGTAATACTGTTAGAAATCAAGACATTGTTAAAAAAAAACCTAAGTATATCAAATACAACATGATTAAACCCCAATATGTAACACTTAATATCTTGTACATGGTTGGACTTGGACCCATCTGCAGGGTCATCCTCAAACTTTTTGCCTTCAACCTTTTATTTTCTGAACCTGTTTTTGTTGGCTTTTACGACTCTAGCACTGGTTATCAGTGCTAAAGTGCGCAAACTGCTTGGGCTTTCTCCCCTAAACACTGTATAATTGTCTTGTTCCCAATTGGCACATCTAATTTACTTTTAAGTCCCTAGTAAAGTGGTACCCCATGTACCCATGGCCAGTAAATTAAATGCTACTGGTGGGCCTGCAGCACTGCTAGTGCCACCCACTTAAGTAGCCCTGTAAAACAAGCCCTAAGCCTGCCCCTGCAGCCTGTGTGCAGTTTTGAACTGCCATTTTGACCTGAAAAAAGAAAGTGTTACAGATGACGAAGTACACGTAGTAAACAGAAGGATCTTCTTTATTCCATCTTAACACCATCACAGGTTCCAGTCAGCTGGAGTCAGCTGTGGAATGTTCATGTATTCTTGCCTGGCACCAACCAAGGGGGAGGAGGGCAGGGGGGTGGGCGGGGCGTACCAAGTGTAGATTACAACACATCTCCTTACATAGGGAAGGGAAAGGGGGAAAGAGTCGGAAGGGGTAAAAGGAGAAAACAGGGCACTTCCAGGATGCGACAACACCAACTTGATATATAGCAATAGCAACATATAAAGAGCTATGTGAAACAATAATCTCTTGCCCATCTCGGCGCAGTCGTAGGTCTTAGTGATCTCCTATGAGCCACATTGGCATTTCCCCCCATAGGAGCGTTGACTTGGGGGATTTGTGCCTCCCTGTGAGGAACAATTCTGTCCATGCTCCAAGTTTGCCCATTGGTAAGCGTAACTACATTTCTTCCTACCTTGACTACCTTCATGGGTTCTGAGAATCTTGTGGCCTCCCTCCTGCGTTGTTTAGGAAGATCAACGCGGACCCAATCCCCTTCACTGACCGTGCAAGACTTCACGTGTTTATTTGCATCATATCTGACCTTGTACTTGGCTTGATGACTGGCAACACGTTCCCTAATCTCGTCACGATTCACAGCAAAGGTGTTCTCTCTCTTAAGGGGAGGGGAGAGTCTGGTTTTGGGGACCCTACCCTTGAGCGAACTGAAGGGGGACACCCCTGTGACCAGGTTAGGGGTTGTACGATAGGCCCAAAATGTGTCTTGCAATGTGTCCTCTGCCGAGATGCCTAAGATCTCCGCACGCTGTAAGCACTCTTTTACCATGCGATTCATGCGTTCTACCAACCCGTTGGCCCGGGGACAATATAGGGCCGTTTTGTGGTGGGTGATACCCATTTCAGATAGGAATTCAGACATGTTCTCTGAGGTAAACTGTACCCCATTATCGGTTACCAAGGTATCCGGGATCCCCTCCTCAAAGAATACGTCCCTTAGGAATTTTACCATTGCTTTCGTGTCAATCTGGTGCACGCACTTGTAGACGACCCACCTAGTGTGGTAGTCCACCATGACCAACAAGAACCGTTCCTTCAAGGACTTTAGGTTGAGGGGACCGATAATGTCCAGAGCTAATTTGGACCATGGTTTATCTGGCACGATGACAGGAGATAGGGGAGGTTTCCTTGTCTGTTGTATTTTGTCTGAACGGCTACATTCAAGACAGTCTCTCACAGTATGCTCTGCCATGGTATCCATCCCCGGCCACCAGTTATCCAATCTTATTTTGTTTTTTGTGAGGCTGCGCCCCAGGTGACCAATATGGGCTAGGTCCACAATTTTTTGTCTAAGTGCTACAGGTGGAACAATTTTCTCACCCCTGCAAACTGTCCCCTCTTGGATGTTTAATTCCAGTTTTACATCCCAGAACCCGCTCAATGAGGTGGCGACTTTACACTTCTCATCGGGCCACCCTTTGACAATAAAGCCTTTGAGGATCTTCATTTCCTCATCATTGCGTACACACTCTTCCCATTCTTCTCTTTTTAGGCACGAAACCTTCAGAATTACATCATCAGTAACAACATGCGGTAAACTGTCATCAACCTCCATAGGTGAGCGAGAGAGGAAATCCGCCACCACATTTTTTGAACCTGGCATATACTTAACATTGTAATTGTACCCTTCCAGCCCCAAAATCCACCTTGCTATTCTGGGTGTGGTCTTTTCTGACCCTTTAGTTGTGAATGCATACATGAGGGGTTTGTGGTCGGTTTTCACGGTGAAGGGATTGCCCCACAGAAAGAAGTGAAAGTGTTTGATGGCCCATGCGCAAGCAAGCGCTTCTTTTTCGACTACGGAGTAATTTGCTTCTGCTCCTTTAAGGGCGCGAGAAGCGAACGCAACCACTTGTTCCTTGCAGTTGACGATCTGGGTGAGACTAGCACCCAATCCTCTATTACTCGCGTCAGTGTACAAGACAGTGGGCTTGGTGGGGTCAAATCTGCCCAACGATGGGGCTGAGGCAATGCTCTCCTTCACTGTGAAGAACGCCGCTTGGCAATCTTCGCTCCACACGAAAGGGGTCCTTGCTTTAAGTAAAGCCCTTAAAGGTTCTACATGCTTGCGTAATTCCTGACAAACTTCGCATAGTATTCTGATAACCCCAAGAATGACTTTAAGTCCTCCGCACACCCTGGAGCTGCTGTTCCCTGAATGGCTTCTACTAGGTCAATCTTAGGTTTGATACCATCATGAGAAATGGTATGGCCTAGGTACTCAACAGATCCTACCCCAATGCGACACTTGTCCCTCTTTAAGGTCAAGCCCGCCGCCTCCAGTTTGGTTAGTACCTCCCTCAAAATGGTATTATGTTCTTCCAGGTCTTTTCCATAAATGAGGATGTCGTCCTGGAAGCACATGGTGCACTGAATGTCCTTTAGCACGTGTTGCATGATCCTCTGGAAGGCAGCGGCTGCTGAGGCTAACCCGAAGGGCTTGCGCTTGTACTGGAACGCTCCCAGCGGGGTTATGAAGGAAGTTAAGTGGCGGGAGTCAGGGTGTAGCTCTACTTGGTGGTAGGCGGACGAGAGGTCTAACACACTGAAACAACTCGCGTCTTTGATTAAGGTGAGGACCTCATGAATACGTGGCAGGGGATGCCTATCCACCCATATGTTACTGTTAAGGTCCCTCAGGTCCACACATAACCTGATCTCTTTGCTGGACGCCTTAGTCGTAAGGACAATGGGGGCCAACCACTGCGAGCTTTCTATGGGCTCAATGACCCCTTGTGACAGGAGTTTATCTAATTCTGCTCTGAGAGGTGTTTGCATCATGTGAGGTATGGGCCTAACCTTGTGGGCCACTGGTCTAGCCTTTGCTTTCAGCTTGATAGAGTGTTGATAGTTTCTCAGTAGACCTAGTTTGTCCGTAAAGACCTCAGGAAAGTCGTTGCAAACTTCTGTCCCCCCCACAGACGGGTCTACTAGAAGGACTTGGTCAGGGCTATTGGGGTCTAATTTGATGCCCAGTTCCCTCTGGTGTTTCCACCCCAACAAGTTGGATCCCTTCTGTGTGATGTAGATTTTGCCCACAGTACTTCTCCCTTTAAACCCTATGTTCATGGTTGTCATGCCTATCAAGGGTATGGGGTCCCCATTATAACCCCCTGGATGTATGTCAGGAGGCTGTACGCCCTGTTGCCATGAGGGGAACAACTTGGTAAATGCCTCCGCTTCCACTAATGTGTAGGGTGAGCAAGAATCGGCGAAGACCGTCACCTCCCTTTTATCCAAGGTGAAAGTGCAAGACGGGAACTCATTCGTCTTTTCGCCGTTTTTTAGTTGGAAAACTAGTTTCTTTTCTTGGGGAAGATCTTGTTCTATGGCCAAAACAGATTTGGTTTGGTGATCATTACACATCCTGGCCAAGTGACCCCTCCTTCCGCACTTATGACAGGTAACCGATCTGTCTTGACACCCTGTAAAATTAGCTAGATGAGTAGGGTTACCGCACCTATAACATTTGAGTTTAGTGCCTGTAGGAAGGCCACTGGGACCTTTGTTCCTGCTCTCCTTAGTGACCTCTTGTTTGCTTATTGCGTTTACTTCTGCATTTTTGTCTCCGTCCCCTTTTATTGCTACCATACAATCAGCAGTGTGCTCAATCCCTACCGCTATGTCTATAGCTTGTTTCAGGTCAGGATTAGCGACTAATAACCTTTCTTGTATCTTACTGTTGTTGGTGCACCCTACCAACTGATCTCTGATGAGGGAATCTTGCAATGCATCGAATTCACATGTATAAGCCAGGCCTTTAAGAGCCGCAATGTACGTTTTGACCTTCTCATTCTTCCCCTGTACCCTTGAAAAGAACTTATGCCTTTCCAACACCACGTTAATTCTTTTACCAAAATGTTTTTCAAGTCTATTGACTGCCGCTAGGTACACGTTCTCATCGTCATCACTATCCTCATCTTCATCTTCTTCTGCTGAAATATTGTCATATGTCTTACGACCTTCAATCCCTAGGTTGTGAAGCAGGGTATGTAATTTCCTAAGGGCAGAGAATTTTTCTCCTCCAATTGCTATAAGATAGGATTCCAGCAGCCCGAACCATTGCTTCCATGGTAACTGTGGCTCCCCCACTTCATTGAGGAACGGGGGTGGTTGTGACATGTTTGTACTGGCCATTTTGATCCAGATGGGCTCACTAGATGTTGCTACCTTATGGTTACCACCCGCTTGTAGAAAAGTACACAGCTGTAAGTTGGTTTCCAACAATGGCTCTAAGTCAAATAGCCTGAAAGTCCTGCAGTCCCTGTCTGCGTTTTAGAGCAAGACCGGCTGTTACTGATGCATGGGGGAAAGGTCAGCTGTGCTTGTCAGTGTATAATGGAGTGACAAGCGTGTGGCACCATGTGTGGATGAGGTTTAACCCCCCCTTTGACCTCTGTGCTTATGCCCACACGAAGAAAAACTCTCAAATAACGTTACTTGCTGTGCCTGCCAGCGATAGAAATGGAGCAGGCTTGTAGATGTGGCGGTGAGGAAAGGGTTAACCCTCCCAAACTCTTCCCTGGGGACCGCCTCTCAATGCGCCTCACCGCCGTAGACGATGACGTGCTGAAGTGGAAAGCTGCTTGCCTGAGGAAATTGAAGCGCCGTAGCTTCCTCTGAGAGGGAACCAACTTCAGCGGCAGGACCCGTGTTGACCTGAAGTCTTGGTTAGCCACCCACAACGATGGAAGTACTGCACCTCTGCCTCGCGTCGATCTTTCCACAGTAGGAGGGCAATGACCGGCTGCCGCTATCGCATGCGTCTCCTCACAAGGTGAACCTCCCCACAGGAGGCTTGGGGAGACGCTCGCGCGCTCGCGGTACTGCCTTATGAAAACGCCTTCCTCGCTGCAATCTTTCCCCGCTGGAGACTGCCAACATGCTCTGATTGCCTGCGCCTCCTTCCCACAGCAGTAAATCGCCCAGGATAATACGCTGTTCAGCCACACCGTCAGCTGTAGACCGGGCCCCCACCTTCTAACTCAGGCACTCAGCACTCGTGACAGGATCGTAGAAACCGCCACAGGGACTGCCTGCCTCTTCAATAAGCGCTTAACTTCTTTCCAATAGCGCTAGCTTCGCATGCCTAGAAGGGTTGCCCCACGAAAATCTCACCTCGACTGCCTCAGTTCCTCACCGGAGGGTCACGTGTGGGCTGGAAACATCCATCAAAGCATTCCCTGCGAAGATTAAGGCAGCGTGAAGCAGAAATCCTCATCCGGCATGCACGTTGTCAGGTAGGATGTACTACTACTTCACTTATTATGATTAATTAATTACAGGCTGCAACTGGAGTACGTATTGGGGGTGATGGTGAACCGTCCCCACACGGTTGTTCGTCGCCAGTGTTACAAATGACGAAGTACACGTAGTAAACAGAAGGATCTTCTTTATTCCATCTTAACACCATCACAGGTTCCAGTCAGCTGGAGTCAGCTGTGGAATGTTCATGTATTCTTGCCTGGCACCAACCAAGGGGGAGGAGGGCAGGGGGGTGGGCGGGGCGTACCAAGTGTAGATTACAACAGAAAGCTTTTGACGGGTCTAAACCTTCCTTTTTAATACATACATGTCACCCCTAGGGTAGGCCCTAAATAGCCCATGGGACAGGGTGAAGTGTATTTAAAAATTGGACATGAAGTTTTAACATTTACATGTCCTGGTAGTGAAAAACTCTTACATTTGTTTTTCTCTCCCATAGGCTAATTTTGGGTTCCCTTATTACATTTATTAAGTGGTAATTTTGAATTGGGAGCAGGTAGACAGATCGAGATTGGTGTTCAAAGAATTGTAATTAAAAGCCTTCTTTAATGGTAATGTCAGATTTTAAGTAAATTCTGAAAATGCAACTTCTGCGAAGTTGGCATCTTCTTGTCCTAAACATTTGGTGCCTGCAGCCTGATTCTGGGTCACATGACTAGGTGTAGCTGTCAATTGGTCTTTGTGTATTGCTCCTAGTCAGAGAGGCTAGGTGTTGGCACTATGGGCCACTCTGACTTTAAGAGGGGGAGGAACTGTCACCTGCCACACTTACACATCACAAAGGATCTGCCTGAACACAATCACAAAGGTTTTGTCACCAGTCTGTTGTGTCCCCAGACAAGCTGGAGCTACGGCAGGGAGGAAGGGGATGACAAACTTCAGGGGAGTGGAAACCTCCAGAACCTTCTCCTACTTCAAAGTGGGCCTCGGACCCAACTCTTCAGTACTCATTTGGATCTGTGGAAAACATAGAAGGACTTCTGTGCTGCTTTGCTGCAAAGACTGCCACGCTGTTGCCCAGCGCTGCTGCCCTCCTACCTGAGTGAGAAGTCCTAGACTTGCATCTTGAACACAGGACCCCGAGAGTGACTCCAAGGACTAGTTGGCTGGCCTCCTGATCAGAGCCTCAGGGACAGAACAGGCTCCAACAACCTTGAACCCAGTACTCTGCGAACTGCAAGTCCTGCCCTCCCAAGAAGTGCCACCTCAGTCCTGGACTCTTGGAAGTGGGTGTGAAGGTGCTCTGTCAACCCATCTGTGGCCTCAGCAGAACTGTTGCAGTATGACGCATTGCCTTACAAGACTCCGCATTGAACCGCTGAGTGACATATCCCCGACGCATGACTTAACAAAGCAAACTATCGGAACCGCCTCTGCCTGACGCAGGACCTTGCATCATCCACCGTAGCTCATCAGAACCACTGCTACTTAACGCACCTCCACGCAAGGCCCTCGCATTGCTTCTGCTGCACGACACACCCTCGATGCGGGACTTCTGCATCGCTCCGTAACCAAGATTTAAGGTACTTTGTTCAGTGGACCTAACTGGGTCCCTGGCGCCGGCTCACGCTCCATCACAGTCAGCCTGAACTTGTTACTTTGTCCTGGTTTTGCACGACCAGAAAACCACAGTTGGAGCTTTGTTCCTTTTCACTTAAATCTTTAAAATTGCATACCTCCGGTTCTACTGATTGTTTTTTTGTTGTTTGGTCTTAAATTACTACATTTTACTCTATTTTTCTAAATCGGTGTGGGATTTTTAATGTGTTTGTGTGTCACTTTATTATTGTGTGACTTGCTGTATAAATACACATTGCCTCTAACTTAAGCATGACTTCTTTTGTGCCAAGTCACCAGAGGGCTCACAGGTTAATTTGGGATTGCTTGTATTTCACCCTGACAGAGATTGTGGTTCTTGCTTGAGTAGGGCATTATATTAAACCAGCTAATAAAAGGTAGTTATCAAATAAAAAAACAGACTATGACTAAGAAAATGTGAAACAAATGCATATTGTAACCTTCTACAGTAGGTTATATAAAAATCCATATTCAGGTATTCGAAAAGAAATATTTGATCTGACACAAAGAGGGTTAGATGAAGCCTACCTGAGTGCAAGCAAATGTGCTAGCCTCAACAAATCTGACTACATAATTACAATTTTCTATACTTTATCAAAAACCCCAAAAATTAAAATCAACTCCATGGGTAGTAGGTGCACCTGCTTTTGCTGAATATGTTGATTATTTTATTAAACTTTTATACACATATTACGATCTAACACAAGAGACATCTTATGTGCTATTAAGGAAATCAAAGGGTTCCCTTTTGATTGTAGTAGATTTTCCTGTGACTATGAACATATGAAGCCTATTTATAGGACCACACCTCAAACTGAAGCCTTTACAGCAATAGATTCTGTACTAGAGACACGCACACAATCACACAGGATTCCTGTAATTCATTACTGTCTGTGCTTCTCTCAAACCGAACTATTTCATGTACAATAACTCTTTGTATGAACAATTCAAAGGCGCTGCAATGGGAGCTATTTTTGCACCCTATATTGCTAACCTGTATGTGGCAGTTTTTAAAGAAACAATTACAAGCAATAACCCAAAACCAATCCAATATAAGACAATGGGTACCTCACATAGAAGTGTTTTGATTTAGACAGGCCTTTTGCACAGGCTAGAGCCTTTTCCTGTTTGGGTCAATGTGCAAAACACCAATGTACATTATAACATGTATATTCAGGAAGCCTCAGGACTGCTCTATACATGTCTCTGAGCAATAAGTGTGGGCTATGGGTTACTTCAAAGAATCAAAAATTCTAGCATCTAAATTGGTAGCAAGAACTTACCCCTACTGCTTAATACCTAATATCTGAACACCTAGTTAAAGTGAAAAAAAAATCCAATAATTCGCGTCTTTTGTGTGTTACGAATTTTGGTACCAAAACTAATGACATTAAGAATATAATTTTGAAGAATTGGCATCTTATAAATAGACAGTTTTCAAATAGAACAGCCACTCTTTGCTTTTACAAATAGGCTGTAACCTCAGACATAAATGTGATGAAGCATATGAAGAACCAAGGAAAAAATACTTTGACACAGCAGCGGTCCTGGTGTAGTGTAGCTCCTATTTCCCTAATAGGCTCTGCGCATTGGAATAATATATCCTATAGGTTTGACATAGGACTAAGGTCAGTATGTCCATATCGAGTATATTAAACTTAATTACTTGTGCCAGCTAGCTCAGAGGCCACTAGAAACTCCTTGACAACAAGAAGGGAGTAGTTTCTGGCAGCCACAAAACATGACCACTGTGTTTCCTTTTAGAATCAGAACGTGTCCCAGGGTCGTAGAAACAATGGATAACTATTTCACTCAGCTCAATCGTGCATGCTTAGTTTTCTCCAAGTTACACAGAAATAACAGACGGGCGTTTCAATAAAAGATTTATTGAACAGTCTTGTTTCTGGTGTAAGTAAAATGTGCTGTTACGATCACAAGACAGTATGCGAGATAAATAATGTACAGTGTGAGCAGTAGAAATAAATAATACTGTGAGAGCATTATCTTTTAGTACATATGTCCTTACATAAATAACACAGACTAAAAATGCGAGTACTCATACGATGCGTTTCTAAGCTAGTTCTACCCCAATGTACCTAACCTAACCTAGGTGTAGGGAGAGGTAGGAAGTAGGTGAAGTATTCCTTACTATGGTATACTAAGAGTATGTTAAGCCTAGTATGCCAAGAGTCCCTCTAGGTTCTTATCAGCTCCATACCTGAAGAATGAGAGAGGTAGGAATCTCTTTGCCAGACTCGAACTCCAACACCCCGCAAGGGAAGTCAGATCACTGGAAGCTGGACTCTCTGCGTGCAGGGATGACAGCGTCTTCTCAGTGCGTCAGGCCGGGAAACGGCCTCCTCTGAAGTCTAGGTCTCCTCTGGTTTACAGGGGCTAGGGAAGGTATATTTATACCTGAGAGTACCTAGGAATGTTAGTATTGACGTGAGTCGGACAGCGAAAGACGTCATGAATGAACCCCTAAGGAATAATGGTTCATGCATAATATATGAGTCCTTGAAGAAATCAATAGTCCTGGACTAGGGAAACTCCCGCAGCCTAAGGGTCTGTTCTTCATGTACTCGTTGTGACGTTAGGGTGGACGGATGTCGGAGATCATGCCTGTATTTGGAGTGCACTGTTTAATGCCTAAATAAGGGCTGGGATTTTATGCCTATATGAGGGCAGGGCGAATTGTGCCTATATAAGGACATGATACTGGAAAGCCCGTTTATGGACACCCTAAGAGGAATACAACACTCACTCCACTTTCGTGTGTACGATAATACTAAAATGCTAAACATTTAAAATGCTAAACATTAAATGGAGTACCGCATATTTACAAATATTTCTTAAAAGCATTAAAAAACATAGTAAAAAATGCAAAAGGTACTGTACATTTGAAACAAATGCTTTTCATTTCAGGCATAAAGTTCGTAAATAAATGCAATTGGAATGAAAGAAGCAGTAATATTTACATGTGACAGAAAATGATCGATAAGTTGTTCAAAAATCAAAGTCATTTTATGTCATGAAAATTAATGAACTGTTTTAGACACACAAGATAAGATGACTAAGTGTCCGTGGAAGTACCGCCAAGTCTGTACTATAAGGCTAGTTCTACTTTAAGCAGATTGAAGTGCCATTTTCGTTCGAAAAAATGGGAAAAAGTTCAATTTTGGTAGAGTTCCAAGTTTTTGTAGAATGAAGGCCAAATTGTTACTGAATCTCTGGAACACTGTATGCTGAATCAGAGTCAGTTTACGGGTCTGGTGTAAACATGAGATCATCTATTTCTATAGACAAAACATCATTCACTGTAGTTGGTGTCAGTTGGAACACCTCGTGAAGTAGATTAATTGCACAGAGATGGGAAGCATTGCTTTCAGCATTGGTCGCAGCAGCAATGTTCGCGTCCGTTGTTACCTGTGTGCCTGTAGTTCTTTCTCGTACCTCAGCAGCAGCCGGAAGCGTCTGTGAGATCTCAATGAATGCTGACATCAGGATTGGTAGCCTCTGGGGACAACACAGAGCATGGGCCGTTATCGGGTCCAGCAGAGTATCGATATCCGTTGGCGTAGCTGATGGAAATGTTAGACAGGTGTCCAACACGCATTCTTCACCGCATAGCAGGCATCGTAGAACAGGTAAGATGCAATCTTGCCAGATTGGTCTGAATGACAGGAACCAAGTTGTATTAAGGTCCCGTAGACGAGTCATGCCCAAAAGCTGTACTATTCGCTCACGGCACTTTCGTTCAAGGAGAGCTTTCTCCATTTCGCTCGGAGTGATGTCTGCGAATAGGCTGGCCATAGCGCAATAGCAGGAAGAGAAATAGAATTCCGGCAATAAGTGCTAGAATTAATGGTATGCCACCAAACACCGAATGTGCAAAGTTCGGGATGATTCCAAGTATTGCCTGGAAAGGTGCTAACAGACCGGAGCAGATGCTCTTAAATACATGTACAATTCCGGTTGTATCGGACATATTGAAGATACGTCCTATCATTTCTACGAAATGTATAGGGCAGTTTGTACGTATTAAAGTCTGTATCTCAGCCGAAGTCCTTGCTACTTGTAGATCATAGGTTTCTTTGGCCGAGGTCAAAGGTACTGTTTGCTGTAAAAGCATGGCTTTCATTCTGCTCAAAGTATCAAATCTTATAAAAGAGACGTTCAGCAAGGGCCATAGAGGCGACTCCCTGACTGTGTCTATTGGGGCAAACAATACTTGCATACAGCAAGTGACCCTGGAGTTGACCGTTACTAGATATGGGATGCCTGGCAGCATGCCGCAGCAACTCTGATCATTCAACATGAGGTAACTCCCATTAGAAAGTTGTCCAAACGTTGGATTAATCACAGCAGCTGGTGTACCCTGCTGATGGCAAGACAAATTTGCCACAGAACCATTACAAGCCCCGTGTAAAGAAATGTCCTGACATATAAGTGAACCGCTCAGTGCACGTTTACAGTGTGTACCGCTCAAAAACACTTCACGATCCCCACTCCAACATCTATATGTATACGGTAAATCCCAAGATGTCTTAATGTATTCCTTACCCATCTTTTCATATTTGCCTGCTTGCATTCGTCTGAGGCAATACTGAAACTGAAAAGTACTCACAGGTAGTGTAATTTTGCCATGAATAAGCCATTCTGTAGCTGGTTTTTCTGCCACTGTGAATGGTAACTTTTCCAGTTTTTCAATGCTTAGCACTGTATACCTTGCTCCTATTTGTGTCAATTCGATCTGTTTATCAGTGAGATTGTATTCTGCAAACAGAGCCGTTGTGTTGATAAAACGCCAAGGCACATAGCCCGCTCGCAAAGATTGCAGCGCCCAGCTTAACAACACAATAGAACGTAATTGAGACAAGCCTTGCTGTAACATCGCCAAATCTTGTTCTAGTATGTCGATAGCAGAGGATACAATGCCATCCAATGAATATATTCTGGAGGACAAAGTTGTTAACCCATTGTCGACCACAGAGAGTGTTTTCTCTAAATTAATACGATCAAGTTCACGTATTCGTTCTGCAGCCTCCATCTGTGATACTTTCCATGCTTCATTATAGGCAGCATAAATGCCGGCATATATGAAACGTTTTTGACGCGGTTTTCTTGGTCCAAGCAAGAATTCCCTAAGGTCTGCGTCCTTTTTAAGTAAGGTTAAGTGTTGTTTCACATCCTGTAGTGTAGACTTATGCAGCCAATCGAGGCATAATTTTCCTACACTGTATGTTGTTACTACCCCCGGATGTTGTTTTTGGACGTATCTTGGGTCTGGCCTATGAATAGTAAAGCCCTGAGTTTTATTCAGGTATCTTTCCTGACAGTTATTCGTGTCTGTGGGCCAGATCAACCATTTTTTCCAATCAGGATTAGATCTGTTGAGTTGTAGTATATTGTCAACTGTCACCACTGCCTGTGTATCGTCATCACTGGCAGGTGTTGGTACAGAAGGTGTGTTCATCTCTTTGATCTTGGCTAATCCAAGACAAGATGTTTGTTGGATGGTTTCATTCAAAAACATTATTTGTTCAGGGATGATACAGGCTCTAAATAAAGCTTCTATCCCCTGCACTTGCCAATCTTTAGTACCCCAGACTGTTTTGGTGTCTATTGTGTCTTTCCAAAAGTCGAAACCCTGTCTAGACAGTTGGGCATTAAATAATGCAGAGTAAATCTGTTTTGTATTTGTTAACATAATTTTCAGTCCTGTCTTGTTTACATTTTTATAGTAAAACATTTCTGGATCAGATGTATTGTGCCCTGAAAAATATGGAAACTTGTTAGCAAATGTTTTTGAACTACCTTTAGGTGGTGTAGGACAATGTTCCCATTGGTTAAACATAAACACATTTCTTGGATATACAGATTTATGCAAATAATGATGACCATAGTGGTTATAACAATACAGTTGTTCATAGTCTGATGAACCCTCTAAATATTCATTTTTAGAAAATGCAGCAGATTTTTCTAAGTCAAACATTATGTCATTAACAGTTTCAAAGTCCCAATCATCAGAATAGGTACTGGACGAAATTAGATCACTTAGTGAAATTTTAAACAAATGTGGAATGTTCAATTGTTCCGTCGGACCGAAGATGTCAAAATCTGTTTTGTCCCACACTATACCATCCTGTATAGGAACAGCTGTGATGTTCACTGATGACAAGTCTCTTGCTTCACGATGGGAGGATTTATGAGGTTTCAAAAGTACGTTCACGTCTTTTCCTTCAGTGTTCACATGGATGTATCTGCCAGTTATAAGCACGCTCACAGTTGTAACCAAAGCTAGCCAGAGCAGGAAAACAAAAAGTCCAGATGTAATCCAGAGTTCAATCCATGGAGAAACCAAATAAGTCTTTTCAGAAAGTGAAGAAAGTCTTGTACTTGCTGCTTGAATTTGAATGATGCTGGCGTCGTTTCAGGTTCACTCGGATCTTCTGAGAACGTATCAAAGTTAATGAAATAGCCAGAAGCAGTTCTGTCAATTGTTGGAATTGCATCAGGATTTGTAGAAATCACTGGAACCAGTTCATCACTTGCCACATTGGTGTAGACAGGTGTTTTTGGACGAACTGTTACTTGGTGTTCAAGAGGGATGAGTTCCATAGCGTTGTTGCTTAGTCCTCCATCTGTTACAGCTGAATTCTCGATTGTTATCAGTCTTTCAGTCTGAACCTCTTGGATAGTACCGAGAGGAGTGCGTCTGCTACTAGGTCGGAGTCCACGAGGCCTACTATTTAGTATTGGCCACATACTGTGGTTTGATCAGGTCGATGGACACAAATCTTTTCTCCTTTCTTCCAACAAGGGGCGGCAGAAGTACTGTTCTTGTTCCTTGAACTGCTAGGACAGGTACTGGTTGTCTGTAAGAAGGTCCAAATTCCTTCTTGTCCGCAATCTTTTCTCTGACTAGATCCCCAACTTTTGGAATCCAGACAGGCCTTGCTGGGACCGCCGATTTTTCCCCAGTGGTGGTTGGCTGTAGGAATACGTTGCTTTGTTTCGTTCTTAACTTATTGAGTTCCTGTAAAACAGCCAAACGATCTTTGATATCAAAGGGTTTATTTTCCACCACTGTGCCTACGTGTTCAAGGTCTGGTACCCACATTCTTGTCCCAAATAGGACCTCATATGGAGTGACCCCCCCAGAGAACTTCTTGGCAGATTATTCAATGAGCGTTGGACCCCACTAAGGTGTTTGACCCACCCATCACCCGAACCTAATACCCTAGCTGTTATAGACTGCTTTATGTCCCGGTTTTTCCTTTCCACAACCGAATTTCCCTCAGGATGGAATGGAGAGGAGTACCGCAATGCAACGCCCAGACTGGCCATGGCTTCTTTGTAAGCCCGAGAGCTAAACGCAGGACCCTGTTCAGAATGTAGCGTGCCTATTGCGTATGTGCCGATAAAGACTCGCAAATCTTTTATAACAGTTCGAGCGTCAGCTGAGCGCTGAGGCCATAACCATAGGAACCTAGATCCAGTAGGACGCAGGCTCGTAGATAGACTAATGCTGTCTAACAATGTTGTCTGTACTGGGTTGCCGCATTCGCAGCATGGTGTCTGGTGGCTCTCTCGCTGTAATTTACAGTCTAAGCAGTTGTTGATGAATATGTGAATTTCTGTATTCATTCCAGGCCACCAGTACATCTCTTTTAACGTCAAAATTGTTTTAGAGATCCCTTGATGTGACAGACCCTCCCCCAAATGTGTTTCATAAATCAAGGCTGCTCTACGATCCATGTTTGGAATTACCCTATCCCCCACTCCAGGGATTCGGGCAAAAGGAACGTTGTTCGCATCAATTACATAAGAGTATTTGAGTGGAAACTTTTTTGGTAACGCTGCACTGCTGCCTTTGCTTGATGCATTGACAGCCAACATTATCTCACCGTCTATTTTTGTTTTTGAACAAGTGATCGCAGCTACGGAAGCCGTCTGCACAGCCCCCTTTGCGGCTTCGTCAGCCAATGAATTCCCTGCAACGTGAACGCCATCACATTGATGACTCAGTGTGTGGATCACGTGAGCCTTTGGTAGTTCGTTTTTCAACTGAACTACTTGTTCCCAAAGCATTTTGTGCTTTATTGTGCCACCTTTCGCATCTTTGAAACCATTTTCAAGCCAGTTTTGTATATATTCATTATACGACTGAACACAGTAAAAGGAGTCGCACACTATTAGTGTGGGGAATTCTCGATCTGTATTTTCAAGTGCCAGTTTGAATGCTTGTAGTTCAGCTCGCGGAGCTGTACAATCTCCTAGAGATTGTGTTTTAGTGACAAATAGGTCTGAAGATGCCATTTCGCATGCGACCTTTAACGATTGCACACGCTGCACTGTAAGCTTGCTTACTCCCTGTTGCGGGCTGTGCGGATCCGTCAGTGTAAATTATGAATTCGTACTGATTGAGAGGCAGAATTTCAGTAGGCAGAGGACATTCATGTTCGTATTGCAGGAATGCTTGTGTTTTTAAATCTGGATCAAAAACATATTCAACATCTGTTGCAGCAAGAGAATTAACCCATTGTATCCATCTTGGATGTAATGCTTTAGTATTTGGAATGCTAGCTTTTTTGACCGCTTCTAAAGCTGGTACCGGGGTTACGACAATAATGCGTTTCCCTTGGGCTAAGGCTCTTTCTTTTGCTACAGCGGTTTGACCTGCTGTCAGAATTTTTTCAGTTGAACTGAAGCGCATTTCCGCTTGTGTGTACAAATGAGATTTGTATGCTATTGGTATTTTCTCACCCTCATTGAAGGTTAAGTAGGTGAATCCGCATTGACCCGAAATTATTCGGATCACCAAATTGCGTTGACTTACGCGTGTTTGTAAGTGATTGGTTGCTAACATGTTAGCCTGGAGTGAACGCAAGATTTCTGTGTGTTCGTTCGTCCAGTTTCTGATCGAAAAATCAGGTTTGATTAATGCGTAGAGAGGTTTAACCCTTTCTGCGTAATTTAGAATGTATGTTCTTCCAAAATTTAGGAAACCCAGGATGGATTGTAAGTTTTTTAGCGTTTTTGGAGGTTGGAGCAGCGCACACTTTTCTAAAAAATTAGCTGCCAAGCTCTTGCCTTCACTTGAAAGCTCATATCCTAGAAATAGGACATTGAGATGGGCAATTCTGGACTTTTTAAAGTTGAACTTGTAGCCCTCACAGGCAAAACCCAGTATAATGGTGCTCACCCTGTTCAAGTGTTTTTCGAGGTCATCGTCTGTCAGATAAATGTAATCGACATAAGACAATGCCTCATTGTCATAAATTTGTAGTAACTCCGTTACCCTCGTTGAGAATAAACCTGGGCTGTTCTTGAACCCTTGTGGGAGTCGACAAAAGTGACGCTGCGTCCCCATTATGGAGAATGCTGTTAAGTACCTGCTTTCAGGTGCAGTGCTGAAGCGCATTTCCGCTTGTGTGTACAATGAGATTTGTATGCTATTGGTATTTTCTCACCCTCATTGAAGGTTAAGTAGGTGAATCCGCATTGACCCGAAATTATTCGGATCACCAAATTGCGTTGACTTACGCGTGTTTGTAGGTGATTTGTTGCTAACATGTTAGCCTGGAGTGAACGCAAGATTTCTGTGTGTTCATTCGTCCAGTTTCTGATCGAAAAATCAGGTTTGATTAATGCGTAGAGAGGTTTAACCCTTTCTGCGTAATTTAGAATGTATGTTCTTCCAAAATTTAGGAAACCCAGGATGGATTGTAAGTTTTTTAGCGTTTTTGGAGGTTGGAGCAGCACACACTTTTCTAAAAAGTTAGCTGCCAAGCTCTTGCCTTCACTTGAAAGCTCATATCCTAGAAATAGGACATTGAGATGGGCAATTCTGGACTTTTTAAAGTTGAACTTGTAGCCCTCACAGGCGAAACCCAGTATAATGGTGCTCACCCTGTTCAAGTGTTTTTCCAGGTCATCGTCTGTCAGATAAATGTAATCGACATAAGACAATGCCTCATTGTCATAAATTTGTAGTAACTCCGTTACCCTCGCTGAGAATAAACCTGGGCTGTTCTTGAACCCTTGTGGGAGTAAACAAAAGTGACGCTGGGTCCCCATTATGGAGAATGCTGTTAAGTACCTGCTTTCAGGTGCTATGTTTTGACAAAAGAAACCATTTGAGATGTCTAATGTTGTTTTATAGTTTTTACGCACAATGTTATTCATTAATGCTGTGCTATGTGCACTTTGCACTGCAAAAGTTTTAGAACAAGTGTTTAGGTGTCTGTAGTCCAAAACTAGACGATATGTATTGTCTAGTTTGGAGACAGGAAACAAAGGATTGTTCATTGAGGAGGTGCATGTTTCAATCACCCCTTGGTATTCAAGTTGATCTAAGATCTCCCTGACCTGTTTTTTAGCTTCTTGCTTTATTGGGTACTGCCGTTGTGCAGTCGGTTCATGTTTCAGATGTATTTTATGTTGAGGTGAGTCCTCATCCCATCCTACATGATTTTTATATAATGCTGGGGCCTGGGCCACTGCCCATTTCCTGGCATATGTATATCTTAGTTGCATTGGTATATGGTTGGAGAAGGCAGGCATAATTATGTCCTCGCCATGTGGGCACTCCCTGACAAATTGTGGTGGCCAGTCCTTTTCTGCTAGAAGTATGTCATAGCCCTTTGATAGTCTCTCCCAAAAAGTGCTTTCACCTGTCTAGGTTTGTCTCCCTCCATCCGGAGAGTTATTTCATATAACTTTTGTGGAGTACTAACCCTGGTGTCTACAGTCTCAACTGTGATGTACTCATTCAAGTCCACTATCTCCAGAAGTTCCTTCAGGTTCTGGCAAACTATTGTGACTTCTGCTGCACTGTCCAGCATTGTCTGAGCCCATTCTCCGTTCTTGAGTTGTGTTCTCAGTATTCTCGGCATGTCTGATCTTTAGACCTCCTACTTTCTTTTTGGAGAATTGAGGTTTTGCTTTAGTTTTTGGAGCGTGTTTGTCGTCTTTCGATTTCACGCGTTCTTCTCTATGTTCCGATCGTCCTCTTCTTTCCGAAGTCTGTGGTGAGATCTGAAAGGGACGAGAGGAACGTGTATCAGTATCTTGATACCTGTCAGGTTTTCTCAAATTATCCCTATTCCTGAGATTATACCTCCTTTCAGAGGGCTCCTTTTGAGGAGACCTACCTCGGGATTGAGAACGTTTCTCGTTTGATTTTTGTTTATTAGTCTCCCACTTCTTTTTAGAAGATGTAGGAGTTTGTTTAATTGAGTCCTTCTCAGGACTTTCAGATAGCTTCGGCTTCACTGGTCTTCCACCCAAACTATCTCTGCCTAATTCTGCATAAGATTGTTCTATAATTCTGGGTAGCTCTGTTTGATGTTCTGTAACAACAAATTCCCTTAATTTTTGGCGGATCGCCACTGCTGCTGCCTCCCCTTTAATATTAGATAATATTATTGTTGAGACCTGGTCGAAATTTTTCAGTAACTTCATACCTAAATTTAGAGCAGGCTCTGCCCCGTATTCATTTTGAATTTGTTTCAGGACATCAGGTATTACCGCAATTGACGGAATGCCATGTGTTTTAGTATAGATGGCAGCAAAGACTGAGCCCCAAGTGGTGCAGTCTTCTAGTTGTGGTGTGATCCCCATTGGTAAACTGATTGTCAGTATTCTGTGTTTCTCATACGGGCTAGTATTTGGAAATACTGCTTCGATTTGAGTAATTTTTTGAGCTATCCAGAATGGAATTTGCTCACGTTTTGTGGGCATTTTACCCATGACTGCATATAGAGTCTGTGGTGTCATTTTTAGTGTATTTCCCTGGTGAGGAGTTTGATTTGGAATTGTTAATGGTTGCTGGACTGTAAAAGTCAGCATGACATATTGGACCAATTGTCTGTAGATTTTTATTAACTCTGTGAGTTGAGTAAGTAATTCCTCGTCTGACATCTCTTCAATGTCAGGATGAGGTGTGTAGCCGGCTAGAATCGGCCATGTTGCTCCTGGTCTACCTAGTGGACCGAGCCTGGTAATGTTTTTGTGATGTTTTAGGGCGCCTTTAAACCAGAGCTGATGCTCCTGGTATGTTAATGAAATTTCAATATCCTCGAAAGGAATGTATTCCTCTGGTGGATCATCTTCTTTGTAGAAGTGAAACAAGTGTGTTACTGAATTGGATTCAGGAAATATTACCCATGAATAGAATACCTCTGTCTGAAAGGATTCATGTGCCTCTATCACGAAAACTGCTCTACCGCCTCTTGGTGGTAAGGCCATGTTTTATAAGTTTTAGAGTGATGGCTCTTCTTAAGTTTGGAGCGATGTTTATGACACCCTCCTCGGTTTCATTTAAACCTGTATTGTTAAAAACTGCGGCTTGGGCTGGATCAGCCGCAGCTCCACCGTTTCCGGCGTCATTGTCGGAGTCAGGCATTTTGTTGTTTGAAAAATGTAGAACAAGTTTCAAGGAAACAAAGATTAGGTGCACAATATTTTGGAACACTGTAATCTTCAACGTTGAGCAAACCAAACAGCTAATATATAGGGTACTATCCTATGTAGCCATGGTGGATACTTAACCCTGCCCACTCCAGACGTCTTTTGGAGTATATGGGTAGGGGTCTCTTGAGAGAAAAAGGCACGGCTGAGTTACTCAGTATCTAACGTTGAATTACCGCCTTACCAAACCGTTGGGCGCCATGTAGTGTAGCTCCTATTTGCCTAATAGGCTCTGCGCATTGGAATAATATATCCTATAGGTTTGACGTAGGACTAAGGTCAGTATGTCCCTATCGAGTATATTAAACTTAATTACTTGTGCCAGCTAGCTCAGAGGCCACTAGAAACTCCTTGACAACAAGAAGGGAGTAGTTTCTGGCAGCCGCAAAACATGACCACTGTGTTTCCCTTTAGAATCAGAACGTGTCCCAGAGTCGTGGAAACAATAGATAACTATTTCACTCAGCTCAATCGTGCATGCTTAGTTTTCTCCAAGTTACACAGAAAGAACAGACGGGCGTTTCAATAAAAGATTTATTGAACAGTCTTGTTTCTGGTGTAAGTAAAATGTGCTGTTACGATCACAAGACAGTATGCGAGATAAATAATGTACAGTGTGAGCAGTAGAAATAAATAATACTGCGAGAGCATTATCTTTTAGTACATATGTCTTTACATAAATAACACAGACTAAAAATGCGAGTACTCATACGATGCATTTCTAAGCTAGTTCTACCCCAATGTACCTAACCTAACGTAGGGAGAGGTAGGAAGTAGGTGAAGTATTCCTTACTATGGTATACTAAGAGTATGTTAAGCCTAGTATGCCTAGTATGCCAAGAGTCCCTCTAGGTTCTTATCAGCTCCATACCTGAAGAATGAGAGAGGTAGGAATCTCTTTGCCAGACTCGAACTCCAACACCCCGCAAGGGAAGTCAGATCACTGGAAGCTGGACTCTCTGCGTGCAGGGATGACAGCGTCTTCTCAGTGCATCAGGCCGGGAAACGGGCTCCTCTGAAGTCGAGGTCTCCTCTGGTTTACAGGGGCTAGGGAAAGTATATTTATACCTGAGAGTACCTAGGAATGTTAGTATTGACGTGAGTCGGACAGCGAAAGACGTCATGAATGAACCCCTAAGGAATAATGGTTCATGCATAATATATGAGTCCTTGAAGAAATCAATAGTCCTGGACTAGGGAAACTCCCGCAGCCTAAGGGTCTGTTCTTCATGTACTCGTTGTGACGTTAGGGTGGACGGATGTCGGAGACCATGCCTGTATTTGGAGTGCACGGTTTAATGCCTAAATAAGGGCTGGGATTTTATGCCTATATGAGGGCAGGGCGAATTGTGCCTATATAAGGACATGATACTGGAAAGCCTGTTTATGGACACCCTAAGAGGAATACAACACTGGGACATCCCAGATGTGGTAAATGTGTAGCTTGTATTACTACTTGTACTTCTAAATCATGTATTATCAAACGTGAAAGCCAGCTAGTGAGACTTTAGATTTTTAGTAGTACAATTGGAAATCTACTGTATAGAATGTCCATGTCGCTTATATTATATAGGAAAACATCACAAGAAATGAGACGGCACATTTTACATCATCAATCAAGCATCAGATGTAATGTCCCCACTGCACCTTTGCATTATGTAACATATTGTCATGCACCCGAGGATATGAAATGCTGAGTTCTAGAGGTGATGAAAAAACACTGTTCGCAGGCATAATGTGGACAGCGTGAACACATAAGAAAGGGTTGAATCGGTCAGTTGAATGGTTTGTCTTTGCCACTGCTTGGTGATTCTCTGGTTATTTAGTCTAGCCTCTTATTCTTCTGCATTCTGGGCTCCACTCAAATATTGACTGTCTTCAGTTATGTGACATTGTTGTTCCTAATACCCTACTATGTGTTAAGCATTCGTATCCACCAGTTAAGATATTTAGAAGCTCAAACTTATTCTTATGTGCCCTTGATCAATACCCCATTGACTCAGTTAACTAGCTTCACCTAGCCCGTATCATTTTAATATGGTGACCGTGCTGATCATTTCTTTTTGTGAGTTCATCCCTCTTATAGGCCTTTTATTGAACTTGCGTTAATCTTGCACAAGCTTTTTAGTCGCATGCTTCTTCCATTAACATTTGTCCTGTTTGAAATGTGATTTCCTTGTTCCAAGATGGCGTTCGTATTTTTTTGATCTTTACATCTCATGGATGCGATGGCATCTCTAGAGACGTGTATTGTGACAGTCCTGTCAGGTGTTTCTTTCCCTGACGTGGTCCTTCTGGTAAGTTTACAGAGGCTTTTCTTTTATGCTTGCCTGTTTTATAGCAGTTTGGCTCTCTATCATTGTATTTGAGTGATATATTGGCGTTATTTACAGGTAATAGGTCCACCCTTTCTGCGTTTAGGCTACTTGGTTGTTTTGAGTAAGCAGGTAAGATTTAACATATCCCCTGTCTCTCTGATGAAATGAAAATAACATTTATAAAGCATGACAATTACCCGGGGGTATCAAGGCGCAAAGCGGACATTACAGGCTAGGAAGATCCAATAGTCCTAGGCGCTACAGAGCATATAGCTTATTTATGGGTTTTTCTACTTTTAGACACCGCCAATTATTTGTAGCTTGACAAGCAGGTTCTAAGTGTGGTGGACACATTTCTTCCCTTTAAGTCACTCCCCAAATGTCAGTATTTCTTGGATATTACATATCTAATTTCTTAGTTATACATTAAATTCAGAATGGGGACACAACCTATCAACGGCTTCATCTGCCAATGGTCCCAAATTAAACAGGCTGCTGCTCTATGACCTGCCTGCAAAGCTGTATCCCGAAACTGAGGAGCAAGTATTCTTTTTTCCCTGCTTATTACTCAATAGTGTTGTATGGCAAGTATCTGTACTGGGGAATGTTTAGTTTGAGGTAACTGGCCACCTTAGCATGCAACAGACAGCAAGTATTCTGGATACTTAGAAGCGCTATGCATGGATTATGTGAATATTCCCCCACTGAGTATTATCATTTCGGTCATTTGATAACCCCACGGTGAGCGGGCGCTTGCCACCTAGCTACAAACTGGCATGGACGACTTTTGAGCATCTTTCATTTGACTTGCAGCAGACATTTTCAACCGTAACATTGCATGAAACATCCGCTGCACAGTCAGGACACCTGGATGCATTCCATAGGTCCTTTAAATTCAGACTACTAAGCACGGTGTGTGAGAGTGTGCTTTGACACACTCTGTTGAGTTGTATAGTTCGTCAATTTCTTTTCATTTTTTAATCGGTTACACACTCCACTGTTGTGTACTGAGGAGGCCATAAATAGTGAGGCTGAAACACATCGACCATTTGTAGGGAGCCCACCTGGAAGATTCAAACAACAAATTTATTTCCTGATCACCACTGGCATCATGAGAGGATTAATCATCCGTACAAACCGTGGCTTCCTTTGGACTAACGACTGTGGAGCACGTCTAACGATGTAGTACTGGGCGTCATAGCGGCTCAACACGGATATCAACAAGGACAGTTTGTCTTGATATTCATGATTTTAAGATGTGTGATTTGTACAGAATAAATGTTAAATAGATGAAATGCACAAATATTTGGACTTTGATCTGTATATACGCTCCACTTCCATGGGGATTCATAAGAAGGTATCAATACCTGGGAAACCTCACTAGTGTTAATGAAAGAAACATTTAGTCCAATACTAATTCATGTTGTATTGTTGAAAAAGTACCACACATATATCTATCCCCCTAGAGTCCTGTTTGTTTTGTATACTGCTTATCACCATCAGCGGACCAAGTGGATTACTGAACAGTACTATGGATTTTTAAAACTGAAATAGATTTTATTATCTTCGGCATTAGCGAACATTTGCACAATGTAAGACACTTAATGACTTCTAGCATGAATTCTAATGTAGCTCAGCATACTGTTGCACCACACTGAAGGAATTTTACCTTTGATGCATATTTTGCAATTTAATTTTTTTTTAATTACTGGCATATGAAGCTATTCTTCTCTTTGCACAAAACAATAAATATACTACAAACTTTGTATCTGTATGTTTTATGGGGGTTTCTACCTAGAAATAAACAAGGAAATCTGATTAGATAGAATTGCCCTGGAAAGGGGTGTGTCAAAGCTGTATCCTGACCCCTTTACGCTTTATAATTCTGGGGGATCTGAATTTACATCTGGACGATAAAGAGAATCAAGAAATTGGGGAGATGACAAGGGGACTACAAGCCATGGGCTTAGAACAGTTGGTCCACACCTCCACGCACATTAGGGGCCATATCTTAGACAATATTTCTCTAACAGTACACAAGTAGAAGCGTTATTACCTGTGCCTGTAGTCTGGTCCGACCACTCGATTCTCCCTTTTAGGATTGTAAATCCAAGAAAGGCCCCTCGCAATCTGGGAAAGCGATCAGAGCCCATAATGATCCGGAAATGGGCTTCACTTACCCATGATATTTTTAGGGATACGTTGGCTTTAAGCGCTCCGGAATTAAGGGCGAAAACCCAGATAGCAGAGAATCAAGTTTCTCTGTGGATTAAGGAGGCAGTAGACTCCATAATACCTCTGAAACCTTGTAAGAGTGCCCGTTTAACCCCATCGGCGAAATGGTTCTCAGAGGAACAGGCATTATTGAGAACCGAATGCAAACGCCTTGAACGCCGCTGGAGGGTGAACTATCTGAACGAAAATAAGCTGAAATACTTAGAAGCACTCAAGTTATATCATCAACAAATTAGGAGAGCACATAGGGAGTTCTACATTGAGCAAATCGAATCAGAAAAAAACTCCTCTAAGAATAGTTTTAGTGTTGTCAAACAACTGACTTCCTTAGAACGTGTCACAGCAACATTGCCTGCTTCCACAGACTACTGTAATAAAGTAGCTGTTTTTTTCTTGGGAAAGATAGAAAAAATATACGCTGCCTTCCCTGATAGTAGCAGGAATTATAACTTTGCTCAAGCTAAAAAGGATTCTCGGGTCGAGGATAGGTTTATTTTCCATCCTCCTGAAGAAAGTGACGTTCTACAACTTATGGAAGTAGTTAAATCCGGGTCTCCCCTGGATTTGATCCCCCCGAGATTATTACTGCGAGGGAAAAAAGTAATCGCACCGGTTCTTACCAAATTACTGAAGATGTCCTTTAGCTTAGGGCAGGTTCCTAGCAATTGGAAACACGCTATGGTGGTGCCACTGCTAAAGAAACCATCTCTAGATCCAGTGCTCCCGGAGAATCTAAGACCTATATCTTTTCTTCCTTATTTTTCTAAAATTGCGGAGAAACATCTGAATATTCAACTGACTACGTTCATGGAAGAAAAACGGGTTCTCCATGAAACCCTGTTTGGTTTCAGGCCGCTTCACAGTACTGAATCGGCCTTACTTTTGGCTTCTGAGGCCTTAAAAATTGCAGCTGATGAGGGAAGGACAACAGCACTGATTTTACTGGATTTGAGTGCCTCGTTTGATACTGTCTCCCACGGCCTTCTGTTGGAACGTCTGTGGGAGGCCGGGGTCGGAGGCAGCACATGGGAATGGATCAAGCACTTCTTGCAGAATAGATCCTTCCAGGTCTTACAACATCCTTTTAAGTCCAAGGTGTGCCCTCTGTCTCAAGGGGTTCCACAGGGCTTGGCCCTCAGCCCTACTTTATTTAATGTGTACATGCGCCCCCTGGCAGACATTGTGCTGAAACATGGGGTGAAACTGGTGTCATATGCCGATGACACTCAGTTGATTGTCACATTGGAGCAAAAGGAGGCAGAAGCGGCACCTAATTTCAAGGCCTGCTTGAGTGATCTTGCAAACTGGATGAAGTTCAGCTGCTTGCAATTGAATGCAGGAAAGACGGAGGTGATGGTAGTGGGTAAGCAGCCCTCGATGTGGTCACATTTGTGGTGGCAGGAGGAACTGGGACAAACTCCGACTCCCAAAGCTAAGGTTAAAAATTTGGGAGTCTGGTTTGACAATACCCTATCGTTTACAGAGCAGATATCAGCTGTGGCCAGAACATGCTTTGGAACTCTAAGAATGCTGCGTAAAATCTTGGATATACTGCCACTAGATGCCAAAAGGACCATTGTGCAGGCCCTTGTCACGCCCCGTCTGGATTACTGCAACGTCCTCTATCTGGGGGTGACCAAAAGAAATTTGAACATCTTGCATAAGGTCCAAAATGCTGCTGCCCGGGTGATATTGAATATCCCTAGGCGGGCATCGGTGGGGGCAGCCTTGAGGAAATTACACTGGCTTCCTACACAGGAGAGTCACCTTTAAGGCATTGTGTTTCTGCCATAGGCTCCTCAACGAGAAAGGGCCGAGGTACCTGCGCCCACTACTCACTGCTTATAGACCTACCCGGAATCTGAGGTCTTTGGTCACTGCTAAGTTGGTCGTGCCTAAGGTTCGTAAGGTACGGTCAGGAGGTAGTTCCTTTGGTTTTCTCGCGGCTAAGACCTGGAATAACCTACCTATGGAACTGAGGGCATATCCACCGGAGACAATGTTCCGTAAAAAAACTGAAAACCTGGCTCCTTCAATCTCCCCCTGGGGATTGGTGTTAGTGCTAGTGGTAGGCCTTCTCGCATCTTAGGGCCTGTGGGCCTTGGGGGGGGGGGAGATAGGGCTTGTTGCCGTGGTCTGCGATGTCAAGGCGCTTTACAAGCTTAATAATAATAACTTCTACACTAACAAGCTGGAGGCTACCCTGGAAGAAAAGAGCTAGGACCCTCTGAATTTGGGAAGGAAGTTCATCCCTTCCGTTTACATACACTGATGATGCTGTACTTATGACCAGAATGGCTATTGGGCTGGAAATGTTAATTGACAGCTATTTATATCCTTAAGCCTGGGCGTAGTTCGCGAAGTAGCGCTACGCAAAGCTACGCAAAGCTACGCAAAGTGCAGTTCGCACTACGCAAGCTACGCGTAGCACTACGCGAACTGCGTAGTGCACTGTTCGCAATGATTGCACAGTGCCGGATGCTTGTCCGCACTGTGCAATCATTGAAAACGGCATCTTGCACAGTGCGAGCTGTCTTTTACTGCCGCTCGAGTAGATTTTTACTCGAGCGGCAGCTTTCTCAACGCGGACTGGTAGTTTCTCATCGCGAGCAGTCGCGAGCATACGCGACCACTCGCAATGAGAAACCTGACCTCCCCGCGTTGAGAATCTCGCCGGGATGTTTATTTTCCACGCTCGCGATCGGCAACTTGATATTGCTGATCGCGAACGAGGAAAAAGTCTCGCCGGGATGTCATTTTGCTTGCTCGCGGTCGCCAACTTGACGTTGAGGACCGCGAGCAAGCAAAAAATGACTGCTGCACTACACTACGCGTGTTTGCACTGTGCTACGTGCAATTCGCGTTGTGCGAAGTAGCGCAAACTTCGCAAACTACGCGAGCGTAGCGTAGTGCTTTGCCCAGGGTTAATATCAATGGGCAGCATGTTAGACACTTATTTCCAAATAGATTTATTCTTATTAAAGGCAAAGGTTCTCAAGAATTAAACAATTTATCAACAGACTAGCGTCTTGGAGAGAGTACAGCCCTTCTCGTATTTAGAATTATTCCTTGGTAATGCTAACAGATGGTCCCATTTGTTAAAGAACAGGAGTAACCCTTGGGGAAGGTGTTCGGCTTTGTTTCAAAACTTAGCTGCAATCTCATAGTTCATTTACTTGCCTTCCATTACACATGGTTCAGGAGTCTGCGGCTACACAAATGTCAGCTTTTTACCAAAAAAGTTGAAATTTTACCCTGTCACCACATTTTAGGGTTATCTCAAAGCTCCCTTCATTTTTCTTGTCACGGGGAGCTGCCTATGGCCTATTACTGGAAGATTAAATCCCCTAGCATCCCCTTTATTGAGGATTTCCAAATAGTCTAACCCAGCTACTTGCTTGAATCGTGAAATAATTCAGGATTGTTTGAGTATGGTGGCCTTAATAAATTCCAGTGGTATAATTACATTGAAGACAAAACAGTAAGTTGGGTCGACCTGATTTGTACACCTCTGCTTAGATCACGGCCAAAGCATTAGACCTGGTTCAAGAGAGCTTTTGTTGAAGGTCCGAACACAATATAACAGTAATGTTCTTCTTCTTCATAAAGACATCTTTTGGTATGGAACTAAAGTTCAGTTTGACCCCTTCAGCATATAAATATAGCCTCCTTATAAAGTTTAAGATGGGACTTGCACATTGTATGCTGCTTCACAAAAGGATGGGCTTTCTCAGAGCCAACATGTCAATGAGACCGTATCTCAATACAGTCACTGGTGTAACAATACTTTATTTCAGGGAAAGAAGAGAAACATCACTAGGTAACACTGTAGTACAGTAACTGGATTCTCATCTTATATAAAATTAGATATATTGAGACATTTTGCTAGTGACCAAATTGCATTGTCCTATTCCTTTCTGATGTCCTTTGCTTCCCCCACCCTTCCCTATCCCCTTATTACCTCCTCCCTCTATATGCCCTATACCACATATCTAACGAGAATCAGCATCTTTAGAAAACAGACATTGTCTATTCTTGGGCATTTCATACATACTCACACTCACTAATAGTAACATTTAGGTCCAGCAATACCATTAATTAGAACACAAATATTATATTCAACCAGAGTATCTATAAGTGCCCTTTTCAGTAGAATCTAACTGTTAGATCCTCCTCCTCATTTCTTTCCTAATTCCACAGCTCTTTGAGAAGCACAACCTATAATATGCTGTCCAGCAATTGCTGAAAGTTAATTTTCTCAATGCTGATGACTTCTTATTTTAGGAAATGACCACATATTGTTTCAAATTCTGACATTGAATCCTTCACCTGGTGAATTAGTTTATCATAGGAAGACATATTACATGCATCTCCTGTAGCCATGTTTCTAATAGTGTGCATGTACCAGGTCTTCACAATCTCAAATTACACAGCTGGCTACCTGTAGTGCTGTGGTAAACCATCCACTATGTATGTGCGTGATGTCAGGGTATGCAGGCGCATCGTGGAGCAATACTGCAGACCCTGACACGTCTAATGTCGCTGCCCAGCACCCCTGTAACCAGAGACATTCCCACATCAGAGCCCAGATTAATCAAAAAGTAATGCAACGCAGTGTTGCATGAAACAGAGAGAGCAGAACAGTGCCATATACTACTAAGTGACACTTTTCCGCTCTCCGTGCACTGGCGCACGTTTCACTGCCATGTGCCAATGCACACACATATGCGCCAGAGTGCAAGGGAGTGTGCCTCTGTACGGAATAGTGTTTGTACTAAAAGGAGACCCTCCCAGTACAAAAACCATCCTTTATACTGTTCCTGCTTTGAATGCGTGCTGTACAATGCAGTAGGAGTAGGAAAACAAGGAGAAATGAATAACATTTCTCCTTGTTGCGTCTGCCCCAAGGAGACAGGGTTTTGGCACAAATCCCCGTTTATGATTGTTTGTAGATAAGGATTTGCATCAAAACCCATGTGTGGTTGCATGGTAACGCCCATGTACCACCGATGCAATTACCCCTTTGCACAATGTAACACAATACCACAAAGAAGATGCAATTTTGAAACATTAAATACTTTTATCTTAACCGATATTCATTTTCTTTGCCTCTTTTAAGAGGATTGTGTAAGTCATTTATTACTAGCTATATCTATCCTTTTTTGGGGGATCTTCTGAAAGCCCATTCATATTCATGGTCCCCATGACGGTCTCACGGACATTTGTCACCAGAGACCGAAATGTTGACGCCAGTCACACTTCTCTTTTGTTAAAGATCGAAGCCTTCCGGAAGGTGGAGGGGGCGCTCCTGGGGGTCTCGGGTCGAGCGTGGGGCCGAGGGGGAGGAACCGTGCCCGCCTCGAGGGGATTCGGCTCCCATCTTGGCTATGCAGGGGGGAGTCTGAGAACTTGTCAGCTCCTCCACTGGTCTTTAGGTCTGCGGAGGTGGACTGGAGTTTCTTCGTCCCAGCTGTCAGACACAGCATGATCTGGATGCTCCTTCTCTGTTTCATTGACACTGGTATGAGGGGCAATGGGTTGGGGGGTTGCCGAGGGGGAGGGGCAGGTTTACATCCCTTGGCTCCAATGGGTGCCTGACTTGTGCGACTCATTTCCTGCCTTTGTCATTGCTTCTGTTGGGCCTCAAGGGAACACATTTCATTTGTATTAGCGGTAGTTAGTTGTCAGGTGCTGGATCCTGTTGTGTGGGTACCTCTGGACCACAGAAGCTTTCTACCCCTTAGAGGTTCGGGGTTCCTTAGGGCGACAGATGTTTTCTTGGGTGAAGTGTGGGGTGGGGGGCAATGGAGGGTGGATTGGCTCGTTGGGCTATTAAGCTTGGTTTCTTCTATGACATGTTTTGCTTTTCTAGGTCGTAACGGCTATCACACAGTGGCTAGCGTGCAGTGGCACGGCGGGCTTTCGAAGTATCACATCCCTCCTGGGCTAAGTGTGGGCTGCTTTCATTCAGCTGTGCTATACCTTCCGCTAAGAAATGGTGCTCTCCTGGAATGTGAACGGCCTCCTGGACCACATTAGGCGGTATGCAGTACTGCAATACATTAAAAATTACAGACCAGCGGTCGTCCTACTGCAGGAGACGCACCTAATAGGCACACATTGTCCCTTTCTAGGCTGTTTTGGTTATGATAGGGTTTACCAATCAGGTTTCACACGCGGTTCCAGGGGATCGCCATATTGTTATACAAGACTCTTCCCCTGGCAGTTACAGCACATCAGACAGACTCCCAGGGTTGTTATGTGGGTATAGAGGGTTGTCTGGAAGCAAGGCATTACAACTTTATATTCTGCTACGCCCTGCCACCACTGTTACAGCCTTCTTAGCATACCTTGAGGTCCCTTATTTTGACCCTATTTTGTCGGATATTGACTTATATTACCTTGCGGCACACCTGGTTTTGGTTAATGACTGGTTCACAGGCGGGTGGGATGATCCGGCGTATGGGTTGGAGATACATACACGGGGGAAGGATAACATGCTTGATCTTTTATATGGAGCGTGTCTACTGAGTACATTGTCTTACTGTACGTGGGTGTCCCTCACCTGTTGGTGTCGTGTAGTTCCTACCAGTCACTAGGACCTACGCATTGTTTGGGCAACATAAACTAAGGGCTTGGGTTCAAGACTGAGTCCAGAAACCCTGGCAGGATATGTTGGCCTATAGACCAGCTAGCTCACAATGCCACCGTAAGCTCTCCTCACCTAACAAGGAGCGAATGGTTTCTGGCAACCATTGAACACGACAACCCTGATCCCTCAGGGATCGTGGAATCAGTACAGAACCTTTCGCTTAGTCACTCGTGCTCACTTATTCTCATAGAAACATACAGAGAATGCACAGTGGGACGTTTTCAATAATATTTATTGAACTAATGTTATTCTCGCATAAAACCCATGTGCTGCAATGAGCAGATAAACACGATTACAAGCACCAAAAGCATAAATAGTAGGTAGAGTTCTACCATGGTGCTAAAAGAATGTATGAATGCAGGCATATAGACAAGGCTATAATCTGGCGTACTCCTACGATGCAAACCCTACTCTGTACCTTCAGACCTCGAGGGACTTGTGCTGTAGCATGGGACAGAGCTGATCCCGTTGAGCGCATTTTGTGATTTGGGCGAATAAGGACCGCTTTACTTTCACAAAGAAGAACAAAACTTTATTTTCAGTCTGTAGTGATTGAGTCCACGCAGGTTGGTGTGGTTCAGGTAGTTTTATTCAAGATGGTACAATAGAGAGATCAAGTCCATATCAAGATCATATCAAGACCCCACCAGGAGCAGCCAGCATGCTGCTCAGCCCAGCCAACAGTGAACATTGACCGCTAACATTCCATAAGATGACATCATAGCAAGGTTCTACAGGCAGGGTATGACTAGCATTGAACTCAGGATATAACATATCCCCCTTTCTCCCAAATAAACAAAAGAACATAGGAGGAGAGGAAGTAAGAACCACGAACCAATGAAAGAAAAGAGGAACCGAAAAGGATGAGAGAAGCAAAGAAGAAAGGAAAACAAGAACATAAGAACCCATCCTCCCTTCTATACACCAAAGGAAAAGGCAAGAAAACACATAGTCAGAGAAGAAGAATAGAAGAAGCACGAAGGACTACCCCAAAACACACCCACTGGCCAGAACAGGAATGTGAGCGGGCTGAAAAATGAAAAACCAACAGAGCAAGAAAACACAACAGAAAAGCAGAGGAAAGCTCAGAATCCACATGAGACACCAAGAAGATGAGGAAAAGAACATAGAAAAATCCTCACCCAAGTGAAACACCGTTATCAAAACATAATGACAAAATGTAAAGACAACAGCGTATATAAACAAAAAAAAAAATTCAATATATTAGGTACAAACCTATGTGTGCAGATAGAGAGGACTATAACCCCCAAAACAGACCCCAACAAACGGTGACGGAGTTTTAAGGGAAATGGGACCAAAACCCATGAAACAATAGTCCTTGTAAAGAAAAAGAGCACACTGATATGTGGAGTGAACGACCGGGTGAAGACCCGTGAACTAGAAATGTAATGCAAAAGGACTGAAACCTTTGCATGAATCCCCTGTAAACAGGTAGACTTGAAAGTGTGTACAGGTAGGAACCATTACTAATGCAAAAGGACTGTAACCCTTGCATGAATCCCCTGTAAACGGGTAGACTTGAAAGTGTGTACAGGTAGGAACCATTACTAATGCAAAAGGACTGTAACCCTTGCATGAATCCCCTGTAAACAGGTAGAATTGAAAGAGTTTGGGTTGGAACCCATGACCTATCTCTTAGGAAAGAGATACAAAAATAATGCAAAAGAACTAGAACCTCTGCATAATTGAACGATTGGGACTACAACCCATCACCCAAGCTCGTGAAAAGAGGGAGTAAAACCCAAATTCCTGCCCCTGAAACAAGGGACGGAGCGTATGCTTCCCTGAAGGGAGAAAACCCATAACAGAAAAAGAACGCTAGGCATACATGAATGTATAGAAGGCACAGTTTTGGGTGAATACACGGAAGAGCTTAAGCAATAATAAGCATTGAGCAGTAATAAGCGTTGCGTAGGTTTTACCATACACTGCTGTGCACGTACGTGTGACTGTGTGAAAAAATGGTCCCATGGTCGCACTTGCCGCAAAAAAAAAAAATATTTCTGCATAAAGACACGATCATAGCCTACATTTTGAAAATTTTAATGCTGTCGCAGTTCATGTTGTAAAAAAAATGTCACCATCGCTTGAGAAAACTAAAAAAAACGTGTACTGCCAGAAGGAAAACATCTTGCTGTTACTGGTACACTATGTCCTCATGGAAAACGGAGCAAATGAAGAGGCAGAAAACTCACTGCAGGTATTGTAGGCGGGGTCCGGTGTAGACTGTCCGGTGACTTAAAGAGAAGACAGCTGCACCGATGCTTGAAATGGGAAGCAAGCCGACGCCATTGAAAATGAATAAAACTTTATTCAAGCGGACAACGTGGTTGGCAGAAGACGGTCTTTTGAAGGCTAAGTTAAAAACTCTGCAGACTCCAACAGAAAGATGGCTGCACGCAGTCACGCCGGTACAGGATGGCTCACGGCGTCTGCGTGCGCACAAAGATGCCCTTCAGAAACTTAAACGTCACGAAGAGAACAATGGCAGGCACATCACAGAAGAGGAAATCCAGAAATGGAGGAGGTAAGAGCGCGCGCAAATGCAGCAACACGCGGTTCATTTTTAAATGAAAACTGGGCGGTTGAACTGCCAAATGTCCAAGAGGCAACGAGAACTCCAAAGAATACAAAAATGGACTCACCATTGAATGTCTGCCCATGCGCTTGGAAAACGCACTGTATACTGTGATAACATGTATGACATGAGTTTGCACCTGTATTTCGAAAGAGTGGATTTTTGTAGATTTATCCCAGAGCAGTTTGAGTCCAACAAACATCCGGATGGCAGTCTCATCTTGGCTGGCGCACACACAAACGATTTTGTCGTGGTTCGGTGCACACAAACGATTTGACACTTCTTTCCCAGACAGTGCAGACATCAATATGTGGGAGATGACCAAAAGCAAACTTAAATGAGAACACAGGTTGTGACCAGCAATGTTGCTTTCCTTCAAAAGTAGTCGCTCTTGCCAAACTCCATAAAGCCGAAATGGTACCCTAGCACAGAAAGAGTTGGCACGCCGCATGCGTAGGCTATAGATAAGATGCATGAATGTGGAATTGAAATAGCACTGTAGCGCACACAAATAAATCCGCTGGTTGAGACAGTATATGTCAGGCTTACACCACAAAGCGAAGACGTTGGCAGGCTTACCCTCACTTGAAGGCACAGCACAAGACGAATAGAGTTAGTAGGGAGTAGACGCCCAAGTTTGAATGGGCAGCTCCTGTAGTGGCACTTCCCCAAACACACAGGAACAACTGGCAGACAGCTGTGGGCGACCGATGGGTGGTCACTGGTGGGGTCAGGATGCCAGTTAGCTTAACTTAACTTGAGTTGCAGTAGGTTCTGTATTTTTAAAGTTGCTTGAGGTCCTGAAAAGGTGGTAGATTGAGGTTCTTTTTGAAGCTCGTCGCCAAAATCTTGTAGTGATTGAGTCCACGCAGGTTGGTGTGGTTCAGGTAGTTTTATTCAAGATGGTACAATAGAGAGATCAAGTCCATATCAAGATCATATCAAGACCCCACCAGGAGCAGCCAGCATGCTGCTCAGCCCAGCCAACAGTGAACATTGACCGCTAACATTCCATAAGATGACATCATAGCAAGGTTCTACAGGCAGGGTATGACTAGCATTGAACTCAGGATATAACAGTCCCCGACAGAACTACTTGTTTTCATGCAGTAACAGGAACCAACATTTATTCACTGTCCCTCATGAACCCCTTGAAAAACGTTTTGCATCGGCAAGCCATTGCTTGGCTTACATTTTTGTAACATGACCACGCCCCCTACCCTTTTTGCCTGGCCGGTGTAACCTGATCCCTTGCTCCCTGTCGTGTTCAGAGTATTTGGCTGGCTGTTCCGCTCTGGTAACTCCTCGAATACAGCTGTGGTCTACTAGCGAGGATCTTTCTACGGATTGCCTTCGCGCTGGAAGCGCTTCATTTTTGTTGGATGTTAAAGCTTCCGTTGCTTGATATTCTGCTAAGAGACCATACGGGGTAAGAATCCCCTTCGCGCTCAACGCGTTCCGTTTCTGGTTTTCATTATACTCTTTTTGCTTGGAATCCAGCGGGGCATTCTTTGACGAGCCTTTCTTTGGTTATCACGCTTTGTCTTTTTTTGTTGTTGTTGTTTTCATACTCCAGCAAGTGGATAAGACTAAGCTTATTTTCTGGACGATTTCTAGTGCGGGAGCGCTAAAGGTCAGCACATTGGCACAATTGCTTTAACTTATCATTCATTTTCTACAGCTTTATTTTACAAATAACAAGAAGCTTTACTAAGGTCAATTCTGACTTTTAAGAAATATACTTTTTGGCTCAATACGCTTAGGAGTGTTAACTCCTGGATTCTTCATATCTGGAATATAACAGGAGGTATTCGAGGTGAGTGAGTCTTTGCTCGTCCAAATGTAAATGCACTTAGTTCTATAGAATGAATAGTTGAAGATTTGTCGACTCTTTCCTCTTTTAATGGGTTCCTTTTTTATTTTAACAGTGAGAGATATGTACAAACTGCAGCCTTAGTTGAAGTGTCTGTGCTTACTGCCTTTCAAAACCAGTGTGGTCACTCGCCCCTCCTATCTCCCAGAGGAGAGTAGCCTATCAGTGAGTTATATCCAGGTCTCCTCTCGGCATTTTCTTCAGAGAGAAGGAGGAGACTACTCTTCATTCCCGTGGGTTCAAGTAACACAGGTGAGTGGTTGTTTCGTCACTTGACATGTACCTAGTACATGTAAGTGTGAAGCCAAGACTACCCTCATGGGATGATCCAACCCAGTTACCTGATGGGAAAGAGTGAAGGACCCCGTCTTGGTCATGAGCTGGACACCCCTCACGAGATGTCAGGCTGCTGCGTGGTGATCTCTCTGCATGCACGGACCCTCGGTGTCAGCGGCAGTGCCTCCTCTACTAACCTATCAGATGCTCATCTTTTATAATAGGAAGCAGCCTTGCGATGTACCCATAGATTAGTGATGTTGTGGATATATAGCTAGCCCTGTCGCCTGTGGATGAAGATAGTGCTGACATTTGTACGCAGTAAGGAACAAGACCTTGTACATGATGAACAGGGCACTGTGATAATGTTGCGTGAAGTTGGATGTAAAACAAGTTTCGTTTCAGAGAAACTAATCCAACACTGTTGTGCGTGCAAATGTATGCAAAAGGTCACAGCTGGAGAATGTGGTTTGTGAGGACAATGTAAGAAATAAGCTGCTTCGCTACATGGGCCTAACTCGGGAATATAGCATTGGAGGGCAGCTCTCTGCCTCACTGGTTGGCACTGCTGCCTCACAGGGGTGACCCCCCCTATAGTGGGGAACGTGTCTTGGTCAGCTGTCAGCCCTAGATGGCTTTATACCTTGAGACCGCCTTGGGATCTCATACCTTGGGGATGTTAATAAGGGAGTGAGCATCATGTCCTTTCGGGAGTTGAAAGGCAGGTACTGTTTGTATAACTTGCAGTTCTTCCAGTACCACCAGCTACGCCACAATGTCAGCCCACGACCTCCCAGAAGACTCTTTGCCTTAATACAGTCCGTTGGAGGCGAAGATTTTAGAGGGGAAATTAGGTATGTGGGCAATAGCCGCAATTTGTCAATCATTGTGATTCATGCTCCGGATATCAGTGACAAGAGCCCGGCTGCGATGGGAATCCTGGGTGGGAGTACTAGATGAAGAAGACTGGAGGGAGGCTTGCATGGCACCAAGGGAACTTGCTATCTCAACGCGACTGCGTATGATCCAGTTCAACTACTTGCATGTGACTTATCTCACGCCAAGGCGCTTACAACGCGTGTCCCTGGGGACACAATCGGCATGTGCGCGATATGCACTTCCAATGGCGGATTTCTATCATGTTGCCTGGGAATGTCCGGTGCTGCAACAATTCTGGGAGGAGGTGGGTCACATACTCTCTGATGTCCTAGGCTGCTCCATGGAGTTCACCCCTCGTATGGATTTGCTTGGGCGGCCCCAGAGCTAAACGTGCATTCCTGGGGATGGCTTGTTTGGATGTCAAGCGGGATGTGGCCTGTGCATGGAAGCAACAGAAGCCACAGACAATTGGGAGCTGGTGGGCAGGATTGGACTGGTGCGCTCATCAGGAGAAGCCAGTCTTTGAGGCTAGTGGCTGCCCCCAGAAGCATGTGCGGATATGGGGAAAATGGTGTGATTATTATGGCCTTTCGATCTGAAATGGTAATGTTGTACGCTAAAGTACCCAAGCTTGCCACAATGTCACAACAAACATATTTTGCACTGTGATAAACTGTCTTGCCGTAAAACTTCAATAAAGTTGGTTATAAAAAAAAAAGACCAAAGCCATGGATTTATGGTTTCACACAAAGGACTTTTTACAGTTAATATGAGAGTTGACTCGAAACATGCATCAATCTATGATAACGAACTCTGGATTGAACGCACATGATTAAGGTATGCCGGGTTTTTGTTGTTTGGCGCACCCAACAATATAAGAATCTTTTGTTATCTCTCTGTACGCCTGTTTCCCCACCCTTTTGTCTCCTCTTCCTTGTTCTGACAAACTGAATTGCTGAATTAAGTTTGTATACAAACTGGTTTAATTCCACTTGATAACTAACTACTCAATGCACAAATATTCTACAAATGATCCCCTTGCTAGCACTTTACCTTTTCAACAATGTAAGGCAAATCAGAGCATTGCACAACTTCGCACTATTTTGGGATGTATTAACCAACACAAATCATGATTTGTATTCAATAGTTTCCCAAATGAACACTTTGCATTAGGTAAGCGTTACAAAGGTAAATCTGGGCCAAAGCGTCCAATATCACAGCTGGCCTAATCACATCTCCAGCACTTCTTTGTATGGAGCAGATTCACATCCCGCAGCCTCTTGGGTATAGAGTGCCATCTGAATAATATTTTGTGAAATTGCAACTTTAACCCGGCCTCTCACAAACATCTAACATGCGTTATCTGATAGAGACATCTAGCGGGAGATTCTTTATCTTAGAATCTCCTCCAGGCGCCAGACTAGAAACGGAACTTTTTTCAGCAGTACTTCTGCGTGTCAGTAGAGGGTGTTGGTCGACTCCGTAGCGTCATCGTCTCCCGAATGTGACATCAACAGAGTCCATATAACCTGTCCCCCGATGCGCTGATGTTAGTTCCTTCTTTGCCGCGCTACAGTTCATCAAGCCAATTTTTGGCCTACCTGGAGCAGTATGCCCTTTTCTACCCTTTTTCAATGTCTGTGGGGTTCAAGCCTTGCTAGTCCTGTGGACAACAAATGTACGCAATGGACCCTCACTCAGTTTGCATGTGGTGTCTGGGTGAGCAGCATGACTCCGACGAGTGCGACTCTTGTCGTCAGCTCCAGCGAAGGCGCATAGAGAACATCGCAAGAAGCTACTTGTGGCGCAGATGTCACAGTCATCGATGTCTTCTCATCGTCCTCAATTCTCCTACGTGCTCTACAGACCGACTGTGCATCCGCTCTAGAAGCCGTTCCAGCGGGCGTCATTCTCCTTCGACGTCCGGAGGTAAGTCTCGGTGTAGGCGGTCGAAGTCACAGCATCTCCTGCCTTTGTGCCTACCACTGGTCCCCGCTCTTCTGTTGAAGTGTCAGGTACGAGTCCACCCCACATCACCCCACCTATCCTGGGGCCAGGGCGTCTTTGACCCAGATGAGAAGATATTATCAATCTCTTCATTCCATTTTTGAGTCATCATCTTCCTCTGGAGTGCCCTTAGGCCCCACGGAGGTACATGAGGTCATGCCTGTGTCCCCGGGGATGGGTTCTCCCCAGGCTTCAGGTTGGCCTCCTGCTTCTGACACCTTAGCAATGCCGGTGCACAACCTGTCAAGGCTACCAACTTCGGCTCCTGCTTCTGGTCTGCTGACCCAAATGTTGGTCTCTTGTATGCTGGCTCTGATGGTGGTGCCGTCGACGCCGATCGACGCTCCTTACAATGTCACCTTCTTGGCTTCGGTTATGGCGTCTGATGTGGCCGACCATCTCAGACTTCTTTCCTCCAGATTTTCCTTCTGAGAACCAAGGTTGTGGAGGTACTACGGAAGGCATGGTGTGCCCCATCCCATTTTGGACATGGTTCCACACCCTGAGGTCTAGCTGGTTACTTGACTTGGGTGACGCCAGTGGCTTAGAATCTTCTCCAGCCTCCTTCTGGTTTGGCTACGGAAGCGAGTTCTGCTCCACAGACATGCTCAATTGAGTTTCGGTTGTACTGGATCTACAACTTCCTTCTGTGGAATTGTCGACAGATCCTTTACTTGGAATTCTACATCCTGACCAGTCTAACATAGAGCCTGTCCTTCTTTATAGTAACTGTCTTTTTGATATGCTGTTGGGTGCTTGGGCTAAACCTGAAACAGGACTACCTGTGGATCGCTTGTCTCCTTAGACATCTAACTAATCAGAGATTTGTGGTACAGGCTGCTTTAGCCACCCAAAATATTATTCTCCTGTCCCTCCAGAACAGAGGCCCGGAAATTTGACGCTTGATGTAGGCATATTTTCTCTTCTTCTAGCTCTGCCATCTCTGAATACTTCTTGTGACCTCACCCACCTCTCCTACGCCTTGTGAGACTCAGTGGAGCGCATCTAACCCTCCCTTCTGGAGGAAGCCTGGAATGCTCTTGTTCCTTTAGTACGAGGTGGGAACAAGCTGCCATGCTTAGCATCCGTTGTGGTATGGATACCACCGATTCTGTGGGTCGGGCTATAGCCTCTTCCATAGCTCTACTTCGACGTGCATGGTTCCGTACTTCCAGGTTTTTGGAGTCTGTGCAAAATACTTTGATTGACATGCCTTTTGATGGTGCCTCCCCTTTTGGCACGCATGCTGACTCAGCTATACGCTGGTTCAGAAATAGTCATGGTGGTACGGAGTCTTAACTCTGTTTTTCTACTAGGTTTGTCAGGGGCAATTTGTTTTCCCTTATTTAGGCTCTTATAAGCCTTTCATAGGGCAGAGTACTTCTCTCCCTTCCAGGATTACACTTAGTGTGGTGTTTCTGCTTGTTGCTGGTGCTTTTTCTTCTAATTTGTGCTGTCAATTACAGGTTTAGTTCTCAGCCATCTAGAACATGTCTTTGCGGCCTCGAGGGAGTCTGTTCTGACAGCTTCTTGCCGCTTGATTTTTCCTACCTGAAAACATACTCTATGGCAGGTATTCTGTTTATATAGTGCGGATGCACTATAGACTTGTTCCCCATTCTTCAGAGACATTGCTACAGTCACTGAATGCCCTCTACTGACGCGCAGATGTACTGCTGAAAACATTTCGGGATCCAGTCTGGCGCCTGGGGAGAATTCTGTGGCTAGATCCTTTCCCTACCAGATATGGGGTTACCGAAGGTAAGTAACTTGTTCAACAGGACCTATGCCCAATCTTCATCTGTGTATTCTAATTGCAACCTCTGAGACCACCACTCTTTGGGATGCCTTGCCAATGGGTCTCAAAATCTTATTTGGCAATAGTCTATAAAGACAAGAGCCCACTGCTTTGTAAGTAACCCAGGTATGTAGATATTTCAAGAGTTTTGATTCTAGTAATGCACCAAGACAGTGGGAGAGTTGCCTGTATCTTCAAAATTGAGCTGCTTAAAGCCCAAAATCAGTTTGTACTCTTGCAAAAGTTTTTAGTGAGCCATCTAAAGGAAGATGTTCTATAGATTACAGCCCTTTCACAGCCCAGTTTAAGCAGGGTGGATCTTGTGCTCCAATCTGTACTTTCCCATTCCCCCATATTGGTGCCCCTATCTTCTTCCACTATGACACGTGCTTTATGCCATGTGAACAAAATGGTCAGCAGTATGCAGTGGACAGCCACAGGGAGCTGCCTGCTTATTGTATACAGAGAGCGGATATCACCCATAGCTCCCAGGAGCGTGCTTTCTATTTTGACACACTGTGGCTGTTCCAGGGCATCATTCAGAAAGAAACTTATTTGAGCTAACCAGAAAGAATTCACAATGATTCAAGATGTGGGAGTCTTTGACCCGCAGAGTCTGTAGCTGCATGCAACTTATCCATTTTCAGATGTAGCTTCTTACAGCTGCAGACAAAGCACTTTACCATACTGAATATTCCTTAAATATAATTTCAGGGATTGTGAAGAGCAACATCGCAAAAATCTAATTGAATTGAGGGGAAACATTCATTTTTATCACATTGATTCTCCCCCACATTAACAGGTTGATAGCCGACCATCATGCCATGTCCCTTTTCATCTTCTTCCTTATGGGGTACATGTTATCTTCCACCATGTTATCTAGGCCTCAATTTAGAAAAATCCCCATTAATTTCAATTTAGATTACTTCCATTTAAATAGGTGGTTACCAACGGCAGCAGCAGTGATGGGTCTGTTGAGAGGCTAAGTTTCACACTACAGTAGCTTGAAAACTGAGAATCAAGAGATGAATGTTTTAAGGCAATGGATGGAGGTCGCATGTCCTGAAACTGTCACCAGAATATCATCCATCAATAGAAGGGAGTTTGTGCTCTCCCACTAGTGTTTGTTTCCCTGTAATGCCCTTGTCCCGAGGGGTGGCAGCTGCCAAAGGTTCGACGGCCAATACAACAAGCATTTGCAATGCAATAGGTCTCGCGTTCACGCGAGTTTGAGCTATTGGCATTGTAAATGACAATACTTTTTATTTATGTTTTGGGTTTTAAAACATTAATAAAAGGCATTGTCATTTACAATACTAATAGCTTTAACTCTCACAAATGCTAGACCTATTGCATTGCAAATGCTTGTTAGTTAATTTGCAACGTAGAAACGCAGCCTTTGAACAACATAAATACATATGTTTAAAAAGCGCACAAATGCTCCTTTAAATAAGAATTTTGTTCGTGAAAGTTTCCCAACACTCCATTATGAAGAAATTACCAAGAAACAGTTAGCAACCCCAGCACCTTGAGACCCTCACGGGAGAATGTGTGGGCCAAGTATTAAATGTATGTCCTATGTGGTACCAAGTAGTGTGCTTGCGAGATAATAAAATTAGACTATTACATGCTGCTGTACATCCTCTCCTCACCTGCTTTGTAACCCCCGCCCTACCCCGCTTGAACTTTATATTTAACTTTCTGCCACTTTTTAAATGCACCAGCCGCTACTGCTCTGGTGGAGCTGTGGTAGGCCCATTACTGGAATAGGAGCGGATGTGGCAGGATGGTGTTTATTAATGACAATCTGTGACTTTACCAGTTCTTGCTGGTCTACTTGTCAGCTGCAAGCAGGAGATACGGGTTTGAACCCGGGCTTCCTCACGTGACCAGAATGTGTGTTGTTGGACAAACCACTTTATGTGCTCTTGGTTCTAATATCTGGCAAAATGCAAAGCGATTAGAAGTGGGCTAAAACGTTTAATAAGCATTATGCACACCAAAACTTCCGTCTGTCTAGCTGGCACTTCATCTAGTCACTTCTCTGGTACAAAACTACCTTTTGGCCTCAATGTTTATTTCTAACCTTGCGTGAAATGATTGTGCCGTTTTATAAATTATCCAACGGGGCAAGGTGTTCTATAACTACATACATTTAAATAAACAACTGGATAGTTACATATAATGAATTGTTCTCCTGTCAGGTCTTGGCTGTTTGCTGGCTGAAGGCAGTAGTGCCTCGTCCAGATCAGGCGTCTTCAAGCAGCACGTTCCCACCGGAATGCCTCGTTTTAGTGACCGTGCTGAGGTGTCTCAGGGGAGCCAGGAAGGGCAGCCAGGCTACTAAGCTCTGAAAAGAGGCTCCAACGTCAGAAAGGACGTCTGGGTCCTTCGTCCAAGCAGTGCTTAATTTGAACCGGTGGTTGCAGGTCGCGCCCACCAGGAAGTCATTTGTTCGGACTGAGACTTATTTTACATCATCAGATTTTGACCCAAAAAAAAACCTCCAAGAAAGATGAAGGGGGGCAGGGTGATAGAGGCATGAGGTGAAATCAAGACTGGACATGGTATTCAGCAAGCCTGACATTCAGCGGTGACAGGCTTGGGAAGAAAGGTGTGGGGCCTGGCACGCATTCTTTTAGACATTAAGCAGTGGCTTTGCATTGCCTTCTAGTTCCCACCCCTGTCCACGAGGATTGAACATGGGAGCAACTGTCATCCGTGTCCTGCCAAAATGTCAACTGTGAAACAGTGCGACTTGAGTAAACTGTGTCTTCCCACTTCACCACAATTTGTGATCTTGGGCAAATCACGGTATTAAGGGCCTTAAAAACAAAGCTTTTTGCACTTTTTAATAATTAGCGTTTTACAACTGTGTGTAATGCCATCTCACGTGCTTTGCTGCGGGTAACATGATTTGTACAAGATCCAAATTGACTTAACACAACTTAAATTCTTTAATTGTGCACTTGGCTATGAAGAACATGCAAAGTATTTTTGTTCATATGATGCTTTCCACCCAGTGTTAAAGAGGTGTTCTATTTATGGCCTAGTTGCATTACAGACCGACACATTCATTTTTAGGCACGGTCAGATTAAGTGTTTTGCTCAGAATCACCGGATGTTTGAGCCTCCCACCAGACTTGAGCCTGGTTCTCCAGCTTCAAAGTCGGCTGTTAAGCCACAGAAACGACGGGGGACATTATTAGTGCGTCAGCATAGTCATGGGGAAGACACCTTGGCATTATTTCCCAAAAACCCCGGGGAGCTGTGGCATTGGAAATAATAGGCAAAAAAACAACAGATGGCAACAAAAACATTATGGAATGGCCCACCCCACAGGCGTATTTCTCTCCGTGCATAAACTTGCTTCTCAGCTGACAAAAAACGGCATACATTTGTGGACAAAAGAAACATCTCAATAGTTCTTACCCTAAGTTGGCAGGGTATGCCCAGACGTGGGTCCCTTGCTCACTTTGCCACTGGATTCAAGATAGCCTGGCTGATGAGGGCTGTGAGCCCGAAACCGGTCCCAGGATGCTTGTTTCCGGTCCAGGGAAGACATGGCTTGGCAGTTCGGGCTGGACTGTTCCCATGAGGCACAGGGTCAGACTGATTTGCATATGGCCATGTCTGAACTGGGGTGACGGAGTGAGCTAAAGAATGATGATGGATTAAACCCAGATCAGTTGACTGGGGGTGAGTGCTTGTAATGTCAACACTCCGTCCATCATCCCCTTTGGTTTTGAGATGTACAAAGTGGCACGCCCTGCAAAAGATGACTATGTGACGTAAAAGATGTACGAGCTGCCTGTATTAGCATATGAAGTGCATCTTGGCAATATTAAAGCCTTACGTTGCAAAACGGTTCTTTGGAAAAAGGGAAAGGTGTAGAAAAAAGTAAATAAATGCAGCTTGTGAATTACATTCCTCTGTTTTAAACATAAGTCTGAGTTTGCATGGAGCCGGGACAGCAAGGGTGACAGGCGGGTGCGGCTACTGCTCGCCCAGGGTGTCGCCCTACTGTGCATCGCGCTTTCTGATTCTTGCCCAGAGTTCTGGCACTGACGTTGGTGTGATGGTGAGTGTGCAGCTCCTGCGAGAGCTTGCCCAGCACACATCTACTCCAGTACAAGCACTCACCGCTTGGACATGAGTCTATCTAGGCTGCAGGGACAGAAAAAAGCATGTCCGCAGGAGGAAGAGAACACATGCGCTCCTGCACTTTTGCTAACTATAGGTAGTTAGTGCATATTGTTTATTTTTGTAATAGGACTTCATGCGCCGGCAGTAAGACTTTATAAAAATAGACTGCAGAACTGTTTATATTGTTTAAAAAACATCAGCAGTCGTGTATGCAAGAGCGCTTTGTTTTCCCTCTAATCAGCCTCTTGGTTGTAAACGGCGACGAATCCACTGGATGCCAAGCTGACAAACAGTGTTTGCTGGTGGCGCACTGGAGCGGATCCGATATTCTCAGCCAGAGCTGACCAGTAAACTGTCACCGAGAGATTACAGTATTAAGGTTGGCCAGGCATCACTGCTGCTGCTCCCTACTGCCGCCTCCTTCGATCCCTGAAGCTGCCGCCCGAGGGCACAATCTGCTTACTTCGCCGCACACACAGCTTTTATGTAGTAAGGCGCGGCACCCGCTTTTATGCTGTTTACAGCCACTTTCCGTAGCCGAGCCCCTGATAAATGCTCAATATGGCCGCGGCGCTGCTATCTGTGCAGCATGGAAAGCGCCCGGCCTCGTGCACACGTCACCGGCAGCTAAAAATAGACGAAAAAGCATAAAAGCTTAGTACATAAAAGCTGTGCGTGCGGCGGTCCATGAAGTGGGCATGTGATGAATAAATAAACGCACAAATGAAAATAAAAGGCACAAGGTACTACAAATAGGCACCCATATTTTGGAACATGCACCCGTGTCCATAAATGCTGTGCGTGCGGCAAGCGTGAAGCGGGCGCCGTGATTAGCGTGATGAATAAATACACATAAATGAAATAAACAGTGCACTGTATTACAAACTATACTACCTATAGTGGAACACGAGCAGCAATTACAATTTGTAGTCCGCAAAGGTACACACAAACGCGTTCATTGTAAGGAAACTGAAGTTGCCCAGGGCTCCCGAGTGAAACAAGAGGAACAAGCCCAAAACCAACTAACGTCCTACTAGAAAACGCCCAAATGACGGTCGACAGCGAAAATTGCTAAAAGCTTAAAAAATATAACCAAGGAAGAGGGAGGCATGGCGAAAGACGTACCCCAATAAAACTGTGGAATTAGGAGGAGGTGGGAGGGAGGAAAAGTACATTTAAATGTAATCAGCTATAGTGCCGAAACTACACACAGGCAAACAGAAACAGAGCAGGAAACCAAGAAAAAAAGTAGTCCCCCAGAGAACAGACAAAGAACTGTAGTGTGATGAGACAGTACTTAGTCCATGATGCATGGGAGGAACGGAAGAGAGAAAGGAGGGACAAAGAGGCAGGACTGACCACTAGCAAGCAAGGATTTTTGAAGGACACTGAAACAAACAAATCAAAACAGGGGGATGGCTTTAAGCCAACATAAGAAATTACAATAGGTCTTGAATGCTCGACCTAAAAATTAATGGAAACAAAGGCTAAACCTGCCTCATAGTTAAAAAAATCACTAAAAGTTGCATTGTGTACTTGTTGTAAGTTACAACCATTGTGGGGTTCAAATATATCCATTTCACCTTCTGTAAAAATGCTGCTCCCATTTCCATATGCGTCAATACCCGAAGCAAGTACTATCACTCCACACAATCAAATTTGTTTGGCATCTAACAAGACCACTACTTGTCATGTCCGTCATCAGGCACTTGCCAAAGTACATGAGCCAGCATTCTCAAGCGGGAGGAGAGTTTACAGTCTTTAGGCTCACACTTCGGCCCTTATCTTAACATCAGCATGAATCAGTGAAATGAGCCGATAGTTTGTTCAATCTCAGGGATCCTTATTGGTGTTGAGAATAAGAGAGATTCTAGCTGGAGAGAACTCTGGGAGTGGTGGTCCCCTGTCTTGTATGTCTCTAAACAGTTTACATAGGATGGTACAGTTGGCCTCCTGCTTGTGTAGTTGTAGAGCTAGTAAGTGACTTGTCTTTTTCCCTCTCTCATAATGATGCTGCTTTAAACAGAAAAGGGACTTTTCCTCTCTGGATGTGTACATCTCGTTCAGGTCATATTCCACATACAAAAGCGAGATTAGCACCTCTGGGGATTATCTAATAATGTTTCGACCTCTGCCTCTAGAATCGATCAGCTTTTGCTTTTTGCTTTCTGTGTGCTGAATCCCACATGAACTCGCCCATCACACTTGGTTTTCCCATGGCCCATTACACTACGGGAGAGGGATGCAGTGAGTGATCATTCTCAGATCAGTGAAGCATGTCACACATGCAGTCTTTATCACTGGGAAGGTTATAGCTCAATGAATTGAGATACCAGTGTTCGAGTGGTGGTTTGGTTAGGTCTAGGGCAATATGAATAGTCACCACGTCATGGTCAGAGGTGCTATTTGGGGAGATGATGGTATCATCACCTCATGTAAATGAGATAGTGCTGCCCAAAAACAATAAATACATGTTCTCGTGCCATGTGTGTGTGATGTGTTGCCATCTTCCTTCCAGTGTATCAACCGTCAAGGGTTGAGGAGGGAGTGGTCATCCATAGGTTCCCCAGGATAGAACACAAGCTGTCTGTCAGCTTGTCACCTTACTCCTCAGAAGCCCGCAAACTCACCTTCGGTGTTTGTCGAAGCTCATCACCAAAGCACACCCTCTTCAACCCATACATAATCCCTCTGGCCAGCATCATCCATGAACATGACATCAACATCCTCTCCTACGCAGATGGCATGCAACTCATACTCTCCCTCTCAGACAAGACCCCCAACACAAGAAGCAAGTTCACCACCTGCATGACCGAAGTCGCTAACTAAATGAAAGCCAACTAACTCAAGCTTAACACCAACAAAACAATTCACCTTGGGACTCCTACTGGTGGCTGCCTGAACTGACCACACCCACACCAGGAACCTTAGAATAATCATTGATAGCAAACTGGACATGTTAGCACAAGTCAACTTTGTCTCTACATCCTGCTTCCACACTCTGATGATGCTGAGAAAGATCTTCAAATGGCTCCCAAGCAACACTAGAAAAACTGTCACTCATGCCCTGGTCACCAGCAAGTTGGACCCCCCCCATGCTGTAATCACTGAGCAACTCATTAGAAGACTACAAACCATCCAGAACTCAGAAGCCAGACTCATCATCAACCTCTCACACAGAACTCAAACCACACCCCAGGGAGCATCTGGCTCCAGATACACAAACGTGCTTAATTCAAACGCCTCACACACACCTCCAAGACACTACACAACTCAGGCACCACCTACCAGAACAGTAGCATATATTTCCACCAACCAACCTAGACACCTACGTTCCACAGGACTCATACTCGGACACATCCCACACATGCACTGAAGCAGATCAGGGGGTCAGGCATTATCTTACATTGTTCCGGAACAAATTACCACTCCACATCAGAGCCTCCTACTCTGTTCTTAAACTCACAAGAAGCTGAAGACATGGCTTATCAATTAACAATATAAAGAATCAATTGAGGAGTGTTAAAAGTGATTCCACTCAACTTCCAAATGTAAAGAGAAAATCAAGGGGTTCCTTAGGGTATATTAGAGGTGGGCGGACCCTGTAGTCACACACTGTGGAGATGTCAATATGAACTTCACCGCCCTGTATTAAGTATACATCCAGCCCTCACTTACGCCATCACTTACTTCGTCAAGGTAACCAGCCCAGGTGTTGTGCCTATTTAGATCTCTGACCCCCACATCTTACGGGAAATGTGCACCACCGAGGTTTAAAAAGCAAAACCAGCAAGGTGCACAGTTGCTTCATTGTGTTTAACCTCAAGGAAAAATAACAGACACCAAGTCAAACGAAGGTTTTAAACTAGGGACTGGCTTTCATCCCTGTAGTGTCATGTGAGTCAATGGCGGAACACTTTTGGCTCCTGATGGACCCTGTAGAACTGGGATGCAAGTGTTAGAGCATAGTGAATTGAGTGCAGGTTTAGAATGCTGAGTTCGCGGCTACACGCAGATGAATAAAGACATGTAATACTAAGCTCTGTGTGTGGAGTAGTCATTGGCTGGTACCCAGGCTGGGGAGGATGCTACAGTCCCCACCCCGTTTTTGACAGATTCCTTCTACATTTTGATCTACCAGAATTTTGCAGGAAGATAAAGCTCCTTGCTTTTTTTTTTTTTCAAACGTAAAGCAAATATCTGACAAGTAAGGTGGCACAGATCTTCAATGAAAATCAACATTCTGCTCCATCCAGAACACTCTCTCTCACCCTACGCATCCCCTGATTTTTTGATTGTCCCGAATCACTCCACGCATCATCTATTTAATACCTGTCCGAATACTGTTCTGACTCCCTCCCCAGTCTTCGCTCACCCTCCATTAGCTGGATCGCCTTCCCCTGGCAAAAGTGACCCCATTACTGAGGGTTTCCCCCCCAACTTTATTGCTCTGACTCTCAACAGCATAGAAACGCAAACTCAATGCTATGGCTACTGAATTAACACGGCTCAGAGGAAATCTCTCCATCCTTAACTCCTGGGCTAACCCCAAATTTCCTGATACTCGTCTCTCTTGCTCTCGTAACCTCTCCCAACATGCCCGATGGCTGGCCATACCCCTTTGCAGACGAGCTCTCAGGCCTCGCCGTGCTGTTTGCTCCCTCTCCACTTCTGCCCTAAATGACCTGTGCAATTCCTATCTCCCTAAGCCTCTGCTGACGGATCACCTCCCTTACTCCACCATCCCAGTAATTTGGGGCGTTAACCGAGTCCCTTCTACTACACCCTCACCTAGACCTCCTGCACAACACACCACCATCCACTCCCTTAAACCTGCTAAGGATAACCCGAATCCCCTCTCTTGCATGCTTGTTAACTGCAGATCGGCAGTTCTTCATGCTACTGAGATTTCTGAAACCATCCTCAGTGAGGATATTGACATTGCCTTCCTCACCGAAACTTGGCTCAATGACCACTCAACAGCTATTCTGGACTTACTCACCCCCACCGGCTACTCCATCATTAGACAGGATAGACCCGGCAGAAAAGGGGGTGGACTAGCCTTAATCCATAAAACGGAGTTGCAACTCTCCCTTCTGAATAACACCGATCACTCAACATTTGAATACCTGGGCGTAGAACTCTCAGTCAAAGGCTCTCCTCCGATTAGATTACATAACATCTACCACCCTCCGGGTGAGCCCCTATTCTTTGCTGAAGAATTATCTGACCTCCTCACTCACTTCACCCTTTCTGCCTCTAAAAAACTGTTTTTAGGAGATTTCAACATCCATTGGAATAATGCCGATGATCCCACAGTTAGGCGCCTCATTAACCTTCTTGAGATGAATGACCTTAAGCAACTATGTAACAATCCTACCCATATCACAGGGGCCACACTTGACGCAATCATCTCTAACACTGACATGGTCTCCCTTACCAACATCATCCCCATCGACTGGTCTGACCACCATCTCATTCTGTTCAACATCTCAACCAGCGCCCTACCCCTCTCACCAGTTAATAACAAACCCAAGATGTGGACCAGGTACCTTAAACAAATCCCCAATAGTGAACTTGAGTCCAAACTAACTCCAAGGCCAACTACAACTCCTCCCTCTCTCCGATAACACTAATGAGCTCACTGACCATTTCAATAAGGCCATTAGTGATGTCCTGGATCAAACTAAACTAAAACAACAAAGAAAAATCCAATCCAATTCTTGGTTCAAACCTGAACTCAATAAAGAAAGAAGACAACTCAAACTAGCTGAAAGAACATGGGGACAACACCCTCGCCCTCCCATCTTGCTCTCCTCAGATCTGCAAGATCAACATATAAAAAGCAAATTTTTAATTAAAAGGCATCTTTCTTTCAAGCCCAACTTGATCGTGCCAAACACAGGCCCAGAGAACTCTTTAACATTGTCAGAAAAAAATCTTCATCTGCTCCCCCAGTGCTGACGGCCTCAACCGAAAGATGTGAGGTAATTGCCAACTTCTTCTCGGAAAACATTGCTAAAATTGATCAATCCTTCCCTCAAAGTCTGGCCCGGCCCTGCCCCCAAGTTACTACAGACATACCTCCTTTTTTTGCCCCGTTCCTCCCGCCTAATTCTCCCACACACCTACCCATTCCAATTATCTCTGGTAACACTCTCTCCAACTTACAACGGGAAAATAATGCCTCCTGGTCTAATTTCTATCCTGTGACTGAGCTCAAAGTCTTTAATATCATTGCGAAATTAAAGCCAACCTCGAACACCAAAGACCCACTCCCTTCTAACCTAGTTCATAACTTCAACCACATCATTGCCCCATGTTGGACTAAAATCATTAACACCTCCTTTGCCACAGGATGCGTCCCAGATTCCCTCCAACTCGGGCAAATCACTCCCATTCTTAAAAACTTAATGCAGACCCTAACGATCTTAACAACCTCTGTCCCATCTCCAACCTCCCACTTCTAGCTAAAACCCTGGAGAAATGTGCTTTACTCCAATTGGACAACCACATAGGCAATTTCAACTTACTCGATTCCTTCCAATCTGGTTTCAGGAAAGGCTGTAGCACTGAAACCGCCATGCTGAACATTGCTGATGACATTCACTGCTCCCTAGACAATGGAGAGGCCTGCCTTCTTATCCTCCTTGACCTCTCTGCAGCATTCGATACAGTCAATCATTCTTCCTTACTGGAATCGCTGAAAGTGCGCTCTCGCCTTAATGGAATGGTCCTTAAATGGTTCACCTCCTACCTCCTACCTCAAACACAGAACACAACAAATAAAAATCAACTCCTGCCTATCAAATCCCACCCCTGTCTCCCTGGGCGTCCCCCAGGGCTCAATTCTCTCCCCCTCTCTCTTCAACCTCTTTATGGAACCCCTTACTCTCATTTTGAAACAAGCCGGGATCAGCTATCACCTCTACGCCGATGACACCCAACTCTACTATAAGATCAAATCCCATACTGATGTTCTCCATTTAAACAACACCCTGATCAAGATTCAATCTTGGTTTTACTCTAACCATATTAAACTGAACCCTAACAAAACGGAAATCATTCTTTTCTCTCCTAAAAGTAACCATCTCCCCATCCAAGGCTGGATTTCTGACCTCAACGCCCTCAACTGTAAGTTCACCTTATCCAACTCAGCGAAATCCTTAGGTTTCATTCTTGACAAAAATTTGGCACTGAAGGATCATATTAAGAACTCGACCAAAGGAGCACTTTTCACTCTCAGACACCTCAAAAAAATCAAACCCTTCATCCCTCAAGAAGACTTCAAATGTGTAGTACAATCTTTAGTACTCTCCAAACTTGACTACGGCAATGCCATCCTCACTGGAACCCCAAAGTCCACCTTGCCCCTCTTAGAGCTGTGCTCAACCTGGCGGCCAGGCTCATTACCAACTGTAAACGATTTGAGCACATCACGCCTGCCCTCAAATCCCTAAATTGGCTGCCCATTGAAGGTAAATGCTTTTATAAGACTGCCTGCATCACGCACAAAACTCTCCACTCACAATCTCCGTCGTACCTAACAAACGAACTCAAAATAGCGGGCTGCTCCAGACTGATGAGAAGCTCCACGGCACTCCTCCTCGTCCCCCCATTACTAAAAAAGAAATCCATCCAAACTCGCTCCTTCTCTGGATATGCTCCGAGCATCTGGAATGCCCTCCGAGGGACCTATGCTGCAACCCCTCCTACCTCAGCTTTAAAAAAGACCTTAAATGTCACCTACTCAACAAATATTGGAGTCTATAATTTCTTATAATTTCTCTTCTGTCCGGGCAAACTGTCTCCCCTGTATTGGTTGCCTTTCTGTAACCTGTTCGACCTTTCGCTCCCCCTTTTAGTCCTCCCACTTGTGTACCCCGGCCTTGCTCTCCCCTACCCCTCTTCTATCCTAGCAGCACTATTTTTTGTTCCTTTAGCTGTCTGAGGACATTCTCCCGTGTCCTTGTCCATTTGCTTCCCACCCCCCCTCTCTGTTCCCCTGCCCTCCACCTCTATATTTTTGCTCTCCTTGTTGATACTATTTGTCTGCTTTGAATCGTTACCTCCATTTTATTATCTATATGCACTATAACTCCTGAATCTTCCAGAACTCTGCCTCTCTTGAATAATAGAGAGATGTGCTCTCGCCTGACTGTCGTTCTCTTTGCTCTGAAATATTGTTTGTTTTTGTGACTGATCTTGCTCTTGTAAAACGCTCTGATAGCTCCGGGTCTAGCCAGCGCTATATAAAACCTTTCAAATAAATAAATAAATATAAGCCTTTGAGCAGACAGTCTTCAAAGAAATAGGTTCTATGGACATCACAAAAATAGGTTCTATGGACATCACAAAAATAAAAACCTTTCACAATACCACCCAGGAGGAAATTTGGAAGTAAAGGAATTGGCCAAGTATCATTATAACACCAGTAGCATTGTCCTTCTAACCATGGATGACTACTTGACTGAATGCAAACACTTGTTAGCAGATAATAGACATTACAGGATGATGAAGACTATACACAATGTAGAGGAGGAGGCAGAAATTGGGATTTGGATTTAAAAAAAAGTCTGGTTTCCTTAGTAACAAGGACCCGGTCACTTCCTTTTTTTACCTCCTTTCGAAAATCAATGAAGAACAAGAGCCACCTCCTACCAAGACACTTGATAGTCTCTGCTATTGGTTCCATTTTTAAACCCTAATCACAGTTCGCAGATTTTTTTCCTTCAACTAATTGACAACTTAAACCCACTTATCTTAAGGATACAAGGGGCCTCATTCTGCTCCTACTTAACACATCTTTTGAACCTTCCCACATCTTGTTGATATGCTTCGACATTAAACGTCTGTGTAGCAACATCCCTTAAGATATCACTCTGGATTTTATTGACGTCATCCTATACTGCAAAGACTGGCACCACAAAACCCCACAACACTAGTACTAGAACGCATGAGGTTGGCTCTTACAGAAAACCTCTTTGAGTTCCATAGGTACACTATACCTCCAAATCCACAGGACTGGATAGGCAGCACCTTCACTCTTAGCGTGGCGGACCTGTATGTACACAATTTGGAGGACATGTTTGTCCTCAGCGACTGAAACAGCTCCAAATCTTACACTTCATTATGGAAATAATACATCAACATCATCTTGATTGTTTCAGATGAGGATACAGACCACAGCTTCCTATCCTGGTGGAACACCTGTGACCAGCATCTGAAATGTACCCACAGGTAGATTTACGCTGTTATCCTTGGATATTAACGTAATTCCTGAACATGGGGGCCTCAAGACAAATATGTACAGAAAACCCACGGACAAGAATAGTATGTTGGAGTTCAACAGTTTTCGTCCATTATTGAAGTGGTTAAGTCCCATTGTGATCGCAAGAAAACCCAATGGCAAGATTCACATGTGTGTAGACTTAAGAGATTTGAACGACTGTACATGGATCGATCGTCATCCCCTACCTCGGATTAATGAGATGTTGGTGAGTGTGACAGGGGGGAGGTATTTTACCCCTTTAGATTTATCCTGTGCCTATCATCAGGTACAGGTGCACAGGGGATCCCGACATTTGTCTTAGTTCATCACACATGAGGGTGCATTTCAGTTCGTTAGCATGCCCTCTGCTCTGGCCTCTGCATCCGCAGTTTTCCAGAGGGTCTTGCAAGGTGTCTTGAAGGACATGCCAAAAACGCTAGTATTTCAGGACTATGTGTTAGTATGGGGAGAAAATAAACAGAGGCATGATGAAGTACTGCAGGAAGTACTCAGCAGGTTGGAGAATGCTGGGCTTACTATTGGTAGTAGTAAATGTAAGTTTGGCATAAAGAAAGTGGAATACTTAGGGCACACACTCAATCATGAAGGAGTTAGACCCAAACTTAATTTAGTGGAAGCAATAGAGAAGGCTCCCCCACCACAGGACAAAGACCAATTTACAGTCATTTCTAGGACTCGCAGAGTATTATGCAAAGTTTGTGCACCATTTTGTAGAATAAGTGCATGCATTACGTGAATTGATGAAGAAAGAAGTGAGGTATCATTGGTCGGATGAGTGTCTGATTGCATTTGACAAAGTCAAGATGTCCATAGTGAAAGCGGTGATGTTAAAGCCGTTCGATTAAGATGACAAAACTATTATTGTGACTGGTGCGAGTAAATATGGTCTTGGAGCTGCATTACTGCAGGTACTTGATGGCAAGGAAAGGGTAGTAGCATTTGCATCACGCACCCTTAAAGGAGCTGAGAGTATCTATTCCACGGTGGAAAAGGAGGCATTGGCATGTTGGTGGGAGGGGGCTGTGCAGCAATTCCGCATCTTCGAGTTGCACACCGATCACAAACCATTGTTGGAATTGTTTTCTACGGCAAGCGCTAGTAAAGCAACGCCTCAAGGTGCAAAGTGGTTGTAGATCTTGCTGAAATACCAATTCAAAGTGAAATATGTACCTGGTATAAAAAATATTGATGCAGACTGTTATGTCAAGATTTCCATTGAAAAAAGTCAGAGGGATGGATGAAGAAGATGAGTGAATGGTGGCAGAAGTATCAGAGATTTGTGAATCTATGAAGAAGGATGAGTGGAAGGAAGCAGTGTTGTCTGATCCCTTATTGGTAAAACTTACTGAGATCTTAAGCATGCCAAAAAATGGAAAATGGTAGAGGTTTTCAAAAGCGTGTGGGAGGAAATGTCTGTTGAAGATGGCATTGTGAGAAGGGGTGAAAGGCTAGTGGTACCGATGAGTTTGAGGGACAAGTTGCTTAGGTGATTGCATGAAGGGTATAGAGGAATGCCAGCAATAAAGAGAAAGGCACAACAGGATTTTTGGTGGCCAGGAATGGATAGACAAATTGAGAGATTTGTGAGGGAATGTGTTCCCTGTACATGCAGTGACAAATCACATATGTTGCAGGAATTACCCAAATTCCCCAAAAGCCTACCACAGCGTGTGTGGGAGAAAGTGGCTATCGACATTTGTGACCCTTTTGAATGTTTAGGTATGGGAGACAGGTTTGCCACTGTCATGATAAATTACTTTCAAAGTGGCAGGAGATTGCATTTATGGAAGAGGCGAAGTCTAGCATATAATTGCTTACTGTGAGGATATTTTCCATCGGGAAGGTTGTCCTGCGGAAATTGTGCGCGACAATGGATCCCAATTTGTTTCCGAAGAGTTTGTAAGTTTCTTAAAGAAGTGGGGAATCAAACACAGTATAACACTTATGTATCATCCCAGGGGAAATGGCATGACTGAGCTCTTCAACCAAGCGTTAGGAGAAAGCATTCAATTAGCAATTTCAAGTGGTATAGGGTGGAGGAACCAAATCAGGGACATGTTATGGATCTACAGGACCACTCCGCATTCAGCGATGGGAGAAGCAGCTTTCTGTTTGCATAAAGGAAGGGTGCCATGCACTGTGGCGGTGCCTGCATGGATGGCAAGTTTCTGGTCAGAGCAAGGTGGATAGTGGCCAGTTACATGAAAAGGTGGGGAAATATCAGTTGCGATACCAGGAAAGGCACAATGACAGAGTCACAAATGTGGAATGAGGTACACCAAGGGTATGTTGGTACAAGTGTTTTTGGGAACTATGTGAAGAAGAGTGACTCCAAATTATCTGAACCAGGAGAAGTGGTGGAGGTAAATGGTAACACATGGAAGTTATCTGATGGCAAGTGGTGGAACATCAAGAAGGTTGCTGTCTGCAATGAAGTGGAGCGACAAGAATGGTTGAAGGCCAGAGACAAAAAGAGTAATTCAAGGGCCTGGTGCTTCAAGTCCAGGTGGGTTCCGTAAGATGTATCTTGACAGGGACCTGCAGGCGAGGGAACCTTGCACACATAGGAAGATTAAACCCAAATGTTTAGAGGCTTATGTATGTTCTGTTGCATTTTAGTTTGACGCTATATTAAAGGTGTAGTGGTTGTTACTAACATAAGTATAGAGTTTGTAAGAGAAGGGGATGCGTTGTATTCTCGTTCTTCTCTGGTGCTGGGATACCATCTCTTAGAAACTGCAGCTTCCACTTCCAGAATCCTGATTGTAGACTTCTGGAGCTGGTAGGAAGTTGCTGTGGAGGCGGACAGACCAGTGGTCATTGTAACCTACTTAATAAACCTGTTTTCACACTATCCACTGTGTCCTTGTGTCCCAAAAGTAGTGTTTGTGAGTAAGTCCTAAGGTCAATAAGATAGCTTTCGTAGTATTCTCCTAACGGGTTTGAGGGACCCTCTACTGTGGTTGGGTGAGTTATCAACAGCTGAGGAGTGTATGTCCTACTCCTAATGGCCACCTGATAAATGCTAGGAATCAAAAGAATACGAATACAAGCCGACCTCAAATATGATGTATAGAGTGTGTCTAGGGCACAGTGGATCCCCGGTCAGCAGGATATCAACCATATTATGGATATCTGTAACCTGGGGGTCTCCAAACTAGCCGAACCACAGGACATCAGTCAGTAATCTTCGGAATTAACTTAAGAAAGACGTTTAATGTGGATGGATTTGATACTTACTAGTATGGCAAATCAAAGGTGTGTGAAAAGGACTGGCAGACCTCCCCCCACCCTCAGTCTAGCCCATCCTGCTGGTCTATCGTCATAACCATATACCTTAACTGACATGCAAGCGGAGTTTTATCTGTCTACTACTGGTGATTATCTTATTTTAATTAGTCTTCAACAGTGATCTCTATTTTTCTCTGTTGGGCGTATGACGATGCAGGTGTACAAGTTTGTGTCCTGCAACCCAGTTCCTCACCACTTCTTCCAATCTGTCCCTTTCCGCCGATGGATGTGTCCGTGGACTCTTTGGTGCGAGTTGAAGCCTGTCCTGTGGCTACCAGCCTGGGTGATGTGTTGATGTTCGTCGCTTAACACATGTTCACAAGTTCCTTACTTGAATGGGCCCCTTTGTCTTGCTGCAGGTGGATTTCTCTGGCTTGATGTTGGGGCACCTCTTCCAGTGCTATAGCGCGTTCTAATCCTGAAGGCTCTCTGTAACTCTAGAGGATGATTGAAATTGAGTTTTGTGAGTTCATGGATAAAATGAAAGGTGAACGCCGTTGCCTTTATCGAGGTGTTTGAGGTTTCCGAAAAAAAAGTATATTGTCACTTCCATTCCTATCCTCTAGCTCACGGATTTTTGACTATATTCTGTTTATTAGGCTTTATGCCACAAACACGTGAAAAAAACGTAACTGAAAAAGCCAAGTAATCCTGTGCCACCCCCACCTCAACATCATCATAGAACATTTCAATCCAACATGCGTCTACATACATGTATAAGAATCCGATGGGGGTAAGATGTCTTGTTGGGGGTCACACCAGAAATCGATGTCCAGCCTCATACTTTCAACGGGCCTTATATAACTCCATACCTTCTCTCGCATCCTACCATGAACCCCACACCTTTTCAAACTGTGTGGGCATCAACAGGCTTGTTAAACCAGCTTTTCAGCCCTCATACATCAGTACATGTTTCTCTCCCAATCAGCCACTTTTGGGATAGTTGCAAAAACAACAATTGATGGACAGAATGCAGAACAATGTCATACATTCACCCCAGTACAAAGATCTGGGTCTAAATCCATCGCTTTTTTGCTCTCCATGGCATTCCAGTTTGGACCCAGCCATATGCAAATCAGTCTTGACCCTGCGCCCAATGGGAACAGTCCAGCCCGAACTGCCAGGCCAGGTCCTCCCTGGACTGGAAACAAGCATCTTAAGACCGGTTTCGGGCTTTCAGCCCTCATCAGCCAGGATAGCTTGACTCCATTGGCATGGAGAGCACGGGACCCACGTCTGGGCATACCCGTCCCACTTGGGGTGACAAATGCAAAAACAACAATTGATGTACAGAATGCAGAACAATGTCATACATTCACCCCAGTACAAAGATCTGGGCCTAAATCCATCGTTTTTTTGCTCACCATGCCATTCCAGTTTGGACCCAGCCATATGCAAATCAGTCTTGACCCTGCGCCCAATGGGAACAGTCCAGCCCGAACTGCCAGGCCAGGTCCTCCGATAGATCTTTGTAAGAGCTAATAGGGACTCAGATCATTAGACCCGGAAGTCATTCCTTCATGAGGACCTGTAATGAAGAAATGCCCATCTAACAATAATTATCAATAACCATAACTTGTCAACAATATCATCAATAAGTAAAACAAACTCAGTATAGTCATCAAGGTACTTTTATCTAATCTTCAAGATGAATGGTCAATACACAAAAACACATTAGATTTCAATAGTTGGTTATTCAATTGAATACAGGTAAAATCACAATACAATCACAGTTTAAAGCAAAATACATCATAAATTATATAATTGGCGTGAGTGGGGAGAGAAAGAGAAAAAATTAATACACATTGCAATTTCAGTATGCAATTTCAGGAATCATACGAACCAAAGTTCAGTGGTAGATAATCAGGATCGAGACGCAAGGTGGACTAAAGCACAGCGTGCAATAGTCTGAATAGTTAACCCTTCAGCCGAAAGGTTTAACCTGCTCAACTTCACCAACCGATGAAGTGTAGTGAAATCAGGAGAATTCAGTTTAGAATAGTCGGAGTTTGAACCGACAGCATGTCACGCCCAAGAATTGCAAGGAAAATAGGCGCACACGTCCTTTTCCCGCGAAGTTTTTATAGCTCGAAATGTTTAAAATTCCAGCTCACAAAGTAGCTTCTGCGCATTTTTGCATGATTCTATTGGTTGAGATCCATGGTGTGATCGTGGAATGATCATTCTTCAGCCCAATCGTCCGGAACCTACCTTTTTTCTCTGTCTACAGTTTTCTAAGAATGTGCAATATTCATTTCACCTCGGAAATAGGGAGCACACTTGCAACTTAACATTGTCCACGCGCTCGCTTCCGAGTTAGCTTGCAACAAGTTTGACACATTTATTGATAGAGAGGATATTCAGACTGTAAGAAAGAAACTTCTTGTTCCTGACTGACCCGGCCCGATCGGGACCTCGATGCCTTCGGGCACTGGCCATTTTTGAACGTGTTTCCGGCCTGCGGCTTAACCCGGCCAAGTCCGTCCTTGTCCCCTTGCACTTATCGCGCGAGTGCTTTGACTGGCAGTCGTCGATTCCCCTTCGGCGGCTGTCTTTCAGGTACTTGGGGATTTGGGTTTCCCTTCTCCCCGACCTCGCATGGGAGCTCAATGTCACCCCGCTGGTTAGGCGGGTCCGTGCCGACCTCCTTAAATGGCGCACTTTGCCCCTGAACCCTCTGGGCAGGATAGCCCTATACAAAATGATGATATTACCCCGTTTTTTGTACATGCTCCAGAACACACATCTCTCCTTTGCTAGATCTTGGTTCCGGGACATGGACGGTTTGGCCACTAAGTTCCTCTGGGGGGGTCGGAGGTCCAGGCTGGCCCTGGCCCACTGCCGAATCCCGCCTATTGACGGAGGTCTCGGAATGACGAACCTCTACCTCTACTATTTAGCGACTCGTCTCCTCACGATCCACGACTGGTTTAATGGCGGCTGGTCCGACCCGGCGTATCGCTTGGAACTTCACACCATGGGCTTCTCCTCTATCCAGGGGATGCTTTACGGAGCCGTAGTTCCTCGAGCTCTCCCCGAGGTCACGCGCGGAGTATTCCAGGCTTGGCGTGCATCACTACGTCATACTCAATGGGCAGGGAGGCTGACTCAATACACTCCTTTGTGGTGTGGCACCAGGCTCCGTGAAGTTGCCTCCTTGTCAGGGTTCCGGCAATGGGATCTCATCGGGGTAACCTTGTTGGGCGACGTCTGGAGCGGTACTCATATTCGATCCTTTCAAGATTTACAGGCTAGACACTCCCTCCATCCCTCTCAATTCTTCCGATATCTGCAGTTGCGCCACGCCCTTCACTCTACATTCCAGATGGCACGTCCCTGCCCGAATATAGCCCGCCCAAAGCGCAAGTTCTGACCGGTGATTTGGGGAAGGGTGGGATCTCTCGGATCTACCGCTCACTAACCAACAATACCCCTAATTCCCTTTCCCTACCCCGAGACAAATGGGAGGGCTGGCTTGGGGCTCTGGAGGATGAGGATTGGAGGGACGCCCTGATGGCCCCTAGAACGATTGCGGTATCAGCGAGGCTCCGCCTGGTCCGAGTCTATTTTTTGCATGCCGCCTATCTTACACCCCTACGTCTTCACCGCGCTGGGCTTCGGCCTGACGCCCACTGCCCCCGCTGCTCCCACCCCCACGCCGACTTTTACCATATGGTGTGGTTGTGTACTGCGATACAGGGGTATTGGGAATCTTTAACACAAGACCTGACAGGGGTCCTGGGCTGGGAGGTGCCTGTTGATCCCATACGTGTTCTGCTGGGCATCACCGACGGATTGGACGGCTCCAGGGCTGAGAAGCTCTTCCTCAATACAGCGTTAGTGGTTGCCAAAAGGGACATTGCTGCTCATTGGCTGGACACTACCCCACCCACTCTAGGGCGCTGGCGCAGGGGGGTGGATTGGTGCGCTGCGCAGGAGCAGCCTCTATATGTAGCCAGGGGATGTCATGAGAAATTTCGCCGCATGTGGGGTAAATGGGTCGGGGTAATAGACGACTGAGATGGAGTGGTACGCTCTTCAGATACACGTGGATACGTCATTATTGATTTACTTGTGTAGCCTTGATGTCACTGTGATGTGTTTTTCTCCCTACTCTGACAATATACAATGTAGCTCTGAATGGTGGTGTTTGTTGTTACATTCAAAACTCAATAAAATTGATTGTCAAAAAAAAAAGAAAGAAACTTCTGTGATAATATTTGTAACTAGAGCAATGAAATCAGCATTTTATTCTTATTCGAAGGAAATAATGAAGGACCAAATACATTTCTCTGAGGCCTACAAAGGAAAGACAATACATTTTGAGGCCTACATGGAAAACCAAAAAACGTGCTAACTTTAAAACACTTGAAGAAAACATAAACACATAAGAATACTAATATATCCACACCATTTCACTATTTTTATAAGCATAGTCTAATCATATTTCATTAATAAACAAAGTTTCTCTTTGCAGTTTCAGATTTACTCTTTTAGAAAACATAGCATAACACATTTCAATAGAGAAATCCTTTCAAATCATATTTTTTTAAAAACCACGACTGCCTTATTACTTTTCCCATTATCATAACACATTAGTAGTTTTTCTCTCTCTGTCGTAAATGTCTCAGTTTCACCAGTATGCGACTCTTCTGCATGCTCTTACGATTAGGGGTGGGCGGAATTTGCGTAGTCGCGTTACGCAAATCTCCACGAAATTGTAAAAAATATCCACGAGCACGCAGAAACTCCGCGAAGACGCAGAGTTGCTTGTCCCGCCCGTTCGCGATGTGTTTTTGCGTGCTCGCGGGGAAATATATTGCTAACTTGCCCATGCGGTCTCTAATGGGCGCGGCCATCTTGTTTCTCACTTGTCCCGCCCGCTCGCGATGGTTATTTCCTGTTCCGGGTCGCGTATTGCATGCTCCCGCCCGCTCCCGATGCTTATTTCCTGTTCGGGAACGCGTATTACGTGTTCGCGACGCTTTTTGCGTGCTCGGGGGGAAATATCGCGCGAACTTGCCCATGCGGTCGCAATGGGCGCGGCCATCTTGTTTTTCACTCTATTGCTATGGTTCTGGGCCTGCTTTTCAATCCTCCCTCTATCTTTTCAATCCTTTGTTTCTGGAAACTTTTTTTGATCTTTTTTATTTATTATTTATCTCTCTATTTTCCTGATTCTATATTTTGAGTTTTTTTCTACTTTTTGTGTGTTTTTCACTACTTTTTCACTCTTTTTCTATTACCTGCTTTTTTCATTTCTTTAACTTACTTTTTTAATTCCTACCTTTTCTTTTCCGCCTACCCAGAACCATGGCAAAAGGGCCACAGGGCTCGTAGCCGTAGCCAGAGCCGCGACCGCCTTCCTTGCGGAAGGCGGCGCCAAAAAGGGGTGCAGGCACGGGCCTTATTTGGTGAGGCGAATGTGGCCGCACTGGTTTTTTTTGTGCAGCGCCACCTCCCCTTAATCCTGGCAGCAGGCGGCAGGGCTGGGTCCGGGTACGGGCTCCGGGAGCGTCGGCAGCGGTGGGGCAAGGTGTGTCGGGCATTGTTTCGCTGCTCTGGTGTCCGGCGCACCAATAACCAGCTGACGCACCGGTGGTCCGATATTCTGGACCGGGAACAGGACCTGCTGGACCTGCTAGGAGTGGAGGTCCCGGGGCTTGGTGAGTAGCTATTTAATATTACTACTTTGTGTTCTTCTGCTCTGTGTTATATATTGCGAATATATTTTTTTTCCGACCAGCAAGAATGCTGCTGCTTACATTGCAGGTAAATTACGTTTAAAAATCTTCTGTGATTGTTATGACACAGGTGCTCGGCGCTACTAATCTTACTTGTTTGCAACTTTGCGCTCGCTTGGCCTGATTATGTAAGAGTTTACTTTAGAGAACTTAAGTTAGGTAATGCTAGAGAGACTCTAGTCCTTCCTTTTTCCTCCTGCCACTAAGAAGAGATAGTGGTGGATTGATAGGTTTAGTTACTTATTAGTAGGTAATTTTTAAGTGGTCTGCGTGACGCATCCTCTGTCACGTCACGTGCTGCTGAGTGCTGCTTACCCCAGTCCTTAGTAGAACCTTTTGTAGTTTGTTTAGTGAGTGTTAATAGGCTTATCATCACTAGCAGAACATCAGCAGCAACCAACCAACAATTTGGTGTATGCAAACATGTATGCATGTGTCCTCCATCTATGCATTTTTGAGGACTAAAAAAAATGGAAATGCAGACTTAGTGAACAATTGGCCCGTCTGGAATAGGTGGGCTAGGTCATGTGGTACTTAGGCTTACTAGACGGTCCGTGAATCTCGCAATACTACTAGTCGATCAGATTAGATAGGTCAATTTTATTGCAATTGTTGTTCACAAAAATGTTTTTGGAGCGTATTTTAAAATATTTTATTTGTTTCACACCAAACATTAATTTTTGTCTCTTTCTTTATTAAATCTTACATGATCAGCACCCAGGGGCAGGAAGACGGGGTCTGAGTCGGCGGAACTAGAACAACATGCCTCCCAGGGCAAGGACCACTCCTCTACCGAGGGCTCTGCTGCTGGCCTAAGTCCTCCAGTGGTTAATATTAATAATTATATTTTCCTAACTTTTCCTGCACCTTATTTTTTCCGAACTATTATTTCGGTTTCCTAATTCTATTATTTACAAATTCTTCTTCGATCTAGACTATCTGTTTCTAAATTCTTGTTATCCCTGCCTCTAACTGCGTCTGCTATGACTCTCTGTACTACTACTATTAGTCTGTCTGTAGCTAAGCTTGCCCAGTTGGCCACTCTTTATTTAAAAGGTTTTAAATAAAACTCAGATTCACCAATAGCTCTAGCCATTGAGTCCAGTCCTTTGGGTTGTCCTCTTCTAGTCTTCTTAATCTTGAGGCTTTTCGACAATTCCCACCAACAAAATGCCCAACCAGACGTTGGTGATGGGAGGTTGGACCTTCCTCACACATCAATCAGAACCCACCACAATCCCCTGACCGACTAGTTATAGTGTCTCATTAGCTCTCCGAATCCCCCCCCCCAAGATACCCAATGAGTAGACAACCCAGAACATAACACTCCCGACCTCTCAGTCGCGGAAGCAATGCACACCCTTTCGCTCACTCACTCGTGTAAGTCCACACCAAATACCACAATAGTCTATGTAAGTTCAAAAGGTTTATTTACAACTGACAAGCTCTGTACGTTGTTCTATAATGCAGCAGCAACAGCAAAATGCATAAGATTAAAACAATAAACATTGTTACACTTAGTTACACTTACAACTACAAGTCCATAGAAGACAAAAGGCAAAATCATGATAACTAAACAGTGGTGGAAGAACCACCCTCCCCTTAGTAGGAATATAGTTTATATAAAATTATAAATGAAGATCTCTGAGCGAATTCTGGGGACCCCTCACCTTAGAAGAACCTAGTCTTGGTTACATCATAAGCTCTGCAAAGCTCTGGTTCGTAGAAGGGAATCTTCCGTCTGTTATGAGAAAAATGGTGCGCGTTAGTATATTGCAAGCATTTCTCAGTCGTGCCAAAAAGTGTAGCATTCTTATGGATAAGCAATATGGACTAATACCAGAACTCCATAACAAAGTGGCTTGTTTTTCGAGTTTGTACGCAGCGCTCAGACAGTAGCAGTATGAGCTCATGTGGGCTCAAAGGCGTCTTACACAACAAGCTGCGAGGTAACGTGCGCAAAAATAAAAGACACAAAGCTAAAATGGTTGCATGGCTTGGGCTAACTTAGCAAAGACTAGAATTACCCTAGGGACCATATAACACTACTAGTGTCTACTCTACTACCTGATTTGTACTAGTGATGTATGTTGTATATGTATGTATTAACTTTTTTTTCAATCTTGCTAGTGAAAAATAGGGGGAGGTGTATATTGCATCTAAAAAATGTGTAATGTTTTTTCTAGGCGTACTACCGACCACCAGTACCGGGGCCAGCGGCGAAGGCGACGCGGCCGCTGAGGGTGCAGGAGGAGATGCGGCAGTTACAGGAGGAGCTGCAGGGGGTGAGCCAGCAGCAGTGGCGGGCGATGGTAAGTTATATTCCTAATCCTTACTTATTGACATTACACTCGCTGTAAGGGTGTACTGTATACTGTACTGTTGAGACTTATTAAGTAAGAAGTTGTTGTGAACGGTTGAAGAAGACACCCTTTACTTAGCAATAGCATTAGCGGCGGGAGGGTACTGTTGAGTAACCAATGGCTTCTTCTATCTGACTTCAACTCAGCTGTGAAAGTTTTATGGAGAAGACTAAAAGTCAGATCAGATGACCTTGATGGATGGGTTGAACGAAAAGGGAAAGAAGGGTGGAAGGAGGAAGGAGGGGCGAAATTTAATATTTATGACTGGCAGAGAAGGATACGTGGGATGCATGCATGCATGCATAGGTGGCTGATAGGAATCAGATGCATGGGTGGTTGAATGCCTGAAACTCCCACAAATGTTAGAGGCCGAGGAAGTGGGAGGATAGATACATACCACAAATGTTATGTACTGTGCTTGCTAGTGCTACTGTGCCACTATGTGTAGAATTAATTTGTCTTACTGCTTTGCTAAGAGTATATTTGACAATAGTCTTGTTTTTTCTTCTTGATATAGCTACTCCTTCCAAAGGGAAACCAGACAGGAATGAGTTGGCAGCCAAGGCCCGGCGCCGGAAGCTGGAGGCCATACAAACGGAATACCGGCGGCTGGTGGTTCTGGCGGAGGAGGAGGAGGCGGCAGCAGCTGCAGCCTCCTCCAATGCCCCGGGCCCCAGCCACCCCCTTCAGTGTTACGGCGCCACCGTCTGGCAGCCGCCCGCCGCCGCACTTCATTTAATAGCACTGCTGCCCCCCCCCTCTGTGTATGCAATTGCCGCGCATTGAAGCCCACCTAGAGGAGCGTATTCGTGTCCTGGAGAGGTGAGCCCGCCGATGAACAGACCCTGTTGATTGCCCCTTTTTATTGCTTATTTTGGTGGGTGGGAATCGGGCGTTGGGGTTTTCACTTTATTTGGACAATTGGACATTTAATTTGTTGGACTTTTTCGTTCCGGACAATGGACATTGGTTGGGGTTAGGGAGAGGGGTGGGTCAGGTGATGTTGTGGGATTTTTTACATAGTTTATTTTTGTTAGGGGATTAAATTATATATTTATACTTTACATACGATGTTGTTAATGTTTTGTGGGTGGGGTTACTGTTTTACGTCACACTGTTTCCTTGCTGGTGCAGGGCCACAGCCAGTGTTTGATTTAAATAATTGGCTGACTTTGTAAGACACAAACAGATAGATGCGGTACCCCTCACTGAGTGACTTGTCCTACTAGTACTGTCAGTCTCTCCTCCTAGTCTATGCATTCTGCAACTGGACTTAAAGGGGTGTGTGAAATTGAATTAATGAAAAAATTTCCATTATTAATTATGCCTCCCCTAAACTTCTTCTCTTACCTGTGCTTGATGTTTAACTTAGGCACAGCGATGGCTGCATGGTAATGATGGTTTTCTTTCCCAACATGCCATGGTTGTGGTGGTAGTAGTAGTAGACACTGGCAGTATCATTTGCAAAAAAAGAAAATGAGACAGTCAGTCGCCTGAGAGAGACTGTGGGAGGAGTAGTAGAACCAAGTACAGTACAGAACTTACTGCCAAACAATAATATGCCAAAATACAATAAAACATAATGGTGGCGGGGATAGCCTAGTACATAGAGTTACAAACTCTAGTTGAGTCGAGCCACTCGACTAGGCCTACAGTACACTCGAAACAAGTGTAACCGTTAGTGCTGTGTAGGAGGTTGACAACAAATCCAATCGATGCCGGCAATTAATGATGATGGATTAGGTTCCTTTGGTAAAAAAATTACCTCGCAAATATACTGCTCATGGGTGGGCAAGCAGAAGAAGATCCTCGCCCTGCCTTGAAATTGAATTAGTGTTGCTTTTGCCACATCCGCCCCAGCAAGCGTGTGATAAATTATTGGTGTACATTTAATTTAGTCACACCTCAATAAGTCACACAGCCCGGGGAAGAGGGTTAGGGTTTGATGAATGGTTGGGAAGGGGGTTTGGGGAAAGGTTTGACAAAGAAAAACAGTACGCATGGACAACAACAAAACACAATCTTGGCAGACGACCATATCCATAAATCTGTTAAGGGAGAAAAAGGAAATGCATGCATGATGATGATGACTTGATGGTTAATGATAAGTAGTACTTACTAACTACTACTAGACAATTAGACAGTAGTACAGGGCAGCAGTATATTATGCAATTTGCCTTGCCTGTCTGCCCTCAGAGAGACCCGAATTACATAGTTTCTGTTCTGTTGTACCGGCCCGGGCTTACTATTAAAGATAGCAAAGAAAATTCAAAAATAGCTGTAGGGATGAATTGAATTATAAGCAGGGAGCAAACATAATAATAACAACAACACACAGTAGTAATGATTGAAGACAAAAAATGAATCAAATTATTTAAAAGATGATGAAAGTTGATACTGTTACTGTATGTTATCCTGGTCAAAATGGGGAGTTGCATCTCGGCATTCCTCTTAGTCCTCCCTTCCATGGACGCTCCGGCCATCAATCTTGGGTGACGCCACTGCCTGCCTGGCAGATGTAGATTCATTGGTAAGGTAAGTGTGAGTTGTTTTTCCCAGTATAGCGCAGGGTAAGGGCCGGCCTGTAATTGTAGATGGAAAAACAAAAGGGATATTGAAAAATCAAGTAGAAACAAAATGCATAAATTACGGTGGAGTGCAACAAGAACACTTTCAGAGGCGGCATGGATACATCATGTCTACTCTAGTCTGTTTCCAGCATTAACCTCCAACAACAACAGGACAAGAGCAGGCCCACAGCACCCGTGACCCATCCAAATCAATGCACCGCTATCAGTCATACCACCACACTCGACTCCACCACTACACAGACATGTAGGTCTGCAGTGGTTGTTGTTGACTTTTTTACCTTTTATGCCACTCATGAAACGCCCTGAGTTATTCCATCAATCATCTTGGATCCTACTGAGTGACTGCGAAGATATTATGTCACTGTGGTCATCATCATGGTGTGTTGTCCAACTCAGTGTGCAGTGTACAGATTGAGTCCCCTTTCCATATTCAAAATGCAATGGATCGGCCTGCAGTAGAAGTACAAATTTGTTATTAAAAAACAAGAAGGGACACAAACATTGCCTTGAGTTACTTTTAGTGTGTAGATTAGATAATAGTACACAATGAATTAACTTCATGCACTACAAACAACAACACAAATCACTCAGTCACCGTCCAATGCATGTCATCATTCATTACCTGTTCCTTCTCATCTTCAGTTAATGGGCAGTCTCTCTCGGCTCGGAAAGGAGGATAGCTATAGTAGTCATCATCATGTTCCACTTCTTTTGGAGGGACTCAACGAGGCAAGATTTTCTTTTTTCTTCTATTATGCTACATCCAATCATCATCTGGCTTGAGGGCAATAGATTTAGGGCGATTCAGGAGGATGGAGGAGCAGGACTCGGAGGAGTGGACTGAAATGCAGACAGCTGAAACTCATATATGGCAATAAAAGACTAGAAGACGGTGGTGATGGATTTGTTGTGATTCGAAGTTTCCAACCAGAAAGACAGACACACAAATAAAAGTAAATAAGTGAGGACGACAGTAAGAAGTGGAAGCCTAGTTGTCAGGGAAGTATAGCTCGTCCTCAAACTCTGGGGGTTCAACCAGAAGTAGGTAATCATCATCTAACACGCTACTTCCGTCACCTGAGCCGCTGTCCTCATCTTCCTGCGTTGCTTCATGTATTGTGTAATTCGGTGGTATAAATTGCTGAGTCATTTTGATCATGGTTAACCTCTCCACGTTTTTGGGTGAGAGATTGGTCCTTTTCACTGTTACAATGGAACCAGCAGCACTGAAAACACGTTCAGAAGAGACACTTGCGTAAGGGCAAGCCAGATAGTTTATCGCCAGCCTGCTGAGCACTGGCCATTGGCCCCTTTTGCCATACCTATACCGCAATGGGTTTTCATCAATGTAGACCTCTGTTGGGTCATCCAGATAGCCCTGGACCATCCGCTCAATGTTCAGGGGTGCTACACTTTGTTCGGCCTCTTTTGTCTTTGCATCAGCACTGGACCTAGCAAGTCCTTGCTGTAAATACCAATCCTGTGCCGTTTTTACTGGGGCTGATGATCCGGGTTCTTGCTGTTGTCAATAGTGTTGGTGTTGGTGACAGCTGTGAACCAAACGCACTGCCCTCAGGCTCTGAAGTTGAACTTGACGCCGGATGCCCTGCTGCAGTACTTGTTGTGGGTTTGAGTAGTGGGCCTTTAATTACCAGCCGTTCATTTTCCAATTTACTGGCTGCCTCAGCTATCCAAGTTTTGTACCGGGCAACATCCACTTCTGAAAAAGGGAGTAATGTCTTACTGTTCAGTGCCGATTTGTACCGTGGATCCAGAATTGTGGCACAAATGTAATGTTCTTGTGACAAAATCTTAGTTTGCACCCTTGCATTTTCAGTTAAGCAACATGATAAGCTCTCCACCAACTCATATGCTTCTTTTTTTCCTCCACACCTATGTACGCTTCAGACACCTCCTTCAGCTGTTGCTCTAGCATGTGCAACAATGGGATAGCTTGGCCCATAGTACAGTCCTCCTTGCTGACTTCACGTGTGAAGACCTCGAAAGGAAGAAGCATCTCTGTCAGGCATTTAACTAGGCACCATTGGTCCACCTGAAGGGTCAAACCGTCCACGGTCAAGCATGTAATACGTTGAGTTCCAACGTGTTGCCACCTCCTGGATGAGTGCTTTGACTGGCATTCTATAGTCACGTTGAATGATCCTCAGCTGCTTCCGGGCTTTAAAAGAATGGCTGAAATGAGTGCATATTCTGCGTCAGGTGGTCAGTAAGTTGCTGACTATGGGTTCTTTTTTCAGAAAGTCTTGAACTATAATGTTAATGCAGTGCGCCAAACACAGGACCCTGAAATAGGCACCAACCTCCTTGGCCTTAAGTACATTACTGCCATTATCCGTGGCAACAAAACCAATGTTAAGCCCTCTTGGGCGCAGCCATTCAAAGACCTTGCTGTTAAACTCTTCCAAAATGTTTGCAGCAGTATGAGATTTCTCCATGGCGAACATGGCTACAGTTACATGTTTCCGAGTAGCATTAAAAATCTCAGCTGTGTCAACAGCACCTACTTCAGATAGCTTTTCTCTAACCCCCACAAAAGAGACCCAGTGTGCAGTGATGCACATGTAATCAGTGGCTTGGTAACTGGTCCACATGTCTGTTGTCAGGTGGATATTGTGAACAGCACTCTGCTGCAAAGCTTGTCCAACCAATTCCAGCACATCGTGATGTAGTGCTGGAACAGCAACTCTGGCAAAATAGGACCGTCTGGGAACCTTCCATTTAGGGCAGATGGCTGACACAAATTCAAGGAAACCCACCCCTTCCACAAATGAAAAAGGGAGAAGGTCCAGCGCTAACATTTTAGCCAGCTTCGCATTGTACAACCGTGCCGCTGGGTGGTTACGTTAGTACTGCCCCTCCGACCTAAGCATGCTGTCAATGGTAGGCTGGAATATTTTCCTGTGTGGTGCAGCTGTCTTCTTGAACCCAGTTAGGCTCAACGACGACGCACTTTTTCTCATTGCAGTACTCGGTTGCCTTGGTGTCTCAGGCTGACTCTTACTACGGTGCCGCTGAGATGTTGCTGAGGATGTAGGCGGTACCACTACACTGCTGGGGACAGGGCTAGAAATGTCTCCCTCTTGTTGACCTTCCACCGCGATCATATCTTCCCCTACTTCTTCATCCCCAACAACAGCAATGGGTCGTTTTACTTTTTTCTAAGCGAAGTAGGTGAGCCTCCCACTTGATACTGTGGTGTTTTTTGAGATGACTTGTTTGGCCTCCGGTACCATAGTTTGTACCAAGCTTACCCCGCCTAACAGCCTGCCGACAAGTTGAGCATATAGCAATGTTCTCCTCCTTACTGCTAACCGAAAAGAAGTCACAAACTGGGGAGGAGAACTTTCTGGCGCTGCAACTTTCAATACCAGATGAACTGGAGGGTGTGCCTGGAATTTGACTCTGTGCAGTTACACTACCACTACCTACTGAGGTGGTGGTTGAGCTGGATGTAGGTCCCTGCTGGGCCTTTGCAAAGGCAAATATGGAAGCTGGAGGTCGTGTTGGTGTTACCTGTGTTGGTGGTATCCGTGCTACATCCCTCGCAGCGATTTTGGATAGTCTAATAATGTTGGTCTCCATCTCCTCTGGGCCGGGAGTGATGTTCATGATGACTGGCTCTTCATCATCATCACCCCCCTCGTCTACATCTACCTCCATAACTCTAAGGCTTTCTGGAACCTTCCTTTTCACTAGCCTTGTCTTGTGGCGTGCATCACTCTCAGACTGAGCTGGTGGCTTTCAAGTGGCATCTAGATCATCAGAAGCGGGGCTTTAAGAAGAAGTTGATGGACTAACCCTCCTTTTCCTTGCTGGGGGTCTGGAAGACAATGGATCTTCTGAAACAGTGGCTTGCTCCTCTTCATCTGCAAAAAGCTGGATTTCATGAACTGCCCCTACTTCAGGTGGAACAACTACTATTGTGGGCTGTGGTTGCGGCTGTGGCTGTTGTTGCCCACTTATCTGCTGAGTTACCGCCTTCGAGTGCGTTGATTGGGTACTACTTTGCGATAATGACATTTCAACATCACTGCTCGTTAGTAGACTGGCTACCTCTGCCACACTCATGGGCTTGGGCCTAGGTTGGTGGGGTGGGCCCGCTGATGCGGAGGTGCTGCTCCCAGCTTGGTCCCCGCCGGACACCGCTGCTGCAGGCGTAAGTTTTTTCTTCCCAAAAAACACATCGGGCGGCACACTAGTCTTGGCGAGTGCCACTTCCTTCTTCTGTTCCTTCTTCTTCCCACTGGCAACTTTCTTGGTACTGGAGGACCTGGTTCCTTTCTTTGGGGCCATCTTCTTCAGATGTCAGCAGGACGCAGGTGCACAAGTTGCAGAGATGTCTGTGGTCACACGTGGACGTGACGTGGTGCGCAGCATGACTTCTGTCTGGCAGTACAACGGGTGATAATGATGACACCTCCTCCTCTGTCTGTTTGTGCACCTAAAAGCAAAGAAGCCAGAAGAACATCAGTGAAATGTTGCATTTGTTGTTGTGGTTCAATTACTACTAGTACAAACAAACAAATAAAATACATAACTTAGTGTAGCCCTTTGTGAGACTTTGTCAACAAGGGCTTTTATGGTATACTGTGTACACTCTCAGGAAGGATAGGAAAGAAGAGGAACAACAACCAAAATACAAATGTAATAGAAGTGGACCCTGTTTGGCATTAAATTATTTGCTCATCACATCATTCAGGGAGCTGCAGCTGGCAAAGGGGATGGAGGGAAGCAGTAAGCCAAGAGGAAAACCATGCAGGCCTAAATGGCAAAAGCAGCACACTTATAACTCCCACCAGAAATGGCCACCAGCCACATGGACACTTACAAATCACAAGCAACAAGCAGGAGGCCTGGAAAACAATGTACTGAAAACAGGCCTATAATGGCCAGGTAAAGGCTGCATTCTAAACCACACTGCTTTGCCTGTAATGCAATAAAATGCAAAAACAAAAATCCACAGGGCTAAACAAGGTCTGCAAGGTACACAACACACCACACACACAACAAAGGCATTTATTTAACACACACCCAAACACTGAAATACACCCAAAAATACACATTTTGCAATTCAATCCAATGCCATCCATGCCCTAAATGATGTTTAAATTCAACAGAACACACAGAAACAGTTGTTTCATGCACCCATGACTACCTCTGAGCCTACTGGATGAAAGGCCTGTTGGCAGACTAGGCCACAAACTTGCAGGCCTATGGATAAAAGCACACTACCGGGCTTCAAAATGGCCACCAGCCACATGGCCAGGCCCACAACAACAAGAAACTGAAGACAGACAATGCAGGCCTATAGCAAAAAGCACACTGCCTGGCTTCAAAATGGCCTCCAGACTCATGGCCAGGCCCACAACAACAAGAAACTGAAGACGACAATGCAGGCCTATGGCAAAAAGCACACTGCCTTGCTTCAAAATGGCCGCCAGCCTCATGGCCAGGCCCACAACAAGAAGCCTAGGCCACAAAGGAAACACATGCAGGCCTATATGGCAAAAGAAGCACACTTATAACTCCCACCAGAAATGGCCACCAGCCACATGGACACTCACAAATCACAAGCAACAAGCGGGAGGCCTGGAAAACAATGTACTGAAAACAGGCCTATAATAGCCAGGCAAAGGCTGCATGCTAAACCACACTGCTTTGCCTGTAATGCAATAAAAAGCAAAAACGAAAATCCACAGGGCTAAACAAGGTCTGCAACACACCACACACAACTAAGGCATTTATGTAACACACACCCAAAAACTGAAATACACCCAAAAATACACATTTTGCAATTCAATCCAATGCCATCCATGCCCTAAATGATGTTTGAAATAAATAAATACATCACACAGCAAAGGAACAGTTGTTTCATCATGCACCCACCCATGACTAGCTCTGGGCCTACTGGCTTTAACAACTATTTTTTTTTTTTAAATGTTGAAAAGTACCAAAATTGTAGTTGCAGCAACTGCAATGCCCCAATCAAACAACACCAACTTACTTATAAAATCTAAAATCCAAAAGTCCTCAAATCCAATGATAATGATGCAGCAGACACAAAGAGTGATCCTTCCAGCTCAAATCCAAATGAAAAATGAACAGGAGATGGACAAAGCACTGGGAGGAGCCTGCTGGACAGGAACAGGAAGTAGGAGACTCTGTGGCACTTCCTCCCTCTCCCCCCAAAAAGTTGACAAAAAAGGACAGCCAAATATCAATCTGAGGAGTTTTTTTCATCCAAATCATCATTTTATAGAAGGTTTTATGCTGCTCGAGATATTATTCTTCTCCAGATTGAAAATTTTGCGTGTTCGGGATCGCGAGCTTCACCAACATTCCGCCGGATGTCTGATGGCGCGCCCGAATGACGTGTTCACGATCGCAATCTCTCTCGCGGTGCACGATGGCGCGGCGAATGACATGTACATGTTCGCGATCGCACACTCTCGCGGAATCCCGGTAAGTCTTTATCGCGCGCGCTAGAACGCATTTTTAAAGCGCGAACAAGAAAATAATTCCGCTACGCCGCGGATCGCGGAATTGTTGGCAATTTCACGTTCTCCGCGGAACGCCAAATTGCCTAAATTCCGCAAATTCCGCGAGCGGAGCGGAATTTGACGCCCAGGCCTACTTACGATGCAGCTTTTTAAAAAACTCTCAGGGTACAAAGAGACACAATGTTAGTCATGTTTTTTAAGTATGTTTTAGTAATTCACACGCAATGAACAGGATTTGACCGAGCAAAATCATACTTAAATACTCACGCTCCATCAATCCCTCCTCTGATGGCGAATCAAGCCATCACACAATCGCCATAAATCTGATTACAATATGATTATCTTAGAATGCACTTGTTTTCATCTGTTAAGCCTAACACCTTCTACATCCCTTAATACCTCATAATAAGCACCCTTTTTGTCTTCTAACTCTATTTCGTCCCTTTTTCTTTTTCTACCTCTTCGTTTTGTCTCTTCTACTTTGGGTTTTCAACATCTATATATCAGTACTATAATTATTATGCCAACGCAACAGCAATTATTGGTGTTAGTATTTGCCCTACTAAGCTGTTACCCAGTGCTGCAAACCAATTTCCCACCGAGGAAAAACCCTTGCCAAGTTTCTCCCATGCACCATCAACTTTTAGTTCTGTTAAATCACAACACAAATGATTAATTTTACTGATATATCCCTGCAAGTCTCTGCTTTTGTCAGGGATATAAGTGCAACATTGTTAAATTTTCAGTATGCTACAGACTCCACCCTCTTTTGCCAATAATACATCAAGCGAGACGGTTTTGTAAAACCATCGATCTAATAGCAACCATTTCAGTATCAATCATTAAGAACCAACCTGCGGTATCCGTTGATAAATTATCAACCACCGTAGACAACTTTCTAATTTTAAGTGAGATCAAAATCACTCCCACTGTAGGTATCAATGCATCAAAAATATCACCCACAATTTCTGCAGCACTTATTCCCCTATTACTCTGTGTTAATTTCTTTTCATTGGTTCCATGATTATCCACGTGATAGATCTTTGGAAAGACAATTCCCACATAACAACACCCATACCAATGTTGAGGCAATCTATAAAAAGCGTTTTTACCACACAAAATACACTCCAGGAAAAACTGGATCAGTACCACCTCTTAATCCCCAACCCCCGTAATTAGGAAGGTGTGTTCACATTCACTGGAACCAATGAAATAAATATTATATTCAGTCTTTTGTCTTGGTAAGCAAAGCTTTCCCTTGTGATGCCAGTCCAGAGTCATTGCAGCATCAGTCTCACCTTTCTTGTAATGACCCTCCCTATGAACCCATGGAGGTATTCTAGATTTCTGCTCTACAGATTTTCTCTTAAACTCTTGCCGTCTATCCTCTACGATATTTATAAACTCTATTTCTACACTACATAGAAACAATTTGACATGTAGTCTATGTGCGTAAACAGTATCAATAGGCTTAGTGGTATGAAAAAATTCACCCATATATTCAGCTTTCTTTGAAGTAGCCACTATATTCATGTTTTTTTTAACAGGAACTTCGAAAAACTAAATCATAATTAGAATAAAAGTATTAAAAATGCTCCTCGACATAGAACAAACTTGTTAGTACATTAAACGAAATTCCATATGTAAAAGGAAGATGATAAGCCACCCCTTCCGAGAGACAAAGGTAATTGCATACACACATAACAATCTCTTGCATCCATAGTATCGACATACTCATACAAACGTTTAGTAAAAACATTTAACGAGAAGTCATTAATAGATTTATCTTGGTGTAACTAATTTCCTGTTAGTTTCTGAATATCTATCTCTGCATCTTCTTTTAGGACTTTTGTTACTTCTGTGGTTGTACCCACGTATTCATTAGTAGGTTTAACGGGAAACATGAAATAAGGCACTATTAGTATTAACACCAACAAGACAAGTAATAATACAAAAACACATATAAAACAAGTGTTAAAACACTTTCGTCTATTTGAACTTTGATTTTTATTTCCAGTCTCAGAACTATCCATTTTAAAAAGAGAAAAAAATTCAAACAATATTAAAAAAAAAATCACAAATATTCCAAAAGTAAAAATAATATATTCAAAGAATAATATTCAATCAGCTAAACTAGCAAAGGTTCGTGTATCTCACACTTTTCGAGCTTCAGCTTCAAATCACAGCCTTATTTTTCCAATCTCCTTGTTCTTTTTTTTTTTCTTTCAGCGCCCATTTTTCTCAGACACAGTTCGTTTAGGGTGGCTCATATGATGAGTTGTTTTTAGAACAAAACTCAATGAATTATTTTTACCAATCACTTGTGGCAGCCAAATATGTCCATTCAGCTCCTGCGTATTTTTGACTTGGAACTCGTGTTCTTTTTGTTCTGCGTACTGTGTTTTCTTCTCCGTCTGTATCACTTTGTTCAGATTGGCGAGAAACTTCTATTACAGTTGTTGGAATCTTTCTGCCCAAAGTATCGTTCAATTGCTCAGTTCCTCCAGGCCATTTATCACATTTTCACACCTGTTTTTCTGGCATACTGTTTATTACATTTGTCTCGAGACTTCACTTAGTTGATTCCCTTTTCTCTCTTCCTGTCACTTTCAGGACCAACTATCTTTTTGTTTCAACAGTGACAGTGTTACGTGACCCAGTAGCCTGTGCCCACTCTACTTAATTCTCAGTTTGTTCAGGCTCTCTTTGTTCACCTTCAACTGACTCTGTACTTTCAAGTGGACATGGGACTCGATGAGTATGCGCAGCATGCACCCAATTAGGCAGACCACCACGTTTAACTACTGTTGTTGTCACCAGAATCACTTGGTATGGCCCACGGCAACGAAGTTCCAAACAAGATTTCCTCACGTGTTTTTTCACAAGTACCCAGTCATCTGGGCACAAATCGTGTGCTTGTTCTTGTTGGACCGTAGTTGCGACTTCTCCAAACTGGTGAGAGACAGAACGCACTGCGTCAGCCAATCCTTTACAGTAATCGAGCACTAAATCATCAGATATGTGCACAAGCAAATTTGCTGGGACTGTTGGCTGTATCATAGCCCTCCCCATAATATTTTCATGTGGGGACAGTCCTGTTCTTCTGTCTGGGATACTTTTCAAACTCATCAACACCAATGGTAGTGCATCAGGCCATTTCAGTTTTGTAGATGCACAAACCTTAGCCAATCATGATTTTATTGCGCCATTTACTTGCTCGACCACACCGGATGCTTCAGGTCGATAAGCACAATGCAATTTTCGCTCAATTTGTAAGGCAGCACAAAGCATACGCACTACTTCATTATTAAAGTGTGTTCCTCTATCGGATTCTAATGAGACTGGAAATCCGAATCTCTGTATCAACTCTCTAAGCAGCAATTTAGCAACAGTTAGGCTGTCATTACGTCTTGTCGGATATGCCTCAACCCAACGTGAAAACAGACATACAATCACCAAGACATATTTTAATACATTGCAAGGAGGCATATCAATAAAGTCCATCTGCATACGCGTAAATGGCCCTTCTGATTTTCCAATCTGACCCAAACTGACAACTGTTTTTCTTCCTGTGTTTTGTTGCTGACATGTTATATATCTTTGGCACAGACTCTCTGCAATGACTCTGAATTTTGTATTGTACCATGTCTGTTTGAAAAGCCTTATCATAGCATCTCTGACTACATGAGTCGGACCATGACAAACTCTCGCCATTGGTGACAACAGACTATCTTGCAACACAGGTCTCCCATCCGTGTAAACCCACACATCATCTTCTGCACTGTGTGTGCATCCTGCTTTGATCCACCCATCTCTTTCTGCTTCATTAACGGCATCCTGTAATTCTATGTCTGTCCACGGAGGCTTCGTATTATGCTTCTCTTTCTTTACTGAAGCAAGTACAGCAGCCAATAAACTTTAAATATCATAACCCGGAAGGACTGCCCCTCCTTGTATACACCAATCACATTACCCCCCATAGGTATAAATGTCCAGGGAACCATCGTCCGTCCTCTTTCTTTGCTGCTGCTGCAGCGAGTTAAGTACATGCAACATTACTTTTAATTGTGTTAATTGCATATGGTTATTGTGTTTATGGCAGAATTTTTTGCATGATTAATAGAAGGTATTTGACACCGCGTGCAGCGGTATTTTAATTGATTACTGGTATCGGTGGTTAGCTGTGGAGCGGGGGCAGGACAGACGCACTCTGCGCGCCCGAGGAGGCAGTCCCCTTTCTACTGTCACGATCCACGTGCATGCGCAAGCAGCCGGATCAGCTTTTATCAACTGATCGGCTCCTCGCGTACGCGCTGCCTGCCTGCCAAGATCCCCGGTCCCTGTGAACGCCCGACGGGGCGAATAAACGCATAAGGCTTTGCCTCAGGGGAGTATTTAAGGGGTGGCTCCCTCCACATTCCAACATAGCAAAAAATAATAATAGCAAAAGAATAGTTGTTATAACAAGTTTGGGAACAAGTTAGTTAGGTCTAAAAAAAGTTGTCACCCCAGGGTTACTCCCCCTCCCCCCCCCCCCGAACCTCCTCCACTAGCAGGATGGCGTACTAAGCCAAGGAGGTTGATCAATGGCCAGACTATGATGACTATGCTGAGTATGAAGAGGTGCCTTACGAGCACCAAATGGAGGAGCAATTAGTAGAAGCCCTGGATACCCATGTACAGGGCTCAGTTAACAAGGCATTAATAAAAGCTTTGCAACCCTTCACAAAACCCCTAAAGTGTTATGGGAAACGTGCTTCTTATGCCTCACTGGGTGAACCCTCATTCCACTCCTCAGCAGAAATCTTATCCCAAGTGGCATCTACTGTCCACAAGGACCATGGCTATGGCGGCTCCCTCCCTTCTGGTAATTCCTCCCTCTCAAACCCAGGGGAGGCGGAGGAGTCTTCTCCTGCCGTGCCGGACACATCTGAGTCTGATCAAGACACTGGGGTACCTAAGAGAGCAACAAAGCGCAAACGAAAAAAATTCACAATGTGAGCTCTAAGACCCCAAATAAGAACCTATTATTTGATCCTAAGAACATCCTCCACCCAAGGTCGACTGAATGGGTGCCGTGCGTAGAGGTGGCGAACTATGTTCAGGAGAACCTCAGGCAGGGTTTTGAGCGCAAAGTGCGCACTACTCTCAAACCAGAATGTCCTAGACCCTCTCTTTTAGGCAAGGTGGCAGAACTAAACCCCAATATGGCTAAATCATTATGAAATTCGCCAATGACCCCAAGAAGGGCTTAGATAGGACATGGAGAGGATGCCAAGATAAACATTTGGACATATCTGGACCCCTCACAAAGATCCTTGATTCAGCTTTTAGAGCTAAAGATTTCAATACTCCCCTTGATCCAACTGAAATATTGGAATGGGCGCAAAGAGCATTATGTTTCTTGGGCAACGCGAATTGCGCCCTTTCAACGGAACGCAGAAGATCCTTCTTGATGAGAATAGATCCTCAGCTGGCGGATATGGCAACTACTGAGGCAGGAACCTTAGCTAATGGTTTGTTGTTCGGAGACAAATTCGTCAAAGAACTGGGAAAATACGTGGCTACCTTTTCGGCCCTAGACAAGGTCCAGGCTAACATAAAAAACGTGTTCCACACTGGCCTTTTTACCAGGGCCGGACGCTTCAGGGGTCGAGTGACTGGCCGAGGTTTCAACCCGACCTCTAGAGGTTTCGATCAGCGAGGCTGTGGCGGGGCCCACCGCTTTAATTTTTACCCCACCCGTAACCGAGGTGGCAGAGGCAAGGAAAACCGAGGCTATTATAGAGGACAGAACAATGCCGGAGTAGCCTCCTATACAGGTAAACCTGATTCAAACTGGGGAAGTATTGATGGGAGGCCGAATTGCTTTGTTTCTTCACAAGTGGGAGAGTTTGACACACGACCCTTGGGTACTTCAGATGGTACAGGGATTTCAGATAGAGTTTTATTCCTCCCCTCAGCAGAAATGCAGACCTGAACCTCTACATTTTCCCCAAGTAGAGTTGTCCTTCATAGACGAAGAAGTGATTTCTCCGATGAGAAAAGGGGCAGTCATAAAGATGGTTCCCCACCCTCACGGTTTCACCAGTACAATATTTTTGGTCCCAAAGAAAGATCAGGGTTTCAGACTAGTTTTGAACCATAAAGAATTCAATACCTGGGTGGTGTATCGCCATTTCAAAATGGAGGGCGTACACTGATTGAGGGATCTTCTTTTAGAAAAAGATTGGATGGTGCGCCTCGACTTGAAGGACGCTTATCTGGCCGTACCCATTATCCCTCCACATCGGAGGTTCTTACAATTCCAAAGGGGAATCCGATGGTTCAAATTTTCCGCCATGCCCTTCGGACTTTCGTCCGCCCCCTATCGCTTCACCAAACTCCTCAAACCAGTGGTTCAATATCTGAGGGAGAGAATCATCATCTATCTAGACGATATCCTTATTATGGCACAGAGTGTGGATACAGTACTAATTCATCTAGCCTGGACGACCCAACTCCTCCAGGACTTGGGTTTCATCATCAATGCAGACAAATCCATTCTGACTCCAGCCCAATCGATGGAGTTCTTGGGATTTCAGGTGAATTCGATAATAGCGCAGCTGTTATTCCCATTGAAAAAGAGAATCTAAATCAAGAAAGAGTTGAGGAGAGCACTTGCCTCTCCCGACTATATCCTTGAAGACACTGGCACGGTTAGTAGGCCTTTTAGCCTCCTCCATTCAAGCTTTTTTTGTCCCCGGAGGAATTGAAACTACTTATAAATTGCCTAGAACTGCTAGCAGGTTCTTTTGCGATACACACTCTCTCTCCACAAAAGGCGAGCAGTTGTATCCTACTGCAGATGGACAATTTCTCAGCAGTGAGATACACCACCAGTCTGGGTGGCATGAGGTCTCGACTGTTGGTGGAAATAGCCAAGGATTTCTGGCACTATTGTCTGCTACACCACATCTCAGTGACTGCGGAGTACATTTCGGGCAGCTCCAATGTGGTGGCAGACTGAAAGTCATGATCCCTACGCAATTCCAGCGATTAGAGATTACATCCCAGAATATTCCAACAATTGGACAAAAAAATGGGGTCCATGGTCAAAAGACCTGTTTGCGTCCAGGCTAAACACCCAGCTTCCTCAATCTTACAGTTGGCGTCTGGATCCTCAAGCGATCAACTCGGACGCATTCCTTCAATCATGGACGACGGGTACACTTTATGCCTTTCCCCCATTTGTCATGATTCAGAGGGTACTGGCTCAGGTCCGCAGACAAAAGGCAGAATTGATATTGAGCTCCCCGTGTTGGAGGGCATAGTTTCCAGTGGCGTTAACCTTGGCCTGTGCTCCTCCAATACGTCTGATCTCGTTCTCAGAGATACTTTTGGACCCCTTGGGTCAACCTCATCCACTAGTGATACAAGAGCAGTTGTCCCTCATGGCGTGGAGACTTTCAGGAGACGTTGGCAAATGCCTGGAGTTTCGCAAGAGGCAATGTTTTTCCTGTCACAGTCTTGGGCACCCTCTACGCACAAACGATACGAGTCAGCTTGGCGTAGGTGGGTTGGCTGGTGTTCTGAACGACAGGGGGATCCTGTGGGATCCGGAATTCATATGAATGTTAATTTCTTATCGGAGCTGGTGAGTCAAGGTATGGCATATCGGAAGGTCAATAATTTCCGTTCCGCAATATCAGCGGGACATCCCCATGTAGATGGTAAACCGGTGGGGGAACACCCTTTAGTGTGTAAGATAGTGAGGGGCATCAGATTAGTGAATCGTCCGAAACCTAGATCCTCCACGCTGTGGGATGTAGATGTGGTACTTCGTTTTATCAGGAATTGGCCAGCGAATGATGGCCTAACCCGCAAACAATTATCAGCGAAGCTTACATTATTATTATGTTTAATCTCCTGCAGACATGTTTCGGATGTACGGGCACTGGATTTAGCAGGTAGAGTATGTACTCCTTCGGGAGTCTATTTTACAATTTCTAAAAGAACCAAAACAAATTCCAAATGTGTCCCATATCCTGCTTTTCCACACCACAGCAAATTATGTGTGGTGCAATGCTTAAAATGTTACGAAGATTGTACTAGAGAATTCAGGAATGATGTAGCAGGACAATTATTAATCTCATTGCAGAGACATTTTCGCCCAGTCACTTCAGCGACCTTGGCCAGGTGGGTTACTTGGTTGTTAAGTCGAGTAGGTATTGATACTTCTGCATTTGGAGCTCACTGTGTAAGGGGAGCTATGGCTTCTAAAGCCTTTTCAACTGGTTCTCGTTTGGAGGACATCATGACTGCGGCATATTAGTCTTCTGATTCAACTTTTAAAACATTCTATCACAAACCAATTGTTGATGTGGCATCTACGGTGGTTGCTCAACTTTAAACTAGCATAATACGAAGCCTCAGTTGACAGACATAGAATAAAAAACATTCTAGCTGCCGCGTCAAGAATTTTCAATTCTATTGAGGCGAGGATTATCCCACCCTAGTACTGAATTGTTAAACATGTGCTAATGGTTATTCATGACTGAGAGTGATATTGTTTCAAAATATGTCTAGAATGATGTTGGGTTTCCCGCCCGTTGTATTGGTTAATGTATTTCCAGATACTGGTATGTTACGGCTTACATTCTTTTTTCAGGAGATCAGAACAAGACAACTTAAAGAGTCAGAAGAGACATTGACATGGTCAAGTGAAAGAGTATCTTCGTTGAAGTTATGGTTCTGGTCGATGGTGTCAATCGACGGAGTTGAGTTCAATGGTTCAAGTTGATGGACTGAGTTTATGGTTCACAAAGAAAGAGGACGGCTGATGGTTCCCTGGACATTTATACCTATGGGGGGTAATGTGATGTGTGTATACAAGGAGGGGCAGTCCTTCCGGGTTATGCTATATAAAGTTTATTGGCTGCTGTATTTGCTTCAGTAAAGAAAGAGAAGCATAATCCTCGCCTCTGTGTCCTTAATAGAATTGAAAATTCTTGACGTGTCAGGTAGAATTTTTTTTATTCTCTAATCTCTTCCCAAGTTTCAACAATTGAAAACAGTCTGCATTCTGTTTGATCAGATTGCTCCTTCAAATGTTCCCCATTGACAGTATACGAATTTGGAGCACAAAAGCATGCAATTTCATCACCATATCTATTGCCAACAGTGACATAGTCATGACCAGATTTATGTGCTGAACATTTCACTACCGCAATGTGTGCCGGCATTTGTAGTGCCATCAGTAGGTTTTTCACGCACTCTCCATTTCGTATGGGTGAACCCGAAGAGGTCATAAACCCACGTTGAGACCACAACTGCCCAAAATCATGCACCACCCCAAAACCATATTGACTATCTGTCAATATGGTTACTCGTGTTTGTTTTGTGATGCAGCATGCCCTTGTGAGTGCAATCAACTCTGCCACTTGCGCTGAACTCACTCCTTTCAACCATTATGCTTCAATGACACTCATCACCGTACAAATCGCATATGCAGCTCGCAAGGTACCCTCAGACTCTCAAGCATGATCCATCCACAAACAAAACATGATCAAATTCAGGTAATGGAGTATCCCGTATGTCAGTTCTCTGCTTTGTACAAAATTCAGTCACATCCAGACAATCATGATCTGCTTCATCCACCACCACTTCGCCTCTAGGAAGCGGTAACACAGTAGCTGGATTCAGACTTGTGCATCTTGTCACAGACACATTCCCCATACCCAAAATCACCTGTTCATATTTTGTTAGATGACTGCTTGTAAGATGCTGTGTACAAGTTCGCGTTAATGAAATCTCAACTGAATGTGGCACATATACTTTCAACGGATGTCCTATCACAATCGTCTCACTCTACTCCAAACTCATACAAGTAGCTCCAACTGCTTTCAAACAACCAGGAAAGGCAGCAGCCAATGGATCCAATGTAGCTGAAAAATATGCCACTGGACGGTGTGGTGTTCCATTCATTTGCGTCAGAACTGAAAGTGCACAACCATTGTGTTCACTGCAAAACAGTGCAAAACTCTTAAATCGGGCATTTTCTATGCTGGTGCTCGACACAAACTGTCTCGTAGCTCACGAAATGCTCTCATGCATTCATCATCTAGATGTACAGGATCTGACACATGTGTGTGAGTCTTTGTAATGGCTTGGCTATCAGTGAAAAACTTGGTATCCACTGCCTGCAATATCCAACCATTCCCAGAAACATTCGAACCTCCTTTTGTGTACTCTGCGGATTCAGTTGCAAAATGGCATTGATCAGATCTTGAGACACTTTTCTGACTCTTTCCTCAATGTTATGTCCTAAATAAAGAACTTATTTTTGACAAAATCGTAATTTTGCTGGTGACACTTTATGCCCACCTACTACCAAATGGTTCAGTAGAGCAATCGTATCAACCACACAAGCTTCTTTTGTTCCCGACGCAACCAGCAAGTCATCAATATATTGAACTAAAACTGGGTTATTAGGCATTATTAATGACTACAGACATTTCTTCAATATCTGATTAAAGATGGAGGGGCTCTCTGTATACCCTCAGCACCATGCCAAGACACGGTTTCCGAACCGGAATGCAAATAAATATTGGCTATCCGGATGCAAAGGTATTGAGAAAAAGGCTTGACACAAGTCAATCACCGAAAACAATTCTGCTTCACAAGGAATTTGGTACAGAATCACTGCTGGGTGTGGCACTACCGGACAACAGGTATCACTATCTGATTGATTTTTCGAAGGTCTTGAACTATTCTGTACTTCCCATTAGGTTTGCGAATTCCCATGATAGGCAAATTGCAAGGACTTCCTAAAATCTCTTTTAGAATACCTTGTTCGATTAACATCTCAATCACAGGCGTTACTCCTGCAGTTGTCTCGGGACTCATTTTATAAGCGGGTGTTCTCGGGAACTCTGCATTTGGTTTTGCAGTAATCTGAATTGGAGCTACTCCTTTTATGAGACCAATGTCTTCTTTACCTGAAAAATCCCACACATCAGACAATACTGTATCCCTCAGCTCTACTGGTAAATCATTTGCTGTAAATAGAGGATATGTAATTCACTTCTGTTGCCTGTTGTGCCATTTTAAATACTACATCCTTATCTTTCGTATGAAATGCTATTCCATCTGGTTTACAATAAATGGAACAGTTCATTTTGCACAATAAATCCCTACCTAACAGATTTACTGGGCTGGTGTCGCACACCACAAATTTGTGTAAATCCTGAAAACCTCTAATCTCTACTTTCATGGGTCTTGTCACTGGGGTCTTAATCAATTGATTTGAAACTCCTATAACTTGGATACTTTCTCCCGAGAGGGGTAGGTTGGGAATTTCCACAGTTCTTACAGTGGAACGGGTAGCACCAGTGTCTACGAGGAACATGACAGTATTTCTGTCAACCTCCACATCCACATAGGGACCGCTCTGATCTACCTCTAAGGATGCGCCAAGCACGCATTCCTCCGCCCCCCCCCTCAGGCACCGTCATTGAGATGTATCTGAATTGCTTCCATCCATCTGCATCAAGTACTGTGAAGGCACCTGCACATTTGATTTCAATTGATCATTTGTATGGAAACCCATTTTCGCATTGTATCTTTGCACTTGAACATTCACATTTTGCATAGGAGCTTGCGGCATTCGCTGATCCTGTCCTCTACCAACCGACATCTGCAGATTCATTTGCATCTGACTCATTCCATCTATTCCTGTGTCTATCAATTGAACATCACCCGTATTTGACTGAATACTTTTACACTCGTGCTTCCAATGTCCGAACTTGCCACACGCATGACATGAAAACAAATTCTTCATTTCTTCTATATTACCACCTCGACCTCTCCTTTGTGGTAACGGTATCATATTCGTCACAGTATTTCCATTTGCCACTACACCTCTCATACCAGCAGTAGTCTGACCATTTCCCTGATAAGCTCCTACAAAATCTGTATTTATATCCATAAGTCCTCCTCTCTTTGCTGCTTTCATCTGAGCCAACATTAAATTCTCTTTTAACTTTTATGTCGCAAATCAATATCATCACCACAGTATTTCACATAACGAAGAATTTCATCAATCGATTTGCTTTGCCAACAAATCAAATGCTGCTGAATCATGGCACTTATCTCTGGCCTTAATCCGTACAAAAACCAATATGCAAAATGTCCCATATCTTTCTCAGAGACATTCTCAATACCACTGTATTGTTTAAACACCTGCAAAAGCCTCTCATAATACGCATGAACTGACTCAACTCATTAGTAGTCCTGTCTATTTACACCCAATCTGTTTCTTTTGGTGATATTTTCCCTTTCAACTACGTAATAACCTGATTATATTTTTTCATGACTTCTGATGGGGCTCCTGTCTTTGGATCCCTTGGATATTCTTCTTTTGGCCAATTTTGCATTCAACCCATAAATCAGTTGGAACTACAATATCGAACAAGCCATCCAAATCCTTCCACAAAACTTTCCACTTATTTATACCATTCCACTGGCTTCTTTCTCAACCTAGGAAAATCATTCGTAAATGATAATGTATCCTGCCTTGACCATGGGACATGAACAAACCCACCTCCTGGTACCTCTCTCATAGGATATACCATCGCATTCACTACATCAGCTTCTGTCTCCCACACAGGATACAGTGGTAAAGCCAATGAAGTTACGGTCGTATCCTCTTTCTTTTTTTGCCCATTTGCCTTCTCATCGATCTATTTCACCCCAATGCTTTAGATTGTTAATTAACTCTTTGATCTGCAACCGCTTTCTTTGAAACCTTCAGACTCACAAAAGCTTTGTCACTGAAATCCAATCGATATGTCTTCTGTAAAGCCTTAGACTTCCCTATGTCAATGCCATATGTTTGTGCAATCTCAGCAAATTTCTCATGTGTGTTTCTCGCTTTCCGTGTAATGTCTTTACACATAAAAAGCAATTCTTCATCCCGATATTTGCCTAACCTTTCTGGACTAATTGTTCCCAGGATCATTTCTTCTGATTCCGCTTTTAATATGCTCACATCTATACTCAAATTATTTTTTATGCTACAACCAGGTGCTATTTCTTTTATTCACTCATCTATTTCCTCTGGGGAAGGACCTAAAGATGTACCTGATCTCCGATTCTCTTCACTAATTCCACCTGTCTTTGACCCTACTGATGATAGAGTCATCTATCTTTCCATCTGCAACATCTTTTTTGGATCTATATGTACATCTCTTTTTGGCGTTTCAGCTGATTTTTCTGAAATACAAATTAATGGTTCTAACCCTTCTCCTCTCTGGGTTCATTGGTGTTATTATTCTCGTCAATTCTTTTTTAACTGGAATCTGATTCTGCTCTGGTTATCTTTTCTCATGCGCCGAATCTGCATGTACTACTAGGGCACTTGCAAGAGATACTGACTCCACATGATTCTGTTCTTCATGATAAGGTGGAGGTCTATTCATCAGTAACTCATTCAAAAAATCATCATCTATATAATCAGCTCCCTCAACAACTAAGTATTTTTAGACTTTGACTCCTCAACATTCCTCTTTTTCTCTTTGCATTTCTCTCCCTCACTGAACTCGGCTACCATGACTGGAAACATTTGTGTTCCTTCAGTTATATCCCTCTTCCACATTTTCTTCTGGGCATCCCACTTTGCCTCTGAATATCTACTCACAGTATTCTTGTATATAGTCTAAAATCTCTCTCTCTCTCTTTTGTATGCCTCACATTCCCATTCTTCAAAGCTTCATACTGCAAAGGTCTAGGATTTGGTCTTAAATTATTCATTTGATTCCTTAAATTTTCTAAAATTCTAGTGTTAAAAGTCTCATTCTCTGGAAATGCTAAATTACCATCTTGCTCGGTGTATTTCATCCAATTCTCCAACCATGTACACGTGTGATAACCCCTTTCTAATGACATATGAAGCAGGAGTTCCTTCAGGAGCCACAGGAACTCCTCCTGTAATAGGTATGGGCTCATCTTTACTAAACAAGGTTTTCAACAATTTAAAAAACTCCATGATCTTCTATGCTAAAAATCAAACCTTTACAAGAACATTTTCAACAACTTCTTTCCGTGTTATTATTCTTTGCCACCAATCAAAACCAGTCTCGCTGTCCAATACCAGCGTGACTCACACCAACCAACCTATACCAGCGCAGCACCTTGTGACAGATTTTCACCAACCGTCCAATACCAGCATGGCACCTAGTGATGTCAGCTTAGCTCCTGCATCTGACCCTCCCTTTACAAAGTTAGCACTGGCGTCTTTTACAAAGTCTTTAACAAAACAAACAACATAAAACAACTTGTCTGCTCAATGAAAAGAAAAACGATAGAACCATACAATCTGAGAATTTCTTTTGCTTCTAGCAAAATCTCGACCAGAGCGATTTCGCCCTCACTTAAATGAAAATCTTAAAGAGCTCTCCAGATGCGCTTTTTGAAGCAACCTCAAAAATCTTAACTTGTTACACTTCAAGATTCCCTATGTTAGCACTGGCAAGACCCTTTGCACAGCACCACTTCTACAGCAGACAACACACTTAGTGTATGCCACACTAAGACCACCCTTTGGCTTTATCCCGGGATCTTAGGCCAACGACGGACCCGTTACTTCCATTAAGGTCAACGACGGACTTCAACATAGAACATAAAGGTACAAATTTCAATAAAATATGTCAATGTCTTTAACTCAGTCTCTTCATTACCTAGTATTTTTAGTCAAAATTCCCATCGATTACACTACCAGAAAACTGATCCAGTGGAAGCGGTGTAAAATGTGTGGGTACAGACGTAAGTTACCCACCACACAACAAACTCAAACCTTTGTAATGTAATTCACAACACAGAGTTTCGGCCCATAGAAACTCTATTTGCATTTACAAATCATGAGGTCCTCCGATAGATCTTTGTAAGAGCTAATAGGGACTCAGATAATTAGAGATGGAAGTCATTTCATCATGAGGACCTGTAATGAAGAAATGCCCATCTAAAAATAATAATCAATAACCATAACTTGTCAACAATATCGTTTTTCTTTTTTTTTTTACAGAGTTTTATATAGCGCGAACTTGACCCGAATAGGGTATCAGAGCGCTTTACATAGCACCAGTTGCATTACATGAGGACACATTCATTTTTGTTAGGCACAGGGAGATTAAGTGATTTGCCCAGAATCACAGGATGTTCAGCGTCATTGCCGAGACTCGAACCCATTTCCCCAGATTCGAGGTTGACCGCCCTAGCCGTTAGGCCAACTCCCCTCAATAAGTAAAACAAACTCAGTATAGTTATCAAGGTACTTTTATCTAATTTTCAAGATAAATGGTCAATACACAAAAACACATTAGATTTCAATACTTGGCTATTCAATTGAATATAGGTAAAATCACAATACAATCACAGTTTAAAGCAAGATACATCATAAATCATATAACTGGCGTGAGAGGAGAGAGAAGAGAAACAAGCATTTGCAATGCAATAGGTCTCGCATTTGCAAGAGTTTAAGCTATTGGCAATTATAAATGACAATGCCTTTTATTTGGGTTTTCAAAAATAACACATATATAAAAGGCATTGTCATTTACAATGCCAATAGCTCAAACTCGCGTAAATGCGAGACCTATTGCATTGCAAATGCTTGTTTTGGTATGTTCCCGGAAGCAGTTAGGCTGTAACGGAAACTGTGTTTTCTAGCCTTTGTATAGAATACACGCACTATTCAAACTAATAGGTGCACATGATGTCTCTAAAATAGTGCATCTTTAACTGTGCTTGTTTCTTAATCTTTTTTATATAGCTTGTTCCAGTTCCAGTGTAAAAATATGCCTCTCATTTTTACCATGTAAACATATTTTGTTTAATTGTACAAAAAAGTTAAAAAGTGCCCAAAAAATGTTTGCATTTTAGAAACTGCTGGCCAAGTCTGGTAGAAAGTACATTTTCTCTTTTTGATTATAATATTTACGTGTTAATATATTTACAACTTCCGTATTTCGAAGACAGTTCGTATGCGTCGAACCTGATGATAAAACAATATTTTCTCGTCTCGTGGGAAATAAACCCACTAAACGAGAACCTGTGTGAAAGAAACTGTACTTTTTTGTTTTCGTCCCTTTGTCATTCCTACACAGGTCTGGTGAATTGACCCCCACTTGAACCTGTAAAATAACAATTATGGCTGTAGTTAGTCCTTTGTACATGCAATCCCGTGTATGCACACAAACATTTTTTCGCCATCTTTAATATGCTTCTTGATTAAAGATATTTAAGATCCAACCAGAAATTATGCTATTGTATACAAACGGACCACGGATTGCATTCAAACTTGAGAATGAATATTCTTTTAGGATAGGTATGTAAACTATAAATAGACAGGCTATGCGTGGTCTCTCCCTGGTGCCGGAACTTAGTAATGTTTTGTGAAATAGCGTATGTTCAGTTTTTTTCCGCTAAATTAGGCAAATGCACTGCATTCACTAAAAAAAACAACAACAAAAAAAACATTTTGGCGACGTAGCTAAACCAACTGTAAATCACGCCAATTCTATGTCAGGACCGGAGGCTCCGATTATGCTTCTCTTTTCTTTACTAGGAAAAACTCAGCAGCCAATCAGATTATAGTAAGAGAAAATAAACACTACAATACCCATGAATACACTGGGTATCACCTGACAACCATAGAGAGTCCCCCTATAAAAGGTCCATTAGAGAATACCACATCCTCTTTCTTTGCTGCTCCGCAGCCAGTTAAGTGCTTTACCTTTTTTCCTCGTTTTTTGCATGACTTACATACATTGTACTGCTGTCGCTTTCATACCTGCTTTGTCAGTTGATGATTATTGCTTCGCCGTGTGGCGCTTTGCGCTGGTTTCTTTTCCGACATTTTCGCCGAGTTTTCTTTTCCTTTGGGAGCGTGTGGCACCTCCCTGGTTCGGGCGCTTTGCGCCCGCGCTTCTTATCCGCTTGTGGAGTGGGAGAGTGGGGCTTGAGGACGCGTGACTCGTTAACGCGTTGTCCTCTTTCTCAGTCGACCGGGCGGCCGTTACCGCGCATGCGCGGCGGCCATTTTGATTGTTTATCCGGCGTATTTTGCCGGTTTTTGCCGTTTATGTAGCGCAGGAGCAGCGTTTTTCTTGCTCGTTTGCCCACAGCCTGGTCACAGCCCCTATTTGACGTCCAGACTACAATTATAGAGTTTGGGCTGTATAATTGGTGCATAGGCTCTGCCTAGAGTGGTTCTTGGCAAGCCCTCCCTCCACACTTAATTTGCATTAATTCACAGTGCCTTTATAACTGTGTTTTTTGGCTTGCCTGGGGTTATCCACTCCCCCTTATTTTTGCCTGTTGGCATTACATTAATTGGTGTGTTTCCTTCCTCTTGTGGGCATTATTACACTTTCAGTGTTATTATGGCTGACTATTTTGATGAGGAAGGCTATTACTATGATGAAGGGGCCTCTGGGTCCATGGAGCAAGAATTGGTTGAGGCACTTGATGTAGGTGTCCAACACTCTGTAAATAAAGCACTGGTCCGCGCTATTGAGCCTTCGAAGCGCCATTTATGTTCTTATGCTCTACAACAGGGCTGGCTGCCTGGTTCTTCTGGTCGTTCTTCCACGACCGCTGCGCAGGCTGCGAATCCTCATAAAGCTGATTTTGCAAAGTTGGCCAAGGCTCTCTCCAATGACCATTCTTATATTCCTTCGTCCAGAGATACGGCGGGTTCTCATTCTCGCCAGGCGGATGCTGAGGATACTTCTTCTGGCACGTCTTCCGACCATGACGATTCTCCTCCTCCTGCTAAGAAGGCTCGTAAAGAGCATTTTGTTGATGCATCCACGCATCCTCAACTTCTGACTTTTGATCCTAAAGACATTGTGCATCCTAATTCTTCTGCTTGGCTCCCGTCTGCGTAGGTGGCGGAGTATATTCAAGCTCATGTTCGCCAACCTTTTGACAAGGATGTAAGGACGCGTCTGCGTTCTGAATGTCCGCGTCCTGATCTTGCCGATAAATTGGCAGACACGCCAGAGGTAGATCCATCCATGATGACCTATCTGAAGAAGTATGCTAAGGACCCCAAGAAGGGTATTGATAGAGCATGGCGTTCTTGCCAAGACAAGTTATTAGACTTGCTGGGCCCCCTTACGAAAATTTTGGAATTGGGCTTTCGGGCTAAGCAATCTTCTTCTGCCATCGACCCTGATGACTTGATTGGGTGGACTCAGAGAGCCATCTGCATTTTGGGTAACGCCAACTGTGCCATATGCAAAAGAAACAATTGATGGACGGAATGCTGGACAATGCAAACATTCACCCCCAGTCACAAGGATCTGGGTTAAATCCATCATTCTTTTGCTCACCACACCACCCCAGTTTGGACCCAGCCATATGCAAATCAGTCTTGACCCTGTTCCTTGTGGGAACAGTCCAGCCCGAACTGCCAAGCCAGGTCCTCACTGGACCGGAAACAAGCATCCTAGGACCGGTTTCAGGGCATCACCCTTCTTCAGCCAGGCTAGCTTGAATCCAGTGGTGTAGTGAGCACGGGACCCACGTCTGGGCATACCCTTCCCACTTAGGGCGACAAATGCAAAAGAAACAATTGATGGACGGAATGCTGGACAATGCAAACATTCACCCCCAGTCACAAGGATCTGGGTTAAATCCATCATTCTTTTGCTCACCACACCACCCCAGTTTGGACCCAGCCATATGCAAATCAGTCTTGACCCTGTTCCTTGTGGGAACAGTCCAGCCCGAACTGCCAAGCCAGGTCCTCCCTGGACCGGAAACAAGCATCCTAGGACCGGTTTCAGGGCATCACCCTTCTTCAGCCAGGCTAGCTTGAATCCAGTGGTGTAGTGAGCACGGGACCCACGTCTGGGCATACCCTTCCCACTTAGGGCGACAAGTGCAAAAGAAACACTTGATGGACGGAATGCTGGACATTGCAAACATTCACCCCCAGTCACAAGGATCTGGGTTAAATCTATCATTCTTTTGCTCACCACACCACCCCAGTTTGGACCCAGCCATATGCAAATCAGTCTTGACCCTGTTCCTTGTGGGAACAGTCCAGCCCGAACTGCCAAGCCAGGTCCTCCCTGGACCGGAAACAAGCATCCTAGGACCGGTTTCAGGGCATCACCCTTCTTCAGCCAGGCTAGCTTGAATCCAGTGGTGTAGTGAGCACGGGACCCACGTCTGGGCATACCCTTCCCACTTAGGGCGACAAATGCAAAATAAACAATTGATGGACGGAATGCTGGACAATGCAAACATTCACCCCCAGTCACAAGGATCTGGGTTAAATCCATCATTCTTTTGCTCACCACACCACCCCAGTTTGGACCCAGCCATATGCAAATCAGTCTTGACCCTGTTCCTTGTGGGAACAGTCCAGCCCGAACTGCCAAGCCAGGTCCTCACTGGACCGGAAAAAAGCATCCTAGGACCGGTTTCAGGGCATCACCCTTCTTCAGCCAGGCTAGCTTGAATCCAGTGGTGTAATGAGCACGGGACCCACGTCTGGGCATACCCTTCCCACTTAGGGCGACAAATGCAAAAGAAACAATTGATGGACGGAATGCTGGACAATGTAAACATTCACCCCCAGTCACAAGGATCTGGGTTAAATCCATCATTCTTTTGCTCACCACACCACCCCAGTTTGGACCCAGCCATATGCAAATCAGTCTTGACCCTGTTCCTTGTGGGAACAGTCCAGCCCGAACTGCCAAGCCAGGTCCTCCCTGGACCGGAAACAAGCATCCTAGGACCGGTTTCAGGGCATCACCCTTCTTCAGCCAGGCTAGCTTGAATCCAGTGGTGTAGTGAGCACGGGACCCACGTCTGGGCATACCCTTCCCACTTAGGGCGACAAATGCAAAAGAAACAATTGATGTCCTGTGAACGTAGACGTTCTATTCTTTTAAAGTTAGACCCAAAATTGGCCAAATTGTCGTCTTCTGAATCTGGCCCGTTAGCTCAGGGTTTATTGTTTGGTCAACCTTTTCTTAAAGACCTAACCAAATTTGTTGCCACTTTCAGTGGTCTGGATAAGGCTCAGTCCTCCCTTCGTCGAGCTTTCCGTCCGGTTTTTGGACGGGCCGGACGATATTGAGGACGATCGTTCGGCCGCGGAAATAATCAGGGTTCCCACCGTGGTTCTCAGTCCCATCGTGGAGGTTATCAAGACTCCGGATATAATAACACCTCCAACTTCTATCCCACTCGCAGAGCCCGCAACAGGTTCAGGAAGGGCCGGTATGATGGCACTCAAGGAGGACATCAGGATTCCTCAGCTTCAGGTGAGCTTAATAGCAGCTTCGGAGGTTGTGTTAGGGGGCAGGATTCAATTTTTTCTTCCCAGTTGGCGACAGATCTCCAACGATGCATGGGTGTTGGACACCGTGATGGGTTACAAGATAGAATTTTTCAGTTGTCCCAGTCAGACTCATCCTCCATCGCCTCTAGTTTTTTCCCTTCAAGATCAGGCTGCCATTTCCGCGGAAGTCGCTTCTCTTCTGCACAAAGGGGCCATTGTTCGGACCTCCCGTCACCCTCAAGGTTTTTCCAGCACCGTCTTTCTGGTTCAGAAGAGGGGGGGCGGATCCAGACTGGTTCTCAACCTCAAAGACTTCAATGGCTGGGTCGTTTATCGACACTTCAAGATGGAGGGAATCCATCTTCTTCAGGATCTTCTTCTGGAAGGGGACTGGATGGTCCGTCTAGATCTGAAGGATGCGTATCTGTCAATTCCCATTTACGGTCCTCATCGTCGGTTTCTGCAGTTCCAATGGCAGGGAGTCTGGTTCGAGTAGAAGGTTCTCCCTTTCGGCCTCTCGTCAGCACCTTGGTGCTTCACGAAACTTTTGAGGCCTGTCGTGGAGTCTCTGAGATCCCGGGGTGTTCGTCTGATAATTTATTTAGACGACATTCTCATCATGGCTCGTTGCCCTCGTCTTCTAATGACTCATTTGGAGTGGTCAATACATCTTCTACAGTCGCTCGGGTTTCTGGTGAATCCACAGAAGTCAATTCTCGTCCCGTCTCAGTCGATAGAGTTCCTGGGTTTTCTGGTCAATTCCCTCAGTTGCCAACTCCTCTTACCCAATCAAAAGATGGGATCTATCAAGAGGGAATTGCGATGGATTTTACACAAACAGATTGTATCATTGAGATCGGTAGCCCGGATAGTTGGCCTCCTAGCTTCCTCAATTCAAGCAATATTCCCGGGTCCTCTCCATTACCGAGCACTTCAGAGACTCAAAATCCGCCATCTCCAGAAAGGCCTCAAGTATTCAGACCAAATCCCTCTTTCGGAGGAGGCGAGGTGGGAGATGTTGTGGTGGTTACAGCACATGGAGTCTTGGAATGGTCCAGCCCTGTTCGGAGCCACTCCGGAAGTGGTGATAGAGTCCGACGCCAGTCGATGGGGATGGGGAGCCCGTTGCGGTCCGGTAACCACGGGGGGCCGGTGGTCCCAGGATGAATTATCTCTCCATATCAATTGTGTGGAACTTCTGGCAGGATCATTTGCGATTCGTTCTCTTTCACCGCGCATGACGAATTGTTGCATTCTTCTCCGCATGGACAAGGTGTCAGCGGTTCGGTATGTCAACAAATTAGGGGGCACGAGATCCAAGATCCTTGCAGAGATCGCCAAGAATTTCTGGCATTTTTGTCTTCAGAGACAAATCACAGTGATTGCGGAATATCTTCCGGGGTGCAACAATCTGATTGCAGATTGGAATTCTCGTCATCTCAGAGATTTCAGCGATTGGAGGCTTCATCCTCGTGTCTTCAGGTCTCTCACTCGGGTTTGGGGTCAGTGTCAGATCGATCTCTTTGCCTCTCGACTCAACAGGCAACTTCCAATGTTTTTCAGTTGGCGCCCGGATCCGGAAGCTCTGGCCACGGATGCATTTCTGCAGGACTGGCCGTCCCATCTGTGTTATGCCTTTCCTCCGTTCGTGATGATCCCCAGGGTCTTGGCTCGCACAAAACATTATCAGTCAGAATTGATTCTGATCACTCCTCTTTGGAGGGCTCAGGCTTGGTTCCCGGTTCTTCTGGAGATGATTTGTGCGGTGCCGCTCCTTCTTCCCCAGCATTGGAATCTGTTGCTGGACCCTCTCAACAACCCGCATCCCGATAGAATCGGGTCAACTCCTTCTTGTGGCCTGGCGGGTTTCGGGGATCGCTGGAAAATCCCAGGCCTTTCGCGAGACGCTACCAAATTTATCAGCGAAGCTTGGTCTCCCAACACACACAAACGTTATTCAACAGCCTGGAAACGATGGTGTAGTTGGTGCGATCAACGGGAGGTTGATCCCGCTTCTGCAGATATCTCTTTGATTGTGAATTTTCTTGCATCAATTGCTTCTTCCGGTCTTGCTTATAGAACGGTTAATAATTTTCGATCCGCCATTTCGGCTGGCCATATTACAATCAATGACAAACCTGCGGGTGAGCATCCCTTAGTTTGCACATTACTCAGGGGTGTTAGGTTAGTAAAACCGCCTTGCCCTAAATATGTTGCTTTATGGGATGTTTCTACTGTTTTACGATTCTTGGAAGCCTGGCCCTCCAATAATAGTCTATCCCGCAAACAGCTTTCAGCAAAATTGACTATGTTGTTATGTTTGGTTTCTTGTAAGCGCGTTTCGGATGTCCGGGCTCTGGATCTTGCAGGTCGTAATTTTTCACCAGAAGGTGTTACTTTTGCCATCTCAAGACGCACTAAGTGTAATACTGCCTCTATTACTTACCCGAGTTTTCCTAATAATCCTAAACTTTGTGTAGTTCAATGTATTAAGGATTATGAGGTAAGTACTGCTCAATTTCGACAGGATATGCATGGTCAGTTGTTAATTGCTTTGCAAAAACCTTTTCGCCCGGTGACCCCGGCTACATTGGCAAGATGGGTGAGATGGCTCATGGGTGAGGCAGGAATTGATGTTACAAAATTTGGTGCACATTCAGCTCGTGGAGCTATGGCTTCAAAAGCTTTTTCTATGGGAGTTAGTTTAATGGACATTATGAAAGCCGCTGATTGGTCAACTGATTCTATGTTTAAGACTTTTTATTATAAACCAATTGTGGATATTGCATCGGTGGTGGTGGCACAGCTTTGAACAAGCATAATCGGAGCCTCCGGTCCTGACATAGAATTCAAAATTTGCCAACATACGTGACAAGAATTTTCAATTCTATTAAGGACACGGAGGCGAGGATCCCACCCGGTACTGTTTCATATGGTTGTTTATATTGTCTGCTTTTATTGCATATGTATAGTTATATTATGGAAACATTCCTTCTTTTCCCTCCCCTTTACTGTGATTTTTTCTATCATGAGGGAATGGTGTATTACGACTCTATATTTCCTTTCAGGTTCGGATCCTAAGTAAGGCGTGTGACTCTGTCTCCAAGAACTGTCTTATGGATACCTGCAGGTTCCAGTTTTTTCTGACGCTGCACGCATCAAGCCTTCTGTTTCCAGTCCGTCGGTCTGCTGTTTCAAGGATCGAGCTGCTTTAATTTTCCAAGTTCTTCACAAAATTGTTGGACTGTTCTTCCCTTTAACTGTTCTGCTTACCAAAGAGAGAGGATGTGGTATTCTCTAATGGACCTTTTATAGGGGGACTCTCTATGGTTGTCAGGTGATACCCAGTGTATTCATGGGTATTGTAGTGTTTATTTTCTCTTACTATAATCTGATTGGCTGCTGAGTTTTTCCTAGTAAAGAAAAGAGAAGCATAATCCTCGCCTCCATGTCCTTAATAGAATTGAAAATTCTTGTCATGTATGTTCGCAAATTTTGAATTATATGTGAAAAACTATTCAGATATGCAGATCAAATTCTGTCCTTTACTTCGAAGGCCTACGCCACCACACAAGCCTTGAAGTGTTATTGGAAGACAGAAATGCCTTGGAAAGAAATCACCATTAATGGAAAACCACGTGTGAGATGCCAGATCTAGGTGCGCGCCGGGAAATATGCCAACTGAATTATGGTGACAAAATAAGTCATAAAATCATGTTTGAACAATACCAGATTAAAATTACAGACGCGGGAAAATGAGTCAATGTATTCCAAAAGGTGCGAAAGGTGTGTGTCTTTATGCACCTGAAAAAAAAAGAATCTCGTGCAATGAAAAGTGTAACTCAGTAAAGCATGAGTGTAATTTCAGGGGTAACTGAAGGGACAGGTAGACAGTTAAGAGGGGTCTTGTGAATAGGGGAGTGCCGATGCAGCGGTTCTGTGAGAGTGGAGGAATAGAAAGGGGGGGGGCAGTGAAAACAGAGGGACAATGAGACTCTGAGAAAGTAGGACTGGCTCAGCTTAATGTCCAGCGCTATGACTGTACGACGAAGAATTAGTGAACAATATATTTAAGGTGAGAAAGGACAGGGCAATTACAGGTGCACAGGACAAGCAGTAGGAGTGATAACTAAAGCGCCCAAACATCGAAGAGTAGGTGAGTACTACACTGTACAAAAACTGCATACTGCAAACTTTTGAAGAAAAAAAAAAAACATTGGCGAGGTCAATAGGTCTGGCATCACCCCAGCCCTCTGGCTTTATAAGGGAGGCAGAGAGGAAGAAAAAGTAGCCACAGCTGACAGCACTAACAACATTTAAAAAGATGCAGCAAGATGGCTCCCTGATTTAAATGTTTGCTGCAGACCTCTCTAGCCGACCTTTCATTTATTCCTGTGTGGCGTCGACGTCGCAGCGCTTAACGAGGAACTGGGAGGACAGGGCTGTTAGAATAGATTTAAAAGCCCCATTGACTGCCACTTTGCCCTCTTTAGCGTCGGGTCGAAGCGGCCCAGCACCCCATTCGCTCATCGCCCTTTTAAGAGGCTGCAGGGTGTACGTTTGGTTAGTTCAAGTATTTGGTGTGATTTACTGTTTATGACGCAGTAAGACTTAAAAGTCTGCTTATGGATTGGTCGAACTGTTGTGCCAAGTGTCAGTGGGGTATGCTTGCGTTTGGGGTGATTCAAGCATATTATCACTGCATACCAGAGCAGACCAGACAGCATGCGATCGCAACATACAGAAGCAAGGCACGCCGCCATTGTTCGTGTCGAGCTGGTGAAAAAAGCATTGTGGAGGAGCATCTCGTGCCTGCTGGCCTCGACGGACAGCAAGCAATAATAGGGAGGGGGGAGTGACAGCGGAAAGCGGGGCGGGGGGGTTTTGGGGAAAACATTGAAACCATTAACAGCGCGGCGCTCGTGACGAGCTCCGTGCTGATTATGTTTGCAAGTGGGGCCTTAAAAAGAAAGTTCCCCTCGGACACACATGAACAACAAAGAGCGGACGAAAACTGTAGTTAGGCGGTGCTGCTTCCGGAATAAATGGAAGTGACGCATCGGATCTACAGCCAATAATAAGCCCCTAAGAAAAGCAATGCCAGAGTTTACTAATGGCAAGCGGCAGGAGAAATTACCCGGCAATAGGCGGAGTTTCACCCCTGATACAGATTACTTGATGTCTCGGAGAGACAGCGCATGCGCGCTGCCTAGGCGAGACCTAAAAATTAATACACATTGCAATTTCAGGAATCATACGAACCAAAGTTCAGAAGTAGATTATCAGGATCGAGGCGCAAGGTGGACTAAAGCACAGCGTGCAATAGTCTGAATAGTTAACCCTTCGGCCGAAACGTTTAACCTGCTCAACTTCACCAACCGATGAAGTGCAGTGAAATCAGGAGAATTCAGTTCAGAATAGTCAGAGTTTGGATCGACAGCATGTCACGCCCAAGAATTGCAAGGAAAATAGCTGCGCACGTCTTTTTCCCACAAAGCTTTTATACCTCGAAATTTTCAAAATTCCAGCTCACAAAGTAGCTTCTGCACATTTGTGCATGATTCTATTGGTTGAGATCAATGGTGTGATCATGGAATGATCATTCTTCAGCCCAATCGTCCGGAACCTACACGTAATACCCATGTTCTCTGTCTACAGTTTTCTAAGAATGTGCAATATTCATTTCACCTCGGAAATAGGAAGCACACCTGCAACTTAACATTGTCCACGCGCTCGCTTCCGAGTTAGCTTGCAACAAGGTTGACAAATTTATTCATAGGGAGGATATTCAGACTGTAAGAAAGAAACTTTTGTGATAATATTTGTAACTAGAGCAATCAAATCAGCATTTTATTCTTATTCGAAGGAAATAATGAAGGACAAAATACATTTCTCTGAGGCCTACAATGGAAAGACATAATACATTTTGAGGCCTACATGGATAAACAAAAAACGTGCTAAATTTAAAACACTTGAAGAAAACATAAACGCATAGGAAAACTAATATATCCACACCATTTCACTATTTTCATAAGCATAATCTAATCATATTTCATTAATAAACAAACAGTTTCTCTTTGCAGTTTCAGGTTTGAGAAAACATAGCAAGACACATTTCAATAGAGAAATCCTTTCAAATCATATCTTGCTAAAAACCCACTGACTGCATTATTACTTCTCACATTGTTATAACACATTAGTAGTTTTTCTCTCTCTGTCGTAAATCTGTCAGTTTCACCAGTTTACGACCCTTCTGCATGCTTTTACGATGCAGTTTTTTGGAAAAAACTCTCAGTGTTCAACGAGACACAATGTTAGTCATGTTTTTAAAGTATGTTTTATTTAATCACACACAATGAGCAGGATTTGACCAAGCAAAAGCATACTTAAATACTAATGCTCCATCACCCATTGCCAGATCTGAACCACTGTTGCAGTTTGAGTCAGCATATTAGTAGTCCCACCACGCCCATAAAGGTCGCTCAAGTAACCTAGCGGTTCCATCGCTCTCCTGTATGCAAGTAGGGAGGGTCCTGCTACATCATGAAGGCTTAATCATTAACCATCAGCAACTGAGCCAACAAGTAGTATAAGCATAGGTTTAGAATGGCTACCACTGTTGGGTGGTTTCCTGGTCAGGGAGCTTAAAGAGATTCTGGGTACCTCTCTATCCCAGAGCAGAAGTCTTGTCACTGCCTCTATATCACGGAAAAAGCGGTCAGGCACCTCGAATGGGGAATCCTGGAGGGTGTAGAGGAACTTAGGTAGATGTATCATCTTGTACGAAGCAGCCCTACCCAACATCGATGGAGGCTGCTTTCTCCAGTGCTCCACGTCCCTCCTGTATCCGTCCAGACTACCCCCACCCCACCAGGTTTCTTCGGAGGAATAAATCACAAGCAACAGTTATGTATAAGCTTGCATAAACTAGTTCTCTGTTCCAGTGCTGCTAGTCTGTCTTCTGTCACCGGCAGTCATGAACTGAATGCAGTGAGGTCTGTTCTTATGCAGAGGACTTCAGATCAAAGTGTTCCTTCAATCGAGGAGACCAATGTCCTTAGTTCCTTCAAAATTGTTTCAAGGACTGCATCTTGCACCATTAATTTAGTTTCCTTTCAGAGTCACTGAGGCTTCCCTCCTTTCTCTGCTTCTGCTCATAGAAGTTGCCGGGATGTTTGACGTGGGAGTGTTGACTCTGGCTTTTGGGCTGACCATAGCGAGGAGCCTAGTGATTATGTACCCTGCTCTCCACCAAAGTTCGTCACACCAAAAAAGGGGTCCTCAGATATGAGAGCTGAGGAGGTGTGTAAGAAGTCCAAAATAGTCAGGATGTTATCAGTGTCCTGCACTGTGTACTTCCAAAGCGTAGTTCAGTCGTCTCAATGTTGGTCCCTTAAGGGCCAATGGATATCTTTGGCTCAATGATAACTATGGTGGATGTCCGCAGATTCATGGTGCAGGCCTCTACTGCTCACTAAGGGTCAGATGTATGAAACAACAATCTAGTGATTTCCTAATTGCGCATTTTTGCAATTCGCAATTAAGAAATCGCTAAATGGCATGTACGGTCAGAGGCTGGCCGGATTTTTCAACTCAGTAACGAGCTGCTTAGCTAAATGGGAAATCACAATTTGCAATTACCTATTCGGTTGGAATTTGCGAATATGGTCGCAAATAGCAACCAATTAAAAAATAAATTTAGATTCTGCTTCCTGGGTCAGGGAGATTACCCCACAAACAGGAAGTGATGCCCCGGAGAGCAGGAAGAGTGAGGAAGGGAGAACTGCTACACAGTCCATGACCTGGGGAGCCCCAAAACCTTATTAAATACCAAAGGAATGGCCAGCCACCAGGCAGAGAAGGAGGCACAGGTGAGAAAGGCGCAACTTTCAGTTCTTCGAAAAAGAACTGGTTTGATTTAAATTTTGTAAAAAGCTGAATTGCCCTGAGGCGTCTTGGGAGTGCTTCAGTCATTAAGAGGGAAATGCAGTCTATTTGCTGAAGAGCCAGGTTTTTAAAGTTTTTCTAAAAGACAAGAGATTGGGACTGTGTTTAGATACATAGGCAGGACATTTCACAGTTTGGCCATTCCTGAGATAAAACTTCTACCTCCCCAGGATGCTCATTTAGTTTTTGGAATCACCAAAAACTTGGCAGTTGATGATCTGAGTTTTCCTAACGGGTATACCAAATGAGTTTGTCCTTTAAATAGTACAGGCCAACATTGTGCACTTCCTTCAAGCGTATACAGAGTGCCTTAAATTCAATAATTTTTCGCCCGGAAGCCAGAACTTGGAAGGCTTTGGTGAATGCAAGTTTGTAACCAGGCAAAGCGGCTTGGCAGTGCTCTCCACGGCAGCTCTGCTAGAATAAACTATGTTTTCATTTTTTACCTGCGATGGTGTGATCCTTTAATGTAGTGGAGTACTACATTTCGACTGGTGATGAGCTAGCGGAGCTGCAGAAGGATCCACTTCACCACCGCCATCCTTGAAGTCGGCGAAAGCTGATCCCACGTGGCATTTGGGTCATCAGAGTCTTCAGGAGAAAGTAAAAAAAAGATAAGACCTTTGCTCATTTCAGTGTGCGTCTGCATCAGAGAGGCTTTCCCAGTATTTTTTTACCCGGGTGAATGCTCCGGTTTCGTTGGGCGACTTGCGAGTCACGTGACGCAGCTGTGCATTCCAGGGCCTTGTGCTTCTCATGACAGGCTCATCATTATGTACAGCGTATGCACGTTCAGGGGCCATTTTGAATCAGAAAGTTAAGCGGTGACAGGCACACCTGTTTCTGTTCACGTGTCAGGGCTGCAACAGTGACTTCTTGAAGTCAAGCTTAAGCCATATTAAAGCGTTGACACGCACACCATTGTACGCATGTTGCAAAATTGGTATTGGGAGTCTATTTTGGGCATTTCGGTGACACACACAACTTTGATCATGTGACAAGTTCCTGAAATATATCCAAAGACAAGTGTAGTATGCTGTACATAGCACTTTAAGCCATTGTAAGAAGTAGAATATCATCCAGACATATTCCAAATGACATAATGTTAGAGTTAAGACCTGTTCTTCAGAATGTTGTGATTCAAGAGAAAGCTGTTGGGTGGACTGGAGCTGTGTAAGCAGGCTGAGGTGTAAAGGATCTTCCTAATAAATCTCTCTTGGATTTATCTACCTTTTCGTGGACTGATCTTTACATTGGCGACGAGTTAAAAAGAACCCTCATACTACACCTCAACGCTACCAGCATCTGAAGTAACTTTCAACATCACCATTTGTTCATTCGGTATCGTATGACTTTATATTTATATATAAGCTTTCAACAGTTGTGTCTGAGCGGAGCGAAGATAAAAAAAAAAACCTCATCTCTAATTTGCGCAAAGTTTCCGAAAACAGTTATTCTATGACTGAATAGAGGAAAGGGTTATTTGAATATTGGTGCGACTGTTGCCCCTTCTCAAGACTTTCTCGCAATTATTTTAATCGTGGTACCATCATCATTCAAGGCGCGACCCAAGACTCCTATTTTTATATATTCTCCAAAGTCTCATTTAACTCAAGCAGTGGTTTGCATATTTCTTAACGCTTAAAAAATACCAGAGAAGCAACATTAATTTGATTAGACTTAACTGTCTTTCTTAGAATTGTTTATCTTCGAGAGGCTTCTCATTCCATTTTCAACGCGTACTCCGTCTTCATTCTCTGGTGACGTTACTAAACTTCTCTGCAAGACGTCTTACGTTTTACGTCACATGCTCAACAAACAAACACTGGGCACATAACTTAATTCTATAGCAGGACCGGAGGCTTCAGATTATGCTGTCTCAATTTCTTTACTGACTCACAGCAGCCAATGAGAACACAGTAACATTAATAAAAAACTTCATATCCCATGAGGCTTTGAACCACGCCTCTTCCAACAACCAATAATAACACATTGCATTCAACAAAATAATGAGGCACCATCTTGGCTTCCTCTTTCTTTGCTGCTCCGCAGTCAAGATAAGTGCCTCATTATTTTGCTCCTTAGTCTACGTTTGATTCCTGCTTTTTAGGGTTTGATTAGCTTATAATAATATGTTACCGCTTGCTTTCGCTTCGCTGTATGCTTAGCTTTATGCGTCTTTGATGGTTTGTCCGCCGCAGCGCGCACGCTTCCTGTAGTTTATTTATTCCCCCCAGCGCGTGTTGCGCTGTAGTCTCCAGTGTCTCGTTTGCCTGTTTTTTGCCTTCCTACCGTTTCCGACTCGGGGTGCGAGCAGAGCGGTGTTCTCACCTGGTAAAGCTGCCGGGGATTGGCCACCCTGCACTGGGAGCGAGACGCAAGCCGGGTCCCAGCTGGGAAGCCGGCGTGCGTCTCGGGAGCCTGCACGCGCTAGTGCACGCGTGCGGCCCCGATTAACAAGCTGGTGTGACGCCTCTCCCGGGCTGAATTGGGATTCCCTACGCAGCAGGCAGCAGGTGGAGCCGGTACTGGGCCCTGTTTTTGGCAGCGATTGACTTTTAGCTTAACTCCCTGTCGGAGCTTTAACCCTTGCATGCCCTGAAGAGGCAAACACTCAATTTTTGGCAACCCTGAGACCGATTAGGCAGTCAGGGTTCTTACCCTCTGTTAGTCCTATCGGCCAGGGGATATTTGGGTACCTTGGTGGCCCCCTCTGCCCCAGCTTTGCTCCCAACCGACGCCCGGGTTCTGGAGAACTTGTGGGCTGGATAATTTAGCTTCCCTCTGGGGTTTATGAGCTTGCCAAACCTGATGGCTGATATTTCAGACTGCGAGGTCTATGAGGAGGAGGTGGCTGCGTGTGATGACCCTGAAGGGGAAGGGTATTACTATGAGGAATCAATGGAGGACATTATTGATAAAAAGTTGGATGCCAAGCTGGACAAGGTCCTTTCCTCTGCCCTTTTACCTATCTCCCAGCGTTTAGAGCAACTGGTGGCAGTTAATCTTAATCCCTCTGGTGGCCCTACTCCTGCCCCCCTTCCCGCGCCTGAGCTAACTGGACTCCCCTGGCCGCATGCCAAGGCTTATTCCTCTATATATAAGGTCAAAGAGCAGACCCAGGACGACATCCCTGATCCCCCTCCTGCCCTCTCTAGCCCTATCCCGGTCACTACCACGGACGCAGGTACAGACACCGATTCCTCCCAGGAATCCAAGCCCCGTAAGCGCGCCAAGAAGCGTAAACACTCTTCCTCGCCTGTCCCCCCCACCTCCTTTTCTTTTGATCCCTCCGACATAGTACACCCCCGCTCCGCGGACTGGGCCCCCCCCAACCCCCGCCAGCGGTAGCGGAATATATGCAAACTCACCTTAGGAAAAGTTTCGACAAGGAGGTTACAGCTCGCCTAAGGTCAGTGTCCCCGCCCACACTTGCGCACAAAGTGGCAGTTACCCCCGATATAAACTCTTCCATGACTACCTTTTTGAAAAAGTACAAGAAAGATCCCAAAAAGGGCATAGATCGCGCCCTTCAGGCGTGTCAGGACAAGGTTCTGGATGTCGCTGGGCCATTGGCGAAAATCCTGGAACTTGCTGTGCAAGCCAAGGAAACAGGTGCGGCTATCCACCCGGAGGTCCTGGCTGGGTGGACCCAGAGGGCTATTTGCCTCCTTGGCAATGCTAATTGCCCCCTCTCGTCAGAACGCCGCAAGTCCGTCCTCTTGAGAATCGATCCGCAACTTGCGGAGCTGGCCTCCGCCGAGCTTGGCCCCCTGGCCGAGGGGCAGCTGTTCGGCGACAAATTTGTCAAGGACATAGCGAAATTTGTCAGTACCTTTGCCTCTTTGGACAAATCCCAGTCTTCTTTAAAGAGAGTTTTCCATCAGGTCTCTGGTAGGGCCGGCCGTGGCACGGGACGCTCGACCGGCCGCTACATCAACCCCAGTCCTCACCGAGGTTTCACCCCTCGATGCAGGGGATATACCCAGGAGCCAGAGCAGGCGGGCTTCTACCCCTCCAGGTCCCGCGGCTTCCGTGGCCGGTTCAACAGGGGAGTCAACAGGGGCTACAAGAGTTTCGAGACCCAATCCTCTGGTAAGTTCTCATCTCTCGCCCATGATCCCCCTCGGGGGCAGGTTGTTACATTTTGTGGTAAATTGGACCCGTCTTACTTCAGATGCGTGGATCCTTCACACGATCCAGGGTTATCAGATAGAACTTCTACAGCCCCCGTGCCAGGTGAATCCTCCCCGAACTATCCTTTTTTCCCTACAAGAGCAAAGTTTTATAGATTCCGAGCTTCAAGAGCTTTTGGCCAAGCAAGCTATTGCCGCAGGACCCTTCATACACGAAGGATTTTGCAGCAACGATTTCCTGGTCCAAAAGAAGGGAGGAGGTCAAAGGTTGGTGCTCAACCTCAGGGAGTTCAATCCCTTTGTGGTATACAGGCATTTCAAGATGGAGGGAATCCATCTGTTGAGGAACCTCCTGCTGGAGCGGGACTGGATGGTCCAACTGGACCTCAAGGACGCCTACCTTACAGTCCCCATTTGCCCTTCCCACCAGAAATTCCTTCAATTCCGCTGGAAAGGGCAATGGTATCGATACCGCACTCTCCCCTTTGGCCTGTCCTCAGCTCCATGGGTCTTTACAAAACTTTTAAAACCAGTGGTCACTCGCTTGAGAGAAATGGGAGTACGCATGATCGATTATCTCAACGATATGCTAATTTTGGTTCAGGATCGAGCCACCCAACTCCTGCACTTGGAATGGACGATGTCTCTTTTGCAGGACTTGGGGTTTGTGATAAATCTCAAAAACTCTATGATCATCATATAGAGTTCCTGGGGTTTCAGATAAATTCTGTATCAGCTCAACTGCTTCTGCCCATGACCAAAATCAGATCAATCAAGAGAGAGATCAGCCCTACCCTGTCCAAACAGGCGGTCTCATTGAGGGTCCTAGCGAGGATTGTAGGCCTCCTGGCGTCCTCGATTCAAGCCATCTTTCCGGGTCCTCTTCATTACAGGGCCTTGCAGCGCCTCAAGATCTGCTACCTTCGGCAAAGATTCTCTTACGATCACATGATTCCTTTGTCCCCAGACGCCCGAGAAGAGCTTCAGTGGTGGTTGGAGCATATGGCGGCTTGGAACGGAAGAGCTATTTTTGGCGCCGCTCCAGACGTAGTTATAGAGTCCGATGCCAGCAGATGGGGTTGGGGAGCTCGTTGTGGGGACTTTGCCACCGGCGGACGATGGTCCGCCGACGAGTTAAAGTTACACATCAATTGCCTAGAATTGCTAGCGGGTTCTTTTGCCATGAAGTCGATCTCCCCAGTAAAAAGCAATTGTTGCATCCTGGTCCGGATGGACAATGTGTCGGCGGTGAGATACATCAATCGCCTAGGGGGGACGAAATCCCGGATGCTGGCCAACATTGTGAAGGAGTTTTGGCATTTCTGCCTAGACCACAAGATCAGTGCGATAGCGGAATACCTGCCCGGCAAGATCAATAAGGTCGCGGATCGGAACTCCAGGTTCCTGCGAGATTACAGCGACTGGAGGCTTCACCCTTCCTTGTTCTTGGAGATCATGCATATGCAAGGTCCCTGCCGGATAGATCTCTTCGCCTCTCACCTCAATGCACATCTCCCTCTTTTCTTCAGCTGGAGACCGGACCCGATGGCAAAGGGAACAGACGCGTTCCTTCAGCATTGGGGGCCGCAGAGGAATTATGCATTTCCGCCTTTTGCTCTAATACCGAGAGTGGCGGCCCAGATTCGTCGACAGGTGGCGTCAGTAGTGTTGGTCACACCCTTGTGGAAGACGCAGTCTTGGTTTCCGACACTACTGGAGTTATCAGTGGACTTACCTTTTCACCTTCCAGTATTCCCATTGCTTCTCCAGGACCCGGTGGGAGCCCCTCATCCGCTGGTCCTGCAGAATCAACTAGCCCTCATGGTCTGGACGCTCTCAGGCGACATGAGTGAATTGAGGGCCTTTCATCGGCGGCTGCCGAGTTTATTCATCAAGCTTGGGCTCCATCCACCCGCAAACGGTATTCAGCTTCATGGAAGCGATGGGTGGGCTGGTGCCTTCAACGGCAGGTGGATCCCGTGGGATCAGATGTAAAGGAAGTATTACATTTTCTATCAGAATGTGCTGAATCGGGCCTCTCATATAGATCTGTGAATAATTTCAGGTCAGCACTTTCAGCTGGACATAATCACATTGACGGTGAGCCTGTGGGGATGCACCCCTTAGTGTGTAAATTGCTCAAAGGCATTAGGGTGGCTAGACCGCCAGGACCCAGATATTCTACGTTGTGGGACGTTTCTAAAGTTTTGTCTTTGTTGGAATCTTGGCCGGATAACAAGGATTTATCATTAAAACAGTTATCTGCCAAGCTTACAATGCTCTTGTGTTTGATCTCCTGTCGCAGAGTCTCTGATGTACGTGCTTTAGATTTGGCAGGAAGGATGTTCTCTCCACAGGGTGTATCTTTCATCATCTCCAGACGAACCAAAACTATGTCACGTTCGGTTGAGTATCCTGCTTTTCAACATAATGCTAAATTATGTTTTACAGTGTTTAAAAACGTATGAAGAACGTACGTTAGCGCATAGGGCAGACCCGTTGGGTCAATTGTTGTTAGCAGTTCAAAAGCCCTTCCGACATGTTTCAGCGGCCACCTTGGCCAGGTGGGTTAGATGGGTTATGTCGGAATCTGGGATTGATGTTTCTGTGTATGGTGCGCATTCTGCCAGGGGCGCCATGGCCTCCAAAGCATATATGTTAGGGTCCAGATTGGAAGACATCCTAAGAGCGGCAGACTGGTCTTCGGACTCCACGTTTAAAGTGTTTTACTATAAGCCTATTACTCATGTTTCATCTGTTGTTGTTGGTGAGCTTTGAACCAGCATAATCTGAAGCCTGCGGTCCTGCTATAGAATACAACATTTTCCAGCTATTGCGACAAGAATTTTATATTCTATTAAGGACACGGAGGTGAGGATTATCCCACCCGTTGGGACTAGTTTGATATCAACTGTCATGTTGTAATGTATTTATATTTAAGTATGTTTATCCCACCCTGAACGGTTGAACCTTCTAGGTTCGTTATTTTCATAATTGTTTCTGTTTTCAGGAACCGATTCTAAACAGAATTAGAGAGCCGAGGTTCCCTGGCATGGATCGCCTTGTCATTGGAGGATGACTGATGTCTTCAGGATCTTTTGATCGTGTTCTCCGTTGAGAATTGCTTCTGCTGTTTATACTCTCCGTTGAGAGCTCGGACTGTTCCTTGTTTCGGACACTTAAAGACTGGTTTGCAAAGAAAGAGGAAGCCAAGATGGTGCCTCATTATTTTGTTGAATGCAATGTGTTATTATTGGTTGTTGGAAGAGGCGTGGTTCAAAGCCTCATGGGATATGACGTTTTTTATTAATGTTACTGTGTTCTCATTGGCAGCTGTGAGTCAGTAAAGAAATTGAGACAGCATAATCCTCGCCTCCGTGTCCTTAATAGAATCTAAAATTCTTGAACGTGATAGCTGGAAAATGTTGTATTCCTGTCTTCTCCGGTGTCAACATTCAAAGAATCCTCTACTTTCTGTGGAACGCTAGACTGCTCACTTTGTCATTCAATACAAAGCAACATTCTTACTAGCGTGGGAAGCTTTTCAAAGATTCCTCTTCTTCCTGTGGAACGCTAGACTGCTCACTTTGTTATTCAATACAAAGCAACGATCTTACTAGCGTGGGAAGCTTCTTCTTGGGATTTCTTTGTCTTATTATCTCATTAGACAAAGCAACATTCTTACCTTCGTGAGAAATACTCTATTTTCAACAAACAGCTCTAACCAGCGTGGGAAACTTTTCTCACCCTGCATCTAGTCAGTGACAAGCACACTTATTTTATCTTGCTTGTCATTTCTTGTGGTAACTGACACTTCTAAAATACATGATTAATTTTGCACTAATCTTTTATTTTACAGGCATTTTAACCAAGTCAGTGACAGGCACACTCAATTTCTCACTTTGCCTGTCATTTTGTACAGTTACTTGTACATTAAGATTTAAAAAATTTCTTTGTGTTTTCTTGTTTTACACTAATCTTTTACTTTTACAGGTCTTCAACTTTCATCTGATTATAAAATTGCTCTACAGTTTATTCACTATTTTTCACCATGCAAAATGTTCCTCCTCCACCATTGTTCTTGTCTTCTCGTGGTGCTCCACCTATTCCTTGGAAAAAAATAGAAAAATGTGTTTTCACATTATTCACGTGTATGTGGTGTATCTCTCAGTGCAGAAAGGAAGATGTCATTTCTTTTACACTGCTTAGGTTCAGAAGGACAAGAAATATTTCAACATCTTCCTGAATTATCTTCACAAGATGCAGACAATTTAAATGAGTATGAAATCTGTCTAAAAAACTTGATCTGCATTTTTTACCTAGAGTTTCCACTGTTCTAGAAAGACATCACTTTGGCAAACATATGCAAAGGTTAGGAGAGAGTGCTGAGGAATATGTTACTGAATTGAGGAAATTAGCCTCTACATGTAATTTTGGAGCTAATTATGAAGAGAGGTTAAGAGACCAATTTATGTTGGGTTGTACTTTAGACAAAGTTAAGGAGGCGTGTTGGGAGAAAGACAATCCACTCTTTCTGATGTTATCTCTATAGCCAAATCGTGTGAACATACTAAGGCATGTGTAGAACAATTAAAGAGAAAAGATGATGAAGTACGTAAAGAAAACCATATACAAATAGTTAACAAATTTATAGACAAACAAGACAATACAATGTTCTCTCAACAGAACAAAGGTGATAAAAGTTACTCACAACAAAAGAAAAGGGTCTACGAGTTACAAAAATGAACACAATGGGGCGCCAGTTACAAAAATGAATTTTTTTCGAATAAATTTCAGGGAACTTGTTATAGGTGTGGCGAGTATGGACATGATGCTAATTTTAAAGGGTGTATTGGTTGGAAAGCAATATGCAAAAAATGTTTTAAAAGAAAGGGTCATGTCTCAAAATGTTGTCGTAGTGATTTTATGAAGAAGAAAGTACAAGAAATCTCTTGTGATGAAGAGTGTGAGGTAGAAGAAATCATAATGAGGATTAGTGAAGGTGAAAAAAGTGGTCCTTTTGATGTTGTAATCATTCAAAATATTACTGTACACATGTTGTTTGACTCTGGAGCCAAAATCACTTTAATTCCCAGAGAAGTTTATGATAAATACTTAATTGACAAAGTAGTATTACATAAACCAGACATTATAGCAAAAGGGTATGGTGGTGAACCAATCAAGTTGTCAGGATTTTTTAATGGTAATATGTCCTACAAATCCAGTACAGCCACAGGAAAGATTTATGTTTCTGAAAGAGGCGATTCCTTGGTGAGTTGGACTCTCCAAAAGGATCTCAGGGTGATCCTTGATCCCAATGAAACTCCACCTATAAAGTTAAAACAAGATGTATCTAGTCATGCACAAACAAGCCAAAAGCCAAATCTTAAGTGTGAACAAAATAAGTTATTACAGGCTGACACTTCCTCATTTGAAAGTGAATTCCCTGAAGTGTTTAATGAGCAATTAGGTTGCTTGAGAGGTTATTCCCATAGAATAGTGTTTAAAAAAAATCTGTGCCTGTTGTTAGTAAAGTTAGAAGTGTCCCTATTAAAGTTAAAGAGAAAATGAAGATAGAACTTGACAAACTCTTAAAAGGTGGCATCATTGCTGAAGTTGAAGCCACAGAGTGGTTGGCTCCGGTAGTTATGGCACTCAAGGCCAATGGAGAGTCTAGACTTTGCATAGATCTAAGGGAGCTCAATAAATGTGTTGTTGTAGATCATTACCCCTTACCGAACATCTCTGAGATATTGTCACTGTTAGAAGGAGCAAAGTTTTCCTCCTCAATAGATCTAGCATCAGTTTACCATCAAGTGAAACTACATGCTACTTCTCAAGACTTAACAGCTTTCATAACACCGTTTGGAACTTTTAAATTTCTGAGGATGCTGTTTGGCCTGATTTCGGCTGCTGCAGTTTTTCAAAGAATGATGGAACATATTTTTAAAAACTGTGTAAAGATATATCAAGATGATATACTTATTTTTGGCAGAACTGAACAAGAACATGACAAAAGAGTCAAGTTGGTATTAAGCAAACTCAAAGAAAATGGTCTGACGCTTAAAGCTAAAAAATGCAAATTCAATATCTCCAACATTGATTACTTAGGTCATAAGATTACGGGCTCGGGCATTGAACCAAAAAAGGAACTGGTAGACACCATCAACAACATGTCCAGCCCTAGAAGCAAAGATGAAGTTGTAAAGTTTCTAGGAATGTCTGAATATTATGCTAAGTTCATTTCCAACTTTGCTGACAAGACGCACAACATGAGACTCTTACTTAAAAAAGGTGTTAGTTTTGAATGGACTACAGAGTGTGAAAATGAGTTTAAATGCATTAAGCAACTCTTGTCTAAAGCTACCTCTTTGAAGAGTTTTAGACCTAGTCAAGAAATTGTTGCCATGACTGACGCCAGTGCTACATGTTTGGGTGCGGTCATGATGCAAGAGCATAATGGTGTGGAACGTACTATTTTATTTTTATCTAGGAGTCTGAGAGGAGCAGAAACAAATTATTCTGTTATAGAAAAAGAGGCGTTAGGTATATTCTGGGCAGTGAGAAAACTTCAGAAGTTCTTGTGGGGAAACAAGTTCACAATTAAGACTGATCATAAACCGCTGAGAGAAATTTTTGGGAAGAAAGGCTTAGATAACATATCTTCCAGGATACGCAAGTGGGTTGTCGCACTTCAAAAATTTGACTTTCGTGTAGAATATGTTCCAGGGGCTAAAAACAACATAGCTGACTGTTGCTCACGTTTAATTAACAAAGATAGCACAGAAGAAGTGCATGAGGAAAATCTTAGTGAATTTGATGAGTATGCAGTAAAAGATGAATTGTCCTGTCAGAATGGACTTTTGTTGAGGGGCACCAGGTTGATTCCTCCAGCTAGTTTAAGGATGCAATTGATCGAATGTGCCCATGAGAGCCACCCAGGTATTTCTAAGACAAAAGAGATACTAAGGCAAATATACTGGTGGCCTGGGATGGACATTTGTATTGAGAGATGTGTGAGGGAATATGTTGAATGTAACCTGTGTGACAAGATTCTGAAACCTAGAGTTCAACCCATGACTTTAAGAGAGCTGCCCAAACTTCCTTGGGAGGAAGTTGCAATAGACATCTTAGGTCCCATCAAGCATACCAGCACAGACAAGTATATTTTAGTGCTTGTAGATGCATATTCTAGATGGCCTGAAGTTAAAGTTACTAATTCTGTAGAAACAAGTGACGTGATAAAATACTTAGATGACGCTTTTGTAAGAGAGGGTTTCCCGTCCATATTGTTATCAGCCAACGGGGTTCGGTTTACCTCAAAAGAAATGGACAAGTATTTATCTGATAAAGGTATTAGCCACAAAAAGTCTGCACTATATCATCCAGAAACTAATGGAATTGTAGAAAGATTCAACAGAGTGCTCAAGGAGACTATTCAGCGAGCTATATCTCATCACAAATGTTGGCAGACTGAGATTCTAAACAAAGTTAAAAACTACAGGTTTTCTCCACATTCTATGACAGGTAGAACTCCTTTTGAATTGTTTCGCAAGAGGAAACCTTGTACCATGATCTGTCCCTCCTGGATTCTTAACAAATCTCAAGATTTGAAACAGGTTAGAAATGACCACGATAAATTTGAAAAAGAAATGAAAAGAATGAGCGAAAATAAAAAAAGATTTGATGTTAGGTAAGGAGTAAAGGAAACAACCATTAAAGTAGGTGACATAGTTAGGATCAAAAATCCCCGTAAAGGGACAACTATTCATGGGTCTAAATACTTGTTACCAATGAAAAAAATGCCATCAGAACTGAGGACCACAGAGTGTGGAATCTAAACAGGGTTGCCAAACTCTCCTATCGTCTTTCTGATAGTTGTAAAGAGAGTGACGGCAATGAACCTTTAACGATAAAGCGTTATAGCAATGATAGTAACACTAGACAACATACCAAACCTAAGTATTTACAAGATTATGTATTGTTATAAGTGCATTGTCATTCGAAAACAAATTGTGCATGTTCTCTTTTATGTTGTATCAATTGTATTTTTAAGTTTAATACTCTAGTTTCTCTGTTATTGGGAGGGAGATGTGTAGTATGCTGTACATAGCACTTTAAGCCATTGTAAGAAGTAGAATATCATCCAGACATATTCCAAATGACATAATGTTAGAGTTAAGACCTGTTCTTCAGAATGTTGTGATTCAAGAGTAAGCTGTTGGGTGGACTGGAGCTGTGTAAGCAGGCTGAGGTGTAAATGATCTTCCTAATAAATCTCTCTTGGATTTATCTACCTTTTCGTGGACTGATCTTTAAAACAAGCTGCCAGGTTAATTTAAAGGGTGAAAAGCACTGCACTGTACGTTTCTACAATATGTTTCTATTGTGAGCTGAAGATATTACATTGGTGACATTTTCCTGTGGTTCCTTTTCATTGGATTTCTTTTTCTTCTATTTAAAAAAAAAAAAATATTAAACAAGAAAGGTTAGTTTTATTTTTGTTGTCTCACATTTAAGGTTACTTGCAGTGTGTTTTAAAGAGGGCATTCGAAGGGGCTTATTGACATACTTTACACCATCGTGGAGTATGTATTCACGGCTACAGTGGTACCGGATCTACAGAGCAATTCGTAATAAGCATTTATAGTTTGTTACGCCTGAGGCATGCAGTCGGTGAATCCTCCACCTCTTTTTTTTAGATAACCCTGTTGAGCCACCTGTATTGTGGCAGAACTGGTCGGATGCTTTTGAAACATATTTGGGAGCCATTGGTGCATCGAGATTTCTTTTGTAACGCAGGTTTCTGTTGCTACATTCTATTGGGTTCGAAGGACCTGTTTCATACGAGGGTAGAAGAATAGAATTAGCAGGTTTCTTCGAAGAGACAATGGAGTTCAGGGAAAGAACTATTTTTGGAAATATTTATGTGGCTATCAAAAGTCTTATAATTTTGGGTTGGATCCACCAGGGTCTATCCAAAATGATTTAGAGTCCAGGTAGCAAATACCAGGAGTCATTTATTTCTGATACGCAAATAGAGTAGGCAAGAGTGAAGTTTCCCACAGTTTTTACTGAAATTGTAGGTATCATCAAGGGATTTCGTCATAAAATAAGACTCAAAGAGGGTTCAATCCCTGTCAAACACAAGTTACGCAGTGTCCCATTTTCAGTCAGGGAGGATTTAGAACAAGAGTAGACACGATTGTGTGACAAAGGAATAACAGAACCCATTGAGTCATCCTTGTGGTTGTCTCCATTGGTGGTGGCTCGCAAACGCAATGGGGATTTGAGGGTCTGTGTAGATTTGCGTAGCCTGAATAAAGCCATCTGGGTAGATTCCCATCCCCTTCTGAAGATTTCAGATCTACTGGCACTTATCATGGCAGCATAGTGGTTCAGTAAGTTAGACCTTGCTTCCGCTTACCATCAGGTAGTATTAGTCAAGACACTACACTGCCTTTGTTTCACCTATAGGCACGTTTCAGTATTGTAGGATGCTTCAGCTGCTGCAGTCTTTCAGAGAATAATGTGTCAGCTTCTTAAAGGAGTGAAGGGGGTCGCAGCATTTCAGGATGATGTGCTGATCTTTGCACCTTTCATAGAGGAGCATAACAGAATTTTAGACAAAGTACTTTCCATTTTTCAAGAAAAGGGTGTTGTACTAAAATTGGGAAAATGTGAGTTTTTGAGAGAAAAGGTTGAATATTTGGGTAGACGCTATTATTAGTGCAGAAGCACCTGTTGACAAAACAACGCTGAAATCATTTTTAGGCTTAAGTGAATTTTATTCAAGATTTATTACAGATTATGCCAATCAAGTCAATGTGATTACATGTTTACTAAAAAAAAAGAAAAATATTGTTTTGTTGGGATGATAAGTGTCAAGATGAATTTGTTTGGATCAAACGTCAACTTGCAAGCTCCAAAGTGTTGAAACCCTTCAATCCGCATGGGTCATGTTGTATAACTGTGGATGTCAGCAATCATGGGTTGGGAGCTGTCCTAACACAAAGTGAAGAAGGTTTGGAGAACACTAATGCATACGCGTCTAGGACACTTGGAGAACCTGATACACATTACTCCACTATAGAAAAGGAATTGTTGGCCTGCTGGTGGGCAATCCAAAAATTTAAACTTTGTGTGGGGAACCAAGTACTTGGTCAAGACTGATGACAAACCGTTGGTCACTATCTTGAGTGGAGAAAAAGTTAAGGATCAAACGCCCCGCATATCTAGGTTGTCCACCAAGCTTCTACAATTTCTTTTTGACATTGAACACATTAAGGGAATGAAAAATAATAGAGCAGATTGTCTAGGAGTTCATCTCTCATTGAGGATGAAGCAAAAGATGAAGACTGCGAAGAGAGTTGTTTTATTGCAGCGGTTGATTTGGAGGAAGTGCGTTCTATATCTGAGACGGAATGGAGAATGGTAGTGAGACCAGATGAAGTCTGCAAGCAAGCCATTGAATATGTCAGTAAGGGTTGGCCTAGAGATACAACAGTGGAATCTGCGTGTCAACCTTTTTGGAAGGTGTCTGACGAATTATCTGTTGAGGATGGATTGTTACTTAGATTGGACAGGTTGGTAACTCCTTCTGGGTTGAGGTCTATACTGATCAAGTTAGCCCATGAAGGTCATTTAGTTAGCACATTTACCAAAACGCAGGCTTAGACAAATGTTTTGTTGGCCGTCCACGGATAGGGAGGTAGACAAATTTGTGGGCAGATGTTCCATTTGTTCTACTTCCGAAAGAACATTCGTTGTGTGGAAACCCCCTCTACAACCTATTGAGTGATCATCACCTTCTTGAGAGAAAGTTGCAATTGATTTGGTTGGTCCTTTCTTTGTGCTTCCAAGCCAGTGTTGCTTTGGTGTTGGTAGACCTGTACTCCAAGTGGACGGTAACATTTACATCAGACTTGAGTGCCGAAACAATCATTGGATTTTTTTAAAACATTTTTATGCAGCAAGGGTTTCCGCAGTACTTGTTGTCAGATAATGGTGTTCAATTTGTCAATGAGGTGGTGAACATTTTTTTAAGGTCAGGGGATGTCACACATTTGAAGACTTCATTGTACCACCCAGTGGTCGAAGTGGGCGGGATTGGCAGAACACGGCGTGCCCCTACTTCAATTCAATAGAAGTCGTTCCCCTACTTTTTTTTTAAACATGCGTCTCAGGACGGCCAAAATAGCCAAGGCCTACAGATAAGGCTCGGCGTTTGTGGTCGTTCGGGGACTGGCAAAGAAGGAAAAGGACTGTCTTTTCCTTCATGCCCAGCGAAGACCAGGACAGTCACTGTTAACTTCTCCTGCTCTGCCGCTTCAGCTGCCCCCCTTTTTCTTTCTTCCTCTTATTTCCTCTCTTTCTGTCTAGCAGCTCCTCCAAACTTACTGAAAACTGTGACTTCAAGAAACGGTTCTCACCCTCTCTTTCCTCCTTTCGTTTATTTGTTCTCCTGTGAAATGGATCCAACAAAGAAAAACACTTTTTCTGGAAATGTCGCCTTTTTCTGATATTTTTCCATTCCATAGTGCAGCCTAAGGAATAAAAGGTTCAAAATATGAAAAAGAAATAAATAACTAAATAAAGCAAGAGTGGTAGCAAAGTATCCAAATTGATTTTATTCACACCCAAACACATAAGCGTCACTTTACAGAGTTTGCCAGTGAAGCGCTACTTTTGTTTTCCTCAAGTGGGGAAGTGCACCAATCTTGGAGGTACTGCAATGCCTGATTGATGGGTGGATTGGAAAACAAAATGTGTACCGTGGCTCTGTGTTTACGGATGGGGTCTTTTTTCCAGACTGCTTGCTTTTTGTAAGGATATAAACAATGGACATTGAAACAGGTCCCTTACCGGCGAAGTAGTCATGTCCTTAACTTTTCAAGCAAAAGCACTCACTGATTTCTGAATAGTGAGTGCAAAAGCGTTAAGGTGCATGTTGTTCCTGATTACGTTTCACATGCTTTTCTTAATCTTGCTCCCTATGAGTGTTTGGTTTTTCCAGGATGTTGTTACTTTATTTTTCTTTTCAGACAGCATATTGCTCTTGTCTAGTGAGTAATTTGAACTGAGTCACATCCAGGTGTTTGTAGCGGGGCACAACGGGGTTGCAGTTGAAGGCAGTGCGAGTTTCTCTCAGTGGGGCAGTATGGTGTTCGGTAGGGGAGAGGATGTGGCACTATGGTCAGAGCTGCCGAATTCGGAACTAGGGTACCAGTTTCAGCCTTCATGAGCAGTCCCTCAGACCACTCTCCTGAGGGAACACATTCCAATGCTAAACCTTAGAAGGCCCGGCAAGACCTTAGAAGCCCTGGTGTCTTAGCACCAGCAGGTGGACCCTAGCGGTGGCAAGTGTGGGTTAACCTTGAAAGCATGTCAAACACAATACATACTGTAGTTCACCTCCAGTCTTGCGGGCAGGCCTTTGAAACAAGACACCCTAGAGGAACAGTGGCACTATCACTGAGGTCACAGGACCCTTGAGAAGGGCCGGCTCTAGGGGCGGTGCAACCGGTGTGACCTCACCGGCGCAGACTTTGGGTAGGGACGTCGTGTTTGCAAGTATATTATGGTTTTGAAAGTGCTTGCTGCCTCCCCTTCCTGGCCTCCAGCTATTTGGCAACAATAAAAATGGCATGATATTTCCGGTGATTAATGTTCTTCCTGGAGAAAGATCGGAGTTTTGTCTAGTGGAAGTTTTAACTCATGGAAAGGTAGTGCGGAGGGTTAATGTTCCTGCTGCAAAGAACATGTACCATGCAGATCACAAAGAGCACATAATGTAAATTGGTCAGTGGGTTACTGCTTTTGTCAGAGAAATCCTTTTGTTACTTGCAGTTTATAAGTTAAAATCCTATCATAGAAAAGTAAGCTGTTAACTGTCATCGAAGAGTTGCATACAAACTGCAAGGTATAAATTAGAGCGTTATGTTTTTTTTCCCCCCAGTCTTTGATTATCCTAGTGTTGCAAAAAGTGTTCTTTTGGATAGAAATCAATTGTGATTATTAAAGAGAACCCCTCCAACCATTGTATTACGTTTGAAATTCTTGTGAGTTTGTGCTTCTCCAGACCAATCACTATTAAACTATACTGCCTACTAGTATGGTTGTCATGTTCACCTTGTAGTCCTTAGTATTATGTAACATTTCCTATATAGTGATTTACAAAGGTATAATTGATTGTCCCTGTGGAATGTGTGAGATGTAAAGTGCTCTGACACCCTGGTATGAATGGAGCTGTAAATCAAATTAAATGCATATGAGAGAGTGTGGTCATGGAGACTTGAGGGGCACTGTTAAAGGGTGGTAGTGAGGAAATCTGCGGCGGAGGTGGTCATTGAGGGGGGGCACCAACAAACATTGTTTCACAGGGCGACACCAGCGCTAAAGCTGACCCTGCCCTTGAGGCCTGTCTGCCTCACCTGTTGGTACCTCCATTGGCTTTTTTTCAACAGTAGTAGCTGCAACTAACCAGGGGTCGGCAATGCAGGATTTGCATGCACACCAAACGTAGTTCACAAACTTCAGTGTCACTCTGCTTCATGCACAAGCACTTTAAACATGTGCTTCCTGCTTTGGGGCCACTGGAATTATGCAGCAAAGGAGGACAAAATTATTCTGCAGTGTTGACTAAATTATGCAACAAAAAGAGGCTGCAGCATAATGCAGAATATTTTCTGATACTTTATTATTTTGACATTTTTACACATGCTAACAGTCTCTGGAAAGAGTTTGTCCTATTAGTACCAGTGTAACATACAAATGCAGCAGTGAGAAAGGTGATCAGTCAACCTTTGCAAAGGGCCATCCTCTGCAGCAACACAAGTCAAATTTGTTTAGTAACTTTTGATCCATTTCAGCTATAAACAATTTATTAGTTAAAATTGTCAGATTATGCTGCAGATGTTGTATTATGTGTCAAATATAGCATAGCCATAATTATATAGAAAACATTTGCAAACTATGATATTTTGCCATTCATGTTTGAACTGCTCTTGTGAAAAAAGGTAGAAGTGCTGATGACAGAAACTGAATTGCTCGGAGACAAATGGCTTGTGCTTCCACTTTTAAGCGTATTTGGGACATTCTGTGATTGGAAACATCCCACTTTGTGAATGTATTTTAATGTCAGTAACTCAAATTAAACCTTAAATAATCATGTATATCCATTGGTTGCATTTAATAACATAATAAGCTGTAACTGGGCAGTCAAATGCCAAACAAATACAAAACATTGGGATGTTTTGTGCATTCTGGCCACACTTCTGCCTCCGCCCACTGATCCAATCCTCGGGTCATTCCCACCCTCTGATACTCGCCCACAGTTCCCCTACTTTTTTTCCCCACTTTGACCACTGGTACCACCCCCAACCAAAGCAATGGGCAGGCCGAGAGGATGAATCGGGTAGTGGTGCAGTGTGTCCAGTGGTCTGTTGCAAACAAGTTGGTTGTGACAAATGCTGTTGGTGCCATGATTTGGTTCTATAGGACTAGTCCCTAGAGTTCAACATTGGTGTCTCGTTTGAACTTTTGAGAGGAAGAAAGCCCTTTTCAAAGATCTGTCCTAATTGGATGGGCAAATTGATTAAAGGTGAGGTGTTCTTATATGATCCTGATTTGACAGTTAAAAGGAAATTTTCTGCTGGCAAAAGCAAGGCAGAAGGAGAACTATGACAATCGTGCTAACGTTAGAGAACCTCAGCTTTAAGTAGGGGATGTTGTACGCATTAGGAAAGGCGTCCATACTAAGAAAGGAGGAGAGAAATTCAGTGAACCTGTTGATATTGATAGAGTTTGTGGAAGTGCCATCAGAGTGAAATGGTAGGAGTTGGTGGAATGTTGCTAGGGTGGTGAAGTGCAAGGGTGATTAGAATGCCGAATCCACTGTTTACAGCACTTCTGGTGAAAGGAATGTCAATTCCAACTCGTCTTTTTTCTCTGTTGCCCACGGACAGAGTTCAGGTCAAAGCAACAAACCTAGTTCTTCCACTCCTCCCGAGGGCAGTACAAAAGTGCGTAGAGGTGAGTGGGCGAGAAGGGTACCATTCAGGTATAGGTGATTCTCAACAGGATCCTTCCATTTCTTTTCTGATGTGTAACAGCTTATGTGAGTTGAGTCCTTTTTATCCTTTGTTGTTTATAGCTTGTCAACCAGTATATTTATTTTATTTTCCATCGTTGTAGATTTTAAATTATTAGCATTTTATCATTCTTATTTGTAATGTCTGTTAATCTGGGGCAGTTGCTTTGTTTGTGTATAAGGGGAAAAGTAATGTAGTGGTATGCTGCCACCAAAGCGTTCCATAAAACTTGGAACCCTTCAGTGAATGGCAGTTTGTAACCGGGCGAAGCGGCTTAGCAGTGCTCTTCACGGCCGCTCTGCTAGAATAAGCTACGTTTTCATCTTTTACCTGCGATGGTGTGATCCTTTAATGTAGTGGAGCACTGCACATTGCCATAATCCAATCTGGATAAGGCTAATGCAGTCACAACAGTTTTCTGGCGATCAGGAGAAAAAAAGGGCAGACCTTCCTGATGATCCTCAGGGTGTAAAAAACAGAAGACACAAGAGCATTGATTTTATCTTTAAAATTTAGTTTATTGTCGAAGACACTACCCAAATTTCTCACTTTTCATACCAGCCAAGGTAGACTGCCTATGCCATTAGGCCACCATTTTGGTGACTAAAAGGAGATATATTTTCCCAAAAGAAGCACTTCCGTTTTATCGGAATTAAGCTTTAAACAATTTACAATCTTACCCATACAGGAGTTGAAGTGTATTGCTGTTTCATCTGGGTTGCTTGTTACCGAGCCCACTATTCGAGTATTGTCAGCATATGAGACAATGGAGAAACCAAAGGATCTAACAAGTATTGCCAGTGGGGTTACGTAAAGATAAAAAAGGGTAGGGCTACACCGGTTGGAGGTTAATTTCCCCCATCGCAACATGTTGTTCCCTCTCTGAAAGGAAGGATTTCAATAGTCTGAGGGCAGAACCTCTTCTACCAAGCTCCGCAAGCCTATCAATCAGGATGTCATGATTGATCGTGTCAAAAGCTGCTGAGAGATCCAACAGGATCAGAGCGGCTTTTCCACCTCCATCCAAGATGGACCCAAGTTCTTCTGATGCCACGATCAGAGCTGCAGATTTGGTCACCTTAACTAAGTTAAGCACCTGCTCAGCACTCAATGGGAAAAAAGATTCCAGTACTGCAGGAGCATCACTTATTTTGTGAAGGTCGGGAGCGTTTTGTTTATATGTTAAAGAAGTTGTTGTGTTTACTGTATATTGTATCTCATGTCAATATTTGGTCTCTGTGTCTTTAAGATTATATATATATATATATATTCACTGAAAAAACCATAGGTTTCAGGGACGTTATAGTTAGTTGGACATTTGACTTGTACAAAACCAGAGAAATTCGGCCGTTATAGTTAGTTGAGCTAACTATAACTCACGCCCCCGCAATGCACTGCTGATGACGTCACATATTACATCATTCATGACATGGTCAGTGACATCACTGATGACATCACTGATGACATCTCAAATGACATCATCCAGTGACTGTGTGTTTCTGTAAAGTTCAAATATGTTTTATATATATATATGCCAAGGTGTTTTGAAGAATGAGTGGGTGTATGAGTGTCTGAATAGATGATTTAGTAGGTGCCAGACTGACTGTATAACTCAGCGATTAAACGTGTCTTGCTGAATGCATGGTTTAGTGCGTATACTGTGTAAATGTCTGTATCAGTGTGTCAGTTGGTGTGTAAGCGGCTGCATGGGTTAGTGAGTAGCTACATGAGTGTCTATATGGGTTATTGATTGGTTGTCTGAGTATCTGTATGGGTGCCTGAGTGTCTGTGTGGGCGGGTGGGGTGTGTGTGACTGTGCATAGATGTGTGAGTGGGTAATTCACTGGGTGTATGGGTTCAAGAGTGCATCTGTGAAGGGCTGTATGGGTGGGTGAGTGTGTGTATGGGTGTGTTGGTGAGTGAATGGGGGTCTCAGTGGTACATGTGTGAGTAACTACATCTGTAAAAGGCAGTATATGTGAGTGTTGGAGTATATAAATCACTATATGTGAGAGTGAGTGATTGTGAGAGTGGCTGTATGGATGAGTGTGTGCTTGTATCAGTGATTGTATAAGAGAGTAAGTATGTGTTAGTGTCTGTATGAACAAGTGAGGTGGTGTGTGTATAACTGTATAGGTGAGTAAATGGGAGTGTGAATAATTCTTTGCATTATTGACTACGTGTGTGAGTAACTCTATGGATGAGTGGCGATGTGTGAGTGTCTGTATAGGTGTATGAGTGCAAATGATAGTGCTGTATTGATCAGTGACTGCATGTATGAGTGACTGTATGGGTGAATGAGTGGACCCGTGTGTAGACCTAGGAATCAGTGAGTGGGTATGTAGTAACTGGTATTGGTGTGTCTATGGTTTTGAAAATGGTAGTCTGTATTTTACAGTGGGTGTATCAAAGGTTATATTAGGGTATGAGGAGGTGCATCAGATTATCACGTGGATGATGTCATCAGTGATGTAATTTGAGATGTCATCAGTGATGTCATTGACCATGTCATGAATGATGTAATATGTGATGTCATCAGCAGTGCATTGCGGGGGAGCGAGTAATATTTAGCTCAACTAACTAGAACGGCCGAATTTCTCTGGTTTTGTACGAGTGAAATGTCCAACTAACTATAACGTCCCTGAAACCTATGGTTTTTCAGTGAATTTCAAAGGTTCTTTTAAATGCTAATTTCTAACTATAACGTCCCTGAAACCTATGTTTTTTTCAGTGAATTTCAAAGGTTTTTTAAATGCTAATTTCTAACTATAACGTCCCTGAAACCTATGGTTTTTTCTGTGAATTTCGAAGGTTTTTTTAAATGAGAATTTCTAAGTATAATGTACTTCAATCCTATGGTTTTTTAACTGACTACATGTATATATATATATATATATATATATATATATATATATATATATATATATTTATTTATTAAACAAAAGTTGAGAATAATTGATAGTTAGGAAAACTATATTCATTCTTTTTTTTATTTTTTTATTATTATACAGAAGTCACAGACTACACGATGGCTGCGCGCATCCTGGTAGCGCCCATTTTAGAAGTCGCACAGGGGTCGCGACTTCGGCGTAATTTGGAAAGTATGAAATATCTTTAAAGTAATTATCAATAAAAGTTTTGCTTTAAGTGTTTGTCTAATTTTATTTACAAAAGTATTTATAAACTAATTTTTTCAGTCTACTCCGAACGATACGAAATTTGCAGTCTGCGCGACGAATGCGCGTAGCGTGCGCGACCCCTCCCGCACGTATTTCCGGGGTCGCGCCGTCGGCGTATTTTCAAACTTTAAAAAATTACTATTGAAAGTTAGAATATGATATTAGAGTAAAGAGTTTTGCTAATATACTTATTAAAATATTATAGAAATGTTTATTTATAGTGTATAATCATGTATACAATATTTTACGGTTGCGCGATGGGTGCGCGCACCCTATGCGACTTCATGTCAGCAGAAAAAAAAAAGAATCTGATTGGTTTAAATCATTTTCATTCTGGAAGAGGGAGGATCCATTCTTCTGATATTCCCCTTACTATTTGACTTTCATTGAGAGAAGACCTGTTTGCTGCTTCTCTTTGCTTTTATACATTTTTTATGCGTTTCTTTATTTTTTTTGAACAACAATGGCTTCCAGCCTTGTTCCTATTGATCCTTTGGCCATTGAGGAGGAAGAAGAGATTGTGGAGCGCAGCAGAAAGAGGAAGGAGAGTATTGTCTGGGCCTTCTTCTCTGTTCCAGAGGGCGAGAAGAAGGTTAACGCCCGAAAAGTCACGTGCACAATTTGCCAGAGAGTATTGTCTAGAGGGTCGGTCAAGAAATATTCATGCGGTACCAGCAGCATGAAAAAACATCTGGAGACTCTGCACCCAGTTCACCTGGCAAGAGAAGAGAGGAGAGAATTGAATGCTGCTGCAGAACAAGACCCTAATGCTCCTTCCACCTCAGCACAGCCACTTCGCGACTCCAAACTTTGGCGTTAAAAAAACCATCCACTTCCATTATTTTATATTCGTCCCGGGGACCCCATCCCCCGGGGCATACCCAAATCTTTTTTTATTTTTTTTTAAAAGGGAGGGGGAACGCGTGGCCCCCCTCCCGGGCCATTTTTGCCCTGGGGATCCCCCCCCCGGGGCATGCCCAAATGTTTTTTTATTTTTCTTTAAAAGGGAGGGGGAACGCGTGGCCCCCCTCCCGGGCCATTTTTTCCCCGGGGACCCCACCCCCCGGGGCATGCCCAAATCTTTCTTTCTTTTTTTTCCAAAAGGGAGGGGGAACGCGTGGCCCCCCTCCCGGGCCATATTTGCCCCAGGGACCCCCCCCCCCCCCGGGGCATGCCCAAATGTTTTTTTTTATTTAAAAAAAGGGAGAGGGGCCGAGTGGCCCCCCTTCCGGGCCATTTTTGGCCTTGGGGACCCCATCGCCCGGGGCATGGCCTCTCGTTGGGGACCGTGGGGGGAGCCCCAATGCCCCCACGGTCCCGCCGGCTCCCCGCCTCCTGCAGGAGTCGGCATTGCTTTTGAGCAAGGGGAGCTGCTGACATGCAGCTCTTTGCTCATAAGCAATTCTGATTTGCTTCAATGAAGCGAGAGCAGGTTTCCCTGCTCTCGCTTCAAGGAAGCAAAGCAGAGTTTGCTATGGCAGGGCGGAAGCCGTGCTCCCGCCCTGCCATAGCAAACAGGTGTCCCGGGGGTGGGCACCCCGGGACACTGCAGGAGCCGGCCCTGGGGGGTGGCGGTCCCCAGGGCCAAGGAGGGCTCCAGGAGGGGGGCCACGCGGCCCCCCTCCCTCCATCTTCAAGGCCCCGGGGAGGTGGTGGTCCCCGGGGCCGGGGGTCCGCAACGGACCCCCGCATTTAAATATTTATTGCCCCGGGGAGGTGGTGGTCCCCGGGGCAGTGTGGGGAGGGGCAGTAGCCCCCCCCCACACTTTAAAAAAAAACAAATTGTGCCTCGGGGAGGTGGCGGTCCCCGGGGGGCCCGCGAGGCCCCCCGCCCATATACATGAATGCCCCGGGGAGGTGGCGTCCCCGGGGCTGCGGGGGCGCGTGCCCCCTCGCATTCAATTTAGTAAGCCCCGGGGAGGTGGCGGTCCCCGGGGCTGCGGGGGCCCCCGTGGGCCCCCACAAATAAATAACTGATTGCCCCCGGGACCTGGCCCACCTATGGGCTTTTTGAAAATGAAGTGCGGAAGCCCGCGTTTCGTATTTTTAAAATTTTCTCTGCAGGATTCGCGCACCCTGCGCGAATTCTGCAGTTTAAAAAAAAAAAAAGCTTTTTTGGGCCCTGGGGATTCTTGTGGGACCCCCTGAGCAGGCCTAGGGGGTCAGGGTGTTTCTACCCTGCCCCCTTTTCTTGTTTTTCAACCTTTTTTCCCCTTTTTCTTGTGACTCGGTTACCGAGTCACAAGATGGCTGCCAACACTTCCTGGTTTGGAAAGTTGGCAGCCAATCAGAATTGACCTTGTGCTCGGGAGGGTCCGCGAACCCTCCTCGGTGCTCAGATATCGATATTTTTTCTTTTTTAAATTTCTCAGGAACTACTGAACGGATTTACACCATTTAACAAAAAGGTCTCTTTCTGAACCAAGGGCTACCTTTTTGCCAAATTTGGTGTAATTCCGTTCAGCAGTTCGGGCTGTAGCCTGTTCCAATTCTTCCTATGGAAATTAACATGGGGAAAACGCGTTTTGGGACCCCCCTTTTTTCTCGGCCCCCGCTTCACGAATCACCCCGAAACTTTCAAGACCGGAGCTGACCGGAGCGCCCCACTAGTTTTGAAACTTTTGCGAAGATTCGGCAAACGGCGCCAAAGATATTGGTAAAAGAAAAAACGCTATTTGAATAGAAACGAGGTGCTAACTATAACTACCTACTGGCGACCACCAGTAGGTAATATATTCACTGAAAAAACCATAGGTTTCAGACACGTTATAGTTAGAAATTTGCATTTAAAAAACCTTACAAATTCACTGAAAAAACCATAGGTTTTAGGGACAGTTATAGTTAGTTGGACATTGCACTCGTACAAAACCCGTGAAATTCCCCCGTTATAGTTAGTTCAGCTAACTATAACTCGCGCCCCCGCAATGCACTGCTGATGACGTCACATATTACATCACTCATGACATGGTCAGGGACATCACTGATGACATCACTGATGACATCTCAAATGACATCACTGATGACATCATCCAGTGACTGTGTGTTTCTGTAAAGTTTAAATATGTTTAATATATATAGGGAAAGGCATATTGAAGAATGAGTGGGTGTATAAGTGTCTGTATGGATGATTTAGTAGGTGCGTGACTAACTCTATAAGTGAGTGATTAAACGTATCTTACTGAATGCATGGGTTAGTGACTAAACTGGGTGAATGTCTGTATCCGTCTGTCTGTTGCTGTGTAAGTGGCTGCATGGGTTTGTGAATAGCTACATGAGTGTCTATATGAGTTATTGATTGGTTGTCTGAGTATCTGTATGGGTGCCTGAGTGTTTGTGTGGGTGGGGTGGGTGCGACTCTGTGCATAGATGTGTGAGTGGGTGATTCACTGGGTGGATGGTTTCAAGAGTGCATCTGTGATAGACTGTATGGGTGGGTAAGTGTGTGTAAGAGTGTATTAGTGAGTGAATGTATGTCCCAGTGGTACATGTGTGAGTAACTACATATGTGAAAGGCAGTATATATGTGTGTTGGAGTATATAAATAGCTATAAGCGAGAGTGTGTGATTGTGAGAGTGACTGTATGGATGAGTGTGTGCTTGCATCAGTGATTGTATAAGAGCGTAAGAATGTGCTAGTATTTGTATGAGTAAGTGAGCTGGTGTGTGTATAACTGTATAGGTGAGTAAATGGCAGTGTGTTTAATTATTTGCATGACTGACTAGGTGTGTGAGTACCTCTATGGATGAGTGGCGGTGTTTGAGTGTCTATATAGGAGTATGAGTGCATATGATAGTCCTGTACTGAGTGACCATAAGTATGAGTGACTGTACAGGTGAGTGAGTGGATGTGTGTGTAGACCTAAGAATCAATGAGTGGGTATGTAGTTATTGGTGTTGGAGTGTCTATGGTTTTGCGAATGGCAGTCTGTAATTTAGAGTGGGTGTATCAAAGGTTATATTAGGGTGTGAGGAGGTGCATCAGATTATCACGTGGATGATGTCCTCAGTGATGTAATTTGAGATGTCATCAGTGATGTCACTGACCATGTCATGAGTGATGTAATATGTGACGTCATCAGCAGTGCATTGCGGGGGCGCGGGTTATAGTTAGCTGATCTAACTATAACGGGGGAATTTCACGGGTTTTGTACGAGTGCAATGTCCAACTAACTATAACTGTCCCTAAAACCTATGGTTTTTTCAGTGAATTTGTAAGGTTTTTTAAATGCAAATTTCTAACTATAACGTGTCTGAAACCTATAGTTTTTTCAGTGAATTTCAAAGGTTTTTTAAATGCTAATTTCTAACTATAACGTGTCTGAAACCTATGGTTTTTTCAGTGAATTTCAAAGGTTTTTTAAATGCTAATTTCTAACTATAACGTGCCTGAAACCTATGGTTTTTTCAGTGAATTTCAAAGGTTTTTTAAATGCTAATTTCTAACTATAACGTGCCTGAAACCTATGGTTTTTTCAGTGAATTTCAAAGGTTTTTTAAATGCTAATTCCTAACTATAACATGTCTGAAACCTATGGTTTTTTTCTGTGAATTTCAAAGGTTTTGTAAATGACAATTTTTAAATGTATTAATTGTTATATTTATTTTTTTGACACTGATTTACTACATTTTTTTAAACTATTTATTTTTAGATATTTTATTTTTTAAATTACATTGTAATTACATTATACATTACATTACAAAATATACTTTCTCAGAATGAATTACTTTAGTTTAAATACTTTGCAAATAGGCAATAGACTTTTAAGTACAGTAGTTACAGTTGTTGCAATGGGCAACACAATTTCAAACACAATGCAACATTGAGCTTAATGTGAATTTCTAGTTAAATGCAATTAGTTACTTTATGGATTACTTTTCTAACCACAGGACTGGATCCTAGATTCAGTCCTGGGACATCTCCTGTAAACAGTTGAGTAAAAGCGTTTTGGTTACAGTAGTGATTTTTAAGGAATATTATTGTATTTTAAAACTTGACACTTCGAAACTTTTTCACATAGAATCACCAATGTTATCCTATGGGAGGAAATTCACTTAGCAGGTAAGTAGTGTTATCGTTACTTTTTCTTACTCAGTGGTGGATCCTGGATCCAGCACTGGTGCATCTCCTGTAAACAGTTGAAAGAATGCGTTTAAGTCATACAGGCGATTTTTAAGGAATATTTGTAGTTTGTGAAAACGACACTTTGAAACTTTTCTGCGGAAAACCAGACAATGGATTCCAATGGAAGGAAATACAAGTTACTGGTAAGTACGGTTAGAATTACTTATCAGGGTCAGTGCTGGGCTAAAAGATGCAGCACTGGGTTCTCTCCTGATAACAGGTGAGTAAATCGGAATTCGTAGTTCGGCTGATTTTAGAGGAATATTATAAAGTTCCAAAACTGTACACTTAGAAGAATTTCCAAGTGAAACCAGTCAATGTTAGTCTATGGAAGGAAATTCAAGTTACTGGTAAGTACGGTTAGAATTACTTTTCAGGATCTGTACTGGGCTGAAAGATGCAGCACCGAGGTCTCTCCTGATAACAGGTGAGTAAATGGAATTCGTAGTTCAGCTGATTTTAGAGGAATATTATAAAGTTCCAAAACTCAACACTTAGAAGAATTTCCAAGTGAAACCAGTCAATGTTAGCCTATGGAAGGAAATTCAAGTTACTGGTAAGTACGGTTAAAATTACTTTTCAGGATCAGTACTGGGCTCAAAGATGCAGCACTGAGGTCTCTCCTGATAACAGGTGAGTAAATCGGAATTCGTAGTTCGGCTGATTTTAGAGGAATATTTGCACAATGGTGAAGGAAGGGGTGGGACCTGAGGTGACATGTCTGCAAACACGCCCTGTGGCGCGTTTTAAGTTGGAGAATTAATTCCTCCTCAATCCCGAGGGTCCCGAGGGGCCAACTGGCCCACCAGATACCTCCAGTATGCGCCAGAGAGCTGCGTTGCAGAGAGGTGTTCAGAGGCCACGCCCCTTTTTACAACACTCTGCAACGCAGCCCCCTGGCGCATACTTGAGGTTCCTGGTGGGCTAGTTGGCCCCCAGGGACCCCCAGTATTCAAGGGGAATTCGTTCCCCCTCTGCAAACGCGCCAGGGGGCGCGTTTGCAGAGTGGTAAAGGAAGGGGGCGGGGCCTGCCACACGATCGTTTTTTTTTTTTTTCCGAAGGGGTGCTGTGTGGCCCCCCTTCCTTTTTTCTTTTTTTGGGCCCTGGGGACCCCATCCCCCAGGGCCTTACCCCTTTTTTTTCAAAAAAAAATGGGAAGGGGGCGCGTGGCCCCCCTCCCGGGGCCGATTCCGGCCCCGGGGACCCCATCCCCCGGGGCATGGCCACTCTTTTTATAATTTTTTTAAGGAGGGGGGCTGCGTGGCCCCCCTCCTCAGGCCTCCTTTTGCCCCAGGGACCCCATCCCCCGGGGCAGGCCTTTATTTTTATTTATTTTTTAAATTATTTTTTTTTTGGGGGAGGGGGGCCGCGTGGCCCCCCTCCCGGTCCACTACTTGCCCCGGGGACCCCATCCCCCGGGGCTGGCCCTCTCCGTTGGGGACTGTGGGGGGTCCCCAATCCCCCACGGTCCCGCCGGCTCCCCGCGTCCCTCGGGAGCCGGTGTTCTATCCATATCTGAAAACCATCTGGTTGTGTACCCCCTACGTGTTTTTTCCCTTTGCGCATGCGTTTTTTGTTGGGTTTTGGGTGCGCAGGCGTATTATACGCACCCTGTCTGGCTGTGTACCCCGTACAATTTACAGTCGCTACGCGCATGCGTGTGGTGATGTAAGTGCGCGTCCATCTTCCTGACATTATGCTGTACCAATCACAGGTCTCCAACCTACTGACGTCATGCTCAACCAGTGACCGTCCTACCAAGGTATAAATAAGCTACGTTCCTTCTAGAATTTCTCTTATTCAGCAGTCACACCCCTGCGAATAGTGCTGTGAATACTGTTATCTATCGGTCACTGTGATCACTCCGCTCACTCCTGTTTCCTGTTTTTACAAGGTGAGTCTTTTATTGTCATGTGTTATTTTTTGTTGTGCATAATTTTATAAGGAATACTGCTAATCTGTTCCCCATGGTTGATGTCGAAGGGACTGCGCCACGTGGCCTTTCCACGCGTAGGCCTCAGTGCTGAAGCAGGCTGACAGTGTTTTAAATGAGAATAATATTATTAATTTATTTACAGGTGCTGAAGCGGGCTGCCAGTGTTTAAAATGTGAATAATGTTATTAATTTTTTTTACATGCGCGACAATCCATGGTAAAACGCGCCACGTTGCCTTTCCATGCGCAGTCTTGTTACTTGTACACATCGAATATTGCGGTTTCTCGACACAGTTTGCATGTGAAAGGTGAATGCGGGAAAATATTAGGCTACGTTTGTGGTTTGGCGAATCTGCCTCCCCCTTCCAGAAATAGATTAATTTCTTCCATCGGCCGTTAGTGCGGGTGATCTGGAAGGGGCGCGCCACGTGGCCTTTTCATGCGCAGGCTTGTTACTTGTAGTCTTTGAGGTGAGTCTTTTTCTGTCGTGTTATTTTAAATTAATGGAATACTCCTATTTGTAATAATTTTAAATGGAATACTGCAATTCTGTTCCCCTTGGTTGATGTTGAGGGGACTGCGCGATGTGGCCTTTCCACGCGTAGGCCTCGGCGCTGAAGCGGGCTGCCAGTGTTTGAAATCAGAACGCGCCACGTTGCCTTTCCATGCGCAGTCTTGTTACTTGTACACATCGAATATTGCGGTTTCTCATGCGCAGGCTTTTTACTTGTAGTCTTCGAGTTGAGGAAATTCTCTTATTTATAATAATTTTAAATGGAATTCTGCAATTCTGTTCCCCTTGTTTCATGTGAAGGGACTGCACCACGTGGCCTTTCCACGCGTAGTCCATCGGCGCTGAAGCGGGCTGCCAGTGTTTGAAATCAGAATAATATTATTAATTTATTTACAGGCGCTGAAGCGGGCTGTCAGTGTTTAAAATATGAATAATGTTATTAATTTTTTTTACATGCGCGACAATCCATGGTAAAACGCGCCACGTTGCCTTTCCATGCGCAGTCTTGTTACTTGTACACATCGAATATTGCGGTTTCTTGACACAGTTTGCATATTGCGTTTTCTCATGCGCAGGCTTTTTACTTGTAGTCTTCGAGTTGAGGAAATTCTCTTATTTATAATAATTTTAAAGTGAATTCTGCAATTCTGTTCCCCTTGTTTCATGTTGAAGGGACTGCACCACGTGGCCTTTCCACGCGTAGGCCATCGGCGCTGAAGCGGGCTGCCAGTGTTTGAAATCAGAATAATATTATTAATTTATTTACAGGCGCTGAAGCGGGCTGCCAGTGTTTAAAATGTGAATAATGTTATTAATTTTTTTTACATGCGCGACATTCCATGGTAAAACGCGCCACGTTGCCTTTCCATGCGCAGTCTTGTTACTTGTACACATCGAATATTGCGGTTTCTCGACACAGTTTGCATGTGAAAGGCGAATGTGGGAAAATATTAGGCTACGTTTGTGGTTTGGCGAATCTGCCTCCCCCTTCCAGAAATAGATTAATTTCTTCCATCGGCCGTTAGTGCGGGTGATCTGGAAGGGGCGCGCCACGTGGCCTTTTCATGCGCAGGCTTGTTACTTGTAGTCTTTGAGGTGAGTCTTTTTCTGTCGTGTTATTTTAAATTAATGGAATACTCCTATTTGTAATAATTTTAAATGGAATACTGCAATTCTGTTCCCCTTGGTTGATGTTGAGGGGACTGCGCCACGTGGCCTTTCCACGCGTAGGCCTCGGCGCTGAAGCGGGCTGCCAGTGTTTGAAATCAGAACGCGCCACGTTGCCTTTCCATGCGCAGTCTTGTTACTTGTACACATCGAATATTGCGGTTTCTCATGCGCAGCCTTTTTACTTGTAGTCTTCGAGGTGAGGAAATACTTTTATTTATAATAATTTTAAATGGAATTCTGCAATTCTGTTCCCCTTGTTTCATGTTGAAGGGACTGCACCACGTGGCCTTTCCACGCGTAGGCCATCGGCGCTGAAGCGGGCTGCCAGTGTTTGAAATCAGAATAATATTATTAATTTATTTACATGCGCGACAATCCATGGTAAAACGCGCCACGTTGCCTTTCCATGCGCAGTCTTGTTACTTGTACACATCGATTATTTTGTAATTGACAGCATTCGTCTTTCTTTTGTGTGCATCATTTACCACAGTCATAGAAGTGTGTTTTGCAATGTATCTCAGCCTCCTTTTCTGGGCAAATCACTTAATATCCCCCAGTCTGATTGTGAAGTGCTGCACCACGTGGCCGTCCCTCGTTTAAAGTTCGTGGGCGGAGTGAGGGGTCAGGGGTGGGGGGGCAGTTGTTATAGTATTGGTGTGTTCACTCACATATTTAGTTATTTATGGCATTGTAATATACTGTGAGCATGTGATGATATTCTCTAAACCTTGTTTTTGTGTTTATCCTTATTTTAAATAGAAATGGATGCCACTAAGTACCAAGAGCTTTTTGATTACGTGAGACTTAATGTGTATCCTGAAGGTTTCAGTAAAGTCCAGAAGCATGGATTGCGTAGACAGTCTAAAAAATTCACCATTGACGGTACTATTATTTTTTAACTCCTGTTTTTTCATTGCAATGTTTTAAGGCTGGTTGAGAAAAGGCATGTTCTCATTTCATGTAATTCTTTTTGACATGCATAGTTACTGTAACATTTTTATCTTTTCTCTTTTTTCAATAGATGGGAGCTTGTTCTACACTGGTAAAGAAAAGAACACTAAAGTTGTCATTGGTGCTGAAGCAGCCCAAAAAGTTTTTTCTGAATTCCATTCGTCTCTTATTGGTGGGCATTCTGGTATCAACAAAACTAAAAAAATCATTTCCTCCCGATTTTATAGGCCAAATATGTTAATTGAAATTGAACAATGGGTGAGTTATAATTTTTCTTGCTTGTTTACATTTTTTATTAAAATGTAAATCTCCATTGTGATAGTCTTATAGGCCTTTGTTTCTGAAACCCATATATTTCTCATTTAAATGGTTGTTACATGTTTTCCGCCTGCACTTGAGATACAATGTGAAAATGTTGTTTTGAAATTTTTTATTTGAAGACATGTCTTTAAATTTTCCTTGATGTTTATTTCTGAATTTCTAGATCAAACAGTGTGATGTTTGCCAGAAGGAACAACCAGCCCTCCAGATTTGCTCAGAATTAAAACCAATCAAAGTATGTTTTAAATTTGTTACATTTTGCTTTATTAACTTTCCACTCATTTTCTACGTTTCTACTAAATTAAGTAAACATGTGTGACACTTGCATAAAATGATCCATTCTTACTGTAAAGTTGTTTTTTTCCCAACATTTTTATGGTGTATATTAACAGGTGGATGAAGTTTGGGAACTTGTAGGAGTGGATTTGATGGGACCTTTACCTACCAGTCCTACAGGATACAAATATATTCTGACTGCAACAGACTATTTTTCTAAATGGGTTGAGGCATTTCCTCTAAAATCCAAGACTGCCGCTGAGGTTGCTTCAAGACTGTTGCAAATGTACCTACGCCATGGAAGTCCAAAAAGGGTTCTATCAGATCAAGGCCGGGAGTTTGTGAATGAAGTGAGTGACCAATCTCGGCCTAACATTTGTATAATGCAATGATATTTCTTATTTTGCTTGCCAAATATAATTATACATATATAGTATCTTTTTTTAATCAGTCACATTTGAACGGTATATTTAACCACATTTTCAAAATATTATATATCTTTTTTTTTCTTCAGGTTAATTCAGTTATCTAAGCTTTTACAAATAGAACGTTCTGTAAGTGCAGCCTATCACCCACAGACAAATGGTTTAGATGAGCGTACTAATGCTAGCATTAAAAGGTAATCCTACTTTTTCTTATTTATAACTTTGTAAGTACTTGAGGGGTTGCTCTCATGGCGGTGTTATTTCATCTGACAGCTTGTTTGATGTGGTTTGACGCTCATCGGTTGCTGCAGTCCAATTGTAAGGGCAAAAAAACGTGATTAATGAACTGCCATCAACAGTCATGCCACATGTTCATGTTTTTTACTTTTACAGCACGTTGTTTAAGTACGTGAATGAGCATCAGAACGACTGGGATCTATATTTGGACCATGCATTGTTCGCTTTACGATTGAAGCCACATACCACAACAAAAGTTTCCCCCTTCCAACTCATGTACGGCCGAGAAGCAAGATTTCCTAGTGAGGTGTAAGTCCGTTTTTATATAGCGCAGCTACTCACCCTTACGGGTCTCGAGGCGCTGGGGGCCGTAGTGGAAATTAAGTGAGCTATTGCCCAGAGTCACATGATGCAGAGCTGAGCTGCCGCCGGAGCCGGGGATCGAACCGTGAACCCTGTGCTCCGAAGTCAGCTGCCCTGGCTGCTGCACCACACCTCTCCACTAGGTGGCGGATGATCTGGTATGAAATTTAGAGTACTCCAATGTGTATTTTGCTGTGCTAATTTTCCTGTTATTGGCATAAAATTTATTTATAAAAATGTTAATTTTAATTTTTATAGAGTATATATTTTTAAATGGTAAATATCAGTGATTGAGTTTTATGTTTCCTTTATTAGCTTGAGTTTGTACTACCAACAGAAAGCAAATATGCAGGCATTATCGCAGAAAAGAACATTAGAAAAGCAGAGTTGCAGAAGCAGACAAAGCAGAATATTGAGGTTGCCCAGGAAAAACAGAAAGAAAAGTATAAAAAGAGAGTTTCCAAGAAATATAAGCCGTGCACCTTCAGAGAAGGAGTGTTTAGTGCTTCTGAAAAATTGCAGGCGAACAACAAGAAAAGGAGGCATTTTGGAGCATAACTTTACTGGACCATACCGTATTTCCGAAATGCAGGGGAAGCGTGTAAAGTTAGTCAATGCTACCAACTTTGTTTTTGTGTAAGAAATGGTAAATTTTCTAAACTTTCCAAAATTATTTTGCAGGAAGCATAACCAGTGCTAATTCTCCAGCATCTGTTCCATCTCCAGCACCTGTTCCATCTCCAGCACCTGTTCCATCTCCAGCACCTGTTCCATCTCCGGCACCTGTTCCATCTCCAGCACCACCTCTTCCCTCTCCAGCACCTCTTCCATCTACAGCATGTCCTCCATCTCCAGCAACTCTTCCATCTAAATCCATGAAAAAAGTTTTGGATGTATGGAAGAATCCAGTGCAAGGACGCTTGGAATCAATAGTGTCGAGCTTCAAGTTATATGATACTTCTTTTTGTTCACTAAAAACGCACCAATGGATAGTTGATGAGGTTAGTTTCTACAACATCTAAATTGTGTTTAGTATGGCTAATGGCGTAGGATGTACATGGTGGTTCCTCTGTTGAAGCTCATGCGTTTTCATTTATTTTTACAGGTAATCGATGCCTACCTATCAAAAATATGTATGTCAAGACCAAATGTACGTATATTTTCATCAATAACACAGTTACCTAGCCGTAAATAATAATTCTTCATCAATGTGTGTACTGAAAACCTTTTATTTTAACCTTAGTGTTTAGCAATCTCAGCAACAGTGTCGTCCTGTATATTCCTGGGCAAATATCGCTCTTCTGCTTTTCGGGTAAATATTCATATCTCTTATGTGACTTTTCACTGTTACTGGTGCAAAGGAATATTCAATGTTACTGGTTCTTTGAATTAATGTTTGAGAGTAAAATCGATTTAGAGTAACGTTTTGTAGAGTATGACAAATGTAAGATGTTTTTCAAGGGAAGTTTGTTTATTTGGAATATAGACTGAATTGACATTCACATTTCGGAGTTGTTGTAAGTATAAACGTATGGATTTTGGATGTTATGTAAAGTTATTCATGATTGCATTTTTAACTCTACAGGTACCTTTTGAGAAAATGGACACTGTTCTTTGTCCGACAAATACTGGCTGTCATTGGATACTTTTGGTAAGTGCAAGTTTTTCGACATTTATCAGTCATTTTTTAAAGTTATTGTTGAGAAATATGAGTGGTTGTAATAGTTTAAAGTGCCTAAATATTGTTTTTAAAATTTTAATGGTCATTTTTTAAAATGATTTTGTTTTGAAATGTATCAAGAGCAGACATCTCTACCATAAAATGTAAACTCTCCATATTAAAAATCTTATTTCTTTAATATGTTTTTTCCAGATTTTGAAACCTTTAACTAAGACAATAATAGTTTATGATTCACAGAGTAGCAAAATTCGGACCTACCAAGACTTTTTACTAAATTGGAGGTAACCTTTTCCTAAAAAACTTTCCACCATCTCTTTATTATTTCTTATATTGCAAAAATATAAAAATGTCAGTATGATTTCTCTTTATGAAATTAATCAAAGCGAAATATTTAACATAACCATTCGTATGTCTCTAAAGGGTTTTCCTACAGGTATTGAAGCGTCCCGAATATGACCATTGGCAGTTAGTGATAGAATCTAACCAAAAGCAACAGGACAGCTACAATTGTGGTGTTTTTTGCATGCTGGTAATGATACTTCCATTATGGTTTTTTTAAACCTTAATTTGTTGAAGATACATTACTTTATGTTAATAGCTTACTTCTTTAGAATAGTTGTAAATAGGAAAGAGGGCTTTTAGGGATGACACTTGTGAACGCCTACCGAACGCGTCCATAGTGCCCGTCGGAAGCATATTGGTATTCGCATATGATTTTGTCTGACCACTAGTATGGTCCTAACGCGGTTGTTCTGAAACCTCTGATTGCTTTTCAACCCCAATTTTATTTAGAACAATTGTTTTTATGTACATTAAAATTCAGCTTGGACATTTGTACAACATATACATTTTTAACTCTGTTTTCAGTTTGCAGAATGTTACATAAGTCAGCAGCCAGTTGCCGAGATTTTAATAAATGAAAGATTTCTGGAGAAGTATAGTTTGAAAATTGCAATGGACCTAATGGAGTCATCAGGTTTGACTTTAACATTTCATGATAGAAAATGTATAATACCCTAGTGTTGTCATAAACTTCGGATTAGTTGGTACTTTGTTTTGTCTTTGAAATTTTTTATAAAAAGGCACAGCTTAAATTTTGAACATAGTATAGTAAGACATTTTCATTCTGTCTGTGAATTTAAAATTATGTTCGTTGTCCTGCCATTAGAAATTGTTGTGAACAGTTGTGACTGTCCTATGTAGTGGATCGGAAAACACCTGGAAACATGTACTAAATATTGCAAATTAAGTTTACAATGTTTACCATTGCTGTTATGATGTGCTAATGTACATCTTTTTTACATTTAGAGTCTGTTGAACATTTCTGCGGTGTATGCAACCAAAAAGATTCAGTAATTTTTACGGATAACGTTAAGGTAAATACCCTCAATATGACTAGTTGACGAAGTTAAAAAGTAACTGATATAAGTACTTGAGGGGTTTTTGGTGGCAGATAATCTCCAATTCACACTTGTGCGGATGGGTCTGATGCAGGGTGGATCTCATTATAACTAATGGATTTGCAAGGGTCTTTTCTGAGTTGCGTCAGCCATGTTGGTTCACTGGCTATGCACCCTTCCTATTAATGGACTCATTACCACTTTGCCACTGACTGGGGACAGTGCACTATGTTTACTATGTAAATAAATTTAAGTTAGCACAACAAAAAGCTATTGACCTGTATACAATCCGAATAGAATAACAAATCAATTTTCACTTTCTTCCCAACAGGCACTATGTCAAGAATGCTGCCGATGGGTCCACATTGAATGTATAGAAACAAATGCAACATCCTGGTTACCTTATTCAGGTTACAAATGTACCAAATGTATTTATTAAGAAAGTTTCTTTCCTTGGTAAAGATGTGTTCGCATGCCAGCTGTACATTCACATGCTCTGCATACTCCTGCCATCTAGTGTTGTGTCCGGATTATCATAAGTAGTATTTCTTTGAAGAAGTCTTTTAAGTCGGGAGTAAGGTCACTCCTCCTTTTTAATTAGTCTGCTTGGGCATCGACTCCATTGTTAGATTCTATTCACACATGAGGTTGATAATGGAGTAAGTAAGTGTAATATAGAGTTGTCAATGCGTATGTAAAATAAATAATAACATGAAACAACCACAGGTGTTGGTGGGGTAGGCAGGAGGGCACATGTGAATCAATAGCTGAACATTCCAAGAATAGATGCTGACACTGATAATGCCCCAGATATTGACCCTGTTTGCAGATTGTTACATAAGTCAACAGCCAGAACCAGACAATTTAAGAAGTTGTACATTTTGGTAGGATTTTACATTCAAAATTACATCCCTTTATTCACTCCGTTCTACAAACACTGCTAATGAAAGAATGTTGGGACACACTCCCTTCAGCTGTCACGCCTTGCACAAGCCATTTAGAGGTTGGCCATACTTCGTTTAACCTTAATACTTAATCTGCTCTTTGAAATCCGGCAACTATTCGGCACCAATGATAACTTTCGTGTTGTTTTTTTACCATTGTAGAACAAGGTCCGATGTGTTGACAAAACAAAAATGAGAAAGCAAAAGAAGTGTTTCAGAATCACTACTCTAAGGCTGTTCTGTGATGCAGCCAGACCATAACTGTGGTTAATGGGAACTTTAGAATGGCTACATGGTCATGTTTGTTGTCAAACACTTTTGAATGCTAACCCCCCCATCAGTGCTGGCGGCGGGGGTAGAATTCCACCCTTCTAGAGAGAGTAGACTTGTACACACTGACCTAACCACAAATAATCATATGTACTGGATTGGAATACACTTAGAAACATGTTCCAAATTGCCCAAATTAAGTTTACACTTTTTACGATAGCAGTTAAGATGTGCTAATGTACATCTATTTTACATTTAGATTCTGTTGAAGAGTTCTGCAGTGTCTGAAACCAAAAAATTCAGACATCAAGTATGAAATGGTGCGTTTTGAGTGAACGAAAAGAAGAATCATACAAATTTTATGCTCGACACTATTGCTTCCAAGCGCCCTTTCACTGGTTTCTTCCATACATTCAAAACTTTTTTCATGGATTTAGATGCATAATCTTTCAGCTCTGTAGATCCATAATGTAAAACAAGTGTACTTTCACTGGTTTGATTTTATCACTGACATATATAAACTCATCAGTCACTCCTATAGCAGGCCTTTACAATCCTGAAGGCCGAGTGCTGGGTTTTGTGTGACAGGGTGCCGATGCATGATCATGCTAACTTTTCTTTGGCTGCATGGAAACATGTAGTCTATGCTGTCAAACACTTTGGAATGCTACGCTCCCACCAGTCCTAGTGGCGGAGGTAGAATTCAACCCTTCCACAGAAAATAGAATTGGATGCCACTAAGTACCAAGTGCTTTTAGATTATGTAAGCCATAATGTGTATCCTGTGTTTTCAATAAAGTCCAGAAGCATGGATTAGTGTATGTTGTCCCTGTGCATACCCCACTTCAAACCTGTTGCAGGTGCACTCAAATCAGCCCCAGCTCTTGCACAAAACTGTTTTCAAATTGCAGATTGTTTCATAAGTCAGCATACAGTTGCAGAGATTTTAATGAAACTTTTCTGACTCTCCTCTGCAATCGTAATTGTGAAGTAAGCATCCTTCAGATCTAGCTTCACCAACTAATCTTCTTCTTACAGAACATCTCTCAATAAATTAATTCCCTTTATCTTGAAATGTTATTCAAAGGAGCACGCAATGAAGACTCTTTACTTAAAAAGAGGTCTCTCATTACAGTCTTTTGGGGAGTAATGTTCTCCTGGCATTTTGTACAACTGCTTAGGGAAGTAAGGGTTTCCGTGCTGTCAAAGCTGTTTGGAGTGGGCGATTTTATATGCTTGACTCCCCTCTTAAAAGCTTCAATTATCAGGTGTTTTCTTGGTGATGGCCAAGGCATCTTCCATGTTTTTGAAACAGGAGAGGATACTTAATTTCTTGTTCCAAGTTGTCAACTTGCTCAAATCTTCTTTCATATTTCCATTTTAAGACACACACACACACCTACATTTAAAAAGATCTAACATTATTAAAAAAGGCAGCACAGTTATCAGGCGTTTTCTTGGTGATGGCCAAGGCGTCTTCCATGTTTTTGAAATAGGAGCGGATACTTAATTTCTTGTTCCAAGTTGTGAAGTTGCTCAAATCTTCTTTCATATTTCCATTTTAAGACACACACACACACCTACATTTAAAAAGATCTAACATTATTAAAAAAGGCAGCACAGTTATCGGGCGTTTTCTTGGTGATGGCCAAGGCGTATTCCATGATTTTGAAACAAGAGAGGATACTTTATTTCTTGTTGCAATTTGTGAACTTGCTCAAATCTTCTTTCATATTTCCATTTTAAGACACACACACCTACATTTAAAAAGATTTAACATTATTAAAAAGGCAGCACAGTTATCGGGCGTTTTCTTGGTGATGGCCAAGGCGTATTCCATGATTTTGAAACAGGAGAGGATACTTTATTTCTTGTTCCAAGTTGTGAACTTGCTCAAATCTTCTTTCATATTTCCATTTTAAGACACACACACACACACACCTACATTTAAAAAGATCTAACATTATTAAAAAAGGCAGCACAGTTATCGGGCGTTTTCTTGGTGATGGCCAAGGCGTCTTCCATGTTTTTGAATCAGGAGAGGATACTTAATTTCTTGTTCCAAGTTGTGAACTTGCTCAAATCGTCTTTCATATTTCCATTTAAGACACACACACACACCTACATTTAAAAAGATCTAACATTATTAAAAAAGGCAGCACAGTTATCGGGCGTTTTCTTGGTGATGGCCAAGGCGTATTCCATGATTTTGAAACAGGAGAGGATACTTTATTTCTTGTTCCAAGTTGTGAACTTGCTCAAATCTTCTTTCATATTTCCATTTTAAGACACACACACACACCTACATTTAAAAAGATTTAACATTATTAAAAAAGGCAGCACAGTTATCGGGCGTTTTCTTGGTGATGGCCAAGGCGTATTCCATGATTTTGAAACAGGAGACAATACTTTATTTCTTGTTCCAAGTTGTGAACTTGCTCAAATCTTCTTTCATATTTCCATTTTAAGACACACACACACACCTACATTTAAAAAGATCTAACATTATTAAAAAAGGCAGCACAGTTATCGGGCGTTTTCTTGGTGATGGCCAAGGCGTATTCCATGATTTTTAAACAGGAGAGGATACTTTATTTCTTGTTCCAAATTGTGAACTTGCTCAAATCTTCTTTCATATTTCCATTTTAAGACACACACACACCTACATTTAAAAAGATTTAACATTATTAAAAAAGGCAGCACAGTTATCGGGCGTTTTCTTGGTGATGGCCAAGGCGTCTTCCATGTTTTTTAAACAGGAGAGGATACTTAATTTCTTGTTCCAAGTTGTGAACTTGCTCAAATCTTCTTTCATATTTCCATTTTAAGACACACACACACACCTACATTTAAAAAGATCTAACATTATTAAAAAGGCAGCACAATTATCGGGCGTTTTCTTGGTGATGGCCAAGGCGTCTTCCATTTTTTTCAAACAGGAGAGGATACTTAATTTCTTGTTCCAAGTTGTGAACTTCCTCAAATCTTCTTTCATATTTCCATTTTAAGACATACACACACACACACCTACATTTAAAAAGATCTAACATTATTAAAAAAGGCAGCACAGTTATCGGGCGTTTTCTTGGTGATGGCCAAGGCGTATTCCATGATTTTGAAACAGGAGAGAATACTTTATTTCTTGTTCCAAGTTGTCAACTTGCTCAAATCTTCTTTCATATTTACATTTTAACACACACACACACACCTACATTTAAAAAGATCTAACATTATTAGAAAAGGCAGCACAGTTATCGGGCATTTTCTTGGTGATGGCCAAGGCGTCTTCCATCTTTTTCAAACAGGAGAGGATACTTAATTTCTTGTTCCAAGTTGTCAACTTGCTCAAATCTTCTTTCATATTTCCATTTTAAGACACACACACACACCTACATTTAAAAAGATCTAACATTATTAAAAAGGCAGCACAGTTATCAGGCGTTTTCTTGGTGATGGCCAAGGCGTCTTCCATCTTTTTCAAACAGGAGAGGATACTTAATTTCTTGTTCCAAGTTGTGAACTTGCTCAAATCTTCTTTTATATTTCCATTTTAAGACACACACACCTACATTTAAAAAGATCTAACATTATTAAAAAAGGCAGCACAGTTATCGGGCGTTTTCTTGGTGATGGCCAAGGCGTCTTCCATGTTTTTGAAACAGGAGAGGATACTTAATTTCTTGTTCCAAGTTGTGAACTTGCTCAAATCGTCTTTCATATTTCCATTTAAGACACACACACACACTTACATTTAAAAAGATCTAACATTATTAAAAAAGGCAGCACAGTTATCGGGCGTTTTCTTGGTGATGGCCAAGGCGTATTCCATGATTTTGAAACAGGAGAGGATACTTTATTTTATTTTTTTAAGTTTTGAAAACCTTTATTGGTAGTTGAATAGGTTACACAATAGAATGCCTACATCTTCAAGTGGGCCGGCACAACACGGCAGCACGCACCCATGTGTCGTTGATGGTTGGAGAATAACACAGCATGTCGCCTACAACCACATCGGGCCGGCCGCGTCTGAAGGAATGTGGTGCTACCAGCGATCAGGGATTTCCCTGTGTGCGTCTGATGCAAGCAACAATTTTATAAAACTAAAAAAAGAACAAGAAAACGTCTTCGCACTGCTCATCTGTTGCATGTGTAGACCCAAAAATGTAGTGAGTATGCTGTACCGAGTAAGGGGGACAGAAAGATTGTGTTCCAGAGTGGCCCGTTATCTATCCTGGGGGTGTGTGATGTCCGACATGGGAGTTCGTCGTGGTCCTTCCTCTCTCATGGCGCCGGGGTGGGGGGTCAGTGGTGTCTGCGTCGTCAGTGTGTTCTAACAGATATATCTGTAGGGGTGCCCATATGTCCCGTGGTCGGGAGGAGGGGGTAGAAGTTCTGCATAGAGATGTAATTGTTCTTGGCAGTAGATGAGGTCTTGCAGCCAGACCTTGAATTTCGGCGCCCTCCCTCTCCCCCATCTGCAGGCCACTCGCTTCTTTGCGAGGAGGAGTGCAAGGGAAGTGTATTTTCGTATTTTAGCAGCTATAGGTGTATCCTAGGATTGCAGTCAGGGGGTCGTCTGAAATATGTAGCCCCGTCATTTGGTCCAGTGCTATGAAGACTTCTCTCCAGTACTGGCGAACGGGGGGGCAGTCCCAGGCGAGGTGTAGGAACCCGGCCGCCGTACCGCCACATCTATCACATCTATCGTTATCTCGAAGACCCAGACGGTGTAAGCGAGTTGGTGTATAATAGAGGCGGTGGACAAATTTATAATGGAGGATACGGAATTTGCTGTTAGCCGAGATTTCTTCCGTCTGTCTGCAGCAGAAGGTCCATTGGTCCTCTGTCAGTGGGTGTCCCAGTTCCGCTTCCCATTTAGCTTTGGCCCGAGGGGGTCGTAGACTCTATTTTTCTGTACAGTGCGGTAGAGTAGTGATATGACATGAGAAGGGGCAGTTTGCTGCAAGAGGGCATGCAGGGGGAGCAGAGTGGGAGGCTCAAGCGGAAAGTCGGGTGTGAGGGCCCTCACATCTTGTCGTAATCTGACATAATAAAATCTCTCCAGAGGGGAGGGGGTCCGGAGCCAAAAATTCCTCACTCGTGAGAAATTTAGCCTTGTTATATAACTGTCCCCAGGTTCGTATGGATAGTCTACGAAGGAGTTTGCGGCATCCTCCCTCTTGCGTTACTGGAATGTCGTATCTGCTGGCCAGGGGCAGAAGGGGGAATAAAGCAGCGTGGTGCGTGTAATGTTCGCTATTTCGCGCCATGCGCTAGTGGTGCATTGAACGGTGGTGGAGGCAAGCCGCCGTGGGACCGCGGGAGTGCTCAGGTATGCAGTGCAGGGGATGGGGTTCATGTACCCATCTTCAATTGCCAGATGCGGCATATAGGAGGGTGGGTGTATCCAATATGTGGCAAAGTGAGCTTGGGCACAGATGAAATATAGCTCCAGATCTGGTATTTCAAACCCTCCCTCGTTGAAGGGCCGTGTAAGGACATCCCAGCGTAGTCGGGCCTGCTTGCCTCCCCAGGTGAGCCTAATGAGTTGGCTTTTGATGGCCGAGAAAAAGTGGCGACTGGGGGCATATGGTATGTTCACGAATAAGTATAATAGTTTAGGCAGTATTACCATCTTAATAAGGGCAGCTCTGCCCGCTATTGACAGTGGCATCACAATCCACCATGTGATTTTGTCCGTCAGCGAGGTTAGTACGCGACCATAGTTGGCTTTCATAAGTTCTTCTCGGTTGCGGGATATTACTATGCCAAGGTAAGTAAGCGTGTTGTCGCACCATTTAAGGGGGTATTCTGGTATAAACCTGGGGGAGGATTCGGTGAGGGGGTAGATTTGGGACTTTCCCCAGTTGATATTTATGCCGGATAGCCGTCCAAAGAGGATGAACAGTCGGAGGATAGGATTTAGACTTTCCGCCGGATTCCGCAAATAGAGGGTGACATCATCAGCGTATAGAGAGATCAAAATTTGACGCTGCGGATATACAATAGCATATTCCCGAAAGTGTTGACGTATTTTGGCGGCCAGTGGTTCAACCGCTAAGGCGAATAAAAGGGGGGACAGAGGGCATCCCTGTCTGGTACCCCTGGCTATAGTGAAGGCAGGTGTGCGTTTGCCATTAAGCAGCACTGTGGCGTGTAGATCTGTATATAATAGGTTTATCCAGGCGAGGAATGGGAGGGGGAAGCCCATGCGCTGTAAAACAAAGGCGAGATAATCCCACTCCAGGGAATCAAACGCTTTCGTAGCGTCTAGGAAGATAGCAGCAGCGTTAATATCCGGGTCTATGTCATGGAGGATCGCGAATAGGGTACGCAGATTGTGGGAGGTGCTCCTAGTTGGCACAAACCCCGATTGATCTGGGAGGACAAGGGCAGGCATGAGGGGGCTTATACGGTTAGCAATTAACTTTGCCAAAACTTTGGCGTCCACATTGATGAGGGACAATGGCCGATATGAGTCCACCTGCGAAGTCGGTTTTCCTGGTTTGGGCAGGGATATGATGAGCGCTTCCCGCATTGATCTTGGGAGAATGCCCGTCTCGCGTGCTTCCTCAAGCACATGTCGCAGGATAGGAATGAGAAGGTGTCGGAATGTTTTATAGAATTCGGCCGGGAGGCCGTCTGGCCCCGGGGCTCTGCCTGATTGCAGTTGCATGATTGCCGTAATTATCTCGTCATCTTCGTGATGCGCAAGGAGGGATTCTCTCTGACTGTCCCCCAGCCAGGCTATGGCGGTATCCTCAAAGAATGGGGCGAAATCTACCGTTTGTTTTCTGTGCGTTTTATACAAGTGTTTATAGAATTTGTAAAATGTGTTCGCTATCTCCGAGTTGTCTCTATGTATCTGGCCATTGTCGTCCTCTATCTCCAGCACTGTATTGGCAAATCGGGGGCGAATCACTGAGGCCAGCGCCTTCCCCGGTCTCTCTCCCTCTCCGCGCCTGATAATACTTCCCCCTGAATCTACATTCCCTTTCCGCTGTTTCTTGATACTCAGTCAGGAGTTCGCGGAGACGCGCCTTCTGTTCAGGAATGGGTGCAGCCTCCAGGGCTAGCTCCGTTTGTTTGAGATTGTGTTCTATTTTTTTCAAGGTGTTGCGCATGTCTTTTAATATCCCACTGCTCTTAGCTATGCATATGTCCCGTATAGTGACCTTAAAGGCCTCCCACACTGTCGAGTACTGTGTAACTGAGTTATCGTTGCGAGGGAAGAAATCCGTTATTTCTTGTTCGAGTTCATTTTTAAACACGGGGTCTAGGAGCGACTGAGGGTTGAGTCGCCAGGAGATATAAGGCGGGTCAGCCTGGGGAGGTGTAAGAGAAAGGAGGACCGGCGAGTGGTCCGAATATGTGCGGGAGAGATGGGACGCGTGTGTCAGCCAAACTGCCAACCCCCTATCCAGGAGCCAAGTGTCTATGCGTGACCAGGAGGAATGGGCAGTAGAGTAGCACGTCCCTTCCCGAGTTTGCGGGTGAATTGTACGCCAGGCATCTGTGAGGCTATTATCCTCTATGATGCCACGGAGGGTTGCTTGCGCTGCAGTGTAGTGTCTGGCCTGTGGGTGGGATCTGTCTAGGGCCGGGTTGACAGTCACGTTAAGATCACCCCCCCATATCAGGTGTGTGGAGCCAATGTCCATAATTTTGCCCCAGAGGATGCGGAAAAATTCTGGGTCATCATTATTGGGTCCATAGCAGGAGACCAGCGTAATGGATTGTGCAGCCAGTCTCCCCCACAGGATGCTGTATCTACCTTGTGGGTCTCCATAGGAGCCAATAGGGGTGTAGGGGAGTGAGCGTTTCACCAATATGAGGGTCCCTCGGGCATAGGAGGAGTAGGAGGAAAAGCAGGTACTGGTGGCCCATCTGGCCGCGAAGGTAGGAGGTGGGGTGGGAGCCAGGTGAGTTTCTTGAAGCATGGCACAGTGGATATTATGTCGCTCCAAGTAAGCGAGTATGTGTCGACGTTTTCTCGGGTTCCCCAGTCCCCTGATGTTCCAGGTTAAGAAGTTATAGTGTAAAGGTCCGGATTGTGTCCCCATTTATGGCGTGCGTACTACGTGGTTGAGAATCGTGTGGTGTACATCTCTGGTTTACTGTGTGAGCAGAGCTGTGCGAAGCGAAACAGTGAAGCTTTATATATATAAAAACCTAACATTTCCCGTCCCCCCTTCCCTCTCACAGCAGCGACCCAATCTCGCCGTGCCCCGTCCCTCCCCCCTCCCACCAACAAAAGGCCTATTACCGACTCCCCAACAGGGGGAGTGAAGGCCAAATGTTCAACCATTTACTGTATGAAGTGTTTAGGGTTCACCTGTAGGGTGGTCGTCAGAGGGCGATCAAGTTCTCCTCACCGAAGCGAGGGTGCTCGGGTAGCAGTATTTAGGTGGCATCCCGCCGTTAGTAGAAGGGCAGGTCCGCAGGGATGACCATATCTTGGATAAGTGTCCCCACTCCCCACACTGTAGGGGGGGAGGTATCCATGTAGAGTAATCAGATCATCTGGCATGAATGGTTGGAGTCTGCATCTCATGTATGTCATTCGATATCCGTCGTATGACCATTGTCTGCAGGTCGATGCGCCGGGGATTGGTGTCCTGCAGGTGTTTTGGGCAGTGTTTTGAGAAAGTCTTGGGCGTGCTGCGGGTTTACGAAAAAATGCTGTTTGCCCTGGTGTGTTACCCTAAGACGGGCAGGAAACAACATGGCGTAGGGCATATTGAGCTGCTGCAGTTTTTTCTTTACCTGTAAGAATTTACGTCGTTGGTCCTGGACAGCCATGGTGAAATCGGGATATATGGATACTTCCGTGCCGTCATAGTGTAGCTGTCCTTTTTCTCTGGAAAGCCGGAGGGTAGTGTCTCTATCGCGGTAATTGAGCATTCTGGCGATGATTGGCCTGGGGGGAGTGCCTGGGGCTGGACGGTTCGCCAAGGACCGATGTGCGCGCTCTACAACTAGTAGTTGTGAGAAGGCGTCCCTCCCGAAGAGTGCAATGAGGAGTCTCTCTACATACTCTTCCATCTTTCCGGTGGCCGTGGATTCCGCTATTCCTAGGATCCGTAGGTTGTTTCTCCTTGAGCGAGATTCCAAATCTTCATTTTTGGCTGCTATCACTTTCAAGACTCTCTCCATCTCAAGGGTGCGACTAGTAGTAGCGTTGGTCGTATCTTCCAAGTCTGAGATTCGCTGCTCCGCCTCTACGAGGCGGTCATCGTGTTTCTCCACTCTATGTGTGAGTCCCTCGAGTCTGGTGTTCATGGAGTCCATTTTGAATTCTATGGAGGTTAGACTGGATTGCATCGCCAGTAACAGGTCCTTGAGATCCGCGGTCGAAGGGGGCGGCGCATCTTGTTGTTCCTCATCAGGCTCCGACTGGGACCGGGTCGACTTTCGGGTGTCGAAGTTTAGTTTAGGCTGTCGCCCGTCCGGCTTCCCCATGGCTGCAAAACGCAAGATCCGGCGTCTATTGCGGCGCTCGTAGCTGTGTGAGGTAGAGAACTCACGCTGCGGTGTAGGCTGTCCCACGGCCAGGATTAAGGCCAGTGTCGAGTAGGGCCGATTGTGAGCCGGACGCGCCCCTCCAGGTCGTAGGTTACGTAGGTGGGGCAAGGGGGGCCAGCACCGAAGGTCAGTCGCGTTTCTTCTTCAGGGTCCCTTCACTATCTGTGCTCCTCCACGCCGCGTGTGTTTCGTCGGGCGCTTGGCACATCCACAGGGCATCTGAGTTATGGGGTTCTCAGGGGCTGCACACCGCGCAGTGCGTGGATCTCCGGGACAGCCCAGGCTCCCAATATTATAAGTGTGTGGTGGTGCCTGTTGTCAGCCCCCGGTACTGTTCGCCCTTTCAGGTGGCCGCCGGACACGTTCTCCAACAAGGGGCCCCTCCTGATCCCTCCACGTCGGCTTATGCTTCCAGAAGGGGGCCGATATGTATCTTAGGGTACCCCAGGCTGGCGCGAGGCAGAGCGGCAGGAGCGCGCTCCTCAGTCCCCGGTCCCTTCGCCCGCCGGGTGGGTCAGTGATAAGTGCGGCGGCGGCATTGGGGGAAGCCGCGCCACCGGTGTGAAGGGTCACACTCAGGGGGCCCCAGCTCGCCCGTTCCTCTTGTGTCTTTAGAGTGGCAGCAGAGGTGTCCTCCCAGCGCTCCCAGTCTTTTTGGCGCTGTACGTGAGACCCCGGCGGCGACCTCCGGGGGGTGTCACCCCTTATCCTCACTCGCAGTCCGGAGTAGGCACCGCGGTGTCTCCGATCCCGCTAATCCCTCCACAGCCAGTCGTTCTCTGCACCACCCCAGATGATCGCAGCGGGATAGTAGCTCTCAGCAGAGCTCGCCGACTCCCTACCTCACCAGGTGCTCCTCGGTCGCTAGTGTCGCTGGTTCCGTCAGGGTAGCCACAATGCGTGCTCAGTAGGCAGATGGCAGCAACCACCTCGGTCGTGCGATCCACGTCTTCCAGCGTACGGGCGTATCAGGGTGCAGCTCCGTCTGCGGAATCAACAGTCCGCCATCTTGTCCACTTCGTCGGTCCACCGGCAGGGTCGTCTAGTGGCACATCCACGCCGATATAGCAGTTTCTGGGCATAACAGTCTAGTCCCTGGCGGGCCAATCCTCCATTACGGTCGTTTTTGGGCAAAGACCGTTGGGGATAACTAGGATTATTGGCGGATTTCAGCCCGAGCTGCAAGAGCCTCACGGAGGTGCGGCCATCTTGCTTGGCGCCCTCTAGCGCCCCCAGAGGATACTTTATTTCTTGTTCCAAGTTGTGAACTTGCTCAAATCTTCTTTCATATTTCCATTTTAAGACACACACACCTACATTTAAAAAGATTTAACATTATTAAAAAAGGCAGCACAGTTATCGGGCGTTTTCTTGGTGATGGCCAAGGCGTATTCCATGATTTTGAAACAGGAGAGGATACTTTATTTCTTGTTCCAAGTTGTGAACTTGCTCAAATCTTCTTTCATATTTCCATTTTAAGACACACACACACACCTACATTTAAAAAGATTTAACATTATTAAAAAAAGGCAGCACAGTTATCGGGCGTTTTCTTGGTGATGGCCAAGGCGTATTCCATGATTTTGAAACAGGAGACAATACTTTATTTCTTGTTCCAAGTTGTGAACTTGCTCAAATCTTCTTTCATATTTCCATTTTAAGACACACACACCTACATTTAAAAAGATCTAACATTATTAAAAAAGGCAGCACAGTTATCGGGCGTTTTCTTGGTGATGGCCAAGGCGTATTCCATGATTTTGAAACAGGAGACAATACTTTATTTCTTGTTCCAAGTTGTGAACTTGCTCAAATCTTCTTTCATATTTCCATTTTAAGACACACACACCTACATTTAAAAAGATTTAACATTATTAAAAAGGCAGCAGTTATCGGGCGTTTTCTTGGTGATGGCCAAGGCGTCTTCCATGTTTTTGAAACAGGAGAGGATACTTAATTTCTTGTTCCAAGTTGTGAACTTGCTCAAATCTTCTTTCATATTTCCATTTTAAGACACACACACACCTACATTTAAAAAGATCTAACATTATTAAAAAAGGCAGCACAATTATCGGGCGTTTTCTTGGTGATGGCCAAGGCGTCTTCCATCTTTTTCAAACAGGAGAGGATACTTAATTTCTTGTTCCAAGTTGTGAACTTGCTCAAATCTTCTTTCATATTTCCATTTTAAGACACACACACACACCTACATTTAAAAAGATCTAACATTATTAAAAAAGGCAGCACAGTTATCGGGCGTTTTCTTGGTGATGGCCAAGGCGTATTCCATGATTTTGAAACAGGAGAGAATACTTTATTTCTTGTTCCAAGTTGTCAACTTGCTCAAATCTTCTTTCATATTTCCATTTTAACACACACACACACACCTACATTTAAAAAGATCTAACATTATTAAAAAAGGCAGCAGTTATCGGGCGTTTTCTTGGTGATGGCCAAGGCGTATTCCATGATTTTGAAACAGGAGAGGATACTTTATTTCTTGTTTCAAGTTGTCAACTTGCTCAAATCTTCTTTCATATTTACATTTTAACACACACACACACACACACACCTACATTTAAAAAGATCTAACATTATTAAAAAGGCAGCACAGTTATCGGGCGTTTTCTTGGTGATGGCCAAGGCGTCTTCCATGTTTTTGAAACAGGAGAGGATACTTAATTTCTTGTTCCAAGTTGTGAACTTGCTCAAATCGTCTTTCATATTTCCATTTGAGACACACACACACACCTACATTTAAAAAGATCTAACATTATTAAAAAGGCAGCACAGTTATCGGGCGTTTTCTTGGTGATGGCCAAGGCGTATTCCATGATTTTGAAACAGGAGAGGATACTTTATTTCTTGTTCCAAGTTGTGAACTTGCTCAAATCTTCTTTCATATTTCCATTTTAAGACACACACACCTACATTTAAAAAGATTTAACATTATTAAAAAAGGCAGCACAGTTATCGGGCGTTTTCTTGGTGATGGCCAAGGCGTATTCCATGATTTTGAAACAGGAGAGGATACTTTATTTCTTGTTCCAAGTTCTGAACTTGCTCAAATCTTCTTTCATATTTCCATTTTAAGACACACACACACACCTACATTTAAAAAGATTTAACATTATTAAAAAGGCAGCACAGTTATCGGGCGTTTTCTTGGTGATGGCCAAGGCGTATTCCATGATTTTGAAACAGGAGACAATACTTTATTTCTTGTTCCAAGTTGTGAACTTGCTCAAATCTTCTTTCATATTTCCATTTTAAGACACACACACACACCTACATTTAAAAAGATCTAACATTATTAAAAAGGCAGCACAGTTATCGGGCGTTTTCTTGGTGATGGCCAAGGCGTATTCCATGATTTTTAAACAGGAGAGGATACTTTATTTCTTGTTCCAAATTGTGAACTTGCTCAAATCTTCTTTCATATTTCCATTTTAAGACACACACACACCTACATTTAAAAAGATTTAACATTATTAAAAAAGGCAGCACAGTTATCGGGCGTTTTCTTGGTGATGGCCAAGGCGTCTTCCATGTTTTTTAAACAGGAGAGGATACTTAATTTCTTGTTCCAAGTTGTGAACTTGCTCAAATCTTCTTTCATATTTCCATTTTAAGACACACACACACACCTACATTTAAAAAGATCTAACATTATTAAAAAGGCAGCACAATTATCGGGCGTTTTCTTGGTGATGGCCAAGGCGTCTTCCATTTTTTTCAAACAGGAGAGGATACTTAATTTCTTGTTCCAAGTTGTGAACTTCCTCAAATCTTCTTTCATATTTCCATTTTAAGACATACACACACACACACCTACATTTAAAAAGATCTAACATTATTAAAAAAGGCAGCACAGTTATCGGGCGTTTTCTTGGTGATGGCCAAGGCGTATTCCATGATTTTGAAACAGGAGAGAATACTTTATTTCTTGTTCCAAGTTGTCAACTTGCTCAAATCTTCTTTCATATTTACATTTTAACACACACACACACACCTACATTTAAAAAGATCTAACATTATTAGAAAAGGCAGCACAGTTATCGGGCATTTTCTTGGTGATGGCCAAGGCGTCTTCCATCTTTTTCAAACAGGAGAGGATACTTAATTTCTTGTTCCAAGTTGTCAACTTGCTCAAATCTTCTTTCATATTTCCATTTTAAGACACACACACACACCTACATTTAAAAAGATCTAACATTATTAAAAAAGGCAGCACAGTTATCAGGCGTTTTCTTGGTGATGGCCAAGGCGTCTTCCATCTTTTTCAAACAGGAGAGGATACTTAATTTCTTGTTCCAAGTTGTGAACTTGCTCAAATCTTCTTTTATATTTCCATTTTAAGACACACACACCTACATTTAAAAAGATCTAACATTATTAAAAAAGGCAGCACAGTTATCGGGCGTTTTCTTGGTGATGGCCAAGGCGTCTTCCATGTTTTTGAAACAGGAGAGGATACTTAATTTCTTGTTCCAAGTTGTGAACTTGCTCAAATCGTCTTTCATATTTCCATTTAAGACACACACACACACTTACATTTAAAAAGATCTAACATTATTAAAAAAGGCAGCACAGTTATCGGGCGTTTTCTTGGTGATGGCCAAGGCGTATTCCATGATTTTGAAACAGGAGAGGATACTTTATTTTATTTTTTTAAGTTTTGAAAACCTTTATTGGTAGTTGAATAGGTTACACAATAGAATGCCTACATCTTCAAGTGGGCCGGCACAACACGGCAGCACGCACCCATGTGTCGTTGATGGTTGGAGAATAACACAGCATGTCGCCTACAACCACATCGGGCCGGCCGCGTCTGAAGGAATGTGGTGCTACCAGCGATCAGGGATTTCCCTGTGTGCGTCTGATGCAAGCAACAATTTTATAAAACTAAAAAAAAGAACAAGAAAACGTCTTCGCACTGCTCATCTGTTGCATGTGTAGACCCAAAAATGTAGTGAGTATGCTGTACCGAGTAAGGGGGACAGAAAGATTGTGTTCCAGAGTGGCCCGTTATCTATCCTGGGGGTGTGTGATGTCCGACATGGGAGTTCGTCGTGGTCCTTCCTCTCTCATGGCGCCGGGGTGGGGGGGGGGGTCAGTGGTGTCTGCGTCGTCAGTGTGTTCTAACAGATATATCTGTAGGGGTGCCCATATGTCCCGTGGTCGGGAGGAGGGGGGTAGAGATGTAATTGTTCTTGGCAGTAGATGAGGTCTTGCAGCCAGACCTTGAATTTCGGCGCCCTCCCTCTCCCCCATCTGCAGGCCACTCGCTTCTTTGCGAGGAGGAGTGCAAGGGAAGTGTATTTTCGTATTTTAGCAGCTATAGGTGCAGTGTATCCTAGGATTGCAGTCAGGGGGTCGTCTGAAATATGTAGCCCCGTCATTTGGTCCAGTGCTATGAAGACTTCTCTCCAGTACTGGCGAACGGGGGGCAGTCCCAGGCGAGGTGTAGGAACCCGGCCGCCGTACCGCCACATCTATCACATCTATCGTTATCTCGAAGACCCAGACGGTGTAAGCGAGTTGGTGTATAATAGAGGCGGTGGACAAATTTATAATGGAGGATACGGAATTTGCTGTTAGCCGAGATTTCTTCCGTCTGTCTGCAGCAGAAGGTCCATTGGTCCTCTGTCAGTGGGTGTCCCAGTTCCGCTTCCCATTTAGCTTTGGCCCGAGGGGGTCGTAGACTCTATTTTTCTGTACAGTGCGGTAGAGTAGTGATATGACATGAGAAGGGGCAGTTTGCTGCAAGAGGGCATGCAGGGGGAGCAGAGTGGGAGGCTCAAGCGGAAAGTCGGGTGTGAGGGCCCTCACATCTTGTCGTAATCTGACATAATAAAATCTCTCCAGAGGGGAGGGGGTCCGGAGCCAAAAATTCCTCACTCGTGAGAAATTTAGCCTTGTTATATAACTGTCCCCAGGTTCGTATGGATAGTCTACGAAGGAGTTTGCGGCATCCTCCCTCTTGCGTTACTGGAATGTCGTATCTGCTGGCCAGGGGCAGAAGGGGGAATAAAGCAGCGTGGTGCGTGTAATGTTCGCTATTTCGCGCCATGCGCTAGTGGTGCATTGAACGGTGGTGGAGGCAAGCCGCCGTGGGACCGCGGGAGTGCTCAGGTATGCAGTGCAGGGGATGGGGTTCATGTACCCATCTTCAATTGCCAGATGCGGCATATAGGAGGGTGGGTGTATCCAATATGTGGCAAAGTGAGCTTGGGCACAGATGAAATATAGCTCCAGATCTGGTATTTCAAACCCTCCCTCGTTGAAGGGCCGTGTAAGGACATCCCAGCGTAGTCGGGCCTGCTTACCTCCCCAGGTGAGCCTAATGAGTTGGCTTTTGATGGCCGAGAAAAAGTGGCGACTGGGGGCATATGGTATGTTCACGAATAAGTATAATAGTTTAGGCAGTATTACCATCTTAATAAGGGCAGCTCTGCCCGCTATTGACAGTGGCATCGCAATCCACCATGTGATTTTGTCCGTCAGCGAGGTTAGTACGCGACCATAGTTGGCTTTCATAAGTTCTTCTCGGTTGCGGGATATTACTATGCCAAGGTAAGTAAGCGTGTTGTCGCACCATTTAAGGGGGTATTCTGGTATAAACCTGGGGGAGGATTCGGTGAGGGGGTAGATTTGGGACTTTCCCCAGTTGATATTTATGCCGGATAGCCGTCCAAAGAGGATGAACAGTCGGAGGATAGGATTTAGACTTTCCGCCGGATTCCGCAAATAGAGGGTGACATCATCAGCGTATAGAGAGATCAAAATTTGACGCTGCGGATATACAATAGCATATTTCCGAAAGTATTGACGTATTTTGGCGGCCAGTGGTTCAACCGCTAAGGCGAATAAAAGGGGGGACAGAGGGCATCCCTGTCTGATACCCCTGGCTATAGTGAAGGCAGGTGTGCGTTTGCCATTAAGCAGCACTGTGGCGTGTAGATCTGTATATAATAGGTTTATCCAGGCGAGGAATGGGAGGGGGAAGCCCATGCGCTGTAAAACAAAGGCGAGATAATCCCACTCCAGGGAATCAAACGCTTTCGTAGCGTCTAGGAAGATAGCAGCAGCGTTAATATCCGGGTCTATGTCATGGAGGATCGCGAATAGGGTACGCAGATTGTGGGAGGTGCTCCTAGTTGGCACAAACCCCGATTGATCTGGGAGGACAAGGGCAGGCATGAGGGGGCTTATACGGTTAGCAATTAACTTTGCCAAAACTTTGGCGTCCACATTTATGAGGGACAATGGCCGATATGAGTCCACCTGCGAAGTCGGTTTTCCTGGTTTGGGCAGGGATATGATGAGCGCTTCCCGCATTGATCTTGGGAGAATGCCCGTCTCGCGTGCTTCCTCAAGCACATGTCGCAGGATAGGAATGAGAAGGTGTCGGAATGTTTTATAGAATTCGGCCGGGAGGCCGTCTGGCCCCGGGGCTCTGCCTGATTGCAGTTGCATGATTGCCGTAATTATCTCGTCATCTTCGTGATGCGCAAGGAGGGATTCTCTTTGACTGTCCCCCAGCCAGGCTATGGCGGTATCCTCAAAGAATGGGGCGAAATCTACCGTTTGTTTTCTGTGCGTTTTATACAAGTGTTTATAGAATTTGTAAAATGTGTTCGCTATCTCCGAGTTGTCTCTATGTATCTGGCCATTGTCGTCCTCTATCTCCAGCACTGTATTGGCAAATCGGGGGGGGCGAATCACTGAGGCCAGCGCCTTCCCCGGTCTCTCTCCCTCTCCGCGCCTGATAATACTTCCCCCTGAATCTACATTCCCTTTCCGCTGTTTCTTGATACTCAGTCAGGAGTTCGCGGAGACGCGCCTTCTGTTCAGGAATGGGTGCAGCCTCCAGGGCTAGCTCCGTTTGTTTGAGATTGTGTTCTATTTTTTTCAAGGTGTTGCGGATGTCTTTTAATATCCCACTGCTCTTAGCTATGCATATGCCCCGTATAGTGACCTTAAAGGCCTCCCACACTGTCGAGTACTGTGTAACTGAGTTATCGTTGCGAGGGAAGAAATCCGTTATTTCTTGTTCGAGTTCATTTTTAAACACGGGGTCTAGGAGCGACTGAGGGTTGAGTCGCCAGGAGATATAAGGCGGGTCAGCCTGGGGAGGTGTAAGAGAAAGGAGGACCGGCGAGTGGTCCGAATATGTGCGGGGGAGATGGGACGCGTGTGTCAGCCAAACTGCCAACCCCCTATCCAGGAGCCAAGTGTCTATGTGTGACCAGGAGGAATGGGCAGTAGAGTAGCACGTCCCTTCCCGAGTTTGCGGGTGAATTGTACGCCAGGCATCTGTGAGGCTATTATCCTCTATGATGCCACGGAGGGTTGCTTGCGCTGCAGTGTAGTGTCTGGTCTGTGGGTGGGATCTGTCTAGGGCCGGGTTGACAGTCACGTTAAGATCACCCCCCCATATCAGGTGTGTGGAGCCAATGTCCATAATTTTGCCCCAGAGGATGCGGAAAAATTCCGGGTCATCATTATTGGGTCCATAGCAGGAGACCAGCGTAATGGATTGTGCAGCCAGTCTCCCCCACAGGATGCTGTATCTACCTTGTGGGTCTCCATAGGAGCCAATAGGGGTGTAGGGGAGTGAGCGTTTCACCAATATGAGGGTCCCTCGGGCATAGGAGGAGTAGGAGGAAAAGCAGGTACTGGTGGCCCATCTGGCCGCGAAGGTAGGAGGTGGGGTGGGAGCCAGGTGAGTTTCTTGAAGCATGGCACAGTGGATATTATGTCGCTCCAAGTAAGCGAGTATGTGTCGACGTTTTCTCGGTTCCCCAGTCCCCTGATGTTCCAGGTTAAGAAGTTATAGTGTAAAGGTCCGGATTGTGTCCCCATTTATGGCGTGCGTACTACGTGGTTGAGAATCGTGTGGTGTACATCTCTGGTTTACTGTGTGAGCAGAGCTGTGCGAAGCGAAACAGTGAAGCTTTATATATATAAAAACCTAACATTTCCCGTCCCCCCTTCCCTCCCACAGCAGCGACCCAATCTCGCCGTGCCCCGTCCCTCCCCCCTCCCACCAACAAAAGGCCTATTACCGACTCCCCAACAGGGGGAGTGAAGGCCAAACGTTCAACCATTTACTGTATGAAGTGTTTAGGGTTCACCTGTAGGGTGGTCGTCAGAGGGCGATCAAGTTCTCCTCACCGAAGCGAGGGTGCTCGGGTAGCAGTATTTAGGTGGCATCCCGCCGTTAGTAGAAGGGCAGGTCCGCAGGGATGACCATATCTTGGATAAGTGTCCCCACTCCCCACACTGTAGGGGGGGAGGTATCCATGTAGAGTAATCAGATCATCTGGCATGAATGGTTGGAGTCTGCATCTCATGTATGTCATTCGATATCCGACGTATGACCATTGTCTGCAGGTCGATGCGCCGGGGATTGGTGTCCTGCAGGTGTTTTGGGCAGTGTTTTGAGAAAGTCTTGGGCGTGCTGCGGGTTTACGAAAAATGCTGTTTGCCCTGGTGTGTTACCCTAAGACGGGCAGGAAACAACATGGCGTAGGGCATATTGAGCTGCTGCAGTTTTTCTTTACCTGTAAGAATTTACGTCGTTGGTCCTGGACAGCCATGGTGAAATCGGGATATATGGATACTTCCGTGCCGTCATAGTGTAGCTGTCCTTTTTCTCTGGAAAGCCGGAGGGTAGTGTCTCTATCGCGGTAATTGAGCATTCTGGCGATGATTGGCCTGGGGGAGTGCCTGGGGCTGGACGGTTCGCCAAGGACCGATGTGCGCGCTCTACAACTAGTAGTTGTGAGAAGGCGTCCCTCCCGAAGAGTGCAATGAGGAGTCTCTCTACATACTCTTCCATCTTTCCGGTGGCCGTGGATTCCGCTATTCCTAGGATCCGTAGGTTGTTTCTCCTTGAGCGAGATTCCAAATCTTCATTTTTGGCTGCTATCACTTTCAAGACTCTCTCCATCTCAAGGGTGCGACTAGTAGTAGCGTTGGTCGTATCTTCCAAGTCTGAGATTCGCCGTTCCGCCTCTACGAGGCGGTCATCGTGTTTCTCCACTCTATGTGTGAGTCCCTCGAGTCTGGTGTTCATGGAGTCCATTTTGAATTCTATGGAGGTTAGACTGGATTGCATCGCCAGTAACAGGTCCTTGAGATCCGCGGTCGAAGGGGGCGGCGCATCTTGTTGTTCCTCATCAGGCTCCGACTGGGACCGGGTCGACTTTCGGGTGTCGAAGTTTAGTTTAGGCTGTCGCCCGTCCGGCTTCCCCATGGCTGCAAAACGCAAGATCCGGCGTCTAATGCGGCGCTCGTAGCTGTGTGAGGTAGAGAACTCACGCTGCGGTGTAGGCTGTCCCACGGCCAGGATTAAGGCCAGTGTCGAGTAGGGCCGATTGTGAGCCGGACGCGCCCCTCCAGGTCGTAGGTTACGTAGGTGGGGGAAGGGGGGCCAGCACCGAAGGTCAGTCGCGTTTCTTCTTCAGGGTCCCTTCACTATCTGTGCTCCTCCACGCCGCGTGTGTTTCGTCGGGCGCTTGGCACATCCACAGGGTATCTGAGTTATGGGGTTCTCAGGGGCTGCACACCGCGCAGTGCGTGGATCTCCGGGACAGCCCAGGCTCCCAATATTATAAGTGTGTGGTGGTGCCTGTTGTCAGCCCCCGGTACTGTTCGCCCTTTCAGGTGGCCGCCGGACACGTTCTCCAACAAGGGGCCCCTCCTGATCCCTCCACGTCGGCTTATGCTTCCAGAAGGGGGCCGATATGTATCTTAGGGTACCCCAGGCTGGCGCGAGGCAGAGCGGCAGGAGCGCGCTCCTCAGTCCCCGGTCCCTTCGCCCGCCGGGTGGGTCAGTGATAAGTGCGGCGGCGGCATTGGGGGAAGCCGCGCCACCGGTGTGAAGGGTCGCGCTCAGGGGGCCCCAGCTCGCCCGTTCCTCTTGTGTCTTTAGAGTGGCAGCAGAGGTGTCCTCCCAGCGCTCCCAGTCTTTTTGGCGCTGTACGTGAGACCCCGGCGGCGACCTCCGGGGGGGGGGTGTCACCCCTTATCCTCACTCGCAGTCCGGAGTAGGCACCGCGGTGTCTCCGATCCCGCTAATCCCTCCACAGCCAGTCGTTCTCTGCACCACCCCAGATGATCGCAGCGGGATAGTAGCTCTCAGCAGAGCTCGCCGACTCCCTACCTCACCAGGTGCTCCTCGGTCGCTAGTGTCGCTGGTTCCGTCAGGGTAGCCACAATGCGTGCTCAGTAGGCAGATGGCAGCAACCACCTCGGTCGTGCGATCCACGTCTTCCAGCATACGGGCGTATCAGGGTGCAGCTCCGTCTGCGGAATCAACAGTCCGCCATCTTGTCCACTTCGTCGGTCCACCGGCAGGGTCGTCTAGTGGCACATCCACGCCGATATAGCAGTTTCTGGGCATAACAGTCTAGTCCCTGGCGGGCCAATCCTCCATTACGGTCGTTTTTGGGCAAAGACCGTTGGGGATAACTAGGATTATTGGCGGATTTCAGCCCGAGCTGCAAGAGCCTCACGGAGGTGCGGCCATCTTGCTTGGCGCCCTCTAGTGCCCCCAGAGGATACTTTATTTCTTGTTCCAAGTTGTGAACTTGCTCAAATCTTCTTTCATATTTCCATTTTAAGACACACACACCTACATTTAAAAAGATTTAACATTATTAAAAAAGGCAGCACAGTTATCGGGCGTTTTCTTGGTGATGGCCAAGGCGTCTTCCATCTTTTTCAAACAGGAGAGCATACTTAATTTCTTGTTCCAAGTTGTGAACTTGCTCAAATCTTCTTTCATATTTCCATTTTAAGACACACACACCTACATTTAAAAAGATTTAACATTATTAAAAAGGCAGCACAGTTATCGGGCGTTTTCTTGGTGATGGCCAAGGCGTATTCCATGATTTTGAAACAGGAGAGGATACTTTATTTCTTGTTCCAAGTTGTGAACTTGCTCAAATCTTCTTTCATATTTCCATTTTAAGACACACACACACACCTACATTTAAAAAGATTTAACATTATTAAAAAAGGCAGCACAGTTATCGGGCGTTTTCTTGGTGATGGCCAAGGCGTATTCCATGATTTTGAAACAGGAGACGATACTTTATTTCTTGTTCCAAGTTGTGAACTTGCTCAAATCTTCTTTCATATTTCCATTTTAAGACACACACACACACCTACATTTAAAAAGATCTAACATCATTAAAAAAGGCAGCACAGTTATCGGGCGTTTTCCTGGTGATGGCCAAGGCGTATTCCATGATTTTGAAACAGGAGAGGATACTTTATTTCTTGTTCCAAGTTGTGAACTTGCTCAAATCTTCTTTCATATTTCCATTTTAAGACACACACACCTACATTTAAAAAGATTTAACATTATTAAAAAAGGCAGCACAGTTATCGGGCGTTTTCTTGGTGATGGCCAAGGCGTCTTCCATGTTTTTGAAACAGGAGAGGATACTTAATTTCTTGTTCCAAGTTGTGAACTTGCTCAAATCTTCTTTCATATTTCCATTTTAAGACACACACACACACCTACATTTAAAAAGATCTAACATTATTAAAAAAGGCAGCACAATTATCGGGCGTTTTCTTGGTGATGGCCAAGGCGTCTTCCATCTTTTTCAAACAGGAGAGGATACTTAATTTCTTGTTCCAAGTTGTGAACTTGCTCAAATCTTCTTTCATATTTCCATTTTAAGACACACACACACACACACACACACACCTACATTTAAAAAGATCTAACATTATTAAAAAAGGCAGCACAGTTATCAGGCGTTTTCTTGGTGATGGCCAAGGCGTATTCCATGATCTTGAAACAGGAGAGAATACTTTATTTCTTGTTCCAAGTTGTCAACTTGCTCAAATCTTCTTTCATATTTACATTTTAACACACACACACACACCTACATTTAAAAAGATCTAACATTATTAAAAAAGGCAGCACAGTTATCGGGCGTTTTCTTGCTGATGGCCAAGGCGTCTTCCATCTTTTTCAAACAGGAGAGGATACTTAATTTCTTGTTCCAAGTTGTCAACTTGCTCAAATCTTCTTTCATATTTCCATTTTAAGACACACACACACACCTACATTTAAAAAGATCTAACATGATTAAAAAGGCAGCACAGTTATCGGGCGTTTTCTTGGTGATGGCCAAGGCGTATTCCAAGATTTTGAAACAGGAGAGGATACTTTATTTCTTGTTCCAAGTTGTCAACTTGCTCAAATCTTCTTTCATATTTACATTTTAACGCACACACACACACCTACATTTAAAAAGATCTAACATTATTAAAAAAGGCAGCACAGTTATCGGGCGTTTTCTTGGTGATGGCCAAGGCGTCTTCCATCTTTTTCAAACAGGAGAGGATACTTAATTTCTTGTTCCAAGTTGTGAACTTGCTCAAATCTTCTTTCATATTTCCATTTTAAGACACACACACCTACATTTAAAAAGATCTAACATTATTAAAAAGGCAGCACAGTTATCGGGCGTTTTCTTGGTGATGGCCAAGGCGTCTTCCATGTTTTTGAAACAGGAGAGGATACTTAATTTCTTGTTCCAAGTTGTGAACTTGCTCAAATCGTCTTTCATATTTCCATTTAAGACACACACACACACCTACATTTAAAAAGATCTAACATTATTAAAAAAGGCAGCACAGTTATCGGGCGTTTTCTTGGTGATGGCCAAGGCGTATTCCATGATTTTGAAACAGGAGAGGATACTTTTTTTTTTTTTTAAAGTTTTGAAAACCTTTATTGGTAGTTGAATAGGTTACACAAAGAATGCCTACATCCCCAAGTGGGCCGGCACAACACGGCAGCACGCACCCATGTGTCGTTGATGGTTGGAGAATAACACAGCATGTCGCCTACAACCACATCGGGCCGGCCGCGTCTGAGGGAATGTGGTGCTACCAGCGATTTCCCTGTGTGCGTCTGATGCAAGCAACAATTTTATAAAACTAAAAAAAAGAACAAGAAAACGTCTTCGCACTGCTCATCTGTTGCATGTGTAGACCCAAAAATGTAGTGAGTATGCTGTACCGAGTAAGGGGGACAGAAAGATTGTGTTCCAGAGTGGCCCGTTATCTATCCTGGGGGTGTGTGATGTCCGACATGGGAGTTCGTCGTGGTCCTTCCTCTCTCTTGGCGCCGGGGTGGGGGGGGGGTCAGTGGTGTCTGCGTCGTCAGTGTGTTCTAACAGATATATCTGTAGGGGTGCCCATATGTCCCGTGGTCGGGAGGAGGGGGGTAGAAGTTCCGCATAGAGATGTAATTGTTCTTGGCAGTAGATGAGGTCTTGCAGCCAGACCTTGAATTTCGGCGCCCTCCCTCTCCCCCATCTGCAGGCCACTCGCTTCTTTGCGAGGAGGAGTGCAAGGGAAGTGTATTTTCGTATTTTAGCAGCTATAGGTGCAGTGTATCCTAGGATTGCAGTCAGGGGGTCGTCTGAAATATGTAGCCCCGTCATTTGGTCCAGTGCTATGAAGACTTCTCTCCAGTACTGGCGAACGGGGGGGCAGTCCCAGGCGAGGTGTAGGAACCCGGCCGCCGTACCGCCACATCTATCACATCTATCGTTATCTCGAAGACCCAGACGGTGTAAGCGAGTTGGTGTATAATAGAGGCGGTGGACAAATTTATAATGGAGGATACGGAATTTGCTGTTAGCCGAGATTTCTCCCGTCTGTCTGCAGCAGAAGGTCCATTGGTCCTCTGTCAGTGGGTGTCCCAGTTCCGCTTCCCATTTAGCTTTGGCCAGAGGGGGGTCGTAGACTCTATTTTTCTGTACAGTGCGGTAGAGTAGTGATATGACATGAGAAGGGGCAGTTTGCTGCAAGAGGGCATGCAGGGGGAGCAGAGTGGGAGGCTCAAGCGGAAAGTCGGGTGTGAGGGCCCTCACATCTTGTCGTAATCTGACATAATAAAATCTCTCCGGAGGGGGGTCCGGAGCCAAAAAATTCCTCACTCGTGAGAAATTTAGCCTTGTTATATAACTGTCCCCAGGTTCGTATGTATAGTCTACGAAGGAGTTTGCGGCATCCTCCCTCTTGCGTTACTGGAATGTCGTATCTGCTGGCCTGGGGCAGAAGGGGGGAATAAAGCCGCGTGGTGCGTGTAATGTTCGCTATTTCGCGCCATGCGCTAGTGGTGCATTGAACGGTGGTGGAGGCAAGCCGCCGTGGGACCGCGGGAGTGTTCAGGTATGCAGTGCAGGGGATGGGGTTCATGTACCCATCTTCAATTGCCAGATGCAGCACATAGGGGGGTGGGTGTATCCAATATGTGGCAAAGTGAGCTTGGGCACAGATGAAATATAGCTCCAGATCTGGTATTCTCAAACCCTCCCTCGTTGAAGGGCCGTGTAAGGACATCCCAGCGTAGTCGGGCCTGCTTGCCTCCCCAGGTGAGCCTAATGAGTTGGCTTTTGATGGCCGAGAAAAAGTGGCGACTGGGGGCATATGGTATGTTCACGAATAAGTATAATAGTTTAGGCAGTATTACCATCTTAATAAGGGCAGCTCTGCCCGCTATTGACAGTGGCATCACAATCCACCATGTGATTTTGTCCGTCAGCGAGGTTAGTACGCGACCATAGTTGGCTTTCATAAGTTCTTCTCGGTTGCGGGATATTACTATGCCAAGGTAAGTAAGCGTGTTGTCGCACCATTTAAGGGGGTATTCTGGTATAAACCTGGGGGAGGATTCGGTGAGGGGGTAGATTTGGGACTTTCCCCAGTTGATATTTATGCCGGATAGCCGTCCAAAGAGGATGAACAGTCGGAGGATGGGATTTAGACTTTCCGCCGGATTCCGCAAATAGAGGGTGACATCATCAGCGTATAGAGAGATCAAAATTTGACGCTGCGGATATACAATAGCATATTCCCGAAAGTGTTGATGTATTTTGGCGGCCAGTGGTTCAACCGCTAAGGCGAATAAAAGGGGGACAGAGGGCATCCCTGTCTGGTACCCCTGGCTATAGTGAAGGCAGGTGTGCGTTTGCCATTAAGCAGCACTGTGGCGTGTAGATCTGTATATAATAGGTTTATCCAGGCGAGGAATGGGAGGGGGAAGCCCATGCGCTGTAAAACAAAGGCGAGATAATCCCACTCCAGGGAATCAAACGCTTTCGTAGCGTCTAGGAAGATAGCAGCAGCGTTAATATCCGGGTCTATGTCATGGAGGATCGCGAATAGGGTACGCAGATTGTGGGAGGTGCTCCTAGTTGGCACAAACCCCGATTGATCTGGGAGGACAAGGGCAGGCATGAGGGGGCTTATACGTTTAGCAATTAACTTTGCCAAAACTTTGGCGTCCACATTGATGAGAGACAATGGCCGATATGAGTCCACCTGCGAAGTCGGTTTTCCTGGTTTGGGCAGGGATATGATGAGCGCTTCCCGCATTGATCTTGGGAGAATGCCCGTCTCGCGTGCTTCCTCAAGCACATGTCGCAGGATAGGAATGAGAAGGTGTCGGAATGTTTTATAGAATTCGGCCGGGAGGCCGTCTGGCCCCGGGGCTCTGCCTGATTGCAGTTGCATGATTGCCGTAATTATCTTGTCATCTTCGTGATGCGCAAGGAGGGATTCTCTCTGACTGTCCCCCAGCCAGGCTATGGCGGTATCCTCAAAGAATGGGGCGAAATCTACCGTTTGTTTTCTGTGCGTTTTATACAAGTGTTTATAGAATTTGTAAAATGTGTTCGCTATCTCCGAGTTGTCTCTATGTATCTGGCCATTGTCGTCCTCTATCTCCAGCACTGTATTGGCAAATCGGGGGGGGCGAATCACTGAGGCCAGCGCCTTCCCCGGTCTCTCTCCCTCTCCGTATCGTCGCGCCTGATAATACTTCCCCCTGAATCTACATTCCCTTTCCGCTGTTTCTTGATACTCAGTCAGGAGTTCGCGGAGACGCGCCTTCTGTTCAGGAATGGGTGCAGCCTCCAGGGCTAGCTCCGTTTGTTTGAGATTGTGTTCTATTTTTTTCAAGGTGTTGCGGATGTCTTTTAATATCCCACTGCTCTTAGCTATGCATATGCCCCGTATAGTGACCTTAAAGGCCTCCCACACTGTCGAGTACTGTGTAACTGAGTTATCGTTGCGAGGGAAGAAATCCGTTATTTCTTGTTCGAGTTCATTTTTAGAATCAATCATTTTTATTAAGTGGATAACCATGGTTCAAACACAGTTTACTGCCTACATCTCGAGGCCGGCAGAGCGAGGTAGAAATGCAGTTACACAGCGTTGAGGCCTACATCCCAGAGGACGGCCCCCGCAATACCATTCACCTCTGGCAGCAGATTCGCTCGTCCTATAGAAGTCCTCCACCATTTTATATCATAAATCAAACAAAACCCCCCAACAAACCCACCTCCCTCACCCTCCTCCCCCCTCCCCTGTCTCCGCATCCGATTTAAACATGTTGTAAAGAGCTCACTGCCGGGGCCCGTACCGTGCACTAGTGTTGCTCCGTCCCGCCGTACTAAACCGCAGCTGCCGGCTCCAGCGGCAGCAGCCGGAGGATCTGTAGAAATTTAGGGCATGTCACCTCCCGCATATCCTTTGTGAGGATTTGTAAGTAGGGGGCCCACAGCGTCGCAAACTCTCCGCCCCTCCCGTCTACCCCCATCGAGAGGCGCTCCATTGCCAAGAGCTGCCAGAGGCGATGGATCCAGTCCCTCAATTCCGGCACCGAGGCCGACCTCCAATGCGCTAAAAGCACCTGTCGCGCCGCCAGCAGCGCCATAGCAATCTGTCTGCCCCTTAGAGACTTCAGCGGGAAGGCTTTGGGATGTGAAAGCCCTAACAGAGTGTATTCAGGGGCGCGGGGCAGGGTAATCTGAAATGCCGCATCAATATCGTCTAGGACTGCTTTCCAATAGCGCACCAATTTCGGGCAGCGCCATAGTAGATGAACTAGGGGTCCAGTAGCGCCACACCCCCGCCAGCAGAGGTCTGATTTGGACTTGTCCCAGCAGTGCACCCGGGCCGGGGTATAGTACCAATATGAAGTTACCTTAAAGGCGGATTCCGCGCCTGCTGTGTTATGTGCTGTGTGGTGTGCTCTGTATAGAATATGCTCCCATTCCTTGGGTGTGAGAGGTCTCCCCAATTCAGTCTCCCAACGCACCTGAGCCTTTGTACGGTGACCTGCCGGGCGTGCCATGATCATAGCATATAATTCAGAGATGAGCTTTCGATCATCCGCTTTGCTCACCAGCCATTTTTCAAACCTAGTGAGGGTACGCGACATGTGAGCGAAGTTGGGTAGACTCGTCACCCAGTGCGCCACTTGCGCGTAGGCGAATGCGTCCGCGGCCGGGAGCGCGTAGTCTGTCTGTAGCCGGGCAAAAGGAATCAGCCCCTCCAAGTCAAAGAGGAACCCGACCCTCTTACATCCCTCCTCCCGCCACCGCTGAAAGACCGGAGACGCTTGACCCGGGGGAAAGTCGGGGTTGTCCACAATGGGGGTCATAGGTGATGGGAATGAAGTCCATCCCCTAGCAATAGCAAGGCGATCCCAGACCCTGAGCGTAGTCGAGGTGACGGGAGAGGAATAGAGTCCCCACGCTCTGTGTTTGCGCGGCAGCCACAATTCCCGCCAGATATTCGCTCCCGCCACCGTTTGGTCCATGAAATTCCAATGTTTGCTAGACATTGGTCTATTCCATTCCACTAGGTATCGGAGGCAGGCCGCCTGGTAGTATGCCCCTATGAGTGGGAGACCTAAACCGCTCTGTTCTTTTGTGGCTATCATTTGCTGTAACGAGAACCGCGGCTTCCTACCCTCCAGATAAACTTATTAATCAGAGCCTGCAGCTTTTTAAGGCTACCCGGAGGTGGGGTCAGCGGTAGCATCTGAAATAGGTATAAGATGCGGGGCAAGACTGTCATCTTCACTGCAGCCACCCTCCCGTACCAGGCCAACCGGAGACGCGACCAGGCATCCAGCGCCTTGGTCGTGGACTCCAACAACAAAGCATAGTTGAGGGAAATTGTCTTGGCAATTGTTGGCGCCACCCTGACTCCTAGGTAGGTCACCTCGGAAGTAGTCCAAGGGAACGAGAAGTCCTGCTGCAGGGCCTCCAGGTCCTCAGCCGGTATAGAGATGTTGAGGACCTGTGATTTTGTGAAGTTGACCTTGAACACCGAGGCCGCCCCGAAAGCCGCAAGCTCATCAGATAGCGCCTGCAGCGTAGTCCGAGGTTGGGTAAGCGAGAGGATCACATCGTCCGCGTACAAGCTAATTTTGTGAATATCCGCGCCAAACTTGAGTCCAACCACCCCGGGGTTCGCCCGGATCCGCTGGGCAAACGGCTCCATATAGAGCGCAAAGAGAAGCGGTGATAAGGGGCACCCCTGACGGGTTCCCCGCTCAATGGGAAAAAGGGCTGACCTGCAGCCATTAACCCGTACAAAGGCCTTGGGGGCCGCGTAAAGGCACCTGATCCAGCGCAGGAAATTGTCTCCAAAACCATACTTGCGGAGCACCGCGAACAAGTACCCCCAGTCAACGCGGTCGAAGGCCTTCTCCGCATCTATAGATAGTAAAAAGGCCGGGTCCGAGCGCGGCGCACCTGGTCAAGGAGATGCAGCAATCGCTTGGAGTTATCCCCACCCTGCCTGGTGGGAATGAAACCGGACTGGTCCGGGTCCACTGTGTCCGCCATAAGGGGGTTCAGTCGCGCCGCCAGGACTCCCGCAAATAGTTTCGCATCAATGTTCAGGAGCGAGATGGGACGATAGGACCCGCAGTCTCGGGAGTCCTTCCCGGGTTTCAAAATGACGGATATCGCCGCCTCCGCCATCGATGGGGTGACAGCACCTGTATCAAGAAAGGAGTTAAAGAGCCGCGTTAAAAATGGAGCCAGCTCCACGCAAAATGTTTTATAAAAGGCGGCTGAGAATCCGTCCGGCCCCGGGGACTTAGCCAACTTCAGCCTAGAGATAGCTCCTATCACCTCCTCTACCCGAATCGCTGAGTCCAGACTCTCGGAGACTGTTTGCGAGAGGGGGGATATATCACAATCGCTCAAATATGGGAGTGGGTCAAGTGAGCCCGCGGGTTGGTCCGCATAGAGACGGCGATAGAAATCGCGAAAGGCCTCCACTATCTGGACATCAGCGGTCTGTTCAGCTCCACTGTGGGCCCTCACGGATTGTATGAGGGACCTCTGTGTCGAGGCTCGTAGCCTGTGTGCCAGCATTTTCCCACACTTATCGCTGCTATGGTAGAATTTGTGGCGCAGCCGCAGCAGGGCGTGTTCTGCCCTATCGAGATCTAAGTGTTTAAGCATACGTCTGCGATTTTCAAGTTCGCGCCATACCCGCGGCGCTCCGGTACGTTTATGAATCGCCTCTAGTTCTCTCACTGCCCCTTCCAACTCCGCGCGCTTCTCCCTGCGCAGAGCATTGTAAGTCGCGGCCACCGCGATAAACTCTCCTCGCGTCACTAATTTCATTGCCTCCCACACCGCAGCAAGAGGAGTAGACCCCACATCATTGTTCTGAAAATATTGTACAATAGTGTCACGTATCCTCTGAACTCGTACAATCGGGCTTTTTCTGGGGCCGCTCCGAGAATATGGAACTCTCTCCCGCCCACCATCAGAAGAATCCCTTCACTGACACGCTTCAAAAAGGAGGCCAAAACCTTCCTTATGGGTAAATTCCTCGTTTAAATGTTGCCTCCAACCAGCACAGAGACTCTGATTAACTTCTGACTAGCGCCTCCCCTCGGATTAACTAGTCACCTCTCCTAGAAACCTGGGGACTCGTTTCGAGCAACTATAAAACGCAAACCGTACATTCGTGTCCACCATCTTTCATATATCCTGCACCCTGCCCTCTTTTACCTTTTGTATATTATTGTGATTCCAAGCCTATTGTACATTTCTATGTTTCCTGTAAAGCGCTCTGATACCCTAACGGGTCAAGTTCGCGCTCTATAAAACACAAAAATAAATAAAAATAAAACCACATCATCAGAGTGCAACAAGCTCTCTCGTAGTCGCCAGCCCAGAGGGAACGCTCGCGTATGTTGCGCAGGGAGGAGTACGGAAATGAGGGCATGGTCCGAGAGCGAGCGGGGAGCAATCTCTGATGAATGTACACTAGGAATAAGGGCGGAGGAAGCAAGGAAATGGTCCAGGCGTGCGTAAGTTTTATGCGCTGCCGCAAAATATGTGTAGTCGCGCTCAGCTGGGTGTTGCTCCCGCCAGACATCATGCATACCACTATCTTCCAGCCAACTCTTCCCCCCCAGGGAAACGCCCCCGCCTGGTGTGTTCTGTGCCCTGACCTATCTAGCTCCGCGTCCATCACTAGGTTGAGGTCTCCCCCCACCAGGATCGCAGCATCCGGGGAAGCAAGTACCTCGGGTAAGGCCGTTTGCAGGAAAGACTCCTGCTTTTCGTTAGGGGCGTAAAGGGACCCTAAAGTAAGGTGCGATTCCCCCCATTGCAGTCTGATGGCCAAAAGCCTGCCCTTAATTTCGGCCACCGTCGAGATTACCTTACAAGGGCAGTGCGCCCCAATCAGAACCGCCACCCCATTTTTCTTTGATGCCCCGGAGGACCAGAACTGCTGCGGGAACCGCCTATCGCGCATGCGCGCTGTATCTTTGGACAATAGGTGGGTCTCTTGCAGCAGGCAGATATCACTATTGGTGCTTTCGAGCAGTGAGAGCACTGCCGCGCTCTTCACAGGGTTATTCAGCCCTCTAACGTTCAGACTAACCACTTTCAGGTCTCTACCCATGCAGGCGCTTGGGAGGGGCAAGCAATGTGTAGGCTACCGGCTGAGGGACATTTATGCCGCCCGCGGGACCGCTAAGTGCTCTGGAGCAGACAATCTGTACTAGGAAACTGATGCGGAGACCCCTTAAAAACCCATAAGAAACCCCTACCCCAAAAAAAAAAAAAACATTCCAAAATCAACGAAAAATACACAAACAATGTAAACATGACAAAAGTTCGTCACCGTAGTTAAATTCAGAGGGTCGTGACAGAGGTATCAACGAGTCCACAGGGACTCTTTTCTTGCAGTCACTCAGGCGCGGGGGAGAGGGAAACCTCAAACTGCACAATCGCCTCTGTTCCCTCCAGCGCCCCACCTTGAGCACATCCCGGGGCCAGCAAGAAAGCCCGTCATGGGGTCGTGGGTCGCCCTGTAACCTGGGACAGCGAGGTGATCACCGCTTCTCGTTCCTGATCACTGGCGGCTCGATCGGGCTTCTGGACCGGGGCGGGCCTGCCAACCCGCTGCCATCCCCATGTGCGGCAGTCATTTCGCTTGGTCGGTTGCTCCGCTCCCTCTGTAGACATATTAGTGTCAATGCCCAGGGCCCCCAACGCATCCTCCAGGGACCGGAGTTGCAGCAACTTCCCCTGGTGTTTAAATATTATACGGAAGGGGTGACCCCACGAGTAAGGAATATTTTTCTCTCGGAGGTAAGCGGTGACAGGCTTAAATTCTCTCCGTTTCACGAGGGTAGAGGCAGCTAGGTCCTGAAAGAGCGCTGGTTGGTGCCCGCGGAACTGAACTGGCTGCTGTTCACGTGCCCTACGGAGAATGCGCTCCTTTAGTTGGAAATTATGCACACACACAAGAATATCAGGAGGAGCGGCTTTTGGACCGCGGGGGAGGCCCACCCTATGGACCCGGTCCAGCTGGATGTCCGAGATCTCTTCCTCTCCGAGGATTTGTTGGAATAAGGCGGTGACATAAGCTCTAAGATCGTCCCCTTCCTCCTTCCACGGTACCGCTCTAATTCTCACGTTGTTCCGCCTGGAGCGGTTCTCCAGATCCTCCGTATGGGCCTGGAGATCGAGGTTCTGTTCGCGAAGACGCAGCATGTCTTGTTGCAGATGGTGGAGCTCCTCTTCCCGACCCACATCGTGCTCCTCTAAAGTTGCCACCCTCTCACCTATGTCGTCCACATCTCGGCGAACTTCCTTGAGGTCCGCGGTGAGTTGCGACCTGAGCTCCTGAATGTCCTCCTTGATGGCCGAGAAGAGCTCCACCATGAAAGCCTTGGTCGCTGGGGAATCGTCCCCCTCCATCGCAGTGGGTCCCTTCTCGCCCGGTATCAGAGAGTGACCAGGCTGCTTCTGAAGGAGATCCTTTAACGACTTCTCCTTTCGGGCTCTCGCCGCCGCCATAGTGGGCCACCGGGCCGGTATCGAGCCTCGTGTCTATCTCTGTTCCGGGTTCCAATGCGGATACCTCCTCCGTTGGGGATGCGTGTCACGCAGGTGGTGCTGCCGCTTAGACCCCCCTCCGCACACTTCTTCGTCCCCGCCTCTGCTTAGGAGGCCGGACGGGATCCCTCGCACTGACCGGTCCGAGCACCCCTTGTTCAAGAGCCCTGCGCCCACCGCAAAGTCCCTTCAGCTTCGACGGGCCCCGTGTAGGCCTCCGGCCGCACAGCCGCCTCCCTCGCTGCGCCGTCACAGGGTGTCAACCGGGGGGTGGGGTATGTCCTGCGGTCAATCACAGCTCCGATGCACGAAGCCGCTGATAGTACCTCCGGTAGCCTCTGCGTCACTGCTCCTCCAGGCCCCCTCCACCTCCGGGCCTCGAGAGATACGCGCGCCGGGCTCCACCAGCCTGACTATGAGGGGGGAGCAGCCCGCCCCGAGTGGGTGCACTCTCCACGCTCTATGGAGTCGTCCCAGCGATAATCAGCGGTGAGTGCCTAGTCCCCTCTCCGCCAAACGACTAGTCGGGTAGTTCTCTCACTGCTTCTAGCCCCACTAGAGGCCGCCCCCGCTGGGGCCAACCCCACTGGCGCCGTCCGCCGAGCCGCGGACCGACGGGGCCTCCACACTGGCGCCTCTCGACTCTAGGCCTCAGCGCACCGGGTCCGGACACCGCTCTCCTCTCAGCCGCTCCAGGCCAGGGGTAAGGGCATTCTCCCCAGCTCTTCCGAGCCCCCAGTCCCGGCTCACCTCGCTGCAGCGCCCGGGCCCGCCCACCGGCGGCACCTCTGCAGGAATCCTCGACGGAGTCCTCCTCCGAGCCGGGACCGATCCTCCTCACCACAGCTCTGGCCTCCGCCCTCCGCTGCGGCCGCTCTACACCGCTGGACCTCCGCCAGCCGGTTACCGCCACATCCACTGCCGGAGCAACTCCCCCTGCCTTCGGATGCCGTCTGGTGCTGCAGGGCCGCCTTTCGGTGCCTGCGCCTTCACCTAGCAGCCGGCCTGCGATCCCGCAAGGCCGCAATCGTGCCGCTCTGTACTGCGGAACGTGCAGGCCCGGTCACCTCCCAGCGGTCGCGAGGTCGTGCAGCCGCATCGCGGGCGCCAAACTCCGTCCACCAGCGTCCGTCAGACCCCCGTACCGTCGCCACAGGAAATCGCGGCTGGAGAGCCCCGGGATGCGGCTCGATGACAATGCTTTTAATCAGGCAGCGCCGGAGGGACACAGATCTGCGTCCTACTGCGCCGCCATCTTGGTCACGCCCCCTCGAGTTCATTTTTAAACACGGGGTCTAGGAGCGACTGAGGGTTGAGTCGCCAGGAGATATAAGGCGGGTCAGCCTGGGGAGGTGTAAGAGAAAGGAGGACCGGCGAGTGGTCCGAATATGTGCGGGGGAGATGGGACGGGTGTGTCAGCCAAACTGCCAACCCCCTATCCAGGAGCCAAGTGTCTATGCGTGACCAGGAGGGATGGGCAGTAGAGTAGCACGTCCCTTCCCGAGTTTGCGGGTCAATTGTACGCCAGGCATCTGTGAGGCTATTATCCTCTATGATGCCACGGAGGGTTGCTTGCGCTGCAGTGTAGTGTCTGGTCTGTGGGTGGGTGGGATCTGTCTAGGGCCGGGTTGACAGTCAAGTTAAGATCACCCCCCCATATCAGGTGTCTGGAGCCAATGTCCATAATTTTGCCCCAGAGGATGCGGAAAAATTCCGGGTCATCATTATTGGGTCCATAGCAGGAGACCAGCGTAATGGATTGTGCAGCCAGTCTCCCCCACAGGATGCTGTATCTACCTTGTGGGTCTCCATAGGAGCCAGTAGGGGTGTAGGGGAGTGAGCGTTTCACCAATATGAGGGTCCCTCGGGCATAGGAGGAGTAGGAGGAAAAGCAGGTACTGGTGGCCCATCTGGCCGCGAAGGTAGGAGGTGGGGTGGGAGCCAGGTGAGTTTCTTGAAGCATGGCACAGTGGATATTATGTCGCTCCAAGTAAGCGAGTATGTGTCGACGTTTTCTCGGGTTCCCCAGTCCCCTGATGTTCCAGGTTAAGAAGTTATAGTGTAAAGGTCCGGATTGTGTCCCCATTTATGGCGTGCGTACTACGTGGTTGAGAATCGTGTGGTGTACATCTCTGGTTTACTGTGTGAGCAGAGCCGTGCGAAGCGAAACAGTGAAGCTTTATATATATAAAAACCTAACATTTCCCGTCCCCCCTTCCCTCCCACAGCAGCGACCCAATCTCGCTATGCCCCGTCCCTCCCCCCTCCCACCAACAAAAGGCCTATTACCGACTCCCCAACAGGGGGACTGAAGGCCAAACGTTCAACTATTTACTGTATGAAGTGTTTAGGGTTCACCTGTAGGGTGGTCGTCAGAGGGCGATCAAGTTCTCCTCACCGAAGCGAGGGTGCTCGGGTAGCAGTATTTAGGTGGCATCCCGCCGTTAGTAGAAGGGCAGGTACGCAGGGATGACCATATCTTGGATAAGTGTCCCCACTCCCCACACTGTAGGGGGGGAGGTATCCATGTAGAGTAATCAGATCATCTGGCATGAATGGTTGGAGTCTGCATCTCATGTATGTCATTAGATATCCGACGTATGACCATTGTCTGCAGGTCGATGCGCCGGGGATTGGTGTCCTGCAGGTGTTTTGGGCAGTGTTTTGAGAAAGTCTTGGGCGTGCTGCGGGTTTACGAAAAAATGCTGTTTGCCCTGGTGTGTTACCCTAAGACGGGCAGGAAACAACATGGCGTAGGGCATATTGAGCTGCTGCAGTTTTTTCTTTACCTGTAAGAATTTACGTCGTTGGTCCTGGACAGCCATGGTGAAATCGGGATATATGGATACTTCCGTGCCGTCATAGTGTAGCTGTCCTTTTTCTCTGGAAAGCCGGAGGGTAGTGTCTCTATCGCGGTAATTGAGCATTCTGGCGATGATTGGCCTGGGGGGAGTGCCTGGGGCTGGACGGTTCGCCAAGGACCAATGTGCGCGCTCTACAACTAGTAGTTGTGAGAAGGCGTCCCTCCCGAAGAGTGCAATGAGGAGTCTCTCTACATACTCTTCCATCTTTCCGGTGGCCGTGGATTCCGCTATTCCTAGGATCCGTAGGTTGTTTCTCCTTGAGCGAGATTCCTAATCTTCATTTTTGGCTGCTATCACTTTCAAGACTCTCTCCATCTCAAGGGTGCGACTAGTAGTAGCGTTAGTCGTATCTTCCAAGTCTGAGATTCGCCGTTCCGCCTCTACGAGGCGGTCATCGTGTTTCTCCACTCTATGTGTGAGTCCCTCGAGTCTGGTGTTCATGGAGTCCATTTTGAATTCTATGGAGGTTAGACTGGATTGCATCGCCAGTAACAGGTCCTTGAGATCCGCGGTCGAAGGGGGCGGCGCATCTTGTTGTTCCTCATCAGGCTCCGACTGGGACCGGGTCGACTTTCGGGTGTCGAAGTTTAGTTTAGGCTGTCGCCCGTCCGGCTTCCCCATGGCTGCAAAATGCAAGATCCAGCGTCTATTGCGGCGCTCGTAGCTGTGTGAGGTAGAGAACTCACGCTGCGGTGTAGGCTGTCCCATGGCCAGGATTAAGGCCAGAGTCGAGTAGGGCCGATTGTGAGCCGGACGCGCCCCTCCAGGTCGTAGGTTACATAGGTGGGGGAAGGGGGGCCAGCACCGAAGGTCAGTCGCGTTTCTTCTTCAGGGTCCCTTCACTATCTGTGCTCCTCCACGCCGCGTGTGTTTCGTCGGGCGCTTGGCACATCCACAGGGCATCTGAGTTATGGGGTTCTCAGGGGCTGCACACCGCGCAGTGCGTGGATCTCCGGGACAGCCCAGGCTCCCAATATTATAAGTGTGTGGTGGTGCCTGTTGTCAGCCCCCGGTACTGTTCGCCCTTTCAGGTGGCCGCCGGACACGTTCTCCAACAAGGGGCCCCTCCTGATCCCTCCACGTCGGCTTATGCTTCCAGAAGGGGGCCGATATGTGTCTTAAGGTACCCCAGGCTGGCGCGAGGCAGAGCGGCAGGAGCGCGCTCCTCAGTCCCCGGTCCCTTCGCCCGCCGGGTGGGTCAGTGATAAGTGCGGCGGCGGCGTTGGGGGAAGCCGAGCCACCCGTGTGAAGGGTCGCGCTCAGGGGGCCCCAGCTCGCCCGTTCCTCTCGTGTCTTTAGAGTGGCAGCAGAGGCGTCCTCCCAGCGCTCCCGGTCTTTTTGGCGCTGTACGTGAGACCCCGGCGGCGACCTCCGGGGGGGGGTGTCACCCCTTATCCTCACTCGCAGTCCGGAGTAGGCACTGCGGTGTCTCCGATTCCGCTAATCCCTCCACAGCCAGTCGTTCTCTGCACCACCCCAGATGATCGCAGCGGGATAGTAGCTCTCAGTAGAGCTCGCCGACTCCCTACCTCACCAGGTGCTCCTCGGTCGCTAGTGTCGCTGGTTCCGTCAGGGAAGCCACAATGCGTGCTCAGTAGGCAGATGGCAGCAACCACCTCGGTCGTGCGATCCACGTCCTCCAGCGTACGGGCGTATCAGGGTGCAGCTCCGTCTGCAGAATCAACAGTCCGCCATCTTGTCCACTTCGTCGGTCCACCGGCAGGGTCGTCTAGTGGCACATCCACGCCGATATAGCAGTTTCTGGGCATAACAGTCTAGTCCCTGGCGGGCCAATCCTCCATTACGGTCGTTTTTGGGCAAAGACCGTTGGGGATAACTAGGATTATTGGCGGATTTCAGCCCGAGCTGCAAGAGCCTCTCGGAGGTGCGGCCATCTTGCTTTGCGCCCTCTAGCGCCCCCAGAGGATACTTTATTTCTTGTTCCAAGTTGTGAACTTGCTCAAATCTTCTTTCATATTTCCATTTTAAGACACACACACCTACATTTAAAAAGATTTAACATTATTAAAAAAGGCAGCACAGTTATCGGGCGTTTTCTTGGTGATGGCCAAGGCGTATTCCATGATTTTGAAACAGGAGAGGATACTTTATTTCTTGTTCCAAGTTGTGAACTTGCTCAAATCTTCTTTCATATTTCCATTTTAAGACACACACACACACACCTACATTTAAAAAGATTTAACATTATTAAAAAAGGCAGCACAGTTATCGGGCGTTTTCTTGGTGATGGCCAAGGCGTATTCCATGATTTTGAAACAGGAGACGATACTTTATTTCTTGTTCCAAGTTGTGAACTTGCTCAAATCTTCTTTCATATTTCCATTTTAAGACACACATACACACCTAGATTTAAAAAGATCTAACATTATTAAAAAAGGCAGCACAGTTATCGGGCGTTTTCTTGGTGATGGCCAAGGCGTATTCCATGATTTTGAAACAGGAGAGGATACTTTATTTCTTGTTCCAAGTTGTGAACTTGCTCAAATCTTCTTTCATATTTCCATTTTAAGACACACACACCTACATTTAAAAAGATTTAACATTATTAAAAAAGGCAGCACAGTTATCGGGCGTTTTCTTGGTGATGGCCAAGGCGTCTTCCATGTTTTTGAAACAGGAGAGGATACTTAATTTCTTGTTCCAAGTTGTGAACTTGCTCAAATCTTCTTTCATATTTCCATTTTAAGACACACACACACCTACATTTAAAAAGATCTAACATTATTAAAAAAGGCAGCACAATTATCGGGCGTTTTCTTGGTGATGGCCAAGGCGTCTTCCATCTTTTTCAAACAGGAGAGGATACTTAATTTCTTGTTCCAAGTTGTGAACTTGCTCAAATCTTCTTTCATATTTCCATTTTAAGACACACACACACACCTACATTTAAAAAGATCTAACATTATTAAAAAAGGCAGCACAGTTATCGGGCGTTTTCTTGGTGATGGCCAAGGCGTCTTCCATCTTTTTCAAACAGGAGAGGATACTTAATTTCTTGTTCCAAGTTGTCAACTTGCTCAAATTTTCTTTCATATTTCCATTTTAAGACACACACACACACACACACACCTACATTTAAAAAGATCTAACATTATTAAAAAAGGCAGCACAGTTATCGGGCGTTTTCTTGGTGATGGCCAAGGCGTATTCCATGATTTTGAAACAGGAGAGGATACTTTATTTCTTGTTCCAAGTTGTCAACTTGCTCAAATCTTCTTTCATATTTCCATTTTAAGACGCACACACCTACATTTAAAAAGATCTAACATTATTAAAAAAGGCAGCACAGTTATCGGGCATTTTCTTGGTGATGGCCAAGGCGTCTTCCATGTTTTTGAAACAGGAGAGGATACTTAATTTCTTGTTCCAAGTTGTGAACTTGCTCAAATCGTCTTTCATATTTCCATTTAAGACACACACACACACACCTACATTTAAAAAGATCTAACATTATTAAAAAAGGCAGCACAGTTATCGGGCGTTTTCTTGGTGATGGCCAAGGCGTATTCCATGATTTTGAAACAGGAGAGGATACTTTATTTCTTGTTCCAAGTTGTGAACTTGCTCAAATCTTCTTTCATATTTCCATTTTAAGAGACACACACCTACATTTAAAAAGATTTAACATTATTAAAAAAGGCAGCACAGTTATCGGGCGTTTTCTTGGTGATGGCCAAGGCGTATTACATGATTTTGAAACAGGAGAGGATACTTTATTTCTTGTTCCAAGTTGTGAACTTGCTCAAATCTTCTTTCATATTTCCATTTTAAGACACACACACACACACACCTACATTTAAAAAGATTTAACATTATTAAAAAAGGCAGCACAGTTATCGGGCGTTTTCTTGGTGATGGCCAAGGCGTATTACATGATTTTGAAACAGGAGAGGATACTTTATTTCTTGTTCCAAGTTGTGAACTTGCTCAAATCTTCTTTCATATTTCCATTTTAAGACACACACACACACCTACATTTAAAAAGATCTAACATTATTAAAAAAGGCAGCACAGTTATCAGGCGTTTTCTTGGTGTTGGCCAAGGCGTATTCCATGATTTTGAAACAGGAGAGGATACTTTATTTCTTGTGCCAAGTTGTGAACTTGCTCAAATCTTCTTTCATATTTCCATTTTAAGACACACACACCTACATTTAAAAAGATTTAACATTATTAAAAAAGGCAGCACAGTTATCGGGCGTTTTCTTGGTGATGGCCAAGGCGTCTTCCATGTTTTTGAAACAGGAGAGGATACTTAATTTCTTGTTCCAAGTTGTGAACTTGCTCAAATCTTCTTTCATATTTCCATTTTAAGACACACACACACCTACATTTAAAAAGATCTAACCTTATTAAAAAAGGCAGCATAGTTATCGGACGTTTTCTTGGTGTTGGCCAAGGCGTCTTCCATCTTTTTCAAACAGGAGAGGATACTTAATTTCTTGTTCCAAGTTGTCAACTTGCTCAAATCTTCTTTCATATTTCCATTTTAAGACACACACACACACACCTACATTTAAAAAGATCTAACATTATTAAAAAAGGCAGCACAGTTATCGGGCGTTTTCTTGGTGATGGCCAAGGCGTATTCCATGATTTTGAAACAGGAGAGGATACTTTATTTCTTGTTCCAAGTTGTCAACTTGCTCAAATCTTCTTTCATATTTACATTTTAACACACACACCTACATTTAAAAAGATCTAACATTATTAAAAAAGGCAGCACAGTTATCGGGCGTTTTCTTGGTGATGGCCAAGGCGTCTTCCATGTTTTTGAAACAGGAGAGGATACTTAATTTCTTGTTCCAAGTTGTGAACTTGCTCAAATCTTCTTTCATATTTCCATTTTAAGACACACACACACCTACATTTAAAAAGATCTAACCTTATTAAAAAAGGCAGCATAGTTATCGGACGTTTTCTTGGTGTTGGCCAAGGCGTCTTCCATCTTTTTCAAACAGGAGAGGATACTTAATTTCTTGTTCCAAGTTGTCAACTTGCTCAAATCTTCTTTCATATTTCCATTTTAAGACACACACACACACACCTACATTTAAAAAGATCTAACATTATTAAAAAAGGCAGCACAGTTATCGGGCGTTTTCTTGGTGATGGCCAAGGCGTATTCCATGATTTTGAAACAGGAGAGGATACTTTATTTCTTGTTCCAAGTTGTCAACTTGCTCAAATCTTCTTTCATATTTACATTTTAACACACACACCTACATTTAAAAAGATCTAACATTATTAAAAAAGGCAGCACAGTTATCGGGCGTTTTCTTGGTGATGGCCAAGGCGTCTTCCGTCTTCCATCTTTTTCAAACAGGAGAGGATACTTAATTTCTTGTTCCAAGTTGTGAACTTGCTCAAATCTTCTTTCATATTTCCATTTTAAGACACACACACACACCTACATTTAAAAAGATTTAACATTATTAAAAAAGGCAGCACAGTTATCGGGCGTTTTCTTGGTGATGGCCAAGGCGTCTTCCGTCTTCCATCTTTTTCAAACAGGAGAGGATACTTTATTTCTTGTTCCAAGTTGTCAACTTGCTCAAATCTTCTTTCATATTTACATTTTAACACACACACACACACCTACATTTAAAAAGATCTAACATTATTAAACAAGCATTGGCATAGCCAATAGGTCTCGCCTTTGGGACCTTATAAGTGTTTAGCCATGCAACAATTGTGCTGCTTAACTGACACCTGGTTAAACACATATACGGTCCCAAAGGCGAGACCTATTAGCCAATAGGTCTCGCCTTTGGGGCCTTATAAGTGTTTAGGCAGAGCTATTGGTTTTGCCAATGTTTTTAAGAGCATTGTGGCTGCTGTGCAGCATGTTGAAAAGTTATAATAAAAAAGACTTATAAGCATTTTTGTTACTTTATATATAACTAAGACGACATTATGTACAACTGAATGACCCAATTAAAAAAAGAATAAACACAAGAAAGGTCTTGTCGTTTATTTTGTCGTTGCAATGTTGGCAACTTCTTCCTGCCTATTCTAATGTTGAGGTGGTGCTTAGTGATGCTGAGGTGGTGTTGAGTGATGTTGAGGTGGTGCTTAGTGATGCTGAGTGATGCTGTGGTGGTGCTGAGTGATGCTGTGGTGGTGCTGAGTGATGCTGTGGTGGTGCTGTGGTTGTGTGGTGGTGCTGTGTGGTGCTGTGATGCTGTGGTGGTGCTGAGTGGTGGTGTGGTGGTGCTGAGTGGTGCTGAGTGATGCTGTGGTGGTGCAGAGTGATGCTGTGGTGGTGCAGAGTGATGCTGTTGTGGTGCAGAGTGATGCTGTGGTGGTGCTGAGTGATGCTGTGGTGGTGCTGTGGTGGTGCTGAGGTGGTGCTGTGGTGATGCTGTGGTGGTGCTGAGTGGTGCAGTGATGGTGCTGTGGTGGTGCTGAGTGGTGTTGTGGTGGTGCTTAGTGATGCTGTTGTGGTGCTTAGTGGTGCTGAGTGGTGGTGTGGTGGTGCTGAGTGGTGGTGTGGTGGTGCTGAGTGGGGCTGTTGAGATGCTGAGTGATGCTGTGGTGGTGCTGAGTGATGCTGTGGTGGTGATGTGGTGGTGCTGTGGTGGTGCTGTGGTGGTGCTGAGTGATGCTGTGGTGGTGCTGAGTGATGCTGTTGTGGTGCTGAGTGATGCTGTGGTGGTGCTGAGTGGTGCTGTGGTGGTGCTGAGTGGTGCTGTGGTGGTGCTGAGTGATGCTGTGGTGATGCTGAGTGATGCTGTTGTGGAGCTGTGGTGGTTCTGAGTGATGTGGTGGTGCTGAGTGATGCTGTGGTGGTGCTGAGTGATGCTGTGGTGGTGCTGAGTGATGCTGTGGTGGTGCAGAGTGATGCTGTGGTGGTGCAGAGTGATGCTGTGGTGATGCAGAGTGATGGTGTTGTGCTGCTGAGTAATGCTGTGGTGGTGCTGAGTGGTGTTGTGGTGGTGCTTAGTGATGCTGTTGTGGTGCTTAGTGGTGCTGAGTGGTGGTGTGGTGGTGCTGAGTGGTGGTGTGGTGGTGCTGAGTGGGGCTGTTGAGATGCTGAGTGATGCTGTGGTGGTGCTGAGTGATGCTGTGGTGGTGATGTGGTGGTGCTGTGGTGGTGCTGTGGTAGTGCTGAGTGATGCTGTGGTGGTGCTGAGTGATGCTGTGGTGGTGCTGAGTGATGCTGTGGTGGTGCTGAGTGGTGCTGTGGTGGTGCTGAGTGGTGCTGTGGTGGTGCTGAGTGGTGCTGTGGTGGTGCTGAGTGATGCTGTGGTGATGCTGAGTGATGCTGTGGTGGTGCTGTGGTGGTGCTGAGTGATGTGGTGGTGCTGAGTGATGCTGTGGTGGTGCTGAATGATGCTGTGGTGGTGCTGAGTGATGCTGTGGTGGTGCAGAGTGATGCTGTGGTGGTGCAGAGTGATGCTGTGGTGGTGCAGAGTGATGCTGTGGTGGTGCAGAGTGATGGTGTTGTGCTGCTGAGTAATGCTGTGGTGGTGCTGAGTGGTGTTGTGGTGGTGCTTAGTGATGCTGTTGTGGTGCCGAGTGATGCTGTGGTGGTGCCGAGTGATGCTGTGGTGGTGCCGAGTGATGCTGTGGTTGTGCTGTGGTGGTGCTGAGTGGGGTTGTGGTGATGCTGAGTGATGCTGTGGTGGTGCTGAGTGGTGCTGTGGTGGTGCTGAGTGGTGGTGCTGAGTGGTGGTGCTGATTGGTGGTGCTGAGTGGTGGTGTGGTGGTGCTGAGAGATGCTGTGGTGGTGCTGAGTGGTGGTGCTGAGTGATGCTGTGGTGGTGCTGAGTGGTGTTGTGTTGGTGCTGAGTGATGCTGTGCTGGCTCTGATTGATGCTGTGGTGTTGCCAAGTGAGAGATAGAGTGAAGATATAATGCCCAATTAGAGAGGGTGGTGAGAGAGAAAGAGAGAGAGAGAGAAAGGGTGTACATAGAATAAAGAGTGGAGCGGGATAGAGAGAGGGAAAGAAGGGGAGAGAGAGTGAATGAAGGAGTTTGAAAGAGAAACTGATAAAGGGGTGAGAGAGAATGAAAGGCTAAAAAGATAGAGAGGGGAGAGTTAATTAAGTAGAGAGAGAATTAGAGAGGGGAGAGAGAGAGAAGGAGAGAGACAATAAGAGTGGGGGTGTGGAGTTTAAATAGAGTGAAGAAGTGACGCGGAAAAAGTAACCTTAAATATAGCTTTGTGCTTTGCGCGAATAAATATTTTTTTAAAAACAGTGAGAGACAAAAATACTGGTAATTAGGCTGTGACTCCCAATATAAAACAAATAGCGATATAAGGTGAAATCAACCCACCGAAGCAATATTTCTAACTAGACAAAAAAAAGCTTGCATTTCAATGCTAATCGCGGTTGTTTTTCATGTGACTGTAGTCCAGGGCCCTCAGTTGGTAATGTGAGCTGCTGCTGCGATTGAAACATCAGAGTCCAGAGAGTTAATGAGCCATGACGAGGAAATGAGGAAGAGATAGGAAACAACAGATGGCAGCTGCGCGTGCACGCCATCGTGAACTCAAGCTGGTCGCCAGCCGAAAGCCAGTGTTTGCACTTCCAAAACCCGCTTACTAAAACTCTCGGCCAGACCAGCGCAAGCGCTGGTGCAGGCCGAGACCTAAAAAGCGATATAAAGCGGCCATCACTTTAAGTGGAAGAGCTAATATTGCAATGCATCTTAGTTCCAGGACTATTAGCCAGTATTGGCAATAATGAAGTGGGACAGCCCAGCACAACAATTTCACTGTTTAGGGAATTGGCTAAAAACAATTCCTCACTCAGCACCACACAGGCTCACTCCTTCAGCAAGCATATCAGCAACAACAGAAACTTTAGCGTGCCAAAAACGCATCACAAGCAGCAGGTGGGAAGGACCGTGTGTAAAGTAACTAGTGCTCATGTGAAGCAGTCCAATGCCTTCGATCAAACGGACACTATATAAAGATGCAAGAAACAAAAATAAAGGCATTGGCAAAACTTTGCTAATGCTTTTTTACCTGGGGAGGTGGAAGGGCTGAAACCAATGGCTGGGGGTTTTTGGAAATAAAAAGCAATGACAGGAGGGTGAGGGGTGCGGGAACTAAAAGCAGTGAGGGAAGCATGAAAGCAGAGCAATTTAACACAGGGAAGGGAAGAGGGCACGATTGAAAACTATGACGTAAAGGCCGAAAGGTTAGAAAGCAACAACAAATAAAGAATGGCGAAATCAGCCAGATTGAAAACTCACCAAGAGCACTCTGTAATATCACATGGTGTGGCTCTGTTGGTGTTCCTTATGGTCGCCATATCTGTATGATTATATACCCAGATTGCAGGGCCCATGGAAATGGGATTAGCCTACATGAGATGCAGTCGTGAAACACCGGTCGCCATGTTAGTATGTTAGGAGAAGTATTTTGCCGGAGTCAAGGAACAATCACGTTAATTTTTGATGTGTCTTGATCCGTGATGCAGGACACGGTTTCAAGTAATTGTATGCAAAAAAATACAATATTAGAAATTCCAAATTATAAAATGAGCTCGCTAACAGAAAAACACGAGATGCAAAAACTACCCATATATTAAGTAAACAAAGGTCTTGCTTATGGGCAAGGTATTGCCTTTGGCAATTGGGTTGAAGTGATGAACGCCAGGGCAGGTGGGAGTGATGAACGGGAGGGCAGGTGGGAGTGATGATCGGGAGGGCAGGTGGGAGTGATGATCGGGAGGGCTCTAATGTCATAAGAGATGCTAAAACAAAATAAAGTGTGCAAGAAGCAACTCAAAGAGGCAAACGTTTGAAAATGGTGATTATTTTGGCATACTAGCTCCTTACTTACACAACTAAGTGGAAGCTCTGAAGGGTACCCGCTGAAACATGCCCCCAACACTTGTGATTGTACCGAAGTAGGCTGCTTTGTAATAATAATTAAAAAATCATTTGCAATAATATTTTGAAAGTACTTATTCTTTAAGTAGAGCACGCCTACATCCAACGTGCTTTGCGGGTACATTTACACGCACGACTAAAAACAATTAAAATGTTGATATATCTTGTGAAGTTCCTCTCCCCGTGTCCCTAAACGGGAACGCACTCATGAGACGACAGAGGTCAGTTCCTGGTCACCGTTTGGACTTCCCCCCTCCCTCAGCACAGTGTAGAGATCGGAGGTACCTTCTCCTGCGTGGACGGCGAGACCGGTGTAATTTCTCTCTTTTTTTAAGCCGTGCCCGAACGCCCCAGTAAACTAAAATAGACATTGAAGAAAGATGAAGAAAAAAAACAATAAATAAAAAAAACACAACAGCAAGCGCAGAGCAAGGAAGAAGGAAAGATAGAACCCCCACCAGGCCGCTATCTGCACAGAAAGCAATGGTAACAAGCGCGCGCCTCGCGCGGCAGCAGGGGGAGGGGGCCTGCGCGATTCCCTTGCGGGAGCGTGCAGCAAGGCGCGATGATTGCGACCATATGGCGCCACCATATGGCGCCGCGCGCTCCCGCAAGGGAATCGCCAGACGTGCACGCGTTGCCATTGCAAGCAATGCAACGCGTGGACGTTTTTGCCCCGAAAGCTGTGCCGATCGCTAAAGGTCTCTCCTATGCAGCGCAGGCGAGACCTAAAAAGGCAGCACAGTTATCGGGCGTTTTCTTGGTGATGGCCAAGGCGTCTTCCATCTTTTTCAAACAGGAGAGGATACCTAATTTCTTGTTCCAAGTTGTGAACTTGCTCAAATCTTCTTTCATATTTCCATTTTAAGACACACACACACACACCTACATTTAAAAGATCTAACATTATTAAAAAAGGCAGCACAGTTATCGGGCGTTTTCTTGGTGATGGCCAAGGCGTCTTCCATGTTTTTGAAACAGGAGAGGATACTTAATTTCTTGTTCCAAGTTGTGAACTTGCTCAAATCTTCTTTCATATTTCCATTTTAACACACACACACCTACATTTAAAAAGATCTAACATTATTAAAAAAGGCAGCACAGTTATCGGGCGTTTTCTTGGTGATGGCCAAGGCGTATTCCATGATTTTGAAACAGAAGAGGATACTTTATTTCTTGTTCCAAGTTGTGAACTTTCTCAAATCTTCTTTCAATTTCCATTTTAAGACACACACACCTACATTTAAAAAGATTTAACATTATTAAAAAAGGCAGCACAGTTATCGGGCGTTTTCTTGGTGATGGCCAAGGCGTATTCCATGATTTTGAAACAGGAGAGGATACTTTATTTCTTGTTCCAAGTTGTGAACTTGCTCAAATCTTCTTTCATATTTCCATTTTAAGACACACACACACACCTACATTTAAAAAGATTTAACATTATTAAAAAAGGCAGCACAGTTATCGGGCGTTTTCTTGGTGATGGCCAAGGCGTATTCCATGATTTTGAAACAGGAGAGGATACTTTATTTCTTGTTCCAAGTTGTCAACTTGCTCAAATCTTCTTTCATATTTACATTTTAACACACACACACCTACATTTAAAAAGATCTAACATTATTAAAAAAGGCAGCACAGTTATCGGGCGTTTTCTTGGTGATGGCCAAGGCGTCTTCCATCTTTTTCAAACAGGAGAGGATACTTAATTTCTTGTTCCAAGTTGTGAACTTGCTCAAATCTTCTTTCATATTTCCATTTTAAGATACACACACACACCTACATTTAAAAAGATCTAACATTATTTAAAAAGGCAGCACAGTTATCGGGCGTTTTCTTGGTGATGGCCAAGGCGTATTCCATGATTTTGAAACAGGAGAGGATACTTTATTTCTTGTTCCAAGTTGTCAACTTGCTCAAATCTTCTTTCATATTTACATTTTAACACACACAGACACACACATATATACACATCATCATCGGCTCACTGGCTGGCATTAATATAAGTATCTTAAAAAATAGCACCAGTAAGAGTTGACGACGGCGGAGGACTCCTGAACCTCGACGTCGATGGACTGACGGAGGGGTACCTGCCTTCAACGCCGAACGTCGAGCTGACGACGGCGGGGGACTTCTACTCCTCAACGCCAATCGACCAGTACGTCTCATGTTTGAGACATCTGTGTAATGAGCTGGAAATCCAAAGATCCTACAGGAAACAGAGAGAAGGCTCTTCCTCCTTGATGCCGATCATCGCCGCGACGACGGCGGAGGGCTACTGATCCTCGACGCCGAGTTCACGACGGCGGAGGACTTCCGCTCCTCGACGCCGATCGTCGCCATCAAAAGCGCATTCCCCCTTGTCCCTGGACGGTGGAATCTGGATGCGAAGGCGTGGCATTTTTTGTTTTTGTCGTCTGTGAACAGGTCTATTGACGGACGACCCCACTGCTGGAAAATATCTGCCACCACCCCGTCGTGTAGCACCCAGTCTGGCTGATCTTCGAAGTGCCGACTGAGAGCGTCTGCTCTTACGTTCTGCTCTCCCGGACGGTGCACCGCCACTATGGAGAGGTTCCGAGCCAGAAGCCAGTGCCAGATCGTTTGAGCCTCCAGGGAGAGAGGGCGAGAGCGCGTACCACCCTGTTTGTTTAGATAATACATGGTGGTTGTGTTGTATGTTTGGATCAGGATTGAGTCGGATGTGATCGACGGCCAAAAAGCTTTCAGAGCAAGATGGACTGCCCGCAACTCCAACATGTTTATGTGGTAGGACTGCTTTTTCTAGCAGGAGAGGATACTTATTTCCATACACACACACATATATAACACAGAGACACACACACATATATACATCATCATAGTCTACGTCAGCGTGATGCCAGCTACGTTTGCTAATCAGTGAATCATAAACAATTGTCTTTTATATGATTTTTTCAGATATTAAAACATTTTGCAAAGAAATTAGATTTGTGGTATTGAGAGTTAAAATGTTATTCTACAGATGTCTGCTCTTGATACATTGCAAAACAAAATCATATAAAAAAAATGACTTAAAAAAACATTTAGGCACTTCAAAGTCTTACAACCAGTCATATTTTTCTAAAATTACTTTCAAAACTGACTGATTAATATTGAAAAACTTTAAGTTTCCAAAAATATCCAATGAACGCCAGTATTTGTCGGACAAAGAACAGTTTCCATTTTCTCATAAGGTGCCTGTAGAGTATAAAATGTGATCATGAAAAGAAGAATCATTACTTAAAAAATAGGTACCCTTGAAAAGATTACCTTTCACGCTCGACTTATAAGGCCTCAACATGTCGAGCTTATAAGTTCTACGTAATGGGAGGTTGCTAGCATTGAGTCATTGTACATGCTTCCCTTGCATTTCGGCAATACGGTACAGTCCAGTAAAGTTATGCTCCAAAATGCCTCCTTTTCTCGTTGTTCGCCTGCAATTTTTCAGAAGCACTAACTCTCCTTCTCTGAAGGTGCACGACTTATCTTTCTTGGAAACTCTCCTTTTAAATTTTTCTTTCTGTTTTTCCTGGGCAACCTCAAAATTCTGATTTGTCTGCTTCTGCAACTCTTCTTTTCTAATTTTCTTGTCTGCGATAATGCCTGCATATAAGTTTTCAGTTGGTAGTACAAACTCAAGCTAATAAAAGAAACATAAAACTCAATCATGTGGCTTCGATCGTAAAGCAAACATGGTCCATCTATAAATCCCAGTCGTTCTGATGCTCATTCACATACTTGGACAACGTGCTCAAGTTGGACAGGCTTCACTTCTAAATCTATTTGCACAATAGTGCAGTTCTCTGTTCTTCAATCGCTGGTGAGTTGTTTTAGGCATGGGCTTCTAAGAATGAATTAAACCTTTTAGGAAAAGTAAAATTATCAAGTTATTGTTGGTTTTGGTGCATCTCAAATAGGCAATCTTCCTGCCAGAAAGCAAGTCACCATGTTGGCAACACGTCACTGGCCTCTTCATACTTTAAAATAGTTTGTAAAACCACCACCAGCTTTTTGTCTTGGGCTACTACTGAAATACCCATTTCTTGCTCTAGTCTGCAACAGATTATTTTTCTAAATGGGTTGAGGCGTCTCCTCTGAAATCAAAAACTGCAGCCGATGTTGCTTCCAGACTGTTGCAAATGTACATACGCCATCAAAGTCCAAAAAGTGTTCTTTCAGATCAAGGCCGGGAGTTTGTGAATGAAGTGAGTGACCAATCTTGGCCTAACATTTTGATAATGCAAGGATGATATTTTCTATTTTCCTTGCCAAATATATAGATATTAAGGTTTATAATACCATTATGGAAGTATCATTACCAGCATGCAAAAAACACCACAATTGTAGCTGTCCTGTTGCTTTTGGTTAGATTCTACCACTAACTGCCATAGCTCATAGTCGGTACGCTTCAATGCCTGTAGGAAAGCCCTTCAGAGACATACGAAATGGTTACTACAGAAGTTGGTGCCAGTCTACACGATTTGTGTTTTAATGTAAGTGACCATCTGCTCAATGTCCTACCCCACTCTACTTCATTGAACGTTTATTTTGTGTAAGCGCATTGCTCCGTTGCTGATCCTCATTCTTAAAACTTGAAGTCTGTTTTTACTTATTTGTATCTTGTGCAACTTCCTCGCTCTTATCTATTTAATGCGCTCTAATCCCTCCGGGTCTAGCCAGCGCTATATTAAACTTCTTAAAGAAATTAAATAACAAAGTCTCCCACCTGGCACTTAATGTTCCCCTGGGTGATGTGGAAGGGCCGCGCCACGTGGCCTTTCCATGCGCAGGCCTTGCTGCTGAAGCCTCGTGGTCGACTCCCCACCCTCTGTGTCTTGGCAATCACTTAATCTCCCCGTGGCACTTAATCTCCCCCAGTAGCACTCTGTTGTTGCTGTAATTGACAGCATTTATCTTTCTTTTGTGTGCATCACAATACACATCGTGTTATTTTAAATTAATGGAATACTCCTATTTTTAATAATTTTAAATGCAATACTGCAATTCTGTTCCCCTTGGTTGATGTTGAGGGGACTGCGCCACGTGGCCTTTCCACGCGTAGGCCTCGGCGCTGAAGCGGGCTGCCAGTGTTTGAAATGTGAATAATGTTATTAATTTTTTTACATGCGCGACAATCGATGGTAAAACGCGCCACGTTGCCTTCCCATGCGTAGTCTTGTTACTTGTACACATCGAATATTGCGGTTTCTCGACACAGTTTGCATGTGAAAGGCGAATGCGGGAAAATATTAGGCTACGTTTGTGGTTTGGCGAATCTGCCTCCCCCTTCCAGAAATAGATTAATTTCTTCCATCGGCCGTTAGTGCGGGTGATCTGGAAGGGGCGCGCCACGTGGCCTTTTCATGCGCAGGCCTTGCTGCTGAAGCCTCGTGGTCGACTCCCCACCCTCTGTGTCTTGGCAATCACTTAATCTCCCCGTGGCACTTAATCTCCCCCAGTAGCACTCTGTTGTTGCTGTAATTGACAGCATTTATCTTTCTTTTGTGTGCATCATTTACCACAGTCATTGAAGTATGTTTTTAAATGTATCTCGCCCTCCTTTTCTGGGAAAATCACTTAATCTCCCCCAGGCTGATTGTGAAGTGCTGCGCCACGTGGCAGTCCCTCGTTTAAAGTTCGTGGGCGGAGTGAGGGGTGAAGGCGGGGGGGGGGACAGTTGTTATAGTATTGGTGTATTCACTCACATATATAGTTATTTATGGCTTTGTAATATACTGTGAGCATGTAAAATTAGGTACTTACATTATTATCCTTATTTTAAATAGAAATGGATGCCACTAAGTACCAAGAGCTTCTGGATTATGTAAGCCGTAATGTGTATCCCGAAGGTTTCAGTAAAGTCCACAAGCATGTATTGCGTAGACTGTCTAAAAAATTCAGCAAACTATTGTTATTGTATGGTGTCCCTGTCCATACCCCACTTCAAACCGGTTGCAGGGGCCCTCAGCCCCTGATCTTGCACGAAACTAAACAAACGGAAAGGGGTGTGACCACCCCTCTCTAAAGACCCTCCCATAGGTGGGTCCCCAGAGTATGTCCAACCCCCTATCTTAGTACAAGTATGGGACCCCAGTCCTTAGGACTTCAGATTACACCTGGACGAAGCTCTGCACCATATATCCTGTAAGTTCGACATTCTATTTCGACTAGAAGACGGAAGAATCTCCCTTGGGGTCAAGGAGTGACTCCCCAGTTCAAACGGTCACTTAATTTTGCCATGGATGAGTATGTCCCATTACTTAAAAAATAGGTACCCTTGAATAGATTACCTTTCACGCTCGACTTATAAGGCCTCAACATGTCGAGATTATAAGTTGTACGTAAAGGAAGGTTGCTAGCATTGAATAACTTTACATGTTTTTCTAATTAGGCAACTTGCTTTCTAGATATAAAATATAGGTCCGGAATAAATGACTACGTTTCAGACACATTGATTCACAGGTGTACGCTCAGGGCCCGCCCTAAATCGGATTGACCGGAACAGCACCTTGGGCAGAAAGAAAATGTGGTGTTTGTTGAGGGGGCGGGAGGGCCATTATGGTGTGACAGCAGGAGGTGTGAGTAAGATGGGAGGAGGGCAGGAAGTTGATGGGGTGGTAACAATTACGCTGAGGTACATTAAGGGATGATTACAAAGTCTATAAGGGAACCCCATTGAGAACAAGTGGGATGGGTGAGATGCTGTTTGTATGACATTAAGTCAGGCAGCTCCCTGCTGCGCCCCTCGCAATATTGTTGTCCTTGGCTTGTCCCAACTCGCCTAACATATATACACACACATAGGTACAAGTATATTATACTCTTAATAACTCCATTCTCACCATCTGCCTCCAAATATACTAACAATAGAGTCGATTCCCATGCACAATATCATTAAAAGGAGGAGACAGCCTTACCACGTGACTAAATAGACTTCTTCAAAGAAAAACAACTTGCAAACATCCCAACACAACACGAGATGGCAGGACTATGGAAACCATGTGAATCTACAGCACTACCTGCCAAGAAGAAATGCTTACTGCGTAAGTGACATTTTCCATCTGTAAGATGTAAGATCTGTCAGTAGTAAAGAAACATGTTCTCAGTGAAGTGAAATGAGTTATTCTGATACATTTAAACTATTTTCACAACTTGTTTACTGTTCTATCAGTGTTTGTGGTCCTCACGTTTAATATTTTGAGCTACACTGCAACTATTTTTACAACTTCTTTACTGTAATATCGACGTTTGTGGTGCTCACATAAAATATTTTGTTATACATTGAAACTATTTAAAAAACTTCTTTACTGTAATATCAGTGTTTGAGGTGCTCACAGAAAATAAATGTGATACATTGAAACTATTTTTACAACTTCTTTACTGTAATATCGGCGTATGTGGTGCTTTCTATGAAATGTATTTAATATTTATTTTGGAAATGAAGGAACAAAGTTTGAACTTGAGTGGAAATTATTTTGAAAACATTCAATAAATAAATACGGTGTCACTATGCATTGTGTCAAGTGCTTTATTTAAGATATGCAGGAATATGGTCCCTTTCATTGTCATGACGCACAAAGCCAGACAAGAATGAACAGTGCAACTCAAGGGCGGGTACACTCAAGGTGGTGTATAATGTGCAATATCTGTTGGCGGTACCACCACACACAGAGTGGGCAAGGGCAGATGAAATGATGGATTGTATGTGCTTGGACTATGAGGAGAATACACTGGAGGAGGACCAGGTCAAGTGCAGAGATTTAATAGATAAGGCATAGCAAAGGAGGTGGCAACAAGGGGCAGGAAGGTCCATGAGTGGTGGAGGCTGGGTTTCTTAATCCGTGTCCTACCTACTGTGTTGCAAGCTTAAGACACAGTGACGACCAGAACCCTTACTTTGCCTCCCCCATTACGTTGTCAATTAGGGTGGAGGGAGGGAATGGAAAGGAGTAAACTACATGTCTACAGATGTACTGGTATGTTCAGGACACTGGATCAAGCACTGAAGAACCAAGGTCAGATATAAAAGAAGATACACAAAAGAAGCCTGCACAAAAGAAGATACACAAAAGAAGGCTGCACAAAAAGGACGGCGGATCTTGTACACAAACTGGTATGTCAGTAAAAGAACAACAAGGCTAAGAACACTGGAACGAACGGACGCTACGCTGTGGAACAGATTGCGATGAGAGGTAGAAAGATACTGTAAAAAAAGCGGAGTTCAAATAAAGAAAAGGTGAAAAAGATATCATACATGATGACAAAGACACTGGGGTAACACTCTGTTGTCCAACACAGAAAAGATCGTGCAGAAATTATATGTTAGAATGTTTAAGGAGCTGCAAAGGGGGTACACAAACACCACCACCCTAGTCAACACACACTGCCAACCTAGAATAGGCCTGCATAAGCTCCCTTTTAACTTAGGGGGTACACAAAACTACGGGGAGCAGAAATACTATCTGCTCCCCATCACCGCCAGCCAAACCCTAGTCCACGCACACTGCCAACCTACATTCGGCCTGTATAAGCTCCCTTCTGACTTAGGGGGTACACAAAACTACGGGGAGCAGAAATACTATCTGCTCCCCATCACCGCCAGCCAAACCCTAGTCCACGCACACTGCCAACCTACATTCGGCCTGTATAAGCTCCCTTCTGACTTAGGGGGTACACAAAACTACAGGGAGCAGAAGTACTATCTGCTCCCCATCACCGCCAGCCAAACCCTAGTCCACGCACACTGCCAACCTACATTCGGCCTGTATAAGCTCCCTTCTGACTTAGGGGGTACACAAAACTACGGGGAGCAGAAGTACTATCTGCTCCCCATCACCGCCAGCCAAACCCTAGTCTACACACACTGCCAACCTAGAATAGGCCTGCATAAGCTCCCTTTTGACTTAGGGGTTACACAAAACTACGGGGAGCAGAAATACTATCTGCTCCCCATCACCGCCAGCCAAACCCTAGTCCACGCACACTGCCAACCTACATTCGGCCTGTATAAGCTCCCTTCTGACTTAGGGGGTATACAAAACTACGGGGAGCAGAAGTACTATCTGCTCCCCATCACCGCCAGCCAAACCCTAGTCCACGCACACTGCTAACCTACATTCGGCCTGTATAAGCTCCCTTCTGACTTAGGGGGTACACAAAACTACGGGGAGCAGAAGTACTATCTGCTCCCCATCACCGCCAGCCAAACCCTAGTCAACACACACTGCCAACCAAGAATAGGCCTGTATAAGCTCCCGTCTGACATAGGGGGTACACAGACCAACGGAGAGCAGAAATACTATCTGCTCCCCATCACCGCCAGCCAAACCGTAGTCAACGCACACTGCCAACCAAGAATAGGCCTGTATAAGCTCCCGTCTGACATAGGGGGTACACAAACCTACGGGGAGCAGAAGTACTATCTGCTCCCCATCACCGCCAGCCAAACCCTAGTCAACGCACACTGCCAACCTAGAATAGGCCTGTATAAGCTCCCTTCTGACTTAGGGGGTACACAAAACTACGGGGAGCAGAAATACTATCTGCTCCCCATCACCGGCAGCCAAAGCCTACTCAACGCACACTGCCAACCTACATTCGGCCTGTATAAGCTCCCTTCTGACTTAGGGGGTACACAAAACTACGAGGAGCAGAAATACTATCTGCTCCCCATCACCGCCAGCCAAACCCTAGTCCACGCACACTGCCAACCTACAATCGGCCTGTATAAGCTCCCTTGTGACTTAGGGGGTACACAAAACTACAGGGAGCAGAAATACTATCTGCTCCCCATCACCGCCAGCCAAACCCTAGTCCACGCACCCTGCCAACCTAGAATAGGCCTGTATAAGCTCCCTTCTGCCTTAGGGGGTACACAAAACTACGAGGAGCAGAAATACTATCTGCTCCCCATCACCGCCAGCCAAACCCTAGTCAACGCATACTGCCAACCTACAATCGGCCTGTATAAGCTCCCTTTAGACTTGGGGGGTACACAAAACTACAGGGAGCAGAAATACTATCTGCTCCCCATCAACGCCAGCCAAACCCTAGTCCACGCACACTGCCAACCTACAATCGGCCTGTATAAGCTCCCTTTACACTTAGGGGGTACACAAAACTACAGGGAGCAGAAATACTATCTGCTATCCATCACCGCCAGCCAAACCCTAGTCCACGCACACTGCCAACCTAGAATAGGCCTGTATAAGCTCCCGTCTGACATAGCCTGTATTAACTCCTCTCTGACGAAATAGGTACACAGACCAACACGGGACAGGAAAAAGCTAGAACACCTGTATTTTAATATCATTTTATATCATATGATATATATATATATATGTATATGCATATAAATCTATTTATTAACACATATATGTGTGTATATTTATAAAAAAATTATATATTATAAATTAAAAACACAAAAAACTTGTTTTGACAACATTTAAATACTTCAAACACAAGGATTATGTAAATATGTGAAAAAAAAAAAAAAAATTCCTTTCAAACATGCATATGCCATGTTACCAAAATTAATTCAATTTATTGAAAATCATTGCTTCTTATACATGTTGACCAATACACTATTGTCTCAAGTTCTTTCACAACACTTCTGTATTCATTAGTCCTTGCATTTCTTTATATAATTGCTGGATATACAATTTATGACTCTATACGCATGCGACAACATTTCACTGTGAGGTGCAGTGAGACAGCGCTGACGCGTGTATGGGGAGCACAGACAGATAGGGGAGCAGCAGCAGACAGACAGAACCTGTCTATATCTGCTCCCCCGTGACGTAGGGGGGTACACAGATCGACGGGGGTACACAGATGGATAGAACACCGGCATTGCTTTTCCACATGGGGAGCTGCTAAGATGCAGCTCCCCGTGTGGAAAAGCAATAGGCTTTGGTTTTGGAAGAGAGAGCAGGTTTCCTGCTCTCTCTTCCAAAACCAAAGCAGTTTGCTATGACAGGACGGGAGCCGCGAGGCTCCCGTCCTGTCATAGCAAACTACAGTGTCCCGGGGTAGGCACCCCGGGACACTGCAGGAGCCGGCCCTGGGGGTGGTGGTCCCCAGGGCCATCAAGGGCTCCAGGAGGGGGGCCACGTGGCCCCCCTCCCAACCAATGCACAGCCCCGGGGAGGTGGTGGTCCTCGGGGCGTGTGGGGGCTCGAGCCCCCCCACACAGGTAATTTATTTTTTTAAAAGAAGCCCCGGGGGTGGCGGTCCCGGGGCTGCGGGAGGGCTGAGAGCCCTCCCGCACCATTTTGTTTAAAGCCCCGGGGGGTGGCGGTCCCCGGGGCTTGGGGGGGCCTTAGAGGCCCCCCCATATAATTATTAATGATCCCCCGCATGCCCCCGGGACTTGGCCCACCCGGGGGCCAATTAACCACGAAACGCGGGAGCCCGCGCTTCGTTTTTTTTTTTTTATCGGCAGGATCCGCGCACCGAGCGCGTTTTTAATTTTTTTTATTTTGGCCCTGGGGGTCTTTGTAGGACCCCGACCCCCTGAGCAGGCCTAGGGGGTCAGGGTGTTTCTACCCTGCCCCCCTTTTTGCGTTTTGCGCAGTTGTTTTACTGCATTCTTGTTCCTCGGTTCTACCGAGGAACAAGATGGCTGCCAACACTTCCTGGTTTGGAGTGTTGACAGCCAATTAGCATGCAGCTCGTGATCGGGAGGGTGCGCGGATCCACCGCGGCCATAGATATCGAAACTTTTATTTTGGATTTTCTCAGCAACTACTGAACGGATTTACACCATTTTTAAAAAGGGTGCTTTCTGAACCAAGCACTACCTTTTTGCCAAATTTGGTGTAATTCCGTTCAGCAGTTTTGGCTGTAGCCTTGCATAAAGTTTCCTATGGTAAATTGATTTTTTCACTCTTATTTTTTGAATTTCTCCGCAACTACTGCCCGGATTTACACCATTTAAAAAAAAGGTCGCTTTCTGGACCAAGCGCTACCTTTTTGCAAAATTTGGTGTAATTGCGTTCAGCAGTTCGGGCTGTAGCCGTGGCTAAAATTTCCTATGCGAATTAACATGGAGAAAACACGTTTTGGGACCCCCCTTTTTTCTCGGCCCCCGCTTGATGAATCACCCCGAAACTTTCAAGACAGGAGCGGACCGGAGCACCCCACTGGTTTTGAAAAATTCGCGATGATTAGTCAAACGACGCCAAAGTTATTGGGAATAGAATGTTATGAATTTCCTATGGATAATAGGTCCTAACTAAAACTATCTACTGGCGACCGCCAGTAGATAATATATATATATATATATACCGAGATTCTCGTGACCACATACATTACAGGGATTTAGGGCTCTAAACCCTGGTTTAATGAACAATGCAAGGGTCATTTAATTTCTAACTTTATCAAGGTTGTCATGCTGCTATGTTTGCATTATGCAATTCCACTGTTGGCTACTACGGTGGCACTTTCACACTGTTTTTAATTTTAATTTTTGCACTTATTATCACTTTCACTACTGCATGGGCATTGCACTAACCGTAAAAAGAGCATTTCATACCATACAAGATACATAAGGTATTTAACAGACTGTCTATTGAATAACATAGCCTGGGACCGTCATGTGTTACGTTGTGACTGACGAGGTTTAGGTTTTAGAATATATAAATATTGGGCTTTTTTGATATGTGTTTTTAACTAAACTTTTACCAGTCAAAGTATTAATTATATTAATTATATTTATATATATATATTCTTTGATATTTCTTTAGACGTCTAACACTTCTTGCTTGGTCATTTTCAACAAAAGATACAATTGATGTAATGATATTTTATGCAGGATTGAGAAGTGATCAAGTTATATACCATGTCACTGTGTTGGAAATGTTTCTTCAATGTCTATGGCTTGGCTAGCACATGTGTTTTTAATTATTGAGCACTTATCACTTTAAAAACAAGGCGGTAACGCGTACCCAATGTCATGTGATCAAGGCCTGTAGTGGGCTGAAACGCGTTGTGGCAGGACTTGCATCCTGAAATAAATTACCTTTCAGCACATTTGGTGGTCCGTTCCGTTTGTTCGAAGCATCGGAGGAGTAGCGGAATTAATGGATATATATATATATATATACATATACATACACACACACACGCTGTGTCCAATGTTCTGGATTGTACAGAACAGACAGAGAAGCTGGGCAGGAGGAGAAATAGGACGTGTCCTTGGAGCTGTGCTGTTGGTATTTCTACAACCGAATAAACTACTTGGAAAAGCAATTCTTCTGACGGAATTTACTCAACAAATTTGGCGACGAGGATGGGATACGAACCCACACGTGCAAAGCACAATGGATTAGCAGAGGTGTAGAGTGTGTTAGAGAACAATGGGTTGACTGTGAAAGCACAAAGAAGGTTTTGAATGCAAAAAAGGTTCTGGTAATCCCACTTTTGCTAAGGGGGATTGGGTCAAAGTCAAGCTTCCTTGGTTAGGAAGGGCAATCGTCAATGCTGTCCGTCTTAGTGATGGAAAGGTTTGGAATCTCAAAAGAATTGTTCCTCAAAGGTGATTGCAATTTGTATTCTGGAAGTGATGGTTGTTCCAGTGGTTATGTTCTGGATTTTGACAATTACTTTGCACCTAAAGTGTGTATAGGGATTGTTAAGGTCAAATTTTTCCAAAAGAAGCAGGAGCCGGGGGAGTTGGTGGATGAGGACGTAGCGGCTCTGAGGAAACTGGCAAGTGATTGCAAATTTGATCATCTTCAGAAGCAGTTTATTCGAGATCAGGTTGTAATGCACACTGCAGATACTGCCATTCAGGAAAGGCTGTGGATAAATGGAGATGCACACCTTAAGGATATTTTAGCAATTGTTAGGAAGGCGGAACTCTCAAGTCGCAGCGCAAAGGTAGTTAAGGCAGATCCTAGGGGTGGTGCTGAAGAAACTATATGTAAATTAACAAATTGTATAACAAGAACAAAAAGGAAAATACTAAATCATTTGAACCTAGTAAGAAAAGTAGCACAAAATCACCATCCTTTGCTAAGAAGGAAGGTTTAAAATGCTATTGATGTGACAGTAGTTCACATCTTGCCTCGAATAAGTTCTGTCCAGCGCTCAAGCAAAAATTCTCTGCCTGTGGTGTGATAGGACATTTTTATAAAGTGTGTAAGACAAAAAAGGTTTTCAGATCAAGTGTGTAGAGGAACCTGTTTCTAGTGAAGATGAGGATTAGGTAGAGACAGTCATGCATTGCAACATTCAAGATATGTTTGTGTTGAACCATCAGACACTGCTGTGGAAGTTAAAAAGAAACCTATTTGCACTATGTCTATTGGTGGTGTTAAGGTAGACGTACGCCGATTCTGGGTCTCCCTTTACTATTATTAACGAGGAGGTGTGGAATTCAAAATTTGTATCTAAGATCACAAATACGTTTCTTGAACCTGATATTAATCCTGAGGGGTGCTCAGGGGAGAGGATAGATTTGGTTGGTTTCAGGGAATTCGTTTTTAAATTTAAGAACAGAGAGTCTATTGTAAAACTCTATGTTTCTAAAAAAGGACCTTCAGTTTTAGGCTGGAAGGATCAAGGTGATTTACATATCATTTTAAATCCTAATAGTCCAGATCCAGTTCTGATTGTGGATGAAAGCACTACCTTGAGCGATGAAATCCTTAAAAGATTTCCCAAGGTATTCTGTGGGAATATTGGCCAATTGAAAGGGTTTGAACATCGTATTGTGTTGAAGAAGGGTGCGTGTCCCAAGGTACACAAGGCCTGGAATATTCCCATTATCGTGAGAGAAGTGGAGAAAGAATTAGACAAATTGATCAAGACAGACATCATAGAACCAATAGAGTCTTCCAAATGGATTTCTCCGGTGGTAGTCGCAAGGCGCAGTAATGGAAAGATTAGACTCTGCATTGATTTACGCCACGTGAACAACAATATAGTTGTCGACAAGTTTCCCCTTCTCAAGATTTCTGAAATGCTAGCATTAGTCAGGGACGCCAAATGGTTCTCCAAAATTGACTTATCAGCTGTGTATCATCAGATTCCTTTGGCTGAAGAAAATAAGCGCTACACAGCTTTATTACTCCCATAGGGTGTTTCCAATACATGAGAATGCCCTTTGGGTTGGCGTCAGCTGCTGCGATCTTCCAGAGGCTGATGTATCAGTTATTTGGGAAACATCCAAAAGTCAAGTGTTTTCAAGATGACATTCTTCTCTTTGGAAAAGATAGGACAGGAACATGATGTTTTAGCAGAGGTGTTGAGTTAGAGAACAATGGGTTGACTGTGGAGCATGGGAAGTGTAAACTTGCTGTGTGCTCTGTGACCTATTTAGGTCATGTACTGTGCAGTGATGGTGTTACTACAAAACCTAAACTTGTGGAGGCAGTCCAAAATGCTCCACACATTGCGTATGTGTCATGTGCATTGTCTCCAACGGAAGAAAATGTTCGGTTATCAAGAAGGAAACTCTAGCGTGTGTGTGTGTGTGTGTGGGCATTAGAGCACTTCCGAACATTTGTATGGGGTAAAGCATGCACAGTACGCAGTGACCACAAACCTTTGGTCAAATTGGTAACAACAGAAGGACTCTATAACGCATTGGCGGAAATAGCAAGGTTGTCCATGCGCTTACAAGACTTTATTTATACTGTGGTGCACGTGCCGGGGAAGAGCAATGTGTAGGCTGATTTTTATTCACGTATGCCCACACCCATTCAGGAATGTAGTAAGGATGAATGGGAGGACTTACACATTGCATTTATCGATGGCCAAGGTGCTCCTAGTTTTCAGGAAGAGGTGTAGAGGAAAGAGTATACTGCAAATGCCGTTCTTCAGCAACTAATTGTTGTGGTTGAGCATGGTTGGCCTCAAAAGGGCGGTGTGGATGAAAGGTTGAAAGATTTTTGGGAGGTTAGAAATGAACTTTCTCTGAATTATGATATGGTTTTCAGGGATGAGAGAGTTGTAACTCCATCTGCCTTAAGAGATGATGTCATTAAAATGTATCATGAAGGACATTTAGGGATTGTGAAAACGAAACAGAGAGCAAAAAAGTGGTTTTGGTGGCCCGGAATGGATTTATAGACTAAAAGGCTAGTGAGAAATTGTCTGTGGTGCGCTAACGCAGACAAGTCTCTCAAAACCCTGAGACCTAATATGTGCGAGGCTATCATTCCAAAAAAACCTTGGCATACTGTGGTGGTAGACATCATGGGCCCTGTAGGTTCTCCATCCAAGTATGTTATTTGCATGATTGACTTTTTCTCTGGATGGCCGGTTGTTAAGGTGGTGGACAGTGACAGTTCTGCAGAGGTTTTGCGGTTCTTTGATGACACTTTTGTGGATGAAGGTTTGCCTGTCCAAATGATAAATGATAATGGAGTTCAGTTTTTGTCCAATTTGGCGAAGGATTACTTCAAAAGAGTGGGTGTCAAACACAGGACCACCTCTCTGTACAATCCTAGCGGGAATGGAATGATCGAGAAGTTCAACAGAGTTTTGGAAGCTGCCATCCAAATGGCAACTAAGAATAGTGTAGACTAGGAGGTACAAGTTCACAAAGTGGTGTGGACATACAGAACCACCTTTCATGAGGCTCTAGGAGCATCCCCTTTTGAAGTCATGAGAGGTAGGAGTGCCAGGACCAAATGTAATCCTGAGTGGCTTCTAAAAGGTACAGAGTTTAAGGTATCTATGGATGGAGTGAGGGAGAAGATTGTGGACAAGCACAGGAAATACAAAGAAGCTTTTGATTGCAAAAGAGGTTCTGGAAATCCCACTATTGCTCAGGAGGATTGGGTCAAGCTTCCTTGGTTGGCTAGGAAGGGCAATAGTCAATTCTCTGAGCCTTTGCAAGCGGTGGATGTTCTTTGCAATGCTGTCCGTCTTAGTGACGGAAAGGTTTGGAATCTCAAAAGAATTGCTATCCTCAAGGGTGAATGCAATTTGAATTCTGGAAGTGATGGTTGTTCCAGTGGTTTTGTTCTGGATTTTGAGAATTTTGGGAGCTCTATGGATAGAGATGTGGAGTGTGTGGATGGGTCAGGTGTGGATAACAGGAAGGAATTTGCTGCTGTTTTGGATAAGGCGGGACCCAGTGGGGTCTTTGGGTTTAACAGCACTCATCCAGATCCTGGCTCTGTGTCTGACGATAATAATGATGGAGATTTAGAATTCCATTCTGAGTTGGGTCCAGGTAATGAGCTTCAAGGGTTAGGTTCGACAAATGAAGCTCGAGTGTTAGAAGGTAGGAGTGCAAGTGGTGGTGTTTTAAGGAATTCCAAGGAGGCCCAAATATCTGATTTTGAGTGTGGCATTTAATGTTTTTTTTGTTTTGTTTGAGTAGGGGGAAAGATGTGTTGTGTTTACTGTATATTTATATTTATCTTTATTGTATATTGTATCTCATGTCAATAATTGGTCTCTGTGTCTTTAAGATTATTTATTATATATATGGGGTTTGCACATGCGCGCTGTGTTTACTTTTGTAAACCCAACTGCTGTGTCCAAGGTTCTGGATTGTACAGAACGGACAGAGAAGCTTGGCAGGAGGAGAAATAGCATGTGTCCTTGGAGCTGTGCTGTTGGTGTTTCTGCAACCGAATAAACTACTTGGAAAAGCAATTATTGTGAGGGAATTTACTCAACAAATGTGTTCAAAACATTCTCCTCTTTCGACATGAAGAAATTTGCCAGTGATTTGTAAAAAGCTTCACTATAGTTCTTGTTGATAGGATCAGGTACTTTTGCTAGGTTCTTTACTGTAGTGAATAACTCTTTACTAGAGTTCTTAGATTGTAAGATTTTATTTGAGAAGTAATAGTTTTTTCCTCCAAGATAAGTTTTTTAGTGTCCGCAATAGACTGCGTATAGGTTTCTCTGTCTCGTGGGTCATAATTAGATCTCTACATCCGCTCTTTCCTGGACTGGAGATACTAACCGATGAGTGTTGCAACAATGATGAGCAACTGTTTGGCAACGCATCTATGACTGTGCCCAAGACCCAGAGAAACAAAATCTGGAAAGACATGCAGCAGAAGATAAATGTGAAGGTGTGGGACAGTGCTCGGTGGAAGAAATACTGAAGAGGTGGTATGACCTCCAGTCTCGAACCAAAGAAAGGGTGGCAACATACCTGAGGGAGTCCCGTGCAACAGGAGGTGGTTCCTCAACTGTACCCCCACACATGACACTGGAGGCGATTGTAGAGACGACCCAGGAGCCAGTCGTTGGTTTTGGAAGCCTTGACACTACTACATCAGCATCATCCCAAAGTAAGTGTACATCTATATACCTGTATACTACATGCATGTAAAAATAGAACTGATACAAGCAGATCAGTATGGGACTATTGCATAGCTAAAGTATCCCTTAAGGTGCATCATGGGACTTGTAGTCAAAAAATTACACACTGTATTCAGTGTCAGACATGTATTACATCATATTGTACAACTAAAGACAAATGGGTTCCTCATATATTTACATTAATAGCATGTTTATCTTTCAAATTGATGCACCGGAGGAAGAAATGGAATGCCCAATTGATGTGGGAGAAGAACAGGCCCAAATGGAGGAAGAAGCAGTATTGGTGAAGAATCTGCCCACACCACCTCATGGCCACTCCAGTGGTGCGTCTATCTCTCCACAGCCACCATCATTTGAGGATGAGGATACCATCCAGCCACCACTTCAATCCAGCCGCAAGTTGTCAGACTCGACACCAGCGTATTGCAGTGCATGCTCATATGCGACATGATATTCCTCATGTACACCAGCATTCTGGGTCCCAGCCAACCACAGAACAGCAAGCGCTGTTTTGTGGCCTTGAGGCATCCATGCTGCAGATTCACCGACTGCAGAACAAACAAATTAAATTAGTCAACAGAAAATTGCAAAACAATCAGCATGCAATATCAGGGGGTATCAGTACAGTGGCCACTAAAATGGACCTAGTGTCCTAGAGAAACTATGCACGCAGATGGCAAAGAACATTAGCAATCAGAGGCGCAGAGAGAGGAGCAGTGCTGTGCACATGGGTGACTTAACAAGGCCCATTGGAAGGCTGGCACATGCCACCTTAGCCTTATCAAAGAGTACTGTGACACTACAGGCTGAAATGGGCCACTTCAGTGAGATGTGTTGAGGGGCCTTGGCCAGATTACCACTGCAGTGGAAGCCATACAGAGCGCAAATTGCAAGTGGGGAGGTTGAAGGGCAACCTGACAGTGCAGCATCACTGCCACAGATGCACAAGTGCTGTGACGCAGTACAAGCCATACTCCTGCACCTCAACATAGCCACAGAAAAAATTGTGGGGTACTGATCATGGAGTGCCTAAATATTTTGGTTTAATTTAGGTTGGTGCTGTAACCTGCTTACATGTTGACTTCATGTTGCATAAATGTATGTGTAATACAGATTATTTTGAAACAGTAGTGAAACACCTGACAATAAAGGTATCTTCACTTTGATAAATCAAACTATTTTGCAACCATTTTATTTCAATTTGTTGAACTAACCATGACTTGCCTTGCAAAGTAATGTGTGCCAATGTGGTCCCTGAGCCTCCTCCCCTCCACTGCTCTGCTCTACTCTCCTCTGTTGGATATTGAACTGGTGGGCCGGGTTGTTTATCCTCATAAATGGATTCCAACACCACAGTGTGTAGGCCTCTCATGCAGGCAATGTTGTGTAGTATGGCACACGTTGCTACCATTTTACAGGAAATTTCTGGTGCATATTGTAGGACACCTCCCCTCTTATGCAGGCAGCAAAACCATGACTTTAGAAGCCCAAATGTCTGCTCAATTACGGTCCTAGTGGAACGATGTGCAGTATTAGGTCTCCTCTCATTTCTGGATGGTGGGAGAGGTAGGGTGTGAGAATCAAGTGACGCAGGGCATACGCACCGTCACCTGAAATACATACAATAGTGTGAGGCACCACACATTTTGTGTAGATTGGGCAATTACATACATGTTTTGACATTTATTTTCAGTACCTAATAAATATCCGTCATCAAACTTTCCTCTTTCCAGTCGTCTGTAAATTCTGCTGTCCCTAAACATGAAGGAATCATTGGTGCTTCCTGGATATTGTGACAATATCAGTAAAAACATTGTGGGCATTGCATGCCACTTGAATGTTAAGGGAATGGGTATTTTTTTTGGTTCCTAATTAGATATTCAATATGGGATGGTGGACATATGGGCACATGCCCCATCTATACACCCATGACACGGGGGAAATTGGCAATCCAAGAAAATTGCAATTTTGTACTTTGTATTTCTTGCGCATTCCTGGGCAAGTATAAGTTGGCGGTGGATGTAGATAAGCATGGCATCTAATGGCATCTAGGAATCTCCTGAAGAAACAGGAAAGCACACTTTGACACACCCCTCCTGCAGCAGCTTGTACATCCTGGTAACTTCCAATGGCTAGTAGGTGTAAAGATCACAACACCTCAACATGGGTGGGGGTGGAATTTCTAAATATGATTTTAAAAGGCCTATGATATCCAGAATAACATTGCTTCTTAGCCTGTATTGGTCATACATTTCTTCTTCTGTTTGTCTGACTCGGAGAATCCTTTCTTGTCTCTGCCTCCTCTTCCTCCGCTGAGCAGCCAGTATGCACATCCTCCCTACTATCAGGTACAGGGCAGCCATTGTGGACAGCTGTGGTGCATTCTGGGCCTGCTTTTATAGTTTGCACACATTTACAACCTGGTTTGAATTGGTGGCAAATTGCATGTACAAATGGGCCAAATAGCGACTATTTACAGCTTACTTGTACATCCCGTTTGCGCGTCGGCATTAGCGATTCCCTAATACCTACTCACTATTCCCGTTCACTAAATTTTGCAAGTCACAAATTGGCTGCATCGCAATTTTAGGTTTGCGAAGCCCTTTTTCCATTCGCAAACCAGTTTGTGACCGATTTGAAAGTTGCGAATCGTTCGTACATCTGACCCTCAAAATGTATAACATTTTGACTTACACCAATGGGTGTCTTTCGCTGTAGAGTCCACATATGGCTTATTGCGTGTAGTTGAGGGTTTCTAGCTATAAAAGTGGGCATATGTCTAATAGTGGTTGGGTTAAATAGAAAAGGGGAGGGAGAACAGACTGCACCTCAGTCAGCCCCAACAGATCCTCTTTCCCACTCTACCAAGGAGTGATCCCATCACCTCTCATATATGAAGCATTGGGTGTATTAGCCTATTCCAACATGGTTTTTGTTGGATTTGAAGCCTCCTTTGTTTTTTTAAAGAGCAATCTGGGTGCAGTCCCCGATCCATGCTGTGACCCACCGCGGGTCACACTGCCACCTTTCTGCTCCCTGGGGCTGCGGCCTCAATAGAGTCACTGATGCACTATGGCTTTTTGCTGCTTCTATAGATCAATACAGAATAAATTCATTGGAATAGTGTTGAATAAGGAAAGTGTCACAAGCTTGAATTTTTTATATTTTTAGATGGTATCCACATCTTCGACAGATCACGCTTTTTAAAATACTGCTGTTAAAAGGAAAAAATAAAGTAATAGTTAATTCTATTGCCGATGTTTTATTGTAAGCTTATTTAGGATGAACTGGTAAAGTATATTAAGATAAATTTGTCTATATGCTTTTATGGTTATAGTTTTTACTGCGATAAACCCATTATTGAATTGAATTAATCAAAAAAGGAGTGATGTAGTGTAACCTGCAGGTATACACAGGAGAAATGTAGTCATAGTCAACCCACTATGGAGTCTCCCTGAGAGTGACTGAGGCACAATCCACAGGGGTGCACTGGTCACAGGCAGCTAGGGTCCAATGGTAAGAATTGGGTGAGAATGCCCATCAACAAGGTGATTTCCTCAGGCACATCTCTTCAGTCATGCTCCACAGTCAGGCGTTTTCCTCCACCCCTCACAGTCAGGCCCCCACCCATAGTCAGGCCTCCCTCCCCCCAGTCAGGTCCTCCCCGCCAACCTGAGTCAGGTCCTCCCCACCAACCTGAGTCAGGTCCTCCCCACCAACCTGAGTCAGGTCCTCCCCGCCAACCTGAGTCCTCCCCGCCAACCGCAGTCAGGTCCTCCCCGCCAACCTCAGTCAGGTCCTCCCCGCCAACCTCAGTCAGGTCCTCCCCGCCAACCTCAGTCAGGTCCTCCCCGCCAAACTCAGTTAGGCCTCCCCGCCAACCTCATTCAGGCCTCACCCTCCCCCTCCCTCCCTCGATCAGAACTTTTCTCTTCCTCCTGGGTAGGCCTTTTAGGTTCTTCTTTCCCCAGACGCTCACTTTCTGTAGCAGCCAGATTTTGATGATTATGCACTTTATAAACTGATCTTAACATAAAATCAGGGCCTTCGGTGACACGCCAGGTATGGTAACACATGGAGAGAAATATTGCCTTTCAGCGGGGAAATGGTATAGTCCAATGCTCTGTTTTTAATATAAAATTAGGGACTTTGGTGGTCATATCACTGAAAATACAAGATTTGAAAAAAATATTATTGTCTATGGGTGCTCGTGGAAGACAATTTCTATGGACTGGAATCTAGAGAATGCTAAAGTGATTCTGGTATTTTACTGACCTCTGATGGTCGTTTTCTATCAAGAAAGTTAAATATAGACAGTTGCCAGAAAAATGTTAAAAAAAGAAAGTCCCTCAGCAGAAAGCAATTCTGGTATTTTACTGACCTCTGCTGGTCGTTTTCTATCAAGACAGTTAGATAGAGGCAGTTGAGCAGAAAAAAAAGTCCCTAAGCGGAAGCAGACAAGTCCTAGGTCTGATCTCCAGAGCCCACAAAGTACATACACATATAAGTATATAATAAGTATATACTGAAGTATATACAAGAGGTCTCGAATGCTCGACCTAATAATAAGTATATACTAAAGTATATACAAGAGTTCTCGAATGCTCGACCTAAAAACGGCCTGCAGCTGAACACAGACACGACGGAAGTACTGATCTTCGGCAACAACAGCAACATATGGAACGATTCCTGGTGCCCATCAGAACAAGGACCCGCAACCCACGCCTTCTGACCACGCCAGACACCTTGGAATCATCGACAACAAGCTCACCATGAAATCACAGATCAACGCTGTCTCCTCCACCTGCTTCCTCACTCTGCACAACATGCTACCTAAGGTCAAGTGGCAACCCCTGCCAATGAGACGCACAGAGCATAGGCTCTTATCACCAACCAATGGGACTACAGCAACGCTCTCTAAGTAGGAATCGTCGCACAGCTCCTACAGAAAATTCAGACCGTACAGAACGCTGCAGCCACACTCATCCTCAACAAACCCACATCACATCCCACCTCAGGCAACTCCATTGGCTTCCTGTGCAGAACAGATGCTACGCACACAAGGCTCTACACAGCCAAGGACCCGCCTACATGAACCACGCCTGAACTTCCACAAACAGTCAAGAATACTATGCTCCGCCACCCTATCACTTATCTATACTCTGCGCATCTACCGAAGCAGAAGTGGAGGTTGCTCCTTCTCCCACACCGCAGCAAAGACCTCGAACAACCTCCTCAAGCATCTTTGGACCATCACATCACTCTGGAATTTGAAAGGGCCCTCAAGATCTGGCTGTTCGAATGAGCCTCCAGTACCTGCTAGCGCTTGGACACCCTTTCAGGTGATTTGCCACCGTTTATAAATCTTGATTGATTGAAAGTAAACCACACCAAACTACACGTCCCATAAACACTTACTAGGACTATCGCGTGGAATACCAGCAGGGAGCCATCAACCCTGCAGACTACTTATCTCTCCACCCGTGTGACGCCACCTTTAAAGAAGTGAAAGATGCTGAACACACAGAGTAATATGTGCGATATATGTTCAAAAGGTGTTGCCCATTGCCCCTATCCATTCACATGATCCGAAGTTCAACAGCCCAAGACGAGTGCCTGCTGCTCTCTCTGGAGGCAATACAGCCAAGGAAGTGGAGTTCCCTCAAGGAACATTGAACGCACCACACACTTTAAGCCAAACAAATTTTGGATTCACTCCATCAAGTGCGTGACAAACTAGTGACTGACACAGAACAGTGACTCCTGCGGGGACCCAGAATAGTGAATCCCACCAGCCTCACCATGCAAGTGGTACAGTAAGCCCACAATGGACATCAAGGAAGGGTCCTCTGGAACAACGTCTGGTTTCCACTAATGAACGAGATGGTTGAAACCATGGTGCGGTCCGATTGATGGTGCCAAGTCAGTGGAGCACCAGAATCACAACCACCCGTAATCACGGAACGCGGCCCACAGCAACCACAGGTATGCACCAGCCTCAACTTTGGTTGCCTCCCTGATGGACGATACACCCTTGTTTTAATTGATGATTACACAAAGTATTCAGAAGTGGAAATAGTGGCATCTCAAACAGCCACAGAAGTCTTCCCCAAGCTTCAGAAGTTAATGGCCACACATGGGCTACTGAGAGAAGGTAAAAGAGACAATGGCCCACCGTTCCAAGGCCAGGAGTTTGCAGCATATCCACATCATGGGGAATCAGACACAAACGGAAAACTTGTGGGGGTGGCCTTAAGCCAACAGAGAAGCAGTGTGGTTCATGCGAACGGTCTAAAAAATTATTTACATAACACATGGCAACCAGCAACCCTTGGAATGGGTGGTATATGCCTTCCTCCGAAAATAAAGACGAACACCCCACTCAATCACAGGTCAAGTCCCAGGACATGCCAGCATGGGGCGAGTGGTAGCTGACACCATCCCACACCATCCAGAGTGGACCGTCCTGCATTGATGACACCTTGGTGCTACAGAGACGGAAGAACACCAACCAACGGGCAAGTGCCAGGTGAGGGGCCCTACCGTCAAATCTACATACAGGGGACATGGTTTTCATGCATGACCGATACCGAGGCAACAAGTTCTGGCTCCGTTCTGAACATAGCCCCTGGGATGTAAGCCAAGGCACTATGATCACAGCCCAGCACCCTGGAGAATCAATCACCCGCAACGTGTCATTCTTAACACCCGCCAAGTGTGACATCAGCGAGGAGGAAATAAGCCCAGAAAGTGAGTCACCCGGACTTAGAATGGCTGGAGAATCCATCCAGCAGCATCACGAGATAACGCTGATGGGCCAAGCTCTCATGAAGTAGTCTGTAACCCAACTCCTCCCCCCATAGAAGGACACCCAGAGCACACCTCTGACTCTCCACAATTGTCAAGCAGTTCAACTCCCAGTGGAAGAGGTGATTGCATGGAGTATCGCCTACAGGGCAAACCCACACTGTCCTCCCAGCTCAAGGACTGCATGGTGTGAAAGAACTGTGCCACTGAAGATCGAGATACCTGGTACCTCATTTGTTTGTAAGGTTATGTGTTTTTTTACCACTAATGTGTTTTGGTTATAGGAAAGGAGGGATGTACTGTCCACCCCCAAGTAAGGTTGCGAGGGGACGACACCAAGTGAGAAGGGGGCCCAGCGAACGTGTATTTCATGGTCCAGCCCACTTATGCGCGGTCTCGCAAATAAAATACAGCGGGTGGAACTACGTGGCAGTAACAAGCTAACAGGAATAATCTCAGCCCTATGGCTGGCGTCTATTCATCCTGCCGCATGTGGCACAGATGACGAAGGCACTGTCCGCACCACCGACCAGCAGGGGAGCCACAAGGAGATTTTCACACAAAAAGAGCTACCACAGATTTTTATTTTCTGTTTATGTATCCCTCATGGTTCTACTCAACATAGTATCCGTTATTGAACATACACAAAAATGTGACGGAATGTCCTCACACACCACCAGGTGTCATGCTTCATCGTACAACAACCCACGCTCTCCAAAATACCAGTTTGATGGAGAGCGGGCCTTCTCCTGGAATCAGAGAGGCACTTCTATCTAAGAGTGGACCCGTGTTCTAGGTTAAAGGCCAATGTGACATCTTAACTATTCCTTTTATTTGCTTGAAATGACACTTGGTATTAAAACCATACGTGGGGACAAGGGGAAGCAGAAACATGTTGACAGTGTAGCAGCCTGCTAGCCCCTCCCCCTTCGGGGACTATGCCTCAGAAATACACCTTTGTTCATCCTCTGGCCAGGCGTGGCCAGAGGCTATATAATAAAAGGGCAGAGACCGCTCGAGGTCTTCCATACCCACATCAGCATACCAAGTGTGTCTTTGTGTTTTATTGCCGACCGCCTACCTTGCAGCGTAGGCCTAGTTCAGCAGGTCCTGATATCATCTGAGCAGGCCCCAGCACACTGGCGACGAAGGCCCACCACGTGAGCCCCACTCCACCTTCCTGCCTACAATGAGGGACGTTCTTCTCCAGCCGCACTGCTGACCCGGGTCCTGCTCGCCAACCTCCCCTGCAGAGCGGCAGGCCCTGTGCGCGTATGATGCACTGCTTCACGGGCCGCTCCTCATGAGCCCTTTATGCATCCATGTCGGAGAATACCCTTGAGGCCGATACCGACCATGCACTCACTCCAAGGCACAGCTCTGCTAGACAAGGAAAAAAAAGAATAATTAAAGATATAAAAGAGACTTTTGCCACGGAGAGAGAGATAATCAGCGTGAATAGCCCTGATCTGGTGCTACTACATCAAGCATTGGCACAACAAATTGTAATTGAAAATCACAGCATTGGCCTCCAATGTTTGGCAGAATTCCACTTCCTGCACATTAGAGGGCAAGTTCGCAGGCACCAAGCCAACCTACTATGGCAGATGACGCAGATGCCGACCCCACAACACGTGCTTGTAGGCGTACTGCAATCATTCGAGCTAGCTGACCCGGCCACTGTGTCACCGTGCTGGAAGACATGGGTTGGTAGGCTACAGAACTATATCGTTGCAGCCTGCGGGACCGATGGAACCATCAAACTGTACCTCCTACTTCACTACGCAGGCAATGATATTTACAAGCTGTTTGAACACTTACCTAATACAGGCGCTTTCAATGGCTATGGCGCTGCAGTGCGGGAGCTCAATGCCCATTTTGATCCACAACTGAACCCAGACTTCTAACGCTTTAAACTTCAGCAAGCCAGACAGCGCCTTCTGTGGGCCCTTGCCAGCACGTGCACCGAGGATGACCAACCGGAAGAAATATGGGCACAAATTATCCAAGGGTGCAGGAGCAAAACCTTAGAGGCCTCAACCTCCAACAGCTCGAAATCAGCCTGGACAACAATCTTATCATGGTCAGATCTCATGATCTGCCCACGGCCAGAGCCGCTGAGATGGATGTCGCCATTACACAACAAGCCAAAAAGGCTCCCACTGTGAAGACAGAGCATGCTGACGCCATCTGCTCTAAAGGGAATCCAAACAAGCCTAAAACAAACACCTCTCAGAGACACTGATGCGAATATTGTGGGTGAACCACTTTGAGAGCGTGTGCCGAGGAGGGCCCATAGTGAGAGGCAGCAGGGGCAGACGCACCCCCACTAAAGCTCTATGACAGCTGACATTGGAAGAGCCTGAGTCCCAAAAGTCCCATGAGATCATCGCAACGACACTGACATCAGTTAGAAGACTCATCCCCTGATGACGAGGAAGAGGAGGCATTCCTTATCTCCTTCACCAACGATCTCAAATGCCACAGACATCCACAGCCCACATGCATAGTCCAAATCGCAGGCACCTGCGTCAAAGCCGATGTCTCAGACCAAGACCGCCCTGTTTTCGATGAACACCAAAATCTTCACCTACGGCAGTCAGTCCCCACTGCCACTGAAAGGGCAAATGGCAGGTCTTGTGCGCCCAGGTGACCACGTTCCACATAGTGGACAAATAAGCAAACACCCTCATCGGGAGCCACACGGTGGAAGATCTGGGGCTGGTCTCTTTCACCTGGAAAGTAACAGCCTGAAAAGTGAACAAACTCTTGAACCAGTTCCCAGAGCTCTTCAGGGGGCTAGGATGCCTGAAGGCCCTGTTGTGTCACTCCAGTGTCATCCCTGGAGTGACCAAGAATGTTTCATTTTTGGCTTCCAGCCGGGGGTCTGTGTGTGCGGCTCCTAATATTGGAAGATATGTGGTACAGCCTTGAGGTCACGTGGGCCCTTTGAATAAACAGTACCTGAGCCGAGGGTGGAGTTCAATAGGACAACGGCCGGGGACAGAAGACCATAGAAGTGTAGGTCTTCTCATTTCTGGATTCGGCCTACCACGTGGCCAAGTCATGCAGTGTCTACCACCCGGAGGGGGGTGAGACACAAACAACATTGGTGACAAGCCGGTGTCTCGTGCTCCCTGCTGTGCCCGACATTGTGTGGCGGCTGCATCCATCGTACTGCAGAGGGCGTGGTGCTCATGCCCAGCGTCTGCGCTGCATGATCGGCATGTGTTTAACGAGCTGCATGCCGGCCGGTGTGGTGGAGGGTGGAGTCCTGCCTCCCCAAGGACTCCATTAGTGGCCACCCCTCACAGATCAAAAAGGGAGCAAGACAACGGTTGGTGGACCAAAAACAGACCGGGCTGCTCCACACAAAAAAAAAAAAGAAACATTAAGAGATTGCTGGTCACCAGAGGATAAGCGACCACCACCACCCAGAGGTGATTGCAAGGAGGGCCACATGAGGGAACAAGCACTGAAGCAATTCCAGGGGCCCCATGTGAAGGAGACTCACAATATAAAAGCCCCAGAAGGGAGTAAGTACTGCAAAAGTTATCACCAGGTGCAAGAAGGGTGTGTGCTACATTACCTGTGCTGAAAGGAGCGGGGGAGGGGAATGGCAGTAAAGCCAGGAGTGTGGTTGAAGAGGACCCCTGGAGCGACACACAGACACACTGTGTAGCCATGGCAAACATTCCTGCAATTGAGCCATTCATCACTGAAGGTGCCCCGTCTGTCCACCCGTTCTTTCCATATGGGAGCCTGCACTGAGTATTGCTGTTTTTTGAAGCAACAAAAGTTGATGATGCACAAAAGCGAGCGGTGATTTTACACCTAGGGGAAAGAGACGTTTACAAAATATCCAAATCCTTTAATGAAGCAGCCCCGAAGACGCACCTCACCCTGATAAATGCTCTCACAGAACATTTTGAACCCATGGCAAATCAGGACTATGAGAGGTTCATATTCCAACAGGCAAGACACCACACGGAGGAATCCATCGATGTCTTCTACGCCCGCCTCAAAGAGCTGACCAGTACGTGTTGGTTCAACGAAGAACATGAAGAAATCAGAGGGCAGATCATTCAGGGTGTGCATCAGAAAAACTCAGGGAGCGCATACTTGAAGAGTCAGGGAAACCCCTAGCGGACATTCTCTTGTTGGGCAGAACAAAAGAGCTTTCCAGAGCCAGAGCTGCACCCATGGAAGCTGCCCTACAGAACCCAGTGAAGACCGAACCAGTAAATGTGGTGGCTGCTAACACCATCGGCAAGCACAGTCAGAGAGAAGGTGCCAGACAACACAGCTGTGGATACTGTGGGGGAAGACCCCATGATCCGTCAGAATGTCCGGCACGAGAAAATAAGTGTCCAGGGCGCAAGCTCAACTACTTTGTAAAAGTGTGTCAGTCAGGAAGAGGAAAAGGGCAGCGCACCTCCGTCAATGCAATCCCTGAGATAATAGAAAACAACAGTGACATGGATGATGACGCAGCAAAGGAACACACCATGCACTCGGTGTTCACCAAAGGAAATGCACCACGACAGCGGGGCGTCTCCCCAAGTGCCAAATACAGGTTGGAGATCATGTCACCATGGCTGTGGTTGACACGAGGGCGACAATCAACATTATGTCTGCAGAAGTATTCAACATAATGAAACCTGCCCCCACACTACATCCGTCTGCGATAAAAAGTGTATGCCTATGGTCAAGACCAACCCCTGATCATGCAAGGCAAGTTCAAAACCACTATCGCCTACCATTCACACCGGATCGAGACCCATGTGTATGTGGCCAAGGAGGGTCATGGGATGCCTCTGGGGTGTAGAGCAGCCGAAGAGTTGCGGATAGTGACTTTTGCATTTGGAATACATTATGAAGTGATCACTAATATCCTCAGTGAATTCCCAAAGGTATTTGAAGGTATTGGATGCCTGATAGGGAAGGAGATTCACCTCCACATCGACAAGTCAGTAAAGCCGATCGCCCTCCGGCATCGGCGAATTGCGTTTTACCTAAGACCTCTGGTGGAGGAAGAATTAAACTGGAAGCAGCTGAAATAATTGAAAAAGTGACTGGGCCAACTCCATGGGCGTCCCCCATTGTGGTCATGCGTAAACCCAAACAACCAGGGGAAGTGAGGATATGTGTCGACATGCGCCTACCAAATGTGGCCATAAAACGAGAGAGACATCTGACACCCACTATTGATGATTTGATAGGCGAGCTCAGTGGTGCGAGCTGGTTTTCAAAACTGGACCTTAGATCAGGGTACTACAAACTGTTTTTGGACGAGGAATCCCATTATGTGACAACATTCTCCATGCATGTAGGGTTGAGGAGGTACAAGCACTTGGGCTTCGGCATATCCAGTGCTGCAGAAGTGTTTCAAAATATTATTAAGGAACTTCTAATTGATCTTCCGGGAGTCATCAATGTCAGCGATGACATCTTGATATATGCCAAGACTGTGCAAGAACATAACGACCGGCTGTGAATGGTGCTGAGAAGAATTAAAGAGTCAGGGCTAACTCGCCACAGCAACAAGTGCGAATTCCTCAAGAAAAAAGAAAAAATTGGGGGGATACATATTCTCTGCGGACGGAGCCACCCCGGATCCGGAGAAAGTCAGGGACATCAAGGAAGCACCGGCCCCAATGACAGTAACCGAGGTGAGGAGGGTAACCGAGGTGAGGAGTTTTCTGGGGATGGTCAATTATTGTGGCCAGTTCATCAAAGACCGCACCACCCTGACCCAGCCTCTGAGGGAATTGACCATAGATGCAGTCCCGTGGTCATGGGGCCCAACAAAGAAGCTGCTTTTCAAGCCACCAAGGAGGCCCTCTCCGCGAACACTACTCTGGCTTACTTTGACCCCCACAAGCAGACCACCATTCCCATAGATGCGGGGCCAAAAGGGCTCGGAGCAGTCCTGATGCAGCAGTCAACGGAGGACGAGGAGTGGGTCCCTATGGTGTTTGCGAGACGAATACTCTCAAATAGAGAAGGAGGCCATTTCGATTCATTGAGGATGTCGTAATTTTTACCTGTACGTGTATGGCAAGCCGTTCACAGTGACGACAGATCACAAGCCACTCATCCCTCTGTGTAATGGCAAGGCCGCCAAGCCTCCTCCCAGGATTGAGAAGTGGATGCTACAGCTCCAGGAGTACAACTGTCAAGTGGAGTACCGACCGGGGTCTCTAAATCCAGCAGACTACCTGTTGCGCCGTCCCCGAGCAAGAAGCGGAGGCGGAAGAGACTGAGGAGTACATGTGATACGTCACAGAACATTCCCGCGCAATTCCCCTCTCCTTGGAAGATCTCTGCCAGGCTACTTGCCGAGATGAATGCCTCCAGAAGGCGCTGGATGCTGTCACGAACAACCAATGGCATCAGCTAAAGAAGCAGTGGACCGCCCACCGAATACTGGAAATCCTGTTCTATGTTCGCCAACAGTTGAGTAGTGACATAAATGGATGCCTGTTGAGGGGACATCGCCTGGCCATACCTGCCAGTCTTACAGACCGGGTCATTTGCCAAGCTAATGCTGGACACCAAGGCATGGTGAAGACAAAGTCGACTACGGAGCAAAGTATGGTTCCCGTTCATGGATGAACGAGTCGAAGAGCTAGTCCGGTCTTGTTCGTGGTGTCAGGCAGCTGGGGGTGCCAACACTCCCTCCCCCATTGGTATTGAACCGAGTCCACAAAAGCCCTGGGTCTGCACCAGCTTAGATTTTGGAAGCCTACCAGATGGAGGACACACCCTGGTAATGATCGTTGATTACTCCAAGTAACCAGAGGTGGAAGTTATTTCATCCCTGAGTGTCAGTGAAGTTTTGCCCAAATTGGAGAAGATCATCCCCACACATGGGCTAGTCAAAGAATTACGAACGGACAATGGTCCACCTTTCCAAGGCCAAGAGCTGGCATCTTATCTCAAGTCTCTGCTAATAAGTTACAAGCGAATCACTCCCAGATGGCCCCAAGCAAACGGAGAGGCTGAACGATTTATGCGCACTTTGCATAAAGGGATCAGAATTGCATCTGCCAGTCACCAACCGATAGAAATGGCAATATACTCGTTCTTGAGAGACTATCGTCACACTCCCCACTCCACCACGGGGTGTGCTCCCATCCACCTTTCTATGGGAAGACACCATCCCGCACAATCCCACCTGGGTGCCTGAGCCGGTTAATGATTTGGCAGTGCATGATAGGAGAAACAGGTCCAATGACCAGGTGAGCCGTAGCCATCTGACCTTCAGCTGGGTGACGAGGTGTTGGTCCAAGATCAGTGCCCTGGGAGCAAGTTCAGACTACCTTTCGAGCAGCATCCCTGGGCCATCATTGGTATCCAGGGTACCAGGATCACTGCCTGGCGAGGCCGTGAAGTCATCACCCACAACGTGTCAGTGTTTAAAAGGTTTTTTCAGTCTGTGTGGAAGTTTTGATATGACATCATTCAGGGATGACGCTAGCATTTGTAGCAATGATGGAATTCGAGAAGGCTCGATGGGACCACTCTATTCCTGCGGCCTCTGGCCGGGCTGAACTGCCGGTGGTTAGCAGCCCTAGAGCGACCAAGCCAGTTACAACAGGTATGGTCTCCGAAGTAATCTTTGTCTGTCCACCCGACTGAGGGATCAAGTTGTGTAAGTAACTGGGGTGCACCCAATGTTAATGGTAACCTGTTGTGGGTCGGGGAAATAGTAACCTGCGTTTGGGCCCTGGACTGCTGAGTTGTACGCTGGTGGTGACAGTGAACGCATTATAGTTGTACATGGGTGTTTCTTGCATTTTGTTTGGGGAGGAATGTTGTGTTGCTCCAGTGAGGTAACTGTAGCGACAAAAAATATTGTCATTATTGGCTTCCAGCAAGGGGTCTGTGTGTGCAGCCCCTGGTGTTGGAATATATGTGGTATGACCTGAGGTCACGTGCACCCTTTGAATTAACAGTCCCAGAGCCGAGGGTGGAGTTTAGTCGGACTCCGGCCGGGGAAAGAAGACCATAAAAGTGTATGTCTCCTAATTTCTGGATACAGCCAACCACATGGCCAAGTCGTGCGGTGTCTACCACCCGGACGGGGTGAGACACAGCAGGCTCCACCATTAAAACTACACATTGACAAGTCAGTGAAGCCGATTGCGCTTTATCACCATTGGGTATCCCTCCAACTGCGGCCACTCGTCAAGGAAGGACTGGACAAGTGGGAGAAACAGGGCGTTATCGAAAAAGTGTTGGGCCAACACTATGGGTCTCCTCCATGGTGATTGCGGCAAAACCGAAGCAGCCAGGGAAGATCTGCCTTTGTATCGACATGTGCCTGCCAAATTAAGCCATCAAGCGGGTAAGACACATAACGCACACAATGGATGACATCATTGGAGACCTGAACGGTTCAAGGTGGTTCTCCAAACTAGATCTCAATGCAATATATCACCAACTGCTTTTATCTGAGGAGAGCAGGTACATCACCATGGTATCAATGCACTTGGAGCTGCGCCGCAACCGACGGCTGAAATTCGGCATCTCCTCCACAGTGGAGGTGTTCCAGGATGCCATCTGGGAGATACTGTCTGGCCTTCAGGGCTTTAAGAACGTTAGTGACGATATCCTAATATACTCTGCGACAGCTGAGGGACATCTCCGGCATTTACGAGCAACACTGGGAGGCATGTCAGAGCACTGTTTCACCTTACACCAGGACAAATGCTCCTTCTTCCGAAATTCTATAGAGTTCTTCGGCTATGTTTTTAATCAAGATGTGGTGCAATTCGATTCCCGAAGGTCGTAAGCCATCCAACAGTCTCCCGCCCCAACATCAGTCTGAGAAGTCAGAAGTTTTCCTGGGATGGCCACATACTGCCTCAATTTAGCCACCATTGCTGAACCTTTGAGAGCTCTTACCAAGGTCGATGCACAGTGGAAGTGGAGTACCGCCAAAGAGAATGCCTTCGAAGCAGTGAAAACTCACTTTTAAGAAAGACTAACATGGCCTACTTTGATCTGAAGAAACGGACCGAGTTACTGGTGGACGCCAGTCCAGTGGGACTAGGTGTCATTCTCACCCAGGAAGCAGAACTGGGGAGTTGGGCCCCACTAGCTTTTGCTAGCAAAGCACTAACACCGACTGAGTCACAATACTCGCAGATCGAAAGAGAGGCCTTGGCAATCAAATGGGCCTGTGGACACTTCCAACTGTACCTCAGTGGGAGACCGTTCAGAGTCGTCACTGACCACCAACCTCTCGTACCCCCTCTTGCGTCGCTCTGCTCCCCATCCGACACCGTGGATTGAACGTTGGGCAATCCTGCTACAGCACTATCGAATGAAGGTCATGTACCGGCAGGGGTCCAAGAATCCGGTGGATTTTCTGTCATGCCATTCACCACCACCAGCTGGTGAAGTCGAAGAAAATGGCGACGATATTGAAGCATATGTCAACATGGTCTCTGCAAGGGCCTGCCCCCAGGGACTCACTCTAACAGAAATTTGTGACACCTCAATGACAGACTGAGTGCTGGTAAGAGCACAGAATGCTCTCTGCACTCTTTTCTACATGATGCCAACAGGTGGCATGGCAACGACCGAGAAAAGCTGACAAAGATGTGCCAAGTGCACAATGAGTTAAGCGCTACGATGGATGGGCTCATCCTGAAGGGACAGCACCTAGTGATACCGGAGTGCCTGCAGCATCAAGCGACGGAGCTGTCCCATGGGGAACATCAGGGAACAGCAAAACAATGAAGTCCTGCATGAGGGAGAAGGTCTGATTTCCTGGGCTTGAAACTGCCGTCGATGACCTGATGAGACAGCATCTATTGTGCCAGATTACAAGTGCCCAAGAAGCACCAGCACCTATCATAACTGAAAAACCGTGCCCCCACACCATGGTCACGATTGAGCCTTGACCTAGGCAGTTTCCCGGATGGGTGAACAATAGTCATCGTCGATGGATACTCTAAGTACCCCGTCATTGAAGTCGTTGACTCCACAGCCTTCTGCAATGTAGCCCTCGCACTCTTTGGCCTACCCGAGGAGATAACAATGGACAACAGGCCGTCTTTTCAAGGCTCCAAATTCCAAGATCTCCTAGGACAGTTAAAAATCTGGCACAGCTAAATCACTCAAATGGATTCAAGTGAACGGAGAGGCGGAGCTCAACAAGGCTCTTAGAATCGCTGTGGTAGAAGGGGCAAACCCTGAAGCTGCACTTCTGAAATTTCAGAAAGAATACTGTGGGACTCCCCACTGTACCACTCAACGCTCCCCGTGGTTGCTGATACTCAGTGGCTACCGCCGGGACATGATCCCAGTCCACACGGAGTGGCCTTCCACAATATAACCTGATGGATGCCCAAGATCGACACAATCGGACCAACATGTGTGCCAGTCTCAAACAGCACACGCCTCATGAGTGATCTCACTCGGAGACCAAGTTCTACTAAAAGACTCTCAACCAGGGTGGAAATTCCAAACACCTTTTGAACCAGGGGTTTGGACCGTCACTGGTAAATGGGACCATGGTCATGCCAGGTAACGGAATTGAACAGGTCACCCGGAACGTCACTTGATTCCGAGTGGTGGATCTTGCTTTGTCACGTGAAACGGAAGTGGGAGAGACTGATACTGTTATATCCTCAGTATTACATTTATATGTAATCAGCCTAGGTCCTCCTAGCTGCTCAGCCAGAGTGAGAGATGGTTATGGAATGTTGGTGTGACTGTGATGAATGGAATGCCTGGGTGCCTGAGTGGTGACAGTTAGAGATGGGCTGAGCAGCTAGGCAGGCTGCTCCTGGTGGGTCTGGTACATGGCTAGTACCTGACTAGAGCTGGCTGGACTAAGATTGCTACTACCCTGGCGTGGAACCAATAAAGAAGACTTAAGATATACAACATGGCTACCAGTGTCTCTATGTGCAGGGTACAACATTATTTTGGCGACGAGCGGACCTGGACCCAAGCGTACTTAAGGATAGCACAGAAACAAAGAAACTAGAAAGGAACTTCACCAACCAAGAAAAGCAAGAGAAACTAAAGCATCTACAAGAAGGAGAATGGAGTAAAAGGCAAGCCAGCCCCACCAGTGTCCATGTCATCGGACGGCCCCTACCACCGTGTGTGTCCAGCTTGAACTTGCTCCATGGATTTGACCACAGGTATGGTCTGTTATGTTAGGGTATGTCTGGACTAAGTTTCACCCTACCACATCCTCTTGTATTTGCCGCATGGATGTTTCTATAGCGTAAAGGGATTGTGGCTGCACAGATGTGAGTTAAGGACTAACTCAGTGAAAGTTATTCACAGGTGCCACACAGGAGCGAACGGTGTGGTTCTGCAAAGAATGGTGTTTTGTTGGCACATAGAAAGTACAAGTATGCTCATTGAACACTGTGGAAGTAATGTGCCTGGGGTTCAATTTACATCTAAGAAACAGACCCTGTACAATTCCACAACTGAATGGATTTACACGTCTGGTGTTTGTGCTGTGCTAGTCCTACATCTATGTGCTTGGAGCGTGAGGAATGCTTTGGTCTGCATTTTGTGACTAGCGATGGTGGTTCCTGTCAACTGTGCACCTGTTGCGCACGTCTGCTCAATTTTATGGTGAGACACTGCACTCCTAGATGCACAATTAAGTACTCTATTTACACGATGCCGGTGGGAGTCCCTAAACATATGACGTGTCTCTTCTACGTGCTGTGCTGCTGGATACCGAAGTAAATGCCCACATGTTTATTGTGAACTTGTGAGGTGAGACTTTTTTTTTTTTTACTGGCTGCGCTTTATTTGCCAGTTCAACCGCCTTTGTGTAGTTTGAAAGTGAAGGCGCGCGCCATTTCCAGCTTGCGCGCAGCTCTACCTGCTCCCTCGATCTCCATGGATCCTCGTGACTCTGCGTCCAGTTGCCGCAAGCACAGACGTGCCGGGAGCCATCCTGCGGAACGTCTGCAACGTGCCGCCATCTTGCGGCTGGCAGACTCTTCCTTATTCTATTTACCTTCGTTTTGCCAACCACGTGACGTTTATGCGTACTAAGCGTCTTTCTTTTCATAATGTGGCCAACGTTGCAGCCTACGTCTACAGCTATCAGTGCATCATGGTAGTGTGGGAGCAAGCAGCAATTACATATTGGTGTACTGGAGTCACCGAGTTATTTTTACAAAAGGTACCTTCATTTTTTTTTATTCTTTCGCCGCTCTTATTGGTTGTGCCTGCGCCCAGCTTTGGTTGTGTCCTGCCTTGTCACGCTGCATGAAGAGCTGCGGAATGTGCTCCTGTTATGTCCATTTCGTTTCTCACCGGAGCAAATCAACTGTTTTGTGTATTATGGAGAACACGCACCTCGCAAGGATTAAGGGTAACGTTTGTTACACTCTATGATTTTTTTTTATCCACTTTGGTGCACACAAGACTTTGGTTTATCTTTCTAAGCTAAGGGTACTGCAGTGCCCTGTGACTCTTACATGCCATGTATTGAACATATACATTTGTCATTGCTCTGGGGCTTATGTATAATGCTACTTGGGAGAGTATTGAATGGTGTTTATGTATGCTTTTACCATTACTCTACGTTTTCATTTTGCATCGTTAACGTGGTTCGCCTGATGTGCACTATAAATGTGGTTATTATTGTCTATTTTGAAAAATCCTTTTGTCTGCAGATATTTCGTTTTTGACATCTATTACAGGTGTGTTGTTGACTCCGGTTTAGCATTTCGAGTGGTGTTGTGTTTTCCTTACGCAGGGATAGTACTGACCTAGTACAATTCGGGTGAGAGATCGCTCACCGGTGTGGGGCACAGTATGTGTATTTAGTGATGCCACAGTTTTACGCTCTTTATGTCATGGGTTGTCCATGTGTTCTAGTGGGTGGTCATCACAGTGATCCCTTAAAGGAGGGATGGGTTTGGGGCTATGGCAATAGTCCCCTCACAGTTTCATCTCTTTTCGTCAGGAATGGGTTGGGTTTGAGTCCCAGTTAGTGACCTCCAGATGAGGTTTGGGTCATGGGTTAGTTCCCATACTTTATCGTTATATTGTATAACCCTTACACAGGGTTAGGATATGGGTTTAGACCCCATTTACATGTTGCGCAGTATTAAGGTACAACCCTACATAGGGTGTGTGTTATGGGTGCTAGCCCCTCACACAGTTTCATGGGTCATTGTTCCCTTGCAGCTGGCATTGGTGTCGCGGGGTGTTTTACCATTTGCGTCACTCCACATATCTTCTTTGGGGATTGGTTGTGGGGTGTGTTATTCTATTTTACAAAGTATTAATTCTATTTTACAAAGTATTACAAATTGTACTTGTATTTCTATAAGTTTACGCTTCTTAATGTTTTATAGTTTTTCATGGGGGATATTGATGCTCATATATTTTGATGTCGTATTTTTCCCATCTTTTCTTGATTTGTACTGTTCACTCTCTTGTGATGTTTTGCTTTAAGTTGCATCCCTGAGTTCCGAACATTACCGCTTTCTTGTGTATAGTTCTCTCCTTTACTATTGTTATTTTTGTTTTTATTTAAAGGAAAGGGATAATGTTATATCCTCAGTATTACATTTATATGTAATCAGCCTAGGTCCTCCTAGCTGCTCAGCCAGAGTGAGAGATGGTTACGGAATGTTGGTGTGCCTGTGATGAATGGAATGTTGGTGTGACTGTGATGAATGGAATGCCTGGGTGGATGAGTGGTGACAGAGATGGGCTGAGCAGCTAGGCAGGCTGCTCCTGGTGGGGCTGGTACATGGCTAGTACCTGACTAGAGCTGGCTGGACTAAGATTGATACTACCCTGGCGTGGAACCAATAAAGAAGACTTAAGATATACAACATGGCTACCAGTGTCTCTATGTGCAGGGTACAACAGATACCACATGGGAAGTCCCTTGAGACCAGAGAGCCAAGAAGAAGAGGAGGGTGGAGACGCTAGATCTGGCGAGGAGAATCCCAACCACACCTGTGGAGGACCTGACGCTGAGCCTGACTCCGGCAGTAATTGAGGACTGGAGGAAACGAGAGGACCTTCTCAGCAACACCGATATCATCGCCAAGTCAACCCTCCCACCGAGCCAGAGGCTCAGAGATTTTGCATGCTGACTTCACCACTGAGTTGGGAAGGGCTGTAGCAGCCTGCTAGCCCCTCCCTTTCCGGGGACTATGCTCCGGAAATGCACCTTTGTTCATCCTCTGGCAAGGCGTGGCCAGAGGATATATAATAAAAGGGCGGAGACTGCTCGAGGTCTTCCTGGCCCACATCAGCATACCAAGCGTGTCTGTTTTATTGCCAACTGCCTACCTTGCAGCATAGGCCTAGTTCAGCAGGTTCTGGTATCATCTGAGCAGGCCCCAGCACAGATGGTACAGTCGTGATGGGGTACTAATTCCCCTTGTCCCCACATCTTGTTTTAATACCAAGTGTCATTTCTAGCAAATAAAAGGGCTCTTTAGGATGTCACATTGGTTTTTAGTATATCTAGATCACGGGTCCACTCTTACATAGAAGTGCCTCCCTGATTCCACGTGAAGGCTTGCTCTCCCTCAAACTGGGTTTTTGGAGAGCGTGGGTTGTCCTATGATGAAGTACGACACTTCGTCGTGTGTGAGGACATCCCGTCACATTTTTGTATATGTCCAATAATGGATACTATGTTGAGTAGAACCACGAGGGATACATAACCAGAAAAAACAATGTTGGGTCAACTCTTTTTGTGTGAAAACATTGCATTTGGAGGCCCGCTCACCCTTGAGACCCCACAGCCTCTAGGCGAGCCACAGGGAGGCCCAGCACAGGCCAGGACCCCACCGCAGCAAGAGGATGAGGGAGTGCCATGCCCTCCCCATATGGTGATGGCCCCGCCCCCGGTGTCGGGGGGAGTGGGGCAGCCACCGCTGAAGACACACCCTGCACGCAGGAGGGAGCAGGGACAAAAGCTGCCAGTCCCCACGGAGCAGTTGGAGGTGCGGGCAGTGCGGGGGACAGCGAGGGTGGGCTTGCTAAGCTGCCTCCAACGTTTGGGGGCGTGGGGGTACCCAGGTGGGACCAGGCACCCCCTAAAAAAAAGGAAAAAGTTGTGTGGCACAGAAAATGCAGCATCTCTTCAAGGCACAGAGGGACAGCCTCTCATACAATATTCACTGCTACCGGAAGAGCACCTCATAATACCCTGCGGGGCAGTTCAATTTAAACATGTTTTTTTCTACTTGTGGTTGCCCCAGGAGGACTGGAGCACCACTAACAGATTTGAAAAGTGGTGTGGGAGGCTGAAGGCATGACAGCAGCACCCCAGAAGTAAAGTTTACACAACTGACCCTGTTTGGGGGGGTCAATGAATCAATGACCCTTTGTGATTGCCATGCATTTTTTAAAAGCATTCCCAAGTTCCCAAGGCTGGAGCATTTACTCTGCAGCTGGGAGTGCAGCGCCTTCTAGGGACTTGTTTTATGGCTGCATGTATTGAGGTCTTAAGGTCTTTAAAACAAGTATGTGTGTACAGTATCTATTATTATGCCTTTTGTATTCAATATTTAGGGTTGAGAAGTTTATATAAAGTTTTCAGACAAGTTTTGTGTATTTTTAAATGCTTTGACATAATACTGAAAGTAATTTTGGTTCACAGTGAATATACTTTATTAATATTAATAATAAGGCAAGCCTGTCTGCACCCGTCCATTCTCAGATCGTGCCCAGCACCAGCCCCATTGCCAGTTTTGGGCCAGAAGAGCACTCTAGATTAATTTACACATGTGACTCAATACCTACATTAAATACCTCTGGTGAGTCCTTGGGTTGCTTTCAGTTTGAACCCCTCTTGTTTCCTGCAAAGACAAATGTTAGCTGCCATGAATGTGGTGTTCACATGGGCTCGTCTTTGTCAGAGCCACTGATAGCTCCTAATATCATTAAGAGATCAATTAGTACTAAATATTCTGCGTGACAAGTCCAATACTTATTTGTCCTGTGCGCTAATTAATGCGAGGTTGTTGGTAAAACATAGTGTTGAATTTACACTTTTTCTAGAGACTTACAACTCATCCCTGGTTTTCATTACTGACGCATGGGCCGATTTGCGATCTAGCCAAGATATTCTAGCAGCGATCCCCCATTTTTAGACAGGATCAACTGGTTAAATGGGGAGGCGGCATGGCATTGCGGTAGTATATAGATCTGACTTACTGGTCCACTGAAGCCCCCTACCATCTTCTTTCTTTGAAGTGGTCTCCTTTAATGTAGAAAAGTCTAAAACTTAGATCTTTAAAGGGACTATTCTCTACCAACCACCGGCTCCTAGATCAATCTATGCCCAAGAGATCAGCAGCCAGTTCGAGGCTAACATTCTGCTTAGTGACTACATGGTCCTTGGCGATTTTAATTTTCATCTTGATGCCCACTCTGATACTGATACAGCAGCCTTACTTCAAACTATGTCATCGCTCTGCCTTTCTCAATTGGTGGAAGGCCCAATGCACCAGAAAGGTCATACCTTATATGGCATTTTCTCAAATAATTCACCTTGTGAATATATATTCTTCCCTTACTCTGGATTGACTATGGTGCAGTTTTCTTTGATATAAAAGGTAGACAAGTAGTTTAGAGATTTACTGCTCGTCAGATCTGGGCATCTTCACGTGCTTGATATAAAATTCAAGCTGTTGGGTTTGTCCATATGATAGAAAATTCTCCTCTAGATTTTTCTGAAGACATTGAGACAGCGGTTTCGCAGTATATGCACTGGTTAGACACTGCTGTTCGCTCCTTGGTACCTGGTAAAAGGACCAAGATAAAGAGAAACAACATTTCTGCTTCCTGGTTCTCAGGGCTCTGAAACAGAGTTGCAGGAGACAGGAGAAAAGATGGAGAGCAGGCTACTGTGATGCATAAAAGGTCAAGTATAAGAAATATCTGACTACAAGGCTTTGATCCTAAAGGATAAAACTGCCTACTTTACGAGTAAGAACGAAGCAGCGATAAATTCTTCTAAAGAACTGTTTTCCACAGTTCAAAGGTAGACTACGGATACATATACATATAATATATTCAAGGACTTTAGCCAGTACTTCTACAACACCGTGGCAGATGCATTCAGTCACAAAATCGAAGATGTCTACAACAGATTTTCCAGCCTGCCATCCGACGCTCATTGTGATCTGCCTATTCCTAATTGTTTGGATGTGGTTGGTGTTCTTAGTCAGTTTATCACACCATCTAGAGAGGAGATCATCAAATAGATTAAATCATCAAAAACCGGAGTCTCCGTGTGACCCTTGCCAGCCCAGGGTAAAAATCTTGGCAGCTGAGACCATAGGGTGTAAGCTGACAGACATTTTTTAATTGAATGTGCAGATCTGGTCTGTTTCCCTCAGGCTGGAAGATGGCCTCAGTATTACCTTTAATTAAGAAGCCCTCTCTCGACCCACAGGATCCTAATAGCTATCGCCCTATCTTTTGTTTAACCCTGCCAGTGAAGCTCATTGAAAAAGTCATGAATAAACAACTAGTCAAGCATATTCAAGCAAATAATTTCCGGGGTGGAAGAGCTGACCTCATCCTGTTCGATTTATCAGCAGTATTTGATACTGTTAACCATAGGACGTCACACCATCCCAGGGACTCTGCAACAAGCTCAGCACCTACTTCCATCAGAAGATCAAGACCCTCTACGACCACTTCAGTGACCAGACGCCGTTCACCACCCCTTCCCCCTCCGCTAACCACCAGCCGACCATCACCACCTGGACCCCCCCCACGGTGGAACTCATCACCACGACCATGATGAAAACCCGGTCTGGTGCCCCCACGGACCCCTGCCCACCTCACATCTACCAGAAGGCCGCCCCCGAACTAGGACGGACCATCAATGCCTCCCTCCAATCCGGCACCTTCCCTGACGACTGGAAGCAGGCAGAAGTCAAGCCCCTCCTTAAGAAGCCCACGGCCGACACTACGGACCTGAAGAACTACCGGCCCATCTCTCTGCTCCCGTTCGCCGCCAAAATCGCCGAAAGAGTCGTAAATGCCCAGCTGACCGCATTTATCGAAGAGCACTCCATCCTAGACGCCTCCCAGTCCGGATTCCGCAGCAACCACAGCACCGAGACCGCCCTCCTCGCCGCCACTGATGACATCCGCATGCTACTCGACCAGGGATACACCGCAGCGCTCATCCTACTTGACCTCTCCGCGGCCTTCGACACCGTCTCACACCACACCCTCGCAGCCAGACTGCACGACGCCGGGATACAAGGAACCGCCCTCAACTGGATCCGATCCTTTCTCTCCAGCAGAACCCAGAGGATCAGACTCCCCCCTCTCATCTCCGAACCCACAGAGATCAACTGCGGAGTACCACAGGGATCATCGCTCAGCCCCACTCTCTTCAACATCTACATGGCCCCCCTCGCCGCCATCGTCAGACAGCATGGGCTCAACATAGTATCGTACGCCGATGACACCCAACTCATCCTCTCCCTCATGAAGGATCCCGAGGACACCAGCTCAGCTTCCAGGAAGGTGAGGGACGTCGTGGCCTGGATGAAGGACAGCTGCCTGAAGCTCAACACTGAGAAAACTGAGGTCCTCATCCTGGGACCCTCGACCTCCGCCTGGGACGACACATGGTGTCCCTCCGCCCTCGGGAGTCCTCCCACCCCGACAGACCACGCTCGGAACCTCGGCATCATCCTTGACTCCTCTCTCACCATGACACGCCAGATCAACACCGTCGCCTCCACCAGCTTCAACTGCCTCTGCATCCTCCGAAAGACCTTTAAATGGATCCCCCCCGAACACAGAAAAACCGTCACCCACGCACTCATAACCAGCAGACTGGACTACGGAAACGCCCTCTACGCCGGCATCACCAGGACCCTTCTACACAAGCTCCAAACCATCCAGAATGCCGCGGCCAGACTCGTCCTCAGGACCCAACGGCACAAACGCATGACGCAACACCTTCGAGACCTACAATGGCTCCCGGTCGAGAAGAGAATAACCTACAAGCTTCTCACCCACGCCTACAAATCCCTCCACAACATCGGACCCAAATACCTCAACGATAGAGTCTGTTTCCACACATCCAAAAGAACTCTCCGACCCGCCGACCTCGCCCTAGCGGAGACACCCCGCATCCGCAGAGCAGGAGGAAGGGCCTTCTCCTACATCGCAGCCAAAACCTGGAACGAGCTCCCGGTCAGCATCAGACGCTCCTCTAACCTGCACATCTTCAGGAAGGACCTCAAGACCTTGCTCTTCGACTGAGCCGGAGCTGCCTACCCCCCACCCTCCCGGCTGCCTACCTCCCCCTCCCCCCCACCAGCGCCTTGAGACTTTATAAACCCCCTGATTGATTGAATGATAGGCTCTTGGTGGAGTGTCTGGGCAGGTTTGGGGTTACGGGAGCAATTTGGGATTTGCTTAATTCCTTTCTCAGCAGGAACAATGTTTGTCTGGGCGAATTTACTTCACATTCCTACGCTTTACCTTACGGGGTTCCCCTGAGGTCCTCACTTAGCCCGACACTTTTCAATGTCTGTTACTCCATTGGCCAAACTAATAAAATATTTCGGTTTTTTCCCTGACATCCTATGCAGACGGCACACAAATTGTCGTCTCTTTAGCCACTGAGGACTCGGGGATCGGGGTAAGATTCTGCGAATGCAGGCGGTCAGTTTATGGATGTCGAGGAACTGCCTGAAACTTTATTCAGGAAAGACTGAGGTCTTGCTCTTTGGTGTCCAGTCTTTTTTTGGTCCCCGGCATGACAGCCTCCAGTTTTAGGCATTCTTCCTTCACCAGTCAGGTCAGCCAGGAATTTAAGAATTCTTATCAATGATGAACTGACATATTCAGATCAGTCAAATGACGTTACCTCTGCCGCCTTCTATAATCTCAGGCTGATTAAGAGGGTTTTACCTTTCATCCCAGTTAATCTTCAGAAAACGGTACTCTCATCTTTGGTGCTGCCCAAGATTGACTACTTCAACAGGCAATATCTCAACGTCCATCAGCATGTACTCAACAAGCTGCACACCCTGCAAAACGCAGAAGCCTGCGAGCTTCTGAAAGTTCCTAAATATCAGTCTGTCTCCAAGTCTATGGGGAAACTTCACTGGCTCTCCATTAGACAGAAGCTCACTTTTAAGGCACTCTGTATTGTATACAAAGCACTGCATGATCAAGGTCCCAATTTTTTGAAGAAGAGTCTTACTTGGTACACTCCAGCTAGGTCTTCATGGTCTGCCTCTGCTAAATTGGTGGTAGTGCCCAAGTTCAAACGCGCAGCCTGGGGAGGCAGAAGCTTTGTGTTGCGAGCTACAAAAGCTTGGAATGCTCTTCCCCTTTATATTATAGACACGTGCAACTTCTTGGCTTTCAGGAAAGCCTTGAAGACATGGCAGTTTACCTCTGAATAGACTTCATATTTTCTGGTCCTCTTCTGTGTTAACCTCACTAGCACCAAGACGCCTTTCTGGCAATCGAGCGCTTTAGAAAAATAATTAACATAACTTAATTGCATTTACACATGCTTATTATGGTTTACTGCATTTACGCACAGAAAAGATGATGTCTTTAAAACGTGGTTTGATGATCTTGAATTTGTACAAACCCAATAGACTTGTGGTATATATTTGTGTGACCCCTTTAGGGGGTCAAAAGTAATTCTGCAATATGATGTATGGTATGTTCCATCTGCCAATGTATATATTTGTAAATTACTGCATAGTATTTAGTTGTGTGTGTGTGTGTGATTAATGCAGTTCTTTTCTAAAGGAAAAGTACTGAATGGACAATCATTTATTGAGTGTTACTGTTGCATGCCAATAATTGGGGATCACTAGCCCACACCACCTCCCCTGAGTAGGCCTTGGACTGCTCTGCTTCACTACCCTTAGAGAGTCAAGCGCTGCAATGGGGAGATTGGTTCACAGTAAGGAGAACTGTGGACCTATTACTTTTGCAGGACACACAATTGACAACCCAATTTCCTACAGGGTCCCACCGCTGGTAGAACTCAGACTATGTTCTGCCTATGCAAGGGTCATGAAAAGGAGATCCTCAGCTGCCTTCAGGAATAAGGCCCAAACCAGTCCTGCCTGGAAAGGTGGCAGAAACACCAGCTATTGACCCGAACATGGCATTTCTAAAGAAATATTTGCAGGATCTGAAGAAGGGCAAACATAGAGCCTGTCAGGCATGTCAACATAAACTGTTAGACAATTCGGCTCGGTTACAAGCATCCGTGATCTAGCTTTTCAGGCTAAACAAACTGGACTACTGACAGACCCAGATGTGCTAACCGGGTGGACTCAACGAACCATCAGAAAGTTGGGTAATGCCAACTGCGCAATCTCAGCAGAGAGGCACCGCTTGATATGGATGGACCGCAAGTTCGCTGATATGGCCTAGCTGAGGCAGGCCAAATGGAAGCAGGTCTTTTATTGGGAGGCCTCTTAGTAGAAGACTCAAGTATGTTCGTGAGCACCTTCACAGCACTGGACAACTGCAACTGTCCCTAAAAAGGGTATTTTAACTGGGGGTGGGCAGAGTTTGTGGATTCCTACTACGCAAAATTCTGCAGTTGCAAAATAAACTCCGCCACGCTACGTGGAGTTCGGCTTTTGGCCGGAGTTTGCTGGCGTGCCCGTTCGAGTTGCAAAGGCAGAGTGCGTCCGCGCGCTCCAACATCGCGCGTGAATGGCACTACGCAGTCCTCAAGTGTGCTCGCGTTCTAAATTACGTGCGAACAGCACCACGTGGTCCGCATGGACACAGACATCTTGTTTTTCTGCTCTGTTATGGTGCTGGGACTAAATTTTTATCCGTTCTTAATCTTTGTAATCCTCCTCCTCTATTACTTTTCTACTCTTAATTTTTATTTTTTATAACTGTGTGTCTTTGTATTTGTATATTTTACGTTTTTGTGTACATTTTTGGGGGGTTTTGTGACTTTTTGACTTAGTTTATTTGCCCTTCTTTCCTTATTTCTTTCTTCTTTACTTTCCTTTCTTTTTATTTCCCCACCCAGTGCCATGGCAGAGGGGCGACTTCCGCGAGGGAGACGCTGCCGCCCAGGTGTGCAGCCACGGGCGATCTTTGGAGAGGAGGAGGTGGCAGCACTAATTTTTTTTGTGCAGCACCAACTACCCTCTATGCTGACAGCAGGCGGCAGGCCCAGTAGCGGGTACACCCTTCGGGAGCACCAGCGGTGCTGGGGAAGGGTGCATCGGTGCATGCGGCTCACCAGCCATGTTTGGCGCACCGCCCAGCAGCTGAAGCACCGTTGGGCGGGCATTCTGGACCGCGAACAACCTGCTAGGCGTCGAGATTCCGGGGCTTGGTGAGCATTAATTATTTGTCGTGTTTGTGTTCTACAATGCTAAAAAAAATATTCCGAATAGCATGTTGCTGACACTCGGAGGTAAGTTATGTTTAGTTTACACTGGTATATTATTGTGTGACCCAGTTTCTAGTTTCTGCTAGGCAGGTGCTGCTACCTAATCGCACTCATCAGGCGCACGCTTTGGCTGATTAATTAAGAAGGCATTGCAGACTGTTCTCCTGTCACTATAGTGAATCACTGAGTAGAGTGTTCTCTCTGTGACTTTGTTCATGTACCTCGTACAGTTCCAGGTTATTTGATTGAATTCACAGTGATGATGTGAAGTATGCATGAATACATTTAAAAAAATGGAGACTGAATTGTCTAATCAAGGTTGTTGAGAAATGGGAATAGATAGAATCAAAGATCATTAACTGCAAAACATTAGTTCCAAATGTAGTTTTTGTAATGAGATTTGGAATATGGATTTAACGACAGTCGATAGACTCAAGTCGAAAGAAACTAGTAGTACTATAGGTGATCTGTTTTAGCGACTGTGTTTGCGTTTCATAAAACATTTTGTGGAGATTATTAACAGAATCACCTATCTCTGCTGATCTCTCCAAGTCCTTTTATGATTGTTGTGGACTTCTTAGGGTAGAATCTTGGGGTATTGGGATATTGGTTCCGTCTATCGTGAAGATTCAGATAGCAGGCCCAATTAAGCTAGTATTATAAATAAAAATCACCATGTATGTTTGTTGAGAAGGCTTTCTTTTTCCTGCTTATACCTAGCTCTAACACAGTTCAGCTCACAAAAGAGTGGCCATGGTCACCATCATGGAGCCCCCCCTCCCCTCTGCAGTGTGCTGCAGACTTGTTCATTTATAGTTACAGTATAACAGCAGTTTCCTATGACAGTGCAGCAAGGCTGGAAAACAAAGTATGAGGTCCCACTTACAATGCATTTGCCAATCAACACCATGTCTTTCTTTGACAAGCAAACTTTGTGAACCAACCAACCAAATGCCCAGAGTGATATTTGGAAGATACCGACGTGCTAAATGAGATGTAGTGCTGCATTGCAGTTATATTTGGGGTTGCGTATCTGGGATCTAAATTATGTGTAATGTTGAATTCTAGCCACACAGAACATCGGTGATGCCGGCTCCAGTGCCGCTGCAGGAGGAGATGGCAACAGGATAGTTGGAGGGGGAGAAGCGGCTGCAGGGACGACACTGGAAAGTCACATAATTTCTTGCAATTACTATGCTCACTAGCTATTGCCATGGCGTCGCTCTTCGTCATCAACAATTACCGTGAAGTGAACCCACCGCCAGCTTTACCAGCCACAGCGGTGGTTGAATTATTATTATGGCCTCTTCTATCTGCAATGCAGCAAAATCTCACATAATGAGCTTTGATGGCTTGAGGGAGACATGAAAGAACGGAAGGTACCTTAAAAGAAAGGAAATGGTATATGAGTGAAAGGGTGGGTGGGTGAAAGGGTGCACAGCGTTTAGGCAAAAGGATGGTTTGAAGAAAGGGTGGCTACTGAATGGGTGGATAATGTATTGGAAATTTTGGTGAAAGACTGGATGGGAGAGAGTAAAGCTTAAACATGGTGTCTATGGGTGAATTAGAAAGCAAGGATGAATGAATATTTGGATTATTTGGATGAATAAGCAAGGCAGCTCTTCTTCTCATGAGGAGCATGCACTCTGTGGACTCGATGATGTTGTGTTGCAGCCTTATATTAAAAGCCAAGCGCAGGACTAAGGTCTCAATCAAGGCATGTGCTTCTGTGTTTTCATTCACACCTGCAGGGGTGAATCTTTCAGACACCTTCTTACCTGGTCTTGTAGGAGATGCAACAACGGGACAGCTTAGCCCATCCTACTGTCCTCCTTGCTCACTTCCCATGTGAAAACCTCAAAAAGGAGTAGCATCTGTGTCAGGCATTTGACTAGGGCCCATTTGTCCGCATCCATGGCCATAGCTTCAACAACTGCATCCCCTCCTCTTTGAGTGACATAGTAACTGATCTGTTTGTACTGCTCAAACAGACGTTGCAGCATATAAAAGGTAGAGTTCCAACGTGTTGGCACCTCCTGTATCAGGGCTTTAACTGGTGCTCTATTATTACGCTGAATAATCCGCAGCTGCTTCCGGGCTTAAAAACTGGCTGAAATGAGTGCAGAATCTTCTGCAGGTGGTCAGTATGTTGCTGACTATGTCTTCCTTTTTGAGGAAGTCTTGCACCACCAGGTTGATGCAATGGGCCCTGAAATAGCCTCCGTCTGACATAGCTTTGACTATGTTACTGCCATTTTCCTATTGCAACAAATCCAATTCTAAGACCTCTGGGTCGCAGCCATTCACACACCTTGCTGTTAAATGCCACCAAGATGTTTACAGCTGTATGTGATTTCTCCATCGTGAACATGGCCACTGTTGCATGCCGCCGAACGCTCTTAAAACTTTCTCCAGGGCCAGGACCTAAAGATATCTTTTGCTTTACCACTGCAAAAGAGATCCAGTGTGCAGTGATGCATATGTAATCAGTCACCTGACAACTGGTCCACATGTCTGTCATCAGGTGGATGGTGTGAACAACACTTTGCTGCAAAGCTTGTCCAACCAACTGCAGCACATCGTGATGCATCGCTGGAACATCCACTCTGGCAAAATAGGTCCTACTTTGTACTTTCCATTTTGGGCAGATGGCTGCCACAAATTCTAAGAATCCCACTCCTTCCACAAAAGAAAAAGGGAGAAGATGCAGCGTTAACATTTTTGCCAGCTTCCCATTGTACAAACGTGCAGTTGGGTGGTTTCGCTCATAGGCCCCCTCCTACCTAAACATGCCCGTAATAGTAGCCTGGATTTTCTTCTTTTTATGGGGCACTGACACAGGCGTCTTTTGAGAAGTAGATGCTAGAGGTAGACTCAATGTGCATCGTGGTAGTGGGGCAGTCACTGTATGCTGTGGTGTCTCATTCATCTCACTCTGAGTCTTTTTGTGCCATTGTGAAGTCGCTGAGGTGGGTGAATCTGCTGACACACTGCTGGGGAACAGGGCTGTTTTGCGTGAAGATGTCACCCTCTTCTTCCTCATCTTCACCTTCCCCCGTGATTGGACTTGTAGCTGATGTTGCCCGGCTCCCCCCACCACCACGACAATGTTCAGCAATTATTTTAAGGTGCTCCTCCCACCTGATTGTGTGGTGTTTTTTCATATGGGTTGTCTGTCCTCCAGTACCATAATGTGTACCAGGCATGCCTCGACGAACATTTGTGTGGCAAATGGTGCGTACTGCAATGTGCTCTCCATCTTTGCTAACTGTAAAAAAGTCCCAAACTGGGGAGGAGTACTTTTTTACTGGGCCACTGCCAATGCCTGAAGATGAACTGGAAGTAGGTGATCACATTGCCTATCTGCGACTACTGAGGCAGGGGTTGGTGCAGGTTTCAGCTGGGGCTTTGCAAATATGGGAGCTGGTGGTGGTGCTACCAGTGCCACATCCCTCGGAGCTAGTTGAATAGCAATGTCATATTCCTGTGTGTCACCTTCCACCATGACTACCTCGTCATTGTCATCATCCTCTTCATCCCCTTCCATAAGTCTAAGTCTTTCTGGAACTTTTCTTTATCCTTGCCTCTCCTGTTGTCTCATGGTCTCTGTTGGGGTCCACTCCATGTCCTTATCATCATCATCAGAAGTGGTGCTTGGAGAAGATGGTGCTGCAGTACCCTTCCTTTTCCTTGCTGGAGATCTGGGAGCCAATGATTCTAAAAGAGGAGATTCAACTTCTTTCTCTGAAGGAAGCTCAACCTCCGGTTCTGCTCCAACACCAGAAAAATCCATTGCTAGCTGCGGCTGCTGACCACTTTGCTGTGTTGCCTGAAATGATTGTGTACTACTTTGCGAAAGGGACAAATCCATTTCAACATAACTACTCATCGGATGTTGACATGATTGCACTGGCTGCCTCACTGACAGACATCGTCCTGGACTTAGGTTGGGGGGTGGTGCTGTTGATGCAGGAGTGCTGCTCTCAGCTTGCTCGACGGAGGCCGGTGCGGCAGGCACAACTTTCCTGAAAAAGGTTGTTGTTGGCACGCCAGTGGTGGAAACCTGCTTCTTCTGCTCCCCACTAGCCACTTTCTTGTTAGCACCTTTCTTTGGGGTCATCTTGAAGCTGTGAGTTGGCAGTGGCACCTAGCTTCACATCAAGCAAAAGAGATGACCGCGTTGCTTTAGTCAGTCTTATGTCACGTCGTGCACAGGCCTTCTGTCTGGTACTACTGTGGGTGATGTAACTTCTCTTGTCCACCTAAAAGCAAACAAGCAAGAAAAACATCAGTGAAACGTGGCATTGTTGCAGTTCAAATAGTAGTACAAACAAATAATATCATTAAATGTGGTGAATTAGCACTAATACAGTCTAACTATCCATTCGTAAAACCACACCAACAAACATTCATTGTGTGTGGTACACTCAGGAAGGATCAGAAAGAGCAACAACAACAACATACAGATGTAACTTTTTGCTTTATGTGCATCGCGTTGGGATGTGGCATTCAGGGAGGTGCAGGTGACAATGGAATAATCCTTAGACAATGAATGCTGCTGTGTAGTGCACCTATTTCAGTCATGGGGGTTGATGCCAGATGTTAGAAAAACTGATTTTTTTTTTAGATCAAAATAAAAAAATAAAAATATTTAAAAAAATTAAATAACAAAATTAAAATGATACAATTTAAATAATTTAAAAAAATGTACATTAAAAAAATTAAACTAAATTAAAAAATATATAATTTAAAAACAAATGTAAAAAAATAAAATAATTAAAGATAAGTGAAAAATAAATATCCGCAAGCATATTATTAATCTATTAAACTGCCATCATTGTCAACCATCCATGCAATCCTATGGCACTGGCTGGACGCACAAAATGGCTGCCAGCCAGTGAAACATGGTCATCAACAACAACTAACACTGAGCAAGGAGGCATGGTCACAATTTCAGAAACGTTTTTCAGGCCTATGGCAAAAGCACACTGGCTGGCTACACAAATAGGTCGCCCGCCACATAGTAACAACAATAAGCAAGGAGACATGGCCACAAACAAAGAAGACATGTAGGCCTATGGGAGAATCACACAACTGGCTAAACAAAATGGCAGCCTGCCACATGGTCACTTACAACAACAAGCAATGCAGGCCTAGGGTGGACACTGACAATACAAAATGTCCCCTGGCCACAAGGCATAATGAACAACAAAGGCAAATGGTGGCCTATGGCAAACACACAAACTGGTCAGACAAAAGAAGCATGGAAACACAGAGAACACAGCATTAACAATGCCAAAAACGAAAAACACACTTCCTTTAAAGGCATTACCACACCTAAACCCTGTTTGCAAGAGAAAAAAAACATGAAATACCACAAAAAACACATTATGTTTTTTAATCCAATGCCATCCATGGCCTAAATGATGTTTCAATTCAACAGACACCACAGACACAGTTGTTTCATGCACCCATGAATAGTACAGGGCCTACTGGCAGGAAGGCCCATTGACACACTAGGCCACAAAGTGAATTAAATCAATATTGCAAATGTATTAAAAAACGGGGAGAAAATGTAGTTAACTGTGCAACATTTTTCCTTCACAAAAGAAGAAAAATCAAATGCAAAACAAAACTAGACCACTACTAAAACTGCAGGGCATCCACCACAATCAATTTTAAAAATCAAATAAAAGTACAAATAAATCCAGGTGCATCACCCCGGTCAAAGAAACAACACCCATATACACCAGTTTTTCAACTTACTTGTGATATCTCAAAAACAAAGTCCTTAAATCCAATGGTATATATGCAGCAGACAAGGAGAGTCATCCTTCCAGCACCAAATTACAATGAAAAGTGACCAGGAGAGGGACAAAGCACTAGAAGGAGCCTGCTTGCTGGACAGGAATAGGAAGCTGGAGTCTCTGGGGCACTTCCTTCTGGTTTTAAAAAGAAGTTTTAAAAAACGGCTTCTCGCACAAAAAAACAACTCCAACGGCCAGTTTGAGAAGAAAATCCACTCCAAATGCCTCTCAGGTGCATTCTCAAGCAGAAAAGCTGCTCAACCGCTCTGTTTGCGATCGGCACTAAGGATGCTAGATTGGTGCCGTCACGGCTGGAAGCCGTGCAAGTGATCTGGAAGTCTCGTGTACGGCCCGACAGTCTTGGCGCTCGCGGTTGAGTGGCAAAAGAAAACTTGAGCGCGTGAACGGAAAAAAAACCTCTGCCTCGCGCCCAAATGGCGGAATTCAGGAATTCTGCATTCCTCCGTGGAGCACGGAGTGCCCAAATTACGCAAACTCTGCAAGGAGAGCGCAGTTTACTGCCCGGGCTTAATTTTAACCTGGACTTTTTGGCAGAGGCAGGCAAAGCAGGGAACCTTTGCTGGGCCACCATTACTTTTAAGAGTGTATTGGGATAGGAAACGAGGAAGCTGGTACAACAGCTCCAGAGGAGGCAACTTTTTTTCAACTAGATCAAGAGGTGGCCATAGCAGATACAGCGAGGCAGTTATCGAGGAAGTTTTCAATCCAACACAAGATCTGGATTTACAGGCAATTATTCCCATCTCCAAAGTCCTTGTTTCTGCTCAAATGGAAAAAAATTACACAAGGCGCATGAGTCACGTTTACAGTCCAAGTGTTCCAATTGGAACTCTATGGCACTGCGAGACAAAGTTTTCCAAATAGTTTGATTTTTCTCCATCAAGAACAGACTTTTAGAGATTCAAAAGTACAGGGACTGTTGCACAAAGAAGATATAGGTTTATCCGCTCTTCACCCCAGAGAATTTAAAAGCAACATATTCCTTGTTCACTGCAAGGATGAAGGTTACTGGTTAGTACTAAACCTCAACGATTTCAACCCCTGGATTCTTTACCAGCACTCAAGGTGGAGGGCATCATCCTTTTAAGGGATCTTCTCAAGGAGCGGGACTGGATGGTCAGTTTGCACCTAAAGGAGACTTGTTTAATGAGCCCCATTTTTGCATCTCACAGGAAATTTCTGCTGTTTCAGTGGAAAATAATGGTACAAATGTTTTCTACTGCCGTTCAGTCTCTCCTTGGCACCTTTTTGTTTCACCAAGTGATTAGGCCAGTAGTGGTGATGTTGAGGGCAACAATGTGAATGGGTGATTTTACGTGCGAAGGCTCTAAGAGACAAATCTACTAGGAATATTTACACCAGAATTTTAATAGTGATGTTGAGGGCAAATGGAGTACGATTAATAGTGTATATGGAATAGGACCGGACTCAACTGATGCTTCTTCTAGCATGGGTAATCAATCTATTTCAGGAATTGGACTTTGTGATAAACAAAAAGAAATCATTTTCAATTAATACAATTCCTGGGGTTACAAGTGAATTTACTCAAAGCCCAGCTGCTACTACCCAAAACAAAATGGCATCAAGAGAGAGGTGTGGTCCACCTTGATCAAGCAAACTGTCTGAGACTGGTAGCCTGGATAGCAGGACTCTTAGCAACATCGATCCAGGCAATAAATAGTTCTTTGGACTGCTACACAACAGAGGTTGACAATTCAAGACCTATAGTGGGGCCTAGCATATAAAGATTAGGTCATGCTTTCAGGCAAAGCCAGAGTGGAGTTAACATGGTGAATGCATCACATGGAGGCCTGGTACTTCAAAGCCATTTTTGGCTCTCAGCCAGAGGTAGTTATAGAATCGGACGCCAGCAGCTGATGTTGTGTGTTTCTTGCATGGCCCATTGTTGTTTTTCCTAGGTTAGTCTAATTGTACACGTTATAGGCCGCTTTTATTTTGCACACATTACTACAAAGCGCGCTTGTTATTGTGCTATGTTGTATTTTCACACAGAACCAGCACATCAATCAATCAATCAATCAAGGGTTTTTAAAGCGAGTTACTCACCCGTGAGGATCTGAAGGCGTGGGGTGGGGGGTGCAGCTCCGGACCAGTCGAAGAGCCAGGTCTTGAGGCTCTTCCTGAAGGTGGGCAGAATGGGGGAGGTCTGATGTTGACTGGGAGCTCGTTCCAGGTCCTTGCTGCGATGTAGGAGAAGGCTCTTCCACCTGCTCTAGTTCTGCGGATGTGTGGGGTCTCTGCCAGGGCGAGGTCGGCGGAGCGGAGGTTTCCTTTGGGTACGTGGAAGGAGACTCTTTCGTTGAGGTATTTGGGTCCGATATTGTGGAGGGATTTCTAGGCGTGGGTGAGTAGCTTGAAGGTTACTCTCTTCTCGATGGGGAGCCAGTGGAGGTCTCGTAGGTGCTGGGTCATGTGCTCATGTCGTGGGCTTCCGAGGACGAGTCTGGCTGCGGTGTTCTGGATGGTTGTGTAGCAGGGTTTTGTTGATTCAGGCATAGAGGGCGTTACCGTAGTCCAGTCTGCTGGTTATGAGTGCGTGGGTGACGGTCTTTCTGCATTTGGGGGGGATCCACTTGAATGTCTTGCGGAGGGAGTTAAAGCAGGTGGAGGCGACGGCGTTGATCTGGCGAGTCATGGTGAGGGCAGAGTCTAGAATGATGCTGAGGTTTCGGACGTGGTCTGATGGAGTGGGTGGGTTTCCGAGGGCAGAGGGCCACCAGGTGTTGTCCCAGGCAGTGGAGGAGGGTCCCAGGAGGAGGACCTCTGTCTTCTCCGAGTTGAGCTTAAGGCAGCTGTTGTTCATCCAGGCTGCGACGTCTTTCATTCCTTCCTGGAAGCTGAGTCTGGTGTCTTCGGAGTTCTTCATGAGAGAGAGGATGAGCTGGGTGTCGTCGGCGTAGGATACTATGCTGAGCCCATGCTGTCTAACGATGGCGGCGAGGGGGGCCATGTAGATGTTGAAGAGCGTGGTGCTGAGCGAGGATCCTTGGGGTACTCCACACTTGATCTCTGTGGGTTCTGCGAGGAAGGGTGGGAGTCTGATCCTTTGGGTTCTGCCGGCGAGAAAGGAGCGGATCCAGTCGAGGGCGGTTCCCCGTATGCCGGCGTCGTGGAGTCTGGCGGCGTGAGTGCGGCGGTGTCGAAGGCTGCGGAGAGGTCTAGTAGGATGAGGGCCGCTGTGTGGCCCTGGCCGAGTAGCATGCGGATGTCATCGGTAGCGGCGAGGAGGGCGGTCTCGGTGCTGTGGTTGCTGCGGAATCCAGACTGGGAGGAGTCGAGGATGGCGTTCTCTTTGATGAAGGTGGTCAGCTGGGCGTTGACGAATCTCTAGGTGACTTTGGCTGCGAAGGGAAGGAGAGAGATGGGCCAGTAGTTTTTCAGGTCTGTCGGGTCAGCCGAGGGTTTCTTGAGGAGGGGCTTGACCTCTGCCCGCTTCCAGTCGTCGGGGAAGATGCCGGATTCGAAGGAGGTGTTAATGGTCTGGCATAGTTCGGGTGCTATGGCGGAGGCGGCGCGGTGTTAGATTTGCAGCGGCACATGTTTTCGTGTTTTATTCTTTTCCTGGGAATTAGTCTCAACACACTAGAGAAGGTCAAACAACAATGTCCCTTGTTATTCTCTCTAGTCAGGCACTAGCACCTAGACATAATAAGAGAATGCAGCTGCTGTTTGTGAACAAATATTTCTTGTCATTTAACTAAGGACAGAAGTTGTGAAAAAAGACACAATGAGCGAAGGTCCTGAGACAAGAGTGCTGAGTCAGATACGATGTAGAACATCCACCTACGAATGCTAAGGTACGGGGTCTGCCACTAATACCAGAGATCTTGTAAATCTAATTATTTAGCTTCAGTAGAAAGGAGTGGGGGTTTAGGCTAACCTGTCTTATAACATGACAAGGCTTTTTATGGTATATGGTTTATTAAACATGCTAATGATATTTTTGGTATGCATTTGTTTTCTAATTGTGGTGCAAATACTACATCTTATAGCACAATAGTTTAAATAACTGCTATAAACTTCCGTCGTGTCTTTTGTTTATCTTATTTTGGACAAGTATGAGTGAGACAGCGAAAGGGTGTTTCCTATTATGCAATCCCTTAAAGGGTCGAGAGTGTTGTGTTCTGGGGTACCAACTCACTTGTTTCTCTGGTAAGCTTAGGAGAGCAAGTGAGGGACTATAGCTAGCCAGCCTCGGGCTCATAGGTACTGACGTGGTATGGTCCCTACATGCTGTTATATGGTCCCAAGCATAGTTCTGTTCCTGAGCACAATCCATGCAACACTGAGGTTGGGGATCCATGTGTCGGGCAGTCTCCACAGGAAGTTGGTGGTCATTGACAAATTTGGAGCTTCAATTAACCACTTAAAACTATTGGCAGGGTCCTTTGCCATTCAAACTGTCACACCAAAAGACCAATTGTTGTATATTCCTCTGGATGCCATCAAAAACAATGGGGTTGCCCTGTGTCCCTCAGAACCGGAGTATCTACTGTTACAAACTACAATGTGTTCTGTTGAGTGTCGCAATTTCTCTGCATGAAAAATAGGTGTAGAATTGTCACACCTATATAAGATCAATGTATGTTCTTCAAAAAACTGGGAGAGTGTGGGCCTATACTGATCATTAGTCAACACCCCCAAAGCATATCACCTAAATAAACAACACACAATGACAATAATAACTATTTGGTATATTCAAAGTCATATATCTAAATAATATGCACAAATTGTATTCTGTTTCATATAAGGCTGTCAAAAACAAAAAAATATATCAAATGGCGTGACTTGGTAGTAAAGTGACACATAGTGAAAAAAATTGTTTGACATAACATAATACAGACAAAGACTGATTTTAACATGATGTACATAAGGATTATTTTACAAAGATGCCTGTTCTTTTTCCTATTCACAGTTCAACAAACACCCTATATCATGATTAACACTTCTGTAGGATGGTTGACAGGGAACATGAAACAATAGGACTGCCGTCAACGTTTCAGCCCTATGTGTATGTGTTACTAGTTAGACATCACAATGGGTGACCTCCCCCACCCACTGTTGAGGGCATATCCTGGACACTATCTGTTCTAACTTTCCAGTTTCCACTAAACTTCCTATTCAAGTAACTTGGACTGATCACGCCGTTATCTCCTTCTCGTGGTCCCTCAAGGACCCCGTTCCCCCCAAAAAACCTACCCTGCACAGACTAGCGCCGAAAATCGACCCTGGCGCATTTAAACTAGCTCTGGCAGGGTCCAAGCCAGTCTTAGCTCAAGATCTGGAGGAAGCTTGGAAAAACTTCAATAGCTGGATTGCCCAGGCAGTCGAGACTATCTCTCCCTCCAACCATCCCAGGCGAACTCGAGATTCCCCCTCGAAACCTTGGTTTTCTGAAAAGCTCAAAACTCAGAAGCGCGCATGTAAAAAATTAGAGCGGAGTTGGCGCCAATCCTACTGTCCCTTAGCTAAAGAGCTGTTGAGGAAAGCTCAAAGACAGTATTATGTAGCCATACTGCAGGCTAATGGCCTTCACTATGCGGAGAGAATTGCTCTCTCAAGAAATAATACCAAAGACATTTTTTCTATTGTTCAGAGTTTTCTGGCACCTGCGGCGGAAAGTACCCCCCTTCTCACCTCCGCCGCATGGTGTGAGAAACTTTCAAGTTTTTTTATCGACAAAATTCTGGCAATTAAGGAAAATTTCAAATTGGCCCAGACTCTTACTCCATCAGGCGAGTGCTCTGACCCTCCAACCTTATCAAGAGGTCCACATGCATCTTCGGCCATTTCTGTCTTTTCTTCCATTACCATGCAAGATTCTTTGGCAATTTTAAAATCACTCAAATCGGGCTCCCCATCGGATCCCTGTGTGGCCAGGCTGCTGGCCTCAGTAGGAGAGACTGTTAACCCGGAGGTCAATGCTCTGATCAATCTGTCCTTAAGGACGGCCACTGTGCCTGTGGCTTGGAAACAAGCCAAACTCTTGCCTTTGCTCAAAAAGCCTTCTCTTGATCCCCAGATTCCTACAAGCTATAGACCAATTTCGCTTCTTCCAGCTGTGGCTAAAGTCTGTGAGAAGGCAGTCAACAAGCAACTGACCGCCTATGTGGAGGGTGCAGGTTTGCTTCATCCAGCACAATCTGGTTTCAGGGTCAGTTATAGCACTGAATCAGCTTTGGTGGAAGTTACGGAGGCCATTAGAGAATGTTTGGACGCTGGCGGTAGAGCAGCTCTGATTTTATTAGACCTCTCCGCGGCATTTGATACCGTCCCTCACTCGCTGCTTCTGGCCCGCCTATCTGACATTGGGGTGACAGGTGCGGTGTTGCGCTGGGTGAGTTCATTCTTGGACCAACGCTCACAACAAATTTGGATGCCCCCGTTTGCCTCCGCACCACAAGCTGTGTCCACGGGAGTCCCTCAGGGCTCTAATCTAAGCCCACTTCTCTTTAACATATATATGACCCCACTGATCTATCTGGCAGAGGAGCTGGGTGCTAAGATCATCGCTTACGCTGATGACACCCAGCTCCTCTTTACATGGGGCAAAGATGGCTCCTCTCCTGCTCAGGCCACGGCCTGCCTGTCGGCCGTCTTCAGATGGCTCCATACAGCGGAGCTTAAGTGCAACGAGGATAAATCCGAAATCCTCCTGTACGGCTCCTTTCCCTCTCAGTTCAAAGAATCTCTCTGGCCGGCTGATTACCCTCTTCCCAACTCTGATGGTCAACCGGTTAAGAACCTTGGGATTTGGTTTAATGAGGATCTTAGGTTTATCACTCAGATTAAAAGTTAGCAGGACAATGTTTTGGTACACTAAGATCCCTCAAGAAGTTCCTGCCACTTCTTCCTCGACCTGCTAAAGAGATGGTTACCCGTGCACTGATACTGTCACGTATTGATTACGCGAACGCGATCTATGTCGGTGTTCCTGGGTACCAGCTGAAAAAACTCCAGTCCATTCAAAATGCTGCAGCCAGGGTTTTATTGAATATCCCTCGTAGATCAGGCATACAACAGCACCTGCGTGATCTACATTGGCTGCCGGTTGCGGAAAGAGTGAGATTTAAAGCTCTCACCACGGTACATGCAGCTCTGTACCAGTACGGCCCAAGCTATCTTAGGAAGCGTTTTAAATTTCACATGCCCTCCAGAAACCTGCGTTCCAGGACACAGCGCCTGGCAGTGATTCCTCATTTTCGCCGTGCGAGAATGGGCGGTAGCTCTTTGGCCTATAGAGCTGCTGTGGCTTGGAACGCACTCCCGTTTGAACTTCGGTGCATTCAAGACGCTAAGCCGTTCAGGAGACGGCTGAAAACTCTGCTTTCTGCTTAAGAATACTCCTCGATCTGACTCACCCCCATTAGCAAGGTCTCCGCGCCGGGACACTCCTGAGTATCCGTGCGCGTTATAAATGCTCGTAACATAACATAACATCACAGCAGGTCGTCTTCAGGACTAGAGAGATGTGGACAGCCTGTATGGTGAGATAATCCTTCACATGAGAATTGTGTGCATTATATAACAAGGGGATTGTTTTAAAAACAAACAAAAGGAGGACGCCAAGGCCGACGCATCTAAATGATGTGTGAATCTAGGAAAAACAAACTCCTCCAAGCCCGGATGGAGTCCACAACACGGATCCACAAGTATCCGAAACCATATATCCAAAATTCAATATGGGAAGACCCCCCTGCCCCCCACGGGGTTCACAGTGAGATAGAGACAGGATTATACAGTGAGTGGGAGGCCTGTATCTTGCATAATGCTTAAAAACTGCTCAGGCAGGGCAAAGATTGCTCACCTTTACAAACTTTAATATGGGGTCCTTATTAAATACAGCAACAACTAGTATTTTCCTGGTCCCCAAGTGATTCTAAAATCAAGGAATGGAATTAATCAAAGTGATGTTTTTTGATCTATACCTAAAAAAACTATAGTAAGGCCAAGATAATAAACGCACCGAGGACAGCTTGCTTCAAAAACAACGTTTCTCAGCGCAATGTGAATGCCAAAAGCAGCCGGGCAGAATCACTTTGCCTTTAAAATAGGAGAAAAAGCATGACGGCCACTGCGTAAGCATGCACATCTACTTAAGGAATTACATGAGTTGCCGAAAGCCATCAAACTAATCATGTGGTGGCAATCACGATTGGAATGCCGTGACGTCATGTCAGATGAATTCCGTAACTGGAATAAAGAAACCCCTTCGGACGACTCATGAAAAGGGAAAACTAACCTAAATAGCAATGGCCTGCCTCCAAATCAGATAAGTGGAATTTTGCTGGAGATAATCATCTTATTCTTTCCACTTGTTTAAAAAACAGCCCGCTCAGGGAGACGCGCGCACGATGTTGCCTAAGATGGCCGCCTGACATCGGAGCTCCGCGCTGCCTCGGGTTACGCCTCAATGAAAACGGCGGTTTTTGCGCTGCCTTGCCCCTGAAATGGGTACCTACTTGTGGCGGATTACGCTGTTACTTTGCTGCCACTATGCTGGACCCTGCATTGCTTAGGTGATTCTGGAGACAGCCTTGCGGCTGCCATTTTCTATTTTCATTCTTGAGGATTTTTCCTCAAAGCCTGGCATGCTAAGGTCAGTGACTGTTTTTTGCAGTTTAGCTGTGTTTTTCTTACTCTTGCCATATTGACTCTACTTTTCCTTGGGAGGAGCGATTTTTCAGAGGGATTTCGCGATTTGTTGAATACTCTTAGCCCAATATTGTTTTTCCTCATTTTGATTCATGGGCAGGAGTAGGAAGTTATCACACTCCAACAAAAATCATGCTGCTAGCGAACTTGTTACCAGCTCTTTACATTCTGCTCCTTCCATTAACTCTTTGCATAGATCTGCAAATATGGCTCAACCCATCTCCTCCAGACCTGCGCTTTCGCCTTTACCTGCATCAAAAGTACAGCTGCCATCCTCTGCCAATAAAAAACTAAAGCAAGACCCTCCTCCACCCAAATCTAAATCTCCTGTATCTTTGGACACTGTTTTAGAAGAAATACGAGCTTTGAAACCTTTTGTTGAGGAAACAAATTCTCGACTACAAACTCTAGACAACAAATGGTCATCCGTGGACTCTCGTTTATCCTTGGTGGAGCAACAGTTCTGTGACATGCGGGATTCGTCTGTCAGAATTGTTTCCTTGGAGAGGTTTTGTTGCTTAAAAAATCTGCAGAGGATCTGGAAAATAGAAATTGGCGCAACAATCTTCGCCTATATGGACTTCCAGAGGGCATTGAGGGAGGTGATCCTGTTTCTTATTTTACCACTTTCCTTCCACAGCTTCTGGATCGTCCTACGTCAACTATCTTAAATATCCAATGCGCGCATAGATTAGGCCCGCGACTATCGTCTTCATCTGCTCCTGCAAAGCCTCGTGGAGTAATTCTTCTGTTTCTGAAGTTCACTGATCTATTACAAGTCTTAAATGCAGCCAAGCTCAAGAAACAACTACTTTTGTCTGGCGCAAGGCTGTTCATATAACAAGATTTCTCTACGATCACCGCTAAACGACTGAAGGAGTTCCTGGAACTTTGCCCTGCGCTTTGCACTCTTGGTGCACGCTGTGGTTTATTTCATCCATGCTTGTTTAAGGTTACCTTTTCAGAACAAGACTTCTTCATTTGAGGAACCCGCAAATCTCAGGAAATATATCTAATATCACTCTACATCCTCGATGGAGACTGATGGTCCTTCTTCCATAACTTGACTTTAAGGCTTTTCACTTGCAGTGTTTAATCTCCTTTGATTCATTTTTATATGTTGTTTCTCTTGATATTTGCTTCTATGTCACGTTGACTTTGTTCTTCTTTATTCTCTAATTTCTAGTGCAGGTGTTCCAGATTCCATATGTACCTGTTTCCTACTCGTGTTATATGACATCCCGGTGTAGTGCGTTGTCAAATGTTAGTGGGGAATTCATCTTGTGTCTGTCACCGCTTCTTATTCGTTCTGTTACCTGATACTGCTTTTTGGCCCTTCTTTGCACAAAAATGTACACAATTTCATGATTCTTACTTTATTCAAGAAGGAGACTGTAATCAAATAATGGACCCGTTTTTGGATAGACAATCCTCAGTTCATTTTTCGTCCCATAAAATGCATAAGCAATTTCACTCTGTTATTCATAAGGGAGTCTTGGTGGACTCTTGGAGATTGTCTAACCCAACAGCCCGGGAGTATACTTTTTACTCTGCTTCTCATGGTTCACTTTCACGATTGAATCATATATTTCTTTCTAAGTCTGTTACTCAGTTTATCCTACAGTCACATATTTCTCCAATTGTGCTTTCCGACCATGCTATGGTTATTACGGACTTGGATTTGGTTCCCCCCCTACCTCCTTTTCATCAATGGAAATTTAACAACTATTTATTACAAGATGCTCAATTCTCTAGTTCTTTTATTGCTTTTGCTTCTGGTTTCTTTTCCTCTAATGATATTATAGAAGTTTCACCTTCCTTGCTCTGGGATACATTCAAAGCCTCTGCAAGAGATTTCATTTTAAATTATGTCTCTAGGCAAAGGAAGACGCAGTTAAAAGAACATACTAGACATCTCTCATCGATTAAATCTTTAGAAAGGAAGTATTTCTCCTCTAAACTGCCATCTGACCTTAATGCCCTGCTTAAAGCCAAGTTGTAATTTAACTCTATTTCTACTGAAGAAGCGCGTTATTATGGAGGGAGAAATAAAACTGGCAAGTTATTTGCGAATTATCTTACGGGAAGAAAGGAGCGGCACATTATTGATTCAATTTCCACATCAACGGGTAAGTCTACTCCTAATCATCAGGCTATTTTAGAAGAATTTGTTATGTTTTATAAATCTCTTTATATACCTGAATCAACTCCTCCTTCCTCCGCAATTGTGGACTATTTACACAATATCCCTCATTCTGTCGCTCCTGATTAGAACTTTGACTGTTTAGAGAATGACCTTTCTACTGAAGAAATTGCTGCAGCCTTACGTGCGCTTAAATTAGGGAAAACGCCTGGTCGAGATGGTGTCGCAGTAGAGTTCTATCTCCACTTCTCCAACATCCTTCTTCCCTATTTGTATTGCCTATTTAATCTTTTTACTGCATCTTCTTCTACTTCTGGCACTGTCCAAGAAGCTATAATTTGTCTTATTCATAAAGATGTTAAAGACCCTTGTCTTTAACATCTTCTCTTGCAGCCATAACAATTGATGCTGAGAAGGCATTTGATAGAGTAAATTGGGATTTTTTATTTCATTCCTTAAATCGGCATGGGGTTGGGTCTAAAATTATAGCTCTTATCTCCCTCTTATATCATGGGCCCCGGGCGTCAGTATTGGTGAATGGCATGATTTCTTCATATTTTCCTCTCAAAAGAGGGGTTAGACAAGTTTGTCCACTCTCTCCTTTATTATTCGTTTTAGCTCTTGTGCCCTTTCTTTCTCGGATTCGTCTTAATCCTTCTATCTCTGGCTTTCCTTATGGAGACTGGCATTTAAAATTTTCTGCTTATGCAGACAACATTCTTCTCTTTATGTCTTCTACTGAAGATTCGCGGCCTTCTCTATTACAAGAAATTTCTCTTTTTTCCACTGTCTCTGGATATAAAATTAACAAGGATAAAACGGAAATTTTCCCGCTTACTAAATACACATTCAGTAATTCTTATTCTCCTACTGGTTATCAGTGGTCCACTTCTGTAAAAATTATATATTTGGGGGTATAATTCACAAATTCCATCCCTGACATGGTTACAATTAATTTTACAGAAATTAGTATCAAAATTGATAAGATTCTCTCCTCTTGGAATCCTCTATTTATATCATGTTGGGGCCATTTAGACTCTATTAAAATGATGATTTCCCCCTTCCTGTTATATCTTCTTTCTATGTTTTCAGTTCACATTCCTAAACATTTTTTTTAAAAAAGCAACACGTTACTCCTTAAGTTTCTTTGGAAACATAAAAAGCCAAGAGTAGCATTAGTCACTTCACAAAAACCGAAATTAATGGGAGGGGGTAATTTTTCTCATTTTTATGATTATCACAGAGCTTTTGCTTTGCGCCAAGCGGCTCTTTGGTCTCATCATTTATCATCATCCTTTTTTCCATTATGGCTAGATAGTGAGCGTATTTCTCTTCTTCCCTTTAGCTTTAAAGAAGTCCTATCTCTTACTGCTATGACATCGCTTCTTCATTCCCCTATATTACACAACACGGCATCGCTGCTCAAATCCACTTTTCTTCCACTTACTCTCGATATGGCCTTGTTTTTGAAAATGCAGATATGCTATAACTCCTTACTTAAGATAAATAGGACTTTTTCTGGCGAACCTGGAAGGATAAAGGCTAAATGTGGATATCTCGACTTTTTTTATAAAGGCTCCCCTATCTCTTTTCCTCAATTTAGCCTTATTTATCGCTGCCCTAAATCCTTTTATACTCGCTTTTTATCATTGATGAATGTGGTTCTTGATGTTTATTTCTCTTTACAGAACTCTTCGAAGAACGTTCCCTACGGAATTTCTGAATACTATGGCTTCAGCTATTTATAAATATGTCTTTCTTCCTAACCTCTCCAGAACCAAATCTAAATCTGAGCTTCTATGGGAAAGGGATCTAGGAGTTTCTTGGACAATCCCTTTTGGAACAAGGTATGGGCACGCATATATAAAATCTCACGCTCTGCTGGTATTACACAATCTCTATTTTTTGTTTATCATCGCCTATATTTTACTCCCTTGCAGTGCTCCAAATTCCCCTCCGATACCCTTGCGAAATGTTGGTCTTGCGATTTTCCTGATGCAGATTTAATGCATATTTTTTTCAATTGTCCCAATACATGTAATTTCTGATACAGAATTTGGGCTCAGATTAAGAGGATTTTTAATTTTGATAGCCCTGTCAATATTATTTATCTTTCTTTGGGAACACTGTTCAATTCGTTCACTCCTTCTTCCCTTAAAATAAAATAATTAGATATTCTGATAGCGATAGCTTTTCACCAGATTAGTTTGAATTGGAAAACATCAGATAAGTTATCCTATAAAGTGTTGTGGGATTCGGTGTGTTCACATCATGAGTTAGACAATATGTATGCTATACAATGTTCATCTTCTCATAATGCGCAATTGTTATGGTTACCTCTTAGTTCATATCTCAACCAAGTTGATAGTGATGTCTCAAGTATTGTTTCTGTATCTTCTGAAAATATTGATCCTCCATGAATTCTCTTTCTCTGTCCTCCTTTTGTATTAGAGTAGATTTTATGGTATGTTTATAGATATGTTTATTACATAAGGTTAACTTAGAGGCAATTTGTTGTTATTTCTGGCAAACATTTATAATTTGTCATAAGATCTCTTTTTCACCTTCCCCTTCCTTTTCTTCCTATCCCCCATTAATTATAAATACTTTTATGGTTTTCTTGGTAGTGTCAAATACTGCATATGCACTTCTGATTATTATTGTTGATCTTATTGTGCTGTTGTTATGCACTATGTAATGAGTTTTTACTTGTTTTTTAAAATTGCATCGTTTTAGCCAAACTATTTTAGAGACCTACCTTCCTACTGACGCATCCTTTGCACATCCTTTGCACTTTGTATACTGTATCCCGCACTTGCACTCGGTCAGTTCGGCGTCTTCCCTGGTCCACCACGGATTGTTCCGGTTGAGTGGAGGGAATCTTGACGCAGACCGGAAGTGCTGTTTTTCCAGGCAAGGCACATCAGCGGTTAGCAGTCTAGCTGCTTAACCGGCTGCATAAAGGCGGATGCCGGGCTCGACGCGCAGCGGACGCGCGCAGCGGGCGCGCCGCTTGCGCGCCGAAGGCGCGCCTAAGGCAAGCCCGTCTGCGCCCGTCCGCGCCAGTCAGGGCCCAGGGGCCAGACCTCCTGCTCCTTTACCGCCAGCTCTCCTTCAATATAATAAGGAAGAACTACTACTCCTGCAGAAACCCCACAAGTTAACTTGTACCCATTCCATATCCCTAGAGAAGGCGCAGGACAGATGCCTACACTGTTCATATGAATTGACCCCACTAACCATCCATCCCCCCTCAGCAGGAAATGGGTTCAACATGGCTCTCCTTAATTGTAGATCCCTGCCAAAACACGCCACTGAAATATCCATACTGTTACAAGACACTGAACCAGATGTCCTGTTTCTTACGGAGACATGGTTAACTCCCAGTTCAGACCCAGACATTGTTCGAACTCTCCCCCTGGCTACCTGATTCAGCGACTGGACAGAATAAGTGGGAAGGGGGTGGGATTGCAATTATCTACAAAGACCATCTAATCTGTCGTTTTCTGGACAGCCCCCTCCTGGACTGTGAAAATGCTCACTTTTCTATTGAATTTACTCCATTACTTACCTTTGTGGGCATTCTTCTATATCGCCCCCCAGGAACACAGGGACAATTTAGCAGATCACTACTGGAAACTGTCCTAAATCTAGCCAGTATTTCGCCCAATTTTAATCTTCTGGGCGATTTTAATTTTCATTTTGACGATTCTCTGGATAGGGCGGCCAATGACTTAGCCTATGATCTTGCAGCCTTCCAATTAGATCTAAAAACACATCAAGCAACACATGTCAAGGGTCACCTCCTCGATCCCATTTTTTCAAGCATAGTGGAACTAAAAGTGAATGACCCTATCCCCCTTCCCTGGTCAGACCACTTTCTTGTTCCTTTCTCCTGGCACTCTTCCCCTCCGTGTCCTCTTTCGCTAGCTTCACATACCCAAATTCGCCCTTGGTCTAAACTGATTGTAGAAGATTGGACCCGCGAACTGGAGTCAACTATGCCCATTCTGGACCCCGATCCTTTAGCTGCCAATAGAAAGTTCTCCTTATGGATTGAGAACTCGCTAGATATAGTACTTCCTAGGAAAACTATACTAAAAAAAATGGGTCCTAATAAATCCCCCTGGTTTACTCCTGAACTTCGTAAATTGAAGCAACAATGTAAAAGACTAGAAAGAGCATGGAGGAAAGACTTCTCAAGTGAAAAAAAATCACAATATAGGCTATCCATTGCTCATTACAAAACAGCATTAAAAACAGTCCAGGATACCTACTATGATGAAAAAATTCGCTCCTCTTCGAGCTCCTCCAGAGAAATGTTTCGGATCGCAAAAAAACTTATGAAAATCCCCGACCCTCCCGCAACCCCTGACCCGTCTGGTCGTCGATGCGAGGAATTAGCTGGTTTTTTCTCTACCAAAATCCAAAACATCCTCAACCTCCTCCCACCCACCGTCAAGGAACTTTCAGCCGTACCCCACGACTTAGAACCTCCGAATAACTCTCATCTACTAGAGTCATTCACTTTGCTTTCGGAGGATTTATTCTTCTCCATCTTAGGTTCGGTCAAGAGCGGGTCCCCGTTGGACCCTGCTCCCCCTAACATCTTGAAGCTGGTAGCACCCATAGTTGCCCCTCATATCATTAATTTAATGAATGCCTCATTAGCTTCGGGCATTGTCCCCCAAGACTGGAAAAATGCAATAGTGCAGGCGCTATTAAAAAAACCTCATCTAGACCCCACCGAGCTGGGCAACTATCGCCCTATTTCACTACTCCCGGGTATCAGTAAGATTGCAGAAAAACACATTAATCGCATACTTTCTGCACACCTGGAAAAGTTTAAACTACTTCACTCATCTCAGACTGGCTTCCGCCCTGGTCAGGGCACAGAGACTGCATTGATAGCGGTAGTGGAGGAGTCAAGAAAGATCCTCGACTCCGGAGGGTCTTCGGCTATTATCCTCCTAGACCTAAGTGCAGCCTTTGACACGGTGAACCACGGCATACTGGTCCATCGTTTAAAAAAGCGGGAGTGACAGGTACGGCTTTAACATGGCTGAAATCGTTCCTGGAAGAAAGGTACTACCAGGTATTGGAAGGGAATTCCGCTCCCAGCCAGTTCCGCTGCAGTGTGGTGTTCCCCAGGGCTCGTCTCTGAGTCCTACTCTTTTAATATATATATGGCCCCCTTGGCGGAGATTGTAGCCCCTTTCGGAATCCACATAGTCACATATGCTGATGACACCCAACTAATCGTGGCACTGAATCAGTCGGAACAGTCCCCTACGGACCTGCATTCCTGCCTCAAGGCAGTCGCTAGCTGGATGAGCTCATCTCATCTGAAGCTCAACGGCGAGAAAACGGAGCTTATGCTGCTGGGCAACCAAGCAAATTTTAATCCAAACATCATGTGGCCGATCTGCATGGGCCCAGCTCACTCTCCAAAAAAGGAGATAAAAAGCTTGGGTATCTGGCTCGACCATGATCTTATTTTTAGAGTCCAAGCAAGGAAAACGGCCGCCACGTGCTATGGCCTGCTCAGAACCACCCGGAAAATACTCCCTCTCCTACCTAGCCACTCAAGAAAGCTGCTGGTCCAGGCACTCATTCTCTCCAGGCTGGACTACGGCAATGCTCTTTATTTGGGTGCTCCTAAATCGGTTGTCGCCAAACTGCAGGTGGTTCAAAACTCGGCAGCAAGACTCCTTACAGGCACAAACAACCGCTGCTCAGCAAAGCCCGCTCTTCGCGCTCTCCATTGGCTTCCGGTTCAGGAGAGAATACATTTCAAAGCCCTATGCATTGCACACAAGGGTCTGCAGGGCAGAGGCCCCCTATAACTAAAAATCTGGTCACACCTTACAAGTCTACACGTTGTCTGCGCTCGGACGAGCTCTACCTGGCCGAGGTCCCTAGAATTAAGAAGGCTAGAACAGGCGGTCGCCGTTTCGCCTATAGCACTTCTAGGCTTTGGAATGCTCTTCCTCTTCCTATCCGCAAGGAGGTTAACCACCAGACTTTCCGGAAACGCTTGAAAACTTGGCTATTTCCTTAATCTCTCCTCTTCTCTAGTCACCTCCGCAGCGCTGGGATGCCTCCGGGTAGCCATGCGCTATACAAAAGCCATTTTCATTTCATTTCATTTCAATTTAATAAAGTCTTTGAAACACTGAAAAAAGCAGCCTGTTCGGTGCAAGAGCCTGCTGTCAGCAGCGTCTACACTCTGCCTCATTGCAGTATCCCCACATACTTAATCAATTGTGATGAATTACTGCAGACAGGATTGTAAAAAAGGATCCATAATGGAGCGTGGTGATAACGAAAGTGTGCAGTCATAAACACTTTGTTTTTCATGAGCTTTCCAAGATGCTCCACTATGTAAAGAGTTTAACAGCTCTCAGCACCGCTGAACACATGCACTTCCAGATCCACACGGACCCCAACACCACCCTTAGAGGCACCCTTGTCTACAGACCCCTGGGCCCCGACCCCAGTTCAGCGACTCCATCGCCGACTTCATCAGCACGCACGCCCTGACCTCTACCGACTACATCCTCCTCGGAGACCTGAACTTTCACCTGGAGAACAACGACAGCAACTCCACCACCCTGATCGACAACCTCGCCAACCTCGGTCTGAGCCAGCTCGTCACAACACCGACCCATTCCGCCGGCCACACGCTTGACCCCATCTTCTCCTCAAGCTCCCACGTCTCCTTCAGCCACACCACGGAACTCCTCTGGACCGACCACCGCTGCATCCATTTCACCTTCCAGAAACCCACCACACACCACCGCACCCAACAGATCCCACGCCGCTGCTGGAGCAAAGTCACTGAAGACCAACTACGGGCAACCCTCGCTCTCAGCCCTCCCTCCGACCCATCCAACACCGACGACGCCGCCTGCAACCTCAGACGATGGATGGACGACTGTGCCAACACCCTCGCCCCGCTGAAAAAACTCACCTACAGTGACACCACCAAAAGAGCCAGCTGGTTCACCTCGGAACTCCTAGCTTCCAAGCGCACCTGCCGGAAACTAGAGAAGAAATGGCACAGTGATAAGACACCGGACAGCCACGCAGCCCACAAAGACGCCATCCGTAACCACCACCACCTCATCAAGTCCGCCAAGAGAATCTCCTTCAAAGACCGCCTCGACAACAACGCACACAACAGCAAGGAGCTTTTCAACATCGTGAAGGAACTCTCCAACCCCAGCTCCAACACCAACGACATCCCGCCGTCGCAACCCCTGTGCGATTCCCTCGCCACCTTCTTCCACCGCAAGATCGCCGACATCCACGACAGCTTCAACACCCAGACAGCCCCAACTAAGATCGATGCACCAGACCCGCCGCACACCATCGACCACGACCCCCTGCCAGCCTGGGCCAGCGTGAACATTGAGTACACCATCAAGACCATGAGCACAATACACTCCGGCTCCCCGTCAGACCCTTTCCCGCACCACATCTTCAACAAAGCCAGCAGCTCCATCGCACCCCACCTGTACAACATCATCAATCTCTCCTTCGAGACCGCGTCCTTCCCAGAGAGCTGGAAACACGCAGAGATCAACGCCCTACTCAAAAAACCCAAGGCGGACCCGAGAGACCTCAAGAACTTCCGGCCCATCTCCCTGCTTCCGTTCCCAGCCAAGGTCATCGAGAAGATCGTCAACAAACAGCTAACCCGATACCTCGAAGAAAACAGCATCCTGGACCCATCCCAATCGGGGTTCCGCAGCAACCACAGCACTGAGACTGCCCTCATCGCCGCCACCGACGACATCAGGATCCTGCTGGACAACGGTGAGACCGCAGCCCTCATCCTGCTGGACCTCTCCGCCGCCTTCGACACTGTCTGCCACCGCACTCTCACGCGCACGCCTCCACGACGCAGGGATCCGAGACAAGGCCCTGGAATGGGCCACCTCCTTCCTCACCGGCAGAACCCAGAGAGTCCGCCTCCCACCATTCCGATCCGAAGCCTCCGAGATCATATGCGGCGTGCCCCAGGGATCGTCCCTCAGCCCAACACTGTTCAACATCTACATGGCCCCGCTCGCACGCATCGCCAGACAGCACGACCTCGACATAATCTCCTAAGCCGACGACACTCAACTGATCCTCTCCCTCACCAAGGACCCCCTCGCCGCCAAATCCAACCTCCATGAAGGAATGAAGGCCGTCGCCGATTGGATGAAGATCAGCCGACTAAAACTGAACACGGAGAAGACAGAGGTCCTCATCCTCGGCTCCAACCCCTCAGCCTGGGACGACTCCTGGTGGCCAACGACGCTGGGAGCAGCCCCGACACCCACCGACCACGCACGCAACCTGGGAGTCATCCTCGACTCAACACTCTCCATGGCCAGGCAAGTCAACGCAGTCTCATCCTCCTGCTTCAACACCCTCCGCATGCTTCGCAAGATCTACAGGTGGATCCCGACAGACACAAGAAGAACAGTCACCCAGGCCCTCGTCAGTAGCAGACTTGACTATGGGAACGCCCTCTACGCAGGCTCATCAAGCGACTGCAACGCATACAAAACGCCTCTGCACGCCTGATCCTCGATGTACCACGCCACAGCCACATCACCCCCCACCTGAGGAACCTGCACTGGCTCCCCGTCGACAGGAGAATCTCCTTCAAACTCCTCATCCACGCACACAAGGCACTCCACAAGACTGGCCCAGCCTACCTCAACAGACGACTCCTCTTCTACGTCCCCAACCGCCAACTCCGCTTCGCCGACCTCTCCCTCGCCACCGTCCCTCGCATTCGAAGAACTACCACCGGCGGCAGATCCTTCTCCCACCTCGCCGCCAAGACCTGGAACACCCTTCCACTAAGCCTATGACAGACCCAAGACCTGCTGACCTTCAGGAGGCTACTCAAGACCTGGTTGTTCGACCAGTAGCAGCACCTCCCCCCTTTTTTCTCCCCAGCGCCTTGAGACCCTCATGGGTAAGTAGCGCGCTTTACAAATTCTGTGATTGATTGATTGATTGAACAGAAATCTTTCTTTTTTTGCTGACACTTGGTAAAGGGCTTCCAGAGAGTATTTATGCAAAACAGAATCTTAACAACAATGTAAGTGGCCTATTTCAATGTTACAACATCCATCTAGCATGTCATTGCATTTTACATATGACGTTTGAATGTTAAATGTTAGAAAAGACCCTCACATCCACCACTTGGGGTTTCAAATACCATTGGACTCATCTTTTTCCATGTATAACGTACTCTAATCAATACATAGCCTACCCAATGTCAATCTACGTTAGCTACAAAATCATATTTAACTGAATCCTAAATGTGTTGTGTCAGGACGTATGATACATGATCAATGCCAGAGAAAGTAGGATAAATACATCCGCGGATTACATTATTAATTCTATGTCAGGACCGGAGGCAAGGATTAGGCTTTTCTTTCTTAAAAGTACGTATCAACATTAAAACTACATTTCCCATGAGTCCTTGAGAAAAAAACAAAGCAGTTCATCCAATCAGAACGGAGTATGTCCTTCCAACATTCCTCGGGGACGCTCTATGCACCTCTTTCTTTCTTCACTGATCCATCAGCCTCAGATAAGTCTTTTTTCCCACTTCGTTTTATGACAATATTAACTGTGTTAAAACGCTTAATTTCTAAATTTCAGCCATTGTTTATATGATACCAGATTGCTGCGATTGTTTTTCACTGCCATGCTTGTTAACAAGACTGCTTTTATTTTCAGCGTGGCCACAGGACAGTTTGTTGCTTCTTTCCGGCCGCTTCTACTCTGTCAGGCTCTCAGCGCGGTGCGGTCATCCAACTGCTAGGGGGCTAACGCAGTTCCAAACAATGCACTCCACGCTTCCTACACCGCTGCCCCCCCCCCCCTTCCCTTGGGCATGGTGAAGTGCGCCCGGCCGCGGTAGTAATTTCAGGGGCTAAAACAAGCTATTTTACTGTTTTTCGGGGCATCTGAGAGCCGCCACCTGGAGCTAAATACCCGATCGGCAGGTAGGATCAATTCTAGTAAGTCAAATTTGGGAATTGCCCAGGCGGTTTATTCGCAGTTCCCTACAGAATGAAGGAGCACTGGTCCCAAGCCCTGTGTGACCCTTGAATTAATCCTTGCTGGGATTACTGGTATACATTTGGGGTTTCCCCAGTTAACTGTCTGGGCCCGAAGGCTTCTCTACCTCCTGCTAATACTTTAGAGGATTTTGAGGATTACTTTGAGGAGGAAGAGGAGGATATCACTTACATCCCTATAGACAATCACTTCTGCCAGGTCATGGATGTCTGTATATTTAAAGCTGTGTCCCAAGTGGTGGCGCCCTTCGAGAAGAAAATTCAGCAAATCCCTTGAATCGTACAAAGACATTACTGGGCCACAGGCCCCCGTACCTCCAGGGCTCAGCATCGGTCCCAGATAATAAGCGCAAGCGCACAGACAACCACGGGGTCGACATGGAGGCCTTTGCGTGCCTGAAGAAGGTATTCATGGATTCCCAACCTTCCCCTTCTGGGTTCCAGATCCCAGATACATCAGGAGAGCCCTCTTTCCCTTCTCCCTCTCCTGATCCAGGGGATGCAGACGATTCACCCAATACATCAGACAGGGACAGGGATTCCGGCAGACCTTGGCGTCCATCTGGTGATCCTATGTCAGAAATGCTCATGCCATACCCTGTGTGATTTGCCATCATTTACTGGGGCCACATGTTAACCATGTTGCCTTGTATTCCTAGCGAACACCATGAGGCACGATACATTAGAGTTGTTTTTGCCAATGCTTGATTATACCAGTGTTTGTTGCCAATGCAATGCTTGTTTATTGTGTTGACTTGTGGTTGCCAATGCTGGTTTCTGAAATGCCATTCACGTTGTTCTTGCGCACGTCGGCATTGTTTCCTTAAATCCCATGGCAACTTCGAGTTGCTGACAGGCTCCAGAATCAAGTGCACTAGTCACGGCCTTGTGCACGTTGCCTGCCAGCTTCCTGGTCATGCGCACAGCAATGCCCGTCCGATTGGCTTTAAAAGACAGCGCCCCTTTGAACGCCTCACTTGGCTTTGTTCCAGGTTCCCGTCCGACGCTGGTACGCTCGGCTCCATCTGATTGGCTGCTGCTCATTCAGGTTTCCGAATGGCCGCCTGCATTTTTTCACGAGCCAGCTCCAACGGCACTGCAATGTGACTTTCTGGGACAACGTAAAGCTAAGTGCACTTGTGAACGCATTGAGAGAGTGCTGTGCACTTTGAGAAGATTTTGTTCGTGCTGTAAACGACCTACCTTTGTAGCTACAAGCGTGTGTAAGACATTGACCATTTAAGTTGCCTTTTGTGTTTTGTTGGAAACTTTTGATTACCATCGTGTGCATTTTGGACTTCACAGTGAATGCTGCAGTTGTGTGCTTTGCGCTGCTGGTTGATTTTAAGATTTATGTTTGCAATTTGTTTTCAGTTGCACATATATGAGTAATCCTGCGCGCGGGACTCTGTTGACTCAGTAATACGCACATGCCTCTGTGTTAGTACGTGCTGGTGCATGAATGCTTACACGTTCATTGTGGAATATTAGAACGTTATTCCCCTGAAGGAGTGAGTTCATTCTACTGAGTTGTCTACAGTCACGTATACATTTAAAGAAGGTGATTATGCATGTGTGCTTGATACCCCTGTGATTTGTATGAGTGCATTAATCTCACAAGTGAGTGCTTAACTAATAGCATTATAGAAATCGTAAAGGTCAGATAGACAGAAGCGGCCTTGCACTCTAAAGAATTGTAGACCCGATGGACCAGGTGGCAAGACGTAGCTGTGTGTCTCTCTCTCTATTCCAATCACCCTTCCCTTTCAGGACACCTGCCAGGATTCCTGTTCCACCCAGCAGAGCCGAGGTGTTCCAGAAGGACAGGGGGCTCTTCGTCGCCCCTGCAGAAACCTGGTTTTCAGGTGAGTGATCTCGACATAAAGCCAAGCCACAACAAACAGGGCTGCCTGGGAGATGGATCACAGTGTAGGTTCCTTTGAGGATTTGGCCCAAACAGAAAGCACCCTCTCCTTACAAGAGCTGACAAGGGCCCTAGTAAGTTTGCAACAGGTGTCCTCGCTGAAACATGAGAATCAAGAGTTACAGCACGAATTACACCGCTATAAACCGCGGCTAAAACCTTGGGACGGTGGTGCCAAACCAAAACCGAAGACATCAGTTATACAGGCCCCGAGTTTTGAGTTTTCCACTGCTTCCAATTCCAACCCTACTTCAATGCCACAACCTGTCAATGTGACAGTCACCACTCCCACACCTGTCCCGCTAGCCCCTCCAGAACGCTTTTTTGGTGACCATGCTAAGGATAGAATTTTCATGAATCAATCCAACTTCATTTCCTCTGTCGCCATTCTGCTTTCCCAACTGATGCTGCTAATGTGGCATTTGTTCTTTCTTAATTGGGTGGACCGTGGCTACCTGGTCTATCCTGTTTGTGGAACGGAACGACCCATTGCGCCACAATTTTGACCACTACAAAGAAGCCATACAGAAACTTTTTGCTAAACACCAATTTGTCCAAGCCAGCGAACTCCTGAACCTACGTCAAAGCAACAAGGATCCTTCAATCGGTTGATAGACGAAACAGTGGCCAGATGAAAAAAATAACTTCCCTGTCTTATTGGGGGCTTTGGGATGATCTCAAATTGCAGATCCCCTCCCACACCCCCCAACTGACAGTTCTGATTTCATTGATTTAGTGGTACGCTTAGATAATCGTCTAGGGCAACGGAAGTGTGAAAGAACCTGTGGGGACAACGCCCGAGTAGTGGTGGTCAAACACGGCAAGAAAGACCTGGTTAGTTCAGGTCAGGACACTCCAGAGCCGATGCAAATAGGCAGCGTCAGAGGTCCTTTATCCAAGGACGAAAAGGACCGAAGGCGCTGAATAAAATTGTGCCTGTATTGCAGTAAGCCCGGGCATTTTGCCCAAGAGTGTTCCCACAAACCTAGCACTCCCAAGAAAGCGGTGGAACAAGTGGAAGCAGTACCACCCACTGACACCAAAGACGTCAGCCAGCCAGGAAACTTCCTTGCTTGGTAGGGAGTGAGGCCTCCTTGTCGAGCAATGTTATAAAATCGACCTAATATCAGTATTTAGCAAACACCACCAGTCCTGCCCCACTTCACTTAACCTTAATCGTCACACTTATCCACTCAGGCCCGTAAGGTAATTCCCATATTACTGGATTCAGGAGCTACAGGGAATTTTCTGGACATTTGATTAGCCAAGACACAAAGTATCCCAACTGTCAGGAAGGACACTCCTGAGCCAGTGCAGGCTGTAGACGGATCTAAATTGTCCTCTGGTATGATCATTTATCAGACCTCCCCCTTGATTATGATATGTGCCAATGGTCACACAGAACAACTCCTTTTCAACCTAATTGACACGCCGGTGTTTGGAGCCATACTAGGTGTTCCAACTCCATACCCTAAAATTGACTGGGCAAAGAGAACTGTTACCCTAGACTCTACACACTGTTGGCATTCCTGTTACCAGGACAAACAATTGCCTGAGACACTGTTACATTGTGTTTCGAATCTTGTTACCACCGAGTTGAATGGGCCATGAAACCCAAAGGGTATGAGGACTTCCACAAAGTGTTCTCAGAAGAACAGGCCACCCATTTACCACCTCATAGATCTTATGACCAATGTTTCCTTAAATATTTTTGCTCTGTGTGCGGCAGTGTAAGGTCTCTGTGCACTGCACCCAAGGCTCTGTGCGTCAAGAAACCTACCATACATGCAACACTTACCTGGGATTCCAGTTTATGCCAATCAGGCATGTGCTTCTTTTTTTGGCATTTATTACATTGAAAAGGTTTATAAACCTTTGTGTGTTACACCTTCTGAAATGTAGCTTTTCCCTGGCATTTGTACTGCATGAGTGGTAGAATTGGGTGAGCTCGGAGATTCATAGAGAAGACTAAGTCAGATCCGATCCTTCTGAAGAGCCCTCATGTAATGATGCAGAAAGTGGCATGCAAAAGATATGACAAAGACTCTTTCTAATTAAAAATAGGTTATTTCTTCTAACAATTGATTTGCTAAACAATAGATCGTAGCACTGCAAAATGAGGATGACCGACTTTGACATCATAAGAAATGACACGTGACAATACACAGAGGTCATAGCATCAGAGTGTAACCCCAAGAGCCATTCTTCAGACTGAAACATCACTGTAGAATCCTGAGAGACAGAAATCAAACTAACCTCCTGAGACCATACCATAATAATAGAGTAGGTGGTGTACCCCAAATGTACTTACCCACCTTCGGAATGTAGAAGGAGTGTCTGAACCTGTCTCCCTGAACCTGCATGCATGTGTGGAGGAGTTGAGAAGATGTGCACACACTTTTTAATGGCGGCCCTTTAAAAAGGCTACAGACAACAAGCGGGTACGATTCCTTGCAGTGCCAGAGAAAGTACAAACAGTATTGCACATATACAATAGTGCTTTAAATGGACTTAAACTGGTGAGGGATTTCTAAAAGGGGCAAGGTCGAAGAAGTGAAACTAAGTATGCTTTCTAAGAGGTGTGATTGAAAACTTGTGAACCAAAATCCTGTGCTTCACAATGCGGCAAACCCAACCAGTATTTGTGTGCCATTGGGAGTTTTTCTTTTACTACATCCAGGCATAAAACACCAATAGGCCTATGTCTAAAACAAGCCAGACCTATTGGCTTAGCAAATGCTTTTACCTGTATCAGATAAATGAGTAACACTTTCATTGTGATTCTGTGAACTGAAAATTTCTAGCTTTCACACCAGATTTCTCTGAAGTCATTTACTCTGTAAGACACTTGCACACTTTTTCTCCCCACATCTTTCTGAAATCCTCCATAGTTATATCTCACACATCTCTTTCCTCTTCAGCACCATCTTTTTACTCTCTCCTGCACATACTTTCTTTCCTCTTCTATATTTCAATATCCCCCCTCCCGATCCACTCCCGTTTCAAGCACTGCATTTTGTGTCTCTTTGGTGATGTCTTATTTTGAAAGTTGTGTAACTCCTCCACACATTTTCCCATAGATACAATTTACATTTGCTCTCTACAGATGGTCTGTAGAGAGGCAAAACATTGGAGGTGCATGCAATCTGAATATCTTTAGGGCCTACTGACAGGCACTCTGAGCTGTAGACACTGCATCCTTCCTTAAATGCGGAGCTCTTAATCATATCCCATCACACACCCACAGGTTCTACTCCCTAAGACACCTGGAAGGACTCACTTTACAACATGCACTGTACGAGTCATACTGCATAAAAATACTACAAATACACAACTAATTCTCTCCAGTAATGCACTATGAACTAATACAAATAATACATGAAAGCAGGGAAATTGGCCCATTTGACTGCTTTTCGGATAATCAAAAAACATCAGTTTACATGGTTCAATGGTTCCCGGTGCCACTGCACCTGCTGCATCAATGGTAGCTAAAACCCTGGTAATAGCATCAGCTCATGCACAGTATAAGAAAATAGCAGCCTGTGACTCTAAAAGAAATGCTCCAATTAGTGCTGTACTGATGCATAGCTTCCACAGGTGCAGCAGGTACAGCAACACCAAGGCCCAAAGGGGCTCACTGGACGTTGATTATTGCTGTATTTCACAGTTCAAACAGAAGTAAAGGGTCTCCTTTTCTTCCTTGCACTACTACCCTTGACCTTGCCAGGTAGGTCGCTCCCCCACCACACAGCTCCGCCTGTGTTGTCTGCCCGCTGCTTCTGCAGGTAAGATCGCCCCTCCGCTTGTGGCCCCGGTGCCCGTATTTCTTGCTTGTCTCCCCATTTTCCTTCTGTGCCCCTCGCTGCCCCATTTGCGCTGTGCCTGTAATTCTGTCTGTTTTTCTCCCCCATTTTCCTTTCTGTGCCCCTCGCTGCCCCATTTGCGTTGTGCCCGTAATTCTGTCTGTTTTTTCTCCCCCTTTTTCCTTTCTGTGCCCCTCGCTGCCCCATTTGCATTGTGCCTGTAATTCTGTCTGTTTTTCTCCCCCATTTTCCTTTCTGTGCCCCTCGCTGCCCCATTTGCGTTGTGCCCGTAATTCTGTCTGTTTTTCTCCCCCATTTTCCTTTCTGTGCCCCTCGCTGCCCCATTTGCGTTGTGCCCGTAATTCTGTCTGTTTTTCTCCCCCATTTTCCTTTCTGTGCCCCTCGCTGCCCCATTTGCGTTGTGCCCGTATTTTTTGTCTGTTTTCTCTCCCCTTGTACTTTTGTGCCCCCGCTGCCTCTCGCCATTCCCGCCGCTGCGTCCCCTGCGGCCCCGCCCCCCTGACTGCCCATTCGCTGCCCCTGCCTCCCAGCTGCTCCTCCCTCCCACCTCCCCATAAATGGCGGCCGCTGTGCGGCCGCGCCGCTGGCGCGCCCGTCCGCGACTGGACCGCGCCCAGCGCCAGAACCCCTGGATCCCACAGATGCAACACTACTCGACGGACCTACGACGCCGCCACCCTCACCGCACTCAATGCCGGCCGAAACCCTGCCTGCTACCGAGCCTCACCGAGACGCACCCACGGACCCTTCACCTGCCAAACCTGCCGATTCACCTGCCCCCGGACGTGCACCACCTCCGCCAAGTCGAGCACCAGCAGCAACCACCTGAAATGCATCCTGTTGAACACCCGCTCCGTCCACAGGCACGCCGTGGAACTCTGGGACCTGCTCGACGCAACAGCACCGGACATCGCCTTCCTCACCGGAAACCTGGATGAACGCCTCCTCAGCGCCCGACATCGCCATAGCCATCCCGGACGGATACAAGATCACCCGGAGGGACCGCGTCAACCAGACGGGAGGAGGCATCGCCATCGTACACAAGAACACCATCCGCATCTCGACTAACTCCGACGAGACCTTCACCGCCGCCGAACACCTACACTTCCAGATACACACTGACCCCAAGACCACCCTCCGAGGCACCCTCATCTACAGACCCCCGGGACCACGCACACTATTCAGCGAAGACATCGCAGACTTCATCAGCCCGCACGCCATGCCCTCCGCCGACTACATCCTCCTAGGGGACCTCAACTTCCACCTGGAGAACAACAACGACAGAAACACCACCGCCCTGCTGGACAACCTCGCCAACCTCGGACTCAAGCAACTGGTGAACACGCCCACCCACTACGCCAGCCACACGCTTGACCCCGTCTTCTCTTCCAGCAAGCACATCTCCTTCAGCCACGCCACCGGACTCCACTGGACCGACCACAGCTGCGTCCACTTCAGCTTCAGAAAGACTGCGACCCACCACCACCCGCAACAGGCTCCCCGCCGGAGCTGGAGCAAGATCACCGCCGAGCAGCTCACCGCCTCCCTCAGCCAGAACACACCCACCAACACAACGGACCCAAACGAAGCAGCCAGCAACCTCGCCAAGTGGCTGACCGCCTGCGCCGACGACCTCGCACCACTAAAAACCCTCCCAGCAGACCCGGAAGCAAGAAAACCCCTTGGTTCACCAACGAACTCAAGGAATCCAAGAAGAACTGCCGCACTCTCGAGAAAACCTGGCGACTCGACCAGACCACAGACAACAGGACCGCCCTCAAGCACGCCACCCGCAAACACCACCAGCTGATCCGTGCCACCAAGAAGTCGGCACTCAAAGAACGACTGGACAACAACGCCCACGACAGCAAGGAACTTTTCAGCATCGTCAAAGAGTTCTCCAACCCCAGCGCCGGAAACAACGACATCACCCCTCGCAAGACCTCTGCAACTCACTCGCCGCGTTCTTCCACCGCAAGATCACCGACATACATAACAGCTTCGACGCACAAACCACGCACCCTACCGCCGAACCAACGCCCGCCACCACCACCCTCTGCAACTGGACCCCGATCAGCACCGAAGACACCACCCGCACGATGAACTCCATCCACTCCGGATCACCAACCGACCCCTGCCCACACCACGTCTTCAACAAAGCCGACGCCACCATCGCACCCCATCTCCGGGACATCATCAACTCCTCCTTCCACACCGCCACCTTCCCGGAGAGCTGGAAGCACGCCGAGCTTACCGCCCTCCTGAAGAAACCAACGGCGGACCCCACCGACCTCAAGAACTACCGTCCCATCTCGCTCCTTCCGTTTCCGGCCAAAGTCATCGAGAAGACCGTCAACAGACAGCTTGCCGCCTTCCTCGAGACGAATGGATCCCTCGACCCCTCGCAGTCCGGGTTTCGGGCCAACCACAGCACCGAGACCGCCCTTATCGCAGCCACCGACGACATCAGAACCCTAACCGACAACGGGGAAACAGCAGCCCTCATCCTCTTGGACCTCTCCGCGGCGTTCGACACCGTCTGCCACCGCACCCTAGTGAAGCGCCTCAGCAACATCGGAATCCGAGAGAAAGCACTGGAATGGATCATCTCGTTCCTCGCCGGAAGAACCCAGAGAGTCCGCCTCCCCCGTTCAGATCCGAGGCCACCGAAGTCATCTGCGGCGTTCCACAAGGATCTTCACTCAGTCCAACCCTCTTCAACGTCTACATGAGCCCCCTCGCAGCCATCGCACGCCAACACAACCTCAACATCATCTCCTACGCCGACGACACCCAGCTGATCCTCTCCTCACCAACGACCCCACCACCGCCAGAGCCAACCTACACGACGGGATGAGAGACGTCGCCGACTGGATGAGGAACAGCCGCCTTAAACTGAACTCAGACAAGACGGAAGTCCTCATCCTGGGCTCATCACCCTCCGCCTGGGACGACTCCTGGTGGCCCCCGGCCCTGGGCACCGCGCCCAAGCCAACGGACCACGCACGCAACCTGGGCTTCATCCTGGACTCCTCCCTGTCGATGACCAGACAAGTCAACGCCGTCTCATCTTCGTGCTTCAACACCCTGCGCATGCTCCGCAAGATCTTCAGATGGATCCCCACTGAAACCAGGAAGACCGTCACCCAGGCACTCGTCACCAGCCGACTGGACTATGGGAACACCCTCTACACCGGAACCACAGCCAAACTTCAAAAAGACTCCAGCGCATCCAGAACGCCTCCGCACGACTCATCCTGGACATCCCCCCACACAGCCACATCACCGGACACCTGAAAGACCTGCACTGGCTCCCCGTCAGCAAGAGAATCACGTTCAGACTCCTCACCCACGCACACAAGGCCCTCCACGACCTGGGCCCAAAGTACCTCAACGACCGCATGACCTTCTACACGCCCACCCGCCAGCTACGATCAGCCAGCCACGCCCTCGCCACCGTACCACGCATCCGCAGAACCACCGCCGGAGGAAGATCCTTCTCCTACCTGGCAGCCAAGACCTGGAACTCCCTCCCCACTCACCTTCGGCGAACCCAGGACCATCTCTCCTTCAGGAAGCAGCTCAAGACCTGGCTGTTCGAGCAGTAACTTACCCCCCCAGCGCCTTGAGACCCTCCCGGGTGAGTAGCGCGCTCTATAAATGCCGTGATTGATTGATTGATTGCTCATGCCAAACTGGCTACGCCACTGGTGCAATATATCAAAGTAAATTCCTCGAGAATTCTAAGTTAATAAAGAGAGACAAATAGATACCCATTGACTGGCTGATTTAGATAAAGTGAGACCAAATAACCTGGTATTAATCCCGGCTTCCCGCTTAACCAACTATTTTATTTCAGTAATGCTCCATTTTCTACGTTATCCCATATGAAAGTACCTTCAAATACGTCAGTTCACAATACCAGGCATGTGGATCACACACACGGTGCACATGACAACTTGCTTGTCTCTTAGCTCACAAACATGTCATCAGGGTGAGATATGGGCAGGAATAGTTCTAGGTTCATATTTATAAATTCTGACTCTCAGTTCAGTGGTATAAAGTGACTTATTAATGTCAAAGCTACTGCATGTTAAAGAACGGTGCTTTTTATATTTTGAAGAGACTTCATCCTATTGGACATGTTCAGGGCTTTGCTTGCACAAAGGCTAAAATTGTGAGACAGCCGATGCCAGAAGAGTCAGCTTGCTGGCTGATCTTGATCTTTTTAACACTCCCAGGAGTGGAATAGGTGGGGCAAAAACAGCAGAAGCCGCCCTTGCAGCATCAATTGTACACTGCTAAACATGGAAAATGTTTACAGCACAGACTTCTCAGGAAATAAAACTGCTGCCCCACTATCAACAGAACTAGTGCAGCAACTTGCGACCTTCTGCAGCCCCAGTGCAGTGCAAGAGGAATGCTAAACTGCTGCTCTCCTCTTCCCCAGTGATCTGCTCTTCCCCACAAGTTCGCCGCCACTGTTCTCTGGGACTTTAAAACAGCAAGTGACTGTTTTTTGCGCTGCTCGCTTTTAAAAAAAAGCAGCTGCAAACAGTCTCTTACATGATGATCACAAACAAGACTGCGCGCTCTGGGAAGTTATGGTATGCGCACACTTTAAATGGAACACTGCTTATGACTGTAGGATTGACCTTAATGCAGGGGCGACATTACCATGTAGTCGCATCTGAGACCTGTTATATCTGTGAATATTTGGACGATCTGATAGCCAAGGGCGTCTTACGCCACTCCACATCCCCTGTAAGAGAGCTCTGCGCTTGCATGAACTACAGCGCGGTTTACAAAGCCACAGTGGAAAACAGGTACCCACTGCCCTTTATACCAGTGCTACTAGATCAGGTGCAGAATTCCACCAAACTTGATGTAAGCGGTGCCTATCATCTGATCTGATGATATCTAGAATGGGACAAGTGGAAGACGGCTTTTCGGACCAATATTGGCCTCTTCGAGTACACCGTGATGCCCTTTGGTTTATGTAAGCTCCTGCAGCCTTCCAGTTTTTTATCAACGAAGTGCTGCAGGACTTTCAAGAGGTCTTTGTAATAGTCTACATTTATGATATCCTTATTTATTTCTCTTCCACAGAACATGTAGGGCATGAGCGGGTAGTACTGCAGCAGAAGCGAGAACTTCACCTTTTCGACAAGGTAGAAAAATGGGTCTTTCACGCCAACAGTATAGAGTTTTTGAGGTATGTTATCTCTCTTGATGGTGTTTCATGGGTCAGTCCGAAGTACCGGCAATAGTCAGATGGGAGGCCCCGGGGTCGGTTAAGGAAGTCCAACGATTCTTGGGTTTTGCCAACTTTTATCGACGTTTTATTCCCCAATTTTCTGCTGTTGTGTCACCAATCACATGACTCCTACAGCTCAAATAGGCATTTACTGACGCGCCTGTCTTACATCATCCTGACCCATCACAGCCCTTTCATGTAGAAGCAGATGCTTCCAAGGAGGCGTCCTATCCCAGAGAGATCTAGAGTCTGGTGGTTTCCACCCCATGGCATATTTCCCTAAAAACTGTTGCCTGCTGAGCCAAACTACATGGTGGAAGAACTAGAGTTGCTGTCCATCAAACCTGCATTTCAGGAATGGCGCCACCATTTATTAGGAGAGAGACACACAAGTTACCATCAACACCTTGCTGTCCATCAAACCTGCATTTCAGGAATGGTGCCACCATCTATTAGGAGAGAGACACACAAGTTACCATCAACACCTTGCTGTCCATCAAACCTGCATTTCAGGAATGGTGCCACCATCTATTAGGAGAGAGACACACAAGTTACCATCAACACCTTGCTGTCCATCAAATCTGCATTTCAGGAATGGCGCCACCATCTATTAGGAGAGAGACACACAAGTTACCATCTACACCAATCATCGCAACCTTCATTTTTTCCAGGGAGTTAGAACTTTAAAACCACGCCAACTCTGCTGTTTTTTTTCTTTAATTAGATTTTGTTATCAATTACAAACCTAGTAGTGAACAACAGAAAGCTGACACATTATCATGATTAGGTCATCCTAGTTCTGAGTCTGACACAGAAAAACCTAGATCCATTATCCCTTCAGACAAGATTGTCGCTTTATGCTCTTCACAGGATTTCCTTGATGAATTACAGTCCTCTCAAAACAGTATGCCTTTGCCACCGGAGGTTTCCAGGAAAGAGGGATTCATATATCATGAAGACCAATTGTTCATTCCCACGCAGGAGTAAAGTGATACAGTACTGCAGTGGAGTCATGGCTGTGTTAGCTGGGCATCCTGGTACAAAGAAAACTCTAGAAAATGTGTCAACAATGGTTTTGATAGCCCACATTAATCTCAGACATCAAAAACGACGTCCAAAACTGTTCCACGTGCATCCGGTCTAAAGCATTGCATACAGCACCGGCTTGCTCTGTCCCATGCCAATACCAGCAACACCCCTGGTATATATTAAGCATGGACTTCATAACGGATCTTCCTTCCTCTAACACGCATTCTGTCATTTGGGGGGTGGTGGATTACTTGACCAAAATGCCCACTGCTGTAAGCCTTACTGACTTATTCCTGCAACATGTGGTGAAACAGCATGGCCTCCCTACCACCTATGTGTCTGACCTTGGTCCACAGTTTGTGTCCCAGTTTTGGTGTGGTTTTTGTTCGTCTGTGGGTATTGACGTCTGTCTGTCCTCCACATACCACCCACAAACGGACGAAAAGACGGAGCACCTGAACCAATCTTTGGAGCAACTTTTGTGCTTTTTTATTTCTACGTGGAGCACAGAATGGGATACAGCCTTACCACTCGCTTAGTTTGTGTATAACAATAGCGTTTATTCAGCTACGGGTGTTTCACCTTTCTACTGTCTCCCTGGGTATCACCCTAGAGTGCTTCCCATTGTACTTGCTCAAAGCCCAGTACATATCCCTTCTGTACAGGAACATTGTAAGCGGTTTCACGACATTGTACACTGTACACGGTTGGGGATCAGGTTGGCTATCGTCGAAAAACAATAGCTGGTTCTAGTAAACTCAATCCCAAATATCTTGGCCCCTTTTCCATCAGGAAGATCAAAAGCCAATAAAGAAAAAATGGGCAGTGGACCACCACTAGATGCTGCACCCTCACTGTTATCTCCCCAAAGAAAGTCTATCAATGAAAGCGTTTGATCGGAAATGTGTGCACTCTCTGTAGGCACCATCTGCCCGAGGAGTGCCAACACAGATTGGGAAGAACAGTTAAGCAAAGAAAACAGTGGTACACCACTTTCGCAATATCTCTATTAATACAAGGTATATCAAAAACTTGTAAAGAGGTTATTAAAAACCTTCTCTTCATTGTTGCTTCATATGTATGTGCCAAGGAAAACCAACCAACGCGTTTCGTCCACATAGAGGTGGACTTATTAGGGCTGTAATGTGATAAATATGTACAAAGGTTTTTTTGTAAAACAGGAACACGAACATTTAAAACATCAAAACATTAAAAAAAAAAATGTTAACATTAACTTACACAAAATGAAAAAATATATAAAATATATACATGCAATTATACATCACAGAAATGTATATAGACATAAGAGAACAAATCAAATCCAGCATAGATAAGCAATCAACTGACATGAGACAAGAAACAGAACGAAAAAATATAGACATGTAAAATACATATATATATATATATATTCACTGAAAAAACCATAGGTTTTAGGGACAGTTATAGTTAGTTGGACATTGCACTCGTACAAAACCCGTGAAATTCCCCCGTTATAGTTAGTTCAGCTAACTATAACTCGCACCCCGCAATGCACTGCTGATGACGTCACATATTACATCACTCATGACATGGTCAGTGACATCACTGATGACATCACTGATGACATCTCAAATGACATCACTGATGACATCATCCAGTGACTGTGTGTTTCTGTAAAGTTTAAATATTTTTAATATATATAGGAAAAGACGTATTGAAGAATGAGTGGGTGTGTAAGTGTCTGTATGGATGATTTAGTAGGTGCGTGACTGACTCTATAAGTGAGTGATTTAACGTATCTTACTGAATGCATGGGTTAGTGACTAAACTGGGTGAATGTCTGTATCCGTCTGTCTGTTGCTGTGTAAGTGACTGCATGTGTTTGTGAATAGCTACATGAGTGTCTATATGAGTTATTGAATGGTTGTCTGAGTATCTGTATGGGTGCCTGAGTGTTTGTGTGGGAGGGGTGTGTGCGACTCTGTGCATAGATGTGTGAGTGGGTGATTCACTGGGTGGATGGTTTCAAGAGTGCATCTGTGATAGACTGTATGGGTGGGTAAGTGTGTGTAAGAGTGTGTTAGTGAGTGAATGTATGTCCCAGTGGTACATGTGTGAGTAACTACATATGTGAAAGGCAGTATATATGTGTGTTGGAGTATATAAATAGCTATAAGCGAGAGTGAGTGATTGTGATAGTGGCTGTATGGATGAGTGTGTGCTTGTATCAGTGATTGTATAAGAGCGTAACAATGTGGTAGTATTTGTATGATTAAGTGAGCTGGTGTGTGTATAACTGTATAGGTGAGTAAATGGCAGTGTGTTTAATTATTTGCATGACTGACTAGGTGTGTGAGTACCTCTATGGATGAGTGGCGGTGTTTGAGTGTCTATATAGGAGTAAGAGTGCATATGATAGTCCTGTACTGAGTGACCATAAGTATGAGTGACTGTACGGGTGAGTGAGTGGATGTGTGTGTGTAGACCTAAGAATCAGTGAGTGGGTATGTAGTTATTGGTGTTGGAGTGTCTATGGTTTTGCGAATGGCAGTTTGTAATTTAGATTGGGTGTATCAAAGGTTATATTAGGGTGTGAGGAGGTGCATCAGATTATCACGTGGGTGATGTCATCAGTGATGTCATTTGAGATGTCATCAGTGATGTCATCAGTGATGTCACTGACCATGTCATGAGTGATGTAATATGTGACGTCATCAGCAGTGCATTGCGGGCGCCAGTTATAGTTAGCTGAACTAACTATAACGGGGAATTTCACGGGTTTTCTCCGAGTGCAATGTCCAACTAACTATAACTGTCCCTAAAACCTATGGTTTTTTCAGTGAATTTCAAAGGTTTTTTAAATGCTAATTTCTAACTATAACGTGTCTGAAACCTATGGTTTTTTCAGTGAATTTCAAAGGTTTTTTAAATGCTAATTTCTAACTATAACGTGTCTGAAACCTATGGTTTTTTCAGTGAATTTCAAAGGTTTTTAAATGCTAATTCCTAACTATAACGTGCCTGAAACCTATGGTTTTTTCAGTGAATTTCCAAGGTTTTTTAAATGATAATATTTAAATGTAATATTAGTTACATGTATTTTTTTGATACAAATTTTCTACAGATGTTTATCTGTTTATTGTTACATATTTAATTTTTTTTAAAAATAATTATATATTTTTAATATAAATTGTAAAAAAATGTTTTCAAAAATATTGCAACAGAAATATTTTTTGTTTTGTTTTATATTTTGTTAATAAATGTAATTTTTTTTTTTTTTTTTTTTTTGGAGTCGCGCACCCGCTGCGTACCTTACAAGATCAGTGCGCGGATTGTAGCCGCCATTTTCTGAAAGTCGTGAAGGATCCGCGTAGGGTGTGCGACGGGTGCGTGTTTTACAGTTACGTGATATACGTATGTTACGTGTTGTGCGCGATTAGTATGCGACCGGTTCGCGCTTCTTATGTTTACACATTCGTGACACATGCGCATTATACTACGCGACGCTTGCGCGGACACGCGCCCCGCGTGACGTCATATGCGTGCTGTACGCGCTGTGTACGCGACTCCCGCTAATTTTTATATGTTCTAAAATGACATATATATGTCTTTAATACACATATTAGGGCCAGACATTATCTTAGTTATGCATAAAAATAATATATTTTTACTTGTAATAAACTTATATTACTTTTAAATGCAATTTCGCGACTTCACGTTGGGTGCGTGCTGCGTGTGCGCATGGTACGCGGATCCCATGTGACTTGAAAAAAAAACTTTTGATTGGTAGATAACATTTCCCATTGTAACTATTGAAGGACCCCACCCATTTCCATCATTCTTCTTTGAGCTTCTTTGGAGACACATCTCTACATTGAAGAACTATTGGTGTTTGAGAAATAAGAAGATGGCTTCCGGACAACAACAAGAAGATATTTCAGAACATTCTTCCGAGGAAGAATTTGTCCAGGAGAATCCACGTCCTCAAAGGTCTGTGTCAGTGGTGTGGAAGTTTTTACTTTTCCTGAGGGGCAGAAAAAAGTGAATGCCACAAAAGTCACCTGCCGGATCTGCGAGAGAGTGCTCTCTAGAGGTAGTGCCGAAAAAAAATATTCTTGTGGTACTGCCTCTATGTACAAACATCTCAAAACGATCCATCCACTAAACCTGGCTCGGGAGGAGTGTCGGAGAGCTGCAAGCAACCAACCACCTGCAGTTCCTTCCACATCTGGTACTGCAACAACTACAACATCACTGGACATACGTCCTGAATTTGCTTTTTTGAAGCAGCACTGTGTAAAGTGCAACAAACTCATCTCTTTTGGAGAACAATCAGTTGAAGCTGTTTGTGCTGCACAGCGAAATCATCATTGTTAGACTTCTGTTTTTTTTTGTGTTTTCCGGGAATGGCAGTTAATTCCTGAGGTTTCCTGTTTTTTCCATCTTGTTTGTTTATTATTTTTGAAAAAACAACAAAAAAGTAACAAAATAGTTCAAAAAATACAAAAAAAATATAAAAGGAAAAAAAGAAGAAAAAAAAGTTCTTTTCAGAACTAACTTCTCTGGTTAAAGAAAGAACTATATTTCTATGTTAATGTGTGAAAGGTTGGTTGAATGTATATGTATAGCTTACTTGACTGAAAGAATGCATTAGTAGTGTATAGTGAATGTATAGCAGTGTGACAATGTAAGCTCTTTAGCTGCAGTGTGCTGTGGTACTTCCGACGCACAGGGATGCAACGTAAGTAAATAAATATGTTGCAACTGTATGATTCCCTCTGCAGCGCTGCACAAATTGCAGACATACAGTGACACAGGCATACTTACAGCATGGTGCAAGTATGTCTGTGTCGTGAAGATATTGTTTTATTGTAGGAACGGACACCTTCCTACACAAAAACAATAATTAAAGGCATTTACCTCTTTCAATGTATGCTGTGAAATACTGCATACATTGAAAGTGAAAAAAATGATGAGAAATGAAAACAATTCTGCTTGGATTTCTAGGTGTTGCTGAATGAGTCAACAGAGGACTGCAAGGGAAGTGACAGGATGTTTGCTGGAGTGTATGGATAGTGACTGGGGAATTGAAGGTGTGAAAGACAAGTGTGTAGGTGGTTAGAGACCCGCATGCATAGTGGATAGGGGTTTGAAGCAGTCTATGTGCTAAGGCCTGGGTCACTGAATGAGTACTTGGGTACTGACTGAACGATTAGAGTACTGGAAGGACAGTGCCTGGGTGAATGTATAAGTGGTTGGGTTTTGGCGCAGCGAATGGATTTGTAGGTGTTGCTAAATGAGTCAACAGAGGACTGCAAGACGAGTGACAGGATGTTTGCTGTAGTGTATGGATAGTGACTGGGGAATTGAAGGTGTGAAAGACAAGTGTGTAGGTGGTTAGAGAACCGCATGCATAGTGGATAGGGGTTTGAAGCAGTCTATGTGCTAAGGCCTGGGTCACTGAATGAGTACTTGGGTACTGACTGAACGATTAGAGTACTGCAAGGAGAGTGCCTGGGTGAGTGTATAAGTGGTTTGGTTTTGGCGCAGCGAATGGATTTATAGGTGTTGCTGAATGAGTCAACAGAGGACTGCAAGGGGAGTGACAGGATGTTTGCTGGAGTGTATGGATAGTGACTGGGGAATTGAAGGTGTGAAAGACAAGTGTGTAGGTGGTTAGAGAACCACATGCATAGTGGATAGGGGTTTGAAGCAGTCTATGTGCTAAGGCCTGGGTCACTGAATGAGTACTTGGGTACTGACTGAACGATTAGAGTACTGCAAGGAGAGTGACTGGCTGAATGTATAAGTGGTTGGGTTTTGGCGCAGCGAATGGATTTGTAGGTGTTGCTGAATGAGTCAACAGAGGACTGCAAGGGGAGTGACAGGATGTTTGCTGGTGTGTATGGATAGTGACTGGGGAATTGAAGGTGTGAAAGACAAGTGTGTAGGTGGTTACAGAACCGCATGCATAGTGGATAGGGGTTTGAAGCAGTCTATGTGCTAAGGCCTGGGTCACTGAATGAGTACTTGAGTACTGACTGAACGATTAGAGTACTGCAAGGAGAGTGACTGGCTGAATGTATAAGTGGTTGGGTTTTGGCGCAGCGAATGGCTTTGTAGGTGTTGCTGAATGAGTCAACAGAGGACTGCAAGGGAAGTGACAGGATGTTTGCTGGAGTGTATGGATAGTGACTGGGGATTTGAAGGTGTGAAAGACAAGTGTGTAGGTGGTTAGAGAACCGCATGCATAGTGGATATGGGTTTGAAGCACTCTATGTGCTAAGGCCTGGGTCACTGAATGAGTACTTGGGTACTGACTGAACGATTAGAGTGCCTGGGTGAATGTATAAGTGGTTGGGTTTTGGCGCAGCGAATGGATTACTACATGGTGCTGGATGGCTGATTGGAGAATTGCAATTACAAAGACTCACTAGCCTGGAAGCAGTTAGGTGACTACATACATTCTACACATTTCACTACAACACTACACATTTCACTACAACACTGCTAGTGTGAATGCCTGACTAATTGTGCAAATCCATAAGCAGTAACTAAGTTCTACTAGTACTGAAACTTGACAACAGGTTAGGTTTTTAAGCAGTTATGTGTCAGCAAAGACATAAAGTAACCACATGCTTCTGTCACAATGGTTGCACAAGTGCACACATACTCACAGTGTGATTCTAGAGATCCAAAACTATTCCCTGGGCTTTAGCAAAAGAGACGCACTAGTCTGGAAGAGGTTAGGAGACTGCATACATTCTACACATTTCACTACAGCATTGCTAGTGTGAATGCCTGAATAATTCTGCGAATCCATAAGCAGTGACTGGGTTCTAATACTAGTGAAACTTGACAATAGGATAGGTTTTTAACCAGTTAAGTGTTAGCAGAGACATAAAGTAACTACATGCTTCTGTCACAATGGTTGCACAAGTGCACACATACTCACAGTGTGATTCTAGACAAGCCAAACAATTCTCTGGACTTTATCAAACGAGACTCACTAGCCTGGAAGCAGTTAGGTGACTACATACATTCTACACATTTCACTACAGCACTGCTAGTGTGAATACCTGACTCATTGTGCGAATCCATAAGCAGTAACTAAGTTCTACTAGTACTGAAACTTGACAACAGGTTAGATTTTTAAGCAGTTATGTGTCAGCAAAGACATAAAGTAACCACATGCTTCTGTCACAATGGTTGCAGAAGTGCACACATACTCACAGTGTGATTCTAGAGAACCAAAACTATTCCCTGGGCTTTAGCAAAAGAGACGCACTAGTCTGGAAGAGGTTAGGTGACTGCATACATTCTACACATTTCACTACAGCATTGGTAGTGTGAATGCCTGAATAATTCTGCGAATCCATAAGCAGTGACTGGGTTCTAATACTAGTGAAACTTGACAATAGGATAGGTTTTTAACCAGTTAAGTGTTAGCAGAGACATAAAGTAACTACATGCTTCTGTCACAATGGTTGCACAAGTGCACACATACTCACAGTGTGATTCTAGAGAACCAAAACTATTCCCTGGGCTTTAGCAAAAGAGACGCACTAGTCTGGAAGAGGTTAGGTGACTGCATACATTCTACACATTTCACTACAGCATTGCTAGTATAAATGCCTGAATAATTCTGCGGATCCATAAGCACTGACTGAGTTCTAATACTAGTGCAACTTCACAATAGGATAGGTTTTTAAACAGTTAAGTGTTAGCAGAGACATAAAGTAAACACATGCTTCTGTCACAATGGTTACACAAGTGCACACATACTCACAGTGTGATTCTAGAGAACCAAAACTATTCCCTGGGCTTTAGCAAAAGAGACGCACTAGTCTGGAAGAGGTTAGGTGACTGCATACATTCTACACATTTCACTACAGCATTGGTAGTGTGAATGCCTGAATAATTCTGCGGATCCATAAGCAGTGACTGAGTTCTAATACTAGTGAAACTTGACAACAGGATAGAATAAGAACCATCATTCAACTATACCTTTCAACACAGTTTAAAATATATATATTACTATACAAAGGGGCAGATGGACAAGCCCCTTGCGCCACATTTGCGTCACTTTTCCCATGTTAAAAGGGACGCAAAAGTGGCACAAGAGGCTTCTAAAACTGCCCCATACTATTTTTTAAACAAACATCAAATACAATTCAAAAAATTAAAATATACATCAGTACATTTAATAATATATTTCAAACAACACAGTTTCATTAAATTATCAAATCTTTTTTAAATAAACGTCCAAAATATATAACTCACCTATTAAATAAATCTGTTGAATTAAAAATCTCACACACTCAGTCAAGATTTTCTTTTTCACACAGACAATGTAGATAAGCACACTCTCCAATATAAAACCAGTAATGGCAAACTTCCCCTCTAATTTTTCATACATATACACATGACTTCCCAGTGTTTTTCAAATTGTAAAACGAATTTCCATTGGTCATAGAGAATAATACTTTTCAACTGACATCTTCCCCCTTGTTCTGAATATCAGTTTCCATAGCAACAGCTCATGCAACATTCAACTTAGCTGCCAGGTCACAAGTTCACCACACAATGTTGCAAATGACAACAGCAGGTGTGGTTGGCTTTGCAAAGCATTCCCTTATCCTTTCTGCTGTACCTTTCAAACTTTTCATTATAACCAATAATAAACATGCTTTCTAAACAAAGAAAAATGCACCCTATATTAGAATGTAGAGTGTTCTTAAACAGCCAATCAAATCTCTACTTTCTTAAAAACAGCATGTTGTTCACCATTTTAGATAGATTTCATTGTCCCTCCTGCCTACCTCAGCTACAGACATCTTCTTATTACCTACAGTGATCCCTTCAAGATGCTTTCAGTGTGGATTGTGGGACACAGCTATGTTTTCTGGTGCAAAAGGTATGCTGAAAGCAGAGGTATTGACAAAGATTTAGCTTTGCCAAATGTAGACATTAAATGGATTGGACAGAGAGGATTAAAGTGGGACCAATTGATGCCATTGGTTAAATCCTTTTGCATCTCCAACACCCTGACCTCATAATTGTGCACTGTGGTGGCAATGACCTAGGCACTTTGACTGGGGTAGGTCTGGAAATGCTTATGAAGGACACCTTTGCAGAATTCATGTCACTTTTCTCTCCAAACTGCCTTTGTCTATTCTAACATATGCCAAAGACAGAAATGGAAGTGGTCCAATCATTTTTGTCCACAGATTGAGAAAGCTAGGAAACATGTCAATAAAGCTGTTTCTGCTTATCTCAGAGATTATAGGATGGGGTCCATTTTCAACAACAATCTGCGTTTTAATATGGATGGCATCTATAGGAGAGATGGTGTACATTTTACAGATGAGGGTAACAGAGTCTTTCTCATCAACTTTAGACTCTGCATCGGTACTTACTTGTAGGTACCATAATCTGTCAATAAACACAAGGGCTCTTTTAGAGCCACCCAAGATATAAACATATATGCTTGATGTATATTTACTTTTTTTTTTTTAAATATTTGGGGGATTCGCGCACCCAACGCGTTTACCTTGGAGCCGCGCACCCAACGCGTTTACACCAGGGGGCCGCGCTGGGAGTCGCGCACCCAACGCGTTCACACTAGGGGCCGCGCTGGGCGGCGTGCTGGGTGCGCGACTCCTTATTTTACCGTAAAATTTTTGTTAGCTCCTACCACTAATTTATATTCTCCCCGGGGACCCCAACCCCCGGGGCCTATACATAATAATGGAGACCGTGAGGGGAGCCCCAATGCCCCCACGGTCCCGCCGGCTCCCCGCGTCCTTCGAGAGCCGGCATTGCTTTTCCACATGGGGAGCTGCTGACATGCAGCTCCCCATGTGGAAAAGCAATCTCCTTTGGATATTGGAAGAGAGAGCAGGTTTCCTGCTCTCTCTTCCAAAATCCAAAGCAGTTTGCAATGACAGGACGGGAGCCGCGAGGCTCCCGTCCTGTCATTGCAAACTACAGTGTCCCGGGGGTAGGCACCCCGGGACACTGCAGGAGCCGGCCCTGGGGGGTGGCGGTCCCCAGGGCCATCACGGGCTCCAGGAGGGGCTGCGCGGCCCCCTCCGTACATGTTCAAAGCCCCGGGAGGTGGTGGTCCTCGGGCGTGTGGGGGTTCGAGCCCCCCACACATGTCTTTTAATTTTTTTAAAAATAAGCCCCGGGGAGTGGTGGTCCCCGGGGCTTGGGGGTGCCTTACAGGCCCCCCCATTCATTTTTATTAACCCCCACATGCCCCCGGGACTTGGCCCACCCGGGGGCCAATTAACAACAAAGTGCACGACACCGCGCTTCGTTTTTTTTTTTTATCGGCGGGATCCGCGCACCCTAAGCGCATCCCCCCGATTTTTAAAAAAAAAAAGTTTTTTTCTGCCCAGGGGGTCCTTGTGGGACCCCCTGAGCAGACCTAGGGGGTCAGGGTGTTTCTACCCTTCCCCCTTTGTGCGTTTTGCGCACATGTTTCTTGTGCCTCGCTTCTCCCGAGGGACAAAATGGCTGCCAACACTTCCTGATTTGGAGTGTTGACAGCCACTTGAAAGCCAATTAACATGCAGCTCGTGATCGGGACGGTGCGCGCAGGGTGCGCTCAGGGTGCGCGAATCCGACGCGGCCATAGATATATATGTGATTTTCTTTTTGATTTTCTCAGGAACTACTGAACGGATTTACACCATTTAACAAAAAGGGTTCTTTCTGAACCAAGAACTACCTCTTTGCCAAATTTGGTGTAATTCCGTTCAGCAGTTCGGGCTGTAGCCGTGTCTAAAGTTTCCTATGTAAAAATGAATGGGGAAAACACGTTTTGGGACCCCCCTTTTTTCTCGGCCACCGCTTAACGAATCACCCCGAGACTATCAGGGTAGGAGCGGACCGTAGCGGGCCATAAAGTTTGAAAATTTCGCGAAGATTCGTCAACCGGCAAGAGAGTTATTTCAAATAGAATGTCGCGGATTTCCTATGGAAAATAGGTCCTAACTATATAACTATCTACTGGCGACCGCCAGTAGATAATATAGCGAATATTAGAGGACCCGCCAGCACCCATTGTTACCTTTTACCAAGTGAAAATAGGTTGTGAGATCTATTAATATACAACAACGACAGAACAGAGGAACTTGTGCAAGGTCTCGTTTTTCAAAGCCCAGGACAGGTTACGAGTGGACAGAATATTCAAGGGAAAGAAGGACTCAAAAGTAAATTTCAGAAACTGGAGAGACTTAAAAAAATAAGAGATGGCAAGATGGTGGAAGGGGATCACCGTCCAGCAATATTTAGACAACATCGACATCCATCCCACAAAGTGCATCCACTTTTTTATTGGAGATGAAAAGACTCCGCTTAGGAAATCGAACGTCAAAGAGAACAAAGACTAGAAGGGGAGGGAGAAGATGGGAAAAAGAACACACCTCTGGGGGTGACAACACGTTAAACAAGCATTGGCATACCCAAATAGGTCTCGCTTTTGGGACCTTATAAGTATTTAGTTATGTAGCACAATATCATTGGTGCAACAACATAAACTGTTGCATGGCTAAACACTTATAAGGTCCTAAAGGCGAGACCTATTGGCTATGCCAATGCTTGTTTACATAGTGTTGCTGGGAGGCATAGTGCGCATAATACAAAACCTTAAATATGGGAAATGCCCCAATTAGGTGGCATGATAGAGGTTATGAAACTGTAGTTTTAAATGCAGATTAGTGTATTATTTTATGATCCATTGTATTGAATAAGTTTTGTCCTTAAAATTGACGAAATTATGAAATAGGGCAACCGACAATTATAATCAGTTGTAAGTGAGAGTTTGTTTGTGGCAGTTAGTAAGTTAGTGTGAGTTTGTAATAGTGAGTATGAGAGTGAGTAAGATAGAGTGTTTTAGAGTGAGTGAGTAAGAGAGAGTAAGTGTGCGAGCGTGATTTAGAGACATTGAGTTAGATCGACTGAGAGAGACTGTTTTAAATATAGTTTGTTAGTGAGTGTGATTGAGTGAGTTAGTGAGTGTGAGCGAGTGAGTTACTGTTTGAGAGTGTGAGAGTTAGTCAGTGATAAACAGTGCTAGCGCGAATGTTTTTTTTGCGAAGTTGTTTTTGTGAGTGTGTTAGTGATATTGTGAGAGTGTGACTTTGTTTTTGATAGTTTGTTAGTGACGGGGAGTGCTTCTGCCAGAAGGTAGGGGGTGGATAAATGAAGCCACATTAAAAAGACGCGCTTTACTGCGGGCCGGAGATGTGTGATTGTAGCATGTTGACCCGGGTGAATAATGTTTTGAATAACTGAAGGTGGTGCGGAGGGGCTGACCGGAGGAGCTACATTGCAATTTTTGGGCTGGAGGTATTGGAGCGGATGTGCGTGAAGCTGTGCTACAGGACTTAAGGTAAGTGAAGGAGCCTTTTAAACGCGGGGCTTAGGCTAAGCAGCATGTAAAGAAAGCGCATTACTGCGTGCGGGAGCTGCGCGAGCAGAGCATTTGCAAGCGGGTGAGCAGTGTAACGAGGATTTTAGCGTTAAAGTATCATTTTAACTTAGCGCCTTAATGCGGTGTGGAGCTGTGCGAGCGGGGCTTTTTGAACCGGGAGAGTTAATTTCTAGAATCAATAAAGCTGGGGAGGAGTGGAGGCCCATAGGAGCTTTTTTTTGTCCGATTTCTGCTTGCGGGACGGGAGCCTTTTTGTGCGTGAATCTGGTGACCCTGATTATAGGTAAGTGTAGGAGCAGTGCTATAAAAGGCTTAGCGGCGGAGCTGCATTTAAAGAAAGCGCCTTAATTTGTGCAAGAGGCGCGCGCGTGTAGCCTTTTGAACCGTGTGATGTGAGCAAAGAATAACTTAAGGTTGGGGGGTTAGGGTGGGAACGGTGTCGCTGCATTTGTTTATATTTTTGTGCTGGTGGGACGTTAGCGGTGGCGCGTAAATGTGTTCTCCCTGTCTTGTGGTAAATAAAGGAGCAGTGTCACGAGGGTCTTAGGGTGAAAGTTGCATTTAAAATTACGCGCTTTACTGCGAGCAGGTGGTGCGTGAAAGGCGTGAGTGCAATCCAGTCCTTCTTTATTCTGTTGGTTTTACACAGAAGTATGAAAGGGAAGCGCGGGAGGAAAAATGGCGGGAGCAGGAAGTAGTCGCGCTGTGAAATATTTAGTTGACCGGCTCCTCACAGACGGAAATGTGATCCTAGATGCATTCTGTATTTGTGATTGTGGGAGTCAGAAGGGACACAAATCGCGTCAGTGGAACAAACACGCACATAGTAATCCCTACCAAAGTCCAGCGTGTTCTGTGCGCTTGCTGCTTGTGATAGAATGATCAAGTCAGGGGCCCCGTGGTGAGGAGGGGGCTCCGTCCTGGTTTGTTGTGGTCCGCCCGCTTACCCACTGCTTGCTTTGCTTTTAGCGGGAGGATGGTGTAAGCTGCCGCAGATGGGTATCACTTCCACCAGCCTCAAGAAGCTGAGGCTTGGGAAGCTGAAGGTGGTGCGGCGGCGGCTGCTGCAGCGCTACCAACACCAGCCCTTTGTCTCCTTCCTGGCCGGGCTCTACAGCTGCCGCTGGAAGCGCTACCAGCGCGAGAAGACGCAGCCGGGGGAGTGCTTCTGCCAGAAGGTAGGGGGTGGATAAATGAAGCCGCATTAAAAAGACGCGCTTTACTGCGGGCCGGAGATGTGTGATTGTAGCATGTTGACCCGGGTGAATAACGTTTCTAATAAATGAAAGTGGTGCGGAGGGGCCGACTGGAGGAGCTACATTTTAATTTTTTGGCTGGAGGTATTGGAGCGGATGTGCGTGAAGCTGTGCTACAGGACTTAAGGTAAGTGAAGGAGCCTTTTCAACGCGGGTCTTAGCGGCGAAGCAGCATGTAAAGAAAGCGCATTACTGCGTGCGGGAGCTGCGCGAGCGGAGCATTTCTAAGCGGGTGAGTAGACTTTAGAGTAAGTGAAGTTGTGGAGTAGGGTTCAGGTTGGAGGAGCTGTAGCATAGCAACATTTTTATGTTTAAGAGGTACTTACTAAGTTTGTTGTGACAGCGGCACGGACGAGATTTGCACTTTAAATCTGTATTGTAGGAGGAAAACAAAACACGTAGTGTTAATATGTTGAAATAGCTGTTGTGTTTGTAACACTTTATATTTTTTACAGCTAATGTGTAGTACAAATGTAATTAAAAGAACAGCAACAATTGTACACTGACTGGTACATTAAATCCTAACTTTACAGTAATAACATACATGTTGTTTAAGTTGGTCTGATTATAAAGTGTACTTACTAGAAATGTAGGCGAGCGCAGTATCGATGGTAAATGTTCTTTTTTCGGCCAGCAAGGAGGTAATCTTTTGAAGAGTAGCTGCGCCGAGTTTAAATACAGTCCAAGGTTGTAAAATGTATGGTAGGTGTTTGACTGTGAACAAAGAATCAAACGTGAAGTCGGATCTGCTGTTCAGATAAGATGGAGCCATCGATAGCGTGAAAGAGCTTGTAGTGTGAAAGCTTGCATTTAAATGTGAATTTCCTTCGCTTCCCCCATTTTAACTGTAGCCAGTTGGTAATGTGAGCCACTGCTGCGATTGTATTTTGCATTTATTTTATTAATATGGTGCTTGGCGTAGGTATAAGTCTGTAACTTTTTCTGTTTATATTGGCAAAATGTGTCGTTTAAAAGTTAAGGTTTTTCGTTTTCCCACCAAGTGTATGTGTAAGTTGACAGTGTAAATTAAAATCCGATTCCGATCAAAATCCGATTCCTCAACGTTGTTCATATGTAAAAAAAATGTGTTTGTAAGTACAAGTTTAAAATGGGTGAGGGCCTGATGTAATATGTAGTGTGAGAGCTGTATGTAAGCGTGAGGTACAGATTAAGTGTACATTAGTAAGTTGTGTGGAGGGTTTAAAAATTGTACTAAAGTGTACATATGTAAAAAGTTATAGCGGGATACATAGAGAGAAAGAAGTGGAATGGCAGTGAATTCAGGGTTTTTACAGCAAATTAGATAAAGGGGTGAGACATAAAAAAAGCCTCCTAAATAATAAAACAGGAGAGTTATTTAAGTATAGCGAGAATTACAGAGGGAAGAGAGAGAGCAGGAGAGAGACAATAAGGTAGTGGAGTGTGTGCTGTTTTAAATCAGTGACTGAATAAGGCCGCCAAAGCAAATTGAAAGCTTTATTTTAGAAATTAACTGTTAAATCTGCTGTTATCCCTAACCTAACATAAATAGTGTGAAATGCTGAAATCAGCCCAGCATTTTTTTGATAAAATCCGATCACGCTAACAATACTATTTAAGACAGTATCCTTTAAAAAGTACATGCTTTTGATGGATCCAAATGTTTGGAGTTAAGGTAAACTGATTGGGCTCAGAGGGGAAACATTAATTAAGGAGGATGTCTCTGTGTGGCTTGTGCTCTCCTGGCGCCTGGGGTCTGTTTACTGCTAACACGTGGAATTTCCAAACCATTCATCAAGGAGGATGGCTCTGTGTGCCTTGTGGCCCAGTGGCGCCTGTTGTCTGTTTCCAGCAGAGAGGAAGGAGGTGGAGAAGCAGGATTCACGCGCTGCCATGGGATGTGCATTAAGAAAATGTAGAACAGTATTTTGTGTGGAAAAAAAACGTAATCACACTTGTTTTGACCTTCGCTATTTTTGTAGTGTGAGGGCCTGATGTAATGTGTAGTGTGAGAGGTGTATGTAAGCGTGAGGTACACATTAAGTGAACATTAGTGAGTTGTGTGGAGGGTGAGAGATACATGTAATGTGTTGTATTAAAGGTGTATGTAGCGTTAGGTGCAGATTGTAAGATGTATTGTAATTGTTATGTGCTGTGTGAGTGTCCAAGGAAATGTACAGTACGAAGTGTGTTTGATTTGCAGCGAACATATTGTATGTGTAGTGTAATATGTGTGAAATGTGTGAGGTGCACTTGAAGAGCTAGGTACATTTTGATGGCGTGAGGTGAGCTTCAGTGTAAAATGTGTATCTATGGTAAACATCAGTGAGATGCATAATGAAAGTTGTGTTCAGTTTGGAAAGACCCGAGCTGCAGTACAAAGCTTAAAGGATACAGTGGCATATCTATAGGGTTAGTAATGAAGAAGCTACAAGTGCAAATTTTACAATTCACCACTACCTAACTGTATTTACCTTTTTGTTTGTATGCCAGCTAAAAATGTTATATTTTGCTGTTATAACCTTGGTCTGTACTCTAAATTGGAAGCTCAAGAGACGTTTTCAGTGTGCCCTGTGGTTTGGGATGTGGTGGTGAAAAGCTTTGCGTGTGCAAAGCTCTGTTTGGTCTGATATTTTATAAGGATATTAAATGTGTGCTTACCTTTTTAGCTATTTTCATATCAAAATTAAAAATATCCCAACAGTGGAAGAGCCCTATACAGCCGGATGTCAGATTGTAGGCACAGTTAGTACTCGACATCTGCATTTTCCAAAACAAAAGACATTTGGTGAAACCTAAGAGGCGATTTAGAGAAGTGAGAAATAGTGTACAGAGATAGAGATAAAGTGAGAAATGGTGTACACAGATAAAAACGTTGACAAGGTGTACAGCAAAGAAAGGGTGATTGAAAGTAGTAAGAAAAAAACAACTTAGTCGCGCGCACTGAAAGCCAGCTGATTGAAGCAAAGAATTAAGCTGACGAGGAGGGAGTGGGAGGGGGTAGGGGAGAGGATTGTGCACGTCGTGTACAGAGAGATAAAAACGTTGACGAGGTGTACAGCAAAGAAAGGGTGATTGAAAGTAGTAAAAAAAAAAATTAAGAATATCCCAACAGTGGAAGAGCCCTATACAGCCGGATGTCAGATTGTAGGCACAGTTAGTACTCGACATCTGCATTTTCCAAAACCAAAGACATTTGGTGAAACCTATGAGGAAATTTAGAGAAGTGAGAAATAGTGTACAGAGATAGAGATAAAGTCAGAAATGGTGTACAGAGATAAAAACGTTGACAAGGTGTACAGCAAAGAAAGGGTGATTGAAAGTAGTAAGAAAAAAACAATTTAGTCGCGCGCACTGAAAGCCAGCTGATTGAAGCAAAGAAATTAAGCTGACGGGGAGGGAGTGGGAGGGGGGTAGGGGAGGGGATTGTGCACGTCGTGTACAGAGATAAAAACGTTGACGCGGTGTACAGCAAAGCAAGGGTGATTGAAAGTAGTAAAAAGAAAACAATTAAGTCGCGCTAACTGTATTTACCTTTTTGTTTGTATGCCAGCTAAAAATGTTAAATTTTGCTGTTATAACCTTGGTCTGTACTCTAAATTGGAAGCTCAAGAGACGTTTTCAGTGTGCCCTGTGGTTTGGGATGTGGCGGTGAAAAGCTTTGCGTGTGCAAAGCTCTGTTTGGTCTGATATTTTATAAGGATATTAAATGTGTGCTTACCTTTTTAGCTATTTTCATACCTAAGAGGAGATTTAGAGAAGTGAGAAATAGTGTATAGAGATAGAGATAAAGTGAGAAATGGGGTACATAGATAAAAACTTTGACGAGGTGTACAGCAAAGAAAGGGTGATTGAAAGTAGTAAAAAAACAAATTAAGTTGCGCTGATTGAAGCAAAGAAATTAAGCTGACGAGGAGGGAGTGGGAGGGGGTAGGGGAGGGGATTGTGCACGTCGCGCGCACTGAAAGCCAGATGGCAGCAGCTGCTGTGAACGTCGCGCGTGCTTGTGCGCGTAACAGCAAGCTGGTGGCCGGCTTGGTAGCACTTTAAAAACCCTTTACTAAAAGTCGAGCAAGCAGCGCATGCGCTGCTCTAGGCTCGACCTAAAAATTACCTAATGAAAAATGCCACAGAGGTTCAATTGTGTCAGGCAAATGAAATTACCATTGTTAACTTGTCTAGTCGCTCTCTGACTGTACCTGAAAGTAAGGTATTTCAGCAAAGGTCTGGGTTTTTGCCCCACTCATATGGAGACCCAGTTAACCTATTTGTCGACCTGTACAAATTTACAACCTTGTTAAAATGAAAGTATTTCTTTAATGAAAACCCTATGAGACCTGCAAGAGGTGCGTATAAACACACTTTGTACTTATAGACCTTGCTTACAAGAAGTTATTGCCAGCCTTCCATCTCATAAGCAACAACTATAAGTATAAAGTGTGTGTTTATGCACTTCTTGCAGGTTTTCAAAACACATAAAAGGCATTGTCATTTACAATGCCAATAGCTCAAACTATTGCATTGCAAATGCTTGTTTAGTATGAGTGGTCCATCGTGTGGCTCTGCCAAAAGATATTTGTCTTGTATATTATGTATTATGTTTTGTTAAGTTCAAAAGACTTTGAATATTTATATGAGATTGCATAAAAGTGTGCCAATATATGTCAAAAGTACGAACAGTACTATCCATATTAATGTTGGTGATGTCTGCAGACAACACAACTGACTATATTTCACCTAGCTGAAAGTGAACATTTGTGTCCTGAGCTTTCTGAGAGTGCAAGAGAAGCATGTCAGCACAAGTACCGGTGCAGCAGTTGGATTCGTAGGACACTAGCTCCATATCTCCAATACAGAAACCAAATCAGAATAATCCTCATGGCGATTGACTGACAGGTGACTGAACCTTGACAACTGGTTGTGTGTTACTGAATGTCATTCAGTGATTGTTCGCATCACTCAAACGTTTTTTTCTTCCTTATGCCTAGAAGTGAACCAATGGCAATACTGATATTAACGACCTGCACTCACGAAGATGCTGGGTTCCCAGCTGCACCTGGCAGCACGGCATAACAGTGTCGGTCTATTCCTCTTCCAATCCCCCTTCCCTTTTGGGACACCTGTTGGAACTCTTGTGTCACTCAGTAGTGCTGAGAGGTGTTCCAGGTAAGGGGGTGTGTGTGGGCATTTTATCGCCCCTGCAGACGTCCTGCGTTTAAGGTGAGTGGCTGCACCACGACATAAAGCCAAGCTACAACATACAGGGCTGCCTGGGCAATGGAGTCCCCGACAGGTACCTTCACAGGTTTAGCACAGGCTTTACCAGATGACCAAGAAGTCCCAACCTTTCTAGATTTGTCTAGGGCCCTAGCGGAGCTACAGCAGAAAGTTATCTCACTTAAACAAGAGAATCTGGAGTTGCAAAGTGAATTACATCGTTATAAGCCACGGGATGCCCCATGGGGAAGGGCAAAATCTAAACACAAAACCCCAGTGCTACAGGCACCTTCGTTTGTTTTCCTACTATGTCAGCACATGTCCGCAGGTGCGATGCTGGCGTAACGACTTCCACTACACAACCCATGCACGTAACGGTCACAACCTCAACGCCTGTTCCTCTAGTTACCCCAGAGCAGTTCTTCGGAGATAGAGCCAAGTTCAACATTTTCCAAAACCAGTGCCAATTACAGTTTTTATGTCGTCCAGCTGCATTCCCAGACAATGCAGCGAAAGTGGCTTTAATCATCCTTTGTCTAGGAGGTAATGCAGCAACTTGGTCCATTCCACTGGTGGAGCGCAATGACCCTATGCTGTATGACTTCAATGCGAAGACTCTTTGCCAAGCATCTGTTTGTGCAAGCCAGCGACAAGGAGTTGCTGAACTTGCGCAAAGGAAGCAAGGATATTTTGTCATACATCACCTCTTTCAACCGGTTAGTGGCCGAGACTGAGTGGCCCAAGGAAAAGAGGACCTCCCTCTTTTACTGTGGCCTTCTGACGACCTTCAAGATGTTCTAGCTCAAATCGTGGAGCCCCCCACAGAGTGCTCAGAGTTCATTGACTTAGTGGTATGGCTGGACCACCGCTTGAGTGAGCGTAGGGGGGGAGATCCCGGAGGAGGGGGGCTCACTTACTGACTCTCAAAGCTGAGAAAAAGGATTCCACTACCCCCACCCACGACACTCCTGAGCCAATGCAAATTGGCAGCATACGGGGTCTATTGTCGTGAGGAAAAAGACCAAAGGCGGAAATTGAAACTGTTTATACCGCAGTAAGGCACAACATTTTGATTGTGAATGCATGAACAAGCCTACTGCTTCAAAGAATGCCACTGGAGCAGTATCAGGGTCTGACTCCTTATCTGACCAAGTGGAAAACTGACTGGCTTGGTAACCTCCGAGAGCCTTTATAGAGCAATTCTTCAAATGCGGTCTCACAGCTTCTGGCAAATACCACTAACCCTCTACCTCGTCATCGGACTCCCATTCTAACTTTAGGGTTGCCTCCTCAGGTACGCAAGGTCATACCCATTTTGCGCGACTCCGGGGCAAAGGTAAACATTCTAGACTTAGGTTTGGCAAAAACCCTGGGCATTCAGACTGTCAAGAAAGATGTCCCAAAACCAGTAAGAGTTGTGGATGGCTCAGATTCATCATCTGCGCCATCACACTTCACCCTTGACCATGTGTTGTGCAAACAGCCATACAGAACAAATCCAGTTTGATCTCATTGATACACTTGTGTTTGGAGCTATTTGGGGGACTTCCTGGCTCCAGTTGCACAACCCCAAAATAGACTGGGCAGCCAGGATGGTGACATTAGAATCTAAGCATTGTTGGCACTCCTGTTACCAAGACAAACCGCTACTGGTGACACCCTTACACTGTGCATCCACACAAGTAACAGCAACTACACCATTAGACACAATGGCCATTCCAGCACTGTATCAAGACTTTTATGATGCCTTTTGTGAGCAAAAAGCCAGGAAGTTGCCTTCACATAGGTCTCATGATTGTCGTATAGAGTTGATCCCTGGGGCGACACTACCGTGTAGGAGATTGTATGTTCTATCTGAGCCACAAAATCAATATCTTCGATATTACCTGGATGACTTGTTGGCTAAATGGCTAAAGGGTTCATTCACCATTCCACGTCAGTCTCATCGCCTTTGTTCTTAGTGCCAAGAAGAACGGCGAGCTGCGCGCCTGTAAAGTTTATCACACAATAAACAAGGTGACTGTGAAGAATCGGCACTCTCTCCCACTAATTCCGGTACTTTTAGATCAGGGGCGCCAGTCCACCATCTACACTAAACTCAACCTTTCGGGGCCCTACCACTTGATCTGGGGGATGAGTGAAAGACGGCGTTCCGAACCAAAGAGTACACTGTGATGCCTTTCGGGTTGTGTAACGCTCCTGCAGACTTTCAGTTTCCATCAATGAAGTGCTGCAGGAGTTCATCGAGGTCTGTGTAGTGGTGTGCATAGAGATTTGCAACGGCTCCATGAATATCACCTCTTTGCTAAACTGGAAACTTTTATTTTTCACCCCAAAACCATCGAATTTCGACTGCACTCGGAGCCACGTAGTCGCGTTTCTCATGGATCACCTCGTTTTTAGAGCCCTGACACATTGTGGAACCTTATATCCCTGCCGACACCTACCTACTTCAGATAATTCGACTACCCAAGTAACACCTTTGGAAGGAATACCGTTTTTCAGATCCAGACTTTTTAATGTTGTGGCTACTTTACACATTGGACCTTGACTTATAGATGAGATTATTACATTCGTATACCCAGCACTAATCTCTCTGGGTAGGAGGTCAGACCGGTGAACCATTATCTGTAGGGTTATTACCCATAAAGCGACTAAACGCATTTTGGTGGCTAAAAGAAGATTATCGGAAGAGTATAAAATACAACCACTGAAGACAAGAAATCTCGTTTTCTCATTGTTACTTTTGAATATTCCTTTTCAACAAAATAACATTGATATGAATGGTGTGTGCTTCAATTAAGTAGCTTGTGAATTTCTAGAGTAAGTCATCTCCCCTGATGGAATTTAAATGGATATGTCCAAGGTACAGGCCATACTTGATTGGGAAGCTCCAGGGTCCATCAAAGAAGTCCAGCAATTTTTGGGCTACCCCAATTTTCACCGGATATTCATACCCCACTTTTCAACCACTGTATTTCCCATAACTCATCTCTTACAGAAGGGGGTTAAGTTCCTCTGTGATATAGAAGCTGAGAAGGCCTTTCAACATCTTAAACACACATTCACTGAGGCGCCTATTTTGCACCATCCCGATTCGGCTCAACCATTTTTTGTGGTAGCGGACACCTCCCAAGTGACCGTTGAAGACGTACTTTCGCAAAGAGATCCAGAATCTGGCTAATTCCACCCGGTGGAATACTTCTCAAAAGAATTGCTGCCAGCACAACATTACACGGTGGTAGAAAGAGAGCTGCTGACCATAAAACTCGCCTTCCAGGAACGGTGCCATTGTCTGCTAGAAGCCAGGCACACTGTAACAATCGACACTGATGACCGTAATTTACAGTTTTTCCAAGCAAGAAGCGATCTTACACCCCTGTCAGTTACGCTGGCTTCTATTTTTTAACGAGTTTGACTTTGTTATTACCAGGCCGGGTACTGCACAACAGAAGGCAGATACCCTGTCCAGGCTGGGTTTCTCCTCTACTGATGTTGAGGAAGAACAAACAAGAAACATCATACCCCCAGAAAAGATTGTGGAAGATTTCCTTAAAAACTTACGAGAAGCCAAAAACAAGATTTCCTTAAAAAATTACAGGAAGCCAAAAACAACACCCACTGCCTCCCTGATGTCCTCAAAAAGGGTGATTTACTATATCATGCCGATCAGTTGTATGTTCCTACCCATGAATTGCGTGATACAGTGTTGCACTGGGGACAGGCCATCCTGGTGAGAAAAAGATGGTAAGAGTTGTGTCAACTGTGGTTTTGGTGGCCTACCCTTGTGCAAGACGTCAGAAGCTACGTCCAGACCTGTTCCACTTGTGTCCGGGCTAAATCCCCACATGCTACAGGACTATTACATCCCATGCCCATTCCATTGGCCCGTGGCATACCATAAGTATGTATTTTATTACGGATCTTCCTGTTTCTAATGGACACACTGTCATGTGGATGATTGTAGATTGCCTAACAAAGATGGGTCACTTTGTTCAGTTAAAAAGACTGCCAACAGCATCCAAACTCACGGATTTGTTTATTAAACACATTGTACGACTACCTGGCTTGCCCTCTGCAGTAGTTTATGATCATAGTACTCAATTTGTGGCATGGTTTTGGCATACCTTCTGCTCCTCAGTTGGTATGGACGTCCGTTTGTCCTCCGCATACCAGCCACAAACGGACAGCCAAACGGAATGAACTAATCAATCACTGGAACAAATCCTGAGATCTTATTTGTCCACATGGTCTACTGAACGGGACAAGGCATTATCTTTTGGTGAATTTGTATACAATAAGTGTTCACATAGCCACTGGTGTGTCCCTATTTTACAGTTTGTTAGGCTCACACCCAAGAATGTTCCCCATACTTGGTCAAACACCCACAAAAGTTCCATCTGTACAGAAACGCCACCAAGAAATACAGGAAATCCAAGAACAAGTGCTACGACATTTAAAACTCTACCAAGCTCAGGTTAAGAAACAAGCAGACAAACAAAGGAAACCCACTCCCGTCTATTAGATAGGTGACCAGGTGTGGCTCTCGTCAACAAATCTCCACCTCGCAGGGTCCAGAAAGTTAAATCTTAGGCTTCTAGGTCCCTTTCCTATTGTCAGAACCATTAACCCTGTGACAGTGAATCTAGCATTATCAGATAACTTTAAAGTACACCCAATATTCCATGTGTCCTTCTTTGTCCCTATTCTGATGCTCATGAGGCTCCTACGCCACCCCCGGTAAAAGTAGATGGACAATGGGAATTCGAAGTAGCCTAAATCCTTGAATGCAAAAGAATTTATGGTGTTCTGCATTATCTTTTAGCCTGGAAAGGATATTATAGGCCTGAGGAGAATTCCTGGGAGCCAGCTACTTCTGATCATGCACTACGTTTTGATCAACGATTCCATCTCCAGCATCAGTCCAGGCCTCGCCCGTTTAGGAGGTCCTTGGTGGAGATGACAGTCAGGAATCCGCAGATTGCCTCCTGCGTTATCTGCCAACAGCTCCAGTGGTCATTAAGCAATCATGACCGTATTTGGGTCCCTCCTTCCGACGAGCATTAATATTTATTGGAAATATACTGTGTATTTTACTGTTGATTTTGCCAATTTTTGTTTGCTGTGACCAGTGCTTGTTTGTTTTCTAGACAGAGTTTGTGAGAAGTTGGCCTGGTATATGATGTCCACTAATTAAAGTGGGTACCTTGCACCAGTACAAACAACCCTTATGGTGATTCAAGAGGTCAACGATAACCTTAGAAAGCTATCCAAGTGGTAGCTGTGGAGAGCAGCCTTCAGGCTTAGTCTTGAAGGAATGTTAAGCAGCTTGTTTTACCAGAATGCAACCTTGTAGTTTGGTTAAATGAAAGGAGAACCACACAGTAGTTATAAAAATATGTATTTATTAATATAACACTCTCTAGTACGACACAGTATCTTCTACACGAAGATAATCGCAAAGCACACAATACTGTAGCACAAACAATAGTAAATAGCACTAATACACAGTGGGCCCCAGGGGGGGGACCAAACCATATACTAAAATAGTGGTATAAGAACCACAACTCGAGTCAAGACAATGTCTAGAATGCGTAGAATCGCTGGGACCCCAAGGAACCACCAAAGGTGAGTAAGTAGGGACCCCAGGGAGGACGGGTGCAGTTTGAGAACCCTACCGCGTGCAACGTACAATTCAACAGGAGAGTCACGGTTGCAATTTTAAAGTTTAAGGACCCTTCCCAGTGGATTACAAGGAAACCCTTTGGAAAATAGAAGGTTGGAGAGCCACCCCACCCGTGGATACCGAAGTACCAGAGTTACCTAACCCAGAGGAGCCGGGTGCATAGGGCTGAAGTGGCGTTGGAAACCGCCGTTGTTCTCAATGGGAGTCTTCAAAGAAATGCCACTGCTGGAAAGAAGAAAAGTGTCCGGTGGAATCCGCAGGTGGATTCTTGATGGAAGGAACCTGAAAGCAGAGGGGACAGAGTCTGGGTCACTCAATAGTGACCAGGGGCTCGGTAGACGAATGCCCACCGATGTCGGGTGTTTCAGGTGCGAAGGAGACCTTGACTCTACAGCTGCAGGGACCAGGAGACGTCGAGGACAACCAGGAGCCGGATACGAGCTGTCCCACGAAGGATGTCGAGTGCTGAGGGAGTCGGTGTCCGGCGGGAGAACCAACAAGCCTTAGCAACGGCAACCCACGAAGGTCAAGAAAGGTTACGGTCTGGTCCAGCAAGGACCAGAGGACTCACCACAGCAAGAGGACTCAGGGCAGGCGTGGAGCCCAGGAAAATCAGGACTGTCCCTCATATGGACCCACAGGCCGAAGGCACAGGAGTCGTGAGGGGACCTCTAGCAGTTTCACCAAACAACAGCTTGCAGGGCACAGAGTGCGAGGAGGCCGAAGTCCTTGGTACGAAATGTGTGCAGAGGTTGGGGCTATCGACAGCCCAAAGCACGAATTTGGGGAACACCAACAAGCATATTGCAAATGTATGCGGTGCACAGGGGTTCGGGTTATGCGGTCCCCACGAGGGATGCTGGCCTCAAACTTGGTGAGAGGGCTGCTAGACCTCAAGGAACGTAGGAACCCACCTCCTGTGTTGCTGGAGCCTTCGGAGTCCGCAGGAGCTCAGGATCAGCAGACCGGTCAGTTGCCGTACGGTGCCTGCGAATGCAGGGGAGTGACTCCTTCACCCCAAGGGAGATACCTCAGTTGTCCTTGATGCTCCACAGTGTTATGTTTCATATAGGTACCGTGATATAGTCCCGGGTAATATCATACACCTTCACCTACATTATCTCCCTTATACTACACAGTAACGAGCCTTTAGGATTGAACCTTTACCTAGTTCTAGTCCTGGGCGCAGAAGGAGGGTTTTTATCTGAACAATAGCGTCCTATAACTTCATCAATGGACTGATACAGTATGTATGAATATTCATAAGGGTTCTTGGAAACCAGGCAGAGGCTACACCACCTACATAATATCTACGTACAGGGTTCATCCCATACGTCATCCTCAAATCCATCAACGGCTGATACAAGGGACAAAGAAACCCTAGATACTTTCTGTATAAATACAGCACATCTTGTTACGGTTGGTAGAGGGAACCGAGACTTCCAGGCCGACACACTGACCAGAGACGCTGAGGCTCCTGCATGCAGACGCTCCAGCTTACAGTGGTCTAACACATCCCTCGCAGGGTGTCCAACTCGAGACCAGGACAGAGTCCCACACTCTCTCACTTCAGTTAAAGGGGTTAGACTAAATCCTAGAGGGATTCATGGCTTCACACCTACTCACATGCTAGGTACACTTAGGTACATCTAGATAGGCATCGTAGGAGTACGCGCACTTTTATCATGCATTTTATATTCATGTATGTATTCATGATTATTGCAAGATGGTAGAACTGTACTATCCTTTTATTTTCACTATACTGCTAATCATATATATCTGCTACTGTCTAACGGTGGTTGCAGCACATCTATTTTACACTAGAAGAACTGTGCAATAATTCTTATTGTAACACCCCCGACTGTTTCTTCTGTGTAACTCTCTGAGACCGAATAAGTGAGCACGAGTGACTGAGTGAAAGGTAGTACATTGTTTCCACGATCCTGGGGGATCAGGGTTGTCATGTTCTGAGGTTGCCAGAAACTATTCTGTTCCTGATAAGAGGAGATTCTAGTGGCACTGTGAGCTAGCTAAAACAGAAAGGCTAACATTCTCGGTGGGGGTGCTCAGAGCCAGTCTGCCACCAAATCCACAGTTTATGTTATCCGGAACGGGCAGATCCTGTATAGGTAATATAGGAACTACACAACAACAGGTCCTGCACGGAGCCTGTATGGTGCACGGGCTCAGACAATGCTTTGGACAGAGAGGGAGACGAAGTGAGGCCCAGTCAAAGTCCAGCGTGTCCAGACTGTCGAATGTCAGTGGTTTCTTGTTCAGAATCTTGTCCACATCGAATCTAGGGTCCTACAGCCAGGTAAGCCCATTTGTACACACGGGAGAGGGTTGGACAGATTCCGGGGACCCTCCCAGGTGAGGGTCAGGACAGGGGAGTGGTTACACCCATGTCCATTGTCCAGTTTCGAGCCAGAGCAGGAGCCAACGGCTCCCAGAACTGGTTTGAGCTGGACTATGCACAGGGACACCAAATGTGCCCCTCGTGCAGACTTTCAGGCACTTTGGAAGTGCACCCACCCAGCTCCAATACACTAAATCCTGTCTGGGAGGTGGTCACACCTCCCTGTGACAGGATGCCTATTGTGCTGCCTTCCTCTGCTCGAGCTTGCCTCAGCAGCAGGAGGGCAGAAATGTGTCTCTGGTCGGCAGCAACCATTTTGTGCTGTCCGGGTCGAGAAGGCTGGTACCAGGAAGACCAGGGACCCACTAAGCTTGCTTCAGAAGGGTGGAATCATACCTCCCACACTGGTAAACGGTGTGGAGGTATGATTCCAAGGTGTTTGATACCAAACACAACATGTTTTGTTTCAGCTGTTTTCGAGATAGCATTTACCGCGAGGATATAATGCACCTCTACCTATATGTCTGGCTGTTTCTCAGACAACCCAGGAGAATGGTCTCCAAAGGCTGCAGAGGGGCTCTGCTCATGCAGGGTCACCCTCTTACGTAAAACCCAGCACCCTACCTTCAGGATTGTTAAGGCCTGCTATAGAGGTGACTTATAGGTTTTAAGTGTAGTGACCTATAGATATAGTAAACCTATATCTATCGTAAGTGGTGCATGCACCAGCTTACACAGGCTGCGATGGCAGACCTGTAGTTCCATTTTGCATGGCCTCTCATGGCTGTCATAATAAATGCTTCAGCCCATGGTAACCCTCTGGGGTACCTATGCCCTGTGTACATGTGTACCATATACTAGGGACTTCTAAGGGTACCCCAGTATCCAATCTGGAGTGTACCCAAGTACATGTCAATACATTTTAGGGAGAAAGCAGATAGACTGGGGTCCTGATTAGCAGGATCCCAGTCAAACTAGTCAAAAACCAGCAAAACACCAGGCAAAAAGTGGGGGTAACCATGCAGTCAGATCCTACCTTCCTACACAGTTGACATGTGAGCCACGTGTTTCTGAAGGGGCATGGTGTTATTGTTTTGCACCTTGCTGGGAAACCTCAACATAGACTCCTTTGAACACGTGCTCCTTTAACTGTTCCCTGATGGGCTATAAATAGCCAAGCCGAGCATTTGTTTTCCCAATTCCAGTTTCCAGCATCAGATTGTTCCAGCGAGCAGTCTTAATTGACCTGTAACCAGCCTTTTTTCAGGTCACAGTGACCTTGGCTCCGATGCTCAGCTGATCCTGACATCCCACAGAACCTTCAAAGCTAAGTGGTCACGCTCACTTCAGACATTTGAAAAGGACTAAGCATTGGTAACTGCAAATCATAGGGCACCGATTCCGGGCCATTTCAAGCTATCCTGCTAAGCGACAAGACATCATTTAACTACTTGTGAACTCTTCTGAGGGCAAACAGACTCACTAGTGAGTGGACATTGCAACTCCTTGTTATTTGGTGTAGTTAACTTTGTTTTTACTCTGTACAGCAATAAGGCCTTTAGACCCCCCCATTATCTCGGTTACTGAGTTTATTTGAAATCTATAGTGTGCGATCAGCGCACGGAACATTTTAGTAGAGAGCTTTAAGAGTGCAAAAAAAAAAAAAAAACAGATATAAGTGTCATTTATTGTTCTTGGGACTCACACTTGCCAAACGTGACATTGCTCAACACTGGAAGGATACGTCCCCGCCCAGTGTGGGGGTCTGGAAGAGGGCGATGGACCGCTGTATGTCGGCCGAGGTTGCGGTCTTTCATGCACGGGGCTGCCCACAGAAACATAAGAAGATTTGGGCGCGCTGGGCCACCTACAGAGGTATTGACTTGTCGTTGCTTGGGCCCACATTATCCAGAGACCCATTGGATAGACTGGTTGTGAGCAATTCACCGGTTTAAAGGGAATTGAGATGTGCAGTGGGAATAGGGCATATTTGCACTTTGTTCACGTGTCATTATATATGGGGTGTGTGGTGTGTGGGCGGGGGGGGGATTCAGGTCTGATGTTCCGCAGACCAATCACGGGGAGGACATTTGGTGCCTTGGATTTATACGATTTGACTATTGTGTGTTTGATGCTCATTGGGCTACACCCATTTGGTGCCATGGAAAAGCAATAAAATTTGTTGTTAAAAAAAAAAAAAAAAAAAAAAGAGTGCAAAAAAAGCTAAACAGCACAAGTACCGGTGCAGCAGTTGGCTTCCCATGGTTAAGTCGTAGGACACTAGCTCCATATCTCCAATACAGATACAAGGAAGAGAATAATCTTCAAGGCGATTGACTGACAGGTTTTCATCTTTACCTCTCTGTCATTGTGAGATCCCTGCTGAACAGAGCACTTCGCACTTTACATTATTTTGCACATTTTAACTACATAAAGAAAGCAGTTCCGAAGCCCCATATTGCGTGCTTTGGGCTCAAGATCCCAAATAGCAGCCTTTTCTTACTTGCAGTGTATGGGAAATAAAACTGCTATTATTGCTGTTTTAAATTACATTGTAAGTTCATTGAGACTACGAGCTAAATATTGAAACTTTTCAGTATCGTGCTGCTATCTTATTATTTAATGGATCTTATCTGAAGTTTTTATGCTGTATTATTTGTACTGTGTATTTTATGAGATGATTTTTATGGCTCATTACCGAATAAAGAATTTGATGATGACTGACAGATGATTGTGCATGCATGTTCAGAAACCTTGACAACTGGTTGTGTGTTACTGAATGTCATTCAGTGATTGTTCGCCATCACTCATATACAGTTTTTTCTTCCTTCTGCTTAGAAGTCAACCCACAGCGGCACTGATTAACAACCTCCCGAAGATACTGGGTGCCCGACTGGACCTGGCAGCACGGCGAAGCAGTGTGTGTCTCTTTCTCTTCCAGTCCTCCTTCCCTTTTGGGACACCTACCGGAACTCGTGTCACTCAGTGCTGAGGTGTTCCAGGAGGTGGAGGGAGGGATTTTATCGCCCCTGCAGATGTCCTGCTTTTCAGGTGAGTGGCTGCACCATGACAGTATCTTCCTCCTCCTCTACATACCACCACCAAGCAATGCAACATTCCCAGTTATGTTTCTAGACACAGTTTCAAACCTTATACTACACTCCAACCTATGTATTCTTGGGTGACCTAAACATTTGGTTTGACAAATCCAATATGCCCCATCCAAAAACTATCATCACTGGCCTAGTCACACTGAACCTACATGATATCATACACAAACCCACACACATCGCTGGACAGATCCTAGATGCAATTTTTGAAAATGCAGAACTGGTTACTTTTCAAAAGATAACTCTAGTCACATGGTCAGACAAACCATTTAGTAGCTTTTCAACATTAAACACAGCAAATCAACACACCCGAGACCACATTACATGCATCCACCTATCGACTGTGGAACAAACTCAATTTTGAAAACTTAGAAACACAACTGACAGCCAACATAGATGCAGACACAATAAATACTGTTCAAAAACATTATGAGTGGCTACAGAAAGCTTTTGATATCCTAATACCACTGAGAACAACAAAACAGAACAAAAGAAAACAATTACCTTGGAGAAACACAGAAATAAAAAAGATAAAACCACAAATTAGAAGACTCCAAGGAACCTGGCTCAAAACAAACAGTAATCCAGACAAACTTCTCCTATACAAACTTAACAGAATATACAATTCAACAAAAAAAAAAAATCTATGCACACAGAATTGAAAATGCAAAATGTGAAAATAAAGAATTTTATAAAATTCTCACTGAATTTCGTACACCTATATGCATAGAAGGAACTCATTCCATTACTCAAGAATTCATGGACAAACTGGCATATCATTACACAACCAAAGCACACATTGGACGCCCATTTAAAGCAAAGTAAAACCACCAGCAAATCTCCTCAAAAAGAGAAGGCTAACCAAGCCTCTGAATTCCCTCAAACAAATATCATCAAGTGAATATATATATTGAACCCGGACCCCCTAATACAAAGACTCTACGAAGCAGACAGAGAAGACTGCTCTCAACTGGATCACATCCTACCTTCAAAACAGAACAAATGTCATCCATACTCGACCATTCTCATCGAAACCGTACTTCACAAAAGCAGAGGTCCCACAAGGCATCTTACTCATGCTTTTCAGCATCTACATGAAGTCAATGATCAATTAATTTTACCTCACGTGCTATAACTATGCAGATGACACACAAAATACTCCTTAAACTGGAAAGCCCCAAAGAAATTTGAAACTCAAACATTTTCAGAGCCATTGATCAGTGGATGACATGGAGCCATCTCAAATTGAATGCTTCCAAAGCTAAAATACTCAGATGTGGTGACGGGAAAAATTATGACCCACTCTGTGCCTGGCCTGACTGTCTCGGACCACCCCCTAAATTATCTAAGGAAGTAAGAAACCTTAAAATTACCATGGACTCAAAGTTATCAATGAATACTCAAGTGGACAAATTAGCAAGATCAAGCTTCATATTCATGAAATCTCTGCGATGCATCTTCCCCCATCTGGGATTTCCACACCAGGTCCAGGCTACTACCTCTCTTGTACTGTCTAAACATGATTACGCCAATGGCCTCTACCATGGATCATCTTTATCAACTATGAAAAGACTACAACGGATTCGAAATTCTGCTGCCAGACTACTCCTATATGTAAAGCAGCTAGTCCACATCTTCCCTGCCTTGAAAGCCCTGCATTGGTTACTGGTTGCCAGAAGATCCACCTTCAAGCTGCTTTGTATCTCCCACAAAGCAATACATGGAACAGGACTGTTTTCATCAGTAATATCATCAAATACATTAAACAAATTAACTTCCGCTCAAGATTGGCACCGCGCCTCAAAACCCCACCATAAAAGAAAAAGACCATAGGTGGTACATTTTTCTCTGTTCAGGCAGCCAAACTACGGAATTCATTACCCCCAAACTTAAGGTCCACAAATACCTATCTTATCTTCAGAAGACTACTCAAGAGTTGGCTCTTTCCAACATAACCACCATACTCAAACACTAATGCACAGCATATCTCTATGTGTATGTAAACATTTATAATCAGATTAGATGTATGCATCTAGATGTGTATTTCTTTGTACAAATATGTATAATAACTATGACTTTAACAATATATATTCCTTAGGTTTGCTTAACAAATGCATATATTACTTTTAATAAATATGTATATATTTTTCTAAGCTTAACATGCTTATAGGTCAATGCCTAGTTTTTATGATTAGATTATGGGTTTCTGTGTTATTTATCTATTACAACATGTAAATATTATCATAACTATTTTATCTACATGCTTCGCTATTTACAAATTGAGGAAAAGATACAATTTTAAAAATGGAGTTATAAAAAATGAACAAATAAATTAGCTTCAAGTACAGCAACACTTGTTACATATTTAAATCTCAATACATTATCTTCCTTATATATGTATACTCTTTTTATGTAGTCATGTATCTATATAATCTGAAAGAGACTATTTATAGTTATAGATTCCTTATCTTAGAATTACCCCCAGGAGTCAGACTGGATCTGGAGAATTTTTCTTCAGCAGTACCTCTGCGCGTCGGTCGACTCCGCGTTCGCCGTCGTGATCGCCGTAATGACGCCGCGGTATCAACTTAGACGGCGCCCCTGCGCTCTGACGGCCGTTCTTTCTTTTTTCGCGTCAGCCAGCGCAGAACTGGAGAGCGGGACCATTAGTCATTTTATGACTGGTGATTTTCGACTTTTTGTCAACATCTTTTTCAAGCCGTGTGACTCCTGGTTTACGCTGGGATGTCACATCGGCGGACCAGCTTCAAGCCTTGTGACTCTGGTCACAAGCTGATGTCAGTCACGGATCCACACCTCGTGTGCCTTTGGTGCCTGGAGCGTGAACACGACCCTAAGTAGTGCTCCGACTGTCGGGCCATGAAATTGAAGTCTTTGCAGGAGTGGTACCAAAAGCTTCTGGAGGCCCGGCAGTCAGCTCCGCGCCGCTCGAGAGGGAGGTAGCGGAACCGGTTGCAGAGTCAAAACCATCACTCCTCATCGAAGTCTTCGTCTTTGGGTAAGTTGAAGCACAAGAAGAAGGCGAAGAAGCACCGTCACTCTTCGCCTTCTCCCCGTCCATCGGCCAACCCGACGCCCGCGGAGCCTACTGGGACGGCTCCGAGCTTCCCTCCATTTCCGGGAGCCCGAGCGTCCCCTGCCCAGCTTTGTGCATTTAACGAAGCCCTCCACTCCATCTTTGGGAAGCCCGACTCCGCCGGCGCACCTTCGGGCCCCGCAGACTTGGCTGGGGGCTCTAGGCCTTTGATGCCTCCGGCTCTGGCCTCGGCGCCGCAGGGCCCCCAGTTCTGGAACCGGAACGGCGCCGGTCGACCTCACGACACCTCCGGCACTGATGCCTCTGCCACCCCCGCCGCCAGTCGTGTCCCTGGCCAGGGTTGACCCCGGCCTCCCCCTTGCCTTGGATACGGAACCGGACCGGTGTCGACCGTACTTTTGTACCACTGTTCTCCCCTGGCTCCTATTGCCCTGAGTGGCAGCCAGAGGAAGGTGAGAAGGACTGGGAGGGGTCTGTTGACCCTGTGGCAGACCAGCTGGAGGAGCCGGACTGGAGAGAGGAGTTGGGGGAAGCCAGTGGTCTGGATACCTCCTCAGACCTTGGCATGCTTTCTCCCCCTACCGTGGCCACGGAGGAGGGAGCCTCCTATGCTGTGGTGTTGCGTAGGGCGGCTGAGGCCGTGGGCCTTGAGCTTCCTACGGTGGCAGTCAGGACGAATCTCCTGACTGAGGTGCTTCAGCCAGCAGCAGCCTCTTCGGAGCCCCTGCTGCCGTTCAATGAGGCTCTCACAGATATCCTTCTAGGCACTTGGTCCAGGCCTAGCACAGGGGCTCCTGTGGATAGGATGATTGCCCGACGCAACCGCACGGCCCCGGGCGACCCCATCTTCCTCTCTTAACACCCTACCCCCGAGAGCTTGGTGGTCCAAGCCTCAACATCCAAAGGCACATTCCCTTCTGCTCTCCCAGATAGGGAATCCAAGAAGCTGGACTATCTTGGGAAGAAAATGTTTTCTTCCGCCAGCTTAGGACTGCAGTCAGTGAACACCACGTCTCTTGGGCCGTTACACCAACTCTGTGTGGGATACGGTTGCGCAGGTGCTGCCACAGTGCCCGGAGGAGGCCTGGGTCACACTCTCTCCTGCAGTTGCATAGGGGAGAGATGCAGCAAAGTTCGTCGTCCGCTGAGGTCTGGACACCGCCGACTCGCTCAGTAGAACGATTTCTACGTCAGTAGCCCTAAGATGCTACTCCTGGCTGAGATCCACTGGCTTTTCTGGGGATGGCCAATCGACTCTTTTGGACATGCCCTTTGATGGCCGTCGTCTGTTTGCCGACAAGGCGGACCATGTGCTCACGCGCTTCAAGGATTCTAGAGCTACAGTCAGATCCTTGGGCCTCACTGGCACCTCTCGTCCTGTGCAGTCTGCCTTTCGCTCCTTTCGTGGCTACCCCTTATGACAGGCCTAAACCGTCCTTTTAAATATAAAAAAAAGTCACCCCTAAGTAGGCCTTACTGCCCATTAAGGCAGGCTGCAAGGTATTTAAGAGTAGCACATGAAGCATTTTTAATGTTTAACATGTATTTAAAGTGAACAGGCCCAAACGGCTATTTTCACTGCAGTAGGGTTAGATGTTCCATTGGGATACAATATTGAGTTTAATAAATGCTATCTGCACCTAGGTAAACGCTAAAGAAATATGTCAAGCACATATTTAAACAAAATCCAATTTAATGGTGAATTCGAATTTTAACTAAAAACAAGTTACCTTTTGCCTGCCTAAAGCTAAGTGTTGTATTCTACATTCTGTTTCTTTATGTTTTCAATGGCAATCTATGTTCTGTATTCCCTTGAGCATTCTGTATGATGTAAGGTGTATTTCTTTGTATGTGCATTTTAGAAGCGTGGTTTCACATTCTGTCCTCTTGCTGGTAAAAGTTGCCAGTTTTTCTAGGCAGTTGTTGCGAGGGCACAGAGCTGTAAGGACGCTTGTGGATGGCATCTTTATGGATAGGATTTTAATTTTTAAAGCGCTCGAATGCCGAGGCGTCTTGGCGCTGATGTGAGAAAGAAGAGATCTGAGCAATCCCGGTATTGATCACTTATGACTCCGGAAATAGCCATGTTTTTATTTGCTTCCTGAAAACTGTCATGTTTGGTTGAAGTCTGAGTGTAATAGGCAGTTTGTTCCACAACCTAACTGCACAGTGCGATAGGCTTTTCCCCCCCATCTAGCTCTGCGGACTTTAGTGGCACAGATGAGGCCAGAATTAGCAGATCTAAGACTTCTAGTGGGAATATACCACTGAAAGATTTTTCGCAGATCGGAATCACTTCCGCCATATAATGTCTTATGTACCAAGCATAAGGCCTTGAATTCCATACGTTGCTGTATTGGAAGCCAGTGTAACTACTTAATGGCAGCAGAAGTGGGGTGACCTTTTGGGATATTCAATAGTATTCGAGCGGCCGCATTTTGTATAGACTGCAGTTTGGTCTTTTGTGCCTTGTCAATGCCTAGGAATAGGGCATTGCAATAGTCTAGACGGGATAAGACTAAGGCCACTACCACTGTTTTTCTTAGCTCCTGAGGAATAAAAGGGAACACCTTCCTCAGAAGCTTCAGTATGTAGAAGCAAGTGGAGGTTACGTGGTTGATCTGGGCAGAAAACCCAAGTAGGTCATCAACGATGATCCCCAAGTTCTTAACTTTCGTGGATGGTGTTGGGCCTACACCCGCCTCTATCGGCCACCAGGTGTGATTCCACAGGGACGGGCCTCCCCCAAACTCCATGACCTCTGTCTTATCCGTATTTATCTTGAGGTAATTATTACTCATCCAGCTCATGATGTGAGCCAGACACGCATGGAATCTAGCGGCCACCGGCTCCGACTGTTTTGATACAGAGATGATAATCTGCGTGTCGTCGGCGTAAGACACAAACGAAAAACCATACTGTCTGATGAGACTGGCGAGTGGGGTCACATAGATGTTAAAGAGTGTCGGTGACAATGCCGAGCCCTGTGGGACTCCGCATGGCAGATGGAAGGTTTCAGACTGTAGACTTTCCCAGTGTAGAGTTTGCTCCCTATCTTCTAGGAAAGAGGAGAGGAGGGACAGAGCCGCCTCCCCAATCCCCACCGCCTTCAGCCTCCGCACCAACACCGTGTGATTCACGGTGTCGAATGCTGCTGATAGGTCAAGGAGGATGAGGATCGCTCTCCCCCCCCCATCCACCTGTCTCCGAATCACCTCCGTTGCCATAACTAGCGCCGTCTCGGTCGAGTGACCTGACCGAAAGCCATGCTGACTCTGATCCAGCAGGTTGTTGATGTCTAGGTAAGATGTCAGCTCCTGATTTATTGCCCTCTCAAGGATTTTTGCTGCAATCGGTAGGCACGAAATGGGACGATAGTTCTTAACCTCCAGTGGGTCAAGCGCCGGCTTTTTCAAAATGGGTCTGATGCAGGCCTTTTTCCAGACCATCGGATAAGTCCCTGAAACGATCACCTGATTTAGAATGGGAGTTAGATGTTTACTAATGGCCTCGGACACCCTATGTATCACAGTCGGAGGACAGGGATCCCACGGGGAACCTGACTTGGTGGAAAGTATAGATTTGTTTACTTCAGTGGGAGTGAGTGAGCAAAACCTGTTCAGCTGACAGTATGCATTCTACAATAAAGCTATTGTTTTTCACATCCTGGAGGATTGCATCGTATTTTCTTCTTTACTTACCCACAACAAAAAGGTTACATTCTGCCTGCCTAAAGCTAAGGCCTTTCAGTGCCTTCCAACTGAGACCTGGCAGCTTATGGCTCCCCTGTGGTGAGGTGCTTACTGCTCCCTGGGGCAAGCAATAGGCTGAGGTGAATGGGCACAGATGAACCATCTGAACCTGACAGAATATGCCAGGGAGACTGGGAGGCTCCTCTTTGACCTGAAGGTGTCATGTCATTGAATGTCACATCCTGCTTGACAGGTCAGCTTTCATATGAACTGTGTAAAACATACAACTGGTAGTTACACTACTGGGGATTTTGGCAGCGTTCACCATCAATTTTCCCACAGACAACTGAAGCCGTCATCTTAGGTCAGCGATCTAGTTGTCGAGTCCAGCACTGATACTTAATGCACTCCGAGGCGCTGATGCGCAGCAACAGGTGTTTCAGCTTTCTCTGCACTTTTCCTAAATCGTGCTGCTATTTCTTGCATTCTGCACTTTACTCCCTGATTTTTAAAGTTTTATTCTAGTTGGGTTGGTGAAGGAAGGGCAGGGAACCATTTTGATCAACTGTGCAAAACATACAATTAGTAGCCACAAAACTGGGAATTTTGGCAGTGTTCAGAACCATTTTTCCCCACATAGACAACTACAGCTGCCATCTTAGGTCAGCACTCTAGTTGACAAATCCAAACGCATTCTTAATGCACTCTGGGGCAAGGACGCGCGCAGTGGGTGCACCGCTAGCGCGCCAAAGGCAAGCCTGTCCGGGGCCAGGGTACAGAACCCCTGCGTATTCTCCACAGCACAATTCCATCAATTAAATCACCCAACAAATAAAGTTTGTGAACATGTAGGCCGGACTGCGCCCCTTTTATTTATAAAGGGTGCAAATTTGATGTGGGGAATTTTAACCAGGCAACCTAAAGCGACCAAGAATAACCGCAACTGCCAGATGTATCTGCTTAATTGGAGATCACTGCCAAAGCACAGCTCTGGGCTGTTTATATTGTTGGAAGATAAATAAGCAGAAGTATTGTTCATTACTGAGACATGGCTGGGAAAGTTTTCCATGCCAGCTGATGCCATGTCTCTCCCGCTAGGCTACACAATCACAAGAGGCAGGGAGAAGGTGGCCATAATCTTTCAAGAGAAGCTAATAGGACAATTTATACCCATGCGTATTCCTGGGAGTGAAAGCCTGCTTTTCTCCATTGAACTTTCGGCCACCTTCACCTTCTCAGGTATATTGATGTATCGTCCCCTTGGCCCACCACACTCAATTCTATGTCAGGACCGGACGCTCAGATTATGCTTCTCTTTCTTTTTACTACTTCAAAACAGCAGCCAATCACAATAAAGTTTTTGAAACAATACATTTCCCATAACTCCATACAGTCACATGACCAACCATAGAGACCCAGCCCTATATAACCATGAACATCACATGAGCTTCCTCTTTCTTTGCTGCTTCGCAGCCAGTTAAGTACGCTTCTCATTATACCTGCTTATGAACGTTATACAAAATCTCTTTAATTGCTGTTCTTTATTGTATTTGGTAGTGTTCTGCACGCGTTTTGTGGTTTTACATTCATCAGGTGTATTTTACCGTCGCAGTCCTGCCGTGATGCTTGTATTTCCTTTTGGTTCGGTTTACACTTGAGAGCGCTCTGCCTCCCGATGGGGCGCTCGCCACCCGCATCTCGTATTAGTGGAGAGGGAGACGGGAGCGCGGACGTGCGTCTGCTGACACGCATTCCTCTCTTTATTTTCTCACGTTGGGCGGCCAGCGCATGTGCGGCGCCCATTCTGTTTGCCTCCCGTGATCGGAGGCTTACGCCGAACGCGTGAAGACGCGTATAACCTCTTCTCTGTCCCAGCCCTTGTGAATTAGCTCCCAGTTGATGCTCTATTGCCTGCTTATGCACAGGGTAGGATACATCTTTGTAGGCTCTGCCTAGAGTACTTGGTACAGTCACTCTCTCCACTCTTTATTGGACATTAAGTGCACTTGGCTGCCCTGGGGATTGGTTTACTGCTCCCCCTGATTGAGGCTTGATATTTCCCTCCGAGTATCTTTGGTCTTACCCTCCTGGGACAATTGTACTTCTGCTGTGCAGACGCCTTTATTATGCTGAATATTATGAAGAGGTTTATTTTTAGGAGGATCCAGCTGGTTCTCTGGAAGAAGACCTGATGGACGCTTTGGATGTTGGGGTGCAGCTTCCGGTCAACAAAACCCCCAATGAGCCTCTGAAACACCACCTCTGAGGTTATGCGGAAAAGCAGAGTCGGCTGCCTTCCCTCCTTTGCATACCATACCAAGACGAGGAGGAAAGCCCTTAGGGGTCCACACACCGCTAATTTTGAGAGGCTGGTCAACTCTCTCACCACAGATCATGACGATAGTGCCTCTTCCACTGTCCCAGAACACGATCCTTTCCAGGATGAGGATTCCAGCTTTGTCTGACCAGAGCTCAGACAAAGAAGATGCGCCTGGCCTTAGTAAGCACAATCGCAAAGATTGACATGTAGATCCCATTCCTCAGGCCAAGCTGCTTACATTTGAGCCCTCTGAAATTGTTCATCCGAAATCCACGGCGTGGCTCCCTCGCCAAAAAGTGGCAGACTATGTTAAGTTCTAAAGAGGTGCACACGATCTGTGCACTGATCACAATGCGCACCCCTTCGGACCCCTATGGGTACCTTCCAATAAAATTATTGTACATTCTTGCGGTTTCTTTCTTGGGGAAACTTGACGACTCTGTAAGTAACACATCGGCTATTTTAAGTATCTAGCTCCGGCATTCTTTCATTTAATAGGATCTTTTAATAGAATGTTTTATTTCTGCAGTGGTTTTGCATACGTCCTGTATTCGGGATATGATTTTTACGGTGCATGTAAGGCTTTTATAAGCACATCCTCTGCACAGAGCACGTTGTGGAATTTGGTGGTTTTCTTGCGTTCAAACACTAATTATTTGGATTAGTTTAACTATACGTCGTCTTGCGCAGGAGCACTTTTCAAACTTTCCGTTTTCTCCTCTATTAACACAGGCCTCCTACATTTTTCTAATTAGGTTTGAAGTACATACCAACATACACTTCGTGAATGAAATGTGTGGTCACGTTCTCAGTGATTTGAAAACGCATCTAAAAACTGGAGTTTTCAGCACACTGTTCCCAGTTAGTTAATACATATGTATTTTATCCTTGCAGTTACCCCGATAAAGGGTTCAAAACCCAAAATGCATTGGGAATAGACTACAAGCCCAGCAGTAAGAAATTGTATAACACAATGTGATGTAACATGGTGTATGCTCCAGTGAGCAAGAAAAATTATGGGAATTTGCTTTACGTTTCAATGTTGGAAAAGTGGCTAACGAAAGTCATACATTTAGATAAAGCATCTAAACAATTGAATGTTTCATTTTATTGAACTTTTTTGAACTAATAATTTTATTGGAAGGAACCCTAGGGGTCTGAAGTGGTGCGCATTGTGGTCAGTTCACAGATTGTGCGCACCTCTTTAGAACTGTTATTAACGGGCATGAGCAAATCCCGTCACAAGGCCGCACACAACCCAATAACGTTGATTTAACTTTTCAACACAGAGTAATTTCGAGTGCAGGCACATTTCACTTTATCATAGACACAGAATATGTTCAGTCACACATCCGACAGGCATTTGATAAGGATGTGCAAGCTCGGCTACGTTCTGAGTGCACTAGGCCGGACCATCTGGTCAAGGTCTTTGAGACCCCTGAGGTTGATCCTACCCTTGTCACATACCTGAAGAAATATTCAAAAGAACCAAAAGAAGGGATCGATAGGGCCTTGCGCTCCTGCCAGGATAAACTGCTGGGCATGTCCGGTCTTTTAACAAAGATAGAACTGGGCTTCCGAGCCAAAGAGTCAGCCATGTCCATCGACCCTGACGAGTTGATAGGTTGGATGCAACGGGCTTTTTGTCAATTGAGCAACGTTAACTGCGCCATTTCTAGAGAGAGAGGCATAGGTCTATCCTCCTTAAGCTAGATCCGAAACTCATGAAACTTGCATCTTTGGAATCTGGCCCAGTGGCACAGGATCTGCTGTTTGGCCAACCTTTCCTAAAGGAACTTTCCAAATTTGAGGCAACCTTTGGCAATTTGGATAAAGCACAAGGGTCATTCCGCAAGGTCTTCCACCCAGTTTTTGGCAGGGCCGGACATTTTAGAGGGCGCACGTTCAGCCGTGGATCCCAACATGGCCCACACAGGGGTTACTACCAGCAGAATCGAAGTGGATACCAAGATCAGATCAACCCCACCTTCTATCCCTCTTGTCGATCCAACAACAATTGTTTCCGGAGAGGGCACCATGGTGGCTATCAGGGTTACTCCCAAGATACTAGTACCACAGGTGAGACTAATTCTGTTTTCAGATGTGATACTGGGGTCAAGATTCATGCTTTCCTACACGTTTGACAAACACTTACTCAGGATGCTTGAGCTCTGGAGACTGTACAGCGTTATAAACTAGAGCTCTACAGTTCCCGCAGGCAGACTTTCCCCCCCCTCCAGTGATGTCTTTTTCCCAACAAGAGCGAGATTTTATCTCCTCCGAACCTCACACCCTTCTTCAAAAGGGTGCCATAGAGGTCTCAACCCCTCACCCACATGGGTTTCTCAGCTGCTGCTTCTTGGTGGAAAAGAAAGGTGGCGGTTCTCTTCTAGTGTTGAATCTCAGAGACTTCAATGGTTGGGTTGTCTACCGCCATTTCAAGATGGAGGGCATCCATCTATTGTGACATATTTTCTGGGAAGGGGATTGGATGGTTCAATATTTCGGCGGTTGGCTATGTGAACAAGCAGGGCGGGACATAATCCCGCATTCTAGCTGAGATTGGCAAGGATTTTTGGCATTTTTGCCTACATTATCGGATATCTGTAGTAGCAGAATACCTTCCAGGCCAGAGAAATATGGTTGCAGATTGGCAGTCCAGGCATCTTCAGAATTTCAGCGACTGGAGGCTCCATCTGAGAGTATTCCATGCGCTGAATTGCCTGAGGGGGTCCTTGCTTGATAGACTTCTTTGCGTCTTCTTCAGTTGGCGTCTGGATCCGGAAGCCCAAGCCATGGATGCTTTTCTTCAGGACTGGACTTCAAAACTGTGTTATGCCTTTCCCCCGTTTTTGATGATCCCATGGGTGCTGGCTCAGTTACGCCGTCAACGAGCAGAAGTGGTGTTGGTGACACCTTTTTGGAGAACGCAGGCTTGGTTTCCGGTTCTTCTGGAATTAACCTGTGCTTGTCCAATTCTAATTGCGTTTCATTGGAATCTCCTTCTGAATCCAGGGGGTTCCCCTCATCTGTTGATCTTGTCGCAACACCTCTCTCTAGTAGCTTGGAGGGTTTCAGGGGCAGATGAAGTGTCCTAGGACTTTCTTAAGAGGCTAATGACTTCAGTCAGGCCCGGCCTTCCGGCACTCACAAGTAATCTTCTTCCATTTAGAAGCGTTGGAGTGGCTGGTGCCATGAAAGGGAGGTGCAGATCCCATTGGAGCAGATTGTTGTTTGGTAGTGAATTTCTTGTCATCCCTGGTATTTGAGGGTATGGCATACAGAATGGTTAACAATTTTAGGTCCACTATTTTGGCGGGTCATGTACCTGTTGATGGTAAACCAGAAGGAGAACATCCTATTGTCTTTAAGCTATTGAGAGGCATCAGCACGGTTCATCCTCCTCTTCCTAAGTATTCTGTTTTGTGGGATGTAACTGTGGCCCTGTGGTTTTTTGAATCTAGATGCTTTCCAAAAGTACACTACCTGTATATTACATCAGGGCTTGATAATATGTCATGCTATGATTGCAATGAGCACAGCCAATAAGCCGACACTCGTTGCATCGGGATGACTTCTTCATAGTCAAACAAAGAAATTTTAACCATAGTACCGGAGTATAAACTGCACTTTATGGGACTGAAGTCTTGTGTCATGCGATAATGCATAAGTATACCAGTTCCCAAATTACAAGTTATCAAGTCCCAATATGAAAATTAATACCCAGTCATTACTCCTCCGTATGCTTAAATGGGATATTTCTTGTTGTAGGGTGGATGCAACAAGTACCCCCTTCCCAGAAAATAGGGCGAGGGCATAGTGAAGACTGGGCTTGGTAGAGGTGAGGGCCATTGTGCATAGGCCACCATTGTGGTGAGCCTCATTGATCATGGATACAGGTCTGCAGAAAGTCCATTTCTAGTGGATTTCATCAGGCATGAAAGGTTGTGCTGGCCAGAGGTGGCCGTGGGCATGCCCAGGTAACTTTCTAGAAAAGGTCAGTGACAATGAGTTAGTTATTGGAAAAGATGAATGCTGTTATAAAATGTACACCAGATGGTGTTTTCTTTGAATACAGTGACGTATACCCATTCCTCTCTTAAATGAAGTTGAATCTGATGTTCTGGGTTGTTTACCTTATACTGTGAGTCACAGTGTAACTAATGATTGCTGGGCTTTAAACAAATCTGATGTCAGAAGAATATTAAATGTTGAGCCTATTCATTTTGTTTAGAAGAAAAATGTTGTGTTGCCCAGAGTCCCATATTTCATGGGAGGGAGACGGGTTTGCAGGAAATAACATCAGCAAGGTGGGAGTACTGGTGGAAACAAAGTGAAGTGTATGCAATTCACCAATTCTTCCAGTGCGCAAACGAAGCAAGGACCCCATAAAACCTGATGAACGGTGTTTGGTTTAAGACCTTCGTGAGATTTGTAAGATAGTTCAACCCAAGTTCCCTGTGGTGCCAAACCCCACTACTATTCTTACCACCATACCCCAATTGGCAACATATTTCTCTGTCATAGATTTGACTAATGCTTTCTTCTCCTTTCCCCAATACTTATTTTCCTTAATTTTTTGAGGGCGCAGTTATTCTTGGACTCTCTTCAAGGGTATATAGAATCTCCTTCCATATAGTCACAAATATTAAAGGGATAACTTGATCAACATGTTCTGGAACCTGGGGTGGCATTGATCCAATATGTAGAATATCTTATAGCAGCTGATATGGAAGAACAGTGTACTTGGGCCACTATAAACTTGCTCAACATCTATAGTCGCAAAGCATCCCCAAAGAAATGAAGGTTTTGTAGGTGTCCTATTTGGGCCACCTTTAGGAAATGCATTTTTTGTGTTGCTAATATCTCAGGTCCCATTTGACGAATCTCCACATAACTTTCCAAAATGGTGCTACTTTTTGATTACTTTATGTAGGGAAAGTTTCAGGTTGACCCATCAAGAGGGGGCTACGAAAAAGTGGGTTCCCAAAATGCAAAATTCCCATGCATTTTCCATAGACTTTTTAAGAGCTACTGCAAGAACTGCTGAACGAAATTACACTAAATTTGGCAGAAAGCTAGATCTTGGTCCGCAGATTGTGCTTTTTATAATTTTGGAGTAAATCAGTTCAGTACATCTTGAAAAATGAAGGTTTGAAAATATTTGTATATCTGGACAGCTGTGTCAGTGAGAGTCACTCAAGAGTTTTCACGGCAGCGCCAATTAAAAAAATAAGAGCCCTCCAATTGGCCCAGGCAGCTTTTTTTCCCCTTTGGCCATTTTGCTCAAGTGAGCGCTCGGACTGGCTGCCAGCAACATGAGAAAAGTGTTTCTGGCAGCCACTACAGGACTCTGGGACTTAGAATAAATCACAGCCACCTGCAAATATATGCAATTTAGGGCATTACCGTCTTGGCACTCACTCTTAACTTGTGAAAGCCACGGGCCGTTCCATTCCAGTCCCGGAGTACTGACGTTGCCTCCAAGCCTGACTTTCAGGGTTCGAATCTTCAATCCTTCATTTAATATTTATTCTTATTTCTTAATTTTTACTTCCATCACCAAATTGTATTATTAGTATTAAAATCTTTTTTGGGATCGCATAATTCTAAGGACCCAGGGGAGAAACAAAAAGGCCCCTGCAACACCTGTGGAGCGGAGGGGGGGGGCAGGCGGCAGGCTTACCCATACTGGATAAGGCCCCCTCAGCCCCTACTGATGTGTGAGGGTCCCCGTCAGGGTCTCTTGTAGGGGAGCTCCCTCACGTTTTGTTACGCCACTGTGAGGACCACCACATAGTCTATACAAATCGCATGCATACCCACGGCCTGAAGACTGACATGCCCCCCTCGGGCCTGTCATTATGCCCACCGGCATGCCTCCACCACAAGGACGCTGCAAGGCAGATTCTATCTATTCAGTCATAGACGAGCTGAGCACTGCTATCGGCTAATTGCATCACCGACTGGCAGAGCGGCATCTTATTCTCTTCCATTAAAGATCGCCAATACAGTGAGTTTACCCGCAGCACAGAGCTTATCCTTGCAGTGCGCACAAAATAATATGAAAAATATCATACACAAATTACCAAAACATCCTTATTTCACCCAACAGGGACAGGAACAATAAAAAAATGACAATTGAGGCTGCAACTTGTGAAACCCTATCAGTAACCACCCTCTCAGCTTACCTCACTGTATGAGTCTACATTGTACATGTCCTTCACATAATATTGTTTATGATTTACTTTAGGAAGCTATAAGGGAGATTATGCCCCTTAAGTTGGCATGTACTGCCACTTTCCCAACTTCGGAGCCCACCTGCGAACTCCCCATCTGGCCCTGCTTCTCACCCTGGTATCGTACCCACAGTGGGCCCCAACTGACCAAGACAGGACCCAGTAAAATCAGCAAGTATGTATTTTTCAATTTTCCCGCCTTTGGCATTTACACACTTTAGCATTCAGCTGTCTAACCCCTTGTATTTCCTCAGTCCCCAGGTTATTACAGTCCTGATGAGACCTCAGTATTGGATTCAGGGTCAAAATGCCGTCGACACACATATAAAGACAGACTAAATTTGTATAGGTGGCACATGGAAAACATTCTGTGTTCTCTATTGTATAAATCTAATTGTCTGTCTTTTGAATGGAATAAACAATATACCGCATATTTTTCACATCATTCACTATTGTGTTTCCTTCTTGTTCAGTTTTGGGTTTCTTTCACTTGGGGTCATTTATCTCTATTTTTCTTCTTTTCCAACAAAATCCTCTTATGATTCACATATTTTATAAACGTTTTTAGACTTCACAGTTGTTTATCTAAGAAAAAAAAAAAGACTTGGTTCGGCTGAATCGAAGGACAACACAAGATACTGGCTTATCTCTCCTTTTGAAATAATGTTTATAAAGATTTAATCAAGACAGGACGTTTCCGTAATGAAAAAGGTTTATATTTAAAAGCTTACCTGGATGAAGCTCACACAGAAAATTCTAAAAATTTGTATCTTTTCTTCAAATTAGTTTCATGTGAATACTTGTTCCAGGGTCCCACAAAGACAGGGATGTTGTCAGTTTAGGAATGTGCAGTTATATAACCCCAAAAATACAAGTATGTGTTTAAAATAATTTAAAGAACTGAAACCCCTTTTAGCAATTTATAAATATAAATACCACATATTTAAATTATGACAGTTACGCAGTGCTTTTACAAAGTAGAGCACATGGCGCCTACATTTTAAAGGTAAAAAATGCATTTTAGTCTCGGCGTCAGCCTAACATGTTGATCTTGGGTAATTTACACTGTTTACAGGCCTTGACTGTTTACACTTTACTAACTACTGTAACGCACAATAAGATCTTTTCACAGGAAAGTGCCAACCACATTGTAAGACGAACAATGCTTGGTTTTCACTTTGATGAGTAAACTATATGCTTTTTTTACGACATCTGTGGCAACTATGTTTTATGGCCTAGATCTTTGTTGAACTTCCTCGACGCCATGTGCTTTACTTTGTACAAAACACAAAAACCCTATAAGGTATGTTTTGAGAATGTATTAATGCGTTAATATTAAAAATATGCCTGTATTGTCATTGCTGCCAGCAGCGGCGACAATTGTTCACCTACTATATTGAAACTGTTTCCTGTGTATTACTCTGCTGAGCTGTTGTAACCACAAGCTCTGTATTAGTCCCTAGGCACCTTATTTGCTTCATCTTACTGTTTATACTGCAAGGATGCTCTAAAATGGCAGGAGTTGTCAGTTTATAAACCGCACATGTAATAACAATTTCATAGCATTTACTCCTAATGTTGGCTCTGTTTCCGTGGCACCTTAAACTAGTTTATGTCAATGTATACACGGGGAGGCTTTTGAATGCAAGGGGTACCACCAGTCCATAGAGCTTTGGACTGGTGGTACATAAATCTGTTTTTACGTTTAAAGTTATTTACTTTTACTGTTAGGTCCTGTCTGTTTGTTGTTTTCTACGTCTGCTGAGCTGTTGTAACCACAAGCTCTGTATTAGTCCCTAGGCACCTTATTTGCTTCATCTTACTGTTTATACTGCAAGGATGCTCTAAAATGGCAGGAGTTGTCAGTTTATAAACCGCACATGTAATAACAATTTCATAGCATTTACTCCTAATGTTGGCTCTGTTTCCGTGGTACCTTAAACTAGTTTATGTCAATGTATACACGGGGAGGCTTTTGAATGCAAGGGGTACCACCAGTCCATAGAGCTTTGGACTGGTGGTACATAAATCTGTTTTTACGTTTAAAGTTATTTACTTTTACTGTTAGGTCCTGTCTGTTTGTTGTTTTCTACGTCTGTGTTTAATGGTCAGATGCCTTTCCACTTCTTTCTCTTTTAGCATTGAACATTTATTTCATGTATAATCGACTCTAGTTCACGTGCTACTTTTAAAAACACCTATTCAAACAAAACATGACATTTAGTGGATTACCAACATTAACCCTGGAGATAGGTCTCCTGGCTGTCGCTGCCTTGATTTTTTAGCCGCTGCAGAATAAATTACAGTGGTTTTTTATTGGCCAGTAAATTGGTTGGGGAGAATGGTGTTTTTATGACGTTTTATGTGTTGTTGCTAAGTGCGTACAGGCACAGTTTGCGTTATAAAGCACCAGATATGTTCATTTTTATATTTAAGAAACTTATCTCTATTTTGGGTGAAAAACAATCTGCAACTAAGTTAATTTAAGTTCTCATTACAAAACTTTACATTTCAATCACAGTTTGCGTTCTAGCCTTACATTTTGTCTCTTTGTGGAGATTAGATAATGCCTTCAAATTAAATTGTCGTGTGGTGTAGAATAATTGTTTGCCTTTAATGCCATTTTCCCTTATTATGGGAGTTCCATATTATGCCATATATATTAAATGCACTCTTGGTAACTTTATAGCCCATGTCTACTCGTAAAAATCTTCCCAAGGGCCAAAACATTTGATCTGTGGTGTGACTGGGGGCCGCATTGATGCCAGCAGGGTGGAGGTCAGAGAAGGGGGGTTGGGGACCGTAACGTGGGTATATGGGTTAGTGAATCATGTACATCTAATGGCTGAATTGCACAATGTAAAACCAGAAAATCCGGGATTAATCTCAGCTTCCTCACATAACAAAAATGTGTGATCCTAAGCACTTATTTTATATAACTTTCCCTCCTTTTTCTTCATTATAATATATGAAGACCTTGAAATACATGACTTCAGGATGTGTGCTGTACCTAACCTTTTCCTGTGTTTGATTTAACCCCTTCGCTGCTAGGCCTTTTCCCCCCCTGTGCTAAGCCTTTTTTTGGCTATTTGGGGTAGTTCGCGCTTAGGCCCCTGTAACTTTTTGACCACATGAGGTATCCACGCCAAATTTGCATCCTTTTTTTCCACAACATCATGGGGATTCTAAAGGTACCCAGGGGTTGTGGATTCCCCTGGAGGGGACCCAGAAATTAGCCAAAATACAGCTAAATTTTGTTTTTTTTGGTAAAATGGGAAAAAAGGGCTACAAATGAAAGCGTCTGTTTTTTTCCCTGCAAATGGTATAAAAAGGGGTGTGGTGCTGAAATCACCATCTTCCCAGCTTTCAGGGACAAGCAGACTTTTGTCAGAAAACCAAACTTTTTTACACAGTTTTGGCATTTTTCTGGGACATAGCCAATTTTTGATATTTGTTGTGCTTTCAACCTCTTTCCAGTTAATGGTAGAAATGGGTATGAAACCAATAATGGATCCTGGAAAGCTACACATTTTAGAAAAGTAGACAAAATTCTGAATTCAGCAAGGGGTCATTTGTGTAGATCCTTCAAGGTTTCTTTATAGAAACTAACCGTTGAATATGGGAAAAATTGAAAATTAGTTGAAAAACAGCCATTTGTGTCAACGTTTTCACCTGTAACTTCTTCTAATTATGACAGCTGTTTGAAAGCAATATACCGTTACATCCCCTGTACCTTTCTGGTTGTGGGGATATATAGGACTTGTAGGTTCACCAAGAACCCAACGAACGCAGAGCCAATAACTGAGCAGCGTCTTGAAATTATTTTTTATTTATGTACCGGGTATATAGCAATTCATTTGGGAAAATATATACATGGAAAAATCGGCATGAAAGACACCTATGTATTTCTGAAATTGGAACAAAATATAGAGTTTAGAAACAGTAGATATTTGCACATTTCCCAAATTGTGAGTACCCATACTAGCATGAGAATTATAGGTCATTTTTCAAAATGACTTCTTTTTTACACATTGTCTTTCATTTGGAAGGCAGAAATGCATCGAAAGTCAATAGGTAATAACAGTTGCTCTACAATTCTGTGTTACCCTAAGTCTCCCAATAAAAATGGTACCTCACTTGTGTGGGTAGGCCTAGTGCCCGCGACAGGAAACGGCTCAAAACGCAATGTGGACACACTTTATTTTTACAGTGAAAACTGACCCTTTATTTGTAGAGTGCCTAGCTGTAGATTTTGAACCCTAGCTCTGCCGGCACCTAGGGAAACCTAGCAAACCTATACATTTTTGAAAACTAGACACCCAGGGGAATCCAGGATGGGGTGACTTGACTGGCTCTCACCAGGTTCTATTACCCAGAATGCCTTGCAAACCTAAAACTTTGTAAAAAAAAAACACATTTTCCTCACATTTCTGTGGTGGAAAGTTCTGGAATCTGCGTGGATCCACAAAATTCCTCCCACCCCGCGTTCCCCAAAGTCTTCCGAGAAAAATGGTACCTCACTTGTGTGGGTAGGCCTAGTGCCCGCGACAGGAAATGGCCCAAAACGCAACGTGGACACACCACATTTTCACAGGGAAAACTGACCCTTTTTTTGCAAAGTGCCTAGCTCTAGATTTTGAACCCTAACTCTGCCAGCACCTAATGAAACCTAGAAAACCTATACATTTTTGAAAACTAGACACCCAGGGGAACCTAGGATGGGGTGACTTGACAGGCTCTCACCAGGTTCTGTTACCCAGAATCCCTTGCAAACCTATACATTTGTAAAAAAAAACACATTTTCCTCACATTTCTGTGGTGGACAGTTCTGGAATCTCCGTGGATCCACAAAATTCCAGTAACCTAACGTTCCCCAAAGTCTTCCGAGAAAAATGGTACCTCACTTGTGTGGGTAGGCCTAGTGCCCGCGACAGGAAACGGCCCAAAAAGCAACGTGGACACACCACATTTTCACAGTGAAAACTGGCCCTTGCCTGTCGCGGGTACTTGGGCCTCCCACACGAGTGAGGCACCATTTTTATCGGGAGTCCTGGGGGAACGCTGGGTAGTAGGAAATTTGTGTCAGCCCGGTGATGCCACAACTTTCCCACACAAAAATGTGTGGAAAAAGTGATTTGTTTAGCTAAATTTGAGGTTTGCAGGGGATTCTGGGTAAGAAAATGTTGGGGGATCCACACAAGCCATACCTCCCTGGAATCCCCCCGGTGTCTAGTTTTCAGAAATGTGTGGGTTTGGTAGGTTTCCCTAGCTGGCCGCCGAGCACGGGGCCAAAAACCCAGGTGACCCCCCTTGCAAAACCAGGTCGTTTTGTGATAGGCAATTTTGATGTCGCCGCAATACGTTTTGGGCCCTTGCCTGTCGCGGGTACTTGGGCCTCCCACACAAGTGAGGCACCATTTTTATCGGGAGACCTGGGGGAACGCTGGGTGGTAGGAAATTTGTGTCAGCCCGGTGATGCCACAACTTTCCCACACAAAAAACTGTGGAAAAAGTGATTTGTTTAGCTAAATTTGAGGTTTGCAGGGGATTCTGGGTAAGAAAATGTTGGGGGATCCACACAAGCCATACCTCCCTATAATCCCCCGGGTGTCTAGTTTTCAGAAATGTGTGGGTTTGGTAGGATTACCCTCGCTGACCGCCGAGCACGGGGCCAAAAACCCAGGTGACCCCCCTTGCAAAACCAGGTCGTTTTGTGATAGGCAATTTTGATGTTGCCTCAATACGTTTTGGGCCCTTGCCTGTCGCGTGTACTTGGGCCTCCCACACGAGTGAGGCACCATTTTTATCGGGAGACCTGGGGAAACGCTGGGTGGTAGGAAATTTGTGTCAGCCCGGTGATGCCACAACTTTCCCACACAAAGAACTGTGGAAAAAGTGCTTTGTTTAGCTAAATTTGAGGTTTGCAGGGGATTCTGGGTATGAAAATGTTGGGGGATCCACACAAGCCATACCTCCCTATAATCCGCCGGGTGTCTAGTTTTTAGAAATGTGTGGGTTTGGTAGGTTTCCCTAGCTGACCGCCGAGCACGGGGCCAAAAACCTAGGTGACCCCCCTTTGCAAAACCAGGTCGTTTTGTGATAGGCAATTTTGATGTCGCCTCAATACGTTTTGGGCCCTTGCCTGTCGCGGGTACTTGGGCCTCACACACGAGTGAGGCACCATTTTTATCGGGAGACCTGGGGCAACGCTGGGTGGTAGGAAATTTGTGTCAGCCCGGTGATGCCATAACTTTCCCACACAAAAATGTGTGGAAAAAGTGATTTTTTCAGCTAAATTTGAGGTTTGCAGGGGATTCTGGGTAAGAAAACGTTGGGGGATCCACGCAAGCCATACCTCCCTGGAATCCCCCGGGTGTCTAGTTTTCAGAAATGTGTGGGCTTGGTAGGTTTCCCTAGATGGCCGCCGAGCCCGGGGCCTAAAACTCATGGGACCCCCCTTGAAAACCAGGTTGGTTTGAGATAGGAAATTTTGATGTCGCCTCACTAGGTTTTGGGCCTTTGCCTGTCGCGGGTACTTGACCCACCCACACAAGTGAGGTACCATTTTTCTCGGAAGACTTTGGGGGATGCGGGGTGAGTGGAATTTTGTGGATCCACACAGATTCCAGAACTTTCCACCATAGAAATGTGAGGAAAATGTGTTTTTTTTATACATATTTTGAGGTTTGCAAGGGATTCTGGGAAACAGAACCTGGTGAGAGCCAGACAAGTCACCCCATCCTGGATTCCCCTGGGTGTCTAGTTTTCAAAAATGTATAGGTTTGCTGGGTTTTCCTAGGTGCCGGCAGAGCTAGGGTTCAAAGTCTACAGCTAGGCACTCTGCAAAAAAAGGGGCAGTTTTCACTGAGAAAATGTGGTGTGTCCACGTTGCGTTTTGGGCCGTTTCCTGTCGCGGGCACTAGGCCTACCCACACAAGTGAGGTACCATTTTTCTCGGAAGACTTTGGGGAACGCGGAGTGGGTGGAATTTTTGGATCCACGCAGATTCCAGAATTTTGCACCGCAGAAATGTGAGGAAAATGTTTTTTTTTTTTACAAAGTTTGAGGTTTGCAAGGGATTCTTGGTAACAGATCCTGGTGAGAGGCACACAAGTCACAAGTCACCCCATCCGGGATTCCCCTTGGTGTCTAGTTTTAAAAAATGTACAGGTTTGCTGGGTTTCCCTATGTGCCGGCTGCGCTAGGGCCCAAAATCCACAGGTAGGCACATCCTGAAGAAAATTCAGTGCCTAGTGGGCTTTCTGCCGCCCTGGGGAGAGGGGAAATCGAGGTCTATTGCCCTGATATGCCCCCAAAGACTGTGGCTATTCTTTTGGGGGGGTGGGGGCATTGGGATGACCATTCTGGGAAGCCCCCACCCCTACTAATAGAAAAGCCAGCAGAATCACTGGCGCCTAGTGGACTTTCTGCCCCACCCCCCCGGGGGGCAGATCAGGGGCTACTGCCCCCATCTGCCTCCTGGGGGGACAGAACGGCTGTGGCATCTTTTTTGGGGGGTGGGGGCATTGGCATGCCCATTCTGGTCAACCCCCAACTTTGGAAAAGAAAAATCCCTGGTGGCTAGTGGGCTTTCTGTCCCACCCGGGGGGGGGGGGGCAGAAAGACTATTATTTTTTTGGGGGTTGGGGGCCTTGACATGCCCCTACCTATATAAAAAAAAAAAAATCCCTGGCGCTAAGTGGGCTTTCTGCCCCCCCCCCAGGGGCAGATCAGGGGCTATTGCCCCCATCTTCCTCCTGGAGGGGCAGCACGTCTTTAGTTTTCTTTGGGGGGGTAGGGTGGGGGCATTTGCATGCCCATTCTGGGCAGCCCCCAACCCGGGCCTATATAAAAAATAATCCCTGGTGTCTAGGGTGCTTTCTGCCCCCACGGGGGGCATATTGGGGGCTACTGCTGGAATTTTGTGGGGGGGAGGGGTGGGGGCATTGGCATGCCGATCTTTGGCAGCCCCCACCCCTAAATTAATTGTAAAAAAAAAATCCTGGTGTCTAGTGGGCTTTCTGCACCCAGGGGGGGGGGCAGAAAGACTTATTGTGCAGCGGGGGGGGGGTTGGGGGCTTTGGCGTGCCCATATTGGGCAGCCCCCACCCCTAATTTACATAATAAAATAAATCCCTGGTTTCTAGTGGGCAGAAAGACTCTAATTGTGCAGGGGGGTGGTGGGGGCATTGGCGTGCCCTATTGGGCAGCCCCCACCCCTAATTTAAATAGTAAAAAAATTCCCTGGGTCTAGTGGGCTTTCTGCCCCCCCCGGGGGGGGCAGAAAGACTGAATTAGGACAAAACATATGGGGGGAGCAAAGGCCCTTGCCCAAGGGGCCGCTCCCCCCTCCCTGGTGCCTAGTGGGTGGATCCCTGCTTGGGGATCGCCCCCCTGGGACGATCCCCAAGCAGGGATCCACTAGAGAGGGGTACCATTGGAAAGAGGAGATTCTCCCCTTTCCAACGATACCTCTCCCATCAGTTTCGGTGCTCAGGAGGCTGAGATAGCCCCACGAGCACCGAAACAATGAAACTAAAACTAAGTTTCATTTTCATTTTCATTGCAATGACGACAGTGCGCCATGCGCGCGATCGGCATAATGAAAATGCAAATTGGCCTCGGGAGGTTGGGGAAGCTCTTCCCCAACCTCCCGAGGCCAATAAAAAAAAAGGGAAGTCCCTCTGCTGTCTGCAGCAGAGGGATTTCGTGCCCCTGTCCTCATGACGGAATGGTTCCGTCATGAACACAGGAGCACCGGTGCTCATGACGGAACCATTCCGTCATGAGCACCGAGGGGTTAATAAACTAGAATGTTGTCCATGCATAATGGCATCCCAGGCCACCCAAGAGTGCACATAACTCTTCACTATTGCCATTATTGTCATTGTGGGTGGAAGGAATCATGATTGTTTCTTTAATTCATACTTGAAAAATATGACTTCAGAAAAAAACACTGACATGATTTCATGTACTAAGGCACTGGCATGATTTCATGTACTACTTCAGTTAACCTTGCTGTTAAAGCTTCAGTTTATTCAACAGTTTTTTTTTTAAATTAGTGCTGAGTCGGGTAAACAGCAGCCCAGTGCGACTATTCACCAGGGGGCTGCATCTAAAAGTTCTGGAGGGCCACATGTGGCCCCCAGGCAGTACTTTGAGTAGCAATGGTATAGTCCATTTTAGATACAACTCTTACACAATGGGCAATTACAGGTACAGCTTGGAGATTTCAAAGGACAGAAGCGCAATTAAGTCTGACATCACCATAACATAAGGTGATCTTTGGCAGCTCGCTCTGTTTAAGCACCATTCACTGTCGCGACTTCAGGGGCTGTTACAGTACAAGATAAGATCTCTTCCCAGGGAAAAATCAGCCAGCTTCTAACACTATTTCAGGACTATAAATGAATGCTAATAACTAGAGGGTTGAGGGAAAAACAGTCCACACTTGCCAATCTGTTGTATGGGCCGTCAGTACTGGTGCAGGAAACCAAGGAGTACATCCCTCTCTACTCCATAGTTGGAAAAATCCAAATAAACATAAAACATAAATGTGGTTCCGCACACAAATAATATAATCGAGCTGAATACACAAACAGAGGGCAGTCCTTATAATCACAAGGAAGAATTTCAAGATCCACGATGTATCTTTTTCAGGGCTCCACAGTGTGAAACTTTTGTTATCCCATTCCAAATTTCTTTATAGACGATAACCACAGAGCTGTCGGTAGCGTCAATGCGTCTGCTTCAAAGAGTTCAACTCTTTGAAGCAGATGCATCGACGCTACCGACAGCTCTGTGGTATCAAGCCGTTCGAAGATAGAAATACATCATAATTGTATATCTACTGGACAGAAATCGTCTGTAAACCAATAGTCTGTATGGAACCAACTGCCTACCACTGTGAGACTCCGACCAAACAAGCTAATGTTCAGGAAGTTGATAAAAACATGGCTGTTCCCCGGGCATAAAACGGTACAGCTGTTTGCATCCCTTCTCTTTTCTCACTTAGCGCCAAGACGCCTCAGCATTCGAGCGCTCTATAAACTTTAATCCTATCCTATCCTATCCTGTAAAGAAATTTGGAATGGGATAACAAAATTATCACACTGTGGAGCCCTGAAGAAGTCCCTTTAGGGACGAAACGCGTTGGCTACTGGATCTTATCTTTTATAAAAATACAATAAAGAACTCATCTTGAAAAAGATACATCATGGATCTTGAAATTCTTCCGTGTGATTATAAGGACTGCCCTCTGTTTGTGTATTCAGCTTGATTATATTATTTGTGTGCGGAACCACATTTATGTTTTACTATTTCAGGACTGCTTGATTTTTATTACTTAGTTGTGTAACAGATGCCTCAGCCTTAGAACATCTGTGGCAACTACTATTCATGCCTCAGTTCCTTTTTGCACTTTGTAGGCAACATCTGTTACACTTTGTAAACTTACTCTATTTGGTCATTTTGAACAAATTCTAAATGCCCTAAAAAGCATTGCACATATACACTACAGTCAATAAACTCTAGATACTTCTGGTGTGTTTCTGTAGCGTATATTAACTTTTTAACTACTTTTCTATCTATGTTCACTTACAAAAAAATGCAAGTACACAATTTAGCCTTTCACAACACAACATTAATTGATACAGACAATTCCCTCATTTTTCGATGCATCAATACTTTTACAATTTCTAAAATACTTGGAAAACAAATTTTGTGCAAGCAGCGGGTGGGATATCCCCCTATTATATTGAGACTTTTTCCATACTATATCTCTGCTGAATTGTCACCACCGCAAGCTCTGTATTACTCCCATAACACCTTAAACCAATTTTGCTGTTTCTACTGTGCAGGTGCTGCACAATAACTGGGGCATCAACAATTTGTAAACAGCACTATCTGACCCCAAGTGTACAGATGTTTATTTTAACTGTTGTCTCATTTCCCGTAATACCTTGAACCGGTTCATGTCATTTGCAGATACTGGGGGGAGGCTCTATAATAAGAGAGACACTGCCAATTTATAAACCGCTTCATCTCTCCCTGGGTTTAAAGTTATTTACTTTTAATGTTGGCTTACTCTCCTAAACACTTTAAACCAGTTCATCTCACTACCTATCCTGGGGGTTGCTCCAGATTAAGAGGTCGCTGCCAGTTTATAGAGTCCCTAAGTTTACAGGTATTTTCTCATACTATTGGCTCCCCTACTCAACATTATTAAATCGGGCTCCCCATTGGATCCCTGTCCTCAAAAATAATTTAATTGGCCCCCGAGATTACATCGTTACATTTATCCAAACTCTTTAATCTTATGTTTAGTACTGGCTATATCCCCAAGGAAAGGAAAAGCTTCAATCTTGCCATTATTAAAAAACCTAATCTTGATGCTTTAGACCAAAGCAACTATAGACCTATTTCACCCCTTCCTTTTACTTATGACCCTTCAGCTCAGTACCCATTTAAAAGGTACAGCCCTTACCGAAGTTGAATACTATATTTAGTGGTTAACCTGTCTTTTTATAGCATTTGAAGACTATTTTATGTCAATTTTAGTATTCAGAAGTATTCTTTTTGTGAAGCCTAGTGTATGAAGACTACTGGAATGTGAGTGATACTTCTTGAACACTAACAGAATACTTCTCAAATACTTATTTGCTAATCAAATAGTCTTCATTTACAATGCAGAAAAATCAGTGAATATGAATACTACTGGACTGTAATGAATATTACCAGACTACTGATCACATTCTTCTATTCAAGTGTTGCATGCTGAATTGAATGATTTTGTATGCAGAGATTTGTATGAATATGAGCTATTATGTGCTTACTACTAACATATTAAAAAGATGTATGTGCAAAGCATTTTTGTCCAAACTTTGAAAGCTTAACTGAATGGTATGGCTAGGTTAATAATATTCTATCACAATACTAACAAACAAACATGCATGTGTGTGTATATATTTTCATTATTATTAGGATCAATTTAAATTATTAGAGCCTTAAATGTAGTGCTATTCTGAAAAAGATGTACCAGCTAACTAGTAATAAAGTTTACAAACTGTTTGTGTTTTTTTTCTCTAATCATTTTAGGTACTCTTAAAAACCCCTAATATATGTGGCTGTTATAGTAAAGGAATACACAGTTCCACAATAATATTGTGACAGTTATAGTAAAAGAGAAAGTGAAGTGTTGAAACTTTGTGTTTCGAATCCCGAACTCTGTTCAACATCCCCTGATTAGTTCACTTACCCTCCCTGTTCCTAAAAAAAAAATTGCAACATAAAGCGCGCTCTGATGTCTTTCGGCCAAGTTTGCGCTATATAAAACTCCACTAAAATGTTTTACTTTCAACGCAAATTAAAATGCGTTCTGTGTCTCACCTGCTTCTACAATAGTTGGCTCAAAAAAAATAAAAATAAAGGCTTCTAAAGATGGTGTGCACATCTGCAGAGAGGTTGTAAGTATAAGTTGGGGACAGGTTGTCTTTGCAAATGTTTGATGGCCGCCAAGTTAATTCTTGCACTGTGCACCTGGTGCAGTCCCTTTTCTGTTTCTTTTATCTACTTGCATTGTATCGGAGAGGAAGTGGAAGCACAGTGCCAGAGTGACCGAGAGCAAGGGGGATAGAGCTGTTGTGCCGAGCAGGTTGTGGATCCGGTGCCCTGCTCACTAGAGAGGGGACGGAGCAAGCATTCTTCCATTCAGTTCTGTATTTTTTGGGGGAGGGTGGAAAGGAGGGAGAGGCAGGAAGTTAGAGCGGCGCTTTGTGTGAAAGGCGGGAGCACATGACTTAAATGCAGCCATTGATTGTTTAATTTCCCACCTCAAACATGATTACTTTAGAAGCCATCCTAGAATCATTGAATGACCCTTTGCTATTTATTATATTTGAGTAATGTAACTTTTACAAAGTGATGAAAGCCCGCATTTACTCAAGTGTTAATTTTAGTCTTAGCTGTAGAATCTTTTCTTTGGTTTATGTCATACAAATGCATTTCTCTGCCGGACATGTGCCTCTTATAGGCCCGGGGTGCAGATAAAAAGCAGCCACGGCTCAGCTTAACCAATATTGTTGTTTCAAACAGACAAACACTCATGCAGAACGTCTCTTGATACCTACCACTGTTCAAACTTTTCTTAAGCCGATCTAATTTAATGTTGTGTGTCAGAAACCCCCACCCCCTTGCATTTGCCTGTCACTGTTTCAAACCTCAATCGCTATCTACCAGCAAGGTCGCAGGAGTAGGCGCACATTTGTGGCATCAGTGTGCACAAGCATTCCACAAACATCTCATTCTCACCCCTTTTCTACCATACAATTCATAAATATTCATTTGTGCTACCACTATTTTCAAATTGTGCTCGTCCACCGGCTTTTACAGACTGAGCCCAGCTCTGCCAAGTATCACGCTTCAGGCGTGATACTAACGCATTTCAGTGCGGTGGTCCGCATTACCGCACTGAAATGCTAAGTCACGCATAACAGGCACAGCACCTGCCTTGCTGTCAAGCCGCAGTAGTGCTGGTGATGGAGCAAGGTTTCAAAATTGAAACTTGCTTGTATGCAATCCTCCTCATAGCATTAATTTATTAAACTTGTACTGTCAATACTAACATTTGCATTCACAAACACGAAAGGGACAGACGCTTGCCTATGTGTTTTACTAATGAATAACGCTTGTCTGTAATACAAAATGGCCGCTATAAGCGCGGGACTCCATTGCGCATGTCGCAACCTGATCACATGGTGTGACGTCTTTCTTTGCTTGGTGGGAAACTTCTGCTTCTGCGCAGTGTGCATTAAAATGGCCGCTTAATGTTTTCACATGCTTAAGCTTGCTCTCATTTCATTATTAAATTGTCGTTTTCTTAACGCTACTAATGCAGGATAGTATTAAAATCAAATGGGAATAAAGTAGGGAAAGTGGGCATACAGTGAAACATTTTATTTGTGATTTTAATATTTTCTTCTTGCACTTTTAGTAATTCGTAAACTTGGGCCTGGGTTGGTGATTTGAAACTCGAGAGACAGATGGTTCTGCGCATGTGTCCTGTGTGCCTGCCAAGTGAAGTCAACTTGGACGTCTCCCAAGGCCACGACCTATTGGCCGAAGATGATGTGCACTATGTTTCCGGAGGACAAAATTGATACTTTTCCCCTGTAAATTGTATAACATTTGTCGTGAGACGGGTGGGAAATAAAGTGAATGTATTAATTTGAAGGGGCGGGAAGCTAAATACAACAGGCTTCACAATTTAGGCCAAATTTGACATGGTACGAGAATCCACCCCCTGTCCCTGTCCAATCAGAAGTAGTGGCCCCATATTTTAGCAACATTAAGGGGAGGTACATGGGCGTAGAAGGGTATAATAGAGTATAGCATTAGTAATTAAACAGAACAGATGATCCCGAAGTCTGAGGAAGGAGATGCTGAAGGAAGAATAGGCTGCCATGCTGAGCGGTTGCTGATTGAATCCCTATCCTGAAGAGGTCCTGAGGAGGGGGCGGCGGAGTCCATTAGAACGGGAGAATCGAGGAGAAGTCGAGTACCAGAGAGGGGAACGGCGCAGGCGTCGTTATAGAGAGGTCACCAGTCCTGTCCTGATCCTGAAGGAGGTCTTTGCTCTTCATCCTTCCAGGGTCCTATTCTTTCCAACTCCTTGGCTAAGGGGCTTGGTTCTCGTATTTAGGTAACTATACTGCAACCTTTAGTTGTGCTGCTGTCTCTATCCTCTCATATTTCCTTAAAAACTGTCATTTATTAGAGAATTCGTTCCTATGCTTTCTCTTGGGTATTTTGATCAAGTACTGTGTTTTCTGTATTTTACTCTGCTAAACTTTAGATAAACATTTTAAAACTTCCTGATTCAGTGGTTATTTCAGAATTATGTATTATATTGAATGTCACTCATTTTAAACTTCCCAATTAGCAAAGGATCCATTGGTAAGTTATTACTCTTCAATCAGAAGGTAATTGGTAGCAGGGATTTTTGATAAAAGAGTACAACTGACACTCCAGCGTAAGTATTAGTGTAGTATGAATGTATGGGCCCAAGTGAGTATATGGAGTATGAATGCTGTTTGCTAATATCGCGCTGGATCAGTTTTCTGGTAAGCAGAGGACGGTTAGGATTACTCTTTGTTAATTGGGTAATGAGAATTTTATTTTGTATTTTTATGAACTAACATTTCGCTTATTTTTTGAGTTTTTGTTTTATGTTGTCCAGAATACCCCGGGGTAGGTAAAAAGAATAGCGGGTGGCAAGTGGAAGCCATACTGCAGTGAGGTTATCTGTCAGGCAGAAATAGTACTGAGAAGTTAAGCAGGACTTCAAGTACTTGTTAGGGACTCTATGCGTGTGAGTAATAGCAAAAAGGGTACGCTGATAAAAATTTGATGTTATATCACCTAGTAAGGGTAACATTGGAGAAGTAACAGGTACTTCTGGAGCTTGTGTGAAGAGTAGACGGAAGTGTTTTACTCGTAGTGTATGTTTTAGTAAACGTAGAAGTTTTACTAAGTGTGGAAGAAACTATCTTTTTCGAAATTAGTGGAAAGATTTATAGAGAAAATAAGTTTGCGTAAATTTTTGTAAAGGGAGGGTCAGTTGCCGGAGAGGGAGCTGACATCACAATACGCCACGCTGTGGTAGGTTGAAGCAGCGGGTGTGGAGAGACTCTTCTAAAGGAGGGGTCAGTAGTCAGGAGTGATACTGACGTCACAGGTGCCGCGCTGGGATTGGTTAAACCAGCGAGGACAGAAAAGAGCATATTGTAAAGGAGGGGTTGACAGAGAAACGTCACCAAAAGGCCGCGCAAGGATTGGCTCGGAAATAAAAGTTAGCAGACATTTGATTGGTCGAAATAATAAAAGCGAAATTCTTAGTGGAGAAAGGATTGCATGTTAAAACGCGATCCGACTTTAATAGAAACTCGTCCGGATAGGAGATTCCTAGGTTTTGCAGAATATAATTTTGTACACCGAAGATTAGATAGAATGTACGGAGAAAGAAGAAAAATGTCATTCTTACAAAAGATTAAGAATTATTTTAAAAAGGACAAACCAATCAAAACTAGAGAAGGAATTATTATTCCACCAGCTAAAACGCCAGCATCATTCATGATGATGGAGATCAATCAATCAATCAATCAATCAATCAGGGGTTTGTTAAAGCGCGACTACTCACCCGTAAGGGTCTCAAGGTGCTAGGGGGTGCAGGTTCCATCCATCAAGGAGGGGTCTGTCGAAGAGCCAGGTTTTGAGGTTTCTTGCGAAGATGGGGAGCGATGTTTTCTGTCTGAGGTGGAGCGGAAGGGCGTTCCATGCTTTGGCCGCGAGGAAGGAGAAGGAGCGGCCTCCCGATCTGATCTTTCTGGTGCGGGGGACCACGGCGTAGGAGAGCTGGGCTGATCGTAGGGTCCTTTGGGGTGCGTGGAATTTGAGTCGGCTGTTCAGGTATGCTGGTCCGGTGCCGTGGAGGGCCTTGTGTGCGTGGGTGAGCATCTTGAAGGTGATTCTCGCCTCGACAGGGAGCCAGTGGAGTGTGCGCAGGTGCTGGGAGATGTGGCAGTGTTTTGGCAGGTTGAGGACCAGTCTTGCGGCGGCGTTCTGGATGTTCTGTAGCTTGCGGGTGAGGTTTTTGTTTATTCCGGCGTAGAGTGCGTTGCCGTAGTCGAGTCTGCTGGTGACCAGGGCGTGAGTGACGGTCTTTCGGTGTTCGAGGGGGATCCATTTGAAGGTCTTACGAAGGAGGCGGAGGGTGTGGAAGCAGGAAGACGAGACAGAGTTGATCTGGCGGTCCATTTTGAGCTCGGAGTCCAGGATGATTCCCAGGTTGCGTGCGTGGTCCGTGGGGGTTGGCGGGTTTCCGAGGGCGGGGGGCCACCAGGTGTCGCTCCAGGCATCGGGGTTTGGGCCCATGATGAGTACTTCTGTTTTGTTGGTGTTTAGTTGTAGGCAGCTGTTTTTCATCCATTTGGCGACGGCTTCCATGCCTTCTCGAAAGTTGCGTCTGGCGGTGTTGGGCTCGTTGGATAGGGAGAGGATGAGCTGGGTGTCGTCTGCGTATGACACGATGTTGAGTCCGTAGGTTCTGACGATGGGGGCGAGTGGAGCCATGTAGACGTTGAAGAGCGTCGGGCTGAGGGAGGAGCCCTGGGGGACTCCGCAGGTGGTAGGTCTGGGGTCCGAGAGGAAAGAGGGGAGTCTGACCCGCTGCGTCCTGCCGGAGAGGAAGGAGCGGATCCAGTCGAGGACCTTGTCCTGGATTCCTGCGTCGTAGATTCTGCGTATTAGGGTGCGGTGGGAGACTGTGTCGAACGCCGCTGATAGGTCGAGGAGGATGAGGGCTACTGTTTCTCCTTTGTCCAGTAGGGTGCGGATGTCGTCTGTTGCGGCGAGGAGGGCGGTTTCCGTACTGTGGTTTTTTCCGAAGCCGGATTGGGAGGAGTCGAGGATGTTGTGTTCTTCAATGAATGTGGCGAGTTGGCTGTTGATGGCTTTCTCGATGACTTTCGCTGGGAACGGGAGCAGGGAGATGGGTCTGTAGTTTTTGAGGTCGGTGGGGTCCGCTGAGGGTTTCTTTAGGATGGGGTTGACCTCGGCGTGTTTCCAGTCGTCGGGGAACGAGGCGGTCGCCAGGGAGCGGTTGATGGTGTGGCGGAGCATGGGTGCGATGGTGTCGGCGGCTCTGTTGAAGATGTGGTGGGGGCAGGGGTCTGTGGGGGCCCCTGAGTGGATTGACTTCATTGTCTTCAGTGTGTCTTCCGTGGTGAGGGCTGTCCAGTCGTCAATCGCTGGTTTCCGGGTGTCGGGGTGGTTGGTGAGGGCTCAGTGTGTTGGTTGTCTTCGTCGAAGTTGTCGTAGATGCTCTTGATTTTGTGGTGGAAAAAGGTGCTGAGTTTGTCGCAGAGGTCTTGTGAGGGAGGGATGTCGGTAGACTCACTAGTGGGTTGGGCGAACTCCTTGATGATGCTGAAGAGTTCCTTGCTGTTGTGCGCGTGGGTGGAGATTCTGTCTTCAATCGCTTTTTCCTCGTTTCTCTGATGAGTTGATGGTGGGCGTTGGTGGCGGCTCTGAAGTTGTCGTGGGCTTCTGTGGATTTGGTGTTCCTCCAGGCCTTTTCGAGGCGGCGGCATGTGCTTCTGGACTCTCGAAGTTCGGTGGTAAACCATCTGGCTTTCTTGGCGCGGGTATTGTTGTTTTTCTTGAGGGGGCTATGGTGTTGGTGCTGTCCGTTATCCATCTATGCAGGGTTCGGGCTGCGGTGTTGGGGTCGTCGTTTTCCGCGATGGTTGGGGTGGAGTTGTTGAGTGAGGAGGTGAGCTGGTCGTCGGTGATTTTGGTCCAGTTTCTTCGTGGAAGCAGGTGCTGGTGTCTGTGGATGGTGGGTGTTCTGAAGGTGAAGTGGACGCAACGATGGTCGGTCCATGGGAGTTCGGTGGTGTGGCTGAAGGTGATGGAGTTTCCTGTAGTGAAGAGGGGGTCGAGGGTGTGTCCTGCTGAGTGCGTGGGCTCGGTCACGATCTGGCGCAGTCCAATGTTGTGGAGGTTGTCCAGGAGGGATGTGGTGTTGGGGTCCAGTTTGTTGTCGAGGTGGAAGTTGAGGTCTCCCAGCAGGGTGTAGTTGGTGGATGCGATGGCCTGCGGGGAGATATTGTCCGTGATGGAGTTGGCGAAGGGTCCGCGGGGTCCAGGGGGTCGGTAGATGAGGGTTCCTCGGAGGGTGGCGGTGGGGCTGGCCAGTATCTTGAAGTGAAGGTGTTCCATCAGTTCTGTGGGCTCGTCAGGGAGTGTGCTCAGGCGGAGGCTGGATTTGTGGACGATGGCGATTCCTCCTCCTGGGCGGGTGGGGTGGTCCTTCCTGGAGATCTTGTATCTTTGGGGAATGGCGATGGCGATGTCCGGTCCCGAGGTGGTGTTGGTCCAGGTTTCGGTGAAGAACGCTACGTCCGGGGTGGTGCTGTCGAGGAGGTCCCAGATTTCTGTGGCGTGTTTGTGGAGGGATCGGACGTTGAGGAGGATGCATTGCAGGGTCTTCGGTTCAGTTGTGTTCTTGTGGGCGGGTTGTGCTGGATCCGTGTTCTTGGCGGTGCTGCAGGTGTGCCGGCAGCGGTGACAGCTGAAGGGTCCGTGGGAGTCGGCTGGTGATGCTAGCTTGCAGTTGTTGTTGCGGCCTGGGTTGAGTGCGTGGAGTGCTGCTGGGTCGTAGCGTTGGCGGGGCGGAGGTCCAGGGTTCCTGGCGCTGGTCGCGGTCGGGCGCAGACGGGCTTGCCTTTGATGCGCCTTCGGCGCGCCAGCGGCGCGCCCGCGGCCGCACAGCGGCCGCGCAGTGGTCGCCATTAAGTAGGGGTCGGGGAGGGCTGGACAGCTGGGAGGCGGGAGCGGGGAGGGGAGCTGGATTGGCCGGTCGCGCTGGGGGGGAGGGGCCGCGGGGGCAGCAGCGGCGGGGAAAGGTAAAGGGAGGAAATAAGGGATAAAGAAAGAGAGGTTATCATACTTGTGTGTGGATGGAGAATTGGATAGAATACACCAAAAATGATGGAGTATTAGCATTTCCTGAAAATGGCACGTTCAATGGGCGAATTCTTCAAAATTTGAGATTAACCCAGACCAAGATTAACTCAATATGAAGCTTTAGAAGAGTGGGAAACTGAGGCGTTTGAACGTGACCGATCTAGAAGTAATAGGAGTTACCCAGGATTTTATCCCAGATATTTACGTGAGTCGAGAGAAGGTCAGATGAAACAATGGAGAAGGGCAATGATTACAGAGGGACTGTATCCATTATTCACAGAAGGAGAGAAATCAGGAGGAAAATGTACAGAAAAGACAAAACATTTAATGAGAAATGAGGATTCAGAAGATGAATTTATGGAAGAAATGTTAAGAAATCCCCCACCATATCAGGAAGGGACAAGTGGATGCCCTCCTAGTGCACCACCACAAACTCCAATGGTACCAAAGGTAATGAATGAATTTACCCCGACTAGAATACTTCATGACAAAGAAAAGGAAGCTTTAGAAAAGACCAGAGCAGAATTAGTACGGAAAATAACTCAGATAAAAGTACATCCTGATTCATTGACTATTCCTGTAACAATTGGTCCAGTAGTTCCATTATATGGTACTCAAGGAAACTGCCCTCCATTGATACCAGTACCCACTCCTATGAATACTCCTGTAAATCCTTCACAACATGAAACTCCAGTAATAATTGAAGATCAATTTAGTGATTGTGATTCCACAATATCTCTCATGGACTTGCCTATCAGAGGTCCAGTAAAGGGCACTCCTAGAAAAGAGGTACCTGAGTGTTCAAAAGATGTGAGTTTAATAACTTCATCAGGGGCAAAGAGTGCCACCATAGTAACACCTGAAGATCTAGAAAGATGGGTACAAGGGTCAGTCAAACAGTGCACACCTCCGAAAATACTGGATATCCATAAATTGAAAGTTGAATTAGAAGAAATAATAGCAGGAAATGTAGGAGTAGAACGCTTGAATACCTATGATGAAGAAGAATTATTGTTCCTGTGCAGAAGTATCACTAGAAATGTGAGGTTATTTCATGAAAAATTGTCCAATCTAGCACTACAGATGGGAATCGAAATAGGGAGATCAAAAGTACTACAGAAACCCTATAGAGCAGAATTTTCAGACAAAGATTTAGAAAATATGAATGCATCAGGAAGAAGACTACAAATAAGAGAATTAATGTTAGTTTTACAAAAATGGGGAGATCTAGATAAATGGAGATCTAGGTGGGCCAAGAAAAAGGAAGAGGCACGAACAAGTAGAACAGCATCTGAATATGTAATGAAGGAAGCAGGAAAAGCAGATCAAATGTATCCAATGCGAGAAGTTGCGGGAGGAGGATATGTACATGTTCCATGGAGCAGACAGGATATTTTATCATTTACGAATGATTTTCCAAAGCTGAGGGAAAAGCCAATTGAATGGTACAAGCAGGTTGAAAGGTTTGTGAAGGTGTCAAAGTTATTGTTGAAGGATTTGGATGGTCTGTTTGACATAGTGGTACCTGCGATTTATGGACAGATTGTAAGATCACAGTGGATTGGCCAAGTGATGAATATCCCAGAGATCCAAAGACAGGTGCCCCGGCAACTGATGTGATGAAAAAGTACCAGCAGGTGATAACATACCTGAAAGGGAAAATACCCCGAAAGAAACAGATTGAACCACCCAAGAAGCCAGTGAAACAGTACATTCTTACTATGAGCGCCTATTACAGGTGTTTAAACAGTATAGTGGATTTGAGGACATTGGGAGACAAAAACATGAGTCAGTTTGTGTATCGGTTTGTTAACGGTCTGAAGCCAGAGATTTGCCAGATGATTAAACAACACATGCTGTGATGGCAGGGAAAGTCCATAGATGAAATTTTGAAATATGCGAAATATTGTGGAGACGATATTGAGGATAGACATAAGAAATTGCAGGAGAAAGTGATGTGGGCACAAGTGAAAATGGCAGAGAAGCAAGGAATTAATTTGGAAAATCCGAGTGAAAATTCAGGAAAAGATTCTGGAACGAGTGGTGATACTGGGAATGGTGGAAAATGTAGAGGACGAATGAGTAGAGAAGAAGCTAAAAAGAAATTTCCTTGTCTTGGATGCGGAAAATTGGGGCATTGGAAGGACGAGTGTAAAAAGATTCGAAATAATAATGGCCCAAATCAAAACTTAAATCCACAGACGCAGAATGACTCACAGCAGGGTGTAAATCCCCAGAGTCAGTTGCCACCTCCACCTGTTCAGGGTAATGTAAGCAGAGCAAAGCATGGTACAGACATCGGATACCCAGGAGGAAGTGGTAAGAATGATTATATGACATCACAATTTCTTTTGCAGGACAATTTCAGAGACTCCTAGTCATGACTGTGCCTAGGAGAGGGGAAGAAGGAGTGCGTACTTGGTGCATCCTTACAGGTAGATCAGTCTGGTCCATATGTTGAAGGGAATGTGAAAGGTAATGATATTACTTTCCTTTTGGACACTGGTGCTACCAGGTCTACTGTGAGATCAGCAGACATCCCAGACCTTCCTCTCTCTGGTGAAGATATCCAAGTAGTGGGGGTAGCTAATCAAAGAATTAGAACACCTCTTACCGAACCAATGGAAGTTAAAATTGGAAACTTCAGAGAAATGCACCAATTTGTAGTGTGCGATTCTAGTCCAGTGAATTTATTAGGTAGAGACTTATTGTGCAAAATGAACTGTACAATTTTCTGCACGCCGGATGGTGTGGCATTTCAGACACCAGATGAGGACCATGTATATAAAATTATGGTTGCAAAACAAGGTACAGAAATAGATGAAATGTTTTCGTTGATAACAAAAGATGAGTTGCCAGAAGAATTAAAAGGTACAGTAAACTAAATAGTATGGGATTTCACCGGAAAAGAAGCAGGACTTATGGCAAAAATAGATCCAGTTCAAATTACTGTAAAAGAAGGTGCAATTTTCCCAAATACTAAACAATACAAAATGAGTGCAGAAGTAAAAGCAGGAGTCATTGAAGAGATCAATCGAATGGTAAAACAAAACATTCTAAAAGAAGTAATGAGTAGCCCATGCAATTCACCAATCATGGGACTAAAGAAACCTAGTGGAAAATATAGGATTGTTCAGGACCTGAGGAAAATAAATAAGATTGTAGAACCGTGTTGTCCTATAGTACCAAATCCTGCAGTAATCTTATATCAGATTCCTTGGAATGCAGGATGGTTCACAGTAATTGATTTATGTCAAGCATTCTTTTCAATACCATTGCATCCAGACAGTATCTTTTCTCATTCAAATTCGAGAATAAAGTCTATGTGTGGAATCGTGTTCCTCAGGGGTACACCGAAAGTCCTTCCATTTTCAACCAGATACTGAAAAAGTGCCTGGAAAAATTAGTGATGCCAGGAAGCTCAGTTTTAGTTCAATATATCGACGACTTATTAGTGGCGTCGACCACCAGAGAAGACTGTGTTGTTGATTCCATAGCATTGTTAAATCTTTTGGCTGAGGAAAGGCATAAAGTCTCACCTGAAAAGTTACAGTTTTGCAGGACAGCAGTTAAATATCTGGGACATCAAATTGAGAGGGGGAAAAGAAGAATAACCTCTGAAAGAGTAGAATTAATAAAAAGAATGCAAATGCCTGTAACCCAAAGACAAGTGCGAATGTTCCTAGGAATAGTAGGATACTGTCGACAATGGATACCAAATTTTTCCATGTTGGCTAAGCCCTTAATTAACATGACGAAAAAGAAAGCAAAGGACCCTGTTGAGTGGGAGGATGAAAGTGTAGAAGCTTTTGTAAAATTGAGAAACGCACTCTGTTCAGCACCTGCCTTAGGCATGCCTGATTATAAAAGAGAATTCGCATTATTCTGTCAAGAGAGAGAAAACTGTGCACTTTCTGTCCTAACTCAGAGACATGGACTAGACAGACGTCCTATAGCGTATTTTTCTGCTACATTGGACCCAGTAGCAGCCGCGTTGCCAGGATGCTTAAAAGCAGTAGCAGCAACTTGTTTGAGCATTGAACAAAGCGAGTCAATTGTGATGGGACACCCTGTAAAAGTGTATGTTCCACATGCAGTTGTTATTCTGTTGACAAGAAACCGAACTCAGCATCTTACTCCTAGTCGGCTGACTAAATATGAGAGAATAATAATGGGTGCTGAGAATGTGACTATGGTAAGGTGCACGATAATAAATCCAGCAACTGAATATTGCCAGACCCATATCATGAAACAAATAAAGATGACGAAGAAGATGAACATGATTGTGTACAGATTACAGAATTATGTACAAAACCACGCCCAGACATTGAGGAACAGCCTCTTAAAAAGCCAGACAGGGAGCTATTTGTCGATGGATCATGTCAAAGACATGAAGATGGTAAACTAACTGCTGCCTATGCAGTATGTGAATTAACTGGAATAGTCGAAGCATCCTATTTACCAGGAGTAAAATCTGCACAAGTAGCTGAATTGATTGCATTAATAAAAGCTTGCAAAATTGGGATGAATCAGAGAGTAACTATATTTACTGATAGTCAATATGGTTACGGGGTTGTGCATGATTTTGGCCAACTATGGATGCAGATGGATTTCCTTGCTTCTTCAGGATCCCCCATTAAAAATGGACAATTTGTAAGGGAATTGCTAGAAGCAATACAATCACCAAAAGAATTGGCTGTGGTGAAATGTGCCGCACACCAGTCAGGAGATGACTGGGTGGTAGTCGGCAACAGATATGCGGATCTGGTGGCTCAATATTGTGCCAAAACCAGAACGTCAGTCAATAAGAGGGTGGAAAGAATGGGAATCAGCTGCCAACTTATGCTGTATATGCCACCAGAAACTTGGAATGAAGTTAAGAAATTGCAAGATGAGGTTGATGAAAGTGAAAAGAATCTGTGGATTAAAGTAGGTTGTTCACAAAGGGGAGATGATGAAGTGTGGATCAGTGCAGATGGCAGACCAGTCATGCCAGACTGTTACTCTCACAAATGGCTAGAATGCAGCATGGAGACACACACATAGGGAGAGATGCAATGATTAGGCTGTTCAGACAAAATTGGTACAATCCCAAATTCAGGGCTGTTGCAGAGAGTCTTTGCCAGAGATGTTTAACTTGCCAAATGCACAATCCAGGCAGGAAAACGATATTTGGGTTTGGAAAGATTGGAAAGGCAGAAGGCCCATTTATAAGACTCCAGTTTGACTTCATACAGTTACCACCATGTAGAGGGCTAAAATACGTACTAGTCATAGTGTGCCTGTTTTCCAAGTGGGTGGAGGCTTACCCTACTAGAAGAAATGACAGCATTACAGTCGCAAAACTATTGCTACGAGAGCTCATACCAAGATTTGGTTTTCCAGTATCTTTGGAATCAGATAGAGGAAAACATTTTAATAGTGAAGTGATCCAGATAATCTGTGAAGCATTTCAAATCAAACAGAAATTGCACTGTGCATATCGCCCAGAGGCTTCTGGAGTGGTTGAACAATTGAATGGCACTATAAAGTCAAGATTGGGAAAAATGTGTGCATCAACATCATTAGAGTGGCCAGATGCATTACTACTCGTTTTAATGGGACTCAGAAGTATACCTGACAGAACCACAGGATTGAGCCCACATGAAATAATGATGGGAAGAGCAATGAGACAAGCACATGTTCCCACAAACAAACTGGTGAATATATCTGATGATATGGTTCTGGATTATTGCAAAGGATTGGCTGACCTCGTGCGTTCTGTCTCTTATCAGGTTGGAGAAGACGCAGTTTCCAGGCAGCCTGAACTAGAACATGATCTGAATCCTGGTGATTGGGTGGTAGTGAAGAATCACACCAGAGAAACGTGTCTATCACCCAGGTGGAGCAGACCTTGTCAAGTCATATTGACCACCAATACAGCAGTGAAGTGTGCAAGATTTCCTAATTGGATTCACGTAAGCCACACAAAGAGAGTACCAGAACCTGAAGAAGAGAATCTACAGACAACGACAGTCACTGAAGAAGCTGAAGGTTGCCCAGCTGAGGAATCTCAAGCTAGAGGTTCGAGAGAAGCTGACGGAGAACAACCGAGCACAAGTCAGGATTGGATACCAGTGGTAGAAGTACCTGAAGTATACCACAGAACGAGAAATCAAACTAAATTTGAAGAAGATTAGATAGGTGAAGAAGAAACAGTTCGGGATCAAGAAGACAAGACAGTAAAAGATCCTGAACTAAATCAGATAGGGAAAGAAAATTGGACTCAAAACAGTGAAGATTTAATAAACTTTGAAGAGGGACAGACAGGTCTAGAAGAATCCGGTCAGGCTGCAGAAGTACACAGTGCAATAAGCCCTGATCAGAATAAGTTAGATCAAGAAGAGTACACAGAAGAAGAAAACGTTGAAACCAATGAACTTGAAGAAATAAATAAAGAACAAGGTCAACTGTTAGAAACTCACAGTGGAGCTGTTACAGAGAAACCAATCAGACCTGAAAAAGAACAAACAAAAGAAGCAGTAATTAAAGAAAACAAAACAGTATTAAGGGGTGAAGATAACGAGATCGCTGAAGACGAAAACAGAGAAACAGTGCCAACAAAGAAAACAAGAAAAGGAGATCATTGGCCAAGTGTCATTAAAAGAGTAAAGTACCACATAACAACCAGAAGTGAAGATCCAGAACAAGTACCTGAAGTGACAAGTCAAACAGAACAAGAGAAAAAGTCAGGAAAAAGAAAAAGTAAAAGCCTGAGACTTGTGAATAACAAATTCAAGGGTCCTGAATGGACTTATATTATTCTTGAAGATTTTGAAAACTCAGAGTCAAGTGATAGTGGTGGCGAAGGAACAAGTGCAGAACTAACGTACGAAGAAGAAACAAGACCACCCTGACTAAACAAAAGAATAAGCTAAAGAAAAGAAGAAGAGATAAGAAGAGCAATCTTCCTTGTCGAAAAATGCCTGATGATAGAGTTATTGGGAGACCAAAACGAAATTGTTGTAGAAGATGCTGTGCAATTTGCATATGTAGTCTAGTATTGGTGCTTATAGTATGGTTAGTCCTGATTGTAGCAGTTCCTTACCTTATGATAATAGATAATGAAACTAAAGGAAGGACAGCAAACATGAAGGGCAATAGAGTAGAATTAATGGCAGAAGATGAGGCAGAAATCATCATGAAATAGCTGATAACGACACTAGTTTAAATGTTTTCACAAAGTTATTGTTTCAGTATGCAGACACAATGGAAGTTTGTAATTGTTATGTCTGTATGAAATTACCTGAATCAGTAGCAGAAGGATTAACATACCATCACTTACCACTGACATATGGCATCTCATGTAGTGTATTAACAAGTTTATTTTATAGAACAGGTAGACTGCAGTATTATTATTCAAACTTAGATGTGATATTTTCTGAGGTTCCGATTCGCAAGAGTATGAACCCAGTGCTTAGTAGTCAAGACGCACAGTTTATGGGAGAGTTTTTCTTAACAATGAAATCGATAGACATAACACATGCACATAGACACAATCTAACATGTTCTTTATTAGAAGAAGAAAAGATATTTTTGAATTTAGTAGAAAATAGAAGGCAAGATTTTCAAAAGAAAGCTTCTGAGCATAAGGCTCATTTACCACCTTGGGCTGAGAAAGAAGGAAGTTATACACCTGGCAAAGCTCAAGCTGCTATGGCTCTGGATTTCGAAAAGACAGGAAAAATTTGTCTACATAGATTAAAGACTGACTATAACAATGTTTTCATCGGTACCAGTGAATGTGAACACAATTTATTAATTCTGGGAGGTTGGGGACTCAAAGGAGGAACAGATTCAGTTTTTCCTGGAATCTATTATGTCTGCGGGAATAAGGCTTATTTTAGGCTTCCTGCACGGTGGTATGGAAGTTGTTATTTTGGAATAGTTTTTCCAAAAATATACCACGTAAAAAGAAACACTGGGAGCAATGAAAACAATAGCGAATTAACACGTAGTAAAAGAGCTAGTTTTTCAGAAATTGTAGGTGACATATTTGGTGCATTGATACCTTCAGTGGGTATAATTCTGAACTCAAGGAAAATATGTAAGTTGTCTACAGTGGTTGATCGTTTATCAACGGATACTGCTGGAGGTTTTCTAATGATTAATACGGAAATGGTTGCGATAAGATCTATGGTGATGCAAAATCGACTTGCTCTTGACATTCTATTGGCAAAAGAGGGAGGAGTCTAAATTATTGAGGACAAAACATTGTTGCACTTATATTCCTGATAAGAGTGCAGAAATTGGAACGTATATTCAGAATATAACTAAACTTGAGAAGGAACTTAAACCACTGGAAGTTGATAGTGTATGGAAAAGATTGACAAATAGTATCTCGTCAATTGGAACCTGGGTTGCTAATGTAGGAAAAGGACTTATAGGTCAAATATTAGTACCCCTAGCAGGGATAGCAATAATAATTTTGGCAATAACAATATGGTGCAAATGCTGTAGAAAGAATGGGACGTATAAAGTGACAGAAAAAGGAAAGAAGAGAAAGAGGAATGAAATCGAATTTCAAGAATGTAGAAGTGATTTATACAAGAAATTAAAAGGAGACTGTAAGAATAGAAAAAGTAAAGATGAGAATGAAACGATTTGCTAGAAGTTGGCATCTGATTGAGGGTAGTTTTTTTTGATGGCTCAGAAACGCCATCAGAGAGGGGATTGATGGAGCAAGGTTTCAAAATTGAAACTTGCTTGTATGCAATCCTCCTCATAGTATTAATTTATTAAACTTGTACTGTCAATACTAACATTTGCATTCACAAACACGAAAGGGACAGACGCTTGCCTATGTGTTTTACTAATGAATAACGCTTGTCTGTAATACAAAATGGCCGCTAAAAGCGCGGGACTCCATTGCGCATGTCGCAACCTGATCACATGGTGTGACGTCTTTCTTTGCTTGGTGGGAAACTTCTGCTTCTGCGCAGTGTGCATTAAAATGGCCGCTTAATGTTTTCACATGCTTAAGCTTGCTCTCATGTCATTATTAAATTGTCGTTTTCTTAACGCTACTAATGCAGGATAGTATTAAAATCAAATGGGAATAAAGTAGGGAAAGTGGGCATACAGTGAAACATTTTATTTGCGATTTTAATATTTTCTTCTTGCACTTTTAGTAATTCGTAAACTTGGGCCTGGGTTGGTGATTTGAAACTCGAGAGACAGATGGTTCTGCGCATGTGTCCTGTGTGCCAGCCAAGTGAAGTCAACTTGGACGTCTCCCAAGGCCACGACCTATTGGCTGAAGATGATGTGCACTATGTTTCCGGAGGACAAAATTGATACTTTTCCCCTGTAAATTGTATAACATTTGTCGTGAGACGGGTGGGAAATAAAGTGAATGTATTAATTTGAAGGGGCGGGAAGCTAAATACAATAGGCTTCACAATTTAGGCCAAATTTGACATGGTACGAGAATCCACCCCCTGTCCCTGTCCAATCAGAAGTAGTGGCCCCATATTTTAGCAACATTAAGGGGAGGTACATGGGCGTAGAAGGGTATAATAGAATATAGCATTAGTAATTAAACAGAACAGATGATCCCGAAGTCTGAGGAAGGAGATGCTGAAGGAAGAATAGGCTGCCATGCTGAGCGGTTGCTGATTGAATCCCTATCCTGAAGAGGTCCTGAGGAGGGGGCGGCGGAGTCCACTAGAACGGGAGAATCGAGGAGAAGTCGAGTACCAGAGAGGGGAACGGCGCAGGCGGCGTTATAGAGAGGTCACCAGTCCTGTCCTGATCCTGAAGGAGGTCTTTGCTCTTCATCCTTCCAGGGTCCTATTCTTTCCAACTCCTTGGCTAAGGGGCTTGGTTCTCGTATTTAGGTAACTATACTGCAACCTTTAGTTGCGCTGCTGTCTCTATCCTCTCATATGTCCTTAAAAACTGTCATTTATTAGAGAATTTGTTCCTATGCTTTCTCTTGGGTATTTTGATCAAGTACCGTGTTTTCTGTATTTTACTCTGCTAAACTTTAGATAAACATTTTAAAACTTCCTGATTCAGTGGTTATTTCAGAATTATGTATTATATTGAATGTTACTCATTTTAAACTTCCCAATTAGCAAAGGATCCATTGGTAAGTTATTACTCTTCAATCAGAAGGTAATTGGTAGCAGGGATTTTTGATAAAAGAGTACAACTGACACTCCAGCGTAAGTATTAGTGTAGTATGAATGTATGGGCCCAAGTGAGTATATGTAGTATGAATGCTGTTTGCTAATATCGCGCTGGATCACTGGTAATGCTCACTAGAATATAAGAATGGCAGCGCGCTGCTCCACCAGATAGGCTTGGAGGCTGGGTAGTTGCTGCTAATTCACTGGTTGCCACATTGTATTGTAAAAGGAGAAGATTTCCGGAGCGGCGGCGCAGCATTCATTCTGACGTCAGGAGGCAGTGTCCAATAGGCACGTGCTGCAGGACGTCACTTTTGTGGGAAGCCTGCTTGGCTAAGAGTGCGGCAAATCATGGCAGCGCCGCGCGCGTGCGGTAAATTAATAATGACCCTGCGACCGGACCTACGGGCTCAACCCAACGGGGGCCCTTGCGGTCGCTGGAGCCCACACTGTGCAGCAGCGCTGTTCCTGCTGCTGAGGCGCCTAAGTGAGGAAGTCTAAGCCCGGGCGGCCGACGCACGTTTGCCGAGGGAGTGACAGGCCAGGACCTTAAGGATGAAGGCGTCTGGCCTGTAAACCCAAATTGCCATGGCTCACAAGTAAGTCAGTGTCAGCCAGAGTTTTGAAATGTTAATCTGCAAAAAATGTACTTTTTTAAGTGCGTAGGCTAGCGCGAGATAATCAGCGCCTGCCAGTCGGTGTAATTCACTGGAAACGGCCACAAAACCTCCGTAGTTTGCCAGCCAGCCCCCTTTTTCTCATTCCCCCCACCCCATGCTGTCAGGGGTTACAAGAATCCAAGGTTTCCCACCACACCCACACTCTTTACTTCCCTCTCCACGCCATGGATGTTCTGCAGTGAGCTCTGGGTTCTGCTAAATCAGAATGATGACAAATTCCTATAACTCTGCTCTCCCCTTCTTAGACTCTGGTCTTTCTTTTATGTCTGGTGCTTAGTTTCTCGTTGGGTGTAATTTCTTATACTTATGTTTCCCCTTATTCATTGCATGATTTTGCTCACAAGAAAATGTCACTCATAGTCATTCAAATGTCACTCATAATTACACTGAAAATATGAAAATGTCACACATCGCAATTTGAAACCTTGGCAGCTATGTGAGCCCCCGTAACTCAGGTCTTGCTATTAATTTGTAGGCTAGCTCGCCCTTTACATTGTATAGGCAAGTTAGGGCATCGGTTGTCATTGCCAGTGCTTGATGACTTGATACGGTTTTCTAGTCCTTCCTCTATTTCCTGAATCACACAGTAGCGCCTCCTCTGCATTGGACAGAAGCAGAAGTTGAGGTGCAGGCTGCAGGAACCGACTGGGGAGCAGAGAAAGTTCTTCTTCGTCGACATGCTGTGTTAAGATTCGGGGAGACTGGGAAAGAAGAGAGATTTCCTCCGTTTCGTCGGTATTTTGGCTTTGGGGCAGGGAGAAGAGGCAGCGTGTGCGATGGGTTTGTTTTCTGCCTCCTCTTCTCGCACTTTCGTGTTGTCGGCAAACGCCGTCCTTTGTTTTAAAGGCAGGAACGCGCCATATTCGGCGCTAAAATGTAGTTTGGGAGAGGTGGTGCTTCGATATATCACAGCACTCTGCTTGACTACACCGATGACAAATGTTTACTTCGCCTTACGCAACATTTCAAGGCAAAAATGGGCCAGATTTGGCGCAGTGGCGCTGCAAAGAAGTTTCACTTCATGTGCGTGATTAATGATGCAAAACGTGAGCCCAACACGCCCGGGTAGGGTTCACGCCTGTCATGGCAAGTCTGCAAAAAGTTACCCATATTGAAACAAAGAACTAGAGAGAACCCAGGGATATTGATATGCACTTTTTTTTGGGACAGCAAAAGCCACACCCTGCTGCTCGAGGCAACAACAGCGTCAGTGCTCATAAAAATGTCCGGTCACGTGACTCGCAATTGCCGCTCTCCATTTACGACTTTTCTGTGCGTAAATAACAATTTCTTTCAGAATGCTTTGACGCGAACTGGTATTAGGACAAGTCTAAAGTCCCCGAAGAGATTTTTAGAGGATTGAGATGAATCCACAAAACTCGCTCACCCAGGTCAAACAGGATTACTTTAGAAGCCATCCCAGAGTCATCGGATGATCATCCAACTACTCTAGAAGTCATTTTCATGTAATCAGACGTCATCAAGCTCTTAAAGTCATCAGCAGAGTTTAGAAACTTGAGCCCGATGATTTGAAGATGACTTGAAAATGAGTATCTGATGACTTTCCAAGATGTGATTAACCCTGATGATTTCAGGATGACTTGAAAATGATTATCTGCTGACTTCACAAGGTGTGACTGTTCCTGATGATTTGAGGATGACTTGAAACTGATTCCCTGATTACTTCACAAGATGCATTGCTACTGGTGGTTTTAGGATTGTTTGAAAATTACAGTCGAATTACTTGACTAGCACCACAGTCTTCTAATTAAAAAGACTGGTTCATGATAATTTTAGGATGATTGCTTCAGTTAAACGTTCAACATTTTAATTAATTTATTTATTTTTAGAGACATTCAACCCTTTGGAAGATTTCAGAATCTCCTTTTTACTGCATAATGAACACCATTTACACAATACAGCATTTTCAACTCTGCAATTAAACCTACAGTGCACGCATTAGCGGAGACTTCAATGCTAGAAGGCCTGGGTGCTATGCCAATAGCTCTAAAACAAACAAATGCGAGACCGATTGCATTTTCAATGCTTGCTGGAAGGTGCATTATAGACAGTATCGAACTACTTGCTTTGTGCGCTTTTTGATCCTAATATTTAAAGCACCCAGGCTTGGTTTTTTTGACATTTTAACATAATTGTCCCCTTTCACACTGATTTTGATGTGGATGTAGGCTGTTCAGTTTGAGAGGTCAGGCGGGAGTTCCTGGCTGCACATAGCTGCCAAGGTTTCAGATTGCTAAGTGTGACATTTTCATAATTTTATTGTTAATATGAGTGACAATTCAAAGACTATGAGTGACACTCTCGCGAGCAAAATTAAGCAATGAAGAAGAGGGCAACATATAACTATCAGAAATTACACCTATTTGAGCATCAAGAAACTCTAAGGAGATCTTAAAACTGCAGAGCATCACAGTGACAGTGACGACTCCAGGGCATCTCTGTCCCACTTGGGACCCAGCCCAAACAGGGTGTGATGCCCCAACAACATTCTCTTCTCAGTCGCCTAGTAGTGTCACTGGGCGGGCAGGCAGGCAGGCAGAAAAACAATTAAATTGATTCATGCCTTAGCCAGCCTTTGCCCACTGGACCCCTAGATCCTCTTAGTCATACACCAACTTCAAAACCTTACTTGAGAACTCACAAAATGTGTCCAGGCCACACAGAAATGAAAGCAAATAAAATGCAGAGAGAGATGCTGCAGTGAGGAAACGGCTGACAGACCCCTTCATTTCTTTGGACATTCACTGACTTAGGATACAGAACCACCAGCACCCCCTTATCTACTCCCGCCCTACCCCATCTACTCCTTACTATCCTTGCAAAGCTTTCTCCCCGCTTGCCATTCTAGATCAGGTCTAATGCTGCAACGTCCTTTTAAAAAGTTTCATGTTTCCCAAAACCAGTGTGCTGACAACTCATAATGCTGAACAGTTGTTTCTGCCCCGCCTCCTCAACCCTCTCAATTAACATGCATACACCCAAGGCACGAGTTGGGGGTACACGCGGGTACACGGCATTCACCCACTATTTTCACAGGGTGGACGCCTTCCACCCTGCCACCCACTATTTTCACAGGGTGGACGTCTTCCACCCTGCCAAGAAGTTGGGCCCCACAGAAATATGTTTTACTTGTCCCAGTGTAAATTTCAGACACCAGAACACGTTCAGCAGCTACTGCACGTTGTCTGCTTTCCATTACCATCAGCAACGTGCACGCAGCGAGGGGGCTTTTTTTTCACCTCCAGCTGTGCTAAAGATAAAGGCAGAAGTTAAGGGGCCATCAGGCATCCTTTTGAACGAGTATCGTAATGGAGGCGGCCTGGAACCTTACACTTAAATGCAAATGCAATGGAGAGGAAACAAAAGCACACAGCTTCTTATCTCTTCACAGGTACTTCAGAGATCCATGCTTTTTACTTTGTTTAGTCCCTGTATATAAGTGTATACGCTGTAAGAATGTGAGATGGGTTAGTCTGTCCCAGTATTTACACAAATAACAATTTAAATAGCACTATTTTATTTCTTTTATAGCACTACTCATCCCAATGCAGAGTGTTAGAGCACTTAACATAACATACACATTATCCATTCAAAAGAAATCATGTAAGTGTGCAAATCAATGTAATATACATATCAGAGCACTATTGCATAATTAAGTGATGCATTTATGCTCACAACATTGTATAAGATGCACACCATGTGTGTTGCGACATCATGAATAACAAACCCAAAGAAGTTAGCAACAAAATAGAGGTTCAACAATCCCACCTCCCCCCCACCCCCCTTCCAAGAACAGAGGGTGAGGTTAAATAAAATGTATTAGTTGAAGCCCAGATTTTGCGTCAGGATTGCGCCGCTTTTATGGCACAACCCCAACTCCAAATCTCAGTAAATGTACTCATGATTAACCTGATAAATATATGTGTGAGATCTTAGTATCTGATGTCACTTCTTGTGATGTCACTTCCAGTGAGGTCACTTACTGTGATGCCACATGGAATGTCACTCGTCGTGACGTCATGTGCTGTGATGGCACTCGTCATGATGTCATTTGCTTACTGCCTAACTTGGTCAGTCCCCCCACTTCTTTTTATAGGACTTGTGCCCTGCATACACCATTGCTAGTGCAGAGCGCTCACGTTTCCCAGGTCCACATATGAGGCGCTTATCTAGTCCCGGTCTTAGCTCTTCATTTTGGACTCGAAGGCCCGAGTTTTATAGAGGCAAAAACAGGGCTACAGATCTTGTGATGAAAACTTTTGGTCTCTGTGAGTTTCTTGCGAAACTTGAGGGCTCTGGAACTGGCTCTTCTGTCTCTTTTATCAGAGAAGTCTTTAGTGGAGAGGCCAATAACTGTAAGGGAAGGAAGTCTCAGCGCTTCTTTAAGCAGTCTAGTCAAGTGTCATTCATGTCACTGCATTTGGTCCGTTTTTAGCACTATATAATGATTAGACGGCTCACTGTTTCTTTCCGGCCATCACATATGTTTCCATATCCAAAGTTAAATCTGTATCATTTTTGTACAAAATGCAAACTTAAATGCTTCTTTCATTAAAATAAGCACGATAACGCTGTTGGTTCCTTTTACACTAAGTATTGCTGTGAAATACAGATATAAATCACGATGTCTTACTAGCTGCATACAGACGGACACATTTATTGTTGAAACTGAGACATTAAGTGATTTGCTTAGAATGACTGGATGTTGAGCTGACCCGAGACTCGAACTCGGTTCCCAAGCTTCGAAGCAGCCGCTGTAGCTGTTATGCCACATCCTCTCTCTTTTGTTTAAATATAAAGGAGGAGTTGTCCGTATGTTGAGTTCAAAAACCTTTATTTCGGTCACTAGGACCATAAAAGTATACAAAGATAAGTAGAACTGCACTCTGGATTTAAAACATTCCAACATAAAAGTAGAACCACTTCCATCAGAGGAATTGTGGATACACGACACGACATAAAATTTCCAATAATAGAATACATCCATACATTTGCAGGTACATGGAGAAAACCACACAGGGCTGGGATTCCCAATAGTTGGTCAGTTCATTAGTATAACTAAACAGGCCCTAAGCAAAGGACAACACAGTAATGTTGCAATAAATAGATAAAAGACAAATGCCAATTAAAAAGACAAAAAAAGAAAGAAAAAATCTACATTGATCATAAAAATTTAAAAGCAAATTCCCATTACAGTGGTCTAAGCATTGGGCGCTTGTATTAGTACTACAATCAGGCTAGTATCTTTTAATTATTTTTCCTTGTGAAGGAAAACCCTTCTCCTTCGCCACATTGCATTTAGAAACCGAGAAACAGCAAAAACTATAGGCTTGGAAGTATCGTATTTCAAGACTCTAAATGCCGCCATACATTGCACAAACCCCAGATTCCTGCACAACTGTACAAGCCAGCTTTTCCTTGCTACTTTGTACCCAGGGCAAAAGAATAAAACATGCAGTTCAGTCTCCTCGTGGTTGTTACAGGCAGGGCACCCACGAGGGGGCAAATGAGCCCATCTGGAAGTAAAAGCCCGGAGGGGTAAAATACTATATCGGAACTGCACATATAATTTCCTTGCTATGGGAGGTAAAATGTCATCCAAAAAAGGTTCAAATTTGTAGTCCTCCTTGACTGTGAGGAACAGTGTAGTTAGAGGACCTAATTTCGGATTTACCTGGATGGCCTCGAGCTTTTTTATTCGATACATTTTCACAAGTTCAGCTCGTGAAACCATGAAACTGGTTTCTTCAGGATTAGTCCAAAGTGTTGGTTTACCTATCATTACACTTAGATGCCTCACATGCACAAACCAAGGGACTTTTTTTAGGACCCCTAGATGGGCTAGAAGATCCTTCGTTTCTGCTTGGTATTCAACCAATTCTGGGGTCACCCAAAGCCTTCGCCAAAAAGTTAGGGGTCGTAGGGCAGCCTCATCTTCGATCGGAGCAATACCTATGTCTAGCCGCAAGGGGGTTAGCGGTGTACTAGGCGGGAGGCCCAAGATTTGCCTGAGGAAACTGTTCTCAACTTTAGTTAAAAGGACAGAAGAGCAATGTCCCCAGAGTTCAGCCCCATACAATGTAGCTCCCTCGCTTGCGCCCTATAGATCTCAATGGCAGGGGCAATGGGCTTCATCGTTGATTCCCTTACCAGTTTAGCTATTCCCCCGGCGGTCTGGGCGAGTTTTAGCTTGGCTTTAGCTATTTGGGGAGCCCATTCCATATTTTCAGTGAGGGTGACACCCAGATAATCAAATACGGAAACCCTTTCAAGTGGAATGCCATTTACTTTGGGATTTGAATGTATTTTCTTAGGCGGATTAAGCACCATAAATTTAGTTTTTGAGGTGTTTATCACCAAGCCCCTATTATTACAAAAAGCGACAAACCTATCCAATATCCTCTGAACCCCCCTGGGCGTCTTAGATAATAAAAGAGTGTCGTCAGCAAACATCAATGCCGGTATCTTTGAGTTTGCTAGCTTGGGGGCATCATTATCCTCAACCTCAGAGAGTTGTGCAATTAATGCGTTGACAAAGAGGCAGAAGAGGGTTGGTGCAAGCACACAACCCTGTCTCACTCCTCTGTCAACTGGGAGTCTGTTAGTTAATTCTCCACCCCTGCCACATCTTACTTTGGCGTAGGTGGCCTCATGCAGCTTAATAAGCATGCTGAGCAGATGGGGGGGAATCCCCAGTTCTCTGAGCACCCCCCAAAGTTTAATTCTGGGGACCAGATCAAAAGCCGTTTTCAGGTCCACAAAAATCAAAAAGAGGCTGCCACCCTCAATTGATACCGTCTTCCAAACTATAAGTTGGAGTCTATAGATTTGGTCCACCGTAGAGGTGTTTTTCCTGAATCCGGCTTGGTAGGGGCTTATGATGTCATTCTCGTGCAGCCAGGTCTGTATTTGGTCTAATAGAACCCTTGCAAATAGCTTTTGTGTGACATCGATCAAACTGATCGGTCTATAGTTTGCAGGGTTTAGAGGAGAGCCCTTTTTAAAAACTGGGACAATTTCTGCCCCTGCCCAGGTTTCAGGGATTGGCATGCCATTCATAATGGCGCTAAATAACACCCAAAGATAGGGACCCCAGATATGTGGTTCGTCCCTGAACAAATCCCCTGGCAGCCTGTCCAATCCAGGTGCTTTGCCTGCTGGTAATTCTCAATTGCCGAGACAACCTCACGAGGAGTTATCCCGGGAGCCCCCGCGTTGGCGCGGGTAAAGGCAGTAGCAAATGTATCCTGTGTCTGCCCGCTAGCTAAACCCACGTCACCTGGGGGAGTGCTATGGTTACAAGGCTGGGGGTCTAAATCAACTTCTACTGCATACAATGCCCGAAAGTGTTCTGCCCATATTTCTGCTGGAATATTAGGTTCAACCGCTGGGTTGCCCTCCCTAGTTCCTGTTCTAACTATGGCCCAGAATTCTCTCATGTCCCGGTTCAGTAGGGCGGTCTTGATATCCACCCATTTATTCTCTTCCCAGGACTGCTTCGCATGGGCGACAGTTTCTTTATAGTTAACTCTCCTAGTTTTAGTTAGTGGCTTATTTTTATCTTTAATAGCCACTAACAACGCCCGTTTGACCTTACGACAGTTATCATTAAACTACTTGTGGGTTACCATTTTTGTTTTACTAGGGCGTACTATCGGATGAAAGAAATCGGCTAAGTTTGTTGCCAGTTTCTTATGGAGTACCGCAACCTGATCAAAATATACTGGGTTATCCCAGTCAGCGGGTAAACAACTGAGTTCCTGGAAAGCTGGAATTACTATTTCATATAGAGCTCCCATCTTCTCTGGTGTTTGTTTTATTACTACCCACCTAACTCTTCTCCTATTAGTAGTGAGAGATAAGCTATTCTCCAAAGGGGGATTGTTTGGGGGGAGGAAACCAGAATCTGGAACCTTGAAAGTTAATGTCAAGGCATTATGGTCGCTCGACATGAGGGAGGACAGCAAAATCCAGAACTCTGTAATCAATTAAAGATGCTTGGCCGATTCTATTAAACGTTGGTTTGCCCGGTCTATCAGAGGCTGTACGCCCATTACAGGCTCTCAGGGAATGGTTAAGAAAAATAGCATTTATTTGGAGTACCAGGGGGGACCAGGTCTTTGCCGGCTGAACTTGTGGATCTGGAATAGCCCACTGGCGATCCTCCTCATTGATAATCATGTCATGAGCACCAAAGAGGGGTTCAAAGTGACAATTTAAATCACCTCCCACTATCAGCCTTGTATTTAACGGTACCAGGGGAATAAAGGAATTTAAGTCGTCCAGCGTTTTTGATTCCTGGGACAGGCTTGCGGGGCGAGAGTAGACATTAATGAAGGCAAGCCGCAATTTAGAAGGAAAGCCCAGCATTACACATTGGACATCTCTAGAATGGGTATTCAGGGGGTAGGTGTACAGCCCACATGAGAGGCAACCCAAATGGATAATCCACCAGAAGGTCTACCCCTCTGGCTAGCGATAGCTGGAATATTAAATATTACAAAACCCACCCTACCAAAATCATCTTTTGCCCAAGTCTCCTGGAACAGGCAAACATCAAACTGGTCTACAAAAGATCCCCACTCTGGGCAAGAGAGTTTATTCTTGATGCCAGCTACGTTCCAGGATAAAATCTTAAGCACACTACCTAAACATGGATCTCCTTCCGCAAAGACAGTAGGAACATGAGATGTGCTTAGGTGGTTATTCCCTTGGACAATATCAGACAAACGACTGGAGCGATTAGTAAAAGTGGGTCCAGGGGTATAAAGTGATCCAAGCTATTCCCCAGCCGGCAAGAGGGATTCCGCAGTTGCCCCCAAATTCAAACCTGGCCCCACTAAGAGTGACTGCTTGGGGCTCACCTGGACTAACTGTACACACCCTTCCCGGGGTTCCAGAATATTCTCTGTAGAACACACACCATTCAAGCTTAATGGTCAGTCTACTTCTTCCAAGGGCCCATATCGGTTGTTTACAGGCAGGTTGAACATCAGAGATCTACTATAAGCATGTCTATAGCCATGAGTCCGTTCTTCCTCTATTTGTCTAAGATGCCCCAAGGGAAATTTTACCCTACCAGGATTACGACAATGGGAATAAAAATAATCCAGCGGGAAAGCTCCCACATCTGTTCGGGGCTCACCAGAAGTCAGTTTATGGTTTATTATCAAACGTACCATCTGGGGGTTTTTGAAATTAATAACCACACTATCACCTGGAATGGATTTATTAGTAGATCCCACCCAATCTCCCCTCCGTACCATAAGAATTTCCCCAGCCCTCTCATAGGGGAAGTGTCTATGTGTAACTAACCAAAATAGCGTCTTGTTCCTGAGTTCTAGCTGTGTCTCCCTCTGAGTATCTTTAAGAGGCGGAACTCCCGTTAGGATAACTACATAAGGCGATGATTCAGGGGGGAGGTTAATGATTGGGAGAGCCACATCTGTCTTACTTCTCAGGTCCTCTATGGTTTCACTTCGCCCTACTGGAGCGCTAGTTGGTCGGTGAGTAATCGGCATACTATTCATTGCGCGGTCATTCTGATCCACAGTAGGCGCTGTTCTTAGTGTTATGTTAGTGTTGTGCTCTTGCTCGTGCTGGGCGGGAGGATTTTGTGGGGTGAGATTATAAGCTTGTCTAGTGGGTTGCCGGGTGTTGAAAGGTTGAGCACTAACGATCCCCTCTGTGCCTACATGTGCCCTCGAGTTAGGATCAGGGTCAGGATTCGTAGGTCCCTTCCTCACTGGAAGTATCGTTACATTAGAGCTAGGTTGTATTTGCCTCGTGGTGATCATAGATGACAAGGATTTTAATTGATCGACTAAAGGGGCAACCTCTTGCTTAATTAAAACACTGAGTCGGGACAATAAATCAGCTAATAGCGCTTGGGCCCAGTCTGGATACTTGGGGTCTACACTAGAGGCTAGGGCAGGTTCTGTAGGTAGGTCCCGATTCACAAAATCTTCTGCCCTTGGGTCATTCCCTCTTCTTGCCTTCTTGCTCGTAGTTGCCCTCCCAACTAGCTGCTTACGTTTCCCGATTTTGCGTGGGCCTGCAACCTCATCAACCAATTTTGTTGTGGTCATTGTGACATTTTCTTGGGTTTGGGGGAGTGGGAGAACTTCTCCAGTTATTAACACAGATGGCGAGAGAGTATTGGGACTGGGCAGGTCCACTAGGGGCAGGAAAAGGTCCGGGGTGATTGACAACCGCCTTTCGGTGCACTCAATTTCTGACGTAACAGCACCTATTGCCCTTTGCAGCATTTTGTCAATTGATGTCGGAGGGGGCGGGGTAGAAGAATTAATTTGTGCCCGGGTTTTTTTGGCAATACAGGTGCGCTTACCCATTTCTAACTATAAAAAAAAAACAACTTGTTAGATAAAAACCACCAAGAAAAACTACAGTGATAGCAGGCGCACAAGATTTACAGTACGAGGCTCAAAAATGAGGGAACAAAGTACTTTACTCTTTTCATAAAAGGGAGTGTCCCAGTAAAGCAATGACACACAGACCTAATAGCCAGCATTTACAGATGATTGCAGTCCAAGATACACCAAGGATAATCAGTCTACTTGCCGTCGGAAATAGATAAGATTAGGGTTCCATAGGATCCACGGCAGCGCTGGTCATCAAGCAGAACTAAATTCAAGGGGGGTGGCCCTGCCCTGCCACTTCCTGCCCGTGACGGGCCCGCCCTTGGCCCGGGCTTCGCCCGCGTGCGTCCCACGCCACGGGAAATGTGGAAGCGCTTAACAGCGCGTGATGACTCCTCCCTCGCACCTGTGCGAACTGCCGAGAAGCGCTGGTCACCCTGGGACTCTGAGTCCCACCAGGGTCAGCGCGGGTCGATTACGGAGGAACCAGGAGGCAGTGGCGGCGTTGGTGGCACTGGCAGCGCCCTGGGACGATTTCCCACCAGGGTATTAAAATGCGTTAGCAGAGTCCCCCCAAAAACAACAGAGAGCAGCTTCAAAGGTCCCGTATGTAATTAAATGAAATTAAAGTAAGAAAGTCCAGTGGTAACACGGTTAAATGAATAAAAATGCAGCACACGCGCCATGCAACCAGGTAGGAAAGAAATACCTGTAAAAAATTGACAGCTGCCTCTATACTTGACAGCTGCCTCTATACAAACATACGAAACATAAATTAATCTAAATGCAAGTTGTTACAAAACATTAAAAAAAAAAAAAAGCTGACACATGGTGACAAAAGCAATAAAGATATCTCATCCGATTACACTTTTGAAACACAATCCGTTTGGAGTTGGTAGGGTGAAAAGGGCGAAATTAAGTGATTTGCACAGAATCACAAGATGTTGAGCCTCCCGTGGAGACTCAGACACTGTCCCCAGCTTCAAAGTCGGCCATGCTGTCTCTGTTCAGGCACATACTCTTTCATTCCTGGCAGTATCAATTTCCCCAACCCCTCCTGCCTCGGAACAGCACTACAGGCTGCCTTTGGGCTCGTTTTGGTAGGGTCTGGGCTACCATGCCGCAGCCGTCCCTGGTTGGAACGGAAGCTGAGTTGTACCTTGGCCGAGGCAGGAGATTAACCTGCTGCTGCACCGGAGTGTGTGCACATGGAACAGGCTGAAAGGGAAAGAAGAAAAGTGCTCAGTTTCTTTCGTATTTTTTTCGTTTTGCTGAGGGTGCAAGTGAGATGTGGAAGTGAGGTGGGTGTGATTTCCCGCCTCTCCTCCACTTTGGACTACTCTGCCGCGCTTTTGTTTGAAAGGCGGGAGCCCGCCTCTCTTAAAATGCGGCGCTTAATTCTCTTAAAATGCGGCACTTTAATGTAGTGCTTTATGTGAGAGAGCTGGAGGTAGGATTCCACCTCTCAGGGAACTTTACTGAGTGTGGGCACTTTTCGGATAGATGGGGATAGGATCCCATCATTTATGGGCTTTTGGGACGCTGCAGGGCATTTAGTGTAGGACTTCCGAATGAGGCAGCGTGTGTCTGAGCTCGCCTCGCAACATCAGCGCTTCAGGCTCAGATCAATTACATGCTCTATTAACAATAAGCATGTGTGGTAGCGATTGAAGGTGGGATTTTTTTTCGCCATAACTAGTCAATGGTATGCCCTCACCGTCACACCTGCAGACTTTGAAACTGGGGGCCCGGGTTTGAGTCCTAGCGTCGGATTCCAATCCTGTGATTCTGGGCAAATCACTTAAATAGCTGGATATCGGTACTTATTGCTAATTTGTTTTCATTTGACTACATTTATTTATTTCCTGCCTGCCCGTGCGTGCAGGGTCACCGAGTAGGTCACTGAGCTTTCATAACATGAAGCAGATGGCTTCAGAGGATTCTTTTCAAAGGGGTCCTCCAGTCTTTTAGCAGACAATGGCTCCCAACATAAAAACTTTGCAAAGCATGTCAAGAGCATTAATCTACCTGTAACATCCTCATTCCACAGCCATTCGTCTGCATTGTATTGTTTTTTATGCAAACGTCACCAGGAAGAGAAAAATAGGCAGAGAGAATTATAATAATACATGTAATTCTCTCTGCCTATTTTACCTTTTCTGGTGACGTTTTCATATGTTTTCCCTGAGCCAATTAACTAATAAAGTAAAACATATTCATGGCAGAAAACCCTGTCACGTTGAATGAATCACTATCGTGTGTCTGGGCAGCAGAGCTATGCATTAGGTGAAGCCCAGCAATGATACAGGCCTGTCCTCCCTTAACTTTATATATTTTCTTTTTAGACCTCTATATTATAAAGCAGAGGCATACAGCCTTTTTCCGTCTCCTACACTATGTTCTTTTGTTCCTTCCAATTTCACCATTCTCCTTTTCTATTATCCAGTCTTTCTCAACTCTCCCCTCACAAACTACTTTTCACCTTTCTGTATTTCTTGCCCACTTTCTTTTCTCTCCTTTTTCACCCTTCCTTCTCCAGGTCTGCTTTTTCCCTTCCATTCCCTTTCCACTTTTAATTATCATCCTCCTTTCTCGCACTCCAATTTCTGCTATTACCGGTTCTCTTCACTCGTCTCATTCCTTCTGTACCCTATCTGTCTTTACCACTCCGATATCTCCTCCTTTCTACCTCTTCCTTTTATCTGTGTTTAGGTCGAGCCTGTGCAGCACATGCGCTGCTGCGAGGCATGCAGTATTCGAGTATGACTTTGAAGTCCCGCCCACTCTCGGCCCATATTTTTAATTGCTTTGTCATTGTCTTTCGTAAACACTGGCTTCCGAGTCGTTATTGGGCTTGTTAGTCCCTCCTTGTTACCGCCTTGTCTGCATTTGTTACCTCCCATAACGACTGGACCTTTTACTTGTCTCATTATATGGTCTGCTTTATCTTGGCTTTGAGCACTATTTTGTTTAATGTCTTGCCCCTGTACCACCCACTACATCACAGCACGCCACCCGCTTTTATTTTATTCACTGATGGCAGTCCGCTTTAACTATAGCGGCCACATCTCATTATTTATTTATTTTAGCAGCGCAGTCCGCTTTAAGTATAGGGGCCGTGCTTACTTTTTTTTTTTGTACGCTTTTATATTTACAAACACTCGCCGCACGCTGCCTTTATATTTACAAAAAGCGCTCGCCGTAAGCGACACGCTTTACCTTTGGTGAGAAAACCTTAAAAAGCTTACCGCGGACATTCAATTTAATTTTTGTACAATACGCCACACACCACTTTATGTTTAACATAGCATCTGCGCAGCTTTCTTTTATGCTGCGCGGCTGAAATAACTCAACTTTTAAAACATTATTTGCTTTATATTTCTACAGCGTGTGCCTATTGTCTGTAGCACACCGTCCCCTTTAAGAAGCATGCTATCCTCCCGGCCCGCTTCTCCAATTGGCCAGTGCCTGTGCCTTTAAATCCTAACTTAGGTCTGGCTCAAAAGACCACCCACAGCACATATCGCTTCCTTGTGACTTCGCCAGGCAGGCGTGCTTTTCTTTTTGACTGCTTTGGATGGAAGGTAGTGGGTTCATTTAGGGTAACTTTCTAACTATGTTTGCATAAAAATGTTCAGTGAAACACAAAGACAGCAGGACTCAACATCATGTAATTGCGGTCGCCTGTTAGTATTTGCAGCGCTCCATGCGCACTTTCACTTTAACAATAACTGCAGCCCCACACAGCACTCGCGTCCCGAGAGTGCTGTGTGGGGCTGCAGCCATTGTTAAAGTAAAAGCCTGCATAGCGCGCTCAAATACAAACAAGTGGCCGCCATTGCCGGCTTAAATGACTGGGAGCACTAAAAAACATAACACCTGTTTCAGTAATTGCGGCTGCTTGTTTGTAATTTACAATGGCTGCCAGCCCACACAGCACTCGCTGGACGCCGGCTTCATCTTCCTTTGCCTAAGGGGTCAGCAGTTGTTGACCAAAGACCACATTTTAAATAACCTCCTTAAGGTTTTACTGAATGTATACATGAACTTTAGTGATTACCAGTCCATTGACATAGTTTTGTTGGCAAGTCAATCTCCTCCCCGTCTCGCTCATCTCCCCTCTCTTTGGTCCTCATGTCTCCCTCACCCCTCCCTTTCTACCTTTCTTGCTCTTCTCCTATGTTTCTCCATCACTGTTCTTTAATCTCTTAACCTCCCTGTCTCATCTTCCCTCCCTCCCAGATGTGTATCCCCTTCCCATATCTCTTACTGTTGCACCCACATGTTCTCCTCATCCTTCCTGTCTCACACACCCTGCATTTTGTTATGCCCCCTCTCCCCCTTATCCCACCTCTCATTTCCCATTACCACCCGGTGCACCTCTCTGTCTCCCTCTCCTATTCCTACATCACTCTCTTATGATGACACTACTGCTCAGCAACGGTCACAGTGAGGCCACAAAGTGACAGGCTGGGCAGAATCTCGTGTGCCTTGCACTGGCGCCATTCCTTGAAATTTACTTTAAAAAAAAAAAATGCTTGCCATACCTACCATCACTGCCTGACTCCCCCTCAACTGTGTGACATGCTGATAATGTTTCCAGTTGTATTCTGACGTCACCCTCATATTGATCTTGAAATATTGACATGTATTTAGCTGTTTCAGTACGTTTTGTGATCTTGACTGGGTTTGAATGTTCTAGAATATGAAACAAACAAATGGCAAAGCTAATGGGCCTTTTGGCTTGGTTATTGTTTGTTTTCTCACAGTTTTTGCAAAACTTTATTGATGTGGAACCTATCGGCCACACATCAATATTTTTAAAATAATTGTCTAAAAGCAAATACATTTTTGATCTCAAAAGGACACTTTGCCATAGTAGTCACTGACTCTTAAGGGCACTACTTTGTGTGTGGATTTACTTCTTGTGAAGGGGAAGAATGCCATCACTCGCAGTAAAGTTAGCCAATAGCTTGGCTCACTGTCCTGTTCCAAGCTGTACGCTGCGGTGGATGGATGAAAAATGAGAATGACACAATAATAGACCAATTGATGAGAGGGTTGGCTGAAAGCCCCTATAGCTAAGTGTGTGTATGTATGTGTGTGTGTGTGTGTGTATATATATATTTTTTTTTTTTTACTGACAAGACCAAAGGTTGCAGGGCTGTTATAGTTAGCCCAGGTTTCACTTGTATGAAACTTGTGAAATTCAGCAGTTATAGTTAGCTGAGCTCACTATAACTCATGCCCCTGCAATGCACTGCTTATGTCCTCACGTATTACATCACTGACATCTCTAATGACATCACTGATGACATCATCCAGTGACTGTTTTTATAGAGTTTGAGTGTTAAATATATATACCAAGGTGTTCTGGTGAGTCGCTGGGTGTATGAGTGCCTGTCTGGATGATTCAGTGGGTGTGATTGACTGTATAAGTGAGTGATTAGCTGTCTCAGAGAATATATGGGTGAGTGACTGGTTGTGTGAATGTCTGTATCAGTCTGTCAGTTGGTGTCTAAGTGGTTGTATGGGTGTGTACATGAGTGGCTGTATGGGTGATTGATTAGTTGTCTGAGTACCTGTCTGGGTGGGTGGGTGAGGGGGTGTGCGACTGCCTGTATTGATGAATGAGTGGGTGAGTCAGTAGCTGTATGGGTTAGTGAATGCATGTGTGAGGGGCTGTATGGGTGAGTGTGTGTATGGCTGTGTGGGTGAGTGAATGGATGTGCCAGTGGTATATGGGTGAGTACCTGGGTATGTAAAGGGCAGTATAGGTGAGCAGTGGGGTATGTAGGTGGCTGTATGGGGTGAGTGTGTGCTTGTGTCAGCGACTGTATGTGAGTGAGTCCCTGTTAGTATCTGTATGCATATGAAGTGGGGGGGTGTAATTGTATGGGTGAGTAAGTGGCTGTGTGATTGACTGTATGGGTGAGTGAGTAGGTGTCAGTAGCTCTACAGCTGACTAACCCAGTGTGTGAGTGATTGTATGGGTGTATGAGTGAATATATCAGTGGCTGTATTAGTGAGTGAGTGGGTGTATGCATGGCTGTATGGGTGAGTTCTATGGGGGTGTGAGTGGGTGCGTTAGTGATTTTGTGGATGATGTCATCAGTGATGTCACTGAGCATGTCATGAGTGATGTGATACGTGAGGTCATAAGAGGTGCATTGCGGGGGCGGAAGTTATAGTTAGCTCAGCTAACTATAACAGCTGAATTTCACTGGTTTTGTTCAAGTGAAACCTGAGCCTAACTAAAACGTCCCTGTAACCTTTGGTTTTTTCATTGAACTACTAAAGTTTTTTCAATCTCCATTTTCTAACTATAACACCCCTGTAACCTTTATTTTTTTCAGCGAATGTCTATAGTTTTTTAAGCAGTAATGGCGTTTGCAGTGTGGTGGAGAAAGGGGGATGGGCCTCCAACCAGCTCTCAGGAATCCCGCTGTGTAGGACTTACAGGAGGTACAAGGAGGGCTTCTTGGCCTCCAAAGGTCCCTCAGGAGTAAAGTGGACTTCATCCCCCAACCAGTAGTGTGCCAGGAGCCGCGTTTGCGGAGTGGTGGAGAAAGGGGGCATGGCCTCCGAAGACCTCTTAGCAATCTCGCTGTGTGGGACTTACTGGAGGTAAGGTTAGTAATTTTTTTATTTATAAAGTTTTATATAGCGCAGACTTGACCCTAATAGGGTATCGGAGCGCTTTACAATTGGTTAGGCAAGAAGAAAATATGACAACCAAGCACCAAATGCTGTCAATAGCCATTGCAAATCGGGAGGAGTTCCATGAGTTAATCACCCAGCCAATGTGCGAGTCCAGGTTGAGACATTGTGTCAGTTACATTTTATATGCTGAGTCAGAGCATTTTAGTGTAGATATTTGTTCATCAGAAACAGTTTGACTTCTTTTTTGAATGAGGTGATTGATGGATTCAGTCTGATATCAGGGGAAAGGGAGTTACAGATTCTGGGGGCCATTCCGGAGCAGTTTCGGTTGTAGGTTTTTCCCCCCAAAATTTTCTGTGTTTCTGTGTTTTTAACAGTAAGGTACTGACACTCCTAGAGGATCTGCAGCCACTGGACAGTTCCAGTTTGACAGCTATGTACTTCGGTGTGTTAAAGTGCAGTGCTTTATGTGTCAAGCAAGCAATTTTCAGCTGTATCCTTGCATCATAAGCAAGCCAGTTTAGTGTCTTCAGATCGGGAGTGATGTGGTTATTTTGTTTTGGATCCAGTGATGAGTCTTGTAGCAGAATTAAGGGTTGCATTTAGTGAAGCCAGTTTGGATCTAGGCAGACCAAATAAGGTAGTACTTCCATATTCTAACCTGGGGATTACTAGAGCTTGTACAGCTGTTTTGAGGTCGAAGAGGAGGAAGGGTTTTATTCTTCTTAGAATGCTAATTTGAAGGTTGGCTCCTTTGATGGCTGTGCTGAGGTGCTCTTGCATGTTGAGATTCTTGTTGAGTGCAATTCCCAGTGATCTCGTTCTATTTATAACTTGTGGAAGGCAATTGAAGGCTGTTAGATGTTTCATTCAATCTTTGATGTCGAGGGGTCCCTTTGTTGGGGTGATTAAGAGCAATTCCGTTTTGAGTGAGTTGAGTTTGAGGTGGTTTCTTGTCATCCAGTTTTGGGAGTTGGCTTGGAGCAACCTATCAGTTGCTCCAAGCCTCACCAATTGCACTCTTGTCCCCAGCACCCTGCACAGCTCAAGGGTCCATATCATTTTAAAACCTGTTAAACCTAGACTCTTCCTACACTGTATGCATGCCCCTAGGAGATTCAGTGGTGACACCCCAACCTCAGCCTATCCAGTTGTTCTTGCTCCTCATCACTCATAACCCATGTCACTCAGCCAGATCATTGTACCAGCCATGCCAATACCCACCCCTGGATACCTTGCATCTCGCGGTCACTGTACCCTTTATTTACATCCAGCTTTATCACTGTCACCTAGAAAACCATTGTGCCTGCACTGTTTAACCTCTGGCCCAGTACACTATAGCCCTACAGTAATACTCATCCATAGTACTAGAAGCATATCATCCAACCCCACCCCAGCAATCTTACACCAAGCATTCCCAGATATTCTGTATTCCTCATCTAGAAAACCCAACTAGTTTGTGGCCGCACCAACCATACTCAGCCCAAGCACTTGCGCAAGGTCATTATAAAACATCATGTCACCTTGACACACATTTGTTTCTTGGCTTTGCTTTTACAAATTGTTCACTTTGTTAGTACAATTTGTTCGCTAAAATGAATCCAAGACTGTAACTCTCAAAATACTTTGATGTGTTAAATGAAGCCTAGGACTCCACATGAGATGTTCCTGTAATATAGTTTCATCTCATAAACCTGATGCAACCTGCATGGCACTCCTTCCTCCAGCATCACATGCCTCTCAATCACTATACCTTGTCAATCTTCCCCGCACAGAGAACTTACTCCTTTGCATATATTACATGCTTCACTAACATTTACACTAATCTGCAGTCATTAACAAAACCACTCAATATCCCTCTCAGTTTTGCCAGACCCTACTCAAAGCCACTGTGCTTCTTGCTTACTATACCATCACCCACTCACAACACATCCTAGTAACACTACTAGTAACACTACTCACCACTAAACATTTTTCTTCTTATTCGCTGCTGCTGGTAAATCTATGTAGGGGCCACTGGAATTATGCAGCTGAAGAGGACCAAATCATGGGGCATAGTTGACTAAATTATGTGGTAAGAAAAGGCAAATTTTGTAGACGAATGCAGCACATTTTGTGACATATTTTTGCATTTATTATTTTGGCATTTTTATTGTTGTTGACACTGGCTTAGCGAAGGTTTCACTCCATTAGTATTACTTTAAAACTCAAATACAGCAATAGGCTACAGAAAGGTGACCCATCAACCTTCACAAAAGGACTTCCACTATGCAGCAACAGATTAGTAACTCTGCTCTATGCCACTCCACTGTACGCCAGTCTACGCAACTCCACTCTGTCACTCCAATACGTAACACTATCTGCCACTCCATTCTACAACACTCTATTCCACTCTTCGCAATTCCACACTGTAACACTCCACACCACTAGCTAGTGCACAACATGGCTAAAACACATTGGCAAAGCCAATAGCTCTTCCATAGGCAAATATCATTGAAATGTCATATCACACACTTTTGTGTCCAACTGCATTTCCTTTAAAAAAATTTACAAGTCAGTGCCATAAACGCCTTATACAAACATGTTTAGTGAATTGTTTTTATAAGTTCTAACATTAATGGAGTCTGGTGGACAATCAACACAGGAGGAATTAGAACAATTACTTTTTTTATCTGACAACTAATTGAATTTTGCACAATTGCTCATTTTGGGTAACCTGAAAACAAATGGTGGTGATCCTGTCTTGTCATGGACCAAGTGGGAATTCAGTCAGGTTCTCGACAATTCAACTGGCTCTCTACTTGCAGGAGGAGGGGTCTCCTGGTACAATCCTGTGTATGTCTGGGTCGGCTCCTTTGCTTTGTGCTTCTCCTACGATCTCTTGCTCCGGTCTTCTCACATACCACAATTATAAAATGCTTACTAAATGCATGACTAATGAGTTTGTAACAGGCATATTAGAATCATTGACTCCCAAGATATGTAACACATAACATTTAGTCCAAAAGCCATCATTAAAAGAATCCTTGTGCAAGCAACCAAATGAATAAAATTGCTATAAATTAATCAGAATTAATGCGACTAGTGTTCAATTAACATTCAATTTGAATTCTGCTAGTCTTACTTAACTCGTGACAGTCATTGCCATTAGTCTTCAGATATTGCTCACAAAGATACCACTAATCTTCAATTAGCGGTCACAATAAATGAGACTAGCCTTAATTTTGCTCTTGAAATAGCACAATAGTGTTCAATTAACATTCACTTTAAATTCTGCTAGTCTTACTTGAGTCTTCACAATCATTGCCGTTAGTATTCAGATATTGCTCACAAAGAATACCACTAGTCTTCAAACAGTGGTCACAATCAATGAGACTAGCCTTCATTTTGCTCTTGAAATAGCACAAGAGCTGCAAATAAACCCTAACAGAATACTACTAAGCTTCAAATACTATTCTTCTAGAATACTACTAGTCTTCTTTTAGCAATCAATTGAAGTGTTCATCATGTATTTGAAGGGTAGTTGAGTAGAACTAGTATTCCCTCATTTGCATATTTTGGCTTGTGGGCATACTAACTCTGGTCCAACAGACCCCCATGTCGCAGAAAACCAAGATGTGGGAGAGGATCATCAACAGGGTGAACGCCCAATCATCATGTCGGCGCACAAAGACGGACATCCAGAACAGGTGGTATGACGTGCGCAGGAGGGTACGGGACCTGCTGAAGATAGACTACAGCAACAGCCAACATACCGGCAGTGGCCCTCCTGCCAAGCCAATATACCTCAGGCCCTGGGAGGAGAAGGTGCGGGCCATCCTTCCGCCAGTGAGCGTATATGGACTAGAGAACATCCCAGAGCCTGGGTGAGTACACAACAAATGTACACAATAAACTGCCACAAAACACACACATCACTGTCAAGGGAGAGTCAAACCATGCACACATAGCAATTACACAGCAACTAGAACAGAATCATCCCAAAATGTGTATGTCAGTCAGATAAACACAACACATGCCATCAAAAAAGTCACATCCAACTGTGCCAACACATGTACAAACACAACCACAACTACAGCTAGGCAGTGGCACAAATAGAACTAACACACACATCCACACATGTAGCCACCACAACAACACCAACACACAGTGAAGACCACTCAAAGGAAGGAATTCTGTGTATGCTGGCCAAGTCAGTGTAGCCAATAGCATCATGGGAGTCGCAGTCACACATATTGCCCCCCCCACAACTGTCCCATCAACACCACCCTGAACCATGCTCACATCACAGGGAGTGGAGAAGGACTCACAAGATGGCTGACACTGGCTACTGCTGTGGGGAGCACAAGGCCCTGCTGCCAACTGTGCACCAACAAACAGCAGGACACCACTGACTGACATCCTGAGAGACAACTTACACTCCCTGCAATGCAAGCACGTTCCATGGTGGGCTATCTGGCTGGCTGGGTGGGAAGGGGGACTTGCAGCACTGACCATAGTCACCAGCACCTCCCCTCACACCCCCCCCAACACAAACTCCACAGTACCCACCTGGTAGAATGCAATGCCCTCCATCCTAACACAAGATCCCACAAAGCACCACCACCCTGGGTTATGTTGTGTGAAGCACAGGGACACTCTTGGGACTCTTAGCCAAACAACTGCCAGGACAACACTCCCAGCCATCCTGTCAGCACAGCCAGCCCACCCCACAGGGAAGCAGAGTCAGAAGGAAGGAAGCATGGGCATGCTGGGAAGGGGGTGGAGGCAATAGCATGATGGGAGTCGTAGTCACAGACATTGCTCAGCCCTCACAACTGGCCCATCAACACCACCCTGAACCATGCTCACATCACAGGGAGTGGAGAAGGACTCACAAGATGGCTGACACTGGCTACTGCTGTGGGGAGCACAAGGCCCTGCTGGCAACTGTGCACCAACAAACAGCAGGACACCACTGACTGACATCCTGAGAGACAACTTACACTCCCTGCAATGCAAGCACGTTCCATGGTGGGATATCTGGCTGGCTGGGTGGGAAGGGGGACTTGCAGCACTGACCATAGTCACCAGCACCTCCCCTCACACCCCCCCCCCAACACAAACTCCACAGTACCCACCTGGTAGAATGCAATGCCCTCCATCCTAACACAAGATCCCACAAAGCACCACCACCCTGGGTTATGTTGTGTGAAGCACAGGGACACTCTTGGGACTCTTAGCCAAACAACTGCCAGGACAACACTCCCAGCCATCCTGTCAGCACAGCCAGCCCACCCCACAGGGAAGCAGAGTCAAAAGGAAGGAAGCATGGGCATGCTGGGAAGGGGGTGGAGGCAATAGCATGATGGGAGTCGTAGTCACAGACATTGCTCAGCCTCACAACTGGCCCATCAACACCACCCTGAACCATGCTCACATCACAGGGAGTGGAGAAGGACTCACAAGATGGCTGACACTGGCTACTGCTGTGGGGAGCACAAGGCCCTGCTGCCAACTGTGCACCAACAAACAGCAGGACACCACTGACTGACATCCTGAGAGACAACTTACACTCCTGCAATGCAAGCACGTTCCATGGTGGGATATCTGGCTGGCTGGGTGGGAAGGGGGACTTGCAGCACTGACCATAGTCACCAGCACCTCCCCTCACACCCCCCCCCCCAACACAAACTCCACAGTACCCACCTGGTAGAATGCAATGCCCTCCATCCTAACACAAGATCCCACAAAGCACCACCACCCTGGGTTATGTTGTGTGAAGCACAGGGACACTCTTGGGACTCTTAGCCAAACAACTGCCAGGACAACACTCCCAGCCATCCTGTCAGCACAGCCAGCCCACCCCACAGGGAAGCAGAGTCAAAAGGAAGGAAGCATGGGCATGCTGGGAAGGGGGTGGAGGCAATAGCATGATGGGAGTCGTAGTCACAGACATTGCTCAGCCTCCACAACTGGCCCATCAACACCACCCTGAACCATGCTCACATCACAGGGAGTGGAGAAGGACTCACAAGATGGCTGACACTGGCTACTGCTGTGGGGAGCACAAGGCCCTGCTGCCAACTGTGCACCAACAAACAGCAGGACACCACTGACTGACATCCTGAGAGACAACTTACACTCCCTGCAATGCAAGCACGTTCCATGGTGGGATAACTGACTGGGTGGGTGGGTGGGTGGGAAGGAGGTCTGGCTGTCAACCAAACACAATCAATGCAGACCATGTTCACACCCCAGAGAATACATAGAAATGCCCAAATAATGCAGGACAATGTGCCACACCAATATCAACCCCTGACTGTGACGACTTAGGACAATACAATGTACAGGCCCGCACTCCCGAGGCACAGTCACAACTGTCAGGTGTGTCAACCACTGATGCCTGCAGAAACATGACATACATTGTTTGTGTCTCCCAAAAACAGGTGATGATAGGGACACAGCAGCAGACGCTGAGGAGTCCCAGTCCCAGGCTCAAGAGGATGCCGAGCTCACTGGCGTCGTACAGCCTCTGTCCTCCTCGGACGATGAACAACCTGGCACATCCGGTGCAAGTCAACATGCTGCACCAGCAGGACCACCAGCTGCAGCACCAGCAGGTCCACCAGCTGCACCCCCTGCACCCACCCCTCCAACGACTGTCACCACGAATACCATCCCTGCCGACATGGACAGAATAAGGAACAACACCAGCGCAGTGACCCTGGACCAACCTGGGGCCATGGACACCACCACCACCACCAACCCCCAAGGTGGACCAGGGTTATCTGTGCGTGCAACTGCACACACTGCACATGTCAGCAGGGGTGGTGGGAGGGGTGGGAGACAGAGGTCGCTGCTTGCAGACGTTGCTGGTGTGCATGAAGACCCACAACTGGTACGCATAGCTGATGCGTACCAGTCCAGCACCGGAGAGCTCAGCCAGGTAGTGGGGCTCCTCAGAGACATCAAACAGCAGCAGGCTGCCCATCATGCCCGCTTGGACTCCCACATGTCCCACGTGGAGTCACACATGTCACGTGTGGACTCCCACATGTCACGTGTGGACTCCCACATGACCCGTGGAGTCCAAGTGGGATGTACTACATGAGATGACGGCGGTGCACAGGGACATTTTACAATGCCTCCGCCAGATGAACAGCAACCAGTCCACACCTCCCTGTGTGCCAACAACATCTGGTACCGAACAAACTGCAACTGCTACAGGGAGGGAGGAGGACTCTGGCGGAGAGTCCCCTGCACCGCAGCAGCCTGCACTTGAGGGCCCCCCCCAAGAAGAGGGGTCGTCCGAGGAGGGGAAAGTGAGAGGCTGATGGCCAAGCGCAACTCCCAGGAAGCCTGAACCTGTTCTGGATTTTCGCCTTTGTGCACAGACTGTTCACCCTGTTGATGGCAAACACTACTCCCACACATTGCATGGGGAGTACAAGTTGGAACAATGTGTCAGACAACTGTGGCCCCGATACTGGGGATCCTGTCTACCTGGACTTTCTATTCATCTAGGAACTTGGGATTGCAAGATTCATGTACAGCACAATCCATCCTATGCACTATTATCACAATAAAACACACTAATACACCATACTTGCCTCTGTCGTGATTCCAACGTGGGTGCTGTTATGGGGATGATGAACTGCAAAATTACACAGTGTATGCGAACTGCAACAGCAAGGACAACACAGGCATGTGAGTACAGGCAACGTGACACATATGAGGGAGACACACCACCAGGGCTACACAACACATACACACCTAGGCCATCTGACTCATTGCCTACACTGATGTTGCCAGGGAAGACGGTGCAATGCACAGACACCACACCCATTCCCAGTTGTAGTCAAGTAGCCCACAGGTGCAGTAAGCAAATGGCAGTCAAATGTGTGACCACAGACAACGCACATCACTAAGTGAAGCACAGGTTTATTACACAGTAGCAACATGCCGTAACCACTACAGATGCAAGGTAACCCCACCTGGTAGCGGGCACACAGTCAACAACTGTAGACAGAAGGAAGTCCATGGGTGTGGCGCACATCACCTGTAGGGACACAACAGCTACCAGCCTGGATGTGCAATCACGTCGCCGGTGGACACAGTTGACCAAACGAATCTGAAAGTACCCTGTGAAGGACAGAAATGACACACAGTCAAAAGCAATGCAGTACAGGACAGAACAGCAAAACTCATGCACAATACATGTTACAAGATACCCACCCAGAACCAAGTTAGCATGTCAACACTGTTGGGGAGTACAGCCCACCTGTCACCACACATCGCAACACACATCCTGTCAAGTAGCCCATGGACACACTCCAACAGCACCAGAGCACCACCCACACATCATGCCAACTCACATCATTCACATGACACCTCAGGATACTCACATTCAGCTAAAGAAGTTGGTGATGAGCTGTGTGCGGACATCACCATCACCATCATCATCATCATCATCGTCACTGGCATCGTGGTCCAGGCCAGGATCCTCCACAGGTGGCGGATGTTGGTCATCGTCATCCTGGATGAGAGGCAACTCCTTCCGCACTGCCAGGTTGTGGAGCATGCAGCAGACGATGATAATCTTGCACACTTTCGCAGGGGCATATGGGAGGGACCCTCCGGTCTTGTCCAGGCAGCGGAAGCGGCTCTTCAGGAGACCAAAGGTCCGCTCAATCACTCTCCTGGTCCGACCATGTGCCTCATTGTAGCGCATCTGGGCAGGTGTCACAGGGTTCCTGAGGGTGTCAGCAACCACGGCATGTTGGGGTATCCCGAGTCACCTACGGACAGACAAGTGCACATCAGCTGACTTGGAAAAGTGGGCGGAATACTACAGATCAGATCACACACAATGGCACAAAAGTCAGTACACACCGACAAGCCAGGCACGCTGGTTCTGCATCTGTGCCATCAACCTGGGGATGCGACTACTCCTCATCACAAAGGCATCGTGTGCTGAACCAGGGAAACG